>OZ010786.1:666408831-667671331 GCA_963932465.1 Maratus speciosus | reverse complement strand
TTGGTACCTTTTCTTACTCAGAAACTATATAATGTACCGTAATGGTCAAATTTTTTTATAGAGGCAGAATATATTTTAAAACATGCTGTCAAAGTGGGCCTTTTGAACCGAATTTCCCGAAGCGGATTGTGTTGGAAAAATCATCGTATTAAGGGAGTATTCAAATCCAAACTGCTTATTTTCTGACTCATTTTTAAATTCATTTTTGCTCTCAAACGCATCCAGTTGGTAGATTCGCTTATTCAGAAACTATATAATGTACCGTAATGATCGATTTTTTGACAGAGGCAGAATATATTTCAAAAAACTATGTCAAAGTGGGCATTTTGAACGGAATTTCCCGAAACAATTATTTTAGAAACAAAAAATTGTGTCTTACTGAGAAAATAATTGTTTATATATCAAGTTTTAATTAATTGCACGAAAATTAAAAACACAGGTCGCTTATAAATCTCTTCAAAAATCACGTCAACAAGTTTCATGTTTTTCCTATTAAAAATGAATCTGGAGTTATGCCAGAAAATTTCGAGTTGTTGAGCATGGAAAAGTATTTTTTTTAATACCGCCCTAACATGATTCGGATAAAACCAGTTATTATATAAAAATGAAATAAAAACTCGTCAAAAGCGTCCAGATGAAATTGTTAAAGTGGGCTTATCTCTAATCATGATTTGGTTTTTGTTTGTGAAATTTGTATACTTAACTTCGAAATCTACCTCCGCCTGTAGGCCGGGCCGGCAGGGATTTTTTAGAATTATACCCGCTCAATAGCTGAAGTGAAGTTTCCGAATCTTTGAAGTTATTTCTTTCCAAATGATGTTTTTGGGCATAACATGCGGGGTATTTCAAAAACGCCTGGATATTTTTTCAGGAAATTTTCAAAACGTATATTTCATGTTAGTCTGTATAAAGTGAACCTAAAATTTACTTTTTATTGTTCAAAAACATGTATTTTTAGGTGATTATACTATTGAAATTTTCAAAAATTTGTACTAGCTAAATACAACATTGTATTAAAAATATAAAAAAAATTTTAATACATATTTATTTAGGTTCAGGGTAATTATTACAGTCTGGAGTTTAATAACAAAAAAATGTCATTCTAGTTGCAAAATTTATTGTGTAATCTTACGCGTAAGCTGTTATACCAATTTTCTCCTTGACAAATGTGTGACAGTTTGGACACCCCCCCCCCCTCCCACAAATACTAATTCTTCAGGTTGCAATTGTTTAAATACATGAAATGAAAAAACATACTTATATCCTTCATCCCAATAAATATTGTGTTTTAAAATCATATACAGTAGAACCTCTTTTATCCGAAACTTCTTTAACCGAAACTCTCGGTTAACCGAAATCCGTTTTTAAAGCTTTTTTATGTATCATATTCCTTGTGTGCAAGCGGTCCCTTCTGAACTACGACTACATATAAATATTTTTCTTAGAGTTCCTTTGAATTAAACTTGAACTCCCGTAAGCTACGGAGTGGAACGAAGGAAACGAACAAATTAGTAATTCTGAAACTTTTGAATGTTTTGCAATTATTTATCGATTATTTATCATTATTTTCTAATTATTTATCAAAGGTTTGGCATGGCTGGAGCAGCAGAAAGACTGTGATACTGGTGAACTAATACTATTTAAAAACTCCGTGATAGAGCTTCAAAGCAAAGCCAATCGAAAGTGCGATAAGCAAAACATTTTTTCAAACCCTTGTGATGTATATGTAAAAGGTACTTAATTTCAAACTTAAAATTCGGGTAATTTATTTTTGTTTCTTTTTTGCTATTGCTTTATTTTTATTAAGCACTTTTTACCATAATAAGAAGTATTACATAATTTTTTTCTCAATAATCTCAAAATGGAAGCATTCTCGATTAACCGAAAATTTCGATTTTCCGAAAGAGAGTCGATCCCAATTACTTCGGATAATCGAGGTTCTATTGTACATTTTAAGATATTAAATGTTGAAAATGGTCTTTTTTTCCCAATTGTAGGTGTTCCGAGACCCTTTAAACAAACAATGCTTGAAAGTTTACAACGTTCTCTTTTTATTAATTTGCGACTTCCACATGCAGAAAAAGAAAGCCCAAAATTTTAAGATGAAAGCACATTCGATTCTAATCCTATGCGTAAAGCTGTAAAAACAGAACCTCTCTATAACAGAATTTCGTTTTATGAAGCGTGATGTTTTCAATAGAAGGTTTACCCTGCAGTGACACTTGTTAAGACGGAAAACTCTCTAAAACAGTTTTTTCTCCATTTCCCGATGATTGCGTTTTAGCAGACTGTACTGCGAGCAAATTTTATATTTTTGTTGCATATAACAATATGTATACAGACTCGACTTAAGAAAATTAAAATCCATGAACTTGAACCGCTAAAAAAAAAAAAAAAAAAAAAAAAAGATCAGTGCGACCCCATGCAATATTTAAATTTTGAGCCTAACAACTATTTTATGTTTTTGGAGAAACAAACATGATACGAGAAATCAAGGATGCCACTAGCGCATCCTTGATTTTATTCTATTTATTATATATTCTATTTATCTATTTTGCGCTGTTGCGGACAGATGGATGGACCGGGCGACGACTATAATTGCTACGTATTTATATAATTACGAACACACTTAAAAATCGTAAAATTCTCGTGAATTTTAGGTCATATTAGTACAGAGAAACCTCCCTGTGGGACCATCTCCATTAAGCGACCACCTCCCTGAACGACCATTTTTTCATGGAACGAAATTTATTCCCATAGGCTCAATACTAATCTTGCCTCTATTCAGAGACAACCCCAGTTGAACTCCCTCCATTTCTTTGAAGAAAATGAAACAAATTCCGTTTTTTCTGGTCGCTTAAAAAAGGTTTTATTAGAAAAATAATTCCGAAAAGCGCATTATTCACCAAACTTCTAAACTAAGTTTAGAATTTTCATTTATTCCGGTAACTTTTAAGTGTTTAAAGCCCTTTATGTCTTTTTAGGCAATGGATTTAACTTTGATGACAAAGTAAGGATGACGGTCCATAAACTACCCTGTCCTATTCTGTCAGGAAACTCTCAAAGAAATAGATAAATGAATGAAATCATCATTATTTGTTCCCGTCCAAAAAAAAATTGCATTTATTGACTGAACTTCGAAAGGACTTGGAAATAAAAGTTATAAAAGATAAAACCGTAAAATCAAAGCAAATGTCAATGTATTCACTTTTTAAACTCTGCACTAATTAACTTATGTAATTAACTTTTGTTTTGATACTTAAATTTTCATTTTTTTTCCTAATGTGAAAAGTAAATTTTAGTAACATAACCTTTTTTCAACCATTAAAATCTAGATTTAAACATGACCTCCATTAAGAGACCACCTCTCGGAGCGACCATTTTTTATTGGAATGGGACGTGGTCGTTTTAGGGAGGTTTTACTGTACTATCTTCTCTTGTATGCCAATCGAAATGATGTTGTGCAATGGCCCACTGAAGTTTGGCAAAAAAAAGGGGGGGGGAGGAAATGCAGATTTTAATTCATCTCAACAATAAATGTAACGCGTGTTACACTTCCATTTTTTTTTCCTAATTTAAAAAAAAAAACATTATTTTTCTGCCCTTCTAAACACAATTCTTTAATTCTAATTTTATTTTTTAATCAAAATAGAAAGACTCACTCTAACAAAATATTTCAAAATGTGTTGCTTCTTAGAAGGGGATGCCTCCATAAAGTACCTGATAACGAGGCTTCGCCGAGATGAGAAATGATGAAGTCTAATCCACTCGACATGATATTCGTAAAAGTCGCTGTCCGAATATTTAAAGCAGTAGTAACATTTCAAGTGCACTTGATTCCGAGTCAGGAATTAACGACGCGGTGGGGGGAAAAAATCTCTGCACTAGCAAGAGGTGAAAGTTAATCCCAATTCTTGATTTTATATTTTCAGGATTGACACGAGAGCCCCTTAGAGGTGAGTAAGCTTTAAATCGACTCAGAAATGCAGTAAAATCTCCCTAAAGCGGCCATGTTCCGTTCCAATAAAAATTCGTCGCTCCGAGAGGTGGTCTCTTAATGGAGGTCATGTTTAAATCAAGGTTTTAATTGTTGAAAAGGTAACAATTAATGTTACTAAAATTTATTTTTCACATTAGGAAAAAATAGGAGAATGTAAGTATCAAAAGAAAAGTTAATTACATAAGTTAATGACTGCAGAGTTTAAAAAATGAATATATTGACGTTTGCTTTGATTTTACGGTTTTATCTTTATAACTTTTATTTCGAAATTCAGTAAATAAATGCATTTTTTTTTTTTTTTTTTTTTGGAAGGGAACAAATAATGACGATTTCATTAATTTATCTCTTTCTTTGAGAGTTTCCTGACAAAATAGGGCAGGGGAGTTTATGGACCGTCATCCTTATTTTGCCATCAGAGTTAAATCCATTGCCTAAAAAGGCGCAAAGTTGCTTAAAAGTTGTTACACTTCAAAGTTACCGAAAAACTAAATTCTAAACTTAGTTTAGAAGTTTGCTGAATAATACGCTCCCCGGAATTATTTTTCTAATAATTCAATTCTAATTTTCTTCAAGCGACTAGGAAAAAACGGAATTTGTTTCATTTTCTTCAAAGAAAAGGGTCACTCATGGAGGGAGTTCAACTAGGATGGTCTCTGAATGGAGGTAAAATTAGTATTGAGTTTATGCGAAGAATTTCGTTCCATGAAAAAAATGGTCGTTCAGAGAGGTGGTCGCACTGGGGCGTTTTACTGTAGGTACTTTTTTCACTCCTATTAAAATTGAGTTTGTTTGGGATAGGTCAAACAAAACCACAAAAGAATTATCGCTTTATAAGGCATAAGGAATGTTCCAATTTAAAGTCATTTCGTTCAAAAATACTTATTGAACTGTCTAATAAGAACACGGCTAAAACAAGTACACGATTATAAGAAGCCATCTGCACATTACAGGATCGATTACTTGATCGATCAAACAGGTTTTTAAAACCGGAACTAAAACTGAATTTCGGCCATCTTCCTATTTTCAACCGAAAATGAAAATATCCAAAAGATTTTTAAGTAATTAATACATACATAAATTATAGGTGCAGATTAACGGTCGCCAGTCGCCACGTGACGACTAAATTTTTTGCTGTGGCGACTAACTTTCAGTGTCTTAGTCGCCAAAGATCAACTTCCAGTGTTCCTAATCCGCGTCGCGGAATTTTTATATATTTTTTTCTTTTGCAAATAGAAAAGCACCTGCTCTTTTCACTGGCCGAGATCAAGTATGATCTTGATAAAAAGTCAGGGAATTTTTGCGATCTCAGTTACCATCGCGAACGCTGCCCCCTGTGATGTACTAATTTCTTGCCAGAACTTATGTTCGAATATAATTCTGCGCATGTCCACTCCACTACAAAGCTTAACAGCTGCGAAGCACGGCACATGAGCGCGCTAATGGTAAAGCTTCTCCTTTGGACACCAGCGAAAGCAAGCATTTCTTTGAAAGTTTCGTCCGAAATCCAGAGTTGAAATAAATACTCCTTTACTGCAGATCTGCACACGAGACAGTCCAAAGTTCCCGATGCGATGGAGATTATTTAAGGGCTTTCGATCATGGAGTCGCGAGGATAGAGGATTCCGAACTCTGAAGAAAAAAGAACAAAAAGAAAAAGAAACTCGCACGAAAAAATACTTAACGAGAAGTATATTCTTGCTCTAAATGTTTTCTGCAAGTGCGAGATTTTTATAGTGCAAAATAATCTTACACATTCCTAATTTTTTTTTTTTATATGTATACTTTTATATGACAAAATCAAAATAAGAAATAAAGTTTTCCTAATATTTCCCCTTATCCTGACTGCTTAGCTTATACATATTTTGTTATTCAATTGTATCTTGTCGAACTTTATCTTCCGATTTTTTCAGATTTATATTATACTTTTTTAATATTAAAGTTTCAAGAATTTTAGGATTAAATTAAATATACACATTTGTTGTAATTAGTCTGTGTTTTGTTGTACATGTGTATTTATTAATTAAACTATTTTTTATCTTGAATTCCTGAGTTATTTTTGTTAAGTTTTTTCCATATGAACACTATTGTTTTATGTGTTTCACAATGAATTTTGGTTAGGAGCCAAAGTGGCGACTGGATTTTTGGGGTTTAGGAGCCACTGGCTCCTTAAAAATTTTGGGAATCTGCCCCTATAACATAAATATACATAATTATTAATTAATAATACAGCGTATCAGGAAGTGGGTCGAAATGGATTACAACTTTCCATCTACACGTACGAAAATTAGGTTGAGTTGAAATAAAAGATTGTAAAAAGAAAAATATATATCTAACTACAGATTTAATTAATCAAAAAAATTCTTCCTAAACTTATTGTATAATTTTTCAATGCATCTTTAAAAGAGGCAGTTTTTTTATTCCATGATTTTCATTTTTAGTTAATTCCTGGGCATCTTTTAACTCACAATTTGAGACAATAAGTATCGAAACTTTCTCCAACTTTTGACATTTAAAAATGCACCTGTCACTTCTTCTCTTCCTTGTTGTCGACAAAGCGAATCTTCGACCACTCGACGTGATGTTTAGAGGCGAGAAAAATATAAATAAATAAAATAGTAACATCTCGAATACATTGGCTGCTGAAAAGAGTAAAGAAGACTTGAACTCCCCCAACCTTTTTTTTTCTTCTTTTCCTTGATTGAGTTGACAGGAATTAAAGGTAATATTTATTATTATTACTATTATTATTATTATTATTATTAGACATAGACAAACCTTTTAGACACATTTACATTAACTTATTTTAATTTTTATTTCGATATTCACCACCCTCTTCGGGAAACAGAAAAAAATGTATTTTTTCTTATATAAATGCGATATTTTTTATTTTTATTTTAATTATATTATTATTAGAGCTAGTTTTTACTTGATAATCATCTTTTCCTGATTTTCCTATTACGATTCCTTTTTCAAATGGAAATTCTTAAGAAATATTAATAATTTAATTTTTCAATTTTATAAACGTTTAAATTTGACAGATCTTCTAAAAAAATAACTTTTTTTTTTTTTTTTTTTAAATATGTACTTTATAAAAGACAAACGCCGATGTTATTTTGACGTTGGTAGCAGCAGATGATTAAATTTCGCGTTGACTGCAATTTTTGAACTTCTACATTCCACATTTCGAATTTTTACACCGTCGAATAGGGGGGGAAATGTGCTTTCAAATGCAAGTCGTTTAAAAGTGGTATCGCAATTCGTTTGAAAACTGTATCGCAATTGACTGATTTTTTGTGGGTTTTGCAACACTTTTCCAGCATGAATGTTTTTTTTTATTATTATTTATCTCTGTCGTGGGCTGATGATTATGAAACATAAATACTTTTTCACTTAAATAATAATAATCCGGCATTTGTTTCTATCCTATATTCCATAACGAAATAAGAGAAATCGGAAAACATAAGGAAAATCTGCAAAATAAAACTGATTAATACAAAATGTATGCCATCGAAATAAAGCACCCCCCCCCCCCGGTGCTTAAAAAATGGGCTACTTACGCATTATATGTGCCAAATCAGATTCGATGTGCCAAAACTGCTAATTACAGTAACACTTATTTTATCTTATTTATTTTTATTTTTCTCTTTTAGTTATTATTATTATTATTTAGTTATTGCTTTCTTTATTGTAACTGCACATTTAATATTATGCAGTTACCATATTTAAGTCTGTTGCAAAAGTATTTATATACATATAGGTATGTAATAGGGTATAACATAGATATAGATCATATAATACAGACTATCCAGCGTTGTAGTCATAAATAAACCAGAAGGCATATGCTATAGGCAGAGTGTATACGCTAGAGCCACGAACGTTTATGGATAGTGTATACGTTATAGCTTTATTGGAGAAACAGGGGGTATACGGGGCTTCTTAAAAATACAGAATCTATACGACGTATACCTCCATATACCTCCATTACACCCCTGAGGGTGTTCATTAAAGGATGTATCAGTTATAAATTATAATAGTATCAACTGTAAGCGTTGTAGAGTGTTGGTTCAAAGTCATACATAAAGAATCAATCAAATAGTTTTAGAAAAGCGTATGTGCGAGTATACTGCTTTGTTATGGACTCCCTTGCAGGACCCATATAAGCAAAATGGTGACTCCTGTGCGTAAACAGTTATTGCGGGGCTCAAGATTTAAAAACGTACACTGCCGAAAAAAATTCCTTTGGGACTTCATAAAAGATCGTGTCTACGTTCCGCCGCTGCCTCATGATTGGTTAGTGTTGAGATACAGAGTGGAAGAGTCTATTGCTTCCATGACTACGGACTTGTTAACCGAAGTGTGGGGAGAATGGGACTTTAGGCTGGATGTGTGCCGTATCACTAAAGGTACACCTATTTAACATTTGTAAGAAAAACTGTGTTAGTTTACCTTCCATTGGATGTAGGATGTGTTGTAAAGAGTCTAAATTAAACTTATATAATACTACACTGAAACTGATACATTTTTTTATGGATACCCTATACATTATATTCATTGGTACAGTATATTCTTATTAAATAATATTTTTATTATACTCATTCTGTTGAACATAACGATTGTACCAATAAAACTATCACCTTTAATATCGTTTATTGGTAAAAAACGTCAATTTCATGCTATTCATACTAAATTACTGTTTTGTATTGTTAGCCCCTGGTATGCTATTTCTTTCTCCCAGCTATTAAAGTGTCGTCTCCAAAAAATAACGTTCCGTTGTATAAGCCAGCCGTAAAACAAAGCAAATGTAATCTTTCTACTGTTCAATACTCTACTGCAATTTTTTAAACTTCTAAGCATCGCACATTTTTCAATTTTTATACCGTCGTATTGGGGGGAAAAAGTACTTTTAAATGCAATTTGTTTGAAAACTGCATCTCCATTTATTTTTGAGATATTAATTTTTTTTGTAGTTTTTAGCGCCATTTGTTTTTTATTGGCAACTCAAGTACTCCGTTTCTGTAGAAAGTAAAGAAAAAATAGTTGGAAAATAGTAATTATATCTTTTTGTTGCCGTTTTCCCATAACAACTAAAAAAAAAATTGTAACTACAATACGTGCTATTTTGAAAAAATCAATGATTTCTGATAAAACATGAGGTATCATAAAATATATTTAATTTTAAGTATCTATATTAATATTAAAACCAAAAAAAGGCATATAAATCATTAGTAGGCCGATTTTTTTTTTTTTTTTTTTGTCGAGTTTCTTGAATGACGACATCTTTTCTTGGATTTGTGTATTATTCAGCGATAGTGACGTCATATGAATACTTTACTGTAGATCAGTGTTTCCCAACCTTTTATTGGGCACGCCTCACCGAAGCATGTGTAAAATCACGATCTCCCCCCGCACTCTATAATATTTATTAACTAAAAAGTGAATTATATGATTTTAAAATTTAAAATGTATATGTTGTGTTGTATATTTACTTACTATGTAAGAGGCCTACACTAGAGCCATAAATATTTACTATTTATCTATTTGCTTTTCTAATGCTAAGATCTATAAATTTTATAGTACCTGGTTTAGATAGTTCAAATATTTTTTAGGTTAAATATGCTCAACGCAGTCAGATTAGATTTAGAAATATCCTTAAATAGTTTCGCTTGTAAAAGTTCCTTCATGTGACGCATAGCAGAGCGAACAGAATAATTAATAAATAGTTGAAAGTATTGCGAAAAATTTAAAAACAAGGTAAACAACCGGAAAAATTATAGAAACTTTTAATAATTAAAAAAAGATAGGGAAGGGATAGAAGTTCTCAAAATTTCATTAATGATTTTTCATAAAATTATTCTGGTTGTGCCCCATTTTGAAACTTTTATTAATTTAAAAGAAAAGTTATATTTTATTATTATTTTTTTTTTTAATTTGCATGTACTATTTTTTTTTATTTTTAGTCTACAACATAACTTTTCCAAAACAACCAGATAGCGAACGGGTGAGTGACAAATTTGGAATTGCCCCCCTAAAATGTCAAATTGCCCCTTCAATGGGGCGTACGCCCCACATTGGGAACCTCTGCTGTAGATGTTATACAAGACTGATCGTAAATAAGGAATTCTTCCTCCGGATGCGAATGACATCATTTTATATAAAATAAAAGCGTTTGTTTTAAGAGTTAAAACTGAAATATGTTTTCTACTATCTATATTTTTATACAGTTTTTTTGTCATCAGGGGCGACACTAAATTCCGAAAAAGTTGAATTCCTGTTTTCTAGTTTCAATTTCCTTTTTCCCTATTTATTTTTCTTAAGGGATTTGTTTATTAAATGCATATCAAGTTACCGTTTTTAACATAATTTGCGATTGGCAACCATTTTTGGCGACCATAGGCAACCAATTTTTGAAATTCCTGGCACGGATAGTACTTAAGTACCAAAAAAAATAATTATAATAATAAGATTTTAATCTGAACAAAAAATTTAAATGATATTTTAAATTCCCTTCTCTCTCTCTCTCTCTTTTTTTTCCTTCTTTTTTTGACAACACAATTAGCTTTCTGAGTGTCTCTGTCAATTTCAGAATACTCATTCTAAATAAAGTAAAAAAGAATGAGTAACAAAATGTCACTATTTAATTTTTTTCTTTCTTCTTTTCAGTCGGATAAAATCTTGAAACGAACCTTCGCCGCTTACGACATGCCACTTGACATGATATTCATACTAAAAAAAAAAAAAACTCGAATATATGTATAAAGTAACATCTCGAGTACACCACTTGCCGGAAAAGAAATTAATGACGCAGACGATAAAGATGCAAGTTGAAAATGGCTTTTAAATATCGTTTTTATCCCTTTCACTTTTGACACGAGAGCGACAAAAAGAAGCGAACTTTTTTATTCCTTCTTATTAAAATTTAGTTTATATTTCATAGTTTAAACAAAACAGCATTTAAAGTTTTCAGACAAAGTTATGGGAAAGAGAATTCTCGCTTTCGTCTCATACGGTGTAAAGAATGTTCATTTTTGCAATGTTATTTTTATTTCTAATGAATATTAATTAATTAAATAATAGTTTTAAAAAAAATAATAAATATTTATTAATAATAAATGTTTTAACTGTTTTGTGCATTTGAAAGAAAAGAAATGAATAACCATAGGTTTCAAAATTATTTATCATATTTTACAAAAACACTGAATAGTGATCAATACCAAAACTATTTCGTGTATATCAAAGAAAAAAATAGATAATTAGAAAGGGCCAGAAAGGCTACAATTGCACAGTGCGAAGCACTTTGAAATAAATATGTTTGCTTCAGATGGATATGGCTTGATTCATATCTTTCAAAAGCTTTGAATTTTGAAGTTAGTTGCGGTAAGATTTCGTCTTTAATGAGATTGTGGACGGGATTCTAATACTTTAGTATTAGTATATGATGTCGCCCGATGGCGTGGTCAGTAAGCGGAGGCTGCTGTCACCCCGAACCCGAGTTCGAGTCCCTAGGTAAGACATGGATGTATTTGTGAATGTCCCATTGTAGTTATATAATATATGTAATGGAAAAATAAAAATTGTTGTGACTTGTTGTTGTTTCTATGTATAATAAGGATCATTCGAGGCGACAGCCATTGTAGCTATAGGCCCCAAACATTCTCCACTTCGGTGGACTTCAAATGTCAAATGTATATGATAAAAATATGAATTATAAATATTTTTAAGTAGATCGCTAGATGTTAAATATTAATATTATATTTTTAGAGTTTTAAATTTATTTTTTTATTTTAAATTGAACTGTTTCAACCGATGTACTTTATACTTGACGTCACACCAAAGACCTTAAACCCTGCGTTTTCATAACTCTGCTCTATTTATATGAATTACCCTTAAAGTTGCTGACCTTGGAATCGAACCAGCTACCTTAGCATTACGAGCCGAGTACGCTAATCATTTGGCTACAGTTGTACAGTAGCAAAACACTTTGAAATAAATATGTTTGCTTCATATGGGTATGGCTTGATTAATTTCTTTAAAAAGCTTTGAATTTTGAAGTTAATTTCGGGAAGATTTCGTCTTTAATAATATTGTGGACGGGGTTCTAATACTTTAGTATTAGTACATGATAAAAATATGAATTATAAATATTTTTAAGTAGATCGCTAGATGTAAAATATGAATATTACATTTTTATTCGATAAGATTATTTTTTTCTTTTTTTGAGTAAAATCGATTTTTTTACGTTTAATATTTAAATTAAAATAACTTTTAAATGTGTTCATTTTATTTAAATTGAAATATCTTTTAAATGTGTTCATTTAAAATGTATTTTAAATGCGAATATTTTTTTTATATACAACTTTATAAATTCAACTTTATTTAACTTTATTCAACTTTTAAAAAAGTAAATAAATTGTGAGTACTTTTGAATGAATGAGAAAAGTAATTCTTTTTTTTTTTTTTTTTAATTCGAAAGCTTTTTTTCTTTTTTAATTAAATTAGAAATCCTAATTTACAGAATTTTTGATTTGTAGTTTTAAAAATGAATTCGTTAAATATGAATATTATATTTTTATTCGATAAGATTATCTTTTTCTTTTTTTTTTAGTAAAATCGATTTTTTTACGTTTAATATTTAAATTAAAATAACTTTTAAATGTGTTCATTTTATTTAAATTAAAATATATTTTAAATGCGACTATTTTTTATAAACAACTTTATAAATTCAACTTTATTTAACTTTATTTAACTTTAAAAAATAAATAAATTGTGAGTACTTTTGAATGAATGAGAAAAGCAATTGTTTTTTGTTTTTAAATTCGAAAGCTTTTTTTTAAAAAATTAAATTAGAAATCTTAATTTATAGAATTTTTAATTTTTAATTTTAAAAATGAAATCAGATTTTAGTATTAATAGAGCCAATACGCATGCGTGGTTGGAATGAACGGAATTTCTCCGTCTTTTTCAGACTTTCGGGAAGCATTCACGGATAAAACATGTTTTCTAGGAGTACGGTAATTACTTGTTAAAAAATGAGGAATAATTGAGTGGAGGAGTTTTTCTGACAGTCTAAGTTAAATGACGTTTAACTATGAATAAAGGTGTCTAAAATTTTAAAATCAATTATCTCGAAACACTGTTTTACAACGGTTTTGCCACGATAACTTTGAACAAGTTAACGAATTTATTTTATTAATTTATTTTAGAAAAAATAACAACGATTAAATCCTCTACATAATATAGCTGACAAACAAACATAACCATAAAGACGATTATCAATGTTTAGGGATCTTGAATTTTTTTTAATAGTTTATTATATATAATTACGCATATAATAACACGTGTGACAGGTGACTAACAGTCGCCCGATTCGAAGTTCACGATGCGTACATGCAGGAACTCCCCACCGCACAATTTTTCTTTTCTTTTTATATACAATTTTTCTCTTAGTCTTTTTTTTTTTTTTTTTTTAAAGCACAAAACAAAAAATCGTAAAAATCACGTGAACTTTGGGCCAAAGCGAAATAGCATCTTTCGCAGATAAGGAAATTGCTTTCTTTTAAGAGAAGAAAAAAAGAGTCTATTTCCACCCTGATGTAGATAAGCTGTGGATTGTCTGGAACGAAGAGGAGTTTGGTTCAGAACCCGCTGGAGAAAATGTAGAAAAAGATCAGTCCGTGCTTTGACGAGTTTTTGTGAAGGTCCCTCAGTAAGAGCTCCGTACTGGACAGATAGTTATTATTATTATTATTATTTTAGTTGTGAGCACGTGCTGGCAAGTGCTATGTCATGAAAAATCCAGGGTTGTGGCTTCTAGAGTTCTCGTGTGGAGAACTGATGAAATTGATTCAGTTGTACATAATCTACTTTTTTGCTTATAATTAAATTTGCTTTGTTTTTTAAATTACATTGAGTTTTAATTCAATTATTTTACGAGCTGCAGCTATCTTTACGGTAATCTTTGCTACCCAGCCGAGTGACTTACTCGCGGAAAATAGTATACTAACTAAAACGCCATAAAGTCTGAGAAACCTGTATATAGATTTCTAATTCTAGCAATGAACTTAATTTTTCTGCTTAATTTTGTTCCTTTCAATAATGAATTCGGCTTTTCTGAACTCATTCAAAACAACTCCATTATATTATAATCAAAGAGAATCCATTATATTATAATCATTAACAAAATGTTAATGCTTATTTTATTTCCGTTTTTTTAAAGTAAATTCTGTCTTTAAAATCTTGAAATTAATCTTGCACCGAGATGCAAAATGCCACTCGACGTGCTAGTCAAATAAAAAAAAAAAAAAAAAAAAAAAAAAAAAAAAAAAAAAAACCACGCTCAAATATGTAAAAAGTAGCAACATCTCGAGTGCACTTGAAGTCGAAGAGCGAATGAATGACGCGCAGGAAAGATCGCCGCTGAAACAGGATTTATATTTTTCTCATTACAGGATTTTACGACGAGGATCATTAAGAATGGAAGCTCGGAGAAATTTAGAAATATAAACTTTTTATTACTTACGACGGATCTAACAATTTCATAAGATAAGTAAACTGCAAAGAAAGACTATACTTCTTAAGTGGTTTCAGGACTCTTAAAGCTTCAAAATTTTCGAAATTTTTATTTTTTTAGATGTTAAACTCCTATCTTTTCTGAACATTTCGATATAATTATTTCCTTGAAATTCCCGTTAGAACAGATGTTATGGCTTTTAGAATTACACCCACGCAATAACTGAAACGGCGTTTCCGAAACTTCGAAGTCATATTTTACCAAATGATGTTTTTGGGCATAACGTGCAGGATATCTCAAAAATGTCTGAATATTTTTTCATGAAATTTTCAAAAGAAAAGTTTTATGTTAGCCTTTATAAACTGAACCTAAATTTCATTTTTATTTTGCAAAAAAAAAAAAAAAAAAAAAAAAAAAAATACTTTTTTGAGATGATTATGCTATGGAAATTTTCAAAATTTTGTATTAGCTCAATACAACTTTGTATTAAAAATATAAAAATGCTTTAAATACACATTTATTTAGGTTCAAAGTAATTATTCAGAAAAATCAGCTACAATTTCAACTACAATTCTACAATTTTCACGAATCCTTTCTTCTTGTAAAGATAGAAGAAAGTAAAAATTGAAATTTTATTTAAACTACCTTTTTAGGACCTATAAATGTATTTCTCAACACATAATCGTAAATTAATTAATATTAAACTATTAATTGATAAGAGTATCTTTTTAATATTGCACGATTTTTATATTTATAATTTTTTATTTTCTACTTTTTAGCCTGTAAAATGTATCATTGTTGATGTTTCAAAGCCATTTGGCTTATTCTGGTTAGCATGTAGGAGTACATTATTCAATCCTTAGTTGTTTCAACTTCTTATACAATAGTACGAGTTACAGAGAATAGGAGCGATTCATGACCTGCGGTGGGCTAACGAAAAAGTGCCTTAAAGTGAATGTATAAATTTATAGCTAAGTTCTAAAAATATTAAAATGTTGTATTGTCATCAGAAACAGGCCTGTGAAAGTAATTTTTATACAGGTTGTCCACTCTCAACGGTATCCAATGTATTTCTTAAAAATCTACGAAATTTAATTTTTTTATATGATCCTCCGGTCTTATAAGTTATATTTAGTAAAAATATTCTATCACACTAAGAAGGAGACAAAATAAGTCCCATACTTCTACGATTAAAACTGACCGAGCAATCGCTGTTTAAAGTCGAAGCCGCATTTTTGCTGCCAAAATAGGGGTCATTCACAAATTTATTAGAATTATATGTAATCGCCAGATAAAAAAAAAAAACCTTGGCGGAAAAATTAACATTACAATATAAATTTGAAATCGATTTTCATTCTGGCATATTAAAGAGAAATATACAACTTCTACTAAAAATATAAGAGAAAAAAATGAATTTCCGTTAAATGAAATAGCAAAAAACAGTCGTAATTCTTTACAAAAGGATTACTTTAAAATACTATTAGATTATTTAATCTAAAACTTAATTTATAAAGATTTAAATTATGTTAAAACTTGCTCGAAGTGACTCCCTTCGGCTGCAATGCAGAAATGTACACGCAAAACAAACCCTTCTAACACTTTAAGCACTTTGTGTGCGATACCTCGAATCATGATCTAACTCATCTGTGTTCCAAATGCAGAAAATTGGTATATAATGAAATTCAAGGTTTTATAACTCGGTCCATTTTAGTGTTAGATGAATGGGACTTTTTCTATCTTACTTGTTAGTGTAATAGGAAATTTTTACTAAATAAAACTTATAGGATCAGAGTACAGTATAAACAAAATTAAATTTGATAATTTTTTAAGAAATATTTCTATTGATCCAAACGAATTCTAAAATACTTCTTTGCCTCATTTAAAACATTTTTGTAATTGGAACTCTATGCCTATGACTAACGGTATATAGGAATTAGCTATTGGACACCCTGTAATTCTAGCCTATCAGAAAGTGGGTTAAAAAATTCCACCTTTACATTCAAAAACCAGGTTGAGTTGAATAAAAGAATGCAAAAGGACTTAGTGACAAAATATTAATATTTATTTTTTCTTCATTCATTTGAAATGGATGCCGTTTAATGATCGTGAAACGAATTTTCGCCGAGATAGAATAGGCTACTTGACGTTCTATTCCTAAAAAAAAAAAAAAAAAAAAAAAAAAAAAAAAAAAAAAAACACTTTTGAATACGTATATATAAAGTAATAACATAAATTAAATTTAAAAAACCAAAAAACCCGACTACGTAAAAAGCGAACTGATTAATTATTTACCTATTTTTTTTATTTACTTGTATTGATGACTTTTAAGTTGTGTTTAATGGTTAGTTCCTATCTATAAACACTGTTTGGATGGGGCCTATAGATATCTATGAAGGTTAGAGTTGCAGCAAAGCTAGAAATCCTACCTACACAACTTCCAGGTTGTGTCACATTTAAACGGAGCTTCTGACTGTAAAATAATCCATGAAACATCGTCTTCATTTTGAAAGACCTATCCAATGATAGGCCACTCAATAGGGTGCGTAAATTTTTTTTTGTCTCTACCGCCAATTTGTACTTTACGGCCGCATTTTGAATTTATAAATAAATCTACCCTATAACCATCGGACGGTTAGGACGAATCGATAGAGACCTCCTTCATTAAAATCCATCCAGCCGTTGGGATGTTTCAAGGATATAAAGAAATCCACTACCCAGATACGCGTGAAACACATAACCATTCTTGGCAGCCGGGTAAAATAACATCTCGAATTTACTGGATGCCGGAAGAAGAAATTAATGAAGCAGAGAATAAAAATCACCCTACTCGAAATAATTGTTGTTTTTCACGTGACACGACTGACAGGAGGACAATGGAGAAATGCCACTCGGAGAAAATAATATTGGATCACTTATTTTCTTAATATAACACCCATAAAAACTTTGAAATGTTTATTGCATTTACTTTTCTCATCGGCAACAAACTGTCTAGTCATTCCACCGTTTTTATAGAAAACGGTTAAATAACAGTAATTTAACTGTCTTCTGAATATAATGGTACCGATAATAGGGTCAAATTACTGTTATCTTTCTGAAAGGTCGAATGACTGGATAATTTGTTGTAGATTTTTAACACTGTATGTATTATTCTTATTTATTAGCTCCTGGTACCTATTTCTTTCTACCAGTTTATTTTGTGTCGTATCGAGAACATAACGTTACCTTACAGAAGCCAGCCGTAAAACAAAGCAGTAGGATTAAATACTCTATAGCAATTTTTTTAACTTCTAAGCATCGCACATTTTCAATTTTTATACCCTCGTATTGGGGGAAAAAAGTACTTTTAAATGCAATTTGTTTGAAAACTGTATCTCCATTTGATTTTGAAATATTCATTTTTTTTTGTAGTTTTTATCATCATTTGTTTAATTTTGGCAACTCAAGTACTCCATTTATGTTGAAAGTAAAGGGAGAATACTTGAAAAATAGCAATTATATCTTTTTGTTGCCATTTTCTCATAACAGAAAATGTAATTAAAATACGTGCTATTTTGAAAAAATATAAACGAATAATTTCTGTTAAAACATGGAGCTATTATAAACTATATTTAATTTTAAGTATCTATAGACGCTTTCAGCGTGACGTCAGTCATGATATTTTGGTTGGAAATTGACTCCAAACAAACGGTTGCTATGCATTATTTCTTTTTAAATATAAATCGTGGAAAATGTTACCAGTACATATCAAGTATTAAAACACTTAGATATGAGACATAGATATAAGATATAGCTGCAGCACACAAACAAAATAGAAAATACAACATAGCAACCGTTTGGAGTCAGTTTCCAATCAAAACGTCATGGCTGATGTCACGACTGAAATCGTCTATATTAATGTTACAAACAAATGAAGGCCTATGAATCATTAGATAGCCATTTTTAGGTGCGTTCGTAATTATATAAATATGTAGCACCTATAGTCGTCGTTCAGTCCGTCTGCCTGTCCGTCCATCTGTCCGCCTGTAACAGAGCAAAAACTACCCAACCGAATGGTCTGAAATTTTACATATATAATTGCTGCAAAATTGTGTCGAGTCATTTCAAATTTTATGAAAATCGGATTTAGCATAGTTTAATGAGAGGGACAGTCCAAAGTTTTCCGTTACATGATGGCCAATGGGAAAAAAATTATTTCAAGTGCATTTTAATGATGTGACAGACTTTCGAACAAAATGAAATGGATAGGCACTTATTGAAGTGCATTAAAACATACATTCAGTACACTATGCGGTGCAAAAAATATTTATATAAATAGTTATAGTACGAACGCAAGTCATTTACCACGTTTGACGAGCCATTTCCAAATTCATCTTTCCAGTTTTATTAATCACGGCATCTTTTTGCTGCATTTGTATATTATTTTGCGATAGTGACATTCTATGCATGCTTTACTGTAGATGTTTAAGAGTGGATCGTCCATGTGGAATTCTTAAGCGGATGCGTATGACGTCATTTTACATAAAATAAAAGTGTGTGCTTTAAGTCTTAAAATTTAAATGTGTTTTTTTAGTATTTATATATACATATATTTTGTTTCATCGGGAGCGACACTCAATTCTGAAAAAGCAGAATTCCTGTTTTCTAGTTTATTTATTTTTTTTATTTTTAAGTAACCTGAATTTATAATATAGAAAAACTTGTGAAAGAGAAATCAGTGGCGATAGGAAAAAATTTTGTTTTAGATATGTTACGTTTTTACATGATTGACTGTATTATTTTAAAAATTCTCATAATCGAAACAAGAAAGAAAAATCATGCGTCCGGCATAGATTAAGAAACACTTTCCAACACATTCAGAATACTGAAACGAAACTTCCCCGTTTAATAAGTTGCAATAGGATGTCTAATGGAACCATTTGGAAACACATAACACTTCAGCAGTTCCCCTCTACAGTCGAAAAATGATCCGAATTCTTTGAAGAGCCCTGTATAGGATATAGATTTGTATCCATTAACTTACATGCCTGCAAAAGTTGAGTCCAGTTGGGAAAGACATACCTCAGTTGAAAATTCCCCTTATGCTATTTCTAGGAGAAGGGTACGTGAATTATTTTGTGACGACTTGTATACGAGGTACAGAATTCATACACGACGAGTCACATGCAAAAGAATTGTTCAATTGAAAAGCGCATACCGAAACTGAAAACGAATTGAAACTCCTAAGAAATATTGCTCAAAGGCAGTACTGTAATCGATTTCTTTTGTACGTGGTGGTCAATGCTATGAATGCCCCTATTCTATAATCATCATCTTCTAGGGAAATTCAGTGATTTCTATTAATTTCAATACGCGTTAAATAGCGTCGTCATTAAAATACTCTGAAAACGATTTTTTCCCATTGACCCTCATGTAAGGGAATTGTTTTGAGTGCCCCTGTCAATAAATTATTCATGCTACACTCTTCCTATTCCATATCGACCATGCCATAGTAAACATAGTTAGCCTCTTGGGGACGAGCGACCGGTATTCGTGCCGCGTAAGTTGCTCAGAATCGGTGATTATTCTCACCAGTAAAATTGTATTGTAAATTTTGCCTTACTTAATCCGAGCATTCTCTTGATTCAATTAGGCAAAAATTTCTGTTTTAAAAATCCGCTGACTCAAGATTAAAAATTCTGCAAAAGACGCTCGTCCCGAAGGGGTTAACCTGTATAGTAGGTCCTAAATAAACTTTATCAATTGCATGAAAATCCGAGTCGATTGGCGCGGGTGAGAGCGTGGACAGACAGACAGACAGAAAGAAAGACGACCACAGACAAACCGAATTCATAAACATTTTTCAGCTTTGATGGAAAGTGAAAAAAGGTACATTAAAAGATATAAAAATAAAAAATAAAATCTTTACGCACTTTTGAAAATAAAAATTATCCAGTTTTTTTTTTTTTAAGTTATTTTTATTTACTATAATTATTGCATTTTTTACGCTCTTTTCTGACACTCAACTTGTTTATTGTATGTGTATGTAAAGATGGAATTTCGTAATCGGTTTTCCACTCACTTTCGGATACGCTAGAATAATCAAAAAATCCCTGCCGGCTCGGCCTACAGGCGGGGGTAGATTTCGAAGTTAAGCAGAGTTGCAAAAAAGCCGGCTAAAATTAAAAAAAGCCAGGCCGGTGGCTTTTTTGGTTTTAACCGGCTTTTTTTGGCCAAAATTGGCCTTTTTTGGCCATAATTGGCTTTTATACAATGAAGCATTGTAAATATAAACTACACATTTTAAAGTATTTTTAATTAGTTTTAATGACATTTAATTGATTTCGAGTTTAATAAGTAACCCAATTTCTCAATAATGAGGACATTAATACTGGAATAAAGCTTAGATGGTTTTGCTAGTGACTTGTAGCCAGAATTGCAAATATGTCAGCTAAATTTTAAAAGGGCCATACCAACTGCCAGTTTTTTCATTTTTACTGTTTTATAAAATTAAAGAGGACAATGGTTACTTAATTACATGCTTTATTACTTAATTAATTTTAAGATCTATTAATATACAAGTTTTATTTTATTTCTAGTAAGCATTTATACATAGTCCTATTAATATATACACAATTTCTCACTATTAAAAACACTATGAATATGCTTAGCAACAAGCTTTTAAAAATTTTATTTTGAGATTTTTTTTTCCTTTCTTGTTTAAATGCTCTATTTTATACACTTATGTACCACTCTCCTCAAATATTATATCCTTTCTAATTTGTCTATTTATAACTTAATCTGGTACTTTTAGGTTAGCCGGGCGCCAGTGTTATATATACATATATATATACATAATTAAAATGAACAAAATGAAATTGAACAGCTAAAACTAAGCTTATAATTACCAAGTTAAAGTTACCTTTTACTTGATAAAGAGAGTACCATTAAAAATGCCAGAATAATAAGGTTTTAATGATTCTGTGGGTTATTCATAGTTTTTTATTTTACATACTGGTTTCCTATGTTCATATTTTTTTCATCTATTAGAATTTTACCCTTTGTTCATATATTTGTGATTTCATCTTTACTATATATATACATATATATACACATATATATATATATATAAATACAGGCAAAGTTCTTTAATCCGCACAAGTTGGGACAAAAGGTTGTGCAGATTATGGATTATATGTCATTTTCTTATTTCTGGACACTATTTTAATTCCATATTCAGTATAAAATGAAAAGAAAAATATGAAATATGAGAATTAATTTAATATGCTATCACAAAAAATGCATTTTTCAAATTCTTTTATTAAAAAATTGATTATATTTACTTTTATATTTAAAATTTTCAGATATTTCTTTTAAAAAATCATTTTTGGATCAAGAATTTGTAAATTTATTTAATTGTTTACGTTCAT
Organism: Maratus speciosus; assembly: GCA_963932465.1. NCBI lineage: Eukaryota > Metazoa > Arthropoda > Arachnida > Araneae > Salticidae > Maratus > Maratus speciosus. Next base: position 667,649,418 of record OZ010786.1, on the reverse strand, counting down.
TAAGCAATGCGAATTATAGAAAATTGTGGATTATAGGAGTGCGGATTAGGGATCCTTGACTGTATGTGTGTGTATATTTATGTATATATATATATATATATACATATACCGGGTGTCCTAAAAAGGACTGACTGATTTTAAAATTCAATAACTTGTAAACGGTGACAGATATTTAAAAAATTCTTGCAGGAGGGTTATGCATAAGGTCAAAAGTTTTTTTACAGTGATTTTCGATTTTAGTTCGAATTATAAACAATAGACGGCGCTGCGATCAATAGACGCTAAATTCAGGCTCGATTTTTGGTACTTCGTGGCCCGCTCAATACATTTCCATCTCTTTTTTCCTCATGGAACAAGAGAAAGGACCAAAAATCGAGCCTGTATTTAGTGACTATTGCTTACAGCGACATCTATTGTTTGTAATTTGAACTAAAATCGAAAATCACTGTAATAAATCTTTTGACCTTATGCATAACCCTCCTGCAGGAAATTTTTAAATATCTGTCACCGTTTGCAAGTTATTGAATTTTAAAATCAGTCAGTCCTTTTTAGGACACCCGGTATGTATATATATATATATATGTATATATAACACTGTCGCCCGGCTAACCGAAAAGTACCCTTAATCTCTCCATATAGACACATAAGAATGTTTCCATTTTCTTGTGTTACATTTTGTCATTAATTAAATATAATCTTTAAGATGTGTAGTATATGTGGAGCTATGTAGAGAATTTCAAAACACCAGTTTGGAACCTAAATTATATTCTTTGCAATGTGTATAATTTTTTTTCAGACATAATGCCTTCACAGTTGCCTTCTAGAAGTTATTTAAGGGCTTATTTATTTGATAAAATTTAATAGAAATCTATAATTTTTTCAGTAGAATATATTTATAAGTGTATTAAAAATTAATTGATCCAAATTTAAAACTAATTAACTGTAAACAATCTTAAAAAAATAAAAACCGGCTTTTTTCAATAAAAGCCGCCTTTTTTTAAGTGGTTAAAACCAAAAAAAGCCAGCCGGCTTTTTTTGGCCTGGCTAAAAGCCGGCAACCCTGAAGTTAAGTACTAAAATCACCATCAAAACTTAAATCAAGATTAGAGCTAAACCCAGTTGCTTTACTAAGAATGAGCTGTAGGAAGCTAAACATTTTGTGAAAATTATAATATACACGAATACGCACACGCATGTACATGGAATAGGTTTAAAAATGGCTAAAGCAAATTCAGAGAACCTTAAAGTGTTAAAATATGTTAATATTTCCATAGTCGGGTTTTTATCATGTATTAATACGTTTCTTCAAACTCATATGACGTTACCTATTCACCTGCTGAGGTCCATTATATTTCCAATATGACGCAATATGCATATTTTTTAAATTCGTGAAACTATTTATTTTATTTTGAGTTTTCATGCAGAAATCTTGCTCTAGAAAACTTATGACGTAATATTCAATTTGTTTTCAATTCGCCAAACTATTTATTTAATTTTAAAACAAATAATCATTGTTTAACGTCTGATATACGATTTAAAAATAAAAATATATTACAATTCATCACACATACAAGTAAAAATTACATAAATACATTTAATACAATTAAAAAGCAAACGTTTCGAGCTAAATTTTAGCTCCTCTTCAGTGCAATAAATAACATTCAAATGACAGAAAATTAATTATTAAATATTATAATTATTAAGAATTAAAATATTTTAACTGCTAATAATTTTTAACTGTAAACATGATATATAGTTTTCTGTCATTTGAATGTTATTTATTGCACTGATGAGGGGCTAAAATTTAGCTCGAAGCGTTTGCTTTTTTAATTGTATTAAATGTATTTATGTAATTTTTACTTGTATGTCTGATGAATTGTAATATATTTTTATATTTATTTAATTTTTCACGTGAAAATCTTGCAATAGAAAAGTAATTGTTGTGAGAAATTTAATGTTTTTTTTTTAATTGTTGGCAACTGCTATAACGAAAAATGTTTATTTTTTCCTGTCATTGTTGTGTAAGAGCTGGTGTTATCAGAATCATGTTAAGACAGTATTCAAAATTTTGAACCCTCCCATTTCCACCCCCTTGGGCCGATTTCGCCCATTTTCAATCCCCGCCGAGATATTAGCCATCTCAAAGTTGTTGGCGAGTTTGAAGACGATCCGTGCATCATTGCGACTTTTATCGTGCTGACAAAATTTAGTACGTATACACATGCACACACACACACACACACACATATATATATATATATATAAACTTTTTTGGTGTGGGTGGTTTTGGGTTTCTGGGGTCCTACAATGAAAAGTTATGAAGGAATTTTTCAAAAGTCGCACCATGGTAACGACTGCAATAAGTAGTATTTCTTACGAAATCTACCTAAAATGTCGTTCCCAAGCGTGTTTCCGAAAGACACTACAACATTTTAATAGTTAACGAGTCGAATTCAACGAATGAAAAGGTTTAAAAGAACTGATTGACAGAATTTATAAAAAATAAACAAAAATAATTACAATAATTAATCAGTATTATATTGGCTAGCCTAACTCTTAAAACAAATATCATTTTTAACCACAGATTAATTTCAACTTTTCAAATTATCCAAAAGTTAAACTTTATTCCCATACATAATCAATAACATGCAACTATGACAATGAAATTTTGAAGTTATTAATTGAAGCTTCAGTCTTCGGTATTATTTAATGAAGGGCAATTCCACAAAAAATTATCATTTTTTTAAGGGGGTGGGGGGAATAAAATTTACAATATGCTTAATTTAAGGGTATGATTGGAAAACTTGATATTTTTGTATTCTATAATAAAATCCTAATAAAAAGGCATTTATTGGCATTTAAAGGCTATAATTGGCATTGTAAATTACTGTTTACAAACTAAGTTAAGTGCCATTATTGTCTTTGTAAATTTATAATGTTTCATCAGTTACACGATAAAAGTTACGTCAGTTACACGTGTAAATGCTATTTTTTTCTATTTTATTATTCAGAAATTAATTAAACAAGTTACTGCTATAATTTGACATTACTTAGTATTGTGGAGAACATTCAATCACTTTTTTTAACGGGATAATTTTGATAATTTTTACACTTCAATGAAGGCAGAAAAAATGTTTGTCTGTTTTGTGTTACGTCAGTTACAGAATTTTGAATTGAAATTTTGGGGACTCAAAGAGAGATTGAAATAATCTGCAGGTATTTTGGGTATTAAGTCCTTAGTAAGAAATATTTTAAATTGTAAAAATTTGTTCTAGCCTTATTAGTAAAATTTCTACATAGTTTTGAAAATAAAATTCGATGATAAAATGTGACGTCAGTTACGATGGAATTACCCTGAAACATCAAAACAGAAAATTTCGTCACTTTGACACAATTATAATTTTTGTTTTCAACGAAATCTAAAAATAACATCTTTTTCACCGTCGCAAAATTTACCTGCTTACTTTTCATATTCACTATTTAAAAAATATTTTACAGGCAACAGATGATTAATATTCCCAAACTAGATGTCACTTTGCTAGTTACAATTTTACAGTGCCGGCGAAATCCAGAAATTTACTTTTAGAAGCATTCGCAGTAAAATACCTACCGTAATTTCGCGCGTATCTACCGCACCTCAGATAGTCCGATTTTTTACCAGAATTTATTTTTAATAAAATGTGACCTTGCTTCTGCTTAGCACTTATTGGACTTCTTTTATTCAATAAAATTTCCGGTTTGAAAAAGACTTAATGCGGACACGCGCGAAATTACGGTAGTTTTATCAAAGAAAATACTCATTTCATTTTTACTATGACGTCATTTTCACCCACTGAAGCTCTCTGAGATGAGCGTCTCAATCTCAGTATCGGCGGAATGAAAAATATTGGAAATGTAACAGCCTCTTTATGAGTAAAAATGTCCGAAAGAAAAATTTGAAATTGAGACTTTGGATAAAGCAGGACATCATAAATATAAATCTATCAAAAAAATTGCAGGTTGCAATTTGTATTTTTTTTCGAATATTAATTTCATAATTCATATTATAAAATTTTTTTAAATTACACATTCAATGTATTTATGTTTGGGTTTTTGAGTCTTATAACCACACACAAAATGATCACATTAGGATTATAATTTCAGGAGATATTAATAAAAATATGAAAACGTAATTTAACATTAGAAGTTCTCAATTTTGAATGTTTATAATTCAAAAACTTAGCATTCAAATGACAAGAAAATTCGTTTCTAGGCATAGTTTCAGCTGAAGATTTAAAATATAATTGTCGAAATTCGGTTTTGCTATTGTAAAAAACAAAGTTTGGGCATTGATTTGTAGATGGCAAATCAAAAAATTCCACTCAAGACCGTCAGAGATTTCGCAAATTCTAAGCAAATTTTATATACATCACTTAGAAATAAACTTTATTTCCAATGGTTTGGTTCCAGTAACTTTCTTCTATTATAATTTATTGCACAGTTAGTAGGGGTGTTTACTTTTTTCCCCCACGACTGTACATTAATTTAACATGGTAGGCATGGGGACTCCCTATTGAAACGACTTCGTTCGTTCCCTATAAAAAAGCGTATCCCTGTCAGTTGCTCTGCCTGTGATTTCCAATCTGTCAAAAAGAGTGGACGAGCGAGCGAGATGTGTCAACACGTCTTCCTCCCGTAAAAGTGTTTACCCTGCATCGCAAATTTCCGGAAGCAGTCAGCAGCTGGGGGAGAATAAGAGATTATGATGTCAGACCGGGGAGAGTTCTCTCTCTCTGACAGCTTGAGTGGGATTGGCACCAGTAACCATAGTAACACGCTCCAGAGATGCGAGTATAAATTAAAACTATGGTAGTACCTGTAAAAACGGAACCTGTTTTGGACGGAAAGCCGACTTAAACGAAAAAAGATCTTACCTCCGACCGAAAGAATGCCTGCTAAGCCTATGGAATCTTGTCTAAAATGGAATTTTTCCCTTCGGTTCTTGAAGATTCCGTAATAGCGGGTATTACTGAAATAGTTTTTCTTCTGTAAATTTATAGCAAATTAATACCTTGTAATAATATACTAATTTCAAATGCTAAAAGGTGTAAATTAAAACTGTAAGGGGAGTCCGGGACACAAAAATCGTCAAATTTTCTAAAAAAGTTTTATTACATTAAAAAATTTTCTGTTTTTTTCTTCTTAAAATGCCGTTTACATCATGTTTTTATCTTAATTGGAACAGGAAATATTATTTTTTTCGTTTTGGTTTGTTTTCAAATTCTAGCTTTCAAACAATTTAATATTTAATTTGTCAAGAACCGTTAAAGAAAAATGGTTCAAACTTGGGACATGTCTTTTTCAATTGCTTTACTTTAATTTTGATTTAGAAAATTAAAAAAAAAATATTTACTTTTGAAAATATGATTTTTTTTTTTTTTTTTTTAAGCTACATCATTTTTTTTACGTTAAATATTTTTAATTTTTATTTAAATTAATATTTTTAAAAATGCTGAATCAGATCTAAAACTCATATATTTCTGTTTATTTAAATGAAAAAAAATTAAATTATATAAATTATATTTCGAGTTATAACGATTTTAAATGACCCCACTTTTTTTAATAATTTTTAAATTTTTAAAAACAATTACGGGAAGTTTTATCATGTGATTTTGTTTACAAATGATAGGGTTAATCATCACAAAAATTTTCAAAATTTAAACTCAATAAATAAAAATTATTTTAAAATGAGTCCCGGACCCTCTTTAAAACCAGCAAAAATACGTTTATTTCGACTGTTGACATGTTTCGACTCACCCCGAGTCATTTTCAAAACAAATAAATAAAAATATTCCAAATTTGCACAGTCTATGAAACACCATCATTCAGTTTTTTGAGTATTCTTTCATACTATGCACGTCATCTTTTTATTTTACTTGGATGTTTATTTTATTTTTATTTTCATAACCATTGAGTAACTCGAGCCCTATTTTTGGTAAGTGAAAGGATGCTGCATCGTTACACCACAGCCCTAGCAAAATTTTATCAGGAAGAAACCATCCAAATAAATTTCAATAAAAGTAAAATAATTTCCCCCTTCAGTCTATACTATCCATCCATTAAAAGAGATGTCATAGAGATTGTTACGCGCAAAAAATCAATAGGTAGCGATGCAGCATCATTTCACTTACCAAAAATAGGGCTCGAGCTACTCAATGGTTATGAAAATAAAAATAAAATAAACATGCAAGTAAAAAAAGCAATTTAACAAATTACAACGACCATTTGGAAAATGATTTTTTCAAAGACTAAAATTTAAGACATAAAAAATCGCACGGAGTTCATCATACATTAAGTACGCCATGAATTAAACATTAATACTGTTATGACACGTAAAAATTGCAAGCGACAAAAATCGCCTGCGACTCGTACGTATTATCCACCTGAAACTTACGTATTATCCAAGCATTTCATTGGCTGTTCGGGAAAAGGCTTTTCTATCGTAGAAATCTGACGACCCATTTTAAATGAAATTTCATTCTTAAACTTCTAAACATTCCACATTATTACTTTTTACACCGTCGTAGAGAGAAAAAAATGTACTTTTAAATGCAATTTGTTTGAAACCTGTATCTCAGTTTGTTTCTGAGTTATTAATTTTTTTTGTAGTTTTTATTACTTTTTTGTCATAGTGGCAACAGAAGTATCCATCTCTGTTGAAAGTAAAGATTACTGTAACCAATCAGAAAATGAATAAAATGCGGATTAAACCAATAAAACGCTTCAGATATGCTTTTGATCTCCTACCCTGACGAGGACAATAACCATTTTCCAAATGGTTAATAAAATAAAAAATAATAACGTGCATAGTATGAAAGAATACGTGGAAAACTGAATGATGGCGTTTCATAGACCGCGCAAATTTGGAATAGTTTTATTTATTTGTTTTGAAAAATGACTCGGGGAGAGTCGAAACATGTCAACAGTCGAAATAAACGTATTTTTACTGGTTTTAAAGTTTTAATTGACACCTTTTAGCGTTTGAAATTAGTAAAGTTTTTTTTCGTTACCAGAATAGTACATGATTAGGCTTTTCTAATAATCCTATAAAATCCTGATGAAACGAATTTGTGTAACGATTTTACGAAAGGAGTCATTTTAAGAACAACTATTATATTAATTAGTACATATAAGTCGAATATATGAAACACTGAAATTTGGGGTTTGTAGTATAATTTTGAATGATATCTAGATAGATAGAGAGAGAGAGAAGCAGACACAGATAAAGAGGCAGAAATAAGGAAACAGATAGAGATAGAAACAGTGAATGAAAATGAATGAGTGAATGAATGAATAAATAAACGTTATCGTATGAATTAAAAGGAATGAGTGGATAAATGAATGATTAAACGAAAATTAATGAATGAATGAAAAAGGATGAAAATGAATGAGTGAATGAATAAATAAACGAAAATTAATGAATGAATGGCAGACAGACAGACAGATAGATAGGCATAAAGACAGACTGGGAGGTAGAGAGACAGGCAGACAAAAAAACAAAAAGTCCAGTGGGTGGCGCACGAACGGTGCAGGGGCGCAGGGGGGCAAACGTTTTCGAAGTTTCGGGAAACATTTCTGAAAGTCAGTAACAGCAAAATAAACTTTGTTTTTTATCAATACTTCTTTAAATCTCGAAATTATAAGGGTTTCTGTGGTTTCTAAAGATAAAGAACGCTTTTCAGAAAAGTGGGTAACTCGGAAGAAGTTGCGGTAGAACCTCAATTTTCCGAAGCAATTGGGAACGACCCTCTTTCGGAAACTCGAAATTTTCGGATAATCGAGAATGTTTCAATTTTAAGACTAATGGGAAATATATGCGTTATTTCTTATTATGGTAACAAGTGCTTAATAAAAATAAATCAATAACAAAACAGAAACAAGGCTGAATTACCTGAATTTTAATTTTGAAATTAAGTACCTTTTACATATATCAAAAGAGTTTGAAACAAAGTTTTGTTTGCTGCAGTTTCGATTGCCTTTTCTTTGCAGGTCTATCGCGGGGTTTTTTAATACTATTGCTTCACCAGTATCGCAGTTTTCTACTATTTTCTGCATATTTTTTTTTTATTTTTGCAACATCTCTCTTCATAACAATACCAATGCCTTATTCTTGAGCTTTTTTGTGATACTCACACTCGATTTTACATGATTTATGATTTGAATTTTTTTTCTTCTATACTTAAAGTAATGCGTTTTCTTTTTGTACGCATGATGAAAATGAAAATTTTACTCTAATAAAAATCTCAAGTTAAATTCGAAGAAATTCGAAGAAAAGGGATCCAAAATATTAATCTATACTCGTGGTTCAGTTAGGATCGCTTGAACACAAGGAATGTGATATTTAAAAAAAAAAAAAAAAAAAAAAAAAAAAAAAAAAGCTTTGTAAATCGACTTCGGTTAATCGAGAGTTTCGGTTAAAAGAGTTTCGGTTAAAATAGTTTCGGATAAAAGAGGTTCTACTGTATTGTATATTTTCGTTCGTGGTTATATTATATTTTCCCAGATTTATAAATATTCGTCTTTTTTTTTTACAGTATAGGAGCCCCAGTGATAAGTTCAAGGTGTGATCCGGTAGGGACGAAGCTATCAGATTTTTCTTTTTACTTGTTAATTATAAGAAAATGCTAGAATCCCCACTCAAAGAAAAATCAATGTGCCATCAAAGTTTTTTTTCTTTTAAATAACCTGTTTAGTTTTCTACCGTATTGCCTATAATGAGAAATTCTAAAAGGAAAAACAAAATGTATATCTGTTAACGGAGTAACGGAATCTGTTTTTTTCTTGGATTAATAATCTCTTATATAAAAAATCACACATTGCGAAAAGACAAAAAAAAAAAAAAAAAAAAAAATCTGTACTTTTATTTTGACCGTGGGCGCAGGGGATAATTTTTTAAATATTCATCCCATCGCCCTCATACGTAATTGTAATCATGTCATTTAAAAAATATAAACTTTACTCTCATTTCATTTAAAGTACATAACTATTATTTAAAATACATATATTACATACGTCTAAAATACACGTCTTTCAATAATTTAATTTAAATTAGAAAAATTAATAAGGAAATAAGGTATAATACCATAAATCATACAACATTTTATTTCAAAATTAAAGGATTATTTCTCATTTCCAACGGGAAAAATAAAAGTTGCTATTGGCGAGAATTGCGCCCGGCAAACATACAATTACCAAAAAAATATCTTGTTTTAAAAAGAGCTTTGCTTTGTCTGCTCCCGATATTGATATGCAGCTTAGAAGCAGAACGATACTGTTACTTTATAAACTCAACGATTTAGTATAGGGTCAAAAACAAAATCTTAAATACGTATATTAAAACACTGAAAAACTCTTTAAATTGTTGCAACAACTTTTTAATAGTTTATATAAAAGAGAAACAAATTTCTTCAAAAGAAAGAAGTTTAATTTTGCGTTAATAATCAATTTTATGGCTTAAGTCTGACCGAAACACAATAACAAGCAAGGTTTTTTGTTAGAGAACTACAGAAAAAATTGATAATTGTTCAAAATTTATCCCATTCATCAAATTAAATAAGGAAATGTCGTTACCTACAGTGTTCGTAAAGCCTGCGTTTCTAAAGAAAATACTCTTCCTTTTTTTCTGCTTTTTTAACAGAACAATTCACTTGATAATTCATCTTTTTTTTATTTCCTTTATCCGTTCTTTCCCTTAATAATTCATCTTTTTTAATTCCTCCTCTTTTAGAGGTAAATATGTGTAAGAAATTAAAAATTAAAAACCAAGAGAGACATTTGGAAAAACATTTTTGAAAATAGGATTTTTTTATTAAGATTTCCAGAACTTGAATTTCTTAAAAACTTTTTATCTTAAAGCCATTTGAACCATCGTCTTTTAATGTTCGCATGGCTTTCTTGATTTTTTTTAATGAGTTTGTGACCTCCGATCTTAATATATATATATATATATATATATATATATATATATATATATATTATCTTTAACCCCTTCGAGACCAGCGTCTTTTACAGAAATTTTAATCTTTTATCACCGGTTTTTTAAAACAGAAATTTTTGCTTTATTGAATCGGGAAAATGCTCAGATTAAATAAGGCAAATTTTACAATAAAAATTTACTGGTGAGAATAATCACTGATACTGAGCACCATACGCAGCACGAATACCGGTCGCTCGTCCCCAAGGGGATAATAGGCTTTAACCAGGAAAGAAAACAATATAAATCTTTAAGAAGAAAATATTTTTTTTCTTTAACGCAGTGTCTAAAATTCAGTTTAACTCTGAATATGATTTAGAAAAGTTATTTTTAAGGCACATAAAAACTAGTATGGACAAAACTAATCTTCTATATAAAGTAAATTGTATGCAACAGAAATGAAATGAGAGTCTATTCGTTTTTGCGATAGGACTATCACAGAAATCGGGAAAAACTAAGCATAGCAACGACACGTGTTGGGTGGTATGCAGGGACATGCAGGGCAGCTGCCCCGGGCCCCCCTTCTTAGGGGGTGGGAGCATAAGAGTAATCAGGATTTTCATTAAAAGGTATCAAATGATTAAAATTAGCCGAAAGTGACCAAAATTCTTATATTTTCAAACATTTAGGAAGAAGTGTGGTCCCCCTTCGCCTCTCTACTTCCAGTACCACCTGCACCCATGCAAAAAACAAACTATGATTAAAACACTAATGATTAAAATTTTATTATGACAACTTAGTATTCTATTTTTTCAAAAGAAATTCTTTATTAACGTTTTCCTCGCAATGTGGCAAGTTAAAACTATTCATTATGATCAATTTGGGGCATTTTCTTTTAGACATCTTATAACGTACGTAGATAAGCAAAGCAAAAAAATTCTCGTGTCAACCAATCTATCATTTTTTCTGCTATTATCCTACTAGTACTTTTTCTTAAAGTTGTGACCATCATTTTGTGATACCCTGTTTAGAGATGGGAGCAGTACCGGGTACAAAATGTATGCATACATACAATACGTATGAAGTTTAGTACTAGCTACTTCCACATTATTCCAAAAGAATTCTACAGATATATAGAAGCCCCCCCCCCCCCCAGAATGATGCTTGCCCCGGGGCCCCCATAGCCTTAGTCGGGCCCTGGCGGTATGCACCCAAACCTAATAAGGATCTCTGTATGTCAAGGACTAACAGAATATGAAGTTTTACGAGATTCCATGCATTAGTTCCTGAGATAAATCTGTTGCGAAAATCGTAAAAAATTCTGCCCATCAAGGTCACCTATTGGGCTATTTACACCAGATCCTAATCAGCACCCATGTATGTCAAGATCTAACTGAATCTGAAGTTTGATTAAATTCCGTGCATTAGTTCTTGAGTACCCATAAAAATTGTATCCCATACAGACAGACCTCCACACACACAAACTCACGGAGATGCATTTTCTAAAAACAGTCAATTCGTGTTCAAGACCTTCTAAAAAGGATAAATCCGTCGAAAACCAGAAGTAGAATTTTTTCCCGAATCCAATATACTTTCCTCTTATAAAGATAGGAGAAAGTAATAAACGTGAGTAAAAATATCGTTTTTAAGATTAGAAAAATTCCGTCATTTGAAGACGAAGAAGAAAAATAATGCAAGTAATATATATATATATATATATATATATATATATATATATATTATTTAATTTTGCAAAAACAGCGCAGTTTAGTGATATAAATCTGCTTAATTTACTTACTTATAATACAAATCTTTTCAATAACTAAAGGCTGACTATGAAAAAACTATGAAAAAATAACAGTAAAAAATCATTTTTAAAAATCATTTAAATTTGTAAGATCTATACTGGAACATGGGAAATTTCACTCAATATGTTCCGATATTAAATTATCTGTTTGCGTGAAGCGGCGTATATTGTTTCAATCGATAAAGTTGAGTATTATTCTGCCCTAATTCTATCCTATAGATTCTATTCTATAATATTCTATTACATGTTCTAATTCGTATTCCATTCTGTCCTAATGTGTATTATTTGAGAACTTAATTACGCAGAAAACTAAATTGAAATTGTTGCAAGTTAAACTCCGGGCTTCGAAATGTGATTTTCCCGAGGTCCTTTAAACGGTATTAATTGTGCACTGACTGTATAATCTTTTGCTCGAAACAGATTACGATTAGGATTATTTTGCGAGTACTCCCAAAATATTATTACAATGACAATCCGTTTGATTACACAATTTTCTCCATCGATTGTAATCTCTCACGATTACGCTTACTACGAGTCTAATTCGCACGTGCAACTCAACTCGAGATTTCTTCTCCCGAATCAGAAGAATTTCTCCTTTCCTATTTTTTGTCGGAATCAGCGCGCTCTTGAAATCCGATTGTCTTTAAATTTAGGACCGATGAGAGAAGACTAAGCATTTTTGGGGTCGTTCTTGTACAGGTAGGACCAGGGCGATGGCAAGGGGGGTTGCCCGCGGACTAGAGAAATGGACCACTTTCTCCACGTGGGGAGAGAACGTCTCGTTCGTAAAGCCTCCAGAAATCGATCCGTTTGTTTGTGGGATCCGGCTGACGTCACCGAGTCACGTGGTCGAGTTAACCGATTATGTTCACAAATCTTCTCCCGTTTATTACCGGAGCGAACTTTGCGATGACGTCACCCGAAAGAGTCCGGAGCGCCCCGGGAGAAAACAGGACGAGCCAAGAGCCGTCCGGGAGAGGGGTAGAGCAGAAACTTTTGTTGATTGTAGTACTTTTTCGTTTCTTTAAGGCTGTTCTTAAGGGGATAAGAGACCCTCAAACTCATTTTTTTTATTATTATTTTTTATTTCAGTTTATATACTATTCAAAGGCACACTCTATGCATTATGGCATAAATTTGTCACACACGGAAAAAAAATTTTTTGGAGAAAAATACGGAACTTTTTAAAATTTTTAAGCGTTATGAAGAACTTTTCCAAAATACCCCATGCGCATTCCATATCTATTAAAATCCCCAATATTTTTTATAGCTGTTTGTCATTATATATGGCATAAAACTGTGCACCTTTTTTTAAACTAAATATAATTGGAAAAGTTAAAGGTAGTTAATTGCAGAAATAGAATGCAAAAATGCTGAAATTTTCATAAAATTTAGAAAATATTTTTTTCTTACCTTTCTGTTCAAATATATAAAATTCGGTGCACAATTTTATTTGTATATATAAAACAAACGTGCATAAAAAATATTGGGGATTTTAAAGGGTATGGGAATCGGGGCATTTTGAAAAGTTCTTCATAACGCTTAAAATATTCAAGAAAATTCCTTATTTTTCTTCAAAAACAATTTTTTATTAATTTTTGTGTGATAAATATATGCCATAATGCATAGAGTGTGCCCTTGAATAGTATTCAAAATGAAATAAAAAAATAAATAAATAAATGAGTTTAAAGGTCCCTTGTCCCCTTAAATGCAAACTGACTACTTCCCGAAGCATCAAAGAATTATTTTTCATTCTTTAATGCATGGAATTTGCAGCTCTTCCTATTCACATACTCAGAAATCGAATAGCTTCTTCTATTTCCCTGTAAAGTTAAAGAGTGTTTTAGAAAATGAAATGAAATCGGAATTTTGCGCGACAGTTCGCGATGGATCGTTGTCAGATAGCGTTTAATTATAATTTAACATGTATTTCGCCTACTTGAAAATGGACAAGCCAGAAATTGTACATCAAACGTGGCAAATGAGGTGTGTTCATACTATAACTCGTTTTTATAAATAATCATATCTTGGTGCGATAGCTGTTGTACTCTCATGCAAAAATGCATGTACACAAAATTTATCACTATTCTATATATTAAATTCAGTAATACGGAGCCCCGGGTCCGTGCTGACCTCTGCAAGTAGTGTTGCAGGTGTCTCTCGTAAACCGGCTCTCCAAATGCTCTGGACACCAGTATTTTCAAGTAATTTTCCTTGCCTTATCTAACGGCAGAATTATCTCCAATTAACGAAGGCGAAAAAAATTAGTGGTGTCCAGAAAATATGGAGCCCTGATTTACGCGCGGTGACACCTGCCAATACTATCTATCAAGACACTGTGGCTTCAGTCTGTCTCGTTTTGTAATGGTTCTCCAATAACTAAACCAGTTGGAAATTGCACGTCAAACGTGGCAAATGAGGTGCGTTCGTACTATAACTAGTTTTATAAATATTTTTTGCACCGCATTCTGTACTCAATGTATATTTTAGTGCACGGGTGTCCAACTGTGGCCCGCCGGATACCACTAAAATTTTACAGATATCTTTGCCTTATCTAATCGTTGAATTGCTGCGATTCAACTTGTCGACTATTTCTTTAAAATTTTAGTGGTATCTGGCGGACCACAGTTGGACACCCCTGTTTTAGTGCATATCCATTTCATTCTGTTCGGAAGGCTATAACATCCTTAAGGCGGTTCTCAACTGCTCTGCTCAACAAGAGCAAAATGTTTTGACACATTTACAAATTCATTTTTTAACGGAAAGATATAAAATTGGAAAGCCTGACCATGGAAGCGATTTGGGATCGATCTGTGTTTTCCATTTTTTGATCAATAAATTACTTATTGAGTTATAAGCGATTTTGATCCCGTGACACGGCATTTTTCTCCCCTTACTGACTGGATTTTCTTCTTTCGTTCGGAAGTTCAGTTCAAAATGCCAATTTTGACAGTATTTTCTGAAAGATCTATTGCGTTTACAAGAAAACGGAAAAAACAGTTCGATGACATAGTTTCTGAATAACAACACCTTCTAGTTTCATGCGTTTCCGAACAAAAATGAATTAAAACTTATGTCAGAAAGTTGACTCTTTGGATTTGAGAACAGCCTTAAAATGCACTTGAAATCATTTTTTCCCGCATGGGCCGTCCTCTAACGGAAAACTTTTGACTGTCCATGTCAGTCAACTATTCATCCGATTTTCATAACATTTGAAATGACTCGACACAATATTGCAACCATTATATATTTAAAATTTCAGACCATTCGGTTGGGCAGTTTCTACTGTGTTATATGCGGACAGACGAACGGACCGAAAGACGACTATAGGTGCTACGAATTTATATCAATTTAAAAAAAAAAACCTTTAACGGGTTAAATGTTTGTGACGCAGCACTTTATCTTATTGCTATAAGAATTTTAAATATGGAACTTAAAAATAATGATATCAAATTTTAAGTGACGCTGTATTATTTATAATTGCATGTGTAAGGATTATGTTAAATTTAAAAGGGTGTATAAAAATTTATTCATTGATGCTTTATCATTCACATCTTTCATAAATTCAAACTATGAGTTTTAAAAGATATGATATCAAAATTTAAGTGACGCTTTGGTGTAGCTTTAAACAATTTGTTTTAAAATTCAATTTTAATTGTTTTCGGTTTGGCTAAATATATTTACACAATTAACCAAAACTTTTAATTTTCCAATACAGTGTTAAAAAATATCACTCTCACTGAACTTATACAATGCACTGTAATGTATTTATATGAATAAACTGATTTGTCTTTTGTGCCACGCTATCCAAAATCAAAAGTAAAATTTATGTAATTTATATAATTACGAACGCACCTAAAAAATCCATTACGGCAACTTCATTTTGGAGTGCCTAAAAATATATATATAGGACTTTCTTTTGAAAAATAGAGTCAAACTGAACTCGATCTGAAAGATTCCAAACCCAACCCGAAACCGACTCGAACTCCAAAAAATTAAAATCACCCCGAACCACAGCGAAATAAATTAGCGTGAAACTGACTCGATCCGAAGGTTGTGTCGGGTTCGGGTAAAATTGGGTTATCTGGCGCGATACATTACTTTATCACAAACACGGAAAATCTTTTTCGTTAAGTAATAACGCAACAATGTAATAAGAGCGTAACTTGTTGCTAAAAAAGACAAAGGGAAATAATCGCGTGTCAATTAAACTTAACTATTGAACTGACTTTTAGGAAAGATTCTTTTTTTTTTTTTGTACTTTTTAATAATATATTTTTTTCGCAGCCTGTTTTTAAGGAGAAAAACTTTTATTACAAGTGAAAAAGCGAGGCAGACTTAATCGATTAAACTGCTCTCCTAATTCAAATTAAATCTTTAATTGATTTTATTGATTTTCTTTTCTTTCTTTCTTTCTTTCTTTCTCTTTTTTTTTTTTTTTTAAGTTTTGTATTATTTTTTCTTCAAATAATCTTTTTTATTGTAATCTTAAAAACAAATTCTGGATTTACATTAATTTTTATTAGCCTTAAAATTATTTTTCAAATTCATATTCCGTAATGAATTGGCTTTTAGGCATTGTAGTGTCACAAAAATTTCCCTTCCTTCTTAAAAATTTATATTACATTTCTTTCCCGGATGAAATCTTTTTAAGGTGGAAAAAAATAAAGATTGAGGTCAAAATATAATTAAAATAAAAAAAGAATGCAAACATTAAAATAAGACGATTCAAATAGTTTAAAGATAAAAAGTTTCTTTGAAAATTTTTCAAGAAAGTTAAATTCTGGTAGTTTTATAGAAAAAAATGTCTGTTTTCAAAAATGTTTTTTTAAATGCTTCTCATACTTTTTTAAAAAATTTTAAATGTCTGTATTTCACATTAGGAGAAATTCTCCATATTCCACTAGGGCTGTTACTAATTTATTTGATTATTACAAATGATTTTTTACTTTTATTTATACTCCTTTTCTGGTAGACAGTTTTTAGCTATATATATATATGTATGTATAAAGAATTCCATTACAAATAAATAAGGGAGTCAGATTTATACCCTTAAACTGCGCTCGTTTTGCAAAATTAAATTTTTTTTTACTTGCATTTTTCTTTCTTTATGTTCAAATGAATGAATTTCTTGAATTTTAAAAACGATTTTTTTATTGACTTTTTTTTATTAGTCGCAAAAAAAACTTTTCTATGTATATTCCTTGTTTAATTTACTTTTAGCTCCTGGTTTGTAGTCTTAAAAACATTCATTTTCTTCTTAAAAAAATTACATTATATTTCTTTCTGGTTAAATCTTTTAAAGATGAATATATGATAGAGGAATAAGGCAATAATTAATAAATAAAAGTAGTTTACTGTTTCTTGATTACTATTACACTTCAAATTAACACAGATATTTACAAAGTTACGGGAGGATAGAGGGCTTTTGTGGCATCTCAGAATTCATACCGGACCCTTGTCCGGTCTCGTAGCGACTTCTGCTCTCGTCTAGAGCTAGTTAGATCCGTCCAATCTCGGTCACTTCGAAATGAAATCTGAGGTTGGGCTGTTATTCCAAAGCTCAGAGATGCAAAAATGTGCATCAGCAGTTAAATTCCATCTGCGGTTCTGAGGTCGCTAATTTCTCATGGAAACTGCTGATGTATCTTGTTGCTAGGATGAGAGTGTTTTGAGAACTCTAAAACCGGAACTCATATACATATATATATATGTAATAATAAAAATTTTCGCCTCTTTTTCTTAGTAAAACTACTCCAAATTCTTAATATTTTTCCTTTTTTACCTATCTTTAATAATATCTTACTGTATTTTGTCTTTTATTTCATGCATTTAAAGTTGCGTATTCTTTTATTATTCTAAAAACCTTAATCCATTTGCCTAATCTTACAAAACCCATTAAATTACTTTTTCATTTTATTCTAAAACTAAATTCTCTTTCTTTCGCATGTTTTAATATCATTTATTCTTTCGTGTTCTATACCCACAATTCCATGCGTCCGCCAGCGCTATTTGCGCTTTTATTCTGACGCCGTATAAAGAGTTCTTTATCGACGCCATCCTTTCCCATCGAATCGTAATTTGTTTTATGTCCCATCCTCCCCCACCTCTCTTCTAGCATTGGTCTGTTACCTTTCTGTAACCGTCCGCGCGCTGTTGTTCGGAGTACAAATATCGTTACATCGGCGATGGAGAAAAGATTTTTACGGTTTTCTGGTTGCCTAATTAAGCTGCGTCGCTTGGAGCGAACGTTCTAATGTGTAGATCCTATTCTTATAACATCTAAAGTCTTATGCAGTGATGATCGATTTTTGAGAGTGGATGGAATAACTACTGGAAGTGTTTTACTATGTTTTTGTCAATAAAAACAGTTTAAAAAGTGACGATGACTCTCTATATTCATTACGTAAGGGAAATTATCAATGTTTTTCGAGCCTGTTTTTTCTCGCCACCCTGACTGCAATCCGATATTTTCAATATAACGGATGGATGGTTTTGATTGCTATACTACATTTTATGTCGAGGTGTACTGGTGTCGCCTAAATACCTGAAATTCGGTAGCAAAATGCTACATATATATATATATATATATATGTTACATTATTAGATCTAATTCCGCGATTTCCTTATCTTATTCTAAATTACTACTTTATATTCACTAAATCCTTATCCTTAAATAATCTCTATCGTTAACTCTGTTAAATTCCCTTTAATTTAATGTTTCACTTGTCTAAATCGCTTAAATATTACGCTTTTGGTATTCTTAAATTAAATGTTCCATTTCCGCGCTTTTATCTTTCGAGAATATTCTTTTAGCTTCCATTTTTACTTTCCCGCGCATTTCTGAGGTTATCCTTTTCCCCTTCAAATTCATCCGCTTGCTCTGTCCGCAATCTTTATACGACGTGACATTCTTAATTATTCATTGGTTGAGGACGCGATCTACGTCATATTTGTATCCTTACATTGGAGGAACAAAAAGTCGATACTCGCTATGTTTCAGCAGAATTTGTCGTATTTCTACTTTGATAACTTCCCCTGGTCGCCGTCTGATATTTTCTATTATCTATAATTGCTTAGCCATGATTAAATACTACGTAGCGATGGCTTGATTTAAATTGAATTGGTGGAAGCTGCACCGCCGAAAGCTCTTTAAATAAAACCCTGAGTTAAATTAGGCATTGTCTCAATTATTCCGAAGGAACCTGCACTGGATAAATGTGTTACCTGGCCTACCACTCGATGACTGCAACTACCTTCCAATATCCATGTTGATTTACTACGAAACATTCCATTTCAACTTAATCTAATGTACGACTTCCAGATTGATTATTCATCTACTATGACATCGAAGCTAACCACACTTTTGAAGGACCATATAACGTAATATCGTTTTATTAGTCGACAGGATGAGTAACGTTATATTAGTCGACGAGGATTCAACTCTACCTGTGATTCTATTAATTTCAACATTGCACTACTGGTAACATAACAACCAGTTATTCCGTTCACAAGAAAAACCTTCCAATGTTAGAATAGTCTAACATGTACGCATAAGATTGAGTTAAGACTATCATTAAAATAAAAAACGCAATAAATTTTTAAGAGAAGAATGCAAACATTAAAATACGATGGTTCAAATAATTTAAAGATAAAAGGTTTTTTCAAAAATTTTTTTTGAGAAATTCAAGTTCTTGTAATTGTGTGGAAAAAATGTCTATTTTTAATAATGTTTTCTTAAATACCTTGCATGCCCCCCCCCCCCCTCTAATTTCCTTCTCTTACCCCACTACGTCAACGAAAAAAGGATGAAGTATTAAGGGGACTTATACAGTGGGGAAGAAAAAAAGTGGAATCTCATGTTATCTTATGGAAAAAAATACTTATCCTTCTTTCTTTTTCATTCAAATTTCGAAATTTCAACAATATTTTTTATTTTCTTCTATCTTTAATAGAAGAAAGTATTGTAATCGAAATTTTTTTCGACTTCCGGTTTTCGACGGATTTACACGTTTTAGGGACCAGAGATCACAAAAAACATGTTTATACAAAATGTCTGTCTGTCCGTGTGTTCATGTGTCCGTTTTTCGCCATTGTACCAAAATTGTATGAAGTTATGCCTAGAATTGAACCAATTTTTTTTTAAGTTTTTGTCTATGGCAAGCAGGTCCTTCATTAATTTGGAAAAAATCTGATAGTAGGGGGCGTTGTAATAGCGATTTTTGTGCATTTTGAATATTGTACTACCGAAAAGTGTATGAAATTATGCATAGAATTGAGCCAAATTTTTTGGGTATGTTTTTGGCCATGGAAAAAAGGTCCTCCCTGAATTTTGAAAAATTCCGCCGGAAGAGGGCGCTGTAATAACGATTTTTGTGCAATTTTCAATATTGTACCATTGGAAAGTGTATGAAGTTATGCTTAATTCTAATGAAAATACTAATAAAACTAATTATAATGAAATATTGACATGAGATAGAAGAAAGTTTTGGAACTGGCACGTCCAACTAGTTTTTTTTTTTTTTTCAGCACATCGATAGGAGGCTTCTTTATCCCTCTGTAAGATCCACATTTTTATATATTTTTTCCAGTCATAAGTTACAAACGAGTAAAAAACACTTTTTATACTTTTCTGAATTTTTTGAAATTTTAAAACACAAATTTTAAAATATTCACATTATCTTTAAAATATTTTAAGCTTACAGAGGAATAAAGAACCTTCCTATATACGTGCTGAAAAAAAAATATATATTGTTGAAATTTCCAAATTTGAACGAATAAGAAAGAAAAGTATTTTTTCCCGTAGGATAACATGGGATTCCACTTTTTTCTTCCCCACCAGATAAGTCTCCTTAAATTAAAGTACTTGGCTATGCTAAAAAATAAGAAGAGTATTTTCCTTAAAAAATCATGCTGCACGAACACTGTGTGTAACCGCTGCTGAAAAACAGTATTTCGCGATAATGGGGTTTGAATTTTTGCCATCGCAATTGTCAACGGTCTGAGTGGCGCAACGTTTACAAACCTTACAGCTGTCATTTAAGAATTTCCATATCGGACCAACAGTATACGACATTCTTAAAAGTTGAAATATTTTAATAATAACAATAATAACGCTGCCATTATTTAATATACTATTTAATTATCCATGACATTTTAATAGTAGCAAAAATTACATTATTTAATTATTTTACAACATTTTAGTAATAAAAATACTAATTACATTATTTAAAAATAATTTAATTACTTAATGACATTTTAATAATAATGATAAAAGTAATAATAATTTCATTATTTAAAAAAATATTTTTTTAATGACATTTTAATAATATTAACAATAATAATAATTATTATTATATTATTTACTAAATTATTTAATTATTTTATAGCATTTTAATAATATTAATTATTATTATTACATTATTTTCAAAATTTTTAAATTATTTAATGATATTTTAATAATAATAATAACTACATTATTTAATAAATTATTTAATCAGTTTATAACATTTTAATAGTAATAATAACAATAATTACATTTTCCATCATTTTAAACCTTCCTGCTTTTTGTAAGAGCTATTCCCAACAAGTGTTTAACAGCTTTTTAATTATATATTTAAGTTTCCGTTTATCGCCCTATACCTAATTTTATTAGGTTACAAACTAATAATAACTCTGTATAAAAGCATCGGAGCTACATAACAATATCCGGAATAGACAAACCAAAGTTGTTCCATCTGCCATTCAAAACTTTTGAAAAACATTTTTCGTAATTTGCGCTTCCTATAACGAAAAATGAACCGAAGGATGAACAGAATAAATTACAACGACAAAGCGCATAAATTTTATGTTTTCTTTTAGAATTTCTCTCTAATAGACTCTTACAAAAATTAAGTATGAAAGCAATTTTTTAAGTACACTTTTTTATAAGCATTCAATGGTTATCTTGAAAACCACGTTTCATTTTTTTGACCACAATTCAGGTTTATTCACAAATGGATAAGAGATAAAGAACTAAATTTAAAAAATCAAAAAACCCAACAGCGTAAAAAGCGAACTCATTAATTATTTCTCGTCAGTGTGAAACTATTTTTTATATTAATTACCTATTCTTTTTTTTTATTTACTTGTATTGATGACTATTAAGTTTTGTTTAGTTGTTACTTCTTATCTATAAACACTGTTTTGATTAGGCTTATAGATGTCTATGAAGGTTAGGGTTACAGTAAAGCTAGAGATCCTACCTACATAACTCCCAGGTTGTGTAATATTTAAACGGAGCTTCTGACTGTAAAATAGTCAATGAAATATCCTCTTCATTTTGAAAGACCTATCTAATGATATGCCACTCAATAGGGTAAATAAAAAAAAATTTCGTCTCTACCGCCATTTTGAATTTATAAAAACAAAACCTAGCCTATAACCATCGGACGGTTAAGACGGATCGATAGAGACCTCATTCATTAAAATCCATCCAGCCGTTGGGATGTTTCGAGGGTATAAAGAAATCCACATACACAGATACGCGTGAAACACATAACCCTTCTTGGCAGCCGGGTAAAAAAGAAACAAAATTGTCTTTTTATGATTTCTATATTGATTTTTCAACGTATAATCATTAATTAATTACTATAGATAAAACCATATATAAAAAAATGACACTCTTCAATTTTTATTTATAATTTATTTTCTGTGTTTTGGTCTTTAAAATGCTTCATTGTTGCAGTTTCATCACCGTTTGGTTTATTTTAGCGAGCGTGTAGGGACGCCCTTACATAGGAGTGACAGATGATATTGGGCGTTTTATCCCCTGTGGCGGGCTAATTGCAAAATGTCTTAAAATTAATGTATTAATTTATAATTAATTTCTGAAAAAAATTAATGTTGTAAGTTTTATTGTCATCAGAAAAACACCTGTGTATATACAGTGAAACCTCCTTGAACGGTCACCTCTAAGTAACGACAACCTCCGAATACCGGCCACATATTAATGGAACCAAACACGTTCCATAGTATTAACATTAGTACAAATCTCTAAATAAGGAATTCTGAACAACGGCCACTCCAAAGTCGCGAGGGAAAAAAAATTATCAGATCCTGGTAGAATTTCACATTTATTTTCAAACCGAAATGTGAAGCAGATCAAACAAAATTTACTTGACATGTCAACAAAAATTCACTTAATTTCTTAAACAGTTAATCATTTTTCAAAAACTAGATATAGAAAATGAAGACATTAATAATGATGGGAAAAACTCAAATAATATTTTTAGAACGACATCATAACTAAAATGAAAGCTAGCAAGTTTGTATGTCTGGACAAAGATTTGGCAATTACTGCCACATTTGATTCCGTACAGCAAATGGTGGAAGATAGGAGAGAGGAAGAGAAAAGTGACGAGGAAGAAGAAATGAGAAAGATTATAGAATCACACAAAATTTCTAGCATTGACAGATATAACGAAGTTTTGACGAACCTTCCTCAAATCCAAAATTTTGCATTAACTCATAATGATGATGAGTTGAATAGCAAAACAACTCATACTGTTAATTCTTTGGGGAAACATATTTGCAACCAAAAAACAAAGCAACTGTAAATCACTCAATTTTTAAATGTAATAAAACAATGAGGATTAATTAAAATGACTGTTCATTTCTATTTAAATTTACGTAAATTTGACTTTTCAAAAGTGAAACCTCTGAATAACACCCACCTCTGAAGAGCGGTCACTTTTCACCGGTCCGATACTGGCAACCGTTATTCGGAGGTTACACTGTACTTTGTGTAATCCTAGCCTATCAAAAAGTCTGTTAAAAGTCAATTACAAAAATTCTATCTTTAAATACAAAAATCAAATTGGGTTAAATAAAAGAATGTAAAAAGAAATAAGTTATTTTTTTAAAGGCACACGATAGACTTCACTTACATTCCCCACCTCACCTTCCACAAACCTTCTCCTCCTTTTGAAATACGAAGCAGAAGCCGTTGTCTCCGTTTTAAAATTTTCTGCCCACGTTTTGGAAAAGAAATTTCATCCTGTTCCAGGTCGTGAACCATTGTGCTGGGCTGAAAGTCCAATCTATTATTGAGTAAAAAACAAATGAAAATTTCGTTTTCTTTTCCACGAAAACAAGCCTAAGATTCAACCGTTAATTTTGAAAGAGGAGCTCGTGCATTTTGTAAAATAATGAATTAAAGGTAAATTTTTAGACAAATGAACATAAAATTTATGCTTGTAACCCATTCTCAATAAATATGTTTTACTAGCAGTATCAATTTGTTGGGTCATAATGCTATTTGAAATGCCTTGAATCCACGAAATAAGACTCCCAAAAATATAAAATATGAGTATATGATTGCTTACGAATACGTGTAAACCCATTTAAATACAAACCATTCAATTATCTGTAAAATGTACTTACCCCCATTTTCAAAAATCAACAGCTCAAGTATTGAAGTTCACAGAAAAGTACTATAAGAATCGATCCTAGAAAGGGGAGGAGAGAAATACAGTAAAACCTCCCTAAAGTGACCACGTTCCGTTCCAATAAAAATGGGTCGCTCCTAGAGGTGGTCTCTTAATGGAGGTCATGTTTAAATATAGATTTTAATGGTTGAAAAAAGGTAACAATTAATGTTACTATAATTTATTTTTCACATTAGGAAAAATATAAAAAATTAAGTATCAAAACAAAAGTCAATCACATAATTTAATGACTGCAGAATTTAAAAAATGAATACATTGACGTTTGCTTTGATTTTACGGTTTCTCTTTTATAACTTTTATTTCCAAGTCCTTTCGAAGTTCAGTCAATAAATGCAGGTTTTTTGAACGGAAACAAACAATCATGATTTCATCAATTTATCTATTTTTTTTTTATTATTTTTTTTTTTTGAGAGAGAGTTTCCTGACAGAATAGGGCAGGGGAGTTTATGGACTGTCATTCTTAATCTATCATCAGAGTTAAATTCATTGCCTAAAAAGGCATAAAGAGGTTTAAACACTTAAAAGTTACCGGAATAATAATAAAAAAGGCTAAAGTTAGTTTAGAAGTTTGATGAATAATGCACTCTCCGGAATTTTTTTTCTAATAAAACCTTCTTCAAGCGATGAGGAAAAAACGGAATTTGTTTCATTTTCTTCAAAGAAATGGGTCGCTCATGGAGGGAGTTCAACTGGGATGGTCTCTGAATGGAGATAAAATTAATATTAAGCCTATGAGAATAAATTTCGTTCCATGAAAAAAATAGTCGTTCAGGGAGGGAGTCGCTTAATGAAGGTGGTTACACAAGGAGGTTTCACTGTACATAGGTTTCCAAAAAGGTTGATTTTTTCCTGATTTTCTTCCTATCTTTTTTTTATATATATATATACAGAGGTCGATAAACTTCTTTTACCGTCAACTCCTTACAACAGTTTCTCAACTGTGTATTAACTCTCCACTACGTTAATACTTCCTTAATATGAAAAAAACAAGAAAGAAAAAAATCGTGCGTGAAGCATCTATTATGAAACACTTTCCAACCCATTCACAGTAATGTAACAAAATTTCTCTGTTTAATAAGCTGAAATAAAATGTCTAATTAAACCATTCGGAAATGCATAACACATTTGAAAATCCAATTTTACCAATTCCCATATACAGTCGGAAAATGATCCGAACTCACAAAACAATTGAAATCATTTAAATATTGAATTTCTCGGGGTTAAAACTCACAAATTTTGAACCCATTGTCATGAATGAATAATCGCATACATCCCATTCATAATCTCAATACATTTTAGAAACTTGATAAAAGGGTACTTTTATATTTGTCGGACGCAAATCTCGCCAATAGCATCCCCCCCCCTCCCCCTCAGTAGCAGCATCTTTTATATTTTACATGTAACAATTAGAATGTTTTCATGTTCAAATAAAATGTTTTGATGAATGGTTTCATTTCTTCTTCTATTTTTTTTTTCCTTATTCATTTTAAGTTAAACGATTTAAAAGGCATGTACGACAGACATTTCAGATTTGAAAGACATTTTAAATGTACGTATTTTAAATAAAAATTACATATTTTAAATGAAATGAGTGAAGGGTTTATAATGAAATGAATGCAATACCAACGATGGCGATGGCAACAATATTAGCCGATTTATCACTTGCGTCCGGCTAGCGTAAGAACAGCAAAAAAAGTTTCATTGCCATACACCTGATTGCATATAAAGATGTCCATACATACTACAGTCGAAAATTCCCTTTCAGCAATTTCTGCTCATAAAGAGATTGATACGTGAAGTCTTTTGTGCAGCCCTGTATACCAGGTATAGAATTTATGCACAACGGTTAGAATGAAAAAATCAGTTAAATTAAAAAGTGCGTACCGATTTGAAAACGCACTTCCATCAGTAATCGTTGTTCAAAGACGGTACTGTAACCGATTCCTTTACGCAATTTTTATTTAAAATACTTTCATTTAAAATACGCACATTTAAAATGTCTTTCAAATCTAAAATGTCTGTCGTACATGCATTTAAAATCGTTTAACTTAAAATATAAAAGACAAAAATAGAAGACGAAATGAAACCATTCATCAAGACATTTTATTTGAACATCAAAACATTCATTCTAATTAATACACGCGAAAAATAAAAGCTGTAACTGAGAAGAAAAAATAATGCTATTGGCGAGATTTGCGCCCGACTAACATAAAAGTACCCTTTTATAAAGTTTCTAAAATGGATGGTAATTATGAATAGGATATATGCGATTGTTGATTAATTGGCAATGGGTTCAAAATTCGTGAGTTTTAACCCCAAGAATTTAAATTACTTCGTTGTTTTGTGCGTGTGAAATGATCATAGCACAAACCAGATTCACCTCTATACGAGTATCACTTTGGATAGAAATCTGCACGGATAGGTTTGAACAAGACCACCCGAAAATTCTGCTTAAAATCAACCCGAATCTGACAAAAGAAAGAAAAAAAAATCGCCAGTGCGAACTCTAAGTGAAAGGAAATGAATTCATATTTTAATAAATGATGAAAATGCAGTGTACAGCTGTATCTACAGCTCATATTCAAAATATTAGAATAATTACTTTTTTTTCACAAACTGGAAATATCGATTGGTAATTTAACATCTTTTAATGCAAATATGCAAACGATATTTTTATTAAGAACTTATTGTTGATTAAACTTATTTATTATCTTAAAATTAATATCATTTCTGAAAAGATTAATTGAAAAATAATTATTTTGAAAAGTCAAAATACTATTAGAATATTTATTCAAGTGGTTCAAAATATTAGAATATTTCGCATTAATTCTCCTTTAATTATCACCAATTCATAACTGGCGGCATCATTGATTAAATTCAGACGATTTTATTTAAAATCGGTGTTCTTTTTACAGTTTGTTTGCTTTTTCGTCTTAAAATGGGTTGTGTGGGTGATATTCCTGAATCTGTTAAACTTCGTATGGTTGATTTGTATCGGCACGGTAAAAATCAATGTTATATAGGGAATTATTTACATTGTTCGCAATAAAGCGTTAGTAAAATACTAACAAAATATTAAAAAAATGGAAAATTTCAGAATAATCGCCGAAATGGCAGGCGAAAACCAAAAACATCTGCTAGAGATGACAAGAAACTGAAGCGTATAGTTAAGAAAAACCGTTTTAAAAGTGTGCAATTCTTGCACCGAAAATGGAAAGAAGAAAGAGTTGAAGTTTCTACATCGAGAACATTAAGACGTCTCCATAAATTTAAGTTTGAATCTCGTATACCGAAAACAAAATCTCTCATGACTGCAAAACAAAAACGTATAAGATTCAATTGGTGTAAATCAAAACGTTTATGGAGCGAAGAAGATTGGAAAAATATATTATATAGTGATGAAGTATGTTTTGTATCTATACAACATAATTTCATCACTAACTAATATGTTTTTCCAATCTTCTTCGCTCCATAAACGTCTTGATTGCAACCAATTCAATCTTATACGCTTTTGTTTTGCAGTCATGAGAGGTTTTGTTTTCGGTACACGAGATTCAAACTTAAATTTATGGAGACGTCTTAATGTTCTCGATGTAGAAACTTCAACTCCTTCTTCTTTCCACTTTCGGTGCAAGAATCGCACACTTTTAAAACGGTTTTTCTTAACTATACGCTTCAGTTTCCTGTCATCTCTAGCAGATGTTTTTAGTTTTCGGCCGCCATTTCGGCGATTATTTTGAAAATTTCCATTTTTTAAATATTGTGCTAGTATTTTATTAACGCTTGATTGCGAACAGTGTAAAAAATTCGCTATATAACATTTATTTTTACCGTGCCAACACAAATCAGTCATCCTAAGTTTAATAGATTCAGGAATATCACTCACACGACCCATTTTAAGACGAAAAATCAAACGAACTGCAAAGAGAATATTGAATACTAATTCTTTTAAATAAAATCATCTTAATTTAATCCATGATGCCACCAGTTATGAATTGGTGATAATTAAATGAGAATTAATGTGAAATATTCTAATATTTTGAACCACTTGAATAAATATGCTAATATTTTGACTTTTCAAAATAATTTTTTTTTCAATTAATCTTTTCAGAAATGATATTAATTTTAAGATAATAAATAAGCTTAATCAACAATAAGTTCTTAATAAAAATATCGTTTGCATATTTGCATAAAAAGACATTAAATTTGCCAAACGATACTTTCAGTTTGCAAAAAAAAAAAAAGTAATTATTCTAATATTTTGAATATGAGCTGTATAATATTAATTTAATCTTTTTCATATAAAAATGAAAATATATGCACTTATTAATATTCAAATACGCAGGGTTTTTTTTTTTTTTTCAATTGAAAAGTATTCAGAACTTTCTTTGAAACCCGATCCTGACCCTGAAGAATCAAAACGCTAAAATTAATCAACTCCAAAGCGACTCGCAATGAAAACAAGCTGGAAATTGCACGTCAAACGTGGCAAATGAGGTGCGTTCGTACTATAGCTAGTTTTATAAATATTTTTTGCACCGCATAGTGTACTGAATGCATATTTTAGTGCATTTCATAAGTGCCTATCCATTTCATTCTGTTCGAAAGGCTGTAACATCCTTAAAATGCACTTGAAATAATTTTTTTTTCCGTTGGCCGTCATGTAACGGAAAAATTTTGACTGTTCCTCTCATTAAACTATACATCTGATTTCCATAAAATTTGAAATGACTCGACACAATTTTGCAACCATTATATATTTAAAATTTCAGACCATTCGGTTGGATAATTTTTACTCTGTTATATGTGGACGGACGGACGGACAGACAGACAGACAGGCAGACAGACCGAAGAACGACTATAGGTGCTATGTATTTATATAATTACGAACGCACTTAAAAATGAATGCCAACGCGTCCCGATTCGAAGCGCATATAGGGTCAGGTTCAGGTAAAATCAGGTTACCTGACACAATGCAGGATTCTAATTTTAAGCAATATTTATGTTCTTCCAAAAGTAACCTGTAGTGACATTAGTATCTCAGATTCAAGATCAACTCATAACTCATTAATTCCATTCTACAAATTATATTCGATAGTTAAAACTGATGGTGATGCAATAATCCAGTCTGGGCTGTACAAATCGATTTTTGGTATTATCCCATCGACTGTGGCGTAATATTATGACGTCAGAGTGTAAGAGCGGGCAGGCACTTCCGCTTCTTAGACTTTTATCAAAATAGAATACTTTTAAACTTTTTGAATTTTGAACTTTTCCATTATACTACCTGATCGATGATGATATGCTACCTTTGAATATTGCATAATCCTTTAGGCCAGTTTGGCCATTTCTGATCTAACATAACACGAAAAAAATATATATTACTCCATAAACAAATTAACATAAAAGCGCGAAATTTTGGTCCATAAGTGCTTCACATTATGAGCCATCGTATAGCAACATAAGAAGATGAATAAAATAATAGGCCGGGAGTCGGCAGCACAGACAGTCACCTCATCGGGTTCACGGATGAAATTCTAAGATTAGTTAAATCTTGATTCGCATATTAAGGTCTCCCAAGTCCTATCTTGGTGGAAAACACCCGAAAACCCGATTTTAGCGGCTGACTCGTAGGTTTACCATTGTGTTTTCCTGCACCCAATAAAGATATGAAAACATGGAGGACTGGGAGCAAGAAAACACAATGGTAAACCTACGAATCAGCCACTAAAATCTGGTTTTGAGGTGTTTTCCACTAAGATAGGACCTGGCTGACCGATTGCGTTTTAATATGCGAATCAAGATTTAACTAATCTTAGAATTTGATCCGTGAACTCGATGAGGTGATGGTCTGTGCTGCCGGCTCCCGGTCTATAAGTAAAACTAATAGACCGGGAGGCCGCAGTATAAACCGTCACCTCATCGAGTTGACGGCTGAAATTGCAGTATTAGTTAAAACTCAATCAGCATATTAAAATTCAATTGGTCTGCCAAGTCCTATCTTGGTGGGAAACACCTGCAAAGCCGACTTTACTGGTTGGCTGGTAGGTTTACCATTGTGTTTTCCTGCTCCCAGTCCTCCATCTTTTCATATCTTTATTGGGTGCAGGAAAACACAACGGTAAACCTACCTATCCACCACTAAATTCAGATCCGCAGGTGTTTTCCACCAAAATAGGACTCGGCAGACGATTTGCATTTTAATATGTTAATCGAGTTTTGTCTACTCCTAGAATTTCAGCCGTCAACTCGATGATGAGATCCCGGCCTATAAGATTATTGGTAAACTTATAATGCTTTATGTCGTCAATTTAAAAAACCATCCATAATCACCCGCAAACTTAAAGCGAGGACGTAAGAATGACTTCTTCAAATTTTTGGTAATAACGCTTTGGCCGGTGTGTAAAGGAAATGTTGACCACTCCATCGTTAATCATTATATATCCGATACCAAAAGTTTGACCCCTCCATCCTAATCCGATGCCAACATCTATTTTTCTATGCACATAGAAAACGCACAACGATGAATGTAGTATCATGCGACAGGGTTTTGAACAGGCTTTTGACGTAGTATACTCATAATTTCGTTAAAACATGTTGTTTGATTAAAAGTGCATTTAATTAAAAGTAATTTAAAAACCGTATCAGCAATATTTCCATACATGAAATGAAGGGTTTTTCTGAAATCATTGTTGCCACAAAAATACCGTATTGTATCACACTCAACAATGATTATAAAAAATGTATACTGAATAGTACAAAAGAGATAAAACGTGCCGTCTCCGCACGGTTTTATTTTATATTTATTTATTTTGATTAAGTGGACGGTGGTCGTTAAAAATATTTCTTTTTTTTTTCATTATAGAGATATGAAATTCTGTGGAAATATACATTTCACCATAAGTATATAGAACACCTAAAAGAAATTTCCAATCTTATTATAACTTAAAGATTTTTTGAAAAATTTTAAATTTTAAAACAAAATTTTAAAATGCTCCATGCGTCTTAATTTTTGAGATATTTCCTCTTTTTTGCATTTTAATCACTTAAAACTCTATTACAAATACACCTGTGTATCGATTTTTTAATCATTTGAAAAGTTAATTTTTTAAAGATTTTTTTCTGAATTTCATATCGATTTTCGTCAAAATTTTACTATTTTTTAAGTTAAAAATAAAATTTAATTATCTTAATAAGCCGAATTTTAAAATGCATACACAGTTTCTTTGTAAGCAATATCCTTATCAAATTCATGAATTTTGATCAAAAATTAAGACGCATGGAACATTTCAAAAAATCTAAGAACGTTGAAAAATCGGTTTTGAGTAAGGTTCTCGCTGGCTTTTGACCAACATTAGCAATTTGGCAAATAAGAAATATAAAACGGTAGCCAAATGAAAAAAATGTTATCAAAATACATTTGGCGTGAAACATTGAAAAATCTATCTTTAATTCGTTATTGTATCCCCTTTTTTTAATATGTTCTAAAATAACCCATTTTTTTGTAATTGCTTATAAAATAGAAAATCGACTATCCGTTACGGAAACTATTAAAAATAACTACATTCTAAATGTCTCCTAAATGTGTAATTGTTTCAGACATACTTATAGCAGTCTAAATAAAAATTCAAAACAGCTATCTTTGTTTTACCATTTGTGAAAATACTCACTAAAAATTATTATGAGATTTCGACTCTAACAGATAAACAAAATTGACTGGCCAATGATACTTTGCATGCAACCTATAAATAGTATGGTAAATGGCTAATTTCAACAACACCGTATTCCAGCAAAACTTTTCTCTATTTGGCGCTTGATGTGAGTAATTTTGGTTGTATTTTTACCGCCATGACGAGATGAAGGCGCATAGTTAGTTTAACATACAATAGAGAAATACCTATCGCATAAACCTTTCTGTGTCTTTGGCTGTTGCTAAAACGGCTAAAATTAAGCAGTCGCAACTTGGCGAGTCTGATTGTTCGTTTACTCGCCAAATGAAGCATTTTGTCGCGATTTGGCGTAATGGCGAGCGGCAGCGAGAACCCTGGTTTTGAGAAAAAAAGGTTTAAAGTATATTAAAGGGCCAAAAAAGTGTTAGTGTACAAAATTCAAACGCATGTAACTTTGCGAAAAATAATCGCCCCTCCATGCGGTTTTTTGCAAATGGTTCAGAACAAAACTGAAGAATAATAATACGTACGTAAATAATTTTCGATTTTTGGGTTAATTTTTGCTCAAATAAAGGTTCACGGTCCCATTAAAAAGAAAATGTTTAAATCCATCATTTTGAAGAAAAAGACCATGGATCGATCGAAGCAGTGGTATTTCACATGTAGCCTAAATGTATGCTTTGTTGTTAGGATGAGCGAAGCGAATCCTCTACTAGGCTACACAAATTACATTTTGTCGTTCACTTTACAGAACAACTATTCAATATTTTGAATTGAAATTAAACATAAAAATAAATTAGGATCTGGAGATTTGCACAATATTATTTTTTTACAGAATAACCTTAAAAAAATTATTATTTTAATTAATTTATTTTACATGTTTTTCCATTACGGACGCATTTTTGCAAATAAAAAATGAAATACGTATAAATCATGAATTCAGTCATTATAGATAGAATCATATGATTCATTAAATAGTTTCACGATTTCTTTTATGAAAATTTTTAAAATACCCTTTTTTATGAAAATTATAGCCTATTTTTAATGAATTAAAATTTGTGAAAATTCAATTATTTACATTCAGTTATAAAAGTATTTTTCAGTGTTAAGCATTCCAATACACAATTTATTCTTATTATGTGAAATCATTTACGCAGATGATACTTATGCTTTTTAAAAGAAATGTATTATGATTTATATTATTTTATTTTATTTTTGTAAAGTTGCAACAAGAGAATTGTGAACATATAAAATTAATTGTTAAATTCGTTATATCATAAATAAAAAATTGCGGGGAAATTCCTAGTTATTTGGCTGAATTTACATTTCTAAAATTAAAATGCGCCAAAACATAAAATAACGTTTTTGCTTAATAAAGATGCCAAAATAATATAAAAAATATTGTTACTTTCAAATATTTGTCTTATTAGATAATGCTTTGCGAATTCAAACAAAGCGTAGCTTTTGCTAGTAATATATTAAATTGTAGTTTAAAAGTATTTCAACTTATCTTTATTTGTTCTGCGTTTTTTCCGTCATCTTCTAATAGGGTTAAAATATGCTTTTTTCCCCCCTAGCGCATGCTTCTTTACCAGTTGTACCTTTGATCAGTTTTGACTGTAACTTCGTTGGAACAAAATTTTTCTTTAAAAGTTTTACCGTGCATCTAAAAAATATTAGACATCGCTAAAAAAAATATTAAATTGCAGAGCGAAACCTTCGCGCGGATCCACTAATAGAATAAAATCGCATAAAACAGGTGCAAACAATTTTATAAATGCGTTGCCAGAGATCAAACGATTACTTCCCGAGGTAGAAGGAAACAAAGCGAAGAGATCAAGATGTTCGGTTACCATAGCAACCTCCTCCCTTTGTGGACGAGACTCAACTCAATCGACGGTTATTGGGTCTCTCTCTCTCTCTCTTGTAATCGGTCATTACTAGAGAGAGCAGCGAAGGGATTAACTCAAAAGGTTCTATTACAGAGGGCTTATCGCTAAAATTAAAGGCAGGACCCAGTTCTATTTCAGGTCACTTTCATTTGCTATAAGATGAACAGAGGAACGTAAATTAGTTTTGTAAAGTTATTCTCGATTTAGAAACAGATGTAGTTTCCCTCCTGTCCTGTATATTTAATTCTAGTAAAACTTTTCTGAACAGAACCTTTCTATAACGGAATCTTGTGCTAAACGGAAAAATTTCTTGGTCCTGAAGGACGGAATATCATGCAGTTATACGAAACGGTGTTTTTTAAATAAAGTACCGTTTTGATATTAAACAAGTAAGAAAAATCATGCGTTAAGCATAGATTATAAAACACTTTCCAACACTTCCTGAATGCTTTAACAAAACTTCATTGTTTAGGGAAATAAGGTATATAAGAGAACTAAGTAAACATTTTAGAAAACGCATAAAACATTTGAAAAACTGATTTCAGCAGTTACCGTCCATAGCAAATATGTATTCCAATTCTTTTGAACAGCCCTGTATTGGATCTGTAGGTTGATGTATATACTATATAATGGGGAAATTTAGTTTAGCAAGAAAACACATAACAGGTTGAAATTTCTCTTTCAGCAATTTATACTAATAGATGGAAGCATACTAGTATACTTTTGTACAACCCTGTAGTTTACCTAGTACCTTTATTACACGCCACTATTTAGCTAAAGTTTAATTCAAAGTAAAACACTCTTAAAACTACTGGAATCACATTTCCAGAAATTATCATTTATAGACGGCCATGTGTCCAGTTCTCTGCGTGACCCTGTATATCATTTTATCTATGTTCCACAAACATTTCTTAGTAAAGTGAATGCAGTTCAGCGCAAAAATGCATAACTCATTTAAAAACCACCTTTAAGCAATTTGCAATCATACCCAGTAACCATTTCGAATTCTTCTGTGTAGCTTTGTATAGGAATTACAGCATTTATACACACCATATTTAATGTGCAAATATAGTGAAGCATAAAAGCACATAACATAATTAAAAATGCATTTCCAGCAATCATGGCTACTGTACAGTACTTCGGATACAATATAGTATCTGAAATCTTTTGTGTGATGTTCCTGTAAATGCTATGCACTTCGTATTATACATGAAATAAGTTATATTAAACCTCATCGACGTATATCAATTTGATTATACATGAAATAATTTAACAGAATTAAAATACGCCGAAAAAATTCCCTCTACCCTATATCATTATGCAACGGAATTCTCTTGTGTGGCCCTGTAAATGAATAATAACTATTCTTTGCACCGCATATTCTATAGAATGCATATTTTAGTGCACTTCATAAATGCATATCAATTTTATTATGTTTGAAAGCATGTAACTTCATTAAAAATCATTTTAAACGATTTTTTCCCATAGGCCGTAATGTAACGAAAAACTTTTGACTGTCCCTATAAATGTGAACTAAGCATACTACAAACTTCATTGGAAATAGGGTTCGTGATATGGTAAAGGTTACTAACATCCAAAAATTTCAGAACGATCCGAGTATATTTACGGGAGTTAGAGCGCTGACAGACGTCCAGACGCACAGACAAACCGAACACATAAACAGTTTTCAACTTTGTTGGAAAGTGTTAAAAACACAACTCCATTTTTTAACAACTTTATATTTGCATGAAAGCCTGGACTGGACCTTAGTCTACTCGTCATAACTTCTACCACACTACATGGCAAATGATGTCACTTGCGATTTTAGATGTTTACTAAATATCTAGAAAAATACATGAGGAATTATCTTGAAGGAAGCAAAAAGATGAGGGACTGTATCCAAATCGATTTGGATACAGCCCCTCATCATTTTGCTTCCTTTTGGGAACAATGGATTTCAAGCTTATTCTATCGACGATCATTTTCAGAATTTTCACGATGTATTTTTGAGACTTTCAGAAAAGTTGCTCTATATATTTAGCTAATTCATTATGTACATTATATTTTGATTGCATTTGCACCTGCGTAGTGAAACATTGTTTATTAAACCTGCTCATTTTTCATCCAATTTTTATTATTTTTAAATTCTGATTGCAGGATATTGTATACAATGTTATTTGTCATAGTTTCTGAAAAGAACATTTTTTTATATTAAGAACTCTGCAAATTATAAGCAAAAAAGTTGGCGAAATTAGGGACTGTTTTTATAAAAACCTTAATTTCTCTACGAGTATACATGCTACCCTCTTAAAAATGAACATAGTTTATTACAATAAGCCGCTTAATCATATTTTACAGTTTGAACACTTTCGATACATTAGTTTTGACAGGGTTATCTAAAAGATATTCCTTTTTTTTTTCGATTTGTTGGCAGCCTCCTATGGCATGGATGCCGAACATATGGCATGCGTGCGAACTTGGCATGTAAGAAAATTTCTCTGGCACGCGAGAAAACTTAGACTATATTCAGTTTACGGAGAACTATTCATTTTATGTTTGTTGGGTTTTTTTTTGCAAAAAGTATAGTTTTTTGTAACAGGTATATAATTTACTTAAAAATAATCCGTTATTTTTGAACGATTTAAGGTACTATAAATTTCAATGAAAGAATCTTGTAGCATCATTTTCTTGCAAAACCATTCAACATAGTGATTTTTTTCAAATTATTTTGCTTCTTTATCAAATTTCAAAGGTTTTAATGTTGAAAATTTAATTTCAAGATATTAATATATACCTAATTCAATTGAGACGCTTTCTACTTCAGATTAGGTATATTTTATTTAGGTTTAGGGTTTTAAGTTATTTTAGGTTTTATTATATTTAGGTTTTAATTTTGAAAAAATTAAATTTTAATTGTCAGTGTAAATAATTATATATCTATTGAACCTGCTTCTACCTAAAGAACTAAAAATGATCTGATTCGGAAGTAATTCAATAAAAGAAAAACTCATTTGTAGAGTATTAATATGGAATTTGATGCGACATGGCTATATTGTTGAGTAAATACAGTGTAATAAATAAGTTACGAATCGAATTTAGTATAACTGTAAAAAATATTATAAAAATTAATTATTGGATTTTATCTACATTAAAATGTTCCTGTCACGTTAGAATTTTGGTAGATAATAATTTTGGAATTTTTGGTACGCATACTCAAAAAGGTACGCCATCCTGCCTATGGGGTTTCGGGAAAAAAATCTTCTCGGAAATATATGACCTGTACTCTTCTGTTTACGCACTTGGAGTTTCGGGATAATTCCTCATTCATTATTTTTATTATTATTTTTATTATTATTATTATTATTTATTTATTTATTTAACGTAGCGGCTAAAATCGCAAGTGACCGGTCATCATTGGCCATAGTGTATCAAGGTACAGTCGTGGGGAAAAAAAAAGTAAATACCCCCTACTAACCCCTCAACAAATTATCGTAGAAGAAACTGACTGGTACCGAACGATTAGAAATAAAGTCTGCTTTTAAATGATGTATATAAAATCTGCTTAGGGGGCCATCTACCTATTAAAACAAATCGAAACTTTATTTTTTTCAATGACGATACCCAATTTTAACGAGATATTTCAAATCTTCGGTTCAAACTATGCCTAGACACCCAATTTCAAGTCATTTGAATGATAAGTTTTTGAATTATAAACATTCAAAATTGAGTGCTTCTAATGTTAAATTACATTTTCATGCTTTTATTTATATCTCTAGAAATTATGCTCCTAATGTGCTAATTTTATGTGTAGCAATAATACTAATATACCCAAACATAAATGCGCTGAATTTGTAATTTTTATAATTTTATGATATGAATTATGAAATTTATATAAAAAAAAATTATGAATTGCAACATACAATTTTTTGGATGGCCTTAGATTTATTATGTCCTGCTTTAAGGAAATCTAAAATTTCACATTTTTCTTCCAAGTAGTTTTCAAATAATGCTTAAAAAACGGCAAAATGATGGTTTAAGGGGCCGTCTATAAAAGAAGTGAGTAGATATTTTGAAATTTCTTCTGATGTCCTGTAATCTAGCAGGCTTCATTGACTTCTTAAGGTGCCTTGATCAAGATGGGAGCTCTCTCGGTTAACAATCGAGTTCCGAACTTCAGTTTGGATACAGCCCTTAAAATACGCTCGTTTTAAAATAATTAATTTCTCAGAAACTTATCGTACGAATGGCATAAAAATTTGTTTTTAGGCTAATGGAAAGGTGTAGAGTTCATTTATGCTGTCAGAATTGTGTACTGCTATTGAAGGAAACAAAGTTATGGTTCGTTTTAATAGGTAGATGGCCCCCTAAGCTGATTTTATCTATATCATTTAAAAGTAGACTTTATTTCCAATCGTTCGGTACAAGTAACTTTCTTCTACGATAATTTGTTGAGGAGTTAGTAGGGGGTGTTTACTTTTTTTTTTCCACGACTGTACTTATCGTATCGCACAACTAGCTTTTGTAACCCACTTTCAGAAATCTGAAGCCTGCTATGCTGACCAAAGTAGGACTCGTATAATTACGATAGATATAAGATATTTGATTTATGAATAATAATGTAGTACTAGTATTAGTGAAGTACAGATAGCACTATTTATACGTTTTTATCATCTTTTCATTTTGAACTTATGTTCCGATTCACAACTTTTGTAATTCTGAAATGTACCGTACATAGGACCGAAGAAATGGATGTTTCACTTATACTATGCGTTTTATCCTCCTTGTTTATGAATCACCTATTTGTAAAAACATCTTATTGAAATTTTCATTTAAAGATCTATAAAAAAAATTCTTTTTTTTTTAAATGCGATCTCGTAAGTTTCATCTTGCAAATAGGTATATTTCGAAAATATTTAATTGCCGTACGTAAGTATATGGATTTTTTTATACTTTCTAACACTTTCCAACAAAGTTGAAAAGTGTTTATGCATTCGGTTTGTCTGTAGGTCTGTCCACGCTGTAACTCCCGTCGATAGACTCCGATTTTCATGCAATGGATAGAGGTTACTGAGGGTCACCAGAGCATGTTTGGCATTGTATAGGAACAGGAAGTATGTAGGATGAATAGTTCATTGACAGGGGCACTCAAAAGTATTCCATTACATTACGGTATAGGGGGGGGGGAATCGTTTGCAGAGTATTTTAACGACATTAAGCTATTTCAAATGTATTGAAACGGATGCAAATCACTGAATTTCACGACGATCCCGTTAGAACGGGGCATTCATAGTATGTTTTAGTCATTGACAGGGACACACAAAAGAAATCGGTTACAGTACTGTCTTGTAGTCATCATGGCTGGAGTGTACGTTTTAACCCCCTCACTGACAAGCCCGTGTTAATACGTTCACTAAGCTCCAGGTTTCACTGCAATACAAGCAATATTTAAAGTAGTATAATTCTATTGACTTAATGTATTTTTAATACATTGAACAACGATTAATAAGGATTCCAAGGATTACATTCATATTCGTTATTAAGTTTTTTTTATAAAATGTTCAAAGAAACTTTTTTTTTTTTCTTTTTTTAGAATTAAAAACAAGATGCAGAGAAAACAACATTACAATTTTGCTCTTTTCCAAGACAGTCGGAGGGTTTTAAAATTCGGTATGCGCTTTTAAATTTAACTAATTTTTTGCATGTTACTCGTTCTATATAAATTCTATACCTCCTATACAGGGCTGCACAAAAGTATTCACGTACCATTCTGGAATTTTCAACTGAAGCATATGTATTTCGTAAGTGAGCTCAATTTTGGCATGCATGTCGTGAATAGATACAAACCTATATCTTCTATACAGGGCTGCTCAAAGAATTCCGATCATTTTCCGATTGTAGATGGGAACAGTTGAAATTGATTTTTGAAATGTGTTAGGCGTTTCCATAGGGTTGAATGAGACATACTATTTTAACTTATTAAACGGTGCAGTTTTATTACATTATTCTGAATGTGTTCGAAAGTGTTTCATAATCTATGCTGGACGCATGATTTCTCTTTCTTGTTAATATTTATAATTGCTAGTTTTGTTATATAAAAAAGAAAGAAACATCCTTCAAGAAACGCATATAGAAATAAAAAATCCAAATTTAAATTTTCCGAGGAGAAATTTAAAAAATACGGATACCTTCCAAACCCATGGGTTTAACATTAGAGGAGCGGGGGGTAGGTGGGAGGGGGGGATTTGCGGGCTGACTGATAACAAGCCTTAAGCAACTCCGTCGCTTCTAAAACCGCATAAAACAAATACTCACACTATTAAATAAATGCATTGGCGGAGAGTAAACGGTTACTTCCCGAAGTGAAAGCAAACAAAGAGAAGGAACCTCCATTAAGATGTTCGGTTACCAAGGCAACCCTCTCTCTCTTTGTGGACGAGACTCATCAATGGATCTCTTTTTAATCGGTCATTACGAAACGGATGCAGGGGCAACGGAGGGATTAGTGGGAAAAGAGTTCCTATAAAGAGGGGGCTTGTCACTAAAATTAAGGACATGGCCAACTTATTCTATTTTGGGGTCACTTTCACGCGATAGAAGTTGTAAAAATGACAGTGAACTAGTTTTGTAAGGCTGTTTGTTCTGAAAACATTAAGGGGCTGTCCATATATAACGTTATCGGGGTCGTTCAAGTATTACGTAAGAAGTAAGTGGGGAGGGGGAGGGGACCAGTGTCTGATTATTTTTGCTGACAAGGGGGAGAGGGGGAGGGTCACGAGAATTCTTACGTAAGGATTAGACAACGAAGTATGTTTAAAGACTATAGTTTAACAACATAAAGCAAAAGAGCATGATTTTGATGAGCGTTCTGCGGGTGTTGAACGACTTGAGAACAAAGATAAGGATTAAACAAGGACTGGAAACGAGGAACATTCCAGCCCACCACTACATTGAATACCTAATGATAGACAATGCAGGAACAAGGATTCAAAGATCTTGGACACCAGACTAGAAATGTGAACACCAAACACATAATATTCCTATGATGGATGTTAAAATTTTTAGTTATATGCCTAAATAAGTTACTTCCTGTTGTATTTCTCTGGGTTTTTTTTTTTTTGTCAAATGCGATAAATAATAATATATTAAAAACAATTTTACACTGGCCTCCAAAAGTTAAATACAGGGACTGGTTGCTTTCGATTGTACACGGCTTGTCGAATATCTACGAAAATTATTGGCGAATTGTTCTTGAACTTCTGGGATGTAAAGAACATGTTTAATTTCATATTTATCGGTGAAGATTTAGTTGGGAGGACAATTAGGAGACTAATAATAAATTTAATAATAAAATAATATTTGCGATCACCTATGTAACAGAAAATTCTGAAAATGGTTTGGCACGGTGTTAAATGACTATTTGGGTCCTGTTTAATGTTTGTGTGGATTTGTGTAAGCATAGCACTCCTATTCGTGAAGATGCTATTGGGTCTGTGAAAAATTCAAAAGTTTTTTGTTTATAGCATACAGAGTTTTCAACCAGATTTAACACCACTCTCCGAAAACTTGGCAAAGAATAGTAGCAACAGTATACTGCAATTAAAACATGAATATATTGAATATTTGATGAGATATGGACATTTTTATGAAATAATTTCAACTGCGCATGCGTTGAAGATTTCAAAAATTTTATTTCATAATTTGGTAGTCAGCTATTCTGGTCAACTTCTATAAAAAGTCCAATCAAATATTGTGAAAACTCAGAAAAATATAGTGAGCTGATTGAAAAGTTATGGAAAATCCCTTATAATAAAGCTATGTTTCAATTCCTACTATTAGTTCACACTCTCCCTATATTTATTTATTTATATATCTTGTTCAAATTTTCAATCGTTAATAAAATACTTATTATTCCTCCTATCAAGTTGAAATAAATTTCTTTAAACTTGTACTGGATGACAATTGATGTTAATACAGATTTTTGAAATATTAATTCATTCATTAAATTTTAATTAATTAATTTTAGTTTTGTATGAGAGACAAAATAGCGGCCATTGATTATTGAACAGCATTTAATGCATCTTCATATCTATAAAGGGGGTTACCATAGGGGGGACTTTGTTCTGTCGCCAAATACCGCCAAGTTTGTCACCAACTTGGCCATATCTCTAATATTTCGGCAAATTCCCATAGACTTCCATTGTAAACCTACTTGCTTATAGAAAATCAACCAATTGAGATATTTTAATGCAACAAAAACTAATATTAACTTAAGGGATTATATTAAATTTTTCTTTGATGACCTAAGTAGGAATTGACTTTAAAACAAAATTTTTATATTACTTGTTAGAAAACAATTCACTATATCGCCCCTATCTTTGTGAATTTTTGCGATATTTGACTGGACTTTTTATAGAAGTTGACCAGAATAGCTGACTACCAAATTATGAAATAAAATTTTTGAAATCTTCAACGCATGCGCAGTTGAAATTATTTCATAAAAATATCCATATCTCATCAAATATTCAATATATTCATGTTTTAATTGCAGTATACTGTTGCTACTATTCTTTGCCAAGTTTTCGGAAAGTGGTGTTAAATCTGGTTGAAAACTCTGAATGCTATAAACAAAAAACTTTTGAATATTTCACAGACACAATAGCATCTTCACGAATAGGAGTGCTATGCTTACCACAAATGCACACAAACATTGAACAGGACCCAAATAGTCATTTAACACACTGCCAAACCATTTTCAGAATTTTCTGTTACATAGGTGATCGCAAATATTATTTTATTATTAAATTTATTATTAGTCTCCTAATTGTCTTCCCGACTCAATCTTCACCGATAAATATGAAATCAAACATGTTCTTTACATCCCAGAAGTTCAAGAACAATTCGCCAATAATTTTGGTAGATATTCGACAAGCCGTGTGCAATTGAAAGAATCCAGTCCCTGTACCTTAACTTTTGGAGGCCAGTGTATATTCTATGAATTGTTCAATGCAATAAGTAACAATCTATTAAACCGATATTGTTTTCCTTCGATACCACAACTCCTATATGTCTATTTATGTAAATTTTCTGGATTAATAATGTAATTTATCGCCAACTGTAATTTTTTATGGCGAACAATGTTGATGTTAGTATGTCATAAAATCTTACGTAAGCAAAGGAGGGGGGAGGGCTAGCATTTGCTTATTTTTTCTTACAAAAGGGAGGGGGGGCACAAAATGACTAAAAATATGCTTACATAATACTTGAACGGTCCCATCCCTTTAGGGGGAGGAAGGGGTCTACTACATGATATCGTATAACATCTCTAGGGGGAGGGGTGGATTTGTCTTTTGATATCGTTATCATTTTTTATCCAACCAACATTTTCATTTTTGGTTAAAAAAATTACATCTATATAATAAAAGCCTAAGTCATTTGACTGTCATCAACAATTCCGGGTTGACCGCTTCGTTTTTATATGCCAGGCGGCCAATTTGGTAATTTAATATTAGCCCGACGCAGGTGATAAATCGCCAAATATTGTTCCAACGCCATTATGTCATCAGTATTATAATGGTCCATAGATTGCAACTGTCAACAAAGCTTTGATATTGACATTAAATCTCATGGTTTTTGGTACTATTTTTTCTTTTCCTTTTTTAAAGAAATAATTGAGTCTTAAATTTTAATATTTCAAATAGTTCGTAATAATAGTAAAATATTTCAGTTTTAAATTAAAGTTATGTATTTTTAATAAATTGGGTGAAAGTATTATATTTTAAATAAAATATGAATAAATACGACGGAAACAATGTTTGACGACTTATTGCCTGCGCCCGGCTAACATAAAAATACCGGGTTCATGATTTTTGTATCAGGATCTTCCGATTTGGTGAAGGATTGGGTAAGTAAATTAAATTATGAATAAAAGTAACCTGATACAATGCTTAGCCTACATTTAAAGGAGACCAAACTGGTCCCCAAGGGCGGCTAGTATCAATA
This sequence comes from Maratus speciosus, assembly GCA_963932465.1. Lineage (NCBI taxonomy): Eukaryota > Metazoa > Arthropoda > Arachnida > Araneae > Salticidae > Maratus > Maratus speciosus. The sequence continues at coordinate 667,605,610 of OZ010786.1, read as the reverse complement.
TAGTTTGTTACCTTTTTTCTTTTTCAGTCTGTTATCTATTTTTATGAAAATACAAAGTTATTATTAAAACCATTAAAAGATTATAAAATCATTTCAAATTAGGGAATATTTCAACGTTTGCCATTCCTTTTCTTCTGCCACATATATAATTCGTTGTTAGAGAAACCAGGTTCGAAATTATACTTGTAATGTTTACTTACTAAAAAATAGGGAATAATGTTGTCCACCTGTTTTGTTGATAAGAAGTTCTACTTACCCCCGTGCAAGGCGAAAGGGCAAGAAAACAATATTATGTTGAATGCATTATGTAACAAGAAACTGTTATTAAATATTTTTAAGTAGTAAATATTTCTCAGTGTTATTTGATACAAAGTTATTTTATATATAATAGTAATGTTTTATTAACATTTTCTCTTCATTTAAATCAGAAAATCACGAGAATAATAAATGCACAAGTACTGTTTGGAGGGATGTACCGGAGCCTATCAGAAAAGCGCGTTTTATAAATGAAGAAAAAGCAGAAATCTTGTAGTTAAATGGATGATCAGATTGAAATGGAACGACTGTGTTTGACTTGATTGGTTTTCTGTAAACGTTAAATGAAAGACTTTGATCGATCCTTGAAACATCCAAGGAAAGGTAGCCTCTCCTCGATTTCCGTTTCCATTGTCAATTTTATTCATTTCCCCTTCCTAACGTTAGGGAGGGGAGGGCGGGGGGGGGGGGGATCGAGGAATGATAACGTGTGATATCGTAAGGGGGGAAGGGGGTCCAAGAGTACATAAAATTTGGGGCCACAGTAATTAAACATGCAATATTGCCTATCGGTCAACTTTCGGAGGAGGCTGCTGAATCTAGAAACAAACATTTCCGCCAATATAGGCAAAGGTTTTCCCTTACATTTTCTCGAGAGCAATGTAATAAAAATGTTTTGAACAGACGTTTACTAAATTCTGATCCTTTTATAAGTAGTTCAAGACCAAAGGCTAAGAAAAAAGAACGCCTCCTTTTCTAGCGAAACAACCAGAAATACCATACGGACAACATCCAAAAAAAAAGAGGAAGATGAGGATGAAGACGAAAGAGATGAAGATGAATCTGATTAGAATAGTAAGTTACAGAATTAACTTTTTATAAATATGTAAAAAAAAAAAAAAAAAAAAAAAAAAAAAAAGGAATATTTCACTAAATATCATAAATGTTTATTCTAAACTGTTTTGAATAGTAGTTTACTTTTTAAAAAGCGAGATTTTTTGTAAATTCGTTTTTATTATTATTATTATTATTATGTATAATGATTCTAAATAGCTTTTTACAACATTTCAACTTGATATAGCTCACAAAATAATTTTGTCCAGCTTTTTCATAAAATACTCCCCTGTGCGGCGGCTCTTTTAAACCCTTCTGATGGGCTCGGCTGCCCTTTTTAACACTTCCTATGCTCCCCGTGGCAATTCAATTGATCCCGGGAAAATATCGCAAATTCTAGGGACTCTAAACAAACCAGTTCAAAATATTTTTGTGAACAAGATACAAGTGTGCCCTTTTCTAGAATAGTGTTTTCTCTTTTTGAAAAAAATGTACCCTTTTTTAGAATAGTGTTCTCTTTTTGAAAAATTCCCGCCCGGCGGCCCTTTTTTTTCTAGAGTTAACACTAAAAAGTAATAAATATAAAAATATAAATAGTTTTTTTTTTTTTTTTAACTATTTTATAAGAATTTAATAAACATTTTGAAAATCACGTCTCATTTTTTGGATTTCAATTCGTGTTTTTCCCCCTAAATTTCCGTTACAATGCATTTACTGGGCGGAACTCTCCTTAGAACTCTACTAACTGTGTAGCTGGGACAAGAAAAAGCCTGTGTAGGTTTCCTGCTTTCGAAAGTTCCAAAACTTGTAGGGAAGGAAGTTCGTCTGCAGGAGCGGTAGGACAAAAAAGACTGTGATAATTCTCGGAATAGCCAAAACCGGTCCCAGGGTCTTTCTTGTCTGAGTCAAACAGTATGAAAAAATAGCCGCTTCGTTATACTTGGTAGAAAGCGGGAACTGGTGAATTTATTTTTTAAAATACATAACTTTTGCCATGTTTGTTTTTCAAGAGAGGGCAAAAAGAGAAAAAAGTAAAACTTTATTTAAACTATCTTTTTGGGATTCCTAAATAGATTTTCAAGCCCAGTAGCGTTGTGGTCAGCACGCTTCTCTGCCACGCTACAGGTCGCGAGTTCTGCTCCCGGCTGGGCAAGGTTCACTTAACCTTTCATCCCTTCGGTTTCGCGGTCGATAAAATGAGTACCAAGCTTGCTTGGGAACTCAACACCGAGGGTCTCACGTTGGGTTGACCACCTGGCCGGGGCACATGCTGCATAGCACCTCGGGATCCAGGTTCAAGTAAACAGGGTTGGGCACTGTAGGCCCTGATCCTTCATGGATCGCACAGCCACAGGTTTAATTTTGAAATAGATTTTTCAACTTATAATTATAATTTAATGAATACGTAACTTGAATGGATTAAAACGTATTTTTTAATATATGTACAGGGTGTTCATAATTAAACGACCCTACTTCAAAGTTGTCTGCACACGAAATTATTGTTCATAAAATTGTGAAATTTTATTAAAGACATAATGAAGGTCAAGAAATTCGTTTAAGCGAAAAAAATAGTTCAAAATTTTGCCACTAGATGGCGCTTTTTAATGAATTACACATTTAGCATACATTTACGATAGTTAAAAAATTTTATTTATTAACTTCACCTGATCTTAAAGACAGCATTTCACGACATGTTCTTAGTCTTTCCCAGAACACACTGTGGTCAATTGTGGAATATGCTATCTTGCGATTCGAGATGGTATCTGAAAAGGAAGACCGTCATGTGCAGGGCCTGATTACCGCATAGGCCAACTAGGCCGTTGCCCTGGGCCCACTGCGGAGGGCGGCCCAAATTTAATAAAATGATTTAGATATTTTTTCTTTAATTGTAATTTCTTGCAATTATTTTCTCAAAAACCAAAAACAATTTTGGTTAACCTGGAAACCTTATGATGATATAAATGATAACACCTCGCATACTTCCGGGATAAAAAATCTAGCTACTGTTGTGGTGCGAGAAGGCCCTGAAAAGGAGCTGGGCCTTAAGCCCCCTACAACCTTAATCGTGCTCTGGTCATGTGGAACATGTCAGGTAAGATAACGATCAGATAAATAAAAATAAATATTGTCTGCCGTTTTGCCACACATGTTTGGTTGTCATAAAATTTGTAAACTATTGTAAATGTATGCTAAATGTGTAATTCATTTAAAAATGACGTGTGACGTGAAATTTTTGAACTTTTTTTTTTTTTTCACTTAAACAAGTTCCCATCCCATTATTTTATATTTATTCCCTACAATTTTATGAACAATCGTTTCGCTTGTAGACAACTTTAAAGTCAACCCGGACGCCCTGTATATTAAGTACACTCTTTATTTTTTCTTTATAATTTCTACTATTTAGTGTTTAAAATATTTCATTGTTGAAGTACACAGCTAGTTGTCCATTTCTGTCGAGCGTGATTTCACGCATCATTAAATACATTGATTCTTGTTGTAACTCGCATACAACAACAATCTAAACAATATTAGGCGATTGATCACCTGTTGCTTGATAACGAACATATAATTAAGTTCTAAAAAATATTAAAATGTATTGTTATCGCACTCATACTTGAGGACATCATTTTCATAATTCTAGCACATCAGGGATTGAGTTAAAAATCGATTAGAAAGTTTCATCTTTACATAAAAACAATTAATATAAAAATTTTGTTTTTAAAGTCAATTTCTACTTAGGTCAGCAAAGAAAAATTTAATGTAATCCCTTAAGCTAATATTAGTTTTTGTTGCATTAAAATATCTCAATTGGTTGATTTTTTATAAGCAAGTAGGTTTAGAATGGAAGTCTATGGGAATTAGGCGAAATATTAGAGATATCGCCAAGTTGGCGACAAACTTGGCGACTCATTTTGGTAGCCAAATTGGGCGATATATCGCCAAGTTGGCGACAAACTTGGCTGTATTGGGCGACAGGACAGGGTCCCCCTACGGTAACCCCGTTATAGATATGAAGATGCATTAAATACTGTTCAATAATCAATGGACGCCATTTTGTCTCCCATATAAAATTAAAATTAATTAATTAAAAGTTAATGAATGAGTTAATATTTGAAAAATCTGTATTAGCATCCATTGTCATCCACTACAAGTTTTAAAAAATTTATTTCAACTTGATAGGATGAATCATGAGTATTTTATTAACGATTGAAAATTTGAACAAGATATATAAATAAATAAATCTAGGGAGAGTGTGAACTAATAGTAGGAATTGAAAAATAAGTTCTGTTAAGAAACAGTAAGCTGTCTGAAAAATTCGTCTTTATATATACACTAAATTATCCGTCATTTATTAAAAATTAATTTTTGTACTCCTTAGAAAACATTCTTTTTCCGTTCAATCTTCCCGAAAGTCTGACAAAGAGTGAAATTTTCCGTCTATTTCTTGCACGCATGCGTATTGGCTCTATTAATAACCAAAGTTTGAATTTATTTTTAAAATGAAAAACCGAAAATTCAATAAATGAAAATTTATAATTTATTGAAAAACAAACACACAATTTAATGCTTTCGAATTTAATAAATAGCAATTTTCTCATTTATTTAAACTTGTTCGCAATTTATTTTTTAGAGTATTAAAAATTACATTCGCGTGTAAAATGTATTCTAAACGAGCACGTTTAAAAAATATAGAGTAGTTCAATCAAGTTAAAAAAAAATCGATTTTAATCAAAAAAGCAAACATTTCTTCTCGAATTTAATTCAAAATATAATATTTATATTTGACATCTAACAATCAAATTATGTCTTTGGCTACCCTGCCGTATTCGCCCGGAGATGGCGGCCATTTTTTTGCTGATTTTAAATTTCTTCATTTGGATTTATTTATTTATTTTTGTTGTTGTTTTTTTTTTTTAATGTTTAATCTCAGATTCTTTTTTGGATGTAATTTTGGAATATATATATTTATAAATGAATATTTGCTTTACTCTACTGTTTTAAAATTTATGTATTTACCGGTTGCTAATAACGAATTTCCCCTCCCCTCCCCTAATTTTTTTAAATATTTTTTATAAATAATATTTGGATTTTCTGTTTAAAATGTTTGCTGTTGTTTATGTTTAATCTCTAAATTTTCAAAAATTAAGCATAAAGAGGTTATAAATGACCAACAAAGAAAGGAGATGGCTGACTCCGGGCAAATACGGCAGCTGCCCTACGTCTTATTAAAACTAGGTCTAATATGTAATAAATTTTATTCTCTATCATTCTATGTTAAAACACCAACTATTATTTCACAGCGAGGAAATGTTAATTAAGTTTCGATTTCCGAGCTTTCTGAACGAGAAATTTAACAAGTCTTATTCCCCATTTGAAGAAAACCGGTATCATCATTTTAAAATCACGCTCCTCTGCTGAGTGCTCGCTGGATGGATGGATAAGATACTGGATTCGAAACAGGGCCGAAACTAGGGGGGGGGGGGGTCAGAATGGCATGTGCCCCGGGCGTCAGAACGAAGGGGCGCCAAATGAAGGATTATACCTTTGGAATGGATCATTTTCTTCTGATGGACTGATGTTTTCTATTATTAGGAAACAGCCATTATAAATGAAGTGTTAGGTGAAGATGAAAGAGCAGTCGTAAAAAGTTAGAACTCTGATTTTCTGGTCAGAATGGGAAGGGAAAAAAATGGCCATATTTTTGTCAAAAAAAAAAAAAAAAAAAAAAAAAAAAAAATATGGCCATTTTTTTTTTTTTTTCCCATTCTGACCAGAAAATCAAAGTTCTAACTTTTTACGACTGCTCTTTCATCTTCACCTAACACTTCATTTATAATGGCTGTTTCATAATAATAGAAGACATCAGTCCATCAGAAGAAAATAACTCGGTGAAAGCGGAAACTCGGTTAAGCAGGACTCGGATAATCGGGACTCTAACTGTATATTTAATTTTAAAAATGATCTTTAGAATATTTTTGTTGGTGTTCAGAGGGGGGAGGGGGGGCCCGTGACCTCCTCCTTGGATCCGCCATCGTAGATTACGTAGTTCAGTATTACATATTTTAAATTTTAAAATAAGTCGGCAATTAGAAAATTAGTAAAATTCTCTTTGTAAATATACTTTGCGGAAGAGGGGAGAACGGGGTGCCAAAATCCATGCTTCCCTCAGGTGCAAAAAAGGCTAATTTCGGCCCTGATTCGAAACGGGCGGTTTCAGGTTCAAAGCCAAGTAGATCCACGGAAGACCGAGAGACATATTTTTAAAAAAACTCTCTTTTTTTTTCAGGAAACGGAAATTTTCTGTCCTAGAACGGGGGAAAAAACGGAAATTTCTTCAATTCTCGGATATCAACCGGCAGCAGTGCTGCCTGGAATATTTCCGTGAATTGAAAAAAGTATTTCTGAGAATGTATAAAAAATAGAAATTGGTTTTCAGCAGTTGTCGATAAGTTTACTACACATTTTTTCTCCGACGATGTAAAAGTTCGTAGTGAAATACAGGGTGGTCATAAAAAACTTCCCCGATATAAGAACCCCTAGCGGCCTAACCGCTCAACCAATCGAAAAGAAATTTTAGATATATTTATTTGAAAGTATGCGCTCGAGATCGTGATGATTTAAAACAGAGCTCTCACATAGTTACGTTACAGTGAAAAAATTTTGAAATTTTCGAATGGCATCACCCTTTTTTTTTCATGCGCAAATTCATCAGCGCATTGAAAAACCACAAATGGCGTTGGAATGATACACGTACGATGAAGACAGATTTCTGACAATTTTTCGAGGAGCCTGGGCCAATTGCCCCACATCACCGACAGTAATACTATGGAAGTATTAACAGGAACTGAATCATGGCAGTACTGGGGGGGGGGGGGGGATGTCATTATCGAAATGAATTATCGCCAAAAATGGTACAGAAATAATTTTGCCGGGCGTTGGATTCGAACCTGCGTCGTCTACCAAAGTTCAGAGCTTTAAACTGGTGCTTTAGACCACTCTGCTAACCAGACATCGTACAATGAAAATTGTCGGCGTAAAACACTTGCAAAAAAGGCCATTGCGAGGAACGAAGGAGTGGCTACAAGACATGTTTTTCAGCAGCCGATTTTTTTTTTTTCACTTGTGAACAGAGTAATGTTGTAAGATTTGTTTTAAAATGTGTTTTTGAGTTGTGTTTGTGTACACATGGTGACAATAAAAATGTAATCATTTGCTTTAGAGTGCTGAACATTACGTTACATTGGAGCTGATTAAGATTGAGTGCCACGCTATTACACTGGCAATTTTAGTCATAACGTGTATCGTTCTAACGCCATGTATGCTTTTTCAAAGTGTTGATGGGTTTGCGCAGGAAAAAAAAAAAGATGTTGCCATTCGAAAATTTCGAATTTTTTTTTCACTGTAACCGTAATCGTAAGAGCTCTTTCGATTTAAATCATCACGATCTCGCGGGCATATCTTCAAATAACTAAATCTGAAATTTCCTTTCGATTGGTTGAGCTGTTAGGTCGCTAGCGGTTAGGGGTGCATATATCGGGGAAGTTTTTTTATGACCATTCTGTATATAGGGCTTATCGCTAAGAAAAAAAAAAAACTTTCTTATTGACAGATCCCTCGCCATAAACACTTTTCTTTAATTATAGTAAAGGGTTCAAATGAAAATCAACCTTCTCTCTGGAATAATTTCCATGTATTAATATAGTAAAGTTTTTTTCATCATAATTTCATCTCAGAAGAAGCAAAAATAAGGGAAACAGGTCAAAAGTATTAAGATTTTTCCATGAAATGTCAATGGTGTCCGGATATTTTTCGACCTATCCCATACTACCTGTAAGCAAAATGAAGTATTGATTTTATCCATAAAATAAAGCGAAATACCTCTGAGGAACTGCGAAACAAAAACACATCATTAACTGCGAAAAAAAAAAAAATATTTTTTCAGGGAGTTTGAAAACTGCTCATTTATAAATTAATGAGCCTCATTATATTAAGAAACAATGAGTCATTTTAGCTTTTCTCCTAACACCGGATGCACATGAAATTTTAAAATTATAATGCACACTGTGAAATATACTAGTAAAATACTATTAATATTTTTTCTTTTCACTTTTTTTCTTTAAGTCTCCTCTTTTAGTATTTCTTTCAACACAAAAAAAAAAAGACATTTCTTCGTTCGAAGTGGGGTAAAATTTCGTATTTGTTTCAAAAAATGTTTTCTATCATATATTTTTTTTTAACTAGTTTTCAAAAAATATTGAATTTTAATCTAGGACTATTTTAAAACAGAAAACGATTTTTAATAGCTTTAACAATGCTAATCCGAAATTACAATTCATTCCGCAATGTAGTCTTTGAATTAAGTTTAAAGAAGAACGAAAAATCATGCTTCTAGCACAGATTACGACATACTTTCCAACACTTCCGGAATACTTTAACAAAACTTCACTGTTTAATGGGGGGTAAAATGATGTCTAAATAAACAATTTGGGAAAAAATAAACATGACATATTTCAAAACCTAATTTCAGAAATTACCATCAAAAGTCGGGAAAATATACAAATTCTTTTGTGCAGCCCTGTATATGACCTATAGACTTGTATATACTAGATTACATTTAAAAAAACTAAACCTGTGGCTATACGATCCCTTGAGGATCAGGACCTAGTGTTCAGCCCAGTTTACTTGACCCTGGGCCCAGAGGCGCAGTACACACATCTCGCAAAAATTCATTTTGCATTTTATTCCACTAATAGATCTGTCATAGGTGCGTCTTGCTACACAAACTGTTTCATAAATCTAGCTATGCGGAAAATCACTTGATTACGCTATATGTCCATTGTGACCACAGATGAGGGGTGCATTGTGTGGGGAGGTAAAATGGCCCAAACCTCCAAACCTCATCCTACCTCTTCATTTTTAAGGGTTTTATGCTTTTATACACGTTTTCATTCCTGAATGCAAAGCTAAGTGCTATCATTTCATGTACAGTAAAATCATACAAATTTTATTTTGCCTCTTTTGTGAAATTTACTTTTGTCGAAATGTGTCACTTTTCCTGCGAGTGAACGATATGTCCCGGTCAGGTGGTTAACCTAACACGTTACCTCCAATGTTCAGTTCCCGAACTACACTGCTCAAAACAATTAGGGGAGCAGATGGTTTTAACGAAATTACGCAAATACTTACTCCGATAAGTGACGTAAAATACGACATTCACAATTTAAAGCGTAGTAGAAAACAGATGAGGAAAACTTTACATGTAATTTAAAGTTTATGGCGTCAAAAACTAGAAAAAGGAAATAAGTGCCGAAATCGGGATTTCGCAGAAACGTCTGTTTCACTGTCTAAATTGTAAAATTCGGCTGCTCAGCTTTTGTTTTGAGAAAAGGTGACTTGAAAATGTCACAACAAGATGATTTACCGGAATCCATGGTTTAGCGAATTATCAGGAGTGTTGAAACAAGGCAAATACAACGAAGTGTAACGAACGCTGTTAGAGTCTCAAGAAATGTCACTGCAAGGCTGTGAAATCAATCCAAGAAACAGGGAAAGTTAGACGTCGGCCATATGCTACCACAGCAACTGATGACCGATATATCCTGTTAACAGCTCGTCGAGACAGAACGGGCAATGCTACTTAGCTACAAAAACAGTTGTTATTGGCCACAGGAGGAAGGATGTCCTGCCAAACAGTCCGAAATAGCCTTCGTCAGGGTGGTCTGTATACGCATAAGCCAATGGTGTATATTCCGTTAAGCTCAAGGCACTGTGCGGCCCAAAGAAGTTGGGGGAACTGAACATCGAGATTGGAGGCAACGTGATTGGAGTCAAATGCGGTTTACAGATGAATCTCGATTCAGTCTGAATGTGACATCCGACTTGTTTTGGTATGGAGGAAAAGGAGCACTCAAAATAATCCTACATTCGTTCGTGAAAGACCACATTACAGACGAGGTGGGTTGATGGTATGGGCTGGAATCAGCATAGGTGGGCGTACGGACCTGAATAACATTCGAAACGACACTTTGACGGTCCAAAGGTATGTAGGTGCGTTACTGAGACCCCGTGTCGTACTTTACGCTGCAGCCATTGGTGATTCCTTTGTTTCCATGCATGATCATGTCAGACCGCATACAGGTCGTCTTATGCAAAACATGGTTAAAGCTGAAACAATACAGCATATGGAATAGCCAACATGCTCTCCTGATCTGAATCCGATCGAGCATGTTTGGGACAAACTCGGAAGACGCATTACACCGAGGTCAAGGCGTCCTTTTACTATCCGGGATTTGGAGATTGCAATTTTTGAGGAATGGAAAAGTGTCCCCCCAAAGTCTTCTCGATAATGTCATTGAATTCATGGAAAACAGTTGTGCAGCAGTTTTATCTATTCGATGGGACCACACATCATATTAAGCACATTGCATCATTTCTAAACAATACTTTTTTTGTCATTTACCTGTAACCAAATTGTTGTCCTAAACCATCTTTTCATGTTCTTAAGATCGTTTGACAGAATTAAAGCTCCCTTATAACAAAAATTGAGTTTTTTTTCTGTATTGCGCATCGATAGACGTGTATTCTCCATTTTATGCCCGTGCACAGCTATCGTGCACAGTTCTCTTCACTTTTTTGCTTGCTCACCTAATTTTCTTGAGCAATGTATATTTGGGGAGCGAGGAAGTTGAAACGTTGATAGTACAGAATATACTGCGAACGTTATACTTCCGTGACAAGAAGAAGTACGTTGGCTATTTTAATAAAATCTCTCTCTCTCTCTCTCTCTCTCTCTCTCTTTTTTTTTTTTTTCAAAATTTTAATGCAAAAATGATTCATTGACTAAATGAAACTGATTTAAGTTAAAATTTGTCACTATTATGCTATGTATATATTAAATTTATATAAAAATGTATTTATTCGCTTTGGCGAAATTTTGGCGCTAATGAAGATGTGTTGTACAAAAATTGGCAACCTATTAAAGGATAACGTCTCCCGCATCTCCTAAATTTCAGTTGAGTTAAGATATAATTACTTGAAGTTTGAGGTTTTTAATCTGCAATATATATATATATATATATATATATATATATATTAAACTTTTTATATAGTTTGGTACTCATTTTATCGACCACGAAGGGGTGAAGGGCTTGAACCTTGACCAGCCGGGAGTCGAACGCTCGACCTTCACAGTGGCAGTCAAACGTGCTGAGCACTACGTCACTCTGCTTCACTATATTACATAGTATGCTAAAATTTAGTTCAGTTAGGAAATATATAGCACAGTTGTAAAGTCCCCTTTCGCAATTTACGCCAATAAACGGAAATGTATTCGAGACCTTTTGTGCTGCCCTGTACAGGATCTATAAAATTTATAGACACTCTGTAATAGGCAAAAAACTAGTTTAATTTAAAATACAATTAATACGATTAAAACTCGGTTCCAACCACTGTTACTCATAGGCAATGCTGTATTAATTTTAACATAATTATTTTAATTGGCAAATAAATCTTAAGAGTGGTAATTTTCCAACTGAGTTAAAAAAGTATCTAGGCCAAGATTCAAACAGAAACCTTTGGCATAAGCTGCCAATGCTTTGCCAATTGAGCTATCTAAATAAATCTGGCGCACCTTTCACACCCGGAGAACCCTGTTGATTATGATTTCTGGCCTGAAAACTGATTTTCTGTTCAGGATGGGGGGGGGGGGGGGATGTCCATCCTTTTTTTATTTGGTAACTTGCTTAAAGCGGAAATTCAGATCATCGGGGCTCTTACTCAATGTTATAGTCGTAAGTAAACCAGAGGGTATACGCTAGAATCAGGAGCGTTAATAGCTAGACTAGCTGGCTTCGCCCGCTAGCAAGCCCACCTTTTATCGGGGCCTCTACTAATAATATGAAATCTCGAAGCGAACGAACCTCGAACCGGGTCACCGCTGCCTATGGCACCGTATAGCAGGCGTGCTGCCCACGCACTGCAAAATCTTGTAAAAAAGCCAGTGGCGCTCGAACGAACTTCGAACCGGGTCCCCACTGCCTATGGCACCGTGTAGCAGGAGTGCTGCGCATGCATAATGGCTAGATTATATGCTACAGCTTTACTTGAGAAACAGAGGGAATACGGAACACTTTTAAAAACTCTAGAAGGTACACAGCGTATACTATCCGTATACCCTCCACTACACCTCTACTTTTGCTGCATTTAAAATCTTATTATCGATGGAAATGCAGTTGATTTCATGTGCAAGCGAAAGAATTAGACATCGCGTGGGAGAGATTTTCAATACTAGAAAATGATAAATTATTTCAATCCTTTATTTTGAATAAGAAAGCACGAGATTTAAATAAAAGTTAAAATAATTTAATCAATGAATAGGGGTAGAAAAGAATATTGAATAAAGTAAAACGGAAGTCATTTTAAAACTATATGAGATTTCACATTACACCAAACTGTCCACCTTAGCATGGATTATTAATTGCCGAAGTAAAATAAAATGAAGGTGAACAACTCCCTCAATCTATTACTTCGTATACGAAAAATAAAACCGAAAATCACAAAAAGAATAAAATTTGTTTTTTCTTCATTGGAAATATTTTATTTTTCCGCTTTCAGATGTCATCTCCGAAAACATTTTCGGAAAAAAAATAACTTTCTCGAGTTTGGCAGGATTTCTTTTCTTTCTTTCTTTCTTTTCCCCCCCTCTCTTTTCCAAATGGGCAATATAGAAGAGAACAGGGGAAAAGGGGGGGGGGGCTTCGACCTTATCACTTTTCACTGTGTGGAGCGACTGTCATATAGAGAAGAGGTGTTTGGAAATCTCGCTGGTATTAAAGATTATTTTGAATCATTTTAAAAAAGAGAGAAAGCACGCTCGAATGAAGTCATTTCGTGATTTTTACGCCCTTTTATTAAATTATTTAACTCAGCCTGGTTTTTAACACTTTCCAACAAAGTTGAAAAGTATTTATGCATTCGGTTTCTCTGGCCGTCAGTCCGCGCTCTAACTCCCGTCAATACACTCGGATTTTCATGCAATGGATAAAGGTTATGGAAGGTCACCCAAGCATGTTTGGTATTGCATAGGAAGTATGTAGGATGAATAGTTCATTGACAGGGGCATTCAAAAGAATTCCATTACATTATGGTATAGGGGGGGGGGGAATCGTTTGCAGAGTATTTTAATGACATGACGCTATTTCAAATGAAACTGATATAAATCACTGAATTTTATCTACGATCCCGTTAGAACAGGGCATTCACAGCACTTTTTGATTCGTTGAAAGGGACACACAAAAGAAATCGGTTACAGTACTGTCTTTGAATAATAATTGTTGGAGTGTATGTTTTAAAATTCGGTATGTGCTTTTAAATTTAAATAATTTTTTACATGTTACTCGTTATCTATAAATCTTATACCTCCTATAGAGGGCTACCCAAAAGTATTCACGTACCCTTCTCTTTATTAGATGAAATGTCTGACGGGGAATTTTCAACTGAGGTATATGTATTTCTTCAGTGAACTCCATTTTAGCGTGCATGTCGTTAATAGATACAAATCTATATGCTCTATACAGGGCTGCTGAAAGAATTCGGATCATTTTCCGATTGTAGATGAGAACAGCTGAACTTGGGTTTTGAAATGTGTTATGCGTTTCCATAGGACTGAATGAGACGTAATATTTTAATTTTATAAACGGTGCCGTTTTGTTACATAATTCTGAATGTGCTGGAAAATATTTCATAATCCATGCTTAAAGCATGATTTTTTCTTTCTTGTTGTATCTAAAGATGGACTTTTTACCCCCCTTCATGATAAGCTAGAACAGGGACGACGAACCTTTGGCACGCCTGAAAATTTCTCTGGCACGCGAAATAACTTTTAGATTATATTTAGTTTATGGAGAACAATCCATTTTATGTTTCTTTACAAAAAGTATAGTTTTGTGTAACAGGTATATAATTTACTATAAAATAACCCGTTACTTTTGAATGAATTAAGACATTATAAATATCTCAACGAAAGCGCCTTGTAGCTTCATTTTCTCGCCAAACCATTTAACATATAAGTGTTTTCGAAATCATTTTGCCTCTCTATCAAATTTCAAAGGTTTCATTTTTGGAAATTGAATTTTAGGAGATAGTTGGCATAGTCCTAATTGTCATTCTTCTACTTCAGATTAGATTTTATTTTATTGAGGTTTAGTGTTTTAAGTTAGGTTAATACATTTAGGTTTTATTTTTGAAAATTGAATTACAATTGTTAGTGTAAATAATTATGTATTTATTGAACCTGCTTCTACCTGAAAAACTAAAAATAATCTGATTCGGAAGTGTACAATAAAAGAAAAAGTCGTTTATAGATTATTAATGCGGAATTCGATTCAACAGGGCTACATTACTGACATTGAATAAATACAGCATAATAAATAAGTTAGGAATCGAATTTAGCATAAGTGTAAAAATATTTAAGTAAAAATTATATCAAAATTAATTATTGATTTTATATAAGTTAAAATGTTTCTGGCACGTTAGAATGTTGGTATATAATAATTTTGAAATTTTTTGCACACATATTCAAAAAGGTTCGCCATCCCTGGGCTAGAATTACAAAAAATACGTTCACAAATATGCTTCCGACTGCAGTACGACATTTAAAATTTTTTAGAGCTGAATTATAAATAAGTACATTAATGTTAAGGCATTTTTCCGTTAGCCCAACCCGGGTGATCCATCGCTCACTATTCTTTATAACGCATACCGTTGTATAAGAGTTGAAACAACAGCGGATTTAACAACGCGATGCGGTAAACACTCGCCACATGGCTGTGAAACTGCAACCATAAAACGTTTTAAGGGTTAAAATAAGAAAATAAATTGGCAATAAAAAATGAAGAAGATAATATTTAAATATATACGTATATATATATGTGTGTGTGTGTGTGTGTTTTTATTAATTAGTAGTTCAATATATGAATTTATTTAGAATGGTACGCTGAGAAATCGATTTAAAAATCTTTAAAAAGATAGTTTAAGTGTTCCTTTTTTATTCTTTTCTGTTGCCTTATCTTAAAAAAAAAAAAAAAAAAAAAAAAAAAAAGAGCAAAAACTATATAGTTTTTAATAAATTCACTTAGGGTCAGGAAAGATAATCATGACTACTTTGTATATTTTCAGCATTGTTTTTTTTTTACTTTTTCCCATTTGGAAATGTGGTGTTTTTAGTACATAGGAAGTAACTTTGACCCTTTAACACGTTAAGCGCCACGTCAGTCACTGTGACTGACACTGAACTTTCCGTTTAGAACACGTTATTCACCGATGACTGACGGTCTAAAATATGATATAAAACTAAAAATAAAGAAGGGAACGAATATTAATAAGAATAAGAATAAAAACTAAAAATATATACATTGTTTTAAGTAATTACTGAAAATTTCTTTAAAATTTACTTAGCTTTTATTTATTACAGGATTATACTTTCTTAAAAATTACTTAAAACATTGTAAATTTTTCAGCTTCAAAGTCAGTCACCGTGTCATTCAACGTGTTAAGAAAACCTTATAAAAATTTTAATTTTCATAGCTGTTTTTTTTTTTTTTTTTTTTTTTTTTTTTTAAGTTAAAAGGATGGTTATAATGACTCCATCAAAAACTCACAATCACACAAGTTTGGGGTAATTAAGACCACTCGTAGAGAAATTATGACCACTATATTTTCTCTTTATACTTGCCTATACACATTTGTTTGGGATAATTAAGACCACTTTGAACTCCAAAGGGACAAATCCGTTTATCAAAAATTTTGATAGACTTAGTTTCAAATTGCTATTCGGATCTCAAAAAGGCTACAGACTAGTGATAAAGAATACCTAAAATGAAATATACATTATGAGGTTAATATCTAAGCTTGAGACAAAATTTTACCATACGCAGTTTTCTCCAATATGGCGGCGGTCACAATTACCCCCTTGTCATAATTACCCTTCCTAAACTTACTTGCGTATTCTAAACAAGTGGCTAAGCGTGATCACAGATCGCACAGAGGGTTTCGTTTAATATTCCTTTCAAAACACTTTATCCTTTTGCAAAATCTGTTAGTTCCACATTTCACAAGCAGGGGGCGCACTCTATTCTAAACAAACCTCTATCCGAACGAAACTCCGTTTTACAACCTATCCGTAGATATATGAGTCGAGGGAATCGGGCCCATAGCACCCGAGATACGTAGGCGCCCCCTGGCGGTAAAAAATGGAACTAAAATATGTTAGTCTATGGTGCATAATATGAAAGAGTGGTCAAAGGGGTGTCGGCAAAAGTTTAAAAAGTGCCCCCGGGTGAAAAGGGGGGAGGATAAAAAATTGCTTAGAATACACAAGTTAGAGCACAGAGGGTTAAATATAAGATTTTTTCGAAATTTTATGATTTGTCGTTTGATCGCAAGTGTTTAGCTATAATTTTTCAAAATTTCAAGTCTTCAACTTAATTAGGGGCTGAGTTAGAAAGAAAAGCTTAAAATACACAAGTTAGAGCCCAGAGGGTTAAATATAAGATTTTTTCTAAATTTTAGAATTTGTCGTTTGATGTGAAGTATTCTGCTATAAGTATGCGAAATTTCAAGTCTCTAACACATATGGTTTCTGAGAACGGGCTCTGTGACGGACAGACAGACAGAGGAGCGAGACGAATAGGATTTCGTCAGATGAACGAAACCCTAAAAATGCAAAAAGAGCCGCGAATGTTTCATAATCGAGTTCAGTGCTCATGCCTAATGAATGTCGTGTAACGGAAATTTTTAGGGAAAAAATATGAATTACAGTAAAACAAATTAGACGTGATTCTCAAAATGAACGTTGAAAAGAATGTTTACTCAATTTTTATTGTTTTTAAATTAAATTTCAAGTATGATTTTTCTTTTCAAATCAATCTGTGTTGCATGGAAACGATTACAAAATATAAATCCGTTTGCACTGAAATGAATATAAACAGCTCATCATTTGATTCTAGCTTATATTTCATAACGAAAATTAAAACTTTCATCCATCCATCAATAAAACAATTAAATAGAAATAAAACAGCTATTCAAGGCATGCACTGAATCCCCTGAAATGAACAGAATCCAAAAGGCTGATTGTAAATAGCGATAGTTGGAGATTTCTTCGGCTGTTATTCCGACCCGACCTGTTCGGGAGAAATAAGGTTATCTGACCTGATGCAGGTGCAGGGTTCTAAAATGTATGGAATAAAACTTTTTGTCTGCACCTGGGTTATACAGATTATAAATGGATGAAATAATATAAAATTAAAAAGAACAATTGCTTTTGCCTATTAACTTGACATCCGAAAATCAAAAATAAAGTAAAGTTTCTCTTTGTCGAAAACAATTTTTTCCCCCGTTTTCCGATGCCATTAAAGAAAACTTTTCCGGGAAAAAAATGAACTTTTTAGAGTTTGTCTGGATTAGTTTTCCTTTTCTTTTTCCCGCTGGGAAGCGGACGATGTAGAGGTGAACAGGGGGAGGGCCAGTCTTTTACTTACACCCTGAGGAGCGATCGAAAAAGAGGAAAAGGGGGGAGGGGGTGCGGAAATCTTCTGCCGAAATCTTCATGCGATCGCGTGACTCGAGAACATAAAAGTGGTAGAAGAAGGAATCGAAGTTTTTACATCTACTCGTGTACTCTATCTCAGTGCCTCTGTCTTCTTTTCGAGTGCTTTTTTAATCCGGAAAGACGAACCATCATAAACGGAAAACTTTCACTACAGGATACAGCAGGGAAAACACTGTATTAGGGTAGAAGCGCTGCGATGCTTATGACTTTAAAATTCAATATTTTTGCTTTATTCTATCTTCAGAAGTATGGTAAAGTAAGTATGATGAGATGGCAATCGAAAGTATGGTAATCGAAATTTTTTTCGATTTCCGGTTTTCGAGGATTTACATGTTTTAGGGTTCAGAGTTAGGGGACAAAGCATGTTTTTACAAAAAGTCGGTTGTCTGTCTGTCCATCTGTCGCTATTAAACCATCGAAAAGCGTATGAAGTTATGAATAGAACTGAACCAAATTTTTTGTGTATGTTTTTGGCTGTGGCAAGCAGGTCCTCCTTCAGTTTAGAAACATATCGCCAAGAGGGGGCGCTATAATTGCGATGTCTGCACCATTTTAATTACTGTACCATCGTAAAGTGTATGAAGTTATGCATAGTATTAAACTAAATTCTTTGTGTATATTTTTGGCTATGGCCAGCAGGTCCTCCCTGAATTTCAAATCATTCCGCCGGAAGGGGTAACTTTAATAGCGATGTCTGTGCCATTTTCATTAGTGTACCATCGAAAATTGTATAAAGTTATGCATAGAATTGAATAAAATTTTTTGTGGATTTTTTTTGGCTAGGGTCAGTAGGTCTTCCTTGAAACTGAAAATATTCCGCCAGAAAAGGGCGCTGTGATAGCGATTTTTGTATAATTTCTCGATTTTTCGCAGTTCTATTGTCCATTGGCGGCTCGTGCAGCGACGGGAACTCCCATCCTGCTATGCCGGCTACTCGCAAACAATTGATGACAACACAATAAGGAAATACTGTTATTTCAAATGAAAATCAAATTTCGAAGTAATTGCTTAAAAGGCGCAAAGGCCAACATAGTGAAAAAGATTCCAAGCTGGCACTCGAATCCGGGCCCTCTGTATAGCGCACTGACGTTCTACCGACTAAACCACTTGGAACGATACACAGCTCGGAAAATTTCTCGCTATTATATGTTGGCAAGGCTACAAACGCAGCACAAGATGGAATATTTATCGTGAGCCACCGACCTGGTGCTAACACGAAACATAATAAATCCAGCATCGATAGAAACTATATTAATATATGGAAATTATTCCAGAGAGAAACATTCGCCTTGGATACAATATTTCAAATGAAAATCAAATTTCGAAGTAATTGCTTAAAAGGCGCAAAGGGCAACATAGTGAAAAAGATTCCAAGCCGGGACATCAGTATAGCGCACTGACGTTCTACCGACTAAACCACTTGGAACGATACACAGCTCAGAAAATTTCTCACTATTATATGTTGGCAAGGCTACAAACGCAGCACAAGATGGAATATTTATCGTGAGCCACCGACCTGGGGCTAACACGAAACATAATAAATCCAGCATCGATAGAAACTATATTAATATATGGAAATTATTCCAGAGAGAAACATTCGCCTTGGATACAATATTTCAAATGAAAATCAAATTTCGAAGTAATTGCTTAAAAGGCGCAAAGGGCAACATAGTGAAAAAGATTCCAAGCCGGGACATCAGTATAGCGCACTGACGTTCTACCGACTAAACCACTTGGAACGATACACAGCTCAGAAAATTTCTCACTATTATATGTTGGCAAGGCTACAAACGCAGCACAAGATGGAATATTTATCGTGAGCCACCGACCTGGGGCTAACACGAAACATAATAAATCCAGCATCGATAGAAACTATATTAATATATGGAAATTATTCCAGAGAGAAACATTCGCATTGGATACAATATTTCAAATGAAAATCAAATTTCGAAGTAATTGCTTAAAAGGCGCAAAGGGCAACATAGTGAAAAAGATTCCAAGCCGGGACATCAGTATAGCGCACTGACGTTCTACCGACTAAACCACTTGGAACGATACACAGCTCAGAAAATTTCTCACTATTATATGTTGGCAAGGCTACAAACGCAGCACAAGATGGAATATTTATCGTGAGCCACCGACCTGGGGCTAACACGAAACATAATAAATCCAGCATCGATAGAAACTATATTAATATATGGAAATTATTCCAGAGAGAAACATTCGCCTTGGATACAATATTTCAAATGAAAATCAAATTTCGAAGTAATTGCTTAAAAGGCGCAAAGGGCAACATAGTGAAAAAGATTCCAAGCCGGGACATCAGTATAGCGCACTGACGTTCTACCGACTAAACCACTTGGAACGATACACAGCTCAGAAAATTTCTCACTATTATATGTTGGCAAGGCTACAAACGCAGCACAAGATGGAATATTTATCGTGAGCCACCGACCTGGGGCTAACACGAAACATAATAAATCCAGCATCGATAGAAACTATATTAATATATGGAAATTATTCCAGAGAGAAACATTCGCCTTGGATACAATATTTCAAATGAAAATCAAATTTCGAAGTAATTGCTTAAAAGGCGCAAAGGGCAACATAGTGAAAAAGATTCCAAGCCGGGACATCAGTATAGCGCACTGACGTTCTACCGACTAAACCACTTGGAACGATACACAGCTCAGGAAATTTCTCACTATTATATGTTGGCAAGGCTACAAACGCAGCACAAGATGGAATATTTATCGTGAGCCACCGACCTGGGGCTAACACGAAACATAATAAATCCAGCATCGATAGAAACTATATTAATATATGGAAATTATTCCAGAGAGAAACATTCGCCTTGGATACAATATTTCAAATGAAAATCAAATTTCGAAGTAATTGCTTAAAAGGCGCAAAGGGCAACATAGTGAAAAAGATTCCAAGCCGGGACATCAGTATAGCGCACTGACGTTCTACCGACTAAACCACTTGGAACGATACACAGCTCAGAAAATTTCTCACTATTATATGTTGGCAAGGCTACAAACGCAGCACAAGATGGAATATTTATCGTGAGCCACCGACCTGGGGCTAACACGAAACATAATAAATCCAGCATCGATAGAAACTATATTAATATATGGAAATTATTCCAGAGAGAAACATTCGCCTTGGATACAATATTTCAAATGAAAATCAAATTTCGAAGTAATTGCTTAAAAGGCGCAAAGGGCAACATAGTGAAAAAGATTCCAAGCCGGGACATCAGTATAGCGCACTGACGTTCTACCGACTAAACCACTTGGAACGATACACAGCTCAGAAAATTTCTCACTATTATATGTTGGCAAGGCTACAAACGCAGCACAAGATGGAATATTTATCGTGAGCCACCGACCTGGGGCTAACACGAAACATAATAAATCCAGCATCGATAGAAACTATATTAATATATGGAAATTATTCCAGAGAGAAACATTCGCCTTGGATACAATATTTCAAATGAAAATCAAATTTCGAAGTAATTGCTTAAAAGGCGCAAAGGGCAACATAGTGAAAAAGATTCCAAGCCGGGACATCAGTATAGCGCACTGACGTTCTACCGACTAAACCACTTGGAACGATACACAGCTCAGAAAATTTCTCACTATTATATGTTGGCAAGGCTACAAACGCAGCACAAGATGGAATATTTATCGTGAGCCACCGACCTGGGGCTAACACGAAACATAATAAATCCAGCATCGATAGAAACTATATTAATATATGGAAATTATTCCAGAGAGAAACATTCGCCTTGGATACAATATTTCAAATGAAAATCAAATTTCGAAGTAATTGCTTAAAAGGCGCAAAGGGCAACATAGTGAAAAAGATTCCAAGCCGGGACATCAGTATAGCGCACTGACGTTCTACCGACTAAACCACTTGGAACGATACACAGCTCAGAAAATTTCTCACTATTATATGTTGGCAAGGCTACAAACGCAGCACAAGATGGAATATTTATCGTGAGCCACCGACCTGGGGCTAACACGAAACATAATAAATCCAGCATCGATAGAAACTATATTAATATATGGAAATTATTCCAGAGAGAAACATTCGCCTTGGATACAATATTTCAAATGAAAATCAAATTTCGAAGTAATTGCTTAAAAGGCGCAAAGGGCAACATAGTGAAAAAGATTCCAAGCCGGGACATCAGTATAGCGCACTGACGTTCTACCGACTAAACCACTTGGAACGATACACAGCTCAGAAAATTTCTCACTATTATATGTTGGCAAGGCTACAAACGCAGCACAAGATGGAATATTTATCGTGAGCCACCGACCTGGGGCTAACACGAAACATAATAAATCCAGCATCGATAGAAACTATATTAATATATGGAAATTATTCCAGAGAGAAACATTCGCCTTGGATACAATATTTCAAATGAAAATCAAATTTCGAAGTAATTGCTTAAAAGGCGCAAAGGGCAACATAGTGAAAAAGATTCCAAGCCGGGACATCAGTATAGCGCACTGACGTTCTACCGACTAAACCACTTGGAACGATACACAGCTCAGAAAATTTCTCACTATTATATGTTGGCAAGGCTACAAACGCAGCACAAGATGGAATATTTATCGTGAGCCACCGACCTGGAGCTAACACGAAACATAATAAATCCAGCATCGATAGAAACTATATTAATATATGGAAATTATTCCAGAGAGAAACATTCGCCTTGGATACAATATTTCAAATGAAAATCAAATTTCGAAGTAATTGCTTAAAAGGCGCAAAGGGCAACATAGTGAAAAAGATTCCAAGCCGGGACATCAGTATAGCGCACTGACGTTCTACCGACTAAACCACTTGGAACGATACACAGCTCAGAAAATTTCTCACTATTATATGTTGGCAAGGCTACAAACGCAGCACAAGATGGAATATTTATCGTGAGCCACCGACCTGGGGCTAACACGAAACATAATAAATCCAGCATCGATAGAAACTATATTAATATATGGAAATTATTCCAGAGAGAAACATTCGCCTTGGATACAATATTTCAAATGAAAATCAAATTTCGAAGTAATTGCTTAAAAGGCGCAAAGGGCAACATAGTGAAAAAGATTCCAAGCCGGGACATCAGTATAGCGCACTGACGTTCTACCGACTAAACCACTTGGAACGATACACAGCTCAGGAAATTTCTCACTATTATATGTTGGCAAGGCTACAAACGCAGCACAAGATGGAATATTTATCGTGAGCCACCGACCTGGGGCTAACACGAAACATAATAAATCCAGCATCGATAGAAACTATATTAATATATGGAAATTATTCCAGAGAGAAACATTCGCCTTGGATACAATATTTCAAATGAAAATCAAATTTCGAAGTAATTGCTTAAAAGGCGCAAAGGGCAACATAGTGAAAAAGATTCCAAGCCGGGACATCAGTATAGCGCACTGACGTTCTACCGACTAAACCACTTGGAACGATACACAGCTCAGAAAATTTCTCACTATTATATGTTGGCAAGGCTACAAACGCAGCACAAGATGGAATATTTATCGTGAGCCACCGACCTGGGGCTAACACGAAACATAATAAATCCAGCATCGATAGAAACTATATTAATATATGGAAATTATTCCAGAGAGAAACATTCGCCTTGGATACAATATTTCAAATGAAAATCAAATTTCGAAGTAATTGCTTAAAAGGCGCAAAGGGCAACATAGTGAAAAAGATTCCAAGCCGGGACATCAGTATAGCGCACTGACGTTCTACCGACTAAACCACTTGGAACGATACACAGCTCAGAAAATTTCTCACTATTATATGTTGGCAAGGCTACAAACGCAGCACAAGATGGAATATTTATCGTGAGCCACCGACCTGGGGCTAACACGAAACATAATAAATCCAGCATCGATAGAAACTATATTAATATATGGAAATTATTCCAGAGAGAAACATTCGCCTTGGATACAATATTTCAAATGAAAATCAAATTTCGAAGTAATTGCTTAAAAGGCGCAAAGGGCAACATAGTGAAAAAGATTCCAAGCCGGGACATCAGTATAGCGCACTGACGTTCTACCGACTAAACCACTTGGAACGATACACAGCTCAGAAAATTTCTCACTATTATATGTTGGCAAGGCTACAAACGCAGCACAAGATGGAATATTTATCGTGAGCCACCGACCTGTGGCTAACACGAAACATAATAAATCCAGCATCGATAGAAACTATATTAATATATGGAAATTATTCCAGAGAGAAACATTCGCCTTGGATACAATATTTCAAATGAAAATCAAATTTCGAAGTAATTGCTTAAAAGGCGCAAAGGGCAACATAGTGAAAAAGATTCCAAGCCGGGACATCAGTATAGCGCACTGACGTTCTACCGACTAAACCACTTGGAACGATACACAGCTCAGGAAATTTCTCACTATTATATGTTGGCAAGGCTACAAACGCAGCACAAGATGGAATATTTATCGTGAGCCACCGACCTGGGGCTAACACGAAACATAATAAATCCAGCATCGATAGAAACTATATTAATATATGGAAATTATTCCAGAGAGAAACATTCGCCTTGGATACAATATTTCAAATGAAAATCAAATTTCGAAGTAATTGCTTAAAAGGCGCAAAGGGCAACATAGTGAAAAAGATTCCAAGCCGGGACATCAGTATAGCGCACTGACGTTCTACCGACTAAACCACTTGGAACGATACACAGCTCAGAAAATTTCTCACTATTATATGTTGGCAAGGCTACAAACGCAGCACAAGATGGAATATTTATCGTGAGCCACCGACCTGGGGCTAACACGAAACATAATAAATCCAGCATCGATAGAAACTATATTAATATATGGAAATTATTCCAGAGAGAAACATTCGCCTTGGATACAATATTTCAAATGAAAATCAAATTTCGAAGTAATTGCTTAAAAGGCGCAAAGGGCAACATAGTGAAAAAGATTCCAAGCCGGGACATCAGTATAGCGCACTGACGTTCTACCGACTAAACCACTTGGAACGATACACAGCTCAGAAAATTTCTCACTATTATATGTTGGCAAGGCTACAAACGCAGCACAAGATGGAATATTTATCGTGAGCCACCGACCTGGGGCTAACACGAAACATAATAAATCCAGCATCGATAGAAACTATATTAATATATGGAAATTATTCCAGAGAGAAACATTCGCCTTGGATACAATATTTCAAATGAAAATCAAATTTCGAAGTAATTGCTTAAAAGGCGCAAAGGGCAACATAGTGAAAAAGATTCCAAGCCGGGACATCAGTATAGCGCACTGACGTTCTACCGACTAAACCACTTGGAACGATACACAGCTCAGAAAATTTCTCACTATTATATGTTGGCAAGGCTACAAACGCAGCACAAGATGGAATATTTATCGTGAGCCACCGACCTGGGGCTAACACGAAACATAATAAATCCAGCATCGATAGAAACTATATTAATATATGGAAATTACTCCAGAGAGAAACATTCGCCTTGGATACAATATTTCAAATGAAAATCAAATTTCGAAGTAATTGCTTAAAAGGCGCAAAGGGCAACATAGTGAAAAAGATTCCAAGCCGGGACATCAGTATAGCGCACTGACGTTCTACCGACTAAACCACTTGGAACGATACACAGCTCAGAAAATTTCTCACTATTATATGTTGGCAAGGCTACAAACGCAGCACAAGATGGAATATTTATCGTGAGCCACCGACCTGGGGCTAACACGAAACATAATAAATCCAGCATCGATAGAAACTATATTAATATATGGAAATTATTCCAGAGAGAAACATTCGCCTTGGATACAATATTTCAAATGAAAATCAAATTTCGAAGTAATTGCTTAAAAGGCGCAAAGGGCAACATAGTGAAAAAGATTCCAAGCCGGGACATCAGTATAGCGCACTGACGTTCTACCGACTAAACCACTTGGAACGATACACAGCTCAGAAAATTTCTCACTATTATATGTTGGCAAGGCTACAAACGCAGCACAAGATGGAATATTTATCGTGAGCCACCGACCTGGGGCTAACACGAAACATAATAAATCCAGCATCGATAGAAACTATATTAATATATGGAAATTATTCCAGAGAGAAACATTCGCCTTGGATACAATATTTCAAATGAAAATCAAATTTCGAAGTAATTGCTTAAAAGGCGTAAAGGGCAACATAGTGAAAAAGATTCCAAGCCGGGACATCAGTATAGCGCACTGACGTTCTACCGACTAAACCACTTGGAACGATACACAGCTCAGAAAATTTCTCACTATTATATGTTGGCAAGGCTACAAACGCAGCACAAGATGGAATATTTATCGTGAGCCACCGACCTGGGGCTAACACGAAACATAATAAATCCAGCATCGATAGAAACTATATTAATATATGGAAATTATTCCAGAGAGAAACATTCGCCTTGGATACAATATTTCAAATGAAAATCAAATTTCGAAGTAATTGCTTAAAAGGCGCAAAGGGCAACATAGTGAAAAAGATTCCAAGCCGGGACATCAGTATAGCGCACTGACGTTCTACCGACTAAACCACTTGGAACGATACACAGCTCAGAAAATTTCTCACTATTATATGTTGGCAAGGCTACAAACGCAGCACAAGATGGAATATTTATCGTGAGCCACCGACCTGGGGCTAACACGAAACATAATAAATCCAGCATCGATAGAAACTATATTAATATATGGAAATTATTCCAGAGAGAAACATTCGCCTTGGATACAATATTTCAAATGAAAATCAAATTTCGAAGTAATTGCTTAAAAGGCGCAAAGGGCAACATAGTGAAAAAGATTCCAAGCCGGGACATCAGTATAGCGCACTGACGTTCTACCGACTAAACCACTTGGAACGATACACAGCTCAGAAAATTTCTCACTATTATATGTTGGCAAGGCTACAAACGCAGCACAAGATGGAATATTTATCGTGAGCCACCGACCTGGGGCTAACACGAAACATAATAAATCCAGCATCGATAGAAACTATATTAATATATGGAAATTATTCCAGAGAGAAACATTCGCCTTGGATACAATATTTCAAATGAAAATCAAATTTCGAAGTAATTGCTTAAAAGGCGCAAAGGGCAACATAGTGAAAAAGATTCCAAGCCGGGACATCAGTATAGCGCACTGACGTTCTACCGACTAAACCACTTGGAACGATACACAGCTCAGAAAATTTCTCACTATTATATGTTGGCAAGGCTACAAACGCAGCACAAGATGGAATATTTATCGTGAGCCACCGACCTGGGGCTAACACGAAACATAATAAATCCAGCATCGATAGAAACTATATTAATATATGGAAATTATTCCAGAGAGAAACATTCGCCTTGGATACAATATTTCAAATGAAAATCAAATTTCGAAGTAATTGCTTAAAAGGCGCAAAGGGCAACATAGTGAAAAAGATTCCAAGCCGGGACATCAGTATAGCGCACTGACGTTCTACCGACTAAACCACTTGGAACGATACACAGCTCAGGAAATTTCTCACTATTATATGTTGGCAAGGCTACAAACGCAGCACAAGATGGAATATTTATCGTGAGCCACCGACCTGGGGCTAACACGAAACATAATAAATCCAGCATCGATAGAAACTATATTAATATATGGAAATTATTCCAGAGAGAAACATTCGCCTTGGATACAATATTTCAAATGAAAATCAAATTTCGAAGTAATTGCTTAAAAGGCGCAAAGGGCAACATAGTGAAAAAGATTCCAAGCCGGGACATCAGTATAGCGCACTGACGTTCTACCGACTAAACCACTTGGAACGATACACAGCTCAGAAAATTTCTCACTATTATATGTTGGCAAGGCTACAAACGCAGCACAAGATGGAATATTTATCGTGAGCCACCGACCTGGGGCTAACACGAAACATAATAAATCCAGCATCGATAGAAACTATATTAATATATGGAAATTATTCCAGAGAGAAACATTCGCCTTGGATACAATATTTCAAATGAAAATCAAATTTCGAAGTAATTGCTTAAAAGGCGCAAAGGGCAACATAGTGAAAAAGATTCCAAGCCGGGACATCAGTATAGCGCACTGACGTTCTACCGACTAAACCACTTGGAACGATACACAGCTCAGAAAATTTCTCACTATTATATGTTGGCAAGGCTACAAACGCAGCACAAGATGGAATATTTATCGTGAGCCACCGACCTGGGGCTAACACGAAACATAATAAATCCAGCATCGATAGAAACTATATTAATATATGGAAATTATTCCAGAGAGAAACATTCGCCTTGGATACAATATTTCAAATGAAAATCAAATTTCGAAGTAATTGCTTAAAAGGCGCAAAGGGCAACATAGTGAAAAAGATTCCAAGCCGGGACATCAGTATAGCGCACTGACGTTCTACCGACTAAACCACTTGGAACGATACACAGCTCAGAAAATTTCTCACTATTATATGTTGGCAAGGCTACAAACGCAGCACAAGATGGAATATTTATCGTGAGCCACCGACCTGGGGCTAACACGAAACATAATAAATCCAGCATCGATAGAAACTATATTAATATATGGAAATTACTCCAGAGAGAAACATTCGCCTTGGATACAATATTTCAAATGAAAATCAAATTTCGAAGTAATTGCTTAAAAGGCGCAAAGGGCAACATAGTGAAAAAGATTCCAAGCCGGGACATCAGTATAGCGCACTGACGTTCTACCGACTAAACCACTTGGAACGATACACAGCTCAGAAAATTTCTCACTATTATATGTTGGCAAGGCTACAAACGCAGCACAAGATGGAATATTTATCGTGAGCCACCGACCTGGGGCTAACACGAAACATAATAAATCCAGCATCGATAGAAACTATATTAATATATGGAAATTATTCCAGAGAGAAACATTCGCCTTGGATACAATATTTCAAATGAAAATCAAATTTCGAAGTAATTGCTTAAAAGGCGCAAAGGGCAACATAGTGAAAAAGATTCCAAGCCGGGACATCAGTATAGCGCACTGACGTTCTACCGACTAAACCACTTGGAACGATACACAGCTCAGAAAATTTCTCACTATTATATGTTGGCAAGGCTACAAACGCAGCACAAGATGGAATATTTATCGTGAGCCACCGACCTGGGGCTAACACGAAACATAATAAATCCAGCATCGATAGAAACTATATTAATATATGGAAATTATTCCAGAGAGAAACATTCGCCTTGGATACAATATTTCAAATGAAAGCTGTGTATCGTTCCAAGTGGTTTAGTCGATAGAACGTCAGTGAGCTATACTGATGACCCGGGTTCGAGTCCCGGCTTGGAATCTTTTCACTATGTTGGCCTTTGCGCCTTTTAAGCAATTACTTCGCAATTTGATTTTCATTTGAAATATTGTATCCAAGGCGAATGTTTCTCTCTGGAATAATTTCCATATATTAATATAGAAATACTATTAATTTCACTAAATATCGTGATCTAGATTAAATCGTTTTGACTCCGATTAGCTGATTGAATCAGAAATTTAAGATGAAAATCAAAGTTGGTACAATATTGAACTAATAATATTGAAGTATTAATATGTGTAACTTCTTTTTGAACTGTTAAGATGTATGAGATAGAAGAAAGTTTTGGGATTGACACATCCAACTAGTTTTAAGACAATTCGCAAATTCAAATTGGCTACTTCTTGACAGATTCCTGGATTCATTTTTAGGTGCGTTCGTAATTCTATAAATAAGTAGTAACTATAGTCGTCTGGTCTGTCTGTCTGTCTGCCGCATAGAACAGCGCAAAGACTACTCAATTCAACGGTTTGAAATTTAATGTATAGTATCGTTGCAGAATTGTATTGAGTCATTTCCAATTGGATGAAGATCGAATCAAATCTTAGAAAGATATTCATAAAAGTTTTCTTCATCGTATTAAATCCTATCATGCGTCATTCATTCAATGATATCCCATTCTAGGTTGTCATGGTGATGACGTCCAATTGAAGAGGGAGTCTTATTATTTCCGGTTTACTGAATTGAATCTAATTGAATAAATTTTGTATTTGTACCTTGCATAAGAGTGCAACAGCTATTGCACCAAGATCTGACTATTTATAAAACTAGTTACAGTGTACGAATGCACCTCATTGGCTACGTTTGGCGTACAATTTCGGACTTGTTTATTCGTAAACGGAAAAAAAACTGGTAGGTGTAAAGACAAAGAATGTCTCAGAAAATGATATATCATTATGTAACAAAATCACTTATTATCATTAAATTAAAAGTATCATCCTATGTATTAAAACGCAAAGGTAAATTTTCAGTTGAGTGCAAAATGAGCATAACAGCGCATGCGTAAAAATAAATCTAAAACCTTTTTAATTTTAGAGTAAAGTAGGACAAGATCGGGTTAGCTTATTGGTCTAAGGCGTCAGTTTAAAGTTGTGAATCTTTGTTGAGATGTGAGTTAGATCCCCACGCCCGGCAGAATGATTATTGTAATATTTTTTGCCATAATTCATTTCAATAATGCCATATTTTATTTCAGGAGGAGAAGTTATATGATTTGTATTTATTATTATTATTATTACTCGCTGTTTAACCCGTTCTACGCACGTGAGTTCATGTTCAACAACTATTCGATTTAGAAAAATATTTTTCTATTACTGTGCATTTTTTAAATGAAATTTAATTTATCATGTTGCTATGGCAGCAGACGGTAAAACGATATATTTGGCATAAGGGTATAAATTAAATAAAAAGTTTTCTTGATGTTTGTGATAAAATGTTTTTCTTTATTTTTTGAAAAAGGTAATAATTAAGACAATTAAATAATCTCTAATTATTTGCATGCGAGGTAAAAGAATTATCGTTCTAACCGCCACAGCTTCTTAGTATTGCAGCGTGGTGTACGTAATATGAATATCTCACATTGTACTAAACATTTAGAACTCAAGCGATTATGGGTTAAACATAAAAAATCCCTGCCGGCCCGGCCTACAGGCAGAGGTAGATTTCGAAGTTAAGTATACTAATTTCACCAACAAAAACTAAATCATTATTAGATATAAATCCACTTTAACAGTTTTATCTGTCTGCTTTTGACGAGTTTTTATTTCCTTTTTATAAAATAGCTGGTTTTATCAGAATCATGTTAAGGCGATATTAAAAAAATATTTTTCCATACTTAACAACTCGAAATTTTCTGGCACATTTTCAGATTAATTTTTAATAAAAAAAATATGAAACATGCCTGACATGATTTTTGAAAAGATTTATAAGCGACCTGTGTTTTTATTTTTCTTTCAATTAATTAAAACTTGATTAATAAACAATTATTTTCTCTGTAGGGCAATATTTTTCGTTTCTAACACAATCGTTTCGGGAAATTCTGTTCAAAATGCCCACTTTGACATCATTTCTTGAAATATATTCTGCCTCTATCAAAAAATCGATCATTACTGTACATTATATAGTTTCTGAATAAGAGAATCTAGCAATTGGATGCGTTTGAGAGCAAAAATGAACTTAAAAATGAGTAAGAAAATAGACAGTTTGAATTTGAATGCACCCATAATAAGATGATTTTTTTCTTCAACCGCTATGTATTTTTAATTTGTTTTTGCTTTAAGAATTGGCCCTATCAAAAACTTGTCTATAGAAATGTTGAAGACAATATTAAGAAGATATATGATAAATTCATGGAGATTTTATATCTTGTGAATTGACGCAGTTATGAAAATTTTTCTACTTCAACCCACCTTTTTTGTTTTCGTTTTTAATTTTTTTGCGGTACGAATTGGTCCTATCAAAAACTTGTGAATTTAAAAGTTGTAGATAATATTAAGGAGATGTATAATAAAATTATTGGATTTGATATTTTGAGAATTGACGAAGTAAGGAATTTTTTTCTCCCAAAAACCCTATTTTTTGCGCCCCTTGAGCCTATCTTAAATTTTATCAAAAATCTGTGATGCATGAATTTTTGGCGCTATTTTTAGAAGTAATAAAAACTTTAAACTGATTTGATATGTACAAAAATTAAGAAGTTATGGGGGTTTTTCGGTTTTCACAAAACCCCTGCCTATTTCCATCCCCTTTGTCTGCTTTTGCCCATTAACGAACTTGACCGAGATTTTATGTCCCTTGATTTTATGTATCAGTTTGGAATAGATTTGTGCAAAATTGCGGAAGTTATCGTGTCCAGAAGAAAGTGATAACATAATTGCTTCGGGAAATTCCGTTCAAAATGCCCACTTTGACATAATTTCTTGAAATATATTCTGCCTCCATCAAAAAATCGATCATTGCGGTACATTATATAGTTTCTGAATAAGCGAATCTACCAATTAAATGCGTTTGAGAGCAAAAATGAATTTAAAAATGAGTCAGAAAATAAGCAGTTTGGATTTGAGTGCATCCTTAATGCAATGATTTTTCCAACACAATCCGCTTCGGGAAATTCGGTTCAAAATGCCCACTTTAACAGCATTTTTTTAAATATATTCTGTCTCTATCAAAAAATCGACCATTACAGTACATTATATAGTTTCTGAGTAAGAAAACGTACCAATTGGAAGCCTTTGAGAGCAAAAATGAATTGTAAAATGAGTCAGAAAATACGCAGTTTGGATTTGAATACACCCTTACTTAGATGATTTTTTTCTTCAACCGCTATGTATTTTTAATTTGTTTTTGCTGTAAGAATTGGTCCTATACAAAACTTGTCTATATAGATGTTGTAGACAATATTAAGAAGATATATGATAAATTCATGGGGAAATCTTTTGAATTGACGGAGTTATGGATTTTTTACTTCTTCAACCCCCCTTTTTGTTTTCGTTTTTAATTTTTTTTTTGCGGTACGAATTGGTCCTATCAAAAACTTGTGAGTATAAAAATTGTAGATAATATTAAGGAGATTTATAATAAAATTAATTGGAATTGATATCTTGAGAATTGACGAAGTTATGAATTTTTTTCTCCCCAAAACCCTATTTTTTGCGCCCCTTGAGCCCATTTTTAACTTTATAGAAAATCTGTGATGCATAAAATTTTGGCCCTATTTTTAGAAGTAATAAAAACTTTAAACTGATTTGATATGTACAAAAATTAAGATGTTATGGGGGATTTTCGGTTTTCACAAAACCCCTCCCTATTTCCATCCCCTCGGTCCGATTTTGCCCATTAACGAACTTGACCGAGATTTTATGCCCCTTGATTTTATGTATCAGTTTGGAAGAGATTTGTGCAGAATTGCGGAAGTTATCGTGTCCAGAAGAAAGTGATAACACAATTGCTTCGGGAAATTCCGTTCAAAATGCCCACTTTGACATATTTTTTTTAAATATATTCTGCCTCTATCAAAAAATCGATCATTGCGGTACATTATATAGTTTCTGAATAAGCGACTTTACCAATTAAATGCGTTTGAGAGCAAAAATAAATTTAAAAATGAGTCAGAAAATAAGCAGTTTGGATTTGAGTGCATCCTTAATGCAATGATTTTTCCAACACAATCCGCTTCGGGAAATTCGGTTGAAAATGCCCACTTTAACAGCATTTTTTAAAATATATTCTGCCTCTATCAAAATATCGACCATTACGGTACATTATATAGTTTCTGAGTAAGAAAACGTACCAATTGGAAGCCTTTGAGAGCAAAAATGAATTGTAAAATGAGTCAGAAAATACGCAGTTTGGATTTGAATACACCCTTACTTAGATGATTTTTTTCTTCAACCGCTATGTATTTTTAATTTGTTTTTGCTGTAAGAATTGGTCCTATCCAAAACTTGTCGATATAGATGTTGTAGACAATTTTAAGAAGATATATGATAAATTCATGGGGATTTTATATCTTTTGAATTGAAGGAGTTATGGATTTTTTACTTCTTCAAACCCCCTTTTTGTTTTCGCTTTTAATTTTTTTTTTGCGGTACGAATTGGTCCTATCAAAAACATGTGAATATAAAAGTTGTAGATAATATTAAGGAGATTTATAATAAAATTAATTGGAATTGATATCTTGAGAATTGACGAAGTTATGAATTTTTTTCTCCCAAAAACCCTATTTTTTGCGCCCCTTGAGCCCATTTTTAACTTTATCAAAAATCTATGATACATAAATTTTTGGCACTATTTTTAGAAGTAATAAAAACTTTAAACTGATTTGATATGTACAAAAATTAAGAAGTTGTGGGGGGTTTTCGGTTTTCACAAAACCCCTCCCTATTTCCATCCCCTTGGTCCGATTTTGCCCATTAACGAACTTGACCGAGATTTTATGCCCTTTGAGTTTATGTATCAGTTTGGAAGAGATTGGTGCAGAATTACGAAAGTTATCGTGTCCAGAAGAAAGTGATATATATATATATATAGATAGATAGATAGATAGATAGATAGATAGATAAAGTTTTTTACTGGGGGTGGTTTTGGGTTCTAGGAGTCATGATCGGTGTAGATCTGCAAAAAAATTTCAGAAATTCCAACATAGGAACGATCCCAATAGGTAGTATTTCATACGAAATCTACCTAAAAATGGTAAAAATTCGTCAAAAACATTTTAAAAAAAAATTAAATTTTCGAATTTTTTGCCCCAATCGTTCATGGGCTCCCTACCAGCAACCCGTGTGCCAAATTTCGTAGTCCTGCGCCCTGTAGTTTCCGAGTTTTTGAAGTTACATAGATACGCGCGCGGATTTTAATAGGATAGATTATTATTATTCGGATGTTTTTCAATTCCTACTATTAGTTCACATTCTCCCTATATTTATTTATTTATGTATCTTGTTCAAATTTTCAGTCGTTAATAAAATACTCATTATTCATCCTATCAAGTTCAAATACATTTTTTTAAACTTGTACTGGATGACAATGGATGTTAATGCGGTTTTTTCAAATTTTAATTCATTCATTAAATTTTAATTAATTAATTTTAGTTTTATAGGGGAGACAAAACGGCGGTCATTGGTTATTGAACAGCATTTAATGCATCTTCATACGTATAAGGGGGTTACCATAGGCGGGACCCTGTTCTGTCGCCCAATACCGCCACGTTTGTCGCCAACTAGGCGATATATCGCCCAATTTGGCGACCCAAATGAGTCACCAAAAGGGACGCCAACTTGGCGATATCTCTAATATTTCGCCATATTCCCATAGACTTCCATTGTAAACTTACTTGCTTAGAGTCAGGTGGGGGAAAATGGGTCTATATTAAAAAATGGTCCTTTAAACCACATAAATTTACTTGTTTTAGAATTTGTTTTCTATAGAAGCATTCTCTGAGATTATGCCAAGTATTTCTAATCAAATTTTAGGATCTGGAAACAAATTCATAGATACTTAAATTTTGTTGTTTACATTCACTGAATTGTCTAATTGCAATTTGTTTTGAAAAACTTTCTTACTTCTTCTTTAGATAGTGAAAATACTGTTTTATTTTGATACATTCTATTAGAGGACCCTTTTAGGAACATAATTGTATAAAAAGGCAAGAATAACTTTATCATTTTAATTTTTTACAATTTTTTTTCTGGTGTGGGGTAAAATGGGTCTATAGTTAGGCTTAGCTAAAAACTGTGTGATGCAACACATTCTAACTCTATGTTTACTTTTGAAGTATTAAAAAATAAGATAAATAACAATTATTTCATCATTAGTTCTTGTTTTATTAAGCTAGTTTACAATTTTTGACCTATAAAAACTATTTTCCATTTATTTTCATCACATATTTTGAAAAAAAAAAAAAATGCAATCAAAAGAGAAAGAAAGGACATTCAAACATCAAGTAAAATAAGAATTTTAAAAAAAAGGAAAAATGAAACTGGTGAACTTGAAAGCAAAATTGGTCCTAATTTAAAAGTAGCAGCACCACTCTCAGAAATAAAACAAGGTTCTGGGGTAAAAGTTAAATACTACAATGACTTAAGAAATAAAGTCAAACGTTCATAGGCCAAGTGAAAGAAATCAATGAATTTTATCGCATAAAATAAAAGTTTTATTTTATGAAATTTATCACATAGTCTAAATTTAAATTAGGGAAATGTTACATTTTTCCTGATATTGATGACAAAGATGATGTGGAGCTCAGTCAGATTTGCCACATAGTAAAGGAACCAAAATTTGACAACTGTGGACACTATTTGTTTAATTGAATATTTTTAAAAAAATACATTTTTCAATAATATGTTTCTATTTAAATATGTACTTAATACAATAAAATGAGTGTTCTGTAGATTAAACATTGTATTAGCCTCTTTTTATTCAAATATTCACTTAATTTAATACTAGTGATACTATGAATACTTGCCTTATTAAATAAAGTGCTGAAAATAAACATTTAAATTATAGTGAAAAATAATGTTATATTTGTAATCTATATAAGCCAAATGTATATAATATGTATCAAAAGTTTCATTAAGAAAATTATAAAAGGTTGATATATAAGCCTTTTTTGAAAAATGCTTGATTTTAGACCCATTTTCCCCCACCTGACCCTATAGAAAATCAACAAATTGAGATATTTTAATGCAACAAAAACTAATATAAGCTTAAGGGATTCTATTAAATTTTTCTTTGATGACCTAAGTAGGAATTGACTTTAAAAACAAAATTTTTATATTACTTGTTTAATTAAATAAAATGTAAGAGTCAACAATATATTTTTAAATACTAATTTTATAATATCATAAGACGAAACGCAATATTTCACCTCGATTCAAACATAAAATATACAATATGAACCTTAAAAAGCTCACTGTTTTACTTAAAAGGCGACTAAAATAATAAAAGAGATGTTACAAGTTAAAAATATGCATTTTATTAAAAAACTTCTCCGTACTTTCAAGCTTTTCTAAGCTCTTCATCAGAAAATGTTTTAATAGCTAATTGTTGTTTATTTGTACCAGAGCTGCACCGAGTAGTGGTTTTCGCCGAATACCGAATACCGAATATTCGGTTTACAGGCAAACCGAATACCGAATATTCGGCTTGTCGCATACTTTTACAATTCAAAGTTTAAAGGCATTAAAATGTTAAAATTTAAAACAATTTTACATAATATTTAAAACAAAAACATTAATTTTGATAAAAAAAGAGCTTTTTTCAAATACACTTTGTGCTGAAAAAAATCTGCTTTGAGTTATTTAAGAAGAAGATAGTTATAAAACTTTTTTAATTATTAAAAATTTTTATTTCTTGGCTTCTTCTGTTAATTAAAACAAATGAATGAAATTTTCTTAAATTCTAAAACAAACATTTTAAAATCAAAGAGAAATTGGGAAAAAATTGGAAGAAAAATTGCAGAGGATCATATAATATTTGTTTGTCAGGAAGAGACTCAAATAAAAGTAAATAAATAATACAATCGATTCAAATTTTATGTGGTGGGAACTCAGCAAGAATAACTGTTCTTGTACCCTTTGATTAGGCCAGGAAGATTTCAAATGCATCCTAGATCAATTTCTGGAGTGGGCGATCATTTACAGAGATTGTAAACGTTGCTCTTCAAATCTTAATAAGAAATAGATTATTTACTGGACAATGTTCAGGAACTTGCATTTATACATAATTAATTCCTATGAAAATCCTCGTGATTGGTTAAATAACACTTAACAAACAGCAAGTAAATAATGTAAAAACACTCTCCTTCATTTAAATATGATTCTGTTTCTAATTATTCTGAATATCTTTATAAGTTGACTGTTAGACGCAGAAGTTGTAAAAGGTTTGTAAAATTTTGTTTTAAAAGTTTTTTAAGTATTCGGCTCGGCCGAATATTTCGATATTCGGCCAAACCGAATATTCGGCAGTAGTTTGCTATTCGGCCAAGTCGAATATTCGGCATACCAAATACTTTGATATTCGGTCAAACCGAATATTCGGTAACATGGCCGAATAGGCCGAATACCGAATTGATACCGAATATTCGGTGCATCCCTAATTTGTACAAATACGTCACTTCGTTTTGAAATTGAGAGAGACAATAATTGTTAGAGTAATAATTATTATAATAATAATAAAAGAGCAACTCTAACAATTATTGGCTCTGTCATTTTCCAAACGAAGCGACGTATTTGTATAAATAAACAGAATGAGTTATTAAAATATTCTCTGATGAAGAGTTTGGAAAAGCTTGAAAGAACTGAGAAGTTTTTTAATAAAATGCATATTTTTAACTTGTAACATCTCTTTTGCTATTTTAGTCACCTTTTAAGTGAAACAGTGAACTTTTAAACTTGATATATTTTATACTAATTTTATATTAAAGATATTTAAGCTAAAATATTTATAATTGTCAATTAAATAAATTGAACTGATCTACAATTTTTGCTGTATCTTCTGACCAACATCAAGAATATAATATGTGTGTGTGTATAGAGAAAAGTTTGTCATTCTTTTCCGTAAAAAATGAAAATGAAAACAGAAAGAAAGAAAAATATTCATATAAGAACTATAAAAGAAATTACCTCGATATCCATGGTTTAATAATTAAATAATATGAAATTGTAAAATAAAATTCAAGTAATTAAAAATATATATATATATTATAAATGTTTGCTGTTAGCATCAAGTTTTAAGTTTAGGGTTTTAGAATGAGACTGATAAAAATAAAGTTGAGGAAAACTTAAACGGTCGCGTAATTAAAAAGAAAAAAATTAGAAAATATTAAATATTGTTATTTAACCCTTTGTGTCCCAAATTATGAAATAATGAAAATTTCATTTTCTAAAGTATTTTTCCTGAATTTTTAAAAATTCATTAAAAGATTTACACAATCAATTAATAAATTTTTTAAAGATATTGTCAATTAAAATTAATGAACGAAATAGTTATTTATAGGTATTTTGTGTAATATTTACAACTCCACTCAAATCTTTTTCATAAAAATCTTTTTAAAAGTATTTTATAGAATCTGGAAATGTACAAATATAACCTTACAAGAGAAATATAGAAACATTTGAAAACTAAAACTTTGCACCCATAATGTTCTAATATGAAAAAAGCTGAACAGATGCAAATGAAAGAGAAATCATCCTTCAAATTTATTTATATTTTTTGTTGTTTGCTATAAATAAAGCTTTCGGAACAAGATAAAATAATGTACCTAATGCTCATTGTAAATTGCATTAACCCTAATCGATGTACTAAATTAATTTTATAACACGTTTTTTTAATGGTACTTTAAAGTACCGTCGGGCCATAAAGGGTTAAAAAAAATGAGACAGTAGTAAGGAAAAATAAATGCTCTACCCAATATTTTAAGCTAAACTTCAGATAAAATAAAGCATTATTTGTTATAAATTACAAACTTAAACTTCTTTCACTACATTGAGTAGGTTAGGTTGACAGCACCTATCTCCTTATTATCGCCCCTTTACAAAAATCACCGTAAAAGATAAATCGAGTCATGCATACCTAAAACATTTTTTAATGATATGACAACCCTATAATTAGAAAATCATTTTGTATCAATAAATGAAAGTTAAAACGTTTTCAAAAATTACAAGGCCGTCATCAGTAGGATTTAAATGTTGTTGTTAATTGCTTTGCGCTTGTTCGAGGATTGTGCAGAAGAAGGCATTGCAATTTAAAGGTTGTACGTCAGATGAGATGCCATATAAATTTATTCGAATTTTCAACAAAACGAGCTTTCCTCTATTATGCAGCAAACCTCTTCATGCTCTATGGATATCGTATGATAGTGCATCGTTACAGGATGTATCTTTAAGATGAAACAATTATTTCAATTGATTCTCTTATGATGGCTTCCTGGTAATTATTTGCACAAAAGATAATTTTCGATTTATTAACATCTACTTTTATAGGTTGAGTTTGAGCTAATCTTGATAATGCAGTGTGGGGTCTATTTAAAGGTGTTCTCAAATCCAAAAGGGCAACTTTCTGACATAAGTTTTAATTTATTGTTGTTCGAAAATGCATGAAACTAGCTGGTGTTGTTGTTCAGAAACTATGTCATTGAGCTGGTTTTTTTTTCATTTTTTTGCAAACGCAATAGATCTTTCAGAAAATAATGTCAAAGAGGGCGTTTTGAAATGAATTTCCGCGCGAAGGAAGAAAGAGACTCAGAGACGTATTTGTCACGTGATCAAAAATCCTTATAACTCAATAGGTAAGGGATGGATCAAAAAATGGAAAAAACAGTTCCATTCCAAATCGCTTCCATGGCCAGGCTTTCCAATTTTATACCTTGCCGTTAAAAAGTGAATTTGTAAATGTATCAAAACGTTTTGCGCTTGTTGAGCAGAGCAGTTATGAACAGCCTTAATCTGAGATGTGCTTCATGTTCTTTAATTCTATCTCGAAATTTTCTCATCGATATACCAACATAAATAAAATGTTTACTATCTTTTTGGAAAGGTACAATGTATACTCCGGATCTATCGATTGCTTGGACAGGATCCATTTTAGTATTTAACACATCTTTTAACTTTGGGGTAGGGACTGCGATTAATTTTACATCCTATTTAAAAAGGGTATGCCTTATACACTTATATTTTCAAAAATTCTTTTTGAAAATAGAAGGCATCTTTATATTATATGTGCGCGCCTGAAAGTAATTTTTGTACATTTAATTGTGCTTTTTTCTATGTATTTGAAATGATCAACGATTGTAAAAATGTTTCATTCGGTGAAGACAATAAAAGATATTCTAACGGAATCCGTGTTTAACGTAATAGTGATAAATATGTCTTTGAAATGTTAATTATTAATCACTACCCGTTGCGTTGCATTTAAATGGCATGCAATTGTTTGGGGGAAATAGAAATCTATAGTTTTATTACACATTCCAAGTTTCTATTCCTAACAATTCGAAGTAAATTGTAATGGATAACATTTCTGGAATAGTATCCGCTCATTTCAGCTTTTTAAATTTTCACCTTTTAAATCGTCCTTTGGGAATACTATTATAATTTTATTACACATTCCAAGTTTCTATTCCTAACAATTCGAACTAAATTGTAATGGATAACATTTCTGGAATATTATCCGCTCATTTCAACTTTTTAAATTTTCCCCTTTTAAATCGTCCTTTGGAAATATTATAATTTTATTACACATTCCAAGTTTCTATTCCTAACAATTCGATGTAAATTATCCAAACTGTACTGACCCTTTCATTTAAACAGTTTCTAATTCGTTTTTTATAGTTTCAAGATATCAACCGTAAATTTTAAAATTCACATTTAGTACTTTTAAGGAATAGTTTTTTACCCGACTGCCAAGAAGGGTTATGTGTTTCATGCGTATATGGGTATGTGGATTTCTTTATACCCTCGAAACAGACCAACCGCTGGATGGATTTTAATGAATGAGGTCTCTATCGATCCGTCTTAACCGCCCGATGGTTATAGTCTAGGTTTTGTTTTTATAAATTCAAAATGGCGGCCGTAAAAAACAAAATTGCGGTAGACACTTTAAGGTAGGTCTTTCAAAATGAAGACGATGTTTCATTGACTCTTTTACAGTCAGAAGCTCCGTTTAACTATTACACAGTCTGGAAGTCGTGTAGGTAGGATCTCTAGCTTGACTGCCACTCTAACCTTCATAGACATCGATAGGCCTCATTAAAACAGTGTTTATAGATAGGAACTAACCATTAAACACAACTTAAGTCATCCATACAAGTGAAAAAAAATAGGTAAGTAATATAAAAAATAGTTTCACATTGATTAGAAATAATTAATTAGTTCGCTTTTTACGCAATCGAGTTTTTTGATTTTTTAAATTTAATTTTTGCTTGTTTTAAATAGTATTTAAAAAGTGGGTACATAAAAAACGGATAAAAAATAGTATTTAAAAAGTTATTTACAAAATCACCCTTGGTTTGGGGTGACTTTGTCTCGTAACTAAAAAACGATAAGATAAGTATTGAAAACTAAGACAATACAAACCCACTATTATGATAGAATAATGAAACATAATAATAAAAAAAAAAACTATGTCGTTTCGAGGTTAACAAGTCGAAAATTGTACCTCAAACGTGACAAAAGAGGTGAGTTTGTACTATAACTAGTTTTTTATAAATATTCAGATCTTGGTGCAATAGCTATTGCACTCGTATGGGAAAAATACATGAATACAAAATTTATAACGATTCTATAGATTAAATCCAGTGTAACGGAAATAATAGGACTCATCACCATGGCAACCTAGAATCCTGACCTATCATGGGATAGCATTGAATTCATGACGTATGACAGGATTGAATAGAATGAAGAAGACTTTTATGAATATCTTTTTAAGTTTTGATTCGATTTTCATAAAATTTCAAAAGATTCGACAAATTCTGCAATGTTTCTATAGATTAAATTTCGAACCATTCAGTTGAGTAGTTTTAGCGCTCTTGTAGGCGGACAGACGGTTGGACCAGACTCTAGGTGGTACGTTTTTATATGACTAGGAACGCACCTAAAAACTCTAATTTTGTATGAAAATAAAAATAAAAACAGAATTTTATTCAAAAAGGAGCATATGCAGGACATGTAAAAACAATTAAGAACTAAGACGGTAAGATTAATTTTTTCAAGAAAACAAAATTTTATATACAGTGAAACCTCTCTGTAAGGGCCACCTGCCGTTCCATTGAAAATTGGCCCTTATGAGGGGTGGCCCTTGAATAGAGGTGACCGAATTTTTTATTTCTCTTTCTTTTTATCCCGCGATTTTTATAATCTGCATATTCTTTCAGTAAGTTCTCTTTGTTTTAACAATATTGTTTATTTGATTCATGCTGCAATTAAACTGTGAAGCCAATTTTCTTGCAGATGTTCCTTGGCCATGACAATTAAGAACTTTGATTTTGTCATTCAAATCCAAATGTTATACTCTTTGCTTTGATTTAGGTGCCATAAGTTAAATTTTACATAAGCCTGATCATAAAATTTCTAGTGTAAAAATTGTGCTTCAATAGGTATTCACAGTTTTAGTAAATGTGGAATCAGTTTTTCTAGATAGCCTGTTATCCTTTGTGTGCCCACAACAAACGGTCAAGTTTCCCCTCCAACTCAACCCCTACAGTTTGAAAGGTCAAACAAAGTGTAAGGAACACCTGTTTGTCTCACTCGTGGAAAAGTTTGTGGTCCATCATTGTGTTACTAAATCCTTCCCATCTCCCCCTGCCTTCTTTGTTGCAAGTGCAGTTGTTTCCTGAACTCTTATCTTTTGGTTCAGGAATTTAATATACCTGTTTAGGATTCAAGGCACATGTGAAAAAAATGGCCTTTATAAGGGGTAGGTGCAGCCCCTAATAGCAGTAAATTTAACAGTATGTCTACGGAAAAAATTTTCGTCCCTTAAAATATTGGCCCTTGACTAGAGGTGGCCTTTAAAAGAAGTTTCACTGTATATTCACTTACTTCAGGCACTGAAAAAAGAAAATCTTTTAGAAGGAACAAGTATTTTTTAGGGGCTATATCTATTCTATAAATTATAGCATATCCTTTAGTAGTGACTGTAATTGAATATTTTTCAGCAGTTTTTCTTTGACTAAATGCATGTAGTAGATCAACATCTACCACTTTCTGAAACGCTTCATCAATATAAATTTATAATTGCGACTGCCTACTGCCTACTGGAGATTTATACGCAGAGGCATTATAACACGAGTACCTGTACAAAAGAATAATATATATATACTAGTAGAGCGTTTATTCTTGCAGTAAATATTTGCTTTTATGTTTTTAGTTTTAAAAAATTAAATATAATAAATAAACTAAATTGTGGCGATTTTGTCCCGAAATAATTTCACTCCAAATTGCATTCAAAATGCCGGTTTCTGAATAAAGTCAATGTAACATATCAAATTAATGTATATAAATCTCTTTATTTGTTAAAAAGAAATATTAAAAAATAAAAAATATGTATATTCCTCTTTACAACATCAAGTAAAAATTAATTTTCCAATTCGAAGTTTCCCCGTGTAAAATCTTGCGCGAAATAGTTAACAAAACTACACCCGAAATGATGCCAAACTCCTCTATTTGTGAAATGCTGAATTGAATAATTTATGTTTTAAGCTACTTCTGCAATCTATCGAAATTTGGCATTAATAATTAGTTTTATTGTAACAAATTTTATTTATTATACGTTTTGTCTTTATCCGTGGGGAGGTACAAAATCACTCCGGTTGACAGTATGCAAAACTTCAATTTTTTAGCCCCAACAGTGTCACAGAAATCGCCGTTTTAGAACGTTTTCTGTTTCTGCACCTTTCGAATTTTTTAACCATTTGGAAAAATGGTTATTGTCCTCGTCAGGGTAGGAAATCAAAAGCATATCTGAAACTTTTTATTGGATGAATCTGCAT
Source organism: Maratus speciosus (assembly GCA_963932465.1). NCBI lineage: Eukaryota > Metazoa > Arthropoda > Arachnida > Araneae > Salticidae > Maratus > Maratus speciosus. The sequence goes on along the minus strand of OZ010786.1, from coordinate 667,561,505 downwards.
TTTATTCGTTTTCTAATTTGTCTATACAGTAATCTGTTTTCCTTTTACTTTCTACAGAGATGGATACTTCTGTTGCCACTATGACAAAAAAGTAATAAAAACTACAAAAAATAAATAAATAAATAAATAATAATAATAATAACTCAGAAACAAATTGAGATACAGCTTTCAAACAAATTGCATTTAAAAGTACATTTTTTTCTCTGTACGACGGTGTAAAAACTAATAGTGTGGGATGTTTAGAAGTTTAAGAATGAAATTTCATTTAAAATGGGTCGTCAGATTTCTTGGAAATCTGACGATGGAAAAGCCTTTTCCCGAACAGACAATGAAATGCTTGGATAATACGTAAGTTTCAGGTGGATAATACGTAAGTTTCAGGAAATCTGACGATTCGCAGGCGATTTTTGCGCTTGCAATTTTTACGTGTAATAACACTATTAATGTTTAATCCGTGGCGTACGTAATGTAGGATCAACTCCGTGCGATTTTTTATGTCTTAAATTTTAGTCTTTGAAAAAATCATTTTCGAAATGGTCGTTGTAATTTGTTAAATTGCTTTTTTTTTAATCTAGAAACTGTTTTGTGGAAGGATTTACGTTTTAAAAGTAACAGCCGTGTCAAATTTGAAGTTTATAGCCTTAACAATTTGTAAACGCTTTCCATTTATTTCACCCTTTTAAATTTCGACTTTTTTAGAAACCGCTCAATCTATATCTTACAAGTAACCACCATACTACATTTCAAGTTTATAGCCCCAACAGTACCATAGCAATCGCAATTTTAAATAGCTTTTTGCTTCTGCACCGCTTGTGGCCTTGAGAGTTGTTGTGCCAACATAAAATATAGCTTATGTTGAAGCCACCAGAAGTTTGACACTATTATTTTTGGGATCGACTCGGTAGTTCTAGAGTTTCCCCCCCCCCCCTCACCTTTCCCTAGGAACAAACTTACAAACAAAAGTTACTTCTTTATCAATTACTATAAATAATGTGATTATTGAAAATTCATATTTTTTTTTTTTTTGTCACGATTAGAAACCGCATGGTCCTAAACTCTCAATATAACAAAATGCGTACAGCTCACACGCCATTTCTGCGTAGAATTTTTCGCCTCCTTTAATTTCAGAAAATTATTACAAATCTTGATATTCAACTCGATGATTACGAATTCTGCTATTTAAATATCAAATAGAATTTTTCTCATCTAAAATAATGGTGGCAGATTCCTTGGGAATTCTCAGCAGTGTACGAACCTTGATATAATCATCTGAATCGTAAGTACCGTCAGGGAGGAGAGGGGGAGGGTCAAGGAGGGAGACATGCCCTTCCCTGGATTTATCTTTCATGATTTTGAAAAATATATATACTCCTTTCATCCATGGGTTTTATAACAATTAAAAATTAAAATTAATTAATTATGATGGAATAAAAATGTTTTTATTTGTTATTATAAGGAGTCGAATCATCACAAAATTCGTGTAGGTAGGTAAAGTAGTAAAGTCGGTAGGTAAAGTCGTGTAGGTTCGTAAAGTAAGCAAAGTATGCCCCCTCCCGGCCCCCTTAAAACGCGAACATTGACGGCATTTTATGAAAAACACTTTACTGCCACTAACACATGTTTACCTGCCTCTAGTTACACATATTGATGCCGTCAATTGCTTCGCCATCTACATGGGACAATATCACAAAATACGAAAATTGCAGTCCGCACAATAAAATGTCTATTAAATGTTAGATAATGCAATTTTCATTTTTACATTCTAATAAAAAATATTCTTAGAAGTGTTTTCAACAGATATTATATTCATAATAACACAAAAATAAAGCAATTAAAAGACTTAAACTTTAAGATTGTCATTTTCCTGGCATGTCACACTGTGATATGTGCAAAGTAAAATACTTACTGCTATCATGTATAAATATCTTTTTCTAGTTTTTTTTAATTTCTAATTAATAATTATACCTTATATAACATATATATAAGGAAGGTAATGAGTTCTGTATTTTACAAATAATTTTCCATAATTAAAATAGGATTGTCATTGAAAATGAATGTCATTTCCCTAGTCTGCTCATTTTAGTTCTTTATGAGGTATAAAGAGGGCGCTGCAGAGTAATTCTTCTTGTTCTTGACATAGTTCAAGTCAGAAGTAGTAAAATCATTGCTACCAGCAAGATCTTTTAGATATTTCTTTGAAAATAATGTGTTTAAAGGCTTTGTAATAAGTGAGTAGACTTTTATTATGTCATTTTCCTGGCTTGAATAATTTACAAATAAAACTGAACATTAGACTGAATTTGAGGTACTATAGAATAAACATGTTCCTTTAAACGAAATTAAAATACTAGGTATAAAAATAAAAAAAAAACCTGAATATGAAAAATGTTTTAGAATGAAATTGCCATTATCCTGGCATACATATGCCAAGAAAATGACATATTATTATAATTACATAAAAATGAACTTAAGCTCTTCAAACTTTAACAATTTTACGTGTAAATTCCTTTACTCAGCTGTTAAAAAAACTTTTTTAAAAGAATCAGAAGCTTTGAAAAGATTTAAATTTTCAAAAAATTTTGTTTTCAAAATTTCATATTTCGTGATATTCACCTACATACACCTGTTGTTGTGAAAGTATCTTTACGGGAATTGAAAACCGATCGCCGTTGTCAGTGGAGCGAAAGCCGAGAATTGTCGGTCTTACATCGATATTAAACAAAAAGATAATTTGAAAAAATATATATATTCTCGACATTGTTTTAGCCCGAGAAGGGATAGATATTAAGATTCTTCATTCAGTTGGTTCTGCATTTAATGTTAAATTATTTGCAACAAATATGGTTAAACCAATTGAACTTTAAAAGAAAACAATAAAAAATTCAAACAGTATATTTTAATCACCCTAAGCACGTAGATTCCGTTCAAATGAAATCGAAATAAACCTACAATATTTTTAAAGGCTTGTATTTTGCATGCACAGTCGTGGGAAAAAAAGAAAAAGTAAACACCCCCTACTAACTCTGAAACAAATTATTGTAGAAGAACGTTATTGGTACCAAACGATTGGAAATAAACTCTACTTTTAAATGATGTATTTAAAAATTGCTTAGGGTGCCATCTACAAATCAAAACCAGACCAAACTTTGTTTTTTTTCAATGGCAACACCCAATTTTGATACTGTGCTTTAAATCTTCAGTTCAAATTATGCCTTGATACGAAATTTCATTTGGATGATATGTTTTTGAATGATAAACATCCAAAATTGAGAGCTTCTAATGTTAAATTACTTTTTCATATTTTTATTAATATCTCCGGAAATTATAATCCTAATGTGATCTTTTTTTGTGTGCTTATAATACTAAAAAACCCAAACATAAATACATTGAATTTGTAATTAAAAATTTTTTATAACATGAATTATGAATTATGAAATTAAAATCGAAATAACTATGAATTGCAATCTACGAATAGATTTATATCGATATAGAAAAACTAGCGAATTATATAGAAAATAGTAGAATTATAAAGAAAAACTAGCGAATAGATTTATATTTATTATGTCCTGCTTGATGTGAATTCTCAATTTCAAATTTTCTTCCCAAGCAGTTATCGAATTATGCTTAAAAAACTTCAAAATAATGGTTTAAGGGGCCACCTATGATGTGAAGAAAAAAATAATTTGAAAACAATATATTTTACACATTTTATGGAAACATTTAGCCTAGCAATAGTCTAAACCTATTAACTGAGTGAAAGGGTCCTATTGGAAAGAAATAATACATTAACAGACGTGACATACAGTCATTCTGTACTATTTCAACCTCGAGTACCGAACTTCCATTGGGATGCAGCCCCTAAAATACGCTTATTTTAAAATAATTAATTTCTCTGAAACTCATCGTACGAATTTCATGAAAATGTGTATTTAGGCTAATGGAAGGGTGTAGAATGTATTTAGGGCGTCAAATTTGGGTATTGTTATTGAAAAAAAAAAGTTTGGGTTCGTTTTGATAGGCAGATGGCCCCCTAAGCCAATTTTATAAACATCATTTAAAAGTAGGCTTTATTTCCAATCGTTTGGTACTAATAGTAACTTTCTTCTCCAATAATTTGTTGCAGAGTTAATAGGGGGTGTTTACTTTTTTTCTTCCCACGACTGTACCTTGTATTTTTGCATACACCCCTCATCGACCGGGAGCCGACAGCACAGACCATCACCTCATCGAGTTCATGGATGAAATTCTAGGATTAGTTAAATCTTGATTCGCATATTAAAACGCAATCGGTCAGCCAAGTCATATCTTAGTGGAAAACACCTAAAAACTTGATTTTAGTGGCTGACTCGTAGATTTACATTGTATTTTCCTGCACCCAATGGTACGAAAACAGGGAGGACTGGGAGCAGGAAAACACAATGGTAAATCTACGAGTCAGCCACTAAAATCGGATTTTCAGGTGTTTTCCACCAAGATAGGACGTTGGCAGACCGATTGCATTTTAATATGCGAATTTTTCCCGCGAACTCGATGAGGTGATTGTGTGTGCTGCCGGCTCCCGGTCTATCATAACATAATACGAAATCTGCAATACAAACAGTGCTTGGAGCTTGTGAAGTCTAGTAATGAAAAAACTCCAACATTTAATCCACGATCTCATTTGTACAGAATTTAAGTTTTTAATGTTGTATTAAATATCATAGTGTTTGAATTTTATTTTTATTTTTTAAGGTTTCCATATTTTTTACAAAAAAATTAGCATCAAATGTAGAACTAATTGAATGCGATATCTTAATATCTGTCCCTTCTCGGGCCTAAACATTGTAATTAACAGGAAACTGAAGCGTATAGTTATAGTTAAGAAAAAACGTTTTAAAAGTGCGCGATTCTTGCACCGAAAATGGAAAGAAGAAGGAGTTGAAGTTTCTACATTGACAACATTAAGGCGTCTCCGTAAATTTAAGTTTGAATCTCGTGTACCGAAAACAAAAACTCTCATGACTGCAAGACAAAAGCGTATGAGATTGAATTGGTGTAAATCAAGACGTTTATGGAGCGAAGAAGATTGGAAAAATATATTATTTAGTGATGAAAGTACGTTTTGTGTTTCATATGGTAATCAAGGTATTCGAGTTGGGAGAATGAAGCAAGAAGCATTTTATAAAGAATGCCTTAAACGTTCCGTAAAATTTGCTGCCAGTGTCATGGTTTGGGGTTGCATGAGTGCAAAGGACCTGGAAAGTTTCGCATCGTCTACGAAAAGGTTAACACTCAGATATATCAAAAAATTTTGGAATATTATATGATTCTATCATCAGAAGATTTATTTGAAGATGATTGCATCTTTCAACAAGATTTAGCGTCATCGCATACCCCGGTGTCACTAAGAATTGGTTCCGCCAACGCAACATTAAGGTACTTCATTGGCCACCAAACTCACCAGACTTTAATCCCATCGAAAACTTATAGTGTATAGTGAAGAAAAAACTCCAATAAATTCCTCCTTCAAGTAAAACTGAGTCAGTGTCACGTATAAAGTCTATTTGGGCTAACATGGATAGAAATGTTTGTAAACACCTTGTATGTAGTATGCAAGACTGATTGTACGCTGTTATGAAAGCTAAAGGGGATGCTACGAAATATTAACTACCATTTACTTCATATTCATAAGGTAATAGTGTTGCGTAAAATAAAATATTTTAATATTTTGAACTAATCTAAATTTCATTCTAATATTTTGATGTGTTTCAGAAAGCTGTATAGCTAATTTATTGCACTGTATTTTATATTTTGTAAATGTTAAAATCTTATCTAAACATTCCAGATTTAATTTATAAGAAATTTAATTGCAGTTACTTACTATCAAAAATAAATAAATGAAAAATAATCTTTTCTTATTACTTTTTCTCAATTATTCTAATATTTTAAATATTGAGCTGTATACCCTGAAAAAGTTTCTTGTAGCCCATCTCCGTGGTGCATAAGGGGCTGTGCATATATAACGTTATCAACTTTTTGGCATTTCTGGACCCCCCGCCCCCCAGTAATGATATCGTTATCATAATAATAAATAATAAAAATGTATAAAAATTCTTTAGATTTTTGGAATTTTTTTCTTTTGTTTGAAGTGATATACAAATATGTTACATTTATTTTTCTTATACTTTATTGATTCAAATGAAGAGAAGTCAATAAAATATCAGTTTATATATGAAACAACTTAATCTCAAATAACACTTAAAAGAAACAGACTGTTTAAAAGTATTTAATAATAGCTTTTCTTTGCATAATGCATTCAACAATAATAATGTATTTTTGAACCTGCCTCCTCACGGGGTGGGGTAGACAGAACTTCTTATCAACAAAACAGGCGGAAAACATTATCTTTTATTTACTTGTTAAATACAAGTATAATTTCAAACATATTTCGCATTATACTTTGTTGAACAGCGGATTATATATGCATACACTTCGGGGTATTCCATATTTTGGAACTGAATAATTTTATAATCATTTAAGGATTTAAATAATAACTTTTGTATTTTCAGAAAAAATAGATAACATACTAAGAATGATAACATACTATTTTGATGTAAAGATCAAGTTACAAATAAGAAGAGAAAATTTTGGTTGGATCAAAAATGATAACGATATCAAACACAACCCCCCCCCCTCCCCTTTGATATATCTTACGATATCATGTTCCAGACCCCCCCTCCCCCCTAAAATGATAACGTTATATATGCATAGCCCCTAGCAATCTCATTCTGTTTGAAAGAGTGTGACATTAAAATACACTGCAAACGATTCTTCTCCATAGACCCTAATGTAACGGAATTCTTTTGTGTGTCCCTGTAAAACAACTATAACCGCCACACACTCTCTTTTCAATATCGAACATTCTATAGTACACCTCAATAACATATAAAACTTTCATTGCAAGTCTACTGACGAGAGTAAGCCAGACAGACAGGCAAACATTTTTTTCGTCTATGTTAGAAAGTGCTAAAAAGAAAATAAAGTTTTGTAACTTTTGGTAGAATGGGACGTTTTTGACCCCTTTTAGGATCTCTACGTATTTGCAACAAACCGCAATCACGAATTGGACGTACAAAATGTTTCATTCACACTCGTTCAATTTACAAATGTTTAATTTACATTTGTTCAATTCACAAAGATTTAATTTACATATGCTTCAATATTTTTTCGAAACATTGTATAAATACCTATTTTTACTTGTATTTTTTAGGAATAACAAGTGTTCTCTATAAGAGACTCATAGGCTTTTTTTAAGTGAGTTTTTCTTAAAGTGAGATTTGTTGCCATATGGGGATATAAATAGCTATGAAAACTAAGTTGATAAATGCTTATGTATGTATTAAAAAAATTGCTTTATAAATTACTTCCATTCGTATTATAGAATTCTAGATAATGACTTCTATATATGGGGTCGTTCAAGTATTACGTAAGCAGTAAGTGGGGGAGGAGGGGTTCAGTGTCTGCTTATTTTTGCTGACAAGGGGGAGGGGGGGTGACGAGAATTCTTACGTAAGCATTAGATAACGAAGCAACTACAGTTTAACAACAAAAAGCAAAAGAGCATGATTTGGATGAACATTCTGTGGATGTTGAACGACTTGAGAAAAACGATATGGAGTAAACAAGGACTGGAAACGAGGAACATTCCAGCCCACCACTACATTGAAAACATAATAGACAATGCGGAAACATGGGTTCAAAGATCTTGGACACCAGACTAGAAATGTGAATGCCAAACACATAATATTCCTATGATTCTTGTTAAAATTTTTAGTTATGTGCCTAAATAAGTTAGGGCCTGTTGTAATTCTTAAAGTTTTTTTTTCTTGTTTTTGTTCAGTACGATAAATAATAATACATTAAAAACAATATTGTATTCTATGAATTGCTTAATGCAATAAGTAACAATATATTAAACCGATTTTTATTTCCTTCGATACTATAACCCCTATATGTCTATTTATGTAAATTTGCTGGATTAATAACGTAATTTATCACTAACTGTAATTTTTTTGGCAAACAGTGTTGATGTTAGAATGTCATAAAATCTTACGTAAGCAAAGGGGGAGGGAGTTTAGCATTTGCTTATTTTTCCTTACAAGGGGGGCGGAAGGGTACAAAATTACTAAAAATATGCTTACATAATACTTGAATGGCCCCTATGAAATAAATGGTACATATATTGAAGTGAAAAATTTCCTCCAAAAAGGAAGCAACATCAAAAGCGTTTTATTTTTGATTTAATTATCGCATTTGCGTCCTTTTATACAAAAAATTTCTTTTATTATGTTTTTTTAAAAGTCTTTTTTTTTTATGTTTGTGTACCACACATAGATAAAATGATTAAAATAACAACGAAAAAACAAAATTTTGGCACAAAATTTGAAGCACGACCGCATTCCCACCCTACTGCCCACTCTTCTTCTTGGCCGCCTTTGATAGAAGATTTATTTCTGTCCGATTTCATCAACTCCCTTTAGCACAAAAACGAACGCTACGCCGCTGATTTTTTAACAATTCTTCAAATGTCCGGACTGTCATAGAGTGTGCCTGTTCCTCCCCCTCTTACCTCGGGGCTCTCCATCTAAAACTCATCCGTTTTGCGCCCCAGCCGCCGTCAGGGAGAGATGATCTCAAAACATCCCCCCACCCCCCCTGACGAAGAATCTATTTTGGGAAAACGGCCGAAAACCCCGGAATGATCTATTTTTAGAAACTCGGCGAATCACGTTATATGCAATCGATTACGAGAGAATGTGGGCTCGGCCGCCCCCCTGACCCTCGATTGCGCCCCAAAAGCGGATTGTAGGAGGGGGTGCAGGCGGACAGACCCTACCTGCCCCCTCCTATCATCATCGTTGTAAACATGAAAAGGAAAAATAACAAGAATTGAATCTCGCCGAAATGAAGAAGAAAGATCATTTTTTTGTGGCTGGAAAGTTTGGAATTGGGAAAAGTTTTTCAAAGGGAGGTTTTTGTAGTTGTGAGAAATTATTTTCGGAGTTTTATTTCATCGTTTCTTTTTTTTCTGCTCTTTCATTTGATTAACCCTTTTTCGACTGTAGTATTTGGCAGTGGTGCAAGCAGACTTTTCTTCTAAAGTTTGAATCATTGAATACTTTACTCATAAAACGAAAAGATAAATAAAAACAAGATAGAAAAATCATGCGTCCAACATAAATTATGAAACACTTTCCAACACATTCAGATACTGTAACAAAAACGTCACAGCTCATTAACCCTTTCTACCTTGATAGTACTTTTAAGTACCACTAAACAAAATTCAATGTAAAATTTATTTAATTCGTCTACTAATTAAAGTAGACTGCATTTTTCATACAAATTACAGTGGAACCTCCCTGTGCGACCACCTCCCTGAACGATCCTTTTTTCATGGAACGAAATTTATTCCCATAAGATCATTACTAATTTTACCTCCATTCAGAGACCATCCCAGTTGAACTCCTTCCATGAGTGACCCATTTCTTTGAAGAAAATGAAACAAATCCCGTTTTTTCTTGGTCGTTTGAAGAAGGTTTCATTAGAAAAATAATTCCAGAGGCGTATTATTCATTAAACTTCTAAACTTAGTTTAGATTTTTCGTTTTTTAATTCCGGTAACTTTTAAGTGGTTTAAACCCCTTTGTGTCTTTTTAGGCAATGAATTTAACTGTGATGAGGAATTAAGAATGACGGTCCATAAACTCCCCTGCCCTATTCTGTTAGGAAACTCTCAAAGAAATAGATAAATGAATGAAATCGTCATAATTTGTTCCCGTCCAAAAAAAAATTGCATTTATTGACTGAACTTCGAAAAGACTTGGAAATACGAGGGTGGTTCAATAATTATTGCCCCTAGTGTATATAAAATATTTGTACTGCGATGGTTGTTGTGGAATATCGAAGCCTAATGTCTTAGATGCCTATATAGGCTCAATTTCAGAACCGTAGATACAGTAAACTCTGTCTAAGGCGGAATCGGTCGGGACTGAGAAAAATTTCCGTGGTAGACAATATTCCGGCTTATTCAAAAAAGCTCCCCACCCACAAAAAAAAAAAAAAAAAAAAAAAAAAAAATCCCTGGAAGATGACGATCATTTATTGATTCTCCTGACTAGAAAATTGGTTGAAAACTGAAATTCTGAAAGATCCTTTGTCTTTTTAAAGATGAATGAGAAACTTTATTCAATTTCTTAGTACTGCTGTAATACATTCATACTGGAAGTTTATACACACCAAAAAAAAAAAAAAAAAAAAAAAACTTCGAGAATGAGAAAGAACGCTATAATTTTGAATTTGAGTACAATCTTAAAGTATAATATATTGTACTTTCGAAAATACGTAATCATTTTCATAATAGTTCATTTTACTAGAAATATTAACTTTTAGATGCAATTTTGCATATGAAAAAATGGCATAAGCATAAATTCCTTAAAATTTAAAGTTTCTGTTCTTTTGAATTAACTTTTTTAAAAGCTTACGTAATTTCAGCTAACATGCTCGACATTGAGTTATTTGACTTATCAGTTTTAAAGTTTAATAAACAAAACGCTTTTCTTTTTTAAATTATCCTTTTTCCGCCTTATGCAAAATTTTGGTTTCGGTGGGACCTTAAAATCCTTTCCGTTTCCGCGTCAGACAGATTCCGCCTTATGCAGCATGAATTAATGTATTTTTCTATGGGTTCGCCGGGACTTGAAAAAATTTCCGCGGTAGACAGATTTCCGGCTTATACAGAGTCCGCCTTAGACAGAATTTACTGTACTATATTCACATAGTTTTGGAGGGAGGAGTGAAAGGAGGGGAGTGGGGGTGAAACGCTGAATTTTAGCTTATGGGACTAGATTTGTGACAGCGGATGAGACGCAACTACTGTCGTTTGGACTCGGGATCATAGTGATGTAGCCACATCTCATCCACTGTCCAAATGTAGCCTCATAAGCTCCGAACCAGCATTTCACCCTCATCCCCCCTTCTTAAGAACTCTCCCAAAAATTGGTCTTTAAAATTTCATGCCTCCCTCTAAAACTATGTTAATATAGCAGTTACGGTTCTGAAACTGAGCATATAGGCATTTAAGAGATTAGGCTTCGATATTCCACATCAACCATCGCAGTACAAATATTTTATATGCATTAGGGACAATAATTATTGAACCACCCACGTAAAAGTAATGAAACATAAAACCGTAAAATCAAAGCAAACGTCAGTATATTCATTTTTAAAACTCTGCAGTCATTAACTTATGTAATTTTGTTTTGATACTTAAATTTTTATATTTTTGCCTAGTGTGAAAAATAAATTTCAGTAAGATTAACTGTTACCTTTTTTCAACAATTAAAATCTAGATTTAAACATGACCTCCATTAAGAGACCACCTTTCGAAGCGACCCATTTTTATTGGAACGGAACGTGGTCGTTTTAAGGAGGTTTTACGGTAATTTTCTCAATCCTATTTAGAAAGCGCAGCGAAACAGTCGAAGCTCAATATTTTTTAATGTGTTATGCCCTGAACACTTTACCTAGGTGTCGCTTTTATCCTATTAAAAAATGTTGAAAACGAAAAATGGGCGACTACAAAGCACTTCTCTGTTACAGATAGGATCACAACACATTTATTGACACTGTCCTTATAAGAATGGTGAGAATTACTTAACAGTATTTTTTGTTAATTATTCCAATAATTCTTGTACATATTTTGCAAAAAGTGCTCTATCGACCGATTTCTTAAATCAGTTTTAATTTAAAAAAATTATCTAAAAAAAAAGCAATTTAACAAATTACAACGACCATTTGAAAAATGATTTTTTCAAAGTCTAAAATTTAAGACATAAAAAATCGCACGGAGTTGATCCTACATTACGTACGCCATGGATTAAACATTAATAGTGTTATGACACGTAAAAATTGCAAGCGACAAAAATCGCCTGCGACTCGTCAGATTTCTTAAAACTTACGTATTATCCACCTGAAACTTACGTATTATCCAAGCATTTAATTGGCTGTTCGGGAAAAGGCTTTTCCATCGACCCATTTTAAATTAAATTTCATTCTTAAACTTCTAAACATCCCACACTATTACTTTTTACACCGTCGTATAGAGAAAAAAATGTACTTTTAAATGCAATTTGTTTGAAAGCTCTATCTCAATTTGTTTCTGAGTTATTAATTTTTTTTTTGTAATTTTTATTACTATTTTGTCATAGTGGCAACAGAAGTATCCATCTCTGTTGAAAGTAAAGGGAAATACAGATTACTGTATAGACCAATCAGAAAACGAATAAAATGCGGATTAAACCTATAAAAAGCTTCAGATATGCTTTTGATTTCCTACCCTGACGATTACAATAACCATTTTTCCAAATGGTTAACAAAATATTATCATATACAGTAAAACTCTCTAAAGAGACCACGTTCCGTTCCACTAAAAATGGGTCGCTTCGAGAGGTGGTCTCTTAATGGAGGTAATGTTTAAATCTAGATTTTAATGGTTGAAAAAAGGTAACAATTAATCTTACTGAAATTTATTTTTCGCATTAGGAAAAAATATAAAAATTTAAGTATCAAAACAAAAGTTAATTACATAAGCTAATTACTGCAAAGTTTAAAAAATGAATATATTGACGTTTACTTTGAATTTACGGTTTTATCGTTCATAACTTTTATTTCTAATTTCTTTCGAAGTTCAGTCAATAAATGCAATTTTCTTTCTGGTCGGGAACAAATAATGACGATTTCATTCATTTATTTCTTATTTATTAATTTTTTGATTTCATTACAGACTGACAGAATAGGGCAAGGGAGTTTATTGACAGTCATTCTTAATTTGTTATCATAGTTAAATTCATTGCGTAAAAAGGCACAAAGGGGTTTAAACACTTAAAAGTTACCGGAATAATAATAATAATAATAAATAAAAAATCTAAACTTAGTTTAGAAGTTTGATGAACAATGCGCCCTCCGTAATTATTTTTCTAATAAAACCTTCTTCAAGCGACCAGGAAAAAACGGAACTTGTTTCATTTCCTTCAAAGAAATGGGTCGCTCATGGAGGGAGTTCAATTGGGATGGTCTCTGAATGAAGGTAAAATTAGTAATGAGCCGAATTTATTCCCACAGGGAATAAATTTCTTTCCATGAAAAAATGGTCGTTCAGGGGATGGTCGCTTAATGGAGGTGGTTACACAGGGAGGTGTCACTGTATGTTGGTCTGGGTATCTTATACATTAACGTAATTAATTATTCAAATAAAGCAATTTTTTTATTCAAAATTCACAATATAAATTGCTAAGGTGAATGATGACGTTTAAATAAGAAATTTGGAAAATGCATAACACATTTAAAACACAATTTCAGCAATTATCATCTAGAGTCTGAAAATTACCCGAATACTTTTGGACAGCCCTGTATAGGATTTATAGATCTGTACATATACTACATAGTTTTAAAAAATTTACCTCACCTAGGTAACACAAAACACAATTGAAAAATTCCCTTCAGCAATTTCCGTCAATAAGCAGAAAGGAACTAGAATCCTTTTGTGCAACCCTGTATGGGATCTATATAATTTACACACATCGAGTAATATACAAGAAAGTTTTTAAATTTAAAAACACATTCCAAAATTGAAAACGCCCTTCCAACAATTATTGCTCAAAGACAAAATTGTTTTAAATATGTGGCTCTCTAAATCTAAATGAGCGATAAGTGCTATGAACACACTATTCTATTGTAAGCATCTTGTAGTGCACCTCAGTGTTGTATATCCATCTCAATATATTTGAAATAGTGTAACATCATTAAAATACATTGCAAACGATTTTTCGAACTATACCATAATATAACTTACTTCTTTTGAGTGTCTCTGTAAACAAATTATAAATACTACACACATTTCATTTTCAATACCGAATATGCCACGGTAAACCTCAATCAATTAGATGTCAATCCAAGTATTTTTAGGCAAATTAGAGCGCGGACGGACAAAAAACCGATTTCATAAACACTTTTCAACTATGTTGGAAAGTGTTAAAAAATAAGAAATAAAAAGAAATAAAATCGACTTTATGTGACCTGGGCCCGACTATGACATTTGGTTCTTAAAAGTATCCCCTTGGGAAATTGATATTTTTTACTTCTTTAAGGATATCTCTTTTTTTTTTTTACTTTCTTCTATCTTTAAAAGAAGAAATTATTGGATTCGTGAAAATTTTCGAATTCCGGTTTTCGACGGATTTACACGTTTTAGAGGTCAGAGATCCCGAAAAACATGTTTTTACAAAATATCTGTCTGTGAGTCTGTCCGTCTGTATGTAACACAAATTTTCTGGGCACTCTATTTCAAGAACTAATGCACGGAATTTAATCAAAATTTATATTCAGTTAGTCCCTGATATAAATAGGTGCTGATCAGTTTTTGGTGTAAATCGCTCAACAGGTGGCGCTGCTATACAGCATTTTTCACGATTTCCGCAATAGCTCAATCTCCAGAACTAATGCACAGGTTTTCATCAAACTTCAGATTCAGTTAGTCCTTGACATGAATTAACGTTTTTTACAGTTTGATGTAAATCGCTCAACAGTGGCGCTGCTATGCTGCATTTTTCAGAATTTTCACTATAACTCTATCGCAAGAACTAATGCACGAATTTTTATCAAACTTCAGATTCAGGTATACCTTGATATCAATTAGTGCTGTTTATGTGATTTATATAGCAGAAAGTTTTGTGATGACCACAACATACTAGTTAGTTGTCAAACCATTTCTAAAATATATTGCTGGACAGATAATTACACTTGTTATCTCATATTTAATTTCTACCCAAAATTGTAAATTAATCCCAATCATCCAAGCAACCTCATAGTAAATTGGTATATAAGTTTATATACCTTAAAATTTTAAATGAAATAAGTGATCGTAATTAATAAAATTCTAGTAAAAGAGCTATGCGAATAATTATCTTAAAATTAAATTATAATTTGCGTAAAATTGTAATTATCAAATTAATTAATTACAAATAAAAATTAAAAGGATGCGTTGTGAATTATTTATGTGAACTCTTTCACTTATGAATTAAACTCAATTTAAGCTGTAAAATAAAATGACACACCTTAAACATTTATCAATTAAATAATTACAGAGATTGTTAACTCTTGATTAAATATTTTTTTTATTTACATTAAGCACAATTATATACATATACACATTAAATGATTAAAAAAAAAAGAAAGCAAAACTTTTGTTTGCTGATCATTGATATATGTAGATTTAATCATTAACAAAATGATTTCATTTAGTTTTATTATTATATATATTTTTTTATTAAAAGCAATAATTTTCTTATGTTCTTAAACACCTTATATATATTTAATTTTTGTTTTGTTAGATCTCAGACAGCCATATACCATAAAATATCATAAAAGGATATTTATAATTTCTAATATAATTTAAGTGGTAAAGAAAAAGATTAATGTAATACCTTGTATTATATACGGGATGGTGGCCTTCATTCATCAGATTTAGAACTGTCGCGGTGCTAAGGATCGTATCCAAACATCATCCAAATTCATCTCCTCATAAGAGCGGCGAAATCGGGATGACGGGAAGCATAGCTCCGGGACGCTGTAGGCCAATCCATTTTATCTTAACACCAGGAAGACGTCATCAGGTCAATTAGGCTTGCTTAGGCTCTCTCCGATATGTCCATCTCGCCTGGGCATTACAAGGGCTCTCAGGATCGCTCCTTCATCTTCGGCATCTTTTCTTAGACTACTTTTTCAAACTTTTTCCTCCTGCACACCATCCCTTGGAAGTGGGTGGAACTATTTGTATAGTCCCCCCTTATTGGATGTGAGAAGATTCTGTATTATCCTTAGATAGACCTATTAGCTAACAGTCTGCAATAGCCCCTTACATATACTTTAATATTATTATATGCCTTAAAGTTTAGGTGGTCTAAAAGCCATAAATTTATTCCAACACTTTTATTAAGGCCATAAATTTATTCCAACATTTTTATTATTTTACGATTTCTAATTATACACCACTTTCCTCTGGCTTGTCCTAAGACGACATCATGGCGTCTGGCTATTGTTGTTATCTGAGATCCGAACTATATTCGACATTATACATTAATTTTACAATAAAACAATTTTTTAAAAATATATATTTAACATTTAAAATCAAATTAATAATTTTTGTATGAACTTACACTCCTATTTTACTCAAAAATATAATTATTATAATTTTACACTCATAATTATATTTTATAAAAAAAATTGTACAAACAGAAATAACAAATTACGCAACTGTACTTTGACTTAACCAAAATGTTGCGGGAACATATTATTGCTTATGTTTCCCAGCATATATACACTGTCAGAAAAACTCTTCTATATACATTAATTTTTTCCTCATTTTGTAACCAATAATTTCCATACTCCTAGAAAACATGTTTTATCCGTGAATGTTTCCTCGAAGGTCTGAAAAAGAGAGAGAAATTCCGTTCATTCCTAGCACACATTGCGTATTGGCCCTATTAATAGTAAAACCCGAATTCATTTTAAAAACGAAAAACCAAAAATTCTATCAATTAAGATTTCTAGTTTAATTTTTTAAAAATAATATAAAAAAACTAAACCAAGAACAAAGAAAAGAAACGTTTTCGTTTTTAAAAATAAAGGACAATTAATTTTCTCATTCCTTTAAAAGTAATCAGAATTTATTTTTTAAAGTATAAAAAAAAATATTCGCATTTAAAATATAATTAAAAACATTTAAAATAGATATTTTAATTAAAATATTAAATGAAAAAAAATTGATCTTACTAAAAAAAATCGCGTAAAAATATAATATTCATATTTTACAGCAAACAATCTACTTGAAAATATTTATAATTCATATTTTTATCCTATATTAATACTAAAGTATTACAACCCCGTCCACAATCTCATTAAAGACGTAATTTTCCCGAAATTAACTTCAAAATTTAAAGCTTTTGAAAGAAATGAATCAAGCCATACCCCTCCGAAGCAAACATATTTACTTAAAATTGTTTCACTTCTGTGCAACTGTAGCCGAGTGGTTAGAGTACTGATCTCGTAACACTAAGGGACGGGTTCAATCCCAAGCTGAGCTACTTTTATTTTACCCCCCATTTCCTTCAACTGACGTATATTTTACCTCCTGTAACGGAGAAACAAGTGGATAAGTGTGATCACATCACAGATCGCACAGAGGGTTTCGTTTAATATTCCTTTCAAAACACTTTATCCTTTTGCAAAATCTGTTAGTTCCACATTTCTCAACCAGGGGGCGCACTCTATTCTACACAGACCTCTATCCGAACGAAACTCCATTTTACAACCCATCCGTAGATACATGAATCGAGGGGATCGGGCCCATAGCACCCGGGATAGTTAGACGCCCCTGGCGGTAAAAAGTGGAACTAAAGACTATGGTGCATAATATGAAAGAGTAGTCAAAGGGGTGTCGACAAAAGTTAGAAAAGTGCACCCCGGGTGAAAAGGGTGGAGGTTAGAAAAATTGCTTAAAATACAGAAGTTAGAGACCGGAGGAGTAAATATAAGGATTTTTTAAATTTTTATGATTTGTCATGGGATCATAAGTGTTCAGCTTTCAAAATTTTAACTCTTCAACTTAATTAGAAGTTAGTTACTTAGTTAGGGGGAAAAAAAAAAACTTAAAATACACAAGTTAGAGCCCAGAGAGGTAAATATAAGATTTTTTTCGAATTTTTATTATTTGTCGTTTGATGTGAGGTGTTCAGCTATAAGTATCCAAAATTTCAAGTCTCCAACGTGTATAGTCTCTGAGAACGGGCTCTGTGACAGACAGACAGAGGAGCGAGACGAATTGGGTTTCGTCAGATGAACGAAATCCTATAAAACAAACGAATATTCGTCTATTAACGAAAAAATCCTGGTAGCACTGCTGCCAGGAAAATTTACGCGAATTGAAGAAAGTATTTCTGAAAGTGTACTTAATAATTTTATCTGATAAAATCTTAGCAAACTGAATAAAATTTTAACACTTCCCATAAAATTAAGTCATTTATTTTAGAAATATTTTGACAATATACTAATTTCAAATGCTAAAGGGTGTCAATTAAAACTTTAAAACCAGTAAAAATACGTTTATTTCGACTGTTGACATGTTTCGACTCTCCCCGAATCATTTTCAAAAACAAATAAATAAAACTATTCTAAATTTGCACGGTCTATGAAACGCCATCATTCAGTTTTGCACATTCTTTCATATTATGCACTTTATTCAATTCCTACTATTAGTTCACACTCTCCCTATATTTATTTATTTATATATCTTGTTCAAATTTTCAATCGTTAATAAAATACTTATTATTCATCCTATCAAGTTGAAATAAATTTTTTTTAAACTTGTACTGGATGACACTTGGTGTTACTACAGTTTTTTCAAATATTAATTCATTAATTAAATTTTAATTAATTAATTTTAGTTTTACAGGGGAGACAAAATGGCGGCCATTGGTTATTGAAGCATTTAATGCATCTCCGTATCTATAAGGTGGCATACCATAGGGGGGACCCTGTTCTGTCGCCAAATACCGCCAAGTTTGTCGCCAACTTGGCGATATCTCTAATATTTCGCTTCTAATATTCTCTAATATTTCGCCAAATTCCCATAGACTTCCATTGTAAACCTACTTGCTTACAGAAAATCAACACATTGAGATATTTTAATGCAACAAAACCTAATATAAGCTTCAGGGATTCTGTTAAATTTTTCTTTGATGACCTAAGTAGGAATTGACTTTAAAAACAAAATTTTTATATTACTTGTTTTTTATTTTACTTGGATGTTTATTTTATTTTTATTTTCATAACCATTGAGTAGCTCAAGCGATAGTTTTGGTAAGTGAAATGATGCTGCATCGTTACCTATTGAATTTTTGCTTGTTACAATCTCTATGGTTTCTCTTATAAAGGATGGAGGCACGGGTCTGTCCAAACTTTTCACACAAGGCCCCGTTTTTGCGAAATTGTGAAGTTTTTTTTTAAATTCGTGGAAATTCCAGACATAATTTTGTGAATTTGAAATAATTATCGTTATATTCAGGTTCTATCTTTCATATAAAAAAAGCTAAGTAATATGTTATTTGATGGTTTTTTTTTTTTTTTTTTTTTTTTTTTTTTTACAAATCAGATTTTATTTTTAAATGATTAAATTTGTGAAAGGTTCAATTTGAAAGTGAAAAATTTTTTAAAGGTCTACTTATAAGACAAAGAATTTTGTGAAGGGTCTTGTTTTAGGATAAAAGGTTTGTGAAGGCTCCTGTTTTGGGATAAAAAGTTTTGTGAAGGGTCCTTTAAAGGACCTAATTTTTTCCTAAACAGATCCCTGGAATAGCATAGAAAAATTATTTTACTTTTATTGAAATTTATCAGAAGGTTTCTTCTTGATAAAAATCTTCTTGATCCTCTTGATAATTATTTTACCAACTAACAAAAAAGAGAGAGAGAGAGACATCTTTTAAGAAAAGTACACAGAAAAAAGATGTTAAAAATATTATTCTCTTGAAGAGATATTTTTAAAATACGCTCTTAGGTTTAACAGGAACGGAGAGGAATTTGAAATTTCACTGACCATGTGATAACGGATGGTAAGCAGGCCTCGAAAGCTATCGAGTTTAGAACTTTCCAAACATCTCAAAAACTGCGGTAGTTCACGGCAGTTCATTGATTATTATTTTTCTTTTCCCTCACTTTTCCCATTCGTTTATAAGAGAGAGTGTGTGAAACCGAAAGTAGGCGCTATTTATTTATTTTTCTCTGCCCCATCACGATTCATTTGTCGTCTTTCTCGCTCGTTTTAGGGTCGCGTTCGCTCTGGCCCCGCTCCAAAATCTTCGCTCTATGCCTCTGTTTGTGTTGAGAATTTTTGCAGAAATCTGCGGGATTGAGGAAAAACGAGAGAGAGAGAAATAAACACTACTCGCTGGTGTGTATTGCCTTTCTCAGCGCTTGTTAAGGGATGGGAGGCCTTGCGATTGTTTACGACGAGGGTGTCTGTCTCTTCTCATGGAATTTCTAGTAAATTGTTAAAGAGAAACCTGTCTATAACGTAAGTTTTTTAAATTGAAAAACGTCAGACTCATACTGGAGTAGAGTTGGCTAGGAGAGAGAGAGAAAAAAAAGCAATTTAACAAATTACAACGATCAATTGGAAAATGATTTTTACAAAGACTAAAATTTAAGACATAAAAAATCGCACGGAGTTGATCATACATTACGTACGCCATGAATTAAACGTTAATAGTGTTATGACACGTAAAAATTGCAAGCGACAAAAATCGCCTGCGACTCGTCAAATTTCCTGAAACTTATGTATTATCCAAGCATTTCATTGGCTATTCGGGAAAAGGCTTTTCCATCGTCAGATTTCCAAGAAATCTGACGACCCATTTTAAATGAAATTTCATTCTTAAACTTCTAAACATCCCACACTATTACTTTTTACACCGTCGTATAGAGAAAAAAAATGTACTTTTAAATGCAATGTGTTTGAAAGTTGTATCTTAATTTGTTTCTGAGTTATTAATTTATTTTTGTAGTTTTTATTACTTTTTTGTCATAGTGGCAACAGAAGTATCCATCTCTGTTGACAGTAAAGGGAAAGTACAGATTACTGTATAGACCAATCAGAAAACGAATAAAACGCGGATTAAACTAATAAAACGCTTCAGATATGTTTTTGATTTCCTACCTTGACAGAGGACAATAACCATTTTTCCGAATGGTTAACAAGCGGGTAAGTGTGATCACAGATCGCACAGAGTGTTTCGTTTAATATTCCTTTCAAAACACTTTATCCTTTTGCAAAATCTGTTAGTTCCACATTTCGCAACCAGGGGGCGCACTCTATTCTAAACAAACCTCTATCTCAACAAAACTCTGTTTTACAACCTATCCGTAGATATGTGAGTCAAGGGTATCGGGCCCATAGCACCCGAGATAGTTGGGCGCTCCTGGCGGTAAAAGGTGAAACTAAAATATGTAAGGCTATGGTGCATAATATGAAAGAGTGATCAAAGGGATGTCGGCAAAAGTTAGCAAAGTGCCCCCCAGGTGAAAAGGGGGAAGGTTAGAAAAATTGCTTAAAATACACAAGTTAGAGTCCGGAGGGGTAAATATAAGACTTTTTGAAATTTTTATCATTTGTCGTGAGATCGCAAGTTTTCAGCTATAAGTATTCAAAATTTCAAATCTTCAACTTAATTAGAGGCTCATTTATATATAAAAAAAAGTTTAAAATACACAAGTTAGAGCCCAGACCGGTAAATATAAGACTTTTTCAAAATTTTATGATTTGTCGTTTGATGGGAGGTGCTCAGCTATAAGTTTCCAAAATCTCAAGTCAACAAACATATATAGTTTCTGAGAACGGGCTCTGTGACAGACAGAGGTGTGAGACGAATAGGGTTTCGTCAAATGAACGAAACCCTAAAAAGAATAATTATAAACTTTTTAACAAAATAAATAAATAACGACTTCAATTGTCAGAGTGGTATGCTGTTATTAATAACTCCAGTTATAATTTAACATAACAATTTTTTTACAATTAAGGAGTCTCGGGACTCTTAAACTTTGAAAAAAAGAGACCATTTCTTGAAAATGTATTTGATTTTAAGATATAATTTTTATTGCAATTGAAAGATATCAGTATGTTCTTTTATTTCCTGTATTTGAAAAACTGCAAGATGCAGAATTAGCATTTACAGGGTGCTCCAAACTCTCCAAAATTTCACGAGCAGAAAATTGGCACAACAGATTACGCGCAGAATTACAAAATAAATTTTGCAACTAGAATGAAAATTTTGGTGCTTACTTATACTTCAGATTGTAATAATGACTGTGAACCTAAATAAATTTATATTTATAGCATTTTTACATTTTTAATACAAAGTTGAACTGAGCTAATGCAAAATTTACAAAATTTCAACAGTATAATCACCTAAAAAATATATTTGAACACTAAAAAGAAAATTTTCTGTTTATACAAACCAATATGAAAAGCATCTTTTGAAAATTTAATGAAAAAATATTCAGAAGTTTTTGAGATATCGTGCGTGTTACGGCCAAAAACCTCATTTGCATAAAAATGAGTTCAAAGTTTAGAAAACAACGCTCAGCAATTGAGTGTACATAATTCTAATAGCCATAACTTCTGTCCTAATGGGAATTTCAGGGAAACATACATACATTCTGGGCAGTCGGGTAAAAATACTATAGACCGGGAGGCGCCTCACAGAAGCATCACCTCATCGAGTTGACGATTGAAATTCCAGGATTGGTTAAAACTCGATTCGCCTATTAAAATGCGACTGGTCTGCCAAGTCCTATCTTGGTGGAAACGGAAACCCCCTACAGACCCGATTTTAGTGGTGGATCGGGAGGTTTATCATTGTGTTTTCCTGCACCCAAAGATATGAAATCATGGAGGACTGGGAGCAAGTGAACACAAGGGTAAACCTACCAGCCCACCACTAAAATCGGGTCTGCAGGGGATTTCCACCAAGATAGGACTTGGCAGACCAGTCGCATTTTAATAGGCGAATCGAGTTTTAACCAATCCTGGAATTTCAATCGTCAACTCGATCAGGTGATGGTCTGTACAGACGCCTCCCGGTCTTGTACGACCTAAAATTACCGAGTTATGCGGTTATGATACATTGAATTTGATGAATTTCGGAGTTAATAAATCACCATTTTTAGTGTCGGAGAACTCAGAAATTTTTCATGAAAGTCACAGTATCCTATAACTTGCCGTACATGAATGGATTTTATACACTATTAGCCCCCGGTACGGTATGCTATTTCTTTCTCCCAGCTTATTTTGTGTCGTCTTCAAAAAATAACGTTACCTTACAGAAGCCAGTCATAAAGCAAAGCAGTACGATTAAATACTCTATAGCAATTTTTTAAACTTCTAAGCACCGCACATTTTCGATTTTTATACCGTCGTATTGGAAAAAAAAAGTTCTTTGAAATGCATTTTGTTTGAAAACTGTATCTCCATTTATTTTTGAAATATTAATTTTTTTGTACTTTTTAAAGCCATTTGCTTAATATTGGCAACCTCCATTACTGTAGAAAGTGAAAGAAAAATATTTCTAAAATAGTAATTATATATTTTTGTTGCCATTTTCTCATGACAACCGAAAGAAAATGTAATTAAAATACGTGCTATTTTGAAAAAAATATAAACGAATGATTTCTGTTAAAACAATGGAGCTATTATAAACTATATTTAATTTTAGGTATCTATGAATCATTAGATAGTCGTTTTTTTTTTTTTTTTTTGTTTTTTTTTTTGCCGATTTTCTGGAATGACGGCATCTTTTTGCTGCATTTGTGCATTATTTCGCGATATTGATGTGCTATGCATGCTTTACTGTAGATGTTTAAGAGTAGATCGTAAATGTTGAATTCTTAAGCAGATGCGAATGACGTCATTTTACATAAAATAAAACGTGTGCTTTAAGTCTTAAAATTGAAATATGTATTGTGCTGCAGTAGAGTCCCGCTTAACCGAGTTATTTTCTTCTGATGGACTGGTGGCTTCTATTATTATGAAACAGCCATTATAAATGAAGCGTTAGGTGAAGATGAAAGAGCAGCCATAAAAAGTTAAGCTGGTAGACGGGAAGTGCTGGGTTCGATCCCAATCGCGCCCGTCGACCTAATCGTTCGGAGTTTTCGTGCTTTTCTTCGGACCTTGGTTTTCCAACCGCAAATACGGGTTAGGTTCCCTTAGAAAGACCCCCACGAAGGGCACTCTCTTCTTGGGCCTATATCCCAAATGTTGATAATTGGCCGTCATAAACACAACCAACAACCAACCAACCTGATTTTCTGGTCAGAATGGGGAAAAAATTGCATAATTTTTTTTTTTTTCAAAAAAGATTATGGCCATTTTTTCTCCCCCATTCTGACCAGAAAATCAGAGTTCTAACTTTTTACGACTGCTCTTTCATCTTCACCCAACGCTTCATTTATAATGGCTGTTTCATAATAATAGAAGACACCAGTGCATTAAAAGAAAATGAAGTAATAGAAATGCCGGGGGCGACACTAAATTCTGAAAAAGAAGAATTCCTGTTCTCTAGTTATTTATTTTATGTAACTTTTTTTTTTTTTTTGTATTTTTTTTTTTTTTATCCATTTTCAATCACTAGAGGAGGTACTATTATGAATCGCTCCCTACAAATCCTTGCATTTCCAGAGGATGTTGAAATAATTGCTAGAAATAAGAATGTCTTGATTGAAACGTACAATAAACTAGGCACTGAAGGGAAAAAATAGGCCTCGAGGTTAATAAAGAAAAAACAAAATACATGAAAATGGACTGAATAAAATCACAGGCAACTGGAACGTTAACAATAAATAAAGAATTACAATTTAATGAAGTAACAGAATTTAAATATTTTGGATCTATGATCACGAGTGATAATATGGTAGAAGCAGAGATTAAAACTCGACTTGCAGCAGGAAATAGATGCTATTTTTCGCTTCGAAACATTCTAAAATCATCTCTAATATCCCGAACATCCAAACTTAAAATTTATAAAACCAATAGTAATTTATGGTAGTGAGACCTGGACCACTACACAAAAAGATGAAAAGCTACTTATCACTTGGGAAAGGAAGATCCTAAGACAAAATTTTGGGCCTATTAAAGACGACAATACATGGAGTATAAGGACAAATAGGGAGATACAACAGTTATATAATGAAAAAGATATAATAAATACTATAAAAATAAGACGAATGCAATGGTTAGGCCATCTAATCAGAATGAAGGATGAGAGAAGCATTTATAGTGGTAATTTAATTGGGAAAAGAAGTATTGGTAGACCCAGGAAGAGATGGATAGAAAAGGTAGAGAAAGATCTTGCACAAAACCAAATTATAAATTATAAAGTAAAGGCCAGAGATCGGAAGGTCTGGAGAGGTATATTGAGGAAGATCAAAATCCTACATGGATTGTAGTACCATTGTGTATGTATGTATATTTTCAGTCACTTCTTGACAGATTTGAATCAAATTAAGAAAAATATATTCACAGGTGCGTGTTTCCGATGGGGCAATGCAACATTGTAACAATTTTGGAATTTAATTATAAATAAATACACTAATTTTAGGGTATTTTTCCTTTAGTTTGATACAATTGTTAGTTCGCCCAATATTTGGGGTTGCGTACGAGTTACAACAACGATGGATTGGATGACACGCCAAACCACGCTCAACAAAAATGGGCCAACTGGCTATGAAACTGCAACAATGAAATATTTTAAACATTAAAAAGTAGAAATAGAAATTACAAAAATAAAGAGTGTAATATATATATTTTTTAAACTATGCTTTAATTAATTAATAGTTTCATATTATTTAAATCACAATTTAGAAATCCTCAAAATATAATTTAAACAATGTTTCTTTTTTCTTTCCTGTTGTCCTATCTTAGAAATAGAGAAAATATAAGAAAATATAATTTTTTTCAAATATTTTAAGTGGCTCTTTTTACCAAGCGTAAAAAAAAAAAAAAAAAAAAAAGTGAATTTCCCATAACCGAGTTTGGTGCCCATGCCAAATGAATGCATTGTAAAAAAGTTTTTTTTTTTTTTTTAATAAAGAATTGCTTAATTTTCAAGATAAAAGTACAGTAAAAGCTCTTTAAAGCGACCACGTTCCGTTCCAATAAAAATGGGTTGCTCCGAGAGGTGGTCTCTTAATGGAGGTCATGTTTAAAATCTAGATTTTAATTGTTGAAAAAAGGTAACAACTAATGTTGCTAAAATTTATTTTTCACATTAGGAAAAAATATGAAAATTTCAGTATCAAAACAAAAGTTGATTACATAAATTAATTAGTGCAGAGTTTAAAAAATGAACGCTGCTTTGACGTTTGCTATGATTTTACGGTTTTATCTTCTATAACTTTTATTTCCAAGTCCTTTCGAAGTTCAGTTAATAAATGCTATTTTTTTTCTGGTCGCGAACAAATTATGACGATTTCATTAATTTATCTATTTCTTTGAGAGTTTCCTGACAGAATAAGGCAGGGGAGTTTATGGACCGTCATCCTTACTTTGTCATCAGAGTTAAATTCATTGCTTAAAAAGGCACAAAGGGATTTAAACGCTTAAAAGTTACTGGAATAAATAAAAATTCTAAACTTAGTTTAGAAGTTTGATGAATAATGCGCTCTCCGGAATTATTATTCTAATAAAACTTTCTTCAAGCAACAGGGAAAAAAACGGAATTTGTTTCATTTTCTTCAAAGAAATGGGTCGCTCATGGAGGGAGTTCCACTGGGGTGGTCTCTAAATAGAGGTAAAATTAGTATTGAGCCTATTGGAATAAATTTCGTTCCATGAAAAAATGGTCGTTCAGAGAGGTGGTCGCTTAATGGAAATGGTCACACGGGGTGTTTCACTGTAGTATAAGGTCAGTCTGTCTAAATGTGATAACCCCTAAATGCTCTTTTACATAAAATCTTAATGCAAGAATCGTAAATAAATGTTATATAATGAAGCATACGAACTTCAGAAACAAAAGCTGAAACATTTTTTTGCATGTAAAACGGTTTCTTCAAAAGAAATTTCCAATCAAATACACATCGTTCATTTTAGATCACCCCCATGTTTCGTAAATGCGACAAAAATTCCCGAAAGTGGCTCACGGCTTTTATTTTTAAACTTTGAAGATCAAATAACCTTATAAACGTCAAGAGCTACGTTGTCCGTTTCAGTTACCTGACCAGTTAAACTAAAGAAAAGGCGACCAGTTCCCGGTTTAGAATTCGAAGTGGACTACGCATTTAGGAGAGCTTGTTTTCAGTCTGTGCCTAATAGCGACATGCATATTGCTGTAAATGCGGCGAAACATTTAGAAGATTAACGAAGAAGTTTATATGGGATTTTTTATATATTGTGTTAAAATGATATTTAAATCAAATTTTATGTTTAATTAAGCTGTGTTGAGTCAGCATAATCATCCATTAATGTTTTTCTTTAACCAGGTGTTTAAATATGTGCTTAAGACGATCAAAAAAGAAAAATACGCTTCTTTAAAATTTTTAATAATAAAAAAAAGGTGTAAGAAACGCAGTGTCTATTCCAGTAACATAATATAGACACATGATTAAGGAATTTGCAATAATTTTACATAATGAAAATTCTGGGAAATCTTGTGTAGATTAAAAACAATTTATGTTTATTTTAATGCAGTTAAGTAAGTTAATTTTACCAACATTATACCATTCGGTAGCTTAAATGCTGTCTCCGATTAAAACGTGATACAATTGAGTTATTCCCTTGTTTAGGAGTCATAATTTTTGTTAGCACTTTTATAAAATATAATATTTTAATTCTGTTTTTCTCTTTTTATTCGTTATAATCGACATTTTCTACTTTTAAATTAGTAAAAGATAAAAAAATAAATAAAACCATGTGTCTAAATGAATATTTGTTTCCATATACGTATTTTTAAGTACAGAAAATATTTTTTTGTGTGTGTGTGAAAGTGCAAGAAAAATGAAGAGGAGGGGGGGGGGGGGGGTATGCAACAGAATATCAGGCACAGAGCTTCTCTTTGGCTTAATCAGAATTATTAGAAATATTGTACGATTTTATCTATTTCTAAGGCTGATATATTTATCATGTGACATTTTATAATAAAGTTATATGTAATAAATAGTCTAGTTAACAGTATTATAAATATCTTTTAAATACTCTTTTAACCCGTAAGCTCCACACTGGGAATTCGCACCGACCGAAATGTCGGCGTCTTTAATTAATTCGCATTTTTCATTCACAAAATAAGAATTTTGATCAAATCAAATATTTCATTTGGATTCTTTATTAAATTTCGTATATGGATCATGTAGTTATATTTCATTATCACCAGATTGTCAGCAAAATTATGCGGAGTTGAAGTTACGGAAACCCAAGTCGCACTGGTGTATAAATTATGGGTTAATATTGACGCGCGAATTTCGCGAATTTTAAACGATGTTTTCTGCGACTCATTTAATTGTAGTTATGGCCATAGCTCCTTGGCAAAGAGGGATGAGAGTTTTTGTATATTAGGAACGCATTTATTTATTTGAGGGTTATTTATATTAGGCATTATACGCAGCATTGAAATAACTTTTGCATATTAGCAGTGTAAAATTGACAAACAGCACGGTGCTGCGCCGTGATAAATATTTCAAGAATAATATTGAAAAGTTTAATTATAATAGTCCTGTACTTAAATTTTAGTACAGAAACAGTACCCTGTGAGTTAATAGAGACTTTCATTCATCTTTTAATGAAATGGTCTAGGATGAAGTGGTCTAGTGGTCCTGTCACAGCAGTTAAGGGTTAATTAAATCAGAAAATAATTACAGTTAGCCCTTAACTGCTGTTAGAGCTGCTTTTATTTAATTTTCACAGTTTAACGTGTAATTTCCAGTTTAACTATCGATACAGCAAAATTTTGCTTCATTTGGAGCCTAGTACTATTGTTTGAAATGTTTGAAAAATCGAAATTTTATTAGAAATAGTACTATACAAACAGTTTAGAGCAAAAACAGTATTTTATGAGTTAATCACGCATTTTATTCATCTTTCAATCGAACGGTTTCGCAGAGCGCTCACAGTTGTAATGTGGCAATTTTCTGTCAGAGCAGTTAATCGTTAAATGAACTTTTTCAGATGAATTGTCATGTATAATATGCATTATCACATTTAGGACTATGAACGTCTCATTTAGGTTTTAGCTGCCATAAATGCGACAAAAATGACCTAAATGCGACACTCGTATATTGTGGTTTTATGCTACAGATAATTATTAAATTTCTACAAAACAAGTTAGTTTTTAACTAAAGGTACAGTATTCAGTAATTTGTTGCTTAATAAAATATACATTTATATAATAAAATCCCAAATATACCCTAAATGCGACAAAACTACGGGGAATCGTGTCTCATTTAGGCAGACTGACCTTACTTAAAAAAAAACTATTTCTATTATTGTTTTACTTGTCAGAGCATGGAGAAATGTTTTCTAAACATAATCTTTTTTGGAACACTCTTTGTTTGCTTTTTATAAAAGTTCGCCTTTTTTCCTAGGATAGATTCTTCAAAAGCCTCAGCGGGTCACTTACAAACTTTATAACGGGCCACATAAGAATAAAAGTTTGTGAACCACTGGATTACACATAGTATAACCACGAAGAATGTGCATGGAAAAACAGAACAAGGTCTGTAGGTGAGGTGGAACATAACGAGAGAAGTATGTCGCACTGTGTAGCACAGAAACAATGCAAGTCAAGGTTTCTCTCTGCATTTTTTTCTCGGCGACAGTGCCTGGAATACAATGCGACCGGAGGAGAAAAACTTGAAACAAAAGATTGAGGCGCCGACAAACAGTGCGATTTTTCCCCCCGGATCGGCATCCGTGACGTCACCGCCGATGCTCTCGCGCGTCTTTTATCTACGCACATCGTCTGGGATGGTTTCATTCAGATGAGGTGCCGGGCACTTTGATTCTCGCATTCTACGGGACAATTTTAGTTTTAGGATTGTGACAAATCAAGGAATTTCAAAGCTTGGGAAAATAAGAACGAAAAGTCGTGCGTCAAGCATAGATTATGAAACATTTTTCAACGTATTGCACTGTAACAAAACTTTATAATTTATGATGATGAAATAGGTCTAAACAAACAATTTAGAAAATGCATAGCGTATTTCAAAACCCAATTTCTGCAATGGCCCTGAATATAGTACGAAAAATATCCGAATTTTTTTTATGTGTAGCCCTGTATAGTATCCATAGAATCATATGTATATTACCATTGGCGCACCCACGGGGGGAGCTAAGGGGATTGAAGCCCCTCCCAGACTAGACTAGATATTTAAATCTTTTAAAAATTATGAAAGAGTGTTATTTTTCATAGGTCCATAAAAAAATCTGAATTTTTGAAAAGATATTAATTTTGTCACACATTTTTCTCTTTTACTAACTTTATTATGAAATTCAAAAGTATTAGCATGTTTAAAATTTAATTAATTTAAAATTTAAGGCCCCGTGCAACCTCTTGCTCTCTCTAACCTTCATAATATTTTGATAATTTAATAATAAAACTTTAAATTGTTTGATTTTAAACATATTTTAGAATTATCCAAATACAGAAACACACCAAAAAAAAATCGCAAAAACTAAGATATATTTTAGTAGAGTATTTCATTACTTAACATGTTAAAAGCATTCAGAATCAGTTCCACCAAAACTTTCCAGAGCTTCCTCTGGCTGGTTACGACTCTGCTCAAGTCAGTAGAAAAAATGTAAGTCAGGACCTGATCCGGCACGTCCCATCAAATCAAATGAAAGAAAGACAGAGCTTGGCAGCGAGACGGGCCAGATCTGGGCACATATAGGCCTCTAAAATATGCTAGCCCCCTCCAAAGCGTAATCCTGGATGCGCCACTGTATATTACATAGTATGCTAAAAGTTACTTGAATGAAACGCATAGCACCGATGAAGTTTCCTATTCAGCCGCTTCCGTCTGTAAACGGAAATCCACTTGAGATCTTTCATAGAACGCTGTATATGACATATAGAATTACACCAAATAACAGGTAGAAAAAAAAAAAGGGTTACATTTTAAAACGCGTACCACAATAGAAAACGCACTTCCAGTCATTATTATACAATGTAGCTAAATTCTTTTGCGTGTACTTGTCAATGAACGATACATTATATCACGCCAGATTCTATAAGAAGTACAGTAGAACCTCGATTATCCGAAGTAATTGTTGCCGACTCTCTTTCGGAAAATCGAAATTTTCGGATAATCGAGAATGCTTCAATACTGAGATTGGGGAGAAATATAAGCAATATTTCTTATTATGATAACAAGTGCTCAATCAAAATAAAGCAATAGTAAAATAGAAACAAGAACAAATTTCCTGAATTTTAATTCTGAAATTAAGTACCTTTTACATATATCACAAAGGTTTGAAAAAAATGTTTTTTTTTTTTTTTTTTTTTTTTTTTTTTTTTTTTTTTTTTTTCTCGCAGTTTCCATTGTCTTTTCTTTGAAGCTCTATCGCGGAGTTTTTTTTTTTTTTAATATTATTTATTCACCAGTATCACAGTCTTTCTACTGCTCCAGCCATGCCACACTAAACATTGAAAAGCTCAGAATTGCTAATTTGTTCGTTTTCATCGTTCCACTCCGCAACTTACGGGAGCTCAAGTTCAATTCAAAGGAACTCTAAGAAAGGGGATCGAAAATATTAATATATACACGCAGTTCGAAAATGACCGCTTGCACACAAGGATTATGACAGCTAAAAAAAAAAAAAAAAAAGCTTTAAAAATGGATACAGCACACAAGGTATATGATAGTTATAAAAAAAAAAAAAAAAAAAAAAAAAAAATGGAGTTTTAAAAATAAATTTCGGTTAACCGAGAGTTTCGGTTAAAAGAGTTTCGGATAAAAGAGGTTCTACTGCACTTTGTAGTACACCTCAGCGATATGCATAAATTGCAATATGTTTAAAATGGTGTAATATCATTAAAATACACCGTAGACCGTCCTGTAACGGAATTCTTTCGAGTGGCTTGTCAATGAACCGTAAATGTTACACACTTCATTTTCAATACCGAATAGGCCACACTAAACACCCGTAACATATTTCATGAATTTAAGGACGATCTGATGATCTATTTTCACGATTAGAGCACGGACAGACAGACAAACCGAATTCAAACTATGTTGAAAAATCATGCGTCAAGCACAGATTATGAAACACTTCCAGAATACTTACTGCAACAAAACTTTGCCGTTTAATAAGACGGAAGGAGATGTCTTAAGTAAAGAATTTGGAAAGCGCATAACACGTTAGAAATCACAATTGTAGGAATCGGGATATATCCGAATTCTTTTGTTCAGCCTTGTATAGATCTATTGATTTACATACAGGGTGACAATTATTGAACTACAGTGAAACCTCCCTGTGCGACCCCCTCCATTAAGCGACCACCTCCCTGAACGACCACTTTTTTCATGGAACGAAATTTATTCCCATAGGCTCAATACTAATTTTACCTCTATTCAGAGACCACCCCAGTTGAACTCCATCCGTGAGCGACCCATTTCTTTGAAGAAAATGAAACAAATTCCTTTTTTGCCTGGTCTCTTGAAGAATGTTTTATTAGAAAAATAATTCCGGAAAGCACATTATTCATCAAACTTGTAAACTAAGTTTAGAATTTTTAATTATTCCGGTAACCTTTAAGTGTTTAAACCCCTTCGTGCCTTTTTAGACAATGAATTTAACTCTAATGACAAAGTAAGGATGACGGCCAATAAACTTCCCTGCAATATTCTGTCAGGAAACTCTCAAAAAACTAAATTAATGAAATCGTCATAATTTGTTCCTATTAAAAAAAAAAAAATTGCATTTATTGACTGAACTTCGAAAGGACTTGGAAATAAAAGTTATAGAAGATAAAACCGTAAAATCAAAGCAAACGTCAGTTTTTTAAACTCTGCACTAATTGACTTATGTAATTAACTTTTGTTTTGATACTTAAATTTTAATATTTTTTTCTAATGTGGAAAATAAATTTTAGTAACATTAATTATTGGTACATTTAGTAACAGTAATTGTTACCCTTTATCAACAATTAAAATCTAGATTTAAACATGACCTCCATTAAGAGACCACCTCTGACCTCTCGGAGCGACTCATTTTTATTGGAACGGAACGTGGTCGCTTTAGGGAGGTTTTACTGTACATGAAATTAAACCGTTATAACTTCTGACCGGTTTGAGTGATGAAGTTCGAACTTCGTGATTGGCCGCAGGGCATGATGGGAATTAGTATGCGCATGCGCACACAACTTGTTGTTGCCTTCCATTTGCATGTACACTTTCATTTGGATTGGTTCGTCAATAAGCAAAATTGGCGCATTTGGAGGAGTGAGAATCAGCATTTCGCGATCGAGAAATCTCTTCACCTTCAATGGGTGACTGTGTGGTGACCAATGTCCAGTCGCAGAATAATCGGCCCGATATTCGTTGACGGCACGGTGACTACTGAACGATACGCGAAGGTTTTGGAAAATGGTTTTATCCCCATTATCCAAAGTAACCCTGGTTTCGACAAGATGTAGTTCATGCAAGGCAAGGCTCCACCCCGTCGGACCAAGAAAGTGTTTGATGACCTGGAAGAGCACTTTGGGGACCGCATTCTGGCTTTGGGGTACCCATAGGCCACTGGAATGGGACTCGTTTGGCCGCTGTATTCTCCGGATCTAAACACATGTGACTCATTTTTGTGGGGCTACATTAAAGGCAACGCGTACAGAAAAACTCCAAAACCATTGCTAAGCTAAAAACTGCTATTCAGGAGGTCATCGACAGCATTGATATTTCGACACTTCAGCGAATCATGCAGAATTTTGCTATTCGTCTGCGGCACATCATAACCAATGATGGCAGCCATATCGAACATGTCATAACCTAAATCCGAATATCTGTACTGACGTTTATATGTTGAGTAAAGTTTGTGCACTCAGTAGTTTTTAAATAATTTACGTTTTATTTCCCATAGTTCAATAATTGTCACCCTGTATATTGTACTGCATAGTATGCTGAAATTTGGATCAGTTAGGAAACGCATAGCACAGTTTTTAATTCCCCTTCAGGAATTTCCGCCAGTGTACGGATATGTAATCGAGATCTTCTGTGGTACCTTGTATATGAGTTTAGAATTTATGCAAAATAGTGACTTAATTTAAAAACGCGTACCCCAACTTAAAACGCACTTCCAGTAAATAGTGTTAACCAAATTCTTTTGTGTTCCCCTGTAAACGATTAATGCTATGCACATCCCTTTTGTAGTGCACCTCAGTGATATACCTCATTTCGACAGGTTCGAAATAGTGCAACATAGTTAAAAACGTAGCAAAAGATTTTTCCACATGGACCATAACGTAAGGGAATTAATTAAAAAGGGAGATACTCTCGAATGGGTCCCATTTAAATTTCATCCACCTGGGTTCAGTACTTTTTTTTAGAAATTCGACAACAACGAAATATTAAAAACTAGAGAACAGGAAATCTGCTTTTTCAGAATTTAGTGTCGCCCCTGGCATTTCCATTACTTCATTTTCTTCTGATGGACTAGTGGCTTCTATTATTATGAAACAGCCATTATAAATGAAGCGTTAGGTGAAGAGGAAAGAACAGTCGTAAAAAGTTAGACCTCTGATTTTCTGGTCAGAATGGGTGTGGAGGGGGGGGGGGGGGGGATGGCCATAATTTTTTTTTTAAATGGCCATTTTTTTCACCAATCTGACCAGAAAATCAGAGTTCTAACTTTTTACGACTGCTTTCATCTTCACCTAATGCTTCATTTATAATGGCTGTTTCATAATAATAGAAACCACCAGTCCATCAGAAGAAAATAACTCGGTTAAGCGGGACTTGGATAATCGGGACTCTACTGTAGTGCAAAACATATTTCAATTTTAAGACTTAAAGGAACCGCTATTATTTTATGTAAAATGACGTCATTTGCATTAATATAGATACTTAAAATTAAATATAGTTTATAATAGCTCTCTGTTTTATCATAAATCATTCATTTGTATTTTTCTCAAAATAGCACGTATTTTCATTACATTTTTTCAGTTTTTGTGAGGAAATGGCAACAAGAAGATATAATTGCTATTTTTCAACTATTTTTTCTTTACTTTCTACGGAAATGGAGTACTTGAGTTGCCAAAATGAAACAAATGTCGATAAAAACTACAAAAAAATTAATATTTCAAAAATAAATGGAGATGCAGTTTTCAAACAAATTGCATTAAAAAGTACTTTTTTTTCCCAATACAACGGTATAAACATTGAAAATATGCGCTTAGAAGTTTTAAAAAATGCTGTAGAGTATTTAATCGCACAATGAAACATCGGCTTTTGTTTTACGGCTGGCTTATACAATGTAACGTTATTTATTGGAGACGACGCAAAATAAGCTGGGAGAAAGAAATAGCATACCGGGAGCTAATAAACATCTTTCAGTTATTTCATTTTCAACGATTTTCATCAAGTGACGTAGCTCTATCTGTTTGGCGAGAAAATGTCTACACGGCGATTTTCCTACCTCTTTATACAGTTTTGTTTCTAGGACTACTGTAGAGAAAACAAGAAAAGCAATGTTTTAATCGTTAAAAACTTTTATGACATAAACAATCAGTAAACAAATACAAATTTTAAAAGCGTTTAAATTCACACAAAATTTCTGCGGCACACTTGCTTTATTTGAAGAACTCTATTTTTTCTGTGGAGGGATTTATACGCTCATATAGGATGGGTCAAAAGTCACTGGCAATTTTTTTAATTGAATATAAAATCAAGTTATTGTGTAACAATGTCACGAATTAGATGTAACTTTCCAACTGGGCGAAAAATGTCCGGACCAGGATACGAACCCGGGGCTTCCTGGCTGAAGCCGCCAGTGCTCTGCCATCTGAGCTATCCCGGACGATTCTGGTCGAACTTTTTCACCGAGCTAACCTTGATGATTACAGCATCTGGTCTGAAACCTGGTTCAGCTCAACAGAAAAAACCTCAGGTAATGGAACTCCAGAAATCGCTGGATACGAAATTACACTAGATTAATATAACACAATTATTCTAATTGGTAAACAAATCATATTAGATGTAAATTTCCAACTGGGCGAAAAATGTCCTAATGATCCTGGTCCTGACATTTTTGTCATATGTCATATGTCATATGTCACTAATGTCACGTAAGTTTGAATCCAAAAATCTTGATAATATAATTAGTCAAGCTAATGTTTCTCAATATCCAAGCGATCGTAACTAAATTCACATGACCGTTTCGAGAAATCATAGAATGCCTTGGACATGTGGGAAGTCTAATCTATTAATCAGAGTTTACATCCAGACATTAAAAGTTCACCTGCATCTTAAGAATGAACAAAATAACTCCTTTCCCAAATAATATCATAAGACGAAATGTAATTTTTCACCTTGATTCAACATAAAATAAATAATGTGAACATTAAAAAGGTCCACAATCTTACATAAAAGGCGGCTAATGTAATGAAAAAGATGTTAAAAAGAATGTTAAAAAGAAGTTTTAAATAAATAAATAAGTAAAATGTATATTTTAAACTTGTAACATCTTTTTCATTACATTAGTCGCCTTTTAAGTAAGATTGTTTAATGTTCACATTATTTACTCTTTTCGCATTTAATATTATCACGAGTGAAATTACAATGAAAGAAATCACGAGTGTTAATGAATAAGAAACAAACAGTCAGAGGTCGTTAAAATGTGATCTCAATGTGAAAGTTAAGTTTAGCTAACCCCTCCCACCCCTATGATCCTGCCATGGAGATGTTACTCACCTCCTGGGTAAGTGCGTTTATAAGTTTCCATCTCTCTCTGCCGATATTAGATTATATTATCTGCTTTATTCATCTTTTAAGGGGTCTCAGGTCTCTTAAAGCTTTCAAATTTTCGAAATTTTAATTTTTTAGATGTTAAACTCTTATCTTTTCTGAAAATTTTGATATAATTGTAACTTAAAATTTATAAAACTGTTATAAAACCAATAGTAATTTATGTTACTGGGACCTGGGCCACTATACAAAAAGATGAAAAGCTACTTATCACTTGGGAAAGGCAGATCCTAGGACAAATTTTTGAACGTATTAAAAAAGACAATACATGGCGTATTAGGACAAATATGGAGATAGAACAATTATATAATAAAAAAGATATAATAAATACTATAAAAAATAAGAAGAATGCAATGGTTAGGCCATCTTATCAGAATGAGGGATGAGCGAAGCACAAAGAAGATTTATAGTGGTAATTTAATAGGGAAAAGAAAGATTGGTAGACCCAGGAAGAGATGGATAGAAGAGGTAGAGAAAGATCTTGCACAAAACCAAATTATAAATTATAAAGTAAAGGCCAGAGATCAGAAGGTCTGGGGAGGTTGAGGGAGGTCAAAATCCTACATGGATTGTAGCACCACTGTGTATGTATGGGTTATGTGTTTCACGCGTATCTGGGTATGTGAATATCTTTATACCCTCGAAACATCCCAATGACTGGATTTTAATGAAGGAGGTCTCTATCCATTCGTCTTAACCGTCCGATGGTTATAGGCTAGATTTTGTTTTTATAAATCCAAAAGGGCTGTCTGTCGTAAAATACAAAATGGCAGTAGAGACGAAAAAAATTAATCACCCTGTTGAGTGGCCTATCATTGGATAGGTCTTTCAAAATGAAGACGATGTTTCATTGACTATTTTACAGTCAGAAGCTCCGTTCAAATATGACACAACCTGGAAGTTGTGTAGGTAGGATCTCTAGCTTGACTGCAACTGTAACCTTAATAGACATCTATAGGCCTCATCAAAACAGTGTTGATAGATAGGAACTAACCATTAAACACAACTTAAAAGAAATCAATACAAGTAAATAAAAAAAATAGGTAAGTAATAAAAAAAATAGTTTCATATTGATGAGAAATAATTAATTAGTTCGCTTTTTACGCAGTCGGGTTTTTTGGTTTTTTAAATTTAATTTTTACTTGTTACTATTTTACTTACCAGAACGTGGAAAACATTTTTCTAAATGTAACTTATAGGACCAAGAGACATACTGGGTGAGAAATGAAATTGCCTTAATTCCGGTTTCATTTGTCATCTTTCTAAAAATATAGCAGTAAATTGAGAGGTATAGTCTAATGTTATAGAGGCATTAAGCGGTGAACAGCATGTTTTCTTTGCTTTGATTAGCTTTAAATGAGACTTTACAATTTTGTTTACATTTCCTATTGAGATGTTTAAAGATTTTGCCACAGTTCTTTTGGAGTGTTGGATTTTCTTTTAAAACGTGAGATGCAACTTTATAGATGTAATAAGCAGTAAACATACCTTTGTGAGTATGCATTTTTTTTTTTTTTTTTTTTTTTTTTTTTTTTTTTTTTACCTTTTTCAAAGTCAAATGTAAACGTTGACTTTTTTTCTTTTTAACACTTTCCAACAAAGTTGAAAAGTGTTTATGACTTCGGTTTGTCTGGCCGTCTGTCCACGCTCTAACTCTCCTAAATATGCTCCGATCGTTCTGAAATTTTTGGATGTTAGTGACCTCTGCAATAGCACGTTCCCTATTTCAAATGAAGTTTGTAGCATGCTTAGTTCATTTACAGGGACAGTCAAAAGTTTTCCGTTACATTACGGCCAATGGGAAAAAATCATTTCAAATGACTTTTAATGGTGTTACACTCTTTCAAACATAGTAAAATTGATATTCATTTATGAAGTCCACTAAAATATGCATTCTGTTGAATATGCGGTGCAAAAAATAGTTATTGTTCATTTACAGGGCCACACAAAAGAATTCCGTTCATAATGGTATGGGGGGAATTGTTGGCGGTGTATTTGAAAAGATTTCAGATACTATATTGTATCCGAATTACTGTATATTAGTAATGATTGCTCGAAATGCATTTTTAATTATGATATGCGCTTTTTTCACTATATTTATGCATACTATAAAGTACGTATAAATGCTATAGTTCATATACAGGGCTACAGAAATGAATTCGTAAAGGTTACTGAGTATGAGCATAAATTGCTTAAAGGTGGGTTTTAAAGGAGTTGTGCATTTTTAAGCTGAACTGAATTTAGTTTACTAAGAAATATTTGTAGAATATAGATAAAATGATATACAGGGCCACGCAAAGAGTTGGATACACGGTCATCTATGGGTGATAATTTCTGGAAATATAATTTCAGTAGTTTTAAGAGTGTTTTAGTTTGAATTAAATTTTAGCTAAATATTGGCATCTAATAAAGGTACTAGGTAAACTACAGGGTTGTACAAAAGTATTCAAGTATGTTTCTATCTATAAGTATAAATTGCTGAAAGATGAATTTCAACCTGTTATGCATTTTCTTGCTAAACTAAATTTTCCCATTATATAGTATATATATATCAACCTACAGATCCAATACAGGGCTGTTCAAAAGAATTGGAATACATATTTGGCTATGGACGGTAACTACTGAAATCAGTTTTTCAAATGTTTTATGCTTTTTATAAAATGTTGAACTTAATTATATCTTATTTACCTTATTTCCCTAAATAACGAAGTTTTGTTAAAGCATTCAGGAAGTGTTGGAAAATGTTTCATAATCTATATTTAACGCATGATTTTTCTTTCTTGTTTTACTAATTATTTCACTTATTTTACGTGTAGAAATATTAAAGCCATCCTTTTCATACCTTTTTTAACCATTTGGAAAAATGGTTATTGTCCTCGGTCAGGTTAGGAAATCAAAAACATATCTGAAGCGTTTTATTAGTTGAATTCCGCATTTTATTCGTTTTCTGATTGGTCTATACAGTAATCTGTATTTTCCCTTTACTTTCAACAGAGATGGATACTTCTGTTGCCACTATGACAAAAAAGTAATAAAAACTACAAAAAAAATTAATAACTCAGAAACAAGTTGACATACAGCTTTCAAACAAATTACATTTAAAAGTACATTTTTTTTCTCTATACGACGGTGTAAAAAGTAATATTGTTGGATGTTTAGAAGTTTAAGAATGAAATTTCATTTAAAATGGGTCCAGGAATATTAATGTTTAATCCATGGCGCACGTAATGTATGGCCAGCTACTTTAAAAATGTACAGTACCAAAAAATGTAATCCATGGCATACGTAATGTATGATCAACTCTGTGCGATTTTTATGTCTTAAATTTTAGTCTTTGAAAAAATCATTTTCCAAATGGTCGTAATTTGTTAATGCATTTTTTTTTTCGAAAATACATAGCCTTTGGTCTATTGTTTATTTTCCATCGATATTTTAAAGCAAAGAATATTTTTAATGATGGAGACGATATTTAACATTATTCCGAATGGATACCAGATAGGAGTTTTTTTTTTTTTTTTTTTTTCATTTAAATTTAAATCATGTAGAAAGTCAAAATCGTTACAAAAGTTTGTGAATACCCTCTGTAATAGTGTTTTTTCCTTTATGGTATCGCTTGAGTTTTGGCAATTTGAATGTGGCAAATAAATTGGAAATACAGCAAAACCCATGAAATTGAAACCTGATTTAAACAGAAAATTTTATCATTCTGACTGATGAAATACTACACAGATAAAAGTGTAGACGTACTTGTCTAAAACGGAATTTTGTCTGGATTCCTGAGATTCCGCCTTAGCAGATTTAATTGCATGTATTGGCACGATAATGAAATCAAGCAATATAACTTCTCTTTTCTTTCAATCTCTCTCTCTTTCTCTTTTATTAGGATAATGGAAATTGCGATTACATCGTATCTTTTTCTTCTTCTTCTTCTTTTATTGAAAAATATCGTTTACAATTCTTCCTTCTATATCTTTAACAAGTACTTTTCGCAGACATATTTCAGCTTACTCGAATCCTCAAATTTTAATAAATGTTTGAAATAACACTTCAGTATCTCTATTGGAAAGGGAATGAAGAGTTCTTCTATGAAATTTCTTTTAAGTACTTAAAAAAAATCGAATTACCTTTATATCGAATTCGGCTACAAGCAAATTTTCATAAGTTAAAAAAATGGTTAAATAATATCAGTACTTGAAATATATATATACATAAATTTGATAATGAACAGTAAATCAGTCATGCATATTTCACCCTTTTCAGATGAATTTAATTTAGTTCTTCGAAAATTTTGTACTTTTGAAAATTTTGAGCCCAAAAGTAATGTAATAATTGAGAAAATTTGTTCAGTAAAGGCTCTGACTATTAGAAAATTAAGTAAAGTAAAGTATCTGAATTTAAGTAAAATAAATCGAATAAGGTTAGTCGATAGATATTTGAAGCAAGAGAAAATTTCTTTTTAAGACATTAAAGGCGATGAGGATATAGATAAGCATTGATTTTTGGCATCCCCTGGTAGGTTTAATACTTTATTTTCGAAGATGAGTTGATAGTTTTAATGTAATATATGTAGAATATATGGGGGTATTCTCACAATCTTTATTGACTTTCATGTCCCTGAATAATAATTTTTATTTTAGTACACTTTTTTGTGCTTTTTTAGGGTTCCGTACTTAAAAAGTAAAAACGGAACCATTATAAGTTTACTCATGTGTCTGTCTGTCTGTCTGTCTGTCACAGCCACTTTACTCGTAAGCTATGGAACGTGGAAAGTTCAAATTGGGGGAAATAATAAAGACTATTGACCCAAATATTTTCAGATTATTAAACATGGACAAATATATTTAGGGAAAATGTAGAGGGGCTAATTACGTTACTTGAAAAACAAAATCTTTTCTTTGTATGTCGTGTGGGGTATCGTGTGAAAGCTTTCGTAACGCTGAACTCAAAAATACATTTTTTTTAATTTTAGGTATTATAGTTTCAGAGATATTGTCGAAAACGTAGTGGGAAAATATGTCCCCACCCCCCCCCCCATCTATTATCGAATCTACTGAAACTAAAATTATGAAAAAATTAGAGGTAGTAGACGTTAACGTAAACCTTGCAGGAAAATTATAGCGATCACCCTAGGTCACATAGTTTTTAAGAAAAGCGCATTTTTACCGTACACACAAATTTCGATTTGCAGGCATTCAGCAGAGGTGTTGAGGAGCGCTGGAGGCACTTATCGCAGCAGAAGTATAAAAGCATTGTTGATACTGATTTTCGAAAAAAATCGTTGGTAATTAGCTGAGATATTAACCCTTAAAGATACGGGCGGTGTGGACATACATAATGACAGGGGTGGTGAACTCTATTTACCATCAACTTTTAAAGCCCAGTTAACAACTTTTAATGATATATTTGTGCAGTGTAATGCCGAGTAGCAGTATAAAAGCAATAAACGTCAAATTGTTAAAAACAGGCTAATTTAAGGGGTCTTGCACCTTTTAAACGCGTCGAAAATAAACGAAAAAACCTTTTTATGTATAAACATGAAATTTTGGATATTGATTAAACAGCTTGTGCTTTGTAATATACTACCATTAGAAACTTATTAGCTCTTTACAGAATTTGTGTATTGTTGAAACTCAAAATATCTCTTTTTTCACTCCATGAGTCATTGCGCGTATATCTTGAGAAAGTATGTATGGATTGCCATGAAATTTGGGAAAGGTACTAAACGAATATGTGGACTTAAAATGATCTACTTTTAATAATTTACAATGATAATATTTTTAGCTATGACTATTTTTATTCTTTAAAAAAGTAATTTTTTTTTCAATTTGTTTTAGATATATATTTAATGAAATAATTTTGGCGTAAGAGTAGAACGTCATTTTAAACACACATATTTGTTTAGTATCTTTACCAAATTTCCTGACAATCCCTATATACTTTCTAAAGATATCATGTGCACTATGACTTATAAAGTAAAAAAGGGAGCTATTTTGATGTCAACAATACACAAATTCTGTAAAAGTCTAATTTCTAATGGTAACATATTACAAAGCACAATCTGTTTAACCAATAGTCAAAATTTCCTGTTTATACATAAAATGTTTTGAAAATAGTCTAATTAAAACTTTAATTTTTTCGTTAATTTTCGTCGCGGTACAAGACCCCTTAACTAGAATTAATCACTCAAATACTATTGGATTCGCGACTAGTTTGCATTGAGTGGCTCTTATAATACGCCTCCCGTGTCTTTAAAAGTTAAGTAAAAACCTATCGGGAAGTATGTATGGCACGAACCAAAGGGGCCTTGAAACTTCACGACCTTCTTCCGAAGCTCGCTTAGCACAATGCCAAGTTTAAAATTTTAACAAGGGTTTTGTTTTAGCTACACTGTAAAATGAAAAGATTATTAATACGCTGAATTAGTTTTATGAAATGCCAAATGAAGTACTACTTTTATTGTCA
Organism: Maratus speciosus; assembly: GCA_963932465.1. Lineage (NCBI taxonomy): Eukaryota > Metazoa > Arthropoda > Arachnida > Araneae > Salticidae > Maratus > Maratus speciosus. The sequence continues at coordinate 667,518,452 of OZ010786.1, read as the reverse complement.
GTACTGAATTAAGTTAATCATAAACAGATTCGGATAAGATTAAAAAAAAAGTTATACAGAATGGTAATACAGTTGGACCTCGTTATCACGACACCCGGTTTCCACGTCACTTCGGTTATCACGTCAGTTTTTCAAAGTCCCTATTTTCTGTATATGATTTTAATGTAAATAAACTCCGGATTTTACGTCGTTGAATAATTTTCAACTCCGGATATCTCGACGGTTTAGGAAAATTGTCCATTTTTCAGAATCCATCTTACGAGAACGGAAATTAAGCGGTAACAAATGCCTTAGCCAAACGTCTCACAAAAGTGTCTAAAATTGTAAAAGAGATAAAAGAGAAAAAGACAGAAATTTCTTCAGACTCATTGAGAAAAAATGATATGGAGCTGGAACAAAACAAGCCTCCGACTGAAACCGAAGCATTTCATTGCATTGAAACGATCAGAAATTATCTAACATCCATTTCTGAAACAACGGACATGATTACAATTCACCGTATAATATTGAAAAAAGAATTGTACGAAGCACATTTAGGGATAAGCAAACCTTAATTTATCAATATTTCATGTAGCAATAACAAAGTAAATTATCAGAAATCTGATTTTTATCCTTTTCAATTTTGTTTTTGTGTTTATTTTGTTTGATAATAATGTTTTATTGCTTAAAAATACAAGAACAGTTATAAATTTAATATTGTTTTAAATTAATTAAAAATACAGCTTTTTATAAACATATTTTTCTCCAACTCCGGTTACCGCTACACTCCGCTTATGGCGACACTTTTTTCTGGTCATTAGAGTGTCGGGATAACGAGGTTCGACTGTATTTGGTATTATTTAGTCTGCATATCTCTTTGAACTTTTGTGGTAAACCCATTCGCACTTTTCTATTATATACATCCATACCCAACCCTACGTTCCATAGTTTTTTCAAAGTCTTTTTATTCTTTTCGCATCAATTTTTTAAATAATACAATTAATAATTCAAACATTTATTGTACGGAACCCTCTGAGCGCGAGTAATACTCACACTTGACCGTTTATTTATTTCATATACTGGGGAACATCCCATTGCATGATTGCATAACAATATTAACGAGATAAATAAGTTTTGGACGATGTTGGGGGTCCAAATACACGGAAAACTCCTCTACCGTCCCGTATCCCTGATGCTGATTTTTAAGTTTGGAGCTGTCTGTATAAAATTGTTTCAATAAAAGTAATTCGATGTAATTTTTTTCCGAAACTGAGACAATTGTTTTATATAAATACGTAGCAAAAAATTAACCTGCACACATTTTTTACTGTTGATATTATTTTTTGAACTCTGTCCCTGGGTTTTTCATCCTTACCGTCCCTCTTGCTAAACTTATACAGAAAATCACTTCAGATGCAGCCACAGAATTTTTTTCAAGCTTTTTCTTATGCAGAAGTATTCTAGAGAAAGAATGTCTAAAATTCTTTGACAGGAAATTGACTGCAGAATTTAAATTAGCATTTAAATATCAATTTCAAGATCGTGCCAGCACGGGTAGTCTTACCGTCCCCAAGGTTTATTCCTGCACTTTTCGAGGTAAATTAAAAAAAAATAATAATAATTTAATCCAATGTTAACAACTGTTTCTAAAAATCAATGAACATTGTGGTTATCACTTAGTCTTAACATGATTTCCCTAAAAATAGGTGGTAAATTTCCTTACCGTTCCATCCTTACCGGTTTTTAACATTTCGTCCCTTTTTTCCTATACCATCCCTTTTTTTACCTTACCGTCCCTTCTTTAACACCCCTTTAAGACAATGTTATACAAAAATTCTGTATTAAAAGTACTACATTTTTGTTATTTCTTATTTGAATGTCCTGTGGGTAACTATGCAAATTCATTATAAGTAAACATTTAGAAGAAAATAAAAAGTTATAGGGGCAAAATGGTAAGGAAAATTAAACTCGCAAGTTTAACTTAAACCTCTGTTAAATAAAAAAAAATCGCTGCTGACCATTTTTTCTTTATTTTGAATCATGAAGGCATTCGTCTATCAGGTTAAAATGTTGTTTTAGCAAGTTTAATTTCGCCAGATTTTTTTCCTCCAAAAGTCAAAAGTTTGTGAGAATGCCCCTTATACTTTACTGCTTGTTGGTTTTATTTTTGCTTCAGGATTGCTTAAATATCCTATAAAAGATAAGGAACACTGGATCCTTTAGCAGTATAGTCAGTTTTAGGTAGATTTCGTATGAAATACTACCTATTACTATATATATATATCTGGACACGATAACTTCCATAATTCTGCACAAATCTCTTCCAAACTGATGCATAAAATCAAGGGGCATAAAATCTCGGTCAAGTTTGTTGATGGGCAAAATCGCAAAATCGGACCAAGGGGATGGCAATAGGGAGGGGTTTTGTGAAAAAGAAAAAAAAACCATAACTTCTTAATTTTTGTACATATCAAATCAGTTTAAAGTTTTTATTACTTCTAAAAATTGAGCCAAAAATTTATGTATAACAGATTTTTGATAAAATTAAAAATGGGCTCAAGGGGCGCAAAAATAGGGTTTTGGGAAGAAAAAAGTTCATAACTTCGTCAATTCTCAAGATATCAAATCCAATTAAATTTATTATAAATCTTCTTAATATTATCTACAACTTGTATATTGGCAAGTTTTTGATAGGACCCATTCGTACCGAGAAAAAATTAAAAACGAAAACAAAAAGGGGGAGTGGGGAGTTGAAGAAGAAAAAATCCATAACTTCGTCAATTCACTAGGTATAAAATCCGCATGAATTTATTATACATTATATATTTCTTAACATTATCTACAACATTTATATTGACAAGTTTTTGATAGGACCAATTCTTACAGCAAAAACAAATTAAAAATACTTAGCGGTTGAAGAAGAAAATCATCGTATTAAGGGTGTATTCAAATCCAAACTGCTTATTTTCTGACTCATTTTTAAATTAATTTTTGCTCTCAAACCCATACGCATCCAATTGGTAGATTCTCTTATTCAGAAACTATATAATGTACCATAATGATCGATTTTTTGATAGGGGCAGAATATATTTTAAAAAACGATGTCAAAGTGGACATTTTGAACCGAATTTCTCGAAGCGATTGTGTTAGAAACGAAAAATATTGCCCTACTGAGAAAATAATTGTTTATGAATCAAGTTTTAATTAATTGGACGAAAAATAAAAACACAGGTCGCTTATAAATCTCTTCAAAAATCACGTCAGTAAGTTTCATATTTTTTCTATTAAAAATGAATCTGAAAATGTGTCAGAAAATTTCAAGATTTCGAGCATGAAAAAGTATTTTTTTCAATACCGCCTTAACGTGATTCTGATAAAACCAGCTCTTATTTCAAAATGAAATAAAAACTCGTCAAAAGCGGCCAGATAAAATTGTTAAAGTGGGTTTATCTCTAATCATGCTTTAGTTTTTGTTGGCGAAATTAGTATACTTAACTTCGAAATCTACCTCTGCCTGTGGGCCGGGACGGCAGGGATTTTTTTTGGAAACCCACGTCTATATCAGACGTCTAATTTGTAATGGCGAAAATCGTATTTCGATATTTATATTAATAAGTTATCATTTAATTAAATTTTTCCATAGGTGCCCATTACGCGATTGGCGAGAAAAACTGACGCATACCCTTAAGGGGCTGCTACTTCACTTACACAAAAACACCCGTTCACTTATGTTAATCCAATGGGAGAAAATTTGTTTAAATATCTCGTTTGCATTTCAATATTTTTAAACTTTTTTTTTTTTTTTTTTTTTTTTTTTTTCATTGGATAGCTGAAGTTGATTTCTACAAAAGCTGTTCTTTACTTTTTTCGATTTTGTTTGCAGGTTTTTCTATTAGGATACTTTCACTAATAAAAAGAGTACGTTAGTAGGGGAAGAAGGAGAGTTCAGCCCCATAAGGTGGATTGTGGATTGGGAGGATTGAGGAGGAGGGAGTAATCCACCTTGTGGATAGAGGAGGAGAGTGGAATCCACCTGTTGGGAGACTTATCCTATAGTAGGAGGGGTTAAATGTTGGAGGGGGCTTAATTTTTGAGGGGGGCTTAATTTTTTTTTTTCGAATCGACTTAGAGTAGAGATGGAAATATCATACTATAACATAGGTCTTTTCGAGAGGAAGTATGAAGACACTAAATTTTTCGATGGGCTTAATTTTTGAGGGGGGGGGCTTAATTTTTGAGGGGGCTTAATATTTTTTTTTTTCGAATTGATTTAGTATTAGAATGGAAATATCATACTATAATATAGAGATGTAGGTGTTTTCGAAAGGGACTTTGAGGAGCCTAAATTTTTTAGAGGGGCTTATTTTTTAGGGGGACTTAATTTTTAAGGGTGATTTTTTTTTTTTTCTGAATTGTCTTAGAATTTGAATGAAGATAAAAATGTCTTATGTTTTCTGAAAAAAATTTTTGATGCTGCCATCTGTATGCGGTAGTGTGAATTTATTATTGAAAATAGTATTTTATTTTTGAAAAGTTTTGAGGAAGGTTTGAACCTGCAAAATAGTCTCTTGGCTCGATGATATGTTGAAGACTTAACTAATCGAGCCAAGAAACTATGTCTACATGTTTAGATTTTAGATGTTTCAAAATAAAAAATTGTATTCCCCCTTCTGTATGCGCAAAGAGAGGTTGGTTTCTTAAGATAACTCATTAATACCTATTTTAACTGCTCACTCTGCGAATTCTTTTAATGTGTATGATTTTTATTTTTAGTTTAACTGATTTTATCGATTTTGTGAATGAGAGTTTGATTATTTTACCAAGCTAAGGTTTCGAACCTGCGAACTCCGATTCAAATTTAATTTTTTGTAACCGATAAGCTATCCACTATCCAGACCGCGTCCCGACAATTACTGAATTACTTTTGAACACTATATATTTTTAAAAATACCTACCTCTTCCTCTTTCTTATACTAGGGAAGTTAATACAATTTATGTTTAAATTGAAGAAATAATTAATTTTTTATATTTCTTTAATAAGCAAGTCATTTTTTAGATCGATTAGAAGGCTACCAAACGATTTGAATTAAACATTGTTTTTACCAGTATTAATCCTCTCACCTAATTTTAAAATTATACTTTTTCTTGTAAACCATATCATATTCATTTAATCGTCTAAAATACACTTCCTAAACCCTCTTATCAACGTTACTCACTATCTATCACAAACATCCGATAAGTCTAATCAGCTTTTTTCAACAGAAAATAGCTAATATGTAAATATTGATAGCTATTGAAGAGATTATTTCACTTGTTTACAGATTTTAAATGAAAGTTTGAAATATTTGTCAGATTTTCTATTTATCGATTATTATAAATTGAATCAACTCATAGTTTGTTATTGCAATAGATAATTATTTGATGATTCTACACTAGTTCTAATAAATTTTAAAACTACTGCTTCACTTCAACTCATTCTTTTATACAGTTTAATAAATTTAGTTTGAATTAATCCATTGGTTTGTCATATATTTCACTGAAATAATAAAATTAATGTGTAAAACCTTAGAATGACGAATTCAAAAACGTAACGTGATGAATCATATACTTTTTAAACATTACATAAAAACCTTTGGATTGATTCACTTCCTGTGAACTTCGTACACATACTTTTTTATGCCACGTGTTTTTCTGAAATTTTTGCACCAATCATATTACATGATTTGCACTATCGTAATAATTTTTTAACATGCGCCCCCTATGATTATATATAAAATTGAATGAAACGAGACTTTTTCATTAGTGTTTGCTATTTTTTGAGTGTGTGAAGACGCTTTTTTCACTTAAGATAATATGCCTAGTTTTCAAGATGGACATTCTACTATGTTAAGCGATAATGTATCAAGTTTGAATAATCAATATTTTCCATCAAGATTAAATGATCAAGACATGGGATTAATAGTACAACCTAAAGTAGAACCCGTTTCAGATAATGAAGCGGAATTCTCCTCATCAGAACTAAAGAAACAGAAGCCACCTTTTTTGTGTACTGTTTGCAGCAAATCTTTTTCACGAAAAGGCAATTTAAAACAACATTTGATGATTCATTCAGAAGAAAGACCATTTATATGCGACATCTCCCAAAAAGCATTCTCTAGAAAGGCTATTTTGAATCGTCATAAACTATCCCATTTAAAGATTCCTTCCCAACATAAATGTGAATCGTGCGGTGAAACGTTCTCAAGAAAGTATGACTTATTAAAACACATGAAGATCCACAAGTCCTCCAAAAAGGATAAATGTATTCAGCGTAGCGAAATATTCAATCCCAACTCCGATTTTTTATATCATTTGAAAACTCCACAGAGAGTTAGATGCAAAATTGATAATTCATCCTCTTTAAAAGATATGTTTTTTGAGAAGGTTAAGCATTTTAAAAGGCAAAATGCGTTAAACATATTTACTAAAACTGTAATCAACTCTAACGAGGAGAATGTTACAGACTTTAACACATTTTTTAATAGTATTCATTCGGACGTTTTAAACGAATTAAACTACCAGATTCAAGTTAAACGATCGATGAAATGGTATGCAAGTGTACAAGTTGTTGTATATCGTGTAACACAGGAGGGTGTATTAGAAATTGCCACACCCTATTTCCATTCAAAAACTATACTTGAATTAACGAAACAAAACTTATCTGAACATGTTGAGGATACCTTTGCAAAAATTATTAAGTCCTATGAGAAGTCCACCAGACGTGGTTTTAATTGGACATTAGATAAAATATTGAATTTAGAACTATCTACCTTTAAAATATAACATGATTTGAAATGTTTATACCTTTTTGAAATATGTGTACTCATGTTTTCACTATTGTAACTATTGAAAACGATGAATAAATCATGTGTAAATGAAAAAGCTGTTGTCTGTTTATTTTTGTTAGAACAACTTGTGATTTTTAATAACTCATGAAGTCGTAACGGCTTTACTTACTATTTTTTTTTTTCAATTTCTTATCAAATGAATAATGAGTTAACAATCTTTTATTAATTTCATATTGAAAGTCTGAAATTATCCATTGAAATAGTTATTTTTCAATATTTCTAATTTATTATAATTATTTTTAAAGTTTAAAATATCACTAGTTGTTTGTATAAACAACTGTTATTACTCAATAATAATAATATTATCATTTATTACCATACAATTCTTTAAAAAAGCATAGAACCATTAACATAATATATCATTAACCACTTTTTTAAAAACTGTTACCTTGTGTTGACATTGAATTCTTCAAAACAAAAAAGAATAAAACTAAAATCATTATCATTAAATATCATACACCACTTATATAAAAATTGTTACTTTGTGTTGCCATACTATTCTTCAAAAAAAGAATAAAACTAAAACTATTAACATTAAATATCATATACTGTAAATATAAAAATTGTTACCTTGTGTTGCCATACTATTCTTCAAAAAAAAAGGATAAAACCATTGACATAATATATTATTCACCACTTAAATAAACTGTTTATATATATATATTTTTTTTAGACTTAAACTGAAATTAATGACATTACTAATCCTTTTAAGTGTTTATCTGTAACCGACACTGATTTTTAACGTATATTAAGGGATGTGCTGTTTCTAAACATTCAGTTTCCAACTGATTTTTGTTCTAACTTCATCTAATGCTACCTTTATTTTTTGAAAATGGGTTCTGTAGTAAATATGTTAAAAAGATCTTCCGACAAAGTGGCTTCTTCTTCAAAGTATCAACGTTTAGAAGAACCTAATGATCCCACTTCCGCAAGTGAATTAAATATACCAAGATTGGAAATTCCTAATTTATTAAACACTGACTGTGGGACAATATCACGTGATTTATCCACTACTGATTACTCACCGAATGTGAAATCTGAAATCGATATGAATTTTTTTATCCCTAACTTTGGTGATGATACTACATCTTCCGAGAATTCATGCCAAGAGTCAATTTCTGTTGAGGACTATTTGAATATATTTTTCAAAGACATGAATTTTGAATCCGCTTTAACCTCGACCCCAGCTAGTAACATAATTTCCCAAGACGAATCCTTTCAAGAACGTACTATTGACCAAGAGGTTTCTGATTCCCAACCAAGCAACCTTTTTAAAGCAAGTGATGAATTACAAAGCACAACCCCACCTACGAATGTCATTCCACAGTCTAAAACTAGCAAATCCAATCATCCTATTGTATTTCGAGAAGAACTCAGTGACTGTATCTTTTTAATTTTAAAGTTGCATAATAGACAATTTCATATTCATATTCGAGAATTTAAACGCAGTGGGCTTAGTAGTGAAGAAATTCTAACGAAAAATGGTATTATTATGGATGTTAACAGCTGGTTCGAATTTTGCAAGAAAATTTTTTCATTTAATTTGAGATATAAAAGTTCCTCATTTGTTTCTAATAACATGATATTAGTGTTAAATTTTAATAATTCTATCATGCGAATTAAAAATTTAAAGAATTATTCTCACATTGACTTAAACGAGTATCAGTTGCTGAAATTAAAAGAAAAAATACATGATTTGAATAAGGAACTTCTTCAGCATATATATGTAAACCATATACCAAGCTTAATTAGGCAGAAATGTATCATTGGTCATATATCTACAGAAAATGAACTCATGTTGCACTCCAAACTTATAACATGTATTGAGAATAATGTATTAACTATACTAAACCGCATTTTTGAATGTGATGGATGTATTTTTAATCAGAAATCTCAAAGCCCTCATTCCTGTTGTATACTAAATAATCGACAAAAATTTGAAAAACTAGGAGAGATGTTATAAACACTTATAGATTTAGATTTTGTTATTTCCTCATTTTTAAACGGAGTGGATTGTGTTAGTGAAAACTTTTTATCAAACATTCATGTAGAAACAATTCAAAACGAATTGTTTAAAATAATAAAATAAAATGTATTGCTATCCTTTTTAATACATGTGTGTTTATTTTTCTAAAGTGTATGTTTATTTTGTTATGTCTTTTAGAACTTTTAATAGAGTGTTAGACTTAAATTTGCATATGTATATAACTAAAGAAATCAACAATTCTTTAGCAATTAAAAAATTAACACAAGTTTAAAATATTAAACTAATAATCTTAATAGTATAATTTCTACTTTCTAATATATATATATATGTGTGTGAAACTTAATTATATAAAAAAGTTTTCAATAATAATAATAAGTTTAGAAAATTGAAAAGTTTAAAAAACAAAATTAAGAAACTCATTAAAAAAATATTTGAAAAGTTAAAAAAAATAAAGTTTTCAAAATTAAAAAATCTTTATAAAAAAAATAATAATAATTAAAAAAAAATTAAAAAGTTTACAAAAGTTAAAAAAAAAATATTAAAAAGTTTACAAAAGTTAAAAAAAAAACTTGGAAAAAAAATTAAAAAAAAAAATTAAGTTATCAAAATTAAAAAATATATATATATAAAAACTTAATACATTAAGTTTTCAAAAGTGAGTTTACCTATTCATATATGTATACATGCATGTGACTTTCATTATGTTTCAGTTTAATACTTCTTTTTATCCTATAAAAGTGTTAAATTAATATATACTTATAAAAATATTTGTAAGATAAATTTAAAAAAAAGTAACTTATAAAAAAAAAAAAATGTTTACAAAATTAAAAAAAAAAAAATCTTTCTAAATAAAAAGTTTTCAAAATTAAAAAAAAAAACTTTTTAAATAAAAAATGTTTTCAAAATTTAAAAAAAAAACTTTTTAAATAAAAAATGTTTTCAAAATTTAAAAAAAAAATTGTAAATAAAAAAAAAGTTTTCAAAATTAAAAAAAAATACTTTGTAAATAAAAAAAAAATATTAAAAAGTTTACAAAAAAAAACTTTTTTTACAAAAAATATTTTCAAAATTAAAAAAAAAAATTGTAAGTAAAAAAAAAAAAAAAGTTTTCAAAATTAAAAAAAAAAATAATAATTTGTAAATAAAAAAAAATATATTAAAAATTTTATAAAATTTAAAAGTTAAAAAAAAAACTTTGTAAAAAGTTTTCAAAATTAAGTTATCAAAATTAAAAAAAAAAAAAAAAAAAAACTTAATAAATTATGTTATCAAAAGTCAGTTCACCTAACTGTATACGTATCTGACTTTCATAATTAAAAAAGTTATCAAAAAGTTGAATTAGATCGCAAATACAAGTATACAATCAATCATATATCAATCAGTCATAGCAATTAACCAATCAATGATATCAATCAATAAATCAAACCAATCAATCAATCATATTAATCAACCAAACAATAATATCAATCAATCATATCGATCAATAAATCAAACCAATCAATCATATTAATTAACCAAACAATAATATCAATCAATCATATCGATCAATAAATCAAACCAATCAATCATATTAATCAACCAAACAATAATATCAATAGTAGTAGATAAAGGACAGTTCTACGGCCACAGGCTGAATTCCGCAATGAGCAATTGGGAGCAATGCTCAATTAACCAGGTCCTCCTTCCTTCTTATCGCGACAATCATTGTTCATGTTACTGTTCTGTCTAACATTTTGTTAGAAAACCGTATATGAATGTCTAATTATCTACAAAAACGGTTTCGTTTATAAAAACTTGTTTACTTTATCTCATTTTATTGTTTTCTCCGATATTTTGTTAGAAAGATGCGTGTATACAAATTTGTTTTTGAATAAGTATATATATATATATATATATATATATATATATATATCACTTTATTGAAAACAATTGTTAGCAGATATACACATGTTAGTAAGTATAGGTATCAGTAAGCTATGTACACATGTTAGTAAGTATAGGTATATACATGTAGATAAAATGTATATAAGTGTTTATAAATTTATAGATATAAAAGTTTAAATATCGCTAAACATATATGTCTAAATCTATCCAAATGAATATATATACGTATATATATAGTATATAAGTATATGTTTCTAAATATAAGTATCTAAGTATTAATATGTTTATATGCATGTATAAGTTTACATATGCGTGTTTATATAAAAAATTATTGGTTTAAAAAATTACAAAATCTAATTAAAAAAAGTTAAAAAAAATATATATATATATATACATATATAAATTAAAAAAAAAATAGTTTTAGCAAAATTGAAAAAAAAAAAAAAAAAAAAAAAAAAAAGTTTTAACAAATTTAAAAAGTTTAAAAAATATATAAATTAAAAAAAAGTAGAAGAAAAAAAAAGTTTTACAAAAGAAAATGTTTTAAGAAAATTAAAAAAAAAAGTTTCAACAAAATTTTATAAGTAAAAGAAAAAAAAATTATAAAAAATATAAGTTATAAAAAACTTTTAGCAAAAAAAAAAAAAAAAAAAAAAAAAATACAAGTTATAAAAAAGTTTTAGCAAAAAAAAAAAAAAAAAAAATGTTTTACAAAAATACAAATTCTAGAAAAAGTTTAACAAAATTAAAAAAAAAGTAGAAAAAAGTTTTACAAAACAAAAGTTTTAAAAAAGTATATTTAAAAAATTATTTGTAAATGAGCATAGATATTTATGCATATATTATATGTAAGTGTGTGGGTACGGAATAAAATAAATACACATATTTAACATTATATTAGAAAGGTTTATGTATATGTTTTAAATAAGTACTCATATAAAAAGAAACAATTTTTTATTAAAAACAAAACAATTTACATGAAAAGTATATTTACAAGAAAAGATTTATTTGCATAACAATATTATCTTGATAAATTCTTCTTTATATTAGTGTAAATTAGTATTATTGCAATCTTGAATAATTTTACAGTGGCCATACGCAAAGCTGGTGATCCCATCTTTAAACAAATAACGTTTATCATCAAACGGTGACAAACATATTTTGTTCTGACTTAATGTAAATAATTTATGAGCATCTTGCCCAATTCTCATTTGTACTTCAAAAGAAGTCGATTGGTTTTTGAGACAGTTCACATAGTCTTCATGCTTTAGACGGTTCTCGACGACGTGTTTAGACACACCCTTCGCTCGTTTCTTCTCTTCTATGGAAGATTTCAGAGAGTACATTTTTGATTTCAATCCGACAAACTCAAGGGCTAGATTGCCTTTTAGTTCATCTTTAAATTTGCCGATCACCTTCTTATTGATATCTGAGTAGAGTGAATGATGCTTTGGATAGTCTGAGAAATCGAACAAGCTTGCATGATGTTCCATATCATCAAAAATATTTTTTGTTTTAATATGATAGCACAGTGAGTCCGTATCGGTGAATAATAGTTTTGCATCATCTTTATATGTTTTCCTTATAAAATTATAGTGAAAGTCATACATAAGTAATTTAGAGAGTTCTAATATTGCAAACCCGACATAAATCGGTCGATTCATGAGTATGCTAGTTTTCATCCTTTCAACAGCAGTTAGATCTTCATCAAATGTTTTAAATGACTTAAATGTAGGCGAGGCTACTAATTTTTTAGCTCTTTTTTCATTATTATAAAGCACAATATTTCTCCTTTTTCGCAAATTCTCCATGGTTTTTCCAAAAACAGAGTTATTCATTAATTTAAAAAAGTCTTTTTCAAAGGTGGATTTGGCCTCTTTTCTTTTTTCAGTATTAAAATTAATATATTTCTGAAGCCAAGGTGTCTGTTTAAATTTAAGGACTTTATGAACAGCTTTAAGTTTTAATCCAAGTTGTGAATAAAATTTAAGATTACGATAATGAGTGATATAATTCTGCTTATCATTTAAATTTGGGATAAGTTTAGGTGTTCCTTTAAATGGTTGATTATTGAGAAGGGACTTGGCGTAAGGAGAAAGCATGTCTTCGCTAACTGTGAATCTTTCAGGGGAAAGTGGGTAATCGTTATGAAATGGATGAAGTTCTTCAGGATATTCTAAGTCAACCTCGAAAATGTATCCAATATCAGAATCATCAAGTAGAGATAAAATCCACTCTTCCGTAATATGATTTGTTGTACACCATTCAAAACCACCAAAAGGTAAGAATTGCGACATAGCCCATCCATACAAATTATTTGCATCCCAGTACATAATGTAGCTGGGTGCATCATTTTTATTAAAATCAGCTGTATTAGGTATGTTCGCTCTGGCATATCTATGACTAATCATACTAATACCACCCCGTATCCCATTCTCGATCAAAAGCAACATATCGATATCAGTAAGTAACTCTAGAGGTGTTTCGGACATTTTCAAACAAGCTTGCCAGGAGAGTGAAGGGGCGGTAAACAAATGTACACAATCAATATCATAGTATTGCTGACATAATTTCCTAAAATTTTGGAATACATCAGCAAGTAGCACAACATCTGTCTTGACGTATAGGTCATGATATTCTCCTAGGGATTGGATATTAAAGGTTTTCCAAACCTTCTGGGCGTGTTTATAATCTTCCTCGTCTATAGGCTCATCAGTTAAGCTATTAAAAAATGCAGAAGGTGGAGGAAGTTCCTTCTCATTAAATTTTTCAAAGGAAGTGAAATGGTCATAAGGGTAGACCCCTTTTCTCATCAACAGATCTAAATTAGTATTTTTTAAGAAATTTTCTTTTAGAATGGTAAATTGGTCAGATCGAAGGTTTTCAACGAGCTTTTCTAATGACGTTGGCAAAAATTGAAAGGAATCTATAAAGACCATCTGTATAGGACTTGTTGGCTTTCTTAACTTAAAGGTTATATAATTTTCCATAGTGGAGGCAATAACATCAATTTCATGATCTTTAAATTTCCCGATCTTACTCATTAAATGATGTCCATCATAGTTTTTCAGATTATGGAATATGACAGGGATTGTTTTACATTGCTTAAAATTGAGATTACATGCTACATGTGCTGCTCCTCGATACACTCCAGAGATGTGATCATGATCACGTGTGCGTTCGGAATCTAATGGCTGTTTACAAATATGACAAAATTCTGCTTCTTGAAAAGCTTTTTCTTGCAAAGGTGAAAGTTTCATAGGCTCTATGTTCAATAACTCCCGTCCTAAAATATCTTTTTCTTTCATCATTTGTTTTAAAAAATGATCCACACAGTCTTTACCACGATACACTTTTGCTTTCTCCATACATCTTCCATCGGGTCCAACAACGACATAAGCGTACCCACAAGGAAAATGATATGTTGTTTTTTCAGTATAAGATGGTTTAGAAGAGGGTGCGCCTGGTGCAATAGGTATAAGTAGACTCTCAAAATCTGCATAAATGGTATAGGGAATAGGATGTTGGAGACGAATACCAGAAAACTTGAGTATGTTATCGTTTTCACTAGGTAGCTTTATAGACTGTGCTATATGTTGGCGACAATATTCATCATGTTTATTCAAAAGATCTTGTCTTGAAAGGCGATGTAAACATCTATAGCAATAATAACATACTCCATCATGTTTGGTGAGATCACCCAAAAGTCTTGAAAAACTTCTAATTAAACAATAATGCTGCTTTTCACCATCACCGATTAATAACAAATTGATAACATCTACATTCTGCTTTTCAGAAATATACAGAGGACAAACTTCATCCTCATCATATCCAAACACATTAATCCGTAAATCATTAAGCTTTTCAATAATAGGTATCTTATTGAGTGAAACAGGATATTTCACCTCTCCTAGCTTAATCTCATTTTCATAAGGGATATAATGAGAAACTCGCTCAGGCTTTTTTGTAAAATCTAAGTTCAGTTTAAATGCCAAAAGGCACCAAACCAAACACTTATTGTCTTCATTTTTTATATTGAGCACTGCTTTTTTGTCATATAATTTCTTAGATAAGGCTATATAAGAACTTGCAGCAAGGGGATAATATTTCGCAACATATTGAAGAAGGATTTTCAAAAATAACTAAATCCTTTGAAGAATTTATACAAAGAGGGTCTGGATGGAAACTGAGAAAAATTCATCATTTAGAACTCAAGATTGCTAAATATCATCCCCTTGCTGCAAGTTCTTATATAGCCTTATCTAAGAAATTATATGACAAAAAAGCAGTGCTCAATATAAAAAATGAAGACAATAAGTGTTTGGTTTGGTGCCTTTTGGCATTTAAACTGAACTTAGATTTTACAAAAAAGCCTGAGCGAGTTTCTCATTATATCCCTTATGAAAATGAGATTAAGCTAGGAGAGGTGAAATATCCTGTTTCACTCAATAAGATACCTATTATTGAAAAGCTTAATGATTTACGGATTAATGTGTTTGGATATGATGAGGATGAAGTTTGTCCTCTGTATATTTCTGAAAAGCAGAATGTAGATGTTATCAATTTGTTATTAATCGGTGATGGTGAAAAGCAGCATTATTGTTTAATTAGAAGTTTTTCAAGACTTTTGGGTGATCTCACCAAACATGATGGAGTATGTTATTATTGCTATAGATGTTTACATCGCTTTTCAAGACAAGATCTTTTGAATAAACATGATGAATATTGTCGCCAACATATAGCACAGTCTATAAAGCTACCTAGTGAAAACGATAACATACTCAAGTTTTCTGGTATTCGTCTCCAACATCCTATTCCCTATACCATTTATGCAGATTTTGAGAGTCTACTTATACCTATTGCACCAGGCGCACCCTCTTCTAAACCATCTTATACTGAAAAAACAACATATCATTTTCCTTGTGGGTACGCTTATGTCGTTGTTGGACCCGATGGAAGATGTATGGAGAAAGCAAAAGTGTATCGTGGTAAAGACTGTGTGGATCATTTTTTAAAACAAATGATGAAAGAAAAAGATTTTTAGGACGGGAGTTATTGAACATAGAGCCTATGAAACTTTCACCTTTGCAAGAAAAAGCTTTTCAAGAAGCAGAATTTTGTCATATTTGTAAACAGCCATTAGATTCCGAACGCACACGTGATCATGATCACATCTCTGGAGTGTATCGAGGAGCAGCACATGTAGCATGTAATCTCAATTTTAAGCAATGTAAAACAATCCCTGTCATATTCCATAATCTGAAAAACTATGATGGACATCATTTAATGAGTAAGATCGGGAAATTTAAAGATCATGAAATTGATGTTATTGCCTCCACTATGGAAAATTATATAACCTTTAAGTTAAGAAAGCCAACAAGTCCTATACAGATGGTCTTTATAGATTCCTTTCAATTTTTGCCAACGTCATTAGAAAAGCTCGTTGAAAACCTTCGATCTGACCAATTTACCATTCTAAAAGAAAATTTCTTAAAAAATACTAATTTAGATCTGTTGATGAGAAAAGGGGTCTACCCTTATGACCATTTCACTTCCTTTGAAAAATTTAATGAGAAGGAACTTCCTCCACCTTCTGCATTTTTTAATAGCTTAACTGATGAGCCTATAGACGAGGAAGATTATAAACACGCCCAGAAGGTTTGGAAAACCTTTAATATCCAATCCCTAGGAGAATATCATGACCTATACGTCAAGACAGATGTTGTGCTACTTGCTGATGTATTCCAAAATTTTAGGAAATTATGTCAGCAATACTATGATATTGATTGTGTACATTTGTTTACCGCCCCTTCACTCTCCTGGCAAGCTTGTTTGAAAATGTCCGAAACACCTCTAGAGTTACTTACTGATATCGATATGTTGCTTTTGATCGAGAATGGGATACGGGGTGGTATTAGTATGATTAGTCATAGATATGCCAGAGCGAACATACCTAATACAGCTGATTTTAATAAAAATGATGCACCCAGCTACATTATGTACTGGGATGCAAATAATTTGTATGGATGGGCTATGTCGCAATTCTTACCTTTTGGTGGTTTTGAATGGTGTACAACAAATCATATTACGGAAGAGTGGATTTTATCTCTACTTGATGATTCTGATATTGGATACATTTTCGAGGTTGACTTAGAATATCCTGAAGAACTTCATCCATTTCATAACGATTACCCACTTGCCCCTGAAAGATTCACAGTTAGCGAAGACATGCTTTCTCCTTACGCCAAGTCCCTTCTCAATAATCAACCATTTAAAGGAACACCTAAACTTATCCCAAATTTAAATGATAAGCAGAATTATATCACTCATTATCGTAATCTTAAATTTTATTTACAACTTGGATTAAAACTTAAAGCTGTTCATAAAGTCCTTAAATTTAAACAGACACCTTGGCTTCAGAAATATATTAATTTTAATACTGAAAAAAGAAAAGAGGCCAAATCCACCTTTGAAAAAGACTTTTTTAAATTAATGAATAACTCTGTTTTTGGAAAAACCATGGAGAATTTGCGAAAAAGGAGAAATATTGTGCTTTGTAATAATGAAAAAAGAGCTAAAAAATTAGTAGCCTCGCCTACATTTAAGTCATTTAAAACATTTGATGAAGATCTAACTGCTGTTGAAAGGATGAAAACTAGCATACTCATGAATCGACCGATTTATGTCGGGTTTGCAATATTAGAACTCTCTAAATTACTTATGTATGACTTTCACTATAATTTTATAAGGAAAACATATAAAGATGATGCAAAACTATTATTCACCGATACGGACTCACTGTGCTATCATATTAAAACAAAAAATATTTTTGATGATATGGAACATCATGCAAGCTTGTTCGATTTCTCAGACTATCCAAAGCATCATTCACTCTACTCAGATATCAATAAGAAGGTGATCGGCAAATTTAAAGATGAACTAAAAGGCAATCTAGCCCTTGAGTTTGTCGGATTGAAATCAAAAATGTACTCTCTGAAATCTTCCATAGAAGAGAAGAAACGAGCGAAGGGTGTGTCTAAACACGTCGTCGAGAACCGTCTAAAGCATGAAGACTATGTGAACTGTCTCAAAAACCAATCGACTTCTTTTGAAGTACAAATGAGAATTGGGCAAGATGCTCATAAATTATTTACATTAAGTCAGAACAAAATATGTTTGTCACCGTTTGATGATAAACGTTATTTGTTTAAAGATGGGATCACCAGCTTTGCGTATGGCCACTGTAAAATTATTCAAGATTGCAATAATACTAATTTACACTAATATAAAGAAGAATTTATCAAGATAATATTGTTATGCAAATAAATCTTTTCTTGTAAATATACTTTTCATGTAAATTGTTTTGTTTTTAATAAAAAATTGTTTCTTTTTATATGAGTA
Source organism: Maratus speciosus (assembly GCA_963932465.1). NCBI lineage: Eukaryota > Metazoa > Arthropoda > Arachnida > Araneae > Salticidae > Maratus > Maratus speciosus. Next base: position 667,500,314 of record OZ010786.1, on the reverse strand, counting down.
CTTATTTAAAACATATACATAAACCTTTCTAATATAATGTTAAATATGTGTATTTATTTTATTCCGTACCCACACACTTACATATAATATATGCATAAATATCTATGCTCATTTACAAATAATTTTTTAAATATACTTTTTTAAAACTTTTGTTTTGTAAAACATTTTTTTTTTTTTGCTAAAACTTTTTTTATAACTTGTATTTTTTTTTTTTTTTTTTTTTTTTGCTAAAACTTTTTTATAACTTATATTTTTTATATTTTTTTTTTCTTTTACTTATAAAATTTTGTTGAAACTTTTTTTTTTAATTTTCTTAAAACATTTTCTTTTGTAAAACTTTTTTTTTCTTCTACTTTTTTTTAATTTATATATTTTTTAAACTTTTTAAATTTGTTAAAACTTTTTTTTTTTTTTTTTTTTTTTAATTTTGCTAAAACTATTTTTTTTAAATTTATATATGTATATATATATATATATATATATATATATATTTAACTTTTTTTAATTAGATTTTGTAATTTTTTAAACCAATAATTTTTTATATAAACACGCATATGTAAACTTATACATGCATATAAACATATTAATACTTAGATACTTATATTTAGAAACATATACTTATATACTATATATATACGTATATATATTCATTTGGATAGATTTAGACATATATGTTTAGCGATATTTAAACTTTTATATCTATAAATTTATAAACACTTATATACATTTTATCTACATGTATATACCTATACTTACTAACATGTGTACATAGCTTACTGATACCTATACTTACTAACATGTGTATATCTGCTAACAATTGTTTTCAATAAAGTGATATATATATATATATATACTTATTCAAAAACAAATTTGTATACACGCATCTTTCTAACAAAATATCGGAGAAAACAATAAAATGAGATAAAGTAAACAAGTTTTTATAAACGAAACCGTTTTTGTAGATAATTAGACATTCATATACGGTTTTCTAACAAAATGTTAGACAGAACAGTAACATGAACAATGATTGTCGCGATAAGAAGGAAGGAGGACCTGGTTAATTGAGCATTGCTCCCAATTGCTCATTTCGGAATTCAGCCTGTGGCCGTAGAACTGTCCTTTATCTACTACTTACGTTTTAAAAAAAAACTACAAAGATAAGGTTTTTCGATTTTGTTTGCCGGTTTTTTTATGGGAATACTTTCACTTTGGAAACAAGTTCCGAAAGGGAAAGTATCCTAATTAAAAAAAAAAAAAAAAAACGGTAAACAACGTCGAAAATGTAAACAAATTTGAAATTGCACGTTAAACGTGGCAAATGAGGTGCGTTCGTACTATAACTAGTTTTGTAAATATTTTTTGCACCGCATAGTGTACTGAATGTATATTTTAGTGCACTTCCTAAATGCCTATCCATTTCATTCTGTTCAAAAGGCTGTCACATCCTTAAAATGCACTTGAAATAATTTTTTCCCATTGGCGGTAATGGAACGGAACACTTTTGACTGTCCCTGTCATTAAACTATACATCCGATTTTCATAAAATTTCAAATGATTCAACAAAATTTTGCAACAATTATATATTTAAAATTTCAGACCATTCGGTTGGGTAGTTTTTGTTCTGTTATAGACGGACGGACAGACAGACGGACGGACCGAACGACGACTATAGGTGCTACGTATTTATATAATAACGAACGTACCTAAAAACGGCCTTTGTTGAGATTTGCATCGACTATCCAGTGAAAAAAAAATCATTTAAAAATATTGAAATGTAAACGGATATTTTTAAAAATTTAATCCCATAGGATCAACATTAGCGAGCAGGTATTTCCGCGTGATTGAAGTAGCCTCTTAAGCGACAGAATTGCTTTTTATTTTCAGTTGTTGCGTTTTAATATGCGAATCAAGATTTGACTAATCCTAGAATTTCATCCGTGAACTCGATGAGCTGATTGTCTGTTTTGCCGGCTTCCGGTCAATGGATACCAGGAGATGATAGAAGATTCGAATAACCGGAGAACATGTGAAAAAAAAAAATCACACTGAATCACCCAGGTGCCCAATCTAGGTTTAATTCCCGAATAGGGTTAGGTTTTATTGCGTGCATTAACCTTCTGACTGATTATCCTGCGATTTTCACGGCATTTGTAGAAAAAATTATATAATAGTATACGATTTATAAGCAATTTTGTTTTAAAAATTCTATAGTCAAAGGTTAAGAATGCGAATGATAAATGTACTACATATTTCAAATACATGATGATTTGAAATATGTAATAATAGAGGACATATTCGTCCATTACATATTGGTCGAAAGGATTTCGAAAAAAAAATTGGGCAGTCAGAGGGTTAATATGTGTGAGATGGAAGACAGTTTTGGGATTGCCACGTACGACTCGTTGTTGCAATATTTTAAGGTGGTTCTCAAATTCCCAGCTCAGAAAAAAAAAATTATGAAACATGTTCTGACACATTTTTAAAAGTAAACGGATAAAATTGGGAGTCCTGACTGTTGAAGCGATTCGAATCGAACGGTGTTTTTAATTTTTTGATGGATAGAGGGACTATCGATGGCCATTACTCCAATCCTAACACTAACTAGAATTATTTTTTTGGCGCCCAAGTTCCTTGTTTATTATTTTATACGATCGTGTCACTGAAAAATTTTCTCAGGGGGTCTTCCGCATTCCAAATTGTATAAAACTTCAAATTTTTAAATAAATTACTGATCGAGTTATAAGCGACTTTTGTCACGTGGCGGCAAAGTTACCTCCTTGTTTCAGCTATCCTTGTCCGGAATTCTGTTCAAAATTCTCACTTTGACAGTATTTTCTGAAAGATCTTCTGTCGTTACCAAAAAATGGCAAACGCCATTCGATTACAAAGTTTCTGAATAAGTACACCTGCCAATTTTATACCTTTTCGAGCAAAAGGGAACTCAGAAATGTGTCAGAAAGAAGCTCCTTTGGATTTGAGAACAGCCTTAAACGCACCCCGATCATGGATTCTTGTATTGCGATTAGGATTACGGAACATTGCTCATAAATCATTGTTATTATTAGGATGAGCGAAGCGAATCCTCTACTAAGGCTACACAAATTACATTTTGTCGTACACTTTACAAAAAAACTATTGAGTATTTTGACTTGAAATTAAACATAAAAATAAATTATGATCTGTAGATTTGCACAATATTATTTTTTTTTTACAGAACAACCTTTAAAAAATTATTATTTTAATTATTTTATTTTACATGTTTTTTTTTTTTTTTTCATTACGGACGCATTTTTGCAAATAAAACATGAAACACGTCTATTTTCAGAAGAAAAAATAAATCATGGAGTTAGTAATTATAGATAGAATCATGATTAATTAAATAAATAAAATATATTTTCATTATTCCGTCAAAATATCTCAAAAACTTAATTAAGGACTAAATAATTAACTCTTAATTAAGGAAGAAAACATTTTTCGACTTGCTAGAAATAAAATATGATCTGTAGGTGTAGATTTTGACAATATTATTTTCTTATGGAATGATTTAACAAAAGACATTTTTTTATAATTTTTGTTGAATATATTTTTCCATTATGCGGATTTATTTTTGTAAACGATAATGGAACCTGAGTATTTCTTGCAGTAAATAAAAATCATTGAGCCAGTAAAAATAAATAAAGTCATGAATGATTAAGTACGTGAAATATTATCGTTGCATAAAAATTTCTCATTTTTTAAAAATTATTTAAATAAGGAAAGGAACCTATATATCTGAATTTTGCGAAGACTAAATATTTTAAATATTAAAAATACCTGCAGAATTTATGCTTCAAACCGTAAAAGAACATTGCACTTCTTATATTAAAAATGTATGTTATTTGAGAGGATAATATACATTTTAATAGAATACTTTATTAAGATTGGTTGGAAATGGAACATATTTTGGTGCTCATTCCTTTTAGCCATATAATAGTTTCACGATTTCTTTTATGAAATTTTTAAAATAACTTTTTTATGAAAATTACGGCATATTTTTAAAGAATTAAAATTTGTGAAAATTCAATTATTTACATTCACTTATAAAAGTACTTTTCAATGTTAAGAATTGAAATACACAATTTATTCTTATTATGTGAAATCATTTACGCAGACGATACTTACGCATTAAAAATAAAATTATATTATGATTTTTTTTTTGTAAAGTGGCAGCAAAAGATTGAATAATAACAATAATATAAAAAGTTAATAATTCTTAGTATCAACGAGAGCAGATTTCATATAGGCCTCATCTATAGGCCTCATCAAAACAGTGTTGATAGATAGGAACTAACAATTAAACACAACTTAAAAGTCATCAATACAAGTAAATTAAAAAAAAATAGGTAAGTAATAAAAAAAAATAGTTTCATATTGATGAGAAATAATTAATGAGTTCGCTTTTTACGCATTCGGGTTTTTTGATCTTTTAAATTTAATTTTTACTTGTTACTATTGTTTTTTTATTTTTTAAATTTAATATGTTATTATTAATCAAGTTATATATTAGATAATCTAATAGCTTTTTAAAATAGGTATCATTTTGTAAAAAATTGCGACTGTTGCATTTCATCGTTTCCTTTAACAAAAATTCTGTTATTTTTTAACTTATATTTTGAGTACAAGTTGCATATTTTCCCTTAATGTCAGAATGAAAGCAGGTTTCAAATTTATATTGTAATATTAGTTTTATTATTTATTATTTATTATTATTTTTTATATAACGATTATTTATATTTCTAGTCAATTTGTGAATGAACCCTATTTCGCATGAAAAAAAGATGCCTCAACTTTAAACAGCTATGACTCGGTCAGTTTTAATTGTAGAAGAATGAAAATTTTTTTGTCTTATTTCTTACAATGGAACCAGTTGTGGTGCTGCTCGCACCTAGCATCGAAACCTGGTGCATTTTGTAGCTCTATACATAAAAGTTAGAGAACCGATAAAATATCTCTGTTAAAATCATATTATATATATTTTTTATACTTTTATTTTTTTTTTATTATTGGATTTTTATTTGTTTATTTCACGGCAAAAGTGAGTTAAGTCGCCAAATAGGGCGCTACGAATTTTTTTCCCGCTTTATCCCATACTATTAATAAAGGGAAAATGACATATCCTTAAAATTGTGAAGCTTCAACTGTAACCGCTTTCGCAGGGTTTGATTACCGTCGATGGAAACTTCCACCAGTAAATTTATATAGAAATTTTCTTCTTATTTAAACGCCTTATTAATGTAAAATTTCAAGAAACGGATTTTAATTTTTACTGGTGGATGTTTACTTTCACGGTAGTCAGACCCCGCCTTTCCGCCATATTGTGACAACCAGTAAAACAAACTGACTGTTTTACTAGACAAACTGACACCACTAAAAACAAATACAAATTTTCACCATGTTTGTAAAAAAATATTTCCATTAATAAGACGCTTAAATAAGACGAAATTTTCTATTCAGTTTTACTGGTGAGAAATTTTTCTCGGCGGCAATCGGAACTGTAGATCTCATTTTTAAAAAGCAGCCGCAATCTTGTGACATCCCCCTCAGTTACTTCATTCGCAACTGATAGACAGTACACTATATGTCTCCTTGTCCTTATTCATAACTCCATTCTTTATCCCTGGAGTATTTGTACGGTACATATTACAATCAAACCACGGTACATATTACAATTGCGATTTGTTTGACAATTGGTAGCATAAGCAACAAGAATTAGGTTGTTTTTTTTCTATGCAGACGATAAATGTATAAATAGTAAATATATTTCTATTAAAAACTTTAAAAGATCATTGAGAACGATTTTTTTTAGTGAAATACGAAATAAGCAAATTATTTTCTTTTGAAGGGAGATGGAATAAAGTTTTGAATACTTAAAATGAAAAGCTGTTGCATTAAATGTTGTATCTTTTGGTAAAAGTAATTATAAAGTAAATTAATATTTTTATGCAATTTAGAAAATTTACTGTGCCTAATTAGGTCGGCCATTACAATTTCTAGTGAAGTCCAAACCACTGCTGACACACGACAAGTAGCTATGACATTCGACTAGGGTTGCCGAAAACTCTACTTTTGAAAAAAAAAAAACGCCAATTTTTTCCTCGCCAAAAATGTGAATATAATCTTGTAATTTTTCAAAATCAAATTCGTAGGTTCTTGAAGGAATTTTTAAACTTTTTTAGATATTTTATACGTGTTATTAACTATTTTGCATTTTTAAATGCTTTTCTTAAAAAAAAAAAATAGTTAATAGTTTGACAAGTAGTTTCAAAAATTGCATTTTCAGAAAGTTATCCTGCAGTAAAATAAAAATATATAATTTTAACAGAAAAATTTTATCGATTCTCAAACTTTCTAATATAGGGCTTTAAAATGCACCAGGTGATATGTGCGAGCACCACCAAAAATGGTTCCCCTGTTAGTGTAATAGGGTATTTTTACTAAATATAACTTATAGGACAAGGGGACGGTATAAAATTTAACTTTTGAAAATTTTTTATGAAATGTTTTTATTGACCCACATCGCTTTTAAAATACTTCTTTACCTCATTTAAAACATTTTTTGTAATTGGAACTCTGTGTCTATGCCTAACGGTTTAGGCATTAGACATTGGACACCGTTGAGAGCGTAAACCCTATGTATATATGATGAATGTCAGAATGTAGACGAATATGTGCAAGCCCATCTTTTCTTTATGTATAAAGTAAGGCTAAGGATAAATAGGAAAAGATGTATCTAAATATAGAATGTTTAAAGGGGGTCTTTCATTTTTCTAACATAGATTCCCCCCCCCCCCCCATTTATACAGAAAGAAAACAATAGCTCGTCAAGTACAAGAACCTAACCATTTATCATCCGGGAAATGTAATGCTATGCTAATAAATTCAACAATCGAGATAAAAATAACTGATTGTTTTTTTTTTCTAAGTAGAATGAAAGTTAATTAAAAGCATGCTTTAAAAAGATAACTATTTCTACCTGGATTATGTCATCCAGTTCGTTAATTTATCACCCCTAAGATGATAAACGAACAGATTCGTGCAACGGGCCTGTTTTAATGGACATATTCGATTTAGAAATAACACAGACATTTAAAAGCCAGAAAACAAACATATAAGGGGATATGCATATATAACGTTATCATTTTAGGGGGGAGGGGGGTCTGGCACATGATATCGTAAGATATATGTGGGGGGAGGGGGGTTTGCTTTTGATATCTTTATCATTTTTGATGTAACCAAACTTCTTTTTTTCGGTAACTTTTTCTTTACATCCAAATATTCTGTTACCTTTTTATTAACACTTTCCAACAAAGTTGAAAAGTGTTTATGCATTCGGTTTGTCTGCCGTCTGTCCATCTGTCCACGCTCTAACTCCCGTCAATACACTCGGATTTTCATGCAATTGATAAAGCTTATTGAGGGCCACCAAAGCATGGTTGGTATTGTATAGGAAGTATGCAGGATTAATAGTTTATTTACAGGGGTACTCAAAAATATTCCATTACATTACGGTATAGGGGGGGGGGGGTCGTTTTCAGAGAATTTTAATGACATGACGCTATTTGAAATGTATTGAAAGAGATATAAATCACTAAATTTCACTACGATTACGTTAGAACAGGGAATTCATAGCATGCTTTATTCATTTACAGGGACACACAAAAAAAATCTTTTACAGTACTGCCTTTGAGTAATAATTGTTGGAGTGTGCGGTTTAAAACTCGATATGCGCTTTTAAATTTAATTATTTTTTTGCATGTTACTCGCTATATAAAAAATTCTATATCTCATAAACAGGGCTGCACAAAGGTATTCACGTACCAGGACGCCCTTATTTATTCATTTACAGGGGCACACAAAAGAAATCGGTTACCGTCTTTGAGTCATAATTGCTGAAGTGTACGTTTTAAAATTCAGTATGAGCTTTTAAATTTGGCTAATTTTTTACATCTTACCCGTTCTATATAAATTCTATACATCCTATACAGGATTGCACAAAAGTATTCACGCACCCTTCTCCTTATAACAGGAAATTACTGAAGGGGAATTTTCAACTGAAGTCTATGTATTTCTTAAGTGAACTCAATTTTGGCATGCATGTAGTAAATAGATACAAACCTATATAGCCTATGCAGGGCCGCTCAAAGAATTCGGATAATTTTCCAATAATTTTCGGATAATTTTTTTTTTTTTTTTTTTTTTTTTTTTTTTTTTTTGGCAGATGGGAACAGTTGAAATTGGGTTTTCAAATATGTTATGAGTTTCCATAGGGTTGAATGAGGCATAATATTTTAACTTATTAAACGGTGTATTTTTATTACACTTTCTGAGTGTGTTGGAAAGTGTTAAATAGTGTATGCTGGACGCATGATTTTTCTTTCTTTTTTTATTATTAGTTTTATATGTTTTTATGAAAATATAAAGCTTTTAAATGTTTATAAAATAATTTCATTCCAAAATTTGAAATACCTCAACGTTTGGCATTCTTGTTTTTCTGCCATATGCTCATATAATTCGCTGTAGGAGCATAATGTGTAGGAAATGATATTTGCGTTTACCTGTAAAGAAAGACGAAGAATGTTGTCCACTGTTTTCTTGTAAGATTTGCTTTTCACCTCCCTAGGCAGGAAGTGAGTGCAAGAGTACAATATTACTTTTGAATGCATTATGTAACAAAAAGCTATTATTAAATACTTTCAAATAGTAACTTTGATATAAATTTATTTCATGTATTGATATTTTATTGACTCGTTGAATCAGTAAAGTATGCGATAAAAAGTGTGTAATTATATGCGTATATCACTGCAAGTGCATAAAAGGAAAGAAAAAGAATCTAAAAATCAAAGAATTTTTAGATATTGATAACGACATCAGCGGCAGGGGGGGGGGGGGTCGACGAATGATAACGTAAACCCCTTCTCCTCTTACTATCGTAAGAGGAGGAGGGGGTCCAAAATTAGCAAAATGTTGATAATGTTATATAGTTATAGCCCCTAAACAACTGCTTAACAGCACAAAATAAAATCATGACGCACACACTTCTGGTTTTAAACGAACCGTTCATCAGTAGAAACATCCTTGGAATCGAAGAGTTGCTTGAAATTTCAGGAATGTACAGTATGTTAAAAAAAAAAAAAAAGGTGGGGAGGGACTCTAATTCTACTCGTAAAAGTCACAGAATTTTTTTTTTGGCACCCAAGTTCCTTGTTTATTGTTTTTTACGATCCTGTCACAGTGGAATTTTCTCGAGAGGTCGCCTACATTTTGAAATTGTATCAAACATTAAATTTTCCAATACTAACACTAACACCCAATTTTGATATCTTATTTTGAGTCTCGTCAATTTTACCTATGGGTACCAAAGAGCAAGTCATTCGGTCCACGCATAAACTTGGTGGCTACCATACGTTATTAATATTATTAATATTATTATGTTGTTGTTGTTTCTTCCATATTTTGATCATTAGTGAAAGTTGAAGATTATTTGTTGAAGATTTCTTCAACGGAAACGAAAAATTAATTATTATCAAGTTATCTTTTACCAACTTATTTGCAGTCAATTTATTTTTTATCAATTTATTCTTTCTCAAATTATTTATTGAGTAATTTGTTTAGTTACTATAATTAGTATTGGCATCTTGGATGCTCAATTTTTGCTATGCGATGTCTTAAATTAATCCAATCGGTTTTAATATTTCCTCAATCATTTTCCCAGCCATTCACTCCATGTATTTTTTTATGGAATTTTGTGCTTATGATTAAACAATAAAACATTAATAATAAACATTGTGTTTTATATTTTTTTCAATGTTGAAATAGATACGTATGTTATTTTTTTCCCCTGTTATCATGTAATGGATGTCTAGCAACTGAAATGCATGGCCTCTCAGAAAAAGAAAATGAAATAAAATCAGGCTCATTGGACATTTTTAAAAATGAGATTTTCAGAACCTTGGGAAATCTCATATGGGGTATTATTACTCAAATAGGCCATTTTCATCTTAAAGATGAATAAATATGTCAGAAGTTTCTAATTTTTTGTAGCAAGATACTAGAAAAGGTACTTATTAGGAAAAAAATAGCCGCCAAGCTTAATATTAAAAAATTCTATAATTCTTAGATTTTTAAATTTTTATTAGAATGAGGGATGTTGTTCACAAAGTTAGGAAATGGCAATTTTTTGAAAAAAAATGTTTTAAATAATAATTTTAACAAAACTTTTGCTCAAAAAAATTAAATCCACTTCCTCTGCTATCACAAGGCACTAAAGATTCACTTTTTTTTAACACTTTTCAACAAAGTTGAAAAGTGTTTATGATTTCGGTTTGTCTGGTCGTCTGTCCGCGCTCTAACTCTCGTAAATATACTCGTATTACCCTGAAATTTTTGGATATTATTAATGTTCATCATAGCACGATCCCTATTTCAAATGAAGTTTGTAGCATGTTTAGTTCATTTACAGGAACAGTCAAAAATATTACATTACATTGCGGTCAATGGGAAAAAATCGTTTCAAATGATTTTTAATGATGTTAGACGCTTTCAAGCATAAAACAATTTATATACATTTATGAAGTGCCTTAAAATAAGCACTCTGAAGAATATGTGGTGTAAAGGATACTTACAGGGCCACACAAAGAATTCCGTTACATAATGGTATGGTGAGCATTTTTGCGGCGTATTTTACTTATGTTAAACTATTTCATATATAATGAAGTTGATATACGTCGCTGAGGTTTACTATAAGTTATTTCATGCATAATAGGAAGTGCATAGCATTTACAGGGACACACAAAAGATTTCAGATACTGTATTGTGTGCGAAGTACTGTACATAAGCAATGATTGCTGGAAATGCATTTTTAATTATGATATGCGCATTTATGCTTCACTATATTTATGCATACTATACGGTGTGTATAAATGCTATAGTTCATATACAGGGCTACACAAAAGAATTCGTAAGGGTTACTGAGTATGAGCGTAAATTGCTTAAAGGTGGTTTTTAAAGGAGTTATTCATTTTTACGCTGAACTGCATCTCGTTTACTAAGAAATGTTTGTAGAATATCGATAACGTGATATACAGGGTCATGCAAAGAATTGGATACATAACTCCTTATGGATGATACTATCTGGAAATGGGATTTCAGTAGTTTTAGGAGTGTTTTAATTTAAATTAAATTTTAGCTAAATAGTGGCGTGTAATAAAGGTACTTTTGGCTATGGACGGTAACTGCTGTAATCAATTTTTTAAATGTTTTATGCGTTTTCTAAAATGTTTACTTAGTTATCTTATTTCCCTTATTTCTCTAAATAACGAAGTTTTGTTAAAGCATTCAGCAAGTGTTGTAAAGTGTTTCATAATCCATGTCTAACGCATGATTTTTCTTTCTTGTTTTTTTTTTTTTTTTTTTTTTGTTTCTAATCAGTGTCACATATTGGGTCATGAACTTCCTTTTTCGTAGGCCACTTAAACTTTCCATTGGCTGTAAATCCAAAAGCATTTTCTTTGACTAATTTGTCATCCATTTTCAATTATCACACAATCTTCACAATTATCCAATCCAAGTGCTTAAAAGGAGCTGTTAAATAAAACTTAATGAGTCCCCATTTTTAGCATCTATAATACCCGATTGAAGAATTTTTTGTTGCTGATTTCTTTCGAAATTGAATTTCTTCGGCGAATTTACAATTAAAGTTTTCGCTGAATTCTATATGCAATAACATATATTTTTGTGTTAAAGATGACGTTATTTCCTTAATTACCTCCTATTAGTAAGCTACATTTCTGCTGTGTACCAGGAATGTTTTCAACTGAATGTTAAATTCTTTCACAAGTTCTTTCAGTGAAATTTCTCAACTTACTTTTTTTTGGTTTCCTTGCTGATTTTTCTTGACCCATTTATGCCTAGCTCCCATTTTTGGGATGCTTCGAATTTTAATAAATTTGGATAATTTTCACCTTCTTTATAACATTAAAATTAAATGAAATGATTATCTATAAATGTCTTTATGTGTTACCGAGATATGGCAGCATAAGATGAATATTTATGTCTTTAAAATGAAGGCTTTTTTCGGTGTTTATATAGATTTTTCCTTTTTCAAGATGGTGAAATGTAAAAAGTAAGTTTATTTGTATTTTTTCGATCAAGGATCCAAATAAATAAGTCATGATATTAACTTGCAGACTTCTTTGAAATACGTATTTTTTTAAATTGTGAAATTCTAGGTTCAAGCCTTTTTTTATGCATGTTTGTAAAGTACAAAATATAGGTCGCTAAGCGCAAATGGGTACATATTTCTATGAGCCATTTAGGGGGCAGTTATTTGTGTAAAGTGCTTTTCAAGATGATTACGAAATAAACTGCTTTTAAGCCTCAAATTGGATTATTCTTAGTTTATTATTAATAATAAAGAAAGAAGTTTGTGTGTGAGTGAGTGAGTGAGTGAGTGTGTCGGCGGTGTTCTGAAAAGACCATTGCACGTAGAGCTACAAAATTTGGGGAAAAGGTACGTCTATATATGAAGTTTTGCACCTCGAAGTCCGATTTTCGATTTTTTGATTAGATTTTTTTTATTTAATTTTTTATGCGATTTTTAGCGCTTTTTTATATTTTGAGGCGATTTTTCCATATAAGTGAGAAGAATATGGTTTCTTTCTTTTAACCCAATATAGTAGATTTTGTTCTCTTTTCAAAAAAGTTTATTCGGAATTCGTGCAGCGATTTTTCAATTTTTAGCGAATTTTTTATGCGATTATTGAACAGCATGTATTGCATGTCCATACCTAGAAGGGGGTTACCGTAGGGGAGATCCAGTTCTGTCGCCAAATAACGCCAAGTTTGTCGCCAACTTGGCGATATATCGCCAAATTCGGCGACCAAAATGAGTCGCCAAAAGTTACGCCAACTTGGCGATATCTCTAATATTTCGCCAATTCCGATAGACTTCCACTGTAAAACAATAAGGTTTACTTGCTTACAGAAAATCAACAAATTGAAATATTTTAATGCAACAAAAACTAATATTAACTTAAGGGATTATATTAATTATATTTAAGGGAGTTCAAGTAAATTAATTACGAATAAAAGTAACATGATCTAATGCTTAGCATGATTTCCAAAACATAAATTTTAAGAGAGCCCACAGGTCAAAGGAATTAGATTTGAAACTTTTATCCAATTATAGTAAATTTTGACTTTCGTGATTTTTGAACTTTTTGTGATTTTTAATGCGATTTTTACGTTTCTTCGTGATCTGCTGCAATTTTTTGACATTCCATTTTTGATCTAAAGTACATTCTGTCCTCATTTCAATAAAGTTTATTCGGATTTCGTATAGCAATTTTCGAATTTTTGGGGAATTTTGTATGTGATTTTTAGTGTATTTTAGCGATTTGCTACTATTTTTCCACATTAGTGAAAGGAATCAAGTTGCAATCTTCGAACATAATATATATATATTTTTTTCTCTTTTCAGAATTTCAAAAGCGATTTAAACATTTTTCGCGATATCTTATTGTGATTTTCAGAGCTTTTTCGTAATCCCTGCTGTTTTTTGACGTACCCGGACAACGCCGGGCAAGTTCGCTAGTTATTAATAATACTTATAAAATTTATTAGTCTCTGTAAAGAAAGAAATATATATATTTTTTAGTAATTCATAAAAATATTAATTATAGTATATAATATACACTTTAAAAGCTTATTTTATATAAATTTAGACAAGACACATAATTATGCATATTATACTATTATAAATATTATGCATATTTCCATATTTAGTACGATTACATTTTGTCAAATCAATAGAAAAATATTTTAGCATAATTTTTTTAGTATTGTTCCAGTTCTTGCAACATTCTAAAGTGATTTTGCAACAAAATTTGAGAAAACAAAAATTCAGGCACAAGTGGGTTAACCTTTTACATAATAAATAACATTTTTATACACCCATTTGCTTAAAAATACGTTTTTGTTTTCATCAAAATCATTAAATTTCTGCATGCAGTTTTTGCCACTATGACATTCTTTTAGCAAACAATCTGATTTGTACAGATCGGAACGCTTTTTATCATTGACATCTATCATTGTGGAACCATTAAATTCTCAAATTTAATTTTAGCATGCAGAATGTTGAATATCCAGGAATATAACCTGTTTTTTCCTTCTAATATTTGGCCCAAATATACAGGGGGAGTACAAATGATGGAACCGATTTTTAAAAAATCACATTTTCGAAACTACTGCACATATTAGAATATGTTATACATGAATTTAAAGAGAAATATACCAAGTTTCTTTCAGTTACAAATGTTCGGTGTGTGACCCTCTTGTTACACGGCAGTACCAATCTGTAATCCAGTTTGTTCCAAACACCAAACGCCCCATCCGCCGGTGTGGAAGCTCCTCGTTCAAGTAACTATGTACCTACAAAGACCAATAAGGTGGGGCTCCATCCTGCTGAAACACAGAATCTGTGGTGATGGTGATTTTCCCTTAAGGCTGTTCTTAAGTGCTCTGCTCAACCAGCGCAAAACGTTTTGGCACATTTACAAATTCATTTTTTAGTGGAAAGGGATAAAATTAGAAAGGCTGGCCATGGAAGCGATTTGGAATTGAACTGTTTTTCCATTTTTTTATCCATCCATTACCTATTGAATTATAAGCCATTTTGATCACGTGACAAACACTTTTTCGCCCGCTCTTGAGTGCTCTTTCCTCCTTCACACGGAAATTCGGTTCAAAAGCCCACTTTGACGCTATTTTCTGAAAGATCTATTGCGTTTGCAAAAAAACTGAAAAAAACAGCTCAATGACATAGTTTCTGAACAACCACGCCAGCTAGTTTCATGCATTTTCGAACAAAAATAAATTAAAACTTAGGTCAGAAAGTTGCCTTTTTCGATTTGAGAACAGCCTTAATCACATGGCTACCAAGATCCCCAGACCTAACACCATGTGATTTCTTTTTGTGGGGTTACGTCAAAGACATTGTTTATGTACCACCCATGCCGAAAACATTGCCAAAACTTAAGGCACGCATTTGTGCAGCATTCAGAACCGTTGACAGAATGATGCTACAAAATGTTTGGAACGAACTGGATTACAGATTGAACGTATGCCGTTTAACAAGAGGGTCACACATCAAACATTTGTAACTGAAAAAAACTTGGTATATTCTCTTTAAATTCATGTATCCCTTATTGTAATATGTGCTGTAGTTTCGAAAATATGATTTTTTAAAACCGTGCCCATCATTTGTACTTTGATTCAGTGGAAAACATAATTTTAAATATCTTAGAATAAATCAATTACTTATTGCTTTAAAAAATAATAAAATACAGCAAAAATATTTTTTTCTTCTAGTTTTTAAGAATAACAGAACTATTCCTTCGCATAAGCATCATTCCCTCACATGCGGGAATGACCAAGAGAGGAACGGATAAAACTTACATTATTATAGCTTCTGAAACTCGTGCTCATAAATTAAATTTAAAAAAATACATATTCTCAAATTATTAAACTACCCATTAATACATTTTCAGGAAATAAATTAGCATTATAAATTTTAATGAGGGATTGATAACATCATCTTAATACTGCATTCAGATTGAGATAGTTGAATTTCTTGAAGTTCTTTGAAGCGGGCGTACCCGGAATCAAGATTTCGACTTGATTAAGTTTCTGAAACTCAATTAAAACTTTCGATACTCTCCTAACGATCAATTGAGTGGAACTCTGCCTTCTGAACTCTTTCTCTAATTTGTAACCGTTCTTAAATGTCGAGTTGCGTTCTACGTTGCGTTATTAATAGAAATTACTGTTAAGCTTTCTAATATACGTGATATATTTATAGCTTTCTAATATACGTTACAGTGCTCTTACAATACGATAGGATTTCGATTAGATAACAAATATAATCTAAGTTGAAATTCTTGAATATGATTTCTTTGCAATTATTCAAACACTAAATTTCATCATTACGATTGCATATTTTTTTGTAATTGATTGTCATTTATTATATATATATATATATATATATATAATAGTAAAAGACACATTACTGTTATATAGCTTTCTAATATACGTTACAGTGCTCTTACAATACGATAGGATTTCGATTAGATAACAAATATAATCTAAGTTGAAATTCTTGAATATGATTTCTTTGCAATTATTCAAACACTAAATTTCATCATTACGATTGCATATTTTTTTGTAATTGATTATCATTTATTATATATATATATATATATATATAATAGTAAAAGACACATTACTGTTATATAGCTTTCTGATATACGTTACAGTGTTATTGCAATACGATAGGATTACGATTAGATAACAAATATAATCTAAGTTGAAGTTCTTGATGATGATTACTTTACAATTATTCGAACAATCATTATGATTACATATTATTTTGTAATTTATCGTCATTTATTATTATTATGATTACTACAAATTGGGTACCGAGCACCCACGGAGCGCCCGTGTATCGGGGGCCCCGTGACGTAGACGCAAGGGCAAAAAAATGGGGGGAAAAAGCAATAACCCTGAAATGCGTTAACGGGTCCGAAAGAGCCTATTTGTATCTGCGAACCTGTGTGACTCCGATGCCAACTCTATTTTCAGAGGGTAAGAGAATAGCTGCCAGGACACAATTGTTCTTTAATTGTCTTTTTGCTTGTTAGCTTGTTTAATTGGATTTTTTTTCCCCTTCCAGCTTCACCTCGTCTACGGGTAGAGGCATCATTCCCTACCTATACATGCGTGGAGTGAATTTCTCTAAATAAAAAAAAAGATAACACAGAGAAGGGAATAGGTACGATGCCGTCTCGCAAACGAGGACAGAGAGAAAAAATGATGGAATTACAAATAAAACATGTGAATGTTTCTGATGTGAAAACATCTTTTCTTAAACAATTCATCGTCGCATCATTTTCGAAAAATTGTTCTAAAATCGTCTATTTTTTTTTTTTTTTTTTATTCACACACATCTTCAAACTCCCACAAATTTTTAAAATTAACCATTCCGATCTTAAAACCAATTCTGTCAATTCAGTCTGCCATTTATTGAGTGTTAAAGCATTTAAAATATTCACGAAAGCGACAAAAAAAAAAAAAAACTATAATTTATTATCTAAAGTTATGAAGGGTTCAGAACGTGAGGGTCACGAGTACAACAAAATTTGTTCACATTGACTGCCCGTGAACGTATCGGGCGCGACGATTAAGGGCAGTTGGAAGTCAAATTCGTGAAAAATGTCATTTTTTTATTTTTTAATATTTTGAATCCTTTATTTTCCCTCTTTCGAAAGGTATGTTACTTTTGTTTCTACAACAACAAAAAGTCAAAAAAATTAAGTAATTCAATTTGTTTACATCATACATGAACGTTACATACGTAAACTTTAAACTGAATTTTCTCAAAATATTGCTTTTTCAACTTCGATGTACCTTTTTATAGAAACTACTGCATATTATTGATTGCAATCGTTCAGAATATTTCACACATATCCCTGATCAATCTGAAGTGAACTTTTGTTACAAACATTTCTACAAAATTTTTATTAAAAAAAATCTCTTTGGAAAAATGAAAGTTTTTTGTTATTTAAAAGGGGTTTTTATTCCAGATTTTTTTTAAAAAATAACTAAAGAATATCTGTTTATAACGTTAACTTCAAATTATTAGGTATTATTCATATTATGCATATAAAAAATTTCACGTGAATATCTTCGGTAGTTTTTAAGAAAAGGTACATTAATTTAACATGGTAGGTATAGGGCTTCCAACTGCCCTTAAGGGGTTAAAAACTCTTCTCAAATCCAAATAGGTTCTATCAGATGTTCATTTCCAACTAAGCGAAAAATGTCCGGACCAGGATTCGAGCCAGGTATCTCTTGGCTGAAACCGCCAGTGCTCTACCATCTGAGCTATCCCGGACGAATCTGGTGGAATTTTTTCAACCAGCGAACCTTATTGATTATAGCATCTGGTCTGAAATCTGGTTCAGCTCAACAGAATAAATCGCAGGTAATGGAACTCTAGAAATCGCTGGATACGTAATTACACTAGATTAATTTTAACACAGTTTTTCTAATTTCCAATTAAAATAATTGTGTTAAAATTAATCTAGTGCAAAAGGGTTACTTAACGACACATTTTTAACGCTTTCTGACATTACATAACTGAAAAGTGTTTATGAACTCGGTTTGTCTGGCCGTCAGTCTGTCTGATCTGGGCTCCAACTCGCCTTTATACTTGGATTACCATATGTAACTGGCAGTTTTATCAGGTTATTTTCGATATTGGAAATAAAGTATCATTTAGAGTTCGTTTACAGGATGACTCAAACAAATTCCCTTACATTAGGCGGATGGAGAAAAATCGTTTTCAGTGTCTTTGAATGCTGTTACATTATTTCAAGCACATTGCATTGTTATAAATCACTCATGTTTCACTACAAGAGGCTTCCTATATAACAGTGTGTGCATCAATTCGGTTACAGTACTATCTACGAGCAATAATTGCTGCATGTGAATTTTTAATTGTGTTGTGTGTTTTTAAATTTAACTAATTTTTTGCTTATTACTTGATGTGTATAACTTCTAGAAATCATATACAGAGCTGCACAAATTCAAGTAACTTTTCGAATTCGAGTAACTTTTTGCTTTTGACTCTAGATCAGCCATACTCAATCTGCGGCCCGAGACATATAATCATTAATCCAAATTTATAAAATCAATTGATGTGTATAAAAGGTAGTTAAGATCTCCACTTTTGTGTTCCTTTATAAATTTTCATGTAAAAAAAATATATATGTCCTGTTATTTGTAATTAATTTAAAATTGTTAAAGCATCTTAAATGCCGTTTATTTAGTCAAAAAAGGTTTTTACACGTAGTCTTATTTATGCTACATTTCTTAATATTCCAGTTTAATATTATTCCAAATTAATTAAATTTTCACTATATATTTCTACATTTAAAAAAATAATAATAAAGCTTTTCATTGAGTAAAACACTGGTTTATTAAAGAAAATCTGATTTCTACTGTTTAGAATTTGGAAATTCTGCATTGTTGTATTATTACGTTTTATATTTAAGTATTGCGCGGCAGCGCAATACTTATTTATTTCCAGTGTCACTTCTCAATGTTAATTTAACATAGAAAAGCCTATGGAGATCATAACTTTTTCATTTTTTCTTCCCACCTTTTTGTCCCTGATGCCACTCATTTTTTTATTCTTTACTAATTCTAATGATATTATAAATTTAAAGTGTAAAAACGTTTGCCTGACGTCAGGGTCAAAACGAATGGTAAAACGCCTTTGCATATGGGTAAATTATAACCCAGAGAGAGACATGGGCCATTTTTTTTTTTTTTTTTACATTATTCAAATATTTTTCTTAATAATTCCAAACTTCGATTTTTCATTGAGAATCAACGGACATTTTTCACAGAAAATGTAACATCTTTTCATCATTGTTGCCGTAATAATAATTTAAAAGCCGTAATAATAATTTATTTCTTTTTAGTTGAAAGATTTCCCCGTGAAATATTAAATTGAACTAGTTTTTTTTTTTTTTTTTCAAGAATTAAAAAGGTGAATATGGCGTCATAGTGGAAATAAAATGGATATTTTTAGAATAAGTTTTTGCTTTGGTCAAGTTTATGTTTTAGTAAAAAGTTTCAAATGGATAGCAATTTTGCCGCAGGTAGCGAACTTAGTGAGGAATTACATAACTTAAATTTTAAAATGTATTTTTTTCCGAGATGAGAACTATTTATACCCCAAGTTAAACTTAGGTAATTATTTTCTGATGCGTTTACATCACCCCTTGGGAGAGAATAAGGTAATAAAATTTAAGTAAAACTTTTATTTTTTATTTTTTACTGTACCACAGCTAAAATATTGTTAAATATTAGCAGTAAGGATTCAACACAATTTAGTTTTGCATTCATAGCGTTCCTGAGTGGGAAATAGGGTATCTAAATTTAAGTGAAGTTAATTTTTTATGTTTTGATTATAGATTTTTTACGTACAGATTGGAAGTTTTTGTCCAAACTACAGCAACCTGCATTACTGCAGTGGTGAAATATTTTGAATTATACATTGATAAACTGCATCACACCTTGTGATGCAATATCGCATTACATCAAAGCCTGAAGATGATACCCTCTATTAATTTTGAAATGAGTTCGTCTGAATGCAGTAGTTATTAAAAACTTGACACATTAAACAAAAACATAATTTGAAGAACAAATTAAAAAAATATATATATTTCCTACACTGTTCAAGCCCGAGAAGGGACAGATATTTAGATATTTCATTCAATTAGTTCTACATTTAATGTTAAATTTTTGTACAAATTAGTTAAGCCAATAAAAGATTAAAAAATAAAATTAAAATTCATACACTATGATACATAAAACACCCTAAAAAATTAGATTCCGTTCAAATGAAATCGAAATAAATCTTAGACTTTTTTTTTAAGTTTTGTATTTTGCATGCATCTTATCATTTTATGTACAATTATCATAAGCATAATACAAAATCTGCAATACAAATATTTTCAATTAAAAATGGGAGAAAGCTAAGATTTATTTCGATTTCATTTGAACGGAATCTAATTTTTTAGGGTGTTTTAAGTATCATAGTGCATGAATTTTATTTTCATTTTTTAATCTTCAATTGGCTTAACTAATTTGTTACAAAAATTTAACATTAAATGTAGAACTAATTGAATGAAATATCTAAATATCAGTCCCTTATCGGGCTTAAACAATGTAGGAAATAAATTTTGGTTTTTTTTTCAATTTTTTCTTCAAATTATGTTTTTGTTTAATTTATTATATTGCTAATACTGTTTACTAGGGTTGGACGTTTGTCGCGAGGAAAAATAACACTAAAACCTTTTGCACGACTATTTCCAAATACAGTAAAACCTCCCTAAAACGACCACGTTCCGTTCCAATAAAAATGGTTCACTCCGAGAGGTGGTCTCTTAATGGAGGTCATGTTTAAATCTAGATTTTAATTGTTGAAAAAAGGAAACAATGTTACTACAATTTATTTTTCACATTAGGAAAAAATATAAGAATTTAACTATCAAAACAAAAGTTAATTACATAAGTTAATTACTTCAGAGTTTAAAAAATGAATTCATTGACGCTTGCATTGATTTTACGATTTTTTCTTTTATAACTTTTATTTCCAAGTCCTTTCGAAGTTCAGTCAATAAATGCAATATTTTTTTGGACGGAAACAAATAATGACGATTTCATTACTTTATCTATTTCTTTGAGAGTTTTCCGACAGAACAGAGCAGAGGAGTTTATTGACCTTCATTTTTAATTTGTCATCAGAGTTAAATTCATTGCCTAAAAAGGCACAAAGGGGTTTAAACACTTTCAAGTTACCGGAATAATAATAAAAAAAAATCTAAACTTAGTTTAAAAGTTTTATGAATAATGCGCTCTCCGGAATTATTTTTCTAATAAAACCTTCTTCAAGCGATCAGGAAAAAACGGAATTTGTTTCATTTAATTCAAAGAAATGGGTCGCTCATGGAGGGAGTTCAATTGGGATGGTCTCTGAATGGAGGTAAAATTGGTATTGATCCTATGGGAATAAATTCCATTTCATGATAAAGTAGTCGTTCAGGGAAGTGGTCGCTTAATGGAGGTGGTCATACAGGGAGGTTTCACTGTAACAATATTCACGGAATATTTCTACAACATTTGCAATAGAAATCTATCACGAAGTATAGTGCTGTTAATTTTTTTAAACATTTCTTCCTCGACAAACTTTTTACCCTCCTAATAATATTAACTTTGTTAGAATTATTTTTTATCTTACTTTTTTAATTACCCCTTCTTTACATTTTTATATAAATGTATTGCGGCCCGCGAGAAAAAAAGGTTGAGAATGGCTGCTCTAGATCATAATTCCTGAATTTGAATCTTCAAATATGTTATTGTTTACTACGACTAAACAGTGACGTTTTGTAACAATATTCTGAATAAAGTGTTCTATGATCTATGCCGACCTGTGATTTTTTTTTTTCCTACTGGAGAACGTAATAAGCAGTAGAAGAAATGACGGACTGTGATAGAAGATGGAATTTTGAGCAGGGAATCTGAACATGAGTATTGGGCATAAGCTCAGGGTGAAATATTTTGTCCGAACCCTTGCAACTCATTCTAGAAAATATAGAACTTGACGATACGCGACTGGTCAAATTTAATTAGACGAATTAGACAAGGAAACAAACATTAGCTTGGCGATAACAACACGCTCTCTAGATTTTAACCATACTATTGCCATTAATACTTATAACCCTTGAATTGACTACCATTGCTAGACGCTTCATTTTCAAGATCAAACATGCTATGGTAACTCTTAATAACCTCTAGGGCCGGCGAACCTATGGCACTCGTGCCATAAGTGGCACGCTGCAGATTATTTTGGGCACGGCATAGATTGAGATTCTACATCAAACTACAATAGAATTCCCCAAAATGCATTAATTAATCTAGATGCATTCTCTGAATAATCCTATATAATCTCCTAATTCTATATAATCTAATAAATAATAATTCTCTGAGTAATAAAATTCTCTGAATAACTCAATGAATTAATCTGTTTATCTGAATTCGATTAGTACGGTTGGTTGTTATTGTCATACGGATCGAAGAAAGTGAAATATAACTTAAGGGTGTTTGTTCTCAAATCCAAAAGGGCAACTTTCTGACATAAGTTTTAATTTATTTTTATTCTAAAATGCATGAAACTAGCTGGTGTTGTTGTTCAGAAACTATGTCATCAAGCTGTTTTTTTTCATTTTTTTTTTTTTTTTTTTTTTTTGCAAACGCAATAGATCTTTCAGAAAATAGCGTCAAAGTGGAAGTTTTGCACCGAATTTCTGTGCGAAAGTAGAAAAATCACTCAAGAGCGGGCGAAAAACGGGTTTGTCACGTGATCAAAAATGCTTATAACTCAATAGGTAATGGATGGATCAAAAAATGGAAAAAAACAGTTCCATTCCAAATCGCTTCCATGGTCAGTTTCCAATTTTATATCTTTCCGTTAAAAAATGAAGTTGTAAATGTGTCAGAACGTTTTGCGCTTGTTGAGCACAGCAGTTAAGAACAGCCTTAACATACTCCAATCTAGATCAATATTGGCTCACAAATTTTAAGAATAAGAGAGAATTAGGCGATTATCATAAAAGAAAGAATATAAGGCATTATAAGCAAAAATGCCGACGGTAAAATCATAATAACTTGAAATTCAATTCCAGACGCTAAAAGCTATAGATTTAGGTGCTTGCTATTTTGACAATTTTTTCTGCGAGACATTCTTTTCAGAAATATACAGGGTGTCCTAGAAGTAATGGGACAAACTTTAAGAGGAGGTAGGGGACATCACAAGGATTCAGAATTGCATAGCAACCCATGGTCAGAAACGTCATGGGAAGGTAGTATGACAGGTACAAGGAACGAAGAGACACAAGACTGAGATCATCTGAAATAATTTATTGGTCAACGATATTACATTTACAGTGGTAGATGATATGTGAAAATGTTACAAAAGATGTTCAAAGTTTCCACCATTGCTAGCGATGCATGCATTACACCGTCGAACCATGGATTGGCGGACTCGCTCAAATACACCTGGATTTTGTTGGATATCCGCAGCAGTACAGTCGAGTCTTGCAACCAGATCCATATCAGAATGCACAGGCGTTGCGTACAAAGCACTTTTCAGTGCATCCCAGGGAAAGAAATCTATGCTGCTCAAATCAGGAGACCGTGGTGCCAAGAGCGTGGGTCTCGTGAGCAACACCACCTAGCGGCGAACGAGGCCTTTTCCAACCATGGGTTGCTATGCAATTCTGAATCCTTGTGATGTCCCCTACCTCCCCTTAAAGTTTGTCCCATTCCTTCTGGGACACCCTGTATAATATGAAAAATTCAATAAAACCATCTTGTCAAATGAGTCCAATTGAACTTACATTCTCTTAAAGGTAAGTAAGTACGAAGCTGATATAAATTATTTGGCATCCAAGATGAGACAATAGAAATAATATTTTTTAAACAAATTTCTAAAGTATAACATCAAATATTGTCCATATTTTTTTTTATTCTAAAAGCAAAATTTTAAGCCATTTTGATTCATTGTTATTTGATCCATTAAATGTTTTATTGGTGACACGTCATGATCAAGTAAAATATATTTTTGGAAAATTTTGGCACGTGGATATGAAAAGGTTCGCCGTCCCTGACCCATGCGAGTTAAAGCTCGGACAGACAGACAGTCGAATTTATAAACGTTTTTCAACTACAGTAAAACCTCCCTAAAGCGACCACGTTCCGTTCCAATAAAACTTGGTCGCTCCGAAACGTGGTCGCTCCGAAACGTGGTCGCTTAATGGAAGTCATGTTTAAATCTAGATTTTAATTATTGAAAAAAAGTAACAATTAATGTTACTAAAATTTATTTTTCACATTAGGAAAAAATATGAAAATTTAATATCAAAACTAAAGTTAATTACATAAGTTAATGACTGCAGAGTTTTAAAAAAGGAATAAATTGACGTTTGCTTTGATTTTACGGTTTTATCTTTTATAACTTTTATTTCCAAGTCCTTTCCAAGTACAGTAAATGAATGCAATATTTTTTTGGACGGGAACAAATAATGACGATTTCATTCATTTATCCATTTCTTTGAGAGTTTCCTGGCAGAATAGGGCGGGGGAGTTTATTGGCCGTCATGCTTAATTTGTCATCAGAGTTAAATTCATTGCCTAAAAAGGCACAAAGAAGTTTAAACATTTAAAAGTTACTACAATAATAAAAAAAATTCTAAACTTAGTTTAGAAGTTTGATGAATAATGCGCTCTCCTGAATTATTTTTCTAATAAAACCTTCTTCAAGCGACCAGAAAAAAACGGAATTTGTTTCATTTTCTTCGAAGAAATCGGTCGCTCATGGAGGGAGTTCAACTGGGATGGTCTCTGAATGGAGGTAAAATTAGTATTGAACCTATGGTAATAAATTTCGTTCCATGAAAAAAGAGTCGTTCAGGGAGGTGGTCGCTTAATGGAGATGGTCGCATAGGGAGGTTTCACTGTATGTTGGAAAGTGATAAAAATATTCCTGTATAAACTTGAAATTCATTTTTAAATTAAACTTAACATGAACAGATATGAATCATTCTGTGTATTGAAACATGAAGGAAGAGTTTTCCGCTTAACTGAATCTTCAAAAATGAAGAAAACTTTCGAAAAATAAATTTATCTTTGTATGTATTTTTTTAACCTTAAAGTGTTTAGAATATTTCCTCAAATCTTTGTTTTACCCAATTTTCAAGTCGTGACAAGCCGTATCCTTCTCCTCTTGAAAAATAGATTGCGTTCGGAAACAAAATCAGGAGGAATTCGCCACACAGCTTCATTTCACAAAAATGTGGAGCGGTGGAGCGGGACAGACAGTCAAGAGAATTGGATTTCTAAATACTCACTCGCTGCAACCCTTTCCCAAGTTCTCCGAAACATCTCCGGTTTTCATCTGATCGCGAAGTGATTTCAGCGGATTTGAAAAGATTGGAATTACAAAGCTCAAATTTGACACTTCATCGGAGTTTTTTAGCTCACAGGCTATCAAAGCCTGAGAGCTAATGTGCCCGCCGGCTCTCTATGTACGCATGTACGTACGTACGTATACGTAGCAAAAAGATGCAAATGAAGCAAAAAGATGAGGGGTTGTATCCATATATCCATTGATTAGTGCCAATATACAATACACAAAATTGCACATACTACTGTATTTGGACACAGTCCCTCATGTTTTTTGCTCTTCCTTTTGGGAATAACAGATTTCGAGCTTATTCTATCAACGATAATTTTCAGACTTTTCATACCATGTTTTTGAGACGTTCACAAAAGTACATTTAGCTAACACATTATGCACAATATATTTTGATTACATTCAGGCATGCGCAGTGAATCATTATTTAGTAAACCTGACCATTTTTCATACAATTTTTATTATTTTTTAATTCTGATTGCAGGGTCTAATTCTGCTGTGTACAATGTTGTTTGTCAAATTTTCTGAAAAGAACTTTTTTTTATATTAAGAACTCTACAAATTATAAGCAAAAAAACTTGGCAAAATTTGGGACTCTTTTTATAAAAACTTTAATTTCTCTACGAGTATACATTCTATTCTCATAAAAAGGAACACAGTTTATTACAATAAGCTACTTAACCATAATCTACAGTTTGAACGCTTTTGCTAGATTAGTCTTTACAGGGTAATCTAAAAGATATTCGTTCTTTTTCAATTTGCTGATGGTTCCCTATGGAGTTTCGGGGGAAAATCTCCGCGGAAATATATGGCCTGTACATTTCTTTTTACACACCTGGAGTTTTAGAATAATTCCTCATGTATTTTTCTAGATATTTAAGAAAACGTCTAAAATCGCAAGTGACCGGTCATCTTTGGCAATATAGTGCAGAAATAATACAAATGGTGATTTTTTTCTACATTGTAAAAAAAAAAAAAAAAAAAAAAAAAAAAAGGTAAATGTTTCTTAATCCGGGAAAATACAGAGTGTCTATAAAAAAAATAGTTCCAGTCAATAATTTGCGCCGGAGCTCAGCTTCGCTACTTCTCTGATTTTAGAAAATATTTAAATATGGGTCGGAAATCTCCGGAGCTCATAAATACAGGGCTCCGGAGCCCAGTGCAAAAGCGATTCCGAAAAACCGAAGCCTAAATGACCCTTTCCTTTCGCTCCAATCTCCACGTTTCTGCATTCTTTTCTATCAAAACACTTATAGGTGAAGTAGTGTGACGCACACGTAGAAAATGGAGATGAAACGGTGCGTAGGATTTTCTGAAATTTTTCTTATAAATGTTTTTGCTAGTTGTTCTTTCATTATATATAATAGAGGGTGTCCACTCTGGACGGTGTCCAATGGCTAATTCCTAAACCGTTAGTCATAGACATATAATTCCAATTGCAAAAATGTTTAAAATCAGGTAAAGCAACATTTTAAAAGCAATTTGGGTCAATAAAAACATTTCTTAAAAAATTACGAAATTTAAATTTTTATACGTTCTCCCGGTCCTCTAAGTTATATTTAGTAAAATTTTCCTATGACACTGACAAGTAAGGCAAAAAAAAGTCCCGTACAATTTTCATGTTAGATCAATGGGACTTTTTTTGTCTTACTTGTTAGTGTCACAGTAAAATTTTAGTAAATATCTCTTATAGGACCGGGGGACCGTATAAAAATTTAAACTTCGTAATTTTTTAAGAAATGTTTTTATTGATCCAAATCGTTTTTAAAATATCTCTTTAGCTCATTTAAAACATTTTTGTAACTGGAACTATATGTCTATGACTAACGGTTTAAGAATTAGCCATTGGACACCGTTGAGGTGGACACCGTGTATACTATATATGCATAGCTGCCAACAATTCCTTTTTTGTGTTAACACTATTGCTGCATCATAACCCTTACCTTATTTAATTTCAGAATTCTGCTCATAATTAACATTAAAATTAGATAAAATTTTCTATTCGGACGGAGTGATAAACTAAAGTGGAATAGTTGACAGCCCCTTACGCAGCAGAAAATATTTAGTTAAAATTTTATAGTATGTTAAACAAATTGGAAATTGCACGTCAAGTGTGGCAAATGAGGTGCGTTCGTACTATAACTAGTTTCATAACTATTTTTTGCACCGCATAGTGTACTGAATGTATATTTCAGTGCACTTCGTAAGTGCCTATCCATTTCATTCTGTTCGAAAGGCTGTGACATGATTAAAATGCACTTGCAATAATTTTTTCCCGTAGGCCGTCATGTAACGGAAAGTTTTGACTGTCCCTATCATTCAACTATACATCCGATTTTCACAAAATTTGAAATAACTCAACAAAATTTTGCAACAATTATGGATATAAAATTTCAGACCATTTGGTTGCGTCGTTTTGGCTCTGTTATAGGCGGACGGACAGACAGACGGACGGACCGAACGACGACTATAGGTGCTACGTATTTATATAATTACGAACGCCCCTAAAAACCGACATTCCGATTTGCGAAAACTGATTAATACTCTGTAGAAAACGACTCGTTAACGCTTCCGAAGATCAGTGACGGCAAAAGAAACTTTTTTAAACTTCGAAAGTATGTTGATTTCTTATGTTTCTAAAAATAATGAATGCTTTTCGGAAACATTATTAACTGGCAAGAGGTTATTGTCTATTTTCGTTCGTAATTATGTTATATGTTCTTAGCTTAAGCAGCATTTGTCATTTTTACTTTTTTCTTTCTAAAGAAGAAAGTATTGTAATAGAGGTTTTTTTCGACTTCCGGTTTTCGACGGATTTGCATGTGTTTCGATTTCATTTGAACGGAATCTATTTTTTAGGGTGTTTTAAGTATCATATTGTATGAATTTTATTTTAATTTTTTAATCTTCAATTGGCTTAACTAATTTGTTACAAAAATTTAACATTAAATGTAGAACGAATTGAATGAAATAACTTAATATCTGTACCTTCTCGGGCTTAAACAGTGCAGGAAATAATTTTTTTTTTTTAATTTGTTCTTCAAATTATGTTTTTGTTTAATTAGTATTACTGCTACACAAAAAATTAGCAAATTAGGACTATAATTTCAGAAGCTATAACTAAAAATATGAAAATGTAATTTAACATTAGAAGCACTCAATTTTGAATGTTTATAATTCAAAAACTTATAATTCAAATGACTTTAAATTGGGTGTCTATGCATAGTTTGAACCAAAGATTTAAAATATCTCGTTAAAATTAGGTATTGCCATTGAAAAAAAATGAAGTTTGGATTCGTTTTAATATGTAGATGGGCCCCTAAGTAAATTTTATATACGTCATTTAAAAGTAGACATTATTTCCAATCGTTCGGTACCAGTAACTTTCGTCTACGATAATTTGTTGAGGAGTTAGTAGGGGTGTTTACTTTTTTTTTCCACGACTGTACGTATATGATTTAAAACCACAATTTTTTAGGGGGATGAAATATATAAGTATGTTCTTTAATTCCAAGTATTTAAAAAATTTGAAGATGCGGAATTAGTATTTATAGGGGGCTACAAACCGTGAGACATTTGTCGAGTAGAAAATGGGTATAACAGCTTATGCGAAGGGTTATAAAATAAATTTTGGAACACGAATGAAATTTTTTGTGCCTAATTATACTTCAGATTTTAATAATTAACTTGAACCTAAATGAATTTATATTTAAAGGATTTTTTTTATTTTTAATACAAAGTTGTATTGAGCTAATGGAAAATTTTGAAATTTTCAACAGTATAATCACATAAGAAAATATTTTTTTGAACAATAAAAATGAAATTTTTGGTTCAGTTTATAGAGACTACCATGAAACACATATTTTGAAATTTCATGAAAAAATATTCAGAAGTATTTGAGATATCGTGCGCGTTATGTCCAAAACCGTCATTTGGAGAAAAATGGCTTCAAAGTTTCGAAAACGCCGCTTCAGGTATAATTCTAAAAGTCATTACTTATGTTCAAATAGGAATTTCAAGGAAAGAATTATATCAAGGTATTTAGAAAAGATAGGAGTTTAATATCTAAAAAAATTAAAAATTCGAAAATTTTGAAGCTTTAAGAGTTCCTTTAAATAATGTAAACATGCTATATAGAAATTTAAATTTTTTACAAATTTCCGAAAGAAAAAAACCCGAAGAAGAACTGGTTTGTCATAAGTGCAAAGAATATTTTCACGGAGGTAGGGGCGTTGAACACAGTAAAGATAATTGGATTTCTATCCCTTCGACAATTTCCCAAGTTTCGCAAAATTTCGTCTTGTTTCATTCCAGCGGATTTAAAAAGATTGCAATTACAAAGCTTAGCGCTTAGCTCGAATTTAGCATATAATTTTCGCTGTTTCACTTTTTAGAGCAAAGAGAAATTTTTTCTAAATTGCCATATCCAAGGGAGTATTTCTCACATTTTTACGTATAAATTAGTTTTCTACTTAAAGGACATATAACATAAATTTTAAATTAAGTATTTTTATTTTTATCCAACATTTATCTATCGTAATACAGTAGCATTGATTTTCTGAATCACCAACTTCATCTCTAAAAAAGATAATTATGCCACACTGCAACAAAAAAGTAATATTTTTTTAAGTATTAAAATGATGATTTAGAAAAATGAACCTGTTTTATTACGATAGATAAATTTTGAGTAGTATAAAAATATGTAACCTAAAAGTTTAGGTTTTAAACTACTTTACAACAAAACAAAGGTAACAAAGCTACTTTATGTGTAATAAACGGTCAAGTGCGAGAAATACTCACGTACAGAGGGTTTCTCTACAATAAATATATTAATTAGTAACTGTATTATTAAAAACAATCGATGCTAAAAGAATAATAAGACTTTGTAAAAAACCATACAATGTAGTTGGGTATAGCTGTATATACCAAGAAAAGTATAAATGGCTTTACCATGAAAGTTAAGAGAGATATGAAGCCTAAATAGTACCAAATATTCTTCTGCATAACTCTTTTTTTAATCTTATCCTAATCTGTTTATGATGAACTTAATTCGGTGTTGACAATAAAAGTAGTGCCTATTTAAACTTCATTTGACATTTCACAAACCAAAATTTAGCGTAGTAAAAATATTTTCTTTTTAGAATGAACCTAAAACAAAACCGTGTTCAAAGTTTAAATTTGGCATTGTGCAAAACGCTCTTCGAAAGGAGGTCGCAAAGTTGCAATGTCACCTTGGTCTGTGCCGCGTTTTTCCATATAGGCCTTTAATTAACCTCTGAAGACACCGGTGGCGTATTGAGAGAGCCGCTCAATGCGAACTAGTCCTGAATCCGATAGCAATTATGTGATTAATTCAAATTAAATTAGTCTGTTTTAAAGGTTTGACGTTTATTACTTTTATACTACTACTGGGCATTGCATTACACAAATATATCATTAAAAGTTGTTATCTAGGCTTTAAAAGCCGATGAAGCATAGAGTACGTCGCCCGTGTCTTTATGTATGTCCAAACCGTCTGTGTCTTTAAGGGTTGATTTCTCGGCTAATTACAAACAATGTTTTTCGAAAATCATTATAAACAATCCTTTTGTACTTCTGCTACTGTAGGTACCTCAGCGCTCCTCAACTCCTTTGCTAAACGTCCGCAAATAGAAATTTGTGTGTGACGAAAAAATGCGATTTTCTCAAAAACTAGGTGACCAGGTAATCACTATAGTTTTCTTGAAAGGTTTAAATTAACTTCTATTACCTCTAATTTTTTATAATTTTAGTATCAGTAGATTCGGAAATGGAGGTGTGGGGGGGGGGGGGGGTGCATATTTTTGTATTACATTTTCAACAATACCTCTGATAATATAATACTTAAAATTAAAAGAAATATATTTTTGAGTTCGGCGTTACAAAAGCTTTCACACGATATACAAAGAAACGATTTATTTATTTTTATCAAATAAATTAATTCGCTCCCCTATATTTTTCCTAAATATATATTTCTAAAGGGTTAATCTATACTAATATTATAAAGAAGTAAAGTTTGTGTGTGTGTTTGTTTATTTGTAAGGAATAATCTCTGGAACTACCGAACCGATTTCAAAAATAATGGTAGAAAATTAATGGTGACAGTCCCTGTTCCAACATAGGCTATATTTTATTTCGATGTCACAATTCCCAAGGGGGTCCAGGAGCAAAAAACGTTCTAAAAATACAATTTTTGTGTTATCGAAAGGGCTAGAAACTTGAAATTTGGCATGGTAATTACTTATGAGATATAAATGATGCATTTTAAGAACAGCTTCTAAAAAAATCTAAATTTAAAAGGGGTGAAAATGCGCGAAAAGCATTCTAAAAACGATCTAAATTATGATTTCTATGCAATCTCAGGAAATACCAAACCGGTTTAAATAATAATGTTAACAAATTGATGGTGAGAGTCCTTGCTCCAAATTAGCTCATATTTTAAAACGGTGCCACTACCACCTGAGGATGCAGGAGCAAAAAACGTTCTAAATTGCGATTTTCGCGATACTGAAGGAGCTAGCAACTTGAAATTCTGCATGAAAGTTACTTATAAGATTTAAATCCTAATATATAAACAATATATAAACAATATATATAAATTACCATTTCTATACAATATATATCAGGAAATACCAAACCGATTTCAAAACTAATGGTTGCAAATTGATGGTGTCAGTCCCTGCTCCAACACAAGTTATATTTTATGTCGGTGTGACTAACACCTGGGGCTTGCAAAAGCAAAAAACGTTCTAAATTGTGATTTCTGTGGTACTGAAGTGGCTAAACAACTTGAAATTTGTCATGATAGTAACTTATAAGATGTAAGTCCTATATAAAAAAAAATCTAAAAAAAAATTCAAATTTTAAAAGGGTTAAAATGCGCGAAAAGCATTCTACAAACGTTCTAAATTGCGATTTCTAATGTAATTGTTAAAGATAGAAAATTGAAATTTGGCGTGCTAGATACATAAGGTAAAATGATTTCTAAGACAGTTACTAAAAATTTCGAAATTTAAAAGGGTGAAATGAGTGAAAAGCTTTCTAAAAACGTTCTAAATTACGACTTCTGTTGAGTCTAAGGAAATACTAGGCCGATTTCAAAAATAATGGTGGCAAATTGATGGTGACAGTCTCTATTTCAACATAGGCTATATTTCTTGTCGGTGGCACTAAAAAAGAGAGCGGTGTAGGAGCGAAAAACCTTCTAAAATTGTAATTTTCGTGATATTAAAAGGGCTAGAAACTTGAAATTTGGCATGATACTGACTCATAAGATGTAAATTCTCTCCAAGAACTGTTTCTAAAAAAATTCAAATTTAAAATGGGAAATGGGCGAAAAGCGGTCTAAACATTTTTTAAATTTCGATTTTTATGGAATTGTTAAAGATAGAAACCTAAAATCTGGTATGATAGATGTTTATAAGACGTAAATCATTCTAACAGATTCGAAATTTAAAGGGGTAAAATGAGCGAAAAGCATTTTGAAAACTTTCTAAATTATGATTTCTGGGGAATGTCGGGAAATACCAAACCGATTTCAAAATTTATGTTGGCAAATTCATGGTGACATTACCTGTTCCAACATATGCTATATTTTATGTTGGTTTCACTACCAGCAGACGGGTGGTAGACCGTTAGACTAAATGCTTGGAATATGGCATGGTGATTACTTTTAAGTCGTAAATGCGTGCTAAGAACAGTTTCTAAAAAAAAAAATACAAAACCTCAAATGAAAACTGAAAGGACCGTAAAAGCTTCAAAATACATTCTAAATTATCATTTATTTAGAATTTGAGTTCTTCTCATTAATTTAAGTCTAATTTTCGCTTAATGTCGCGTAATAATGAAATTTGTTCAAACTATCGCTTAATTAGTAATTTTTGAATTATTTCTATCAGTGTAATTTTTCTAATAAAAAGAGCCACACAAATACCACTTGGCATTATTCAATTGTTACGCGAGCAAAGCCGCGGATTTTCCTAGTAATCTATAAACATGTGTGTCAATAGCTTTCGTTGCTTCAGTTAATTTGAACTTTCCATGTTCCATAGTTTTCGAGTAAAATGGCTATGACAAACGGACAGCAGGCACAAGAGGGATCTTATAATGGTTAAGTTTTTACTTTTAAAGTACGAAACCTTAAAAATATCAGACATGCCCAAACCCGTACACATGGGTTGACCAAAATATAACTTATAGGAACCATGCATCGCATAAAAATTTAAATTTCGTAACTCTTACAAAAAATAACTATTGCGGTTTAAAAGGATTATCAGAGGATAAAGAACATTTGAAACATTTTTATAATTGAAACAGAGCAATTCCATCGTAACTGATGTAACATTTGATAATCGAATTTTGTTTTCAAAACTAGGTAGAAAATTTACTAATAAAGCTAGAACAAATTTTTACAATTTAAAATATTTCTTACTAAAGTCTTAATAAAAGTCTTAAAGTCTTAAAGTCAAATACCTGCAGATTATTTCAATCTCTCTTTGAGTCCCAAAAATTGCAATTCAAAATTCCGTAACTGACGTAACATAAAATAAACAAACATTTTTTCTGCCTTCATTGAAGTGTAAAAATTACCGAAACTATACCGTTAAAAGAAGCGATTTAACGTTCTCAACAACACTAAGTAATGCCAAATTATAAAAGTAACTTATTTAATTAATTTCTGAATAATAAAAAATAACTTAATTTGTAAACAGTAATTGACAAGGCATTTTTATTAAGATTTTATTATAGAGAAAAAATATAAATTTTTCCAATCATACCCTTAAATTGAACTTATTATAAATTTTATCCCTCTTTTTTTTTATTTAAAAAAAAAAGATAATTTTCTGTGGAATTTAACAACACTATTTTTAAGGAGCGATGGGTCAACGACAAAAAGGGATGCCCTATATATATGCCCCCTATGTGTGCCCCCTGTAGTCTATAGCATAAGTAATATTCGGTGAAATGTATTTACGTCATCGTGGCCGAAGAGCCTTTCACCGATATCCTTCTCCTCTTTAAAAATAGATTGAATCCGGAAAGAAAATCATGAGAAATTCGCTACACGGCTTCATTTCTCAAGAATGGGGTAACGGGAGGAGGAGTGGGACAGTCGAGGGAATTGGATTTCTAGGTAACTGCCTTCGACAGTTCTCCAAGTTCTGCTAAACATCACTGGTTTTCATCGGATCCGAAAAGATTGCAATTAAATTGAATTGTTTGAAAATCAAAGTTTTCGCAAGATTTTGATTTGTACTTTATATACAGTGGCTCGCAAAACTGAACGTAAACCATTGAAAAAAATACTTTTTTAAAGGTCTAAAATAATATTATTAAATTCTCGTTAAAACCCCCTGACCGCCGAGCAAAAGGACAAAATTGTAATGTTGTTTTCTCTATATATTTTTTTAAATGCTAAAAAGAGATTTTTTTTTTTTTTTACATGATATAAAACAAGTAATAATGTATAAAAATATAACCCTTAAGAGTATTAATCATAATTTAATCTTTCAAAACTGGATTTTACCTGTATAATTATATTAATTTCAAAAATGCTTCCATTGCAGTGAAACCTACAGCCTAGTAAACAGATATATCAGTTCACAGCGGTGAGAAGGTTTTAAAGCATGCAATTTTCAGGAACGATAAAGAAAATAGTAAGAAATGTACTGAGTTAAAAATAACATGCAAGAAATATGATGCATCAGACATGGAATATGAAACACTTTCCAACACGAAATTTCTTTTTTCCATACAGTGAAATGAAATATCTTAATAAGCAACTTAAAAAAAAACTCATAGCTCAATAAAAATCTATTATCAGCCATGGCCAAACATTTCCGGCAATGCGTGCAAATTCTTTTGGGTAGTAGTGTATGCAATCTATAGAATTTATACTCTCTACCTTAATGTATAATACACTGAAAGTTAGATAAGTTTAAAGGGTCTCAGGGCTCTTAATATTGGAAAAAATGAAAAAAAAAAGACCATTTTTAACATTTAATATCTTAAAATGTATATGATTTTAAAACACAATATTTAGAGGGATGAAAGATATAAGTATGTTCTTTCCATTCATTTCATATATTTAAAAAACTACAAGATGCAGAATTAATATTTATAGGGGGCTTCAAACTGTCAAACATTTGTCGAGAAGAAAATTGATAAGACAGCTTACGTGCAGGATTACAAAATTAATTTTGCAACTAGAATGAAAATTTTGAGGCCTAATTATACTTCAGATTATAGTAATTACTCTGAACCTAAATAAATTTGAATGTAACGCCTTTTTATATTTTTAATATAAAGTTGTATTTAGCTAATACAAAATTCTGAAAACTTCAATCGTATAATCACCTAAAAATATAATTTTTTGAACAATAAAAAGAAACATTTAGGTTCAGTTTATAGAGACTAACATTAAACATATATTTTGAAAATTTCATGAAAAAATAGTGAGAAGTTTTTGAGATATTCTGCGCATTATGCCCAAAAACTTTATTTGAGAAAAATAACTTCAAAATGTCGGAAAGGCCGCTCCAGCTATTGCGCGGGCATAACTCTAAAAGCCATGACTTCTGTTCTAATGGGAATTTCAAGGAAACAATTATATGCAAGTATTAAGACAAGATAGTAGTTTAGCATCTGAAAAAATTAAAAAATCAAAACTTTTGAAGTTTTAAGAGTCCTGGGACCCCTTAAAAATGCATACCAGAGGGAAAACGCACTTCTAGCAATGATCGACTTAGTCGACCTTTAACCGAAATATTTTGTGTATCTCTTTCAGTGAACGATAAATGCTATGCACCCCATAACCAATAGAAAACTTTTTGCAGTGCACTTCAGTGAGTTCATAACATCGTTAAAATGCACCACAAACGATTTTTCTTCATAGATCATAAGGTAACAGAATTCCTTTGTGTGTCAGTGTAAAGGGACTATAAATACTACTTATTCTATACTCCTGAGAAAACATTTTGTAATCTATCTCAGCAATGCCTATCCATCTCATTACGTTTTAAAAATCATAACATCCATGAAATTCACCACAATCCATTTCTCCACCCCCCCCCCCATAAATTATAACATAACGTAATTGTTTTGTGTGTCCGTGTGTAAACAAACTCTAAACAAACTCCGTGTGTAAACAAACACACTTCATTTTCAATGCCGAACGTTCTATGGTAAACTTCAATAACGTATAAAAATTTCGTGGAAATCCGAAAATATTTACAAGAGTTAGAGCACGGATAGATAGACAGACTGAAGCCATAAACACTTTTCAGCTATATTCGAACGTGTATTAGAAATGAGGAGCCAATAATGTTTCAGTTAGCATCCTTTTTATGTGAAAGCCACAAATTTCAGAGTCACAAAATGGAGTCACTCTTCATAAAAACTGTGACTTCTCTGCCACAATCTTTTTTTTTTTTAACACTTTCCAACAAAGTAGAAAAGTGTTTATGAATTCGGTTTACCTGGTCGTCTGTCTGTCCACCCTCTAACTTACGTCAATAGATTCGGATTTTCACGCAGTGGGTATAGGTTAATGATCTGGGACTTGTTTATAACTAATTGGGTCCTTTAAAAATTTTCACCTCTAAACAGGACCCTTCAAACAGGACATTTCACAAAATTCTTTATTTTAAAAATAGACTTTCCACCTCCAAACTGAAGTTTTTACAAATTTAATTATTTAAAAATAAAATCTGACTTGTCATTTTGCATACGTAATGAAAATATATTTTCTTAAGGTGGACCGGAAAAGCCCTATCTCCGCCATGTTAAATTCACCAATTTTATGTACCTTTTTCTCAGTAATGGTGAAAGAGAGAGGTCTAGATTTTTTAGAGTAATTAGAATAACATGATTTACGTATTTTAACAGAGTATTTTCTTTCTAAGTGAAACTCAAAATTAATTATTAATTATTTATTGAAAGTCTTTTTTAAATTAACATTTTTGGTAAGATTCAACTGCCTAAGATAAATAATTCTCAACAAGTCATTAAATCCCTGTGTTAAAGTATACAGTATACCATAATATAAGTATTAAAAAAATCTGAGTTCTTAAGTTTAATAGATATTGAAAAAAAGGAACATAAACATGAAAAATCCAAGTTTTGAGAAAAAGTCAATGAAAGATTTAAATGGCCATTAAGCCGTGAAATACTCTTAGAAAGAATGAATAATTTCTACACTTATTTTTTCATGCATAAACATGTGTGACACATCGTTGAAAAGATAAAAGTTTAAACTATTTAATGATGTAAAAAAGTAAAAATTGATTTTTTGGTTAAATTTTGCTTTCCCGCTCCCCTTAAATATGTATAAACAAAAAGCTGAATATAATGATTATTTCAAATTCACAAAATTATGACTAGATTTTTCACAAATATAAAAAGTTGTTCACAATTTTACAAAAACAGGACCCAGTGTGAAAAGTCTGAACAGAACCTTGATGATATTTACCATGGCATGTTCGGTATTGAGAAGTGTGTAGCATTAATAGTTCATTGACAGGGCCACTCAAAAGAATTCCGTTAGATGAGGGTCCATGGGGAAAAATCGTTTGCAGAGTATTTTAATCACATGACTCTATTTCAAATGGATTGAAATGGATATAAATTACTGAATTTGATGACAAGATGATGACTATAGACTACAGAACAGGAATTCTGCTTTTTCAGAATTTAGTGTCGCCCCCGGCATTTCCATTACTTCATTTTCTTCTGGTCGGCTGGTGGTTTCTATTATTATGAAACAGCCATTATAAATGAAGCTCAAAAAAATTATGGCTATTTTTTTTTTCCATTCTGACCAGAAAATCAGAGTTCTAACTTTTTACTGCTGCTCTTTCATCTTCACCTAACGCTTCATTTATAATGGCTGTTTCATAATAATAGAAGCCACCAGTCCATCAGAAGAAAATAACTCGGTTAAGCGGGACTCGGATAATCGGTACTCTACTGCAAAACATATTTCAATTTTAAGACTTAAAGCACACGCTTTTATTTTATGTAAAATGACGTCATTTGCATTAATATAGATTCTTAAAATTAAATATAGTTTATAATAGCTCCCTGTTTTATCACAAATCATTCATTTATATTTTTCTCAAAATAGCATGTATTTTAATTTTTTTTTTCAATTTTTATGAGAAAATGGCAACAAGGAGATACAATTGTTATTTTGCAACAATTTTTTTTATTTTTACTTTCTACAGAAACTTTTACTTGAGATGCCAAAATGAAACAAATATCGCTAAAAACTACAAAAAAATTAATATTTCAAAAACAAATGGAGATGCAGTTTTCAAACAAATTGCATTAAAAAGTAGTTTTTTTTTTTTCTCAATACGACGGTCTAAACATTGAAAATGTGCGATGCTTAGAAGTTTTAAAAAATGCTGTAGAGTATTGAATCACACAATGAAACATCGGCTTTTGCTTTACGGCTGGCGTATACAAGGTAACGTTATTTATTGGAGACAAAATAAGTTGGGAGAAATAAATAGCATTCCGGGGGCTAAAAAGGACATTCATAGCATTTGTCGTTCATTTACAGGGACACACAAAAGAAATCGGTTACAGCAGTGTCTTTGAGCAAGAGTTGCTGGAAGTGCGTTTTCCACTTCGACAGGCGCTTTTAAATGGAACACATTTTTTACATGTGACTCGTTGTGTATCCATTCTGTACCTCGTCTACAGGGCTGCACAAAAGAATTTAATCACCCTTCCCCTTATGAGCGGAAAATGGCTGAAGGGAATTTTTCAACTGAAACAGGGCCGAAACTAAGGGGGGGGGGCAAAGGGGGCATGTGCAACGGGCGCCAAGCGAAAGATTATACCTTTGGAATCGAGTTATTTTCTTCTGATGGACTGATGGCTTTCATTATTATGAAACAGCCATTATAAATGAAGTGTTAGGTGAAGACGAAAGAGCAGCCGTAAAAAGTTAGAACTCTGATTTTCTGGTCAGAATGGGGGAAAAAAATGGCCATAATTTTTTTTTTTTTATAATAATGAAAGCCAAGCAGTCCATCAAAAGAAAATAACTCAGTTAAAGCGGAAACTCGATTAAGCGGGACGCGCATAATCGGAACTCTACTGTATAAGCAAACACTGTAAATAGCCGGTAATACATGCGAATTCTTTTATGAGAATGAACTATAATTGCAACATACGTCACATTCAATTTACGTAGTTCAGTATTACATATTTTATGATTACATATTTTAAATTTTAAAATAAGTCGGCCATTAGAAAATTACTAAAATTCTCTTTGTAAATATACTTTGAGGAAGAAAGGGGGAGGGCGCCAAAATTCATGTTTGCCCCGGGCGCAAAAGAGGCTAGTTTCGGCCCTGAACTGAGATATGTACAAACTGAGCTCAATTTTGACATGCATGTAGTTAACCCTTTGAGGGGCAAGCAATAATTCTCTGTAGTATTGAATTCCCATCGGAATAATCGAAACATCTTATTTTAAAATAAGGAAAAGCAATTTTTCAGCATTTTGTCCCCCAGAGTTTAAAATATAAAATTTAGTTAAAAGTTTCTGGTGCGAATCTTGTTTAAATTAGGTGGAATATAATATATCCCACCGCCACCTCAAGGGGTTAATCGATACAAATCTATATATCTTATACAGGGCTACTGAAAGAATTCGGATCATTTTTACTTTCTTCTATCTTCAATAGAAGAAAGTATTGTAATCGAAATTTTTTCGACTTCCGGCTTTCGACGGATTTACACGTTTTAGAGGTCAGATATCCCAAAAAACATGTTTATACAAAATGTGTCTGCCTGTCCGTGTGTCGCACACGGATATTGTACCATTAAAAAGTGTATGAAGTTATGCATAGAATTGAACTTTTTTTTTTTTTTTTTTTTTTTTTTTTTTGGCTGTGGCAAGCAGGACTTTCCTTAATTTGAAAAAAAATTGCCGGAAGGTGGCGATTTTTGTACCATTATGAATATTGTAAAATTGAAAAGTGTATGAAGTTATGCATAGAATTGAACCGTATGTTTTTGGCCATGGCAAGAAGGTCCTCCCTGAATTTGAAAAAATTCCACCGGAAGGGGGCGCTGTAATAGCTACCGCAGGAAGGGGGCATTGTAACAGCGATTTTTGTGAAATTTTCAATATTGTATCATCGAAAAGTGCATGAAATTATGCATAATACTAATAAAAATACTAATAAAACTAATAAAAATGAAACATTGACATTTGTAACAACATTTTGAAGAAAGTTTTGGGATTGGCATATCCAACTAGTTAGACTATAGATCGTAATGTAATTGCTGATTTTGGGTTTTCAAGTGTGTTATACGTTTCCATAGGGTTGAATCATACATCCTATTTCCACTTATTAAACGGTGCAGTTTTGTTAGATTATTCTGAATGTGTTGGAAAGTGCTTCATAAACTATGCTTGTCGCATGATTTTTCTTCCTCCCCCCCCCCTTTTTTTTAATGAATCAATATAATAATTTTATTACTTTAATATAATAATTCTTAGTAAAAATAAACAAATTATCATCAAAATGAGCTTCAGAATTGAAACATATGAGGAAATTTCGAAATTTGTGAATCAGATGTTCAAAGAAAATAAATTATTAGTTAAATTTTAAAGTAATTACAAAGATTATCCAGCGCAGTCATAGATGCCGTCAAAAAATATTCAAAAGGATTAAAAGATAGGGGAGATCGCAAATAAAATTTGAAAGGGAGAAAAAGAATTCTCAGTTTCATTAGAAGCAAGCGAAAAATCATTTGGAAAGTATCAAAAATGTATCAAAAATGATTTGATACAAAAATGATGACACAAACTTTTCGGAGAATAAAAAGAAGTGTTTATGCATAAAACATTCGAAGAAAAACGAATTACAATGATCCTATAGTTACAAGAGAAAACTGATTTCTGAAGCAAATTTGGGAGCAAAAGAAAAAAACGAAATCAAATATTCAAATATTTTATTATTCATAAAAAAGTATATGTTTTGGGAATTATGATAAACGTTTGTTTAGCAGAAACTGAAGGGGAGGTTCTACATCTTTCCCCTAAAATTCGCGTGTGTTTTTTTCGGTGCGATCATAATTATATAAATACAGGGATGCCACAGGCGAATGTTTTTCTATTCTGTTCTCATCCACTCTTTAAAAAAATAGATTTCGTAGTATATTTCTCTTAAAAATGTTTTCGAACAGTGTGTCAATAATTTTTATTTTGAGAAAGTGGGTTGAGGTAGAATAAAAAAAAACTGTCGCCTGTGGCAGTCCTGTAAATACGTAGCGCCTATAGTCGTCGTCTGGTCCGCCCGTCTGGTCCGCCTGTAACAGTACAAAAACGAACCAACCGAATGGTTGGAAATTTAGTCTATATGAATCGTTGGGAAAATTTGTCGAGTCCTTTCAAATTTTATTAGAATCGAATCAAAACTTATCGCTTTCATCGTGGTAATGGCGCGCCTTTGTGCCACCCTTTGCGCTAAGAGCCTGAGCCGCTCCTCGCAGCGCTAAAATTGAAACAAAACACAAATTCATTTAAAACTTGTTTATTTTACTTTGAAAAATAATAATCAATATCATTTCTCAAGCTAATGATTTGTCTGCCCATACAAACATAAAAAAAATAATAAAATGTCGTGTCCGTTTGGGAAAATAAATTCGCACCGGAAAATTCTGCCCCGTAATTATTAGACATTAGATATCTGAATCAATGTCTAATAATTAAATGACAGACTTTTCCGGTACGAATTGATTTCCCATGATTGATAGCTAATATTCCTGGAAGACGAGTTATACTCGTCCCTCGCGATGAAAGTGTTAAAAAGACTAGCCGCCCTTGGCGACCCGTTTGTCCTCCCTTAAAATTTATGTTTGGGAAAGCATGCTAAGCATTGTATCATGTTACTTTTATTCGTAATTTACTCTACTTGGACTCTCTTAAATATAATTAATATAATTCCTTAAGCTAATATTAGTTTTTGTTGCATTCAAATATCTCAATGGGTTGATTTTCTATAAGCAAGTAAACTCTATTGGTTTACAATGAAAGTCTATGGGAATTTGGCGAAATATTAGAGATATCGCCAAGTTGTCGACAAACTTGGTGTCATTTGGCGACAGAACAGGTTCCTCCCTATGGTAACCACCCTTATAGGTATGGAGATGCATTAAATGCTGTTGAGTAACCAATGAGATACGTTTCATTCGATCGTTGCCATTAAACAATTAACAAATAATCGCGATTTCTGTGCCACGTACGATATCGTAATATATATATAGACATTCAAAACAGTTTTCTTCATTATATTAAATCCTCTCATATGTAATCAAATCAGTGATATCCCATGATAGTCATGATTCTAGGTTTCCAAGGTGATGACGTCCTATTGAAGAAGGACTCCTATTATTTCTGTATGACTGAATTTAATCTATAGAAACATACTAAATTTTGCATTCATGCATTGTTGGATAAAAGTGCAACAGCTATGGCACCCAGATCTGACTATTTATAAAACGAGTTATGGCACAAACACACGTCATTTTCCGCGTTTGACATACAATTTCTGACTTGTTTGTGATTTGTTTTCGGTTACAAAGAAGAGAGATATCCTTTTCGACTTTTTGTATTATATTTATTGAGATTTATTTCCATTATATGTTTTAATTTTTGTGTGAAAAAAAAATAATAATGAAAGTGGTACGACGCGACGCTTATCTGAAACTTCTTATTAATCTAGTAAACAAATTAATAAAAATTATAATTTATGTAGAATTATAAATTATAAAAGAAAAAAAAAAGAAAAAAAACCCGAAGGGGATTTAGTTCGTCACAAGTACAATGAATACTTTCACAAGGGTGGCAGCCAGGGAGGGGGGGGGGGGATGAACACAGTAAAGATAATTGGATTTCTAAATAACGCTCTTCGACAATTTCCCAAGTTTCGCAAAATTTCGTCTTGTTTCATCGTATTCGACACCATTCCAGCGGATTTGAAAGGACTGCGATTGCAAAGCTTAGCGATTAGCTAGAATTCGGCCTCTAAATCGAAGATTTTTGGAGATTTTGTTTAGCATTTTAGAGAGAGAGGGGAGTCCTGATCAATAGCTTTTCTAAACTGTAACTTATAGAAGTGCATTGCCAATCGGGGAGGGGGGGGGATCAAATATCAGACATCCTATTAACTCTCTCGCTACGTATTTTTTCTTTTATCAGTATAAGTTCAAAAATTGCGCATTTGTTTCATTATCTATTTCAAATCTACATATATTTTAGAGTTAAAATATGAAAAATTCTTTGTAAAAGAGGTTTTTTTAATATAGAATTTGATCATAAAAAAAAAGGGTGTCAGAAAAATGAATTCGAAGAATAATCATATAAAAGCGAAATTCTGAAAATTAATCTTGGTTAAATTATGATTTTTTTATATGAAATACAAAGGTGAAACATATATACCGTATTTTATGGAAGAAACGCCGCACTCCTCAAATTGGCCTGAATAAGCTTAAAAATATCGTAATCGCCGTATACTGATCAATAGCTTATTCCAAAACTGAAACGTATGCAGGTACATTTCCAATCGGAAAAAAAAAAAAAAAAAAAAAAAAAAAAAATAGTTTCAAATGTCGTCATACAACCTATTAAAAACTATTTATTTCAAAATAGTATTTTTTTTTTTTTTTAACCGCTTGGAATAATGGCTATTGTCTTCGGTCAAGGTAGGAAATCAAAAACATATATCTGAAGCGTTTTATTAGTTGAATCCACATTTTATTCGTTTCCTGATGGGTCTATACAGTCATCTGTATTTTCCCTTTACTTTCAACAGAGATGGATACTTCTGTTGCCACTATGACAAAAAAGTAATAAAAGCTACCAAAAAAAAAATTATAACTCAGAAACAAATTGAAATAGAGCTTTCAAACAAATTGCAATTAAAAATGCATTTTTTTTCTCTATACCACGGTGCAAAAAGTAATAGTGT
Organism: Maratus speciosus; assembly: GCA_963932465.1. Classification (NCBI taxonomy): domain Eukaryota; kingdom Metazoa; phylum Arthropoda; class Arachnida; order Araneae; family Salticidae; genus Maratus; species Maratus speciosus. The sequence continues at coordinate 667,455,668 of OZ010786.1, read as the reverse complement.
GGGATGTTTAGATCTCAGATTAAATAGACCCCATACTGCGTTATCAAGACTCAAACTCAATCTATAAAAGTAGATTTTAATAAATCCAAGATTATATTTCGCACAAATAATTACCAGGAAGCCTTTATAAGAGAATCTGTTGAAATAATGGCTAATAAAGATATAACTTGTAAGTATGCACTATGGAGTTTAGAAAAAATTGCTGCTTAGTAAATAAAAGTTTTTTTTTTTTCTTTTTCGTTAGAAATTTGAATACCTTTATATATACCATCTTATCTGCCGTACAACCCTTAAATTACAATGATTTCTTCTAAACGATTCTTGAATAAGGAAAAAGAAAAATAATAACAACATTTAAATAACCACTGATGACGGCCATGTGATGGCTGAAAACGTTTAGGATTTTTAATGTATTTTAAAGATATTTCTAATGTATTTTGAGCAATTTTATATTATATGTATACACCTGCAAGTAATTTTAGTACATTTATTTGTGCTTTTTATATGAATTTTAAAAATATATTTTTTTTTAAGTTATTTTAGAAAAAATTATTTTTTTCATTTTTTAAGGTCCCTAAAATTTAAATTTAGAATAAGTATAAAAATAAAAATAGCCTTTTTTTAATGCACTTTTTTATAAGCATTCAGTGTTCATCTTCAATTGCAAATCACGCTTCATTTCGTGATTGCAATTCATGATTTTTCTAAAAACTTTCCGTTAGAATACATTAATTTGGAGTGGGCATAGAACACGATTATAGAAACTTCACTGTTACTTACCCATCATACGTAGTATAGGGTAAGTCTTGTAATCGTTTTAAAAATGGAAAAAAAAATTTGACGGATTTACACGTTTCAGACACTGAAGATTCCGAAAAATATATTAAAAAAAAAAAAAAAATTGCCGTCCGTTTGTCTGTGTGTGTGTGTCTGTAAACACTCTATCTCCCGAACAAAATGAGATAGAGACTTGAAATTTCGTGTGTACTTAGTATGTAATAATGGGTAGAAGCCTATTAAATATCAGTAACCTCGATTATCCAGCTCTATTTTTTCCGACTCTCGAAATATTCGTTCTGATAAAAAGTATATGAAATTTTTCGAAATTGTTTATTTTAAGGAGTGAATATAAAAGACAATAAAAAAACATAAATTTCGCATAAAGGATGAAGTCGATCGGATAATGAGTTGCCGAGATATTTGTAATCCTATTTTTCACACTCTTCGATTTTTCATAACTCTGTATTTCATTCAAATTTCAATTCAAAGATGCATTTTAATTCGAAATAAGACGCTTAATCCGACGCAGTAAACTGTTAGTTAATAGGATTATCATTTTTGGTGTTATCAGGATGTTTCTTTTACGCAATTCGGTACTACTCGGTTATCCCGTCGACCAAAAAGCTATCGCCAAACTATCGCTAAATGCTGCCAAGTTTATCGCCAACTTGGCGATATATCGCCAAATCTGGCGATAAAAATATTTCGCCAAAAGGGACGCCAATTTGAAGCTATCTAATTCCCATAGACTCCCACTGTAATACAATCAGGATCCTGTTTTGCTAAAAATATTTAAATATATGTTTAAATTTTAATTTGGAATTTCAATGCAATTTTTTAATATTTTACACACGTGTTTTATTTTCATATTTTATATTATGCATATCCATAATGGATAAGTATTACGGTGGCCCCCAACGACTAGTTTTTTAAACGCTTGGTAGAAAGCAGGAGCTAGTAAATTTATTAACAAAAATTATACTTTTTGCTCGTTTTCTTTTTTCAGATGGGGCAATAGAAAAAAAAAAAAAAAAAACATTGAATTCCGAATTAAATTTTCCTCTCGAAAAATATACTATGAAAGTAATTAGAGTAAAATTTCAAAATGGATATAATGATTAATCAGAGTCCGATGAAAAACATCACAAGCCTTTATTACTAAGGACTACACATAGAAAACATATACTGTAACACAACATAGAATAGAACATCGAGAAAAACAAACTCAAAACTAACAACAACAGTACTGCTGCCACTTACAATGGTACAATTTACTATAACGTTATAAGTACAGTTAATGTGCGATTGCATTCTCAACACAAAAGAGCGTTTTTTTTTTTTTTTTTTTTTTTTTTTTAAGAAGGAAACATCATTTGTGGGAGGGGGGAGTAAATTTTTCGGTCTCTAACAGAAATCATATTTATTAAATTTATTTTTCTGTTTTCAGCATAATTTTTAATTTGTGACAGTAAAAATGATGACAATTTTCACCAAATGGTTAAAATTAAGAAAACTAATCAAGATATCGATTTGAAAATCACGGAGCAAATGTAGAAATTGTTTTTACACCCGAATATCCAATTTTATTATTTTTAAATAGGTCGGTGATTCTTTTCAAAAAAACTGACGGCGACAATACGAAAATTCGGTAAAGGAACCAGGCTTGGACGAACATTCGTTTATAAGGAGCCTCAATATAAGTAAGTCCATAAAGCAGGTATTTAAAACGAATATATGGTTAATGTATGGCTTTTTCAAGAGAAAGTAATGTCACGAATGGCTCTTCATTTATAAGACATGAATTTTCATGTCTCTTCATTTCTTTTTTCAAGAATCAAGACTATATTTACCTAGGCTTAGGAAAACAATTAAAATCCTGGTATAAAAGTAAAAATTTTAATGCTTTCAATATATTTAACAAGAAAGAAAAAAATCATGCGTCAAGCATAGATTATGAAACACTTTCCAACAGATTCAGAATAATGACACAAAACTGCACCGTTTAATAAGTTAAAATATTATGTCTAATTCAACCCTATGGAAACGCATAACCCATGTGAAAACCCAAATTTCAGCTGTTTCCATCTTCAATTGGAAAATTATCCGAATTCTTTGATCAGCCCTGTATATATTGTATTGCCCTATTGTATAATAATCATCTTGTAGTGAAATCCAGTGATTTATATCAATTTCAATACATTTGAAATAGTGTAATGCCATTAAAATACACTGCGAACGATTTTTCCCATTGACTATAATGTAATGGAATACTTTTGAGTGCCCCTGTCAATGAACTATTAATCCCAGATACTTCCTATACAATACCAAACATGCCTTGGTGACCCTACATAACGTTTATCAATTGCATGAAAATCCAAGTATATTTACGGGAGTGACGGCTAGATGGGCAAACAAACCGAATGCATAAACACTTTTCAACTTTGTTGGAAAGTGCTAAAAAGGGTAATTTTTAATAAAAATATATATTTTTGACCTATTTTGAAATAGTCCGGTTAATTTTGAAGATAATATAAAACTCCTAGCATGTAGTAGAAAAGAAAACCTTAAACTAAAAATAAATCTATACATTCATTGAATCTTTAAAAAAAGTTGGAGGAGGGAGATCGTTTGTTAAAAAGAGGGTGCAAATCCAAATATATCTGGTGAATGTATGTCAGTGATTAATTTTTCAGAATAAATATTATTCTGGATGGTTTTGACTGTTTAAGGTTTTCCCTTTCCTGTCTAAAGAAAAGCAATTCTCTTTATGCTAAATATATGCATATCCGTTAACTTATCTTTTCTCGAAATAGACCCAAAAGTGTTGTATAAATGGGGCAAAATATTCAATTCCAAAAAGAACCTTCAGCAAACTTCCTTTCTTTTCAAAATAAAATAAAAAATTCACTTTGGGAGGACACTTTAAAAAAAAAATAACTGCATTTACAGGATTTTCAGAATCACAGAACATAAACTAACCTTTGACTGGATAGTTCTTCTGCACAACTATTCAGAAACAAACTCCATGAGTAGACAAAAGGCATGAGGAGCTGGTCTATACTTCTATACTAATACAGTAAAACCTCTGAATACCGGCCAGCACTGGGAGCACGATAAAGTGACCGTATTTCGGAGGTTGCCATTATTCAGAGGTTCCACATTTTAAAATGTCAAAATTACATTACATTAAAAACAAAATAATTGTCAAAAATTATTTTATTTTTACAATTAAAAAATGCATACTATTGTAAATACTGTTATTTTATACTAATGAAATCACTTAATCTTTTTTTAAGCATATCTCTTTCTCTAAATGCATAATCATTTCCACAGATTTGTTGTACATTTCCTTATCATTTTGAGTGAGCGCAAAATTTTTAATTTCTCTTAAACTAAAAAGAATATCAGAATATGATTTTACGCTACAATTTTGTGATAATTTCATATTATCTTCTGATTCATTTTCGTCATCACACTTATTCTCATTGATTTTGCATTCTATCAGTTCTTCTACCGTATTAAAAGTAGTAACTGCCAAATCATTATCTACATTCACGTACTCGCTGGATTTAATGGTTATTCCGACGTTATTTAAAATACCCCTTAACTCAGCATCATCTACGATTATTTCTGTATTTTCGGATTCCTGATTTGCAGAAATCTGTCATTAAATTTCAATTTTAATTCTAGAGAATTGCAATTAAAATTAACAAACAAACAACAACAACAACAAAAACCTAACAACTATATAAAAATGTGAGAATAAAGAATATTTAAAATAAAAAAGGCTGTGGGGTGGCCGTTGTTCGGAATTCGTTGTTCAGAGGTTTAGTGTTATGTTATTTCTATGAAAGAGATTCGGTAACACTAAAACATGACCGGTATTCGGAGGTTACCGTTGTTCGGAGTGACCGTTGTAGGAGGTTTCACTGCATTATAAATAATTAATGGTTGTGTGTTTGTTGGTTTATTTGTAGGGGTAGTCTCTGGAACTACCAAACCGATTTCAAAAGTAATGGTAACAAATGGATGATGAGAGTCCCTGTTCTAACATACGCTATATTTTATGTCAGTGGCATAACCCCCAAGGGGGTTCAGGAGCAAAAAACTTTCTAAAAATGCAATTTTTGTGTTACTGAAGGACCTTGTAATTTGGCGTGAAGTTGCTTATAAGATATAAATGCTCTCTAAGAACACTTTCTAGAAAATTCGAAATTAAAAAGGGGTAAGAATGCACAAAAAGGGTTCTAAATTATAACTATCTATGCAATATCAGGAATTACCAAACCGAGTTCAGAATTAATGGTTGCAAATGAATGGTGCCAGTCCTTGCTCCAACATGGGCTATGTTTTATGTCGCTGCCACTTACCACCATGGGGATGCAGACCGTTAGACAAGATGCTTAGAATGTGGCATGATCGTTACTTTTAAGATGTAAATGCGTGCTAAGAACGGTTTATAAAAAATTCAAAATTTTCAATGAAAACTGAAATGAGCGTAAAAGCTTCAAAATGCATTCTAAATTGTCACGTATTTAGAATAAGTTTAAGATAGGGAAACAAGAAAGAACAAATGAAACATTAAAATAAATACAGTTGACTCTCTGTTTAACGACTTTCAAGAAACCTCGAAAAATCGTCCTTAAATAGAGATCGTCCTTAAACAGAATTTGTGGAAAAATAATATTTGAAAGACATTTCCCTTCACACTTTACAAGCTTATGACTGTCAGTATTTTTCTCAATATATTGATGTGTTTAGAAATGTTTTATATATGTATTTAAATTTATTTTGTGTTTTCTTTCTTTCTATTTTTTATTGATACAGATATAATACTACATATTTTTATTGTACAAATACAAATTGCATTAATTATATCGCGTACAACAACAACATACAATATTACTCACAGCACAATAAAAATATTTATAATACATTTAATTAAACAAATTAAGTTTTTTAAAAAATCAAAAACTGTGGAATGTTTCAATGGTGGTCTACTTTTTAGTACCGCTTCAAGCTTCTCAAGAAGGTTGGATGGGTCATCTCTCATATTTGATGAAACAATGTACTGGCGAAGAATATTCAGGGCAGAATTCGCATCTGAGTAAGAAGGAGTGTCTCACTTTCTATATCATCAGCTTCATCACTATCTTCTGCATCTGACGTTGCATTTTAATTTGCGATGTCTTCATAAATTTGATCTAAATTTATGAAGTCGATTGTTAAAACATCTTCGTCAAAATCGATAAAAATTTTTAGGGGCGGAGGGAGAAAACTAATCATCACATTCCATCAATTGCACCCTTCTCCTTCATCTGTATCTGTACTCATCTGAATTGCAACAAACCTTGTTTTTCTATCTGAGGAAGTACCCTTGTTTAATGTGTTTAAAGGGATCTGGGAAAAAAATGTGAAAATCGTCGAAAACAATTTTGTCTTTAAATAGAGATTTTTTTACTTAAAGAAGCCGGGATCGCGTCCTTAAAGAGAGATCGTCGTTAAGTAGAGCGACGTTAAATAGAGAGGCGACTGTAATCATTGTTTAACGTCTGATATACGATTCAAAATTAAAAAAATATATTACAATTCATCAGACATACAAGTAAAAATTACATAAATACATTTAATACAATTAAAAAGCAAACGTTTCGAGCTAAATTTTAGCCCCTCATCAGTGCAATAAAATAACATTCACAAAATTAAAGAAAGTATAAAAAATATCAAACCAATGCAGTGTATTCAGGTGGTAGTGCACAGGATTCATGAATTGGCGAATTTATGGCCGATTAAGGCCATAAATTGCCATTATGCCAAAAATGCCATGATGCGCATGCTCAAGATATCAAGACCAAAAGCACAGTTGTATGCGGACAGACGTTTGCTTTTTAATTTAATTAAATGTATTTATGTAATTTTTACTTGTATGTCTGATGAGTTGTAATATATATATATATATATATATATTTTAAATGAAACATTATTTAAACTACCTTTTTAGGTAATGGATTTTTCTAAGTGTCATCATAATTTAATTAATATGAAACAATTAGCAGATTAAAGCGTATTTAAAAAAAAAATGTATTACACGCTTTATTTTTTATTTATATTTTCTACCTTTTAGTGTTTATTCTTTATTGTACCTTTCTTGTGGGTCTTGTAGCTTTTAAACTCGTCGTAAATCAACAAAAACATTGAAAGTTTGAATTAGTGTCTCTTCAAAACCTTTTTTTATGTATAAACATTAAATTTTGACATTTAATTAACCCTTTATGTACTGAATTATGAATTCATGAAAATTTTATCTTCTAAAGCATTTTTTTTTTTTTTGTGAATTGTCTAAACTTCATTAGAAGATTTAAATAATCATTTAATAAATTTTAGAAGGATTTTAGAAAGATTGAAGGATTTAAAAGGATTCATTAAATTTGAATTTATAGGGATTTTGTGCACTGTTTATAACCCCACTCAAATCTTTTATTTTAAATATTTTTCTTGGTATCTTGTAAAGTTAGGAAATGTACAAATAGAATGTTCTTACAATAGAAATATAGAAATATTTCCTAAGTGAAAAATTCTCCCCTCCCCCTTCTTCAACGCCAAGAAAGCTGAAAAGTTGCAAAGGCAAAAGAAATCATCCTTTTAAAAATATTTTTGTTTTGTGTAACCCATAATGCTTTTGGAACAAGATAAAGTAATGTATCTATAACTCAATCTAAACTACATTAAAACTAATCGATGTATTAAATGAATTTTATAACAAGTTATTTTTATGGCACTTATAAGTACCGTCAGTAGATAAAGGGTTAAAGAGATTATGCATTTTAATATAATACCACTAGAAACTGACTAGTCTTTTACAGAATGTGTGTATTATTGAAATTAAAACAGCTCTTTTATTCACTCCGTAAATCATTGCGCGCATGATATCTTAAGAACGTATGTATGGATTGTTATGACATGGTTGTGTTTATGACGGCCAATTATCATCACGAGGGACATAGGCCCTAAGGGGGGGGGGGTGCACTCCGTGGGTGTCTTTCTAAGGGAACCTAACCCGTATTTACGCTTGGAAAACAAAGGTTCGAAGAAAACCACGGAAAACTCCGAACGATTAGGCCGACGGGGGCGATTGGGACCGAACCCAGCACCTCCCGTCTACCAGCTTCGAGAGCAGAACCTCTCGGCCACTAGTGGAGACGTATATGGATTGTTATAAAACTTGATATATATAATAAGCACATATGTGTTTTTTAAAATTATCTACTCTTAGGTCAGAATTATTTCATTAACTATGTAAAATAAATATTTAAAAAAAAATTAAACATTTACATTTTTTAAAGAATAAAAATAGACATAGCTAAAAATATTACCACTGTAAAAACTTAAAAATAAATCATTTTAAACATACATATTTGCTTAGTATCTATACCAAATTTCATAACAGTCCATATATACGTTCTCAAGATATGCACGCAATGACTTATGGAATAAAAAAAAGAGCTATTTTAATTTCAGCAATACGAAATTCCTTGAAACGCTAATCAGTTTCTAATGGTAGCCTATTACAAAGTACAATCTGTTTCATTAATATTCAAAATTTCACTTTTCTATATCAAAAGGTTTTGAAGATTTTGTTAATTTTCGTCGCGTTTAAAATGTAGAAGACCCCTTAAAATATTTTCTGGTTGCAGTTTCAAAGCCATTTTAACGTGCATGGTTGGCCGGCAGTATCATAAATCCATAATAGTTAGCGATTGATCATCTGTGTCCTGTAAAATGCCTTAAGATTAAGTTATTAATTTATAATTAAGTTATAAAACAATTAAAATGTTGTATTGCATCGGAAACACACCTGTGAACGTTTTAGTACAGTCATTCAGGGTAACTTTGATCCGCATTTTCTCTATTTTCATATGCCACACTCTTATTTTAAGAATATTGTTGCAACTAGGGGCAAAAAAGAGAAGAAATGATCCTAAATTATTGTTTGACTATCAAAAATTAAGGAATAATAAGGATAAAAGCAATAAAAAATGGATTTTTAACCTGGTTCAAAGTTACCCAGCCATTTAAGGTAACTTTGCACCATATAATAAATTTTATCTAAAATAATTCATTATAAAAAAGAGTATTATAGTCAGGACAACTTTAAATCCCAAACAATGTTTTCAGATATGCAAAGACTCCGAATTTACATTTCCCAACATCACAAGATTTGTATTATTTATGATATTACAACAAATATTATGCATAAAAAAAGTGGAAGAAGAGAACCATGAATATTTATAAATTTAAAAACAGTTTATTGTTCGTATAAAACATAAAAATGCAGTGAAAAACAATTTTCAATGTTTTAACTCAATAATATATCCATAGTTACAGTAATACGAGGGTGAGTCGGAAAATAAGTTTCCCCTGGCAACTGTGGACAGAGGTGTGTATGAAAGACAAAAAATTTAATGAAACATTAAAGATAAGACGTAACTTTATTTTCTACATAAGTGACAAGTGAGTTGAGACGTTTGTCATAACCCTTTATAAGCTTCAAAAAGCGCTCCTTGAAAAAAATCAGGGCTCTGCATCATTCTGTTCCCGGTAGGTATGGAGAGACAGTGCGTTGTGAATTCGTGATCAAAGGAGAAAGTGAGAGCGGTTGTCCGCTATGAATGGGTACGTGGAGTATCGGGAACAGAAATCCATAACCGCCACGTGGGAGTCTATGGGCCAGATGTAATGTCGAAACAAATGGTGCGAAGATGGTGCCGCCAATTCAGTGAGGGGCGTCAGCAAGTGTTGGACAGTCCGAGACCTGGACGGACGTGCACGGCCACTACAGACGAAAGCAATGCTTGACTACTTCTTTGTAAGCAATGCTGAAGTCGCACAAGCCGTTCAACGTTGCTTTGGTATGCAGAGCCCTGTTTTTTTTCCTGGAAGGCTTTATGAAGTTTATAAAGGGTATGACAAATGTCTCAACTCACTTGGCACTTAAGTAGAAAAATAGAGTTACGTCTTATCTTTAATGTTTCCTTACATTTTTTATCTTTCATACACTCCTCTGTCCACAGTTGACAGGGGAAACTTATTTTCCGACTCACCCTCGTACATACTAGTACTAGTATTATTCAAACAAAAATGAAAAATGTCGAATGTATGAAATGTCAAATTTGAGTAGCTCCGCCCCGAAAAACGCCTTTAAATGAATTTTATGTATTTTACACATATTTGTGAAAATATTTACATGTTAACCCTTGCCGGCGCGGAGTAAATCTGTTTATAAACTGATGAAATATTGGACTGACACCGCAATTTATAAACGAATTTATTAGAAAAATGCGAACTTGCTTATTTTCATGTACCTTATAATAGGAAAATTTTAGTTAAATATTCTTGGTGCCGTTTGTCAGTATTGGAATTAAAATTAGGTGTCCTTATTTAAGGACACCGCGCTGGAAAGGATTATATCTAATGCACACTTTCAGCATTTATGTAAAATATACGTGCAAATATGGGAAATTTTTGACAGTAGCACCTATAATCAGTAAATTATAAACATCAGTATAACTTTGAGCCGGCTCAAAGTTACCCTGAAAATGTGGTAAAATGTCAGTGCCTTCTTATTTTACATTTTATTAACTATTAATAAATGAATAATCACAAAGTATTAACACATTTACAACATTTAGATAATAATATGTCTTATAAATGAGTATATTGTTACTTACTATGAAAATTTAATTGGTTTACAACAACTTCAAAACAGCATTCAAAATTAACTTGAAAACAGTACTTCACAAAAATAGTTAGATGATGCAATTAATTGCGCATAATGTTGCTAATTTATTTTCTAAAATAAAGAGTAGAAATCCCAGTTTAGAACCTTGCCAACAGAGCACAGTTCTGGAATTTATTTAGTCTTTTGGAGTCAAAAATATTGAAAAATAGGAGGTGGTGCAAAGTTACACCCCATGGTTCAAAGTTACTTTGAATGACTGTAATGCTAGCCCATCAAGAAGTGCTTTAAAAATACATCACAAAATTCCACCTTTACATACAAGAAATAAATTGAGTTCGATAAGAAAGTATAACAAGTCGGAAATTGTGCATCGAACGTGGCCAATGAGGTACCATAACCACTTCTATAAATAGTCAGATCTTGGTGCAGCAGCTGTTGTACTCAATGAGTAAAAAGTACTCAATTTTAAATACATCACATACTCAAAATAGCTCCGATCCAAATGCACTCAAAATTGAGAAACACATGTTCTCATTTTTGATTCCATGGTTGCTATGATCAAATATGAATCGCTATGTACTGCCCCCGCCCCCCCTGAACCTACAAATTAAAGTAAAAATGTACTGACATTTATTTCCCTTTCAAAATTATTAACAACAAACGTTTAATTGATTATTTATTAAGAAAAATAGCAAAATTATAAGGAAGATATCCAAGTGGAATATTTTTAGGGCAAGAGCATTATTTGCAAGCACTTTTAAATTATTTTAAAATACCGTGCATAATTTAATATTTACATTAATAATAAACATCTTTTATGCCGCCATAAATGAAATAAACCATTAAGGGTACACAATTATCGTTTTGTTTGGTTTTGATAACATGTGATGGATCAAAATTGAGAAAGGATAGGTTCATTTTTGATCCAAACATACTCAATTCGATATGAGTACATCGATTTACTCATTTTTGAGTACTTCATTTTTTTCAGCACTATTATGCAAAATGGTACGAATGCAAAATTTATTACGATGGTGTATATATTGAATTCCGTCAAACGGACATAATAGGACTTCCTCAGCAATAGGATGTCATCACCACGGCAGCCTAGAATCATGATCTACCGTGGGATAGCATTGGATTAATGACGTAGGATAGGATTGAATAGAGCGAAGAAAACTTTTAATAATATTTTTTTGTTTAGATTCGATTTTCATAAAATTTGAATGACTCGACACTTTGCACATACTGCAACAATTCTATAGATTAAAATTCAAACCATTTTTCATTTTGTTGGACAGTTTTTGCGCTGTTCTATGCGGACAAATGGGCGGACCAGTAGGTGCTACGTATTTATAATTACGAACGCACCTAAAAAGGTGGAATTGCTCTTTTTGGAAGAACTCTTTGATTCCTGATATTCATTTATGGCGTTTCAATAAAATCTGCCGATGCGACAGTTTTCATTTTTCATAGTCTTCTGTTGACTACGTACTGTCGACATCGGCTACATTCTTTTGGACCCACAAAAGGGGCCAAAATCAACTCCGTCGCGTAGTGTGTAAATCTTTTCCAGAACTAGGACTGTCAACAACCATAAATCGGATTACTTTCACAAAGAGACGGGAGAGGAAATTTCTTTTCTGCCGGAATGACGAGAGCAAAAAAAAAGCAGTCCTTGAAATCTTCGGTGACGTTAGTATCTCGAAAAAAAAACAGAGAAGATGAAAAAGCAGATTTCAGATTGGCTTCTCTTATACTTATGTGCGTCTCTAAAATTCGGAATTTCTAGGCAAAGTTCGACCCAAGTTTAACTCTAGGACAGGGATGGCGAACCTACGGTACGCGTGCCACTTTTGGCACGCGAAAGAATCATTTTGGCATGGCCTTGCTCTAAATCAAAATAAAGTGAGATTACATAAAATCGGGAGTGATCTTTTGTAAATTCGATTAAATGGAAATTGAAAAAATTAATTGCAGTATATTATATTATAATCTAATTAATTATGGTCTCAAACTTTTTTCAAACAAAGACGATATTTGAAGACTTACCGGCAAGAATTGATTATTACCCATTACTAAATTCCGATGGTAAAGTTATGGCAACTTTGTAATTTATTTCAGAACTATTATAAAAAAAACTGACGTTTGTCATTTTAATAGTTTTTCTGCACACCTATGCTTTCGAATCACTGTTTTCACAAATGAATAATATGGAAACTCAAGCTGAAAGCACTTATCAGACAAATCAGGTTCAGTTTGCATTGAAATTAACTTGATATTAAGATGCAACAACGGTAATCAAATTACATCGCATTATTATTTTTTTTATATAAATTTCTGTTTATATAAATATTTGTTTCCATAATTATTATAGTGTATAATACCTACATACATATTCCTCCTATTTTTCAATTCCTACTATTAGCTCACACTCTCCTTATATATATTTATATATCTTGTTCAAATTTTCAATCGTTAATAAAATACTCATTATTCATCCTATCAAGTTGAAATAAATTTTTTTCAACTTGTACTGGATGACAATGGATGTTAATACAGTTTTTTCAAATATTAATTCATTCATTAAATTTTAATTAATTAATTTTAGTTTTGCATGGGAAACAAAATGGCGGCCATTGGTTATTGAAGATCAATGAAAGTATTTTCAATAAGGGGTTACCATAGGAGGGACCCTGTTCTGTCGCCCAATACCGCCAAGTTCGTCGCCAACTTGGCGATCTATCGCCCAATTTGGCGGCCAAAATGAGTCGCCAAGTTTGTCGCCAACTTGGCGATATCTCCAATATTTTGCCAAATTCCCATAGACTTCCACTGTAAACCTACTTGCTTATAGAAAATCAACCAATTGAGATATTTTAATGCAACAAAAACTAATATTAGCTTGAGGGATTCTATTAAATTTTTCTTTGATGACCTAAGTAGGAATTGACTTTAAAAACAAAATTTTTATATTACTTGTTTTAAATCATAATAGAAAATTTTAAGTTATTTTAAGCCATTATTTTTCCACCTACTAATTTTGTTTTTTAGTTGGCACATCGTGGTCATGTAAAATACTTTTTGATGAAATTTGGCACGCGGCAACAGAAAGGTTCGCCAGTCCTGCTCTAGGAAGTCCTGCACATAAAAAAAAAGACAGATAATCTAGAAAATATAATAGAAACCCGAGCAGAAATATACAATAACCTGTTCCGAGTTACAAACAATTCTAAAAAGCGTTCTTTACCATTAGGAACCCCAGAAACCATTCTATATTTAAGATTTAAAGAACTATTTATAAAAAGAAATTTCTTTTGCTGCCACCGATTTTGGTAACCATTTTCGATTAGTTTTTAGTAATGCTCTCGATTATACGTATAATACGTATAAAACGTATACGTAGAAAACCGTTTTTACCATATTATACTTATCCAAAAATCCGTATCGGTACAATACGTTTTATACGTATTATACGTATAATCGAGAGCACTAGTTTTTAGAGTGCATTCATCCGTTTTCCTAAATAGGAATATAGATGTTTCAGTTGCTATCCATTTTCAAGTAATCATTTTCATGTACATTAACACTAATAATTATTGTGTTACTCTTGAATGTATAAACCCAAGTACGCAACTGAAAATGTTTCATTGATATTCATTTGTTAGATATCAATGTCAAATCAAAATAGATATCAATGTCTCTAAAATCTCGAAGATTCGAAAATTTCTAGGCAGGGCTCGGTCTAACTTTGAATCGAGGAAGCCCTGGACAAAGAAGGACTACCCGCACCCCGACACACACACACAATAAGACTCAACAAGTTAGAAATTGCACGTCAAACGTGGCAAATGAGGTGCATTCGTACTATAGCTAGTTTTATAAATATTTTTTGCACTGCATAGTGTACTGAATGTATAGTTTAGTGCACTTCATAAGTGCCTATCCATTTCATTCTGTTCGAAAGGCATCATTAAAATGCACTTGAAATATTTTTTTCTTCCCATTGGCCGTAATGTAACGGAAAACTTTTGACTGTCCCTGTCATTAAACTAGACATCCGATTTTCACAAAATTTGAAATAACTCGACAAAATTTTGCTACAATCATATAATTAAAATTTGAGCCCATTCGATTGGGTCGTTTTTGCTCTGTTATATGCAGACAGACAGACGGACTGAACGACGACTATAGGTGCTACGTAGTTACATAATTACGAACGCACCTAAAAAGGCTTAATTAGTTGAGGATTATGCAGTGACATTAATCTTTAAGTGGCAAAAAAATCGAATGACGTTTTCAATCTTTCGATAAATGTTACACGTCTGTATTTACGTTTACGATGACCTTTCAGACACACTGTTTACAACAGAAAACATTTCAAAACTATAAAATACTTTTTTAAAAATTTAAATTAAAAAGTGTAGCCTTTAAAAAAGGAATCGAATAACTTTTATTCACCCATGAACATTTTAAAACTACAAAATACTTTTTTAAAAATTTTAAGTTAAAAACCGTAGTCTTTAAAAAAGGAATCAAATAACTTTTATTAACAAGTGAACACGTTAAACTACAAAATACTTTTAAAAAAATTTAAATTAAAAAGTGTAGCCTTTGAAAAAGAAATCAAGCAACCTTTATTCACCAATAAATATTTTAAAACTACAAAATACTTAAAAAAAATTTCAAATTAAAAGGTGTAGCCTTTAAAACAGGAATAATCAAATAACCTTTATTCACCAATAAACAATTTAAAACTATAAAATACTTTAAAAAAATTTTAATTAAATACTGTCGTCTTTAAAAAAGGGATCAAATAACTTTTATTCACAAATGAGCATTTTAACACTACAAAATACTTTTAAAAAAATGTTTAATTAAATATCGTAGATTTTAAGAAGGGAATCAAATAACTTTTATTCACCAATGCATCTAAAATTTTGAAATCGATACAGAAAAAATCTTTTCTGTTAACTAAATTTATTTTTAATAACAATACCACATCAAAAAATCAACAAAATCTTTGAGAAGTCATTATTTTTTCAACGCGAGAAGAGCATGTATAAGCAAACGGACAACAAGCAAATGCAAATAAATCACATACAGTGAAACCTCCTTGTGCGACTACCTCTCTCTACAACCATTTTTTCATGAAACGAAATTGATTCCCATAGGCTCCATACTGATTTTACCTCCATTCAGAGACCATCCTAGTTGAACTCCCTCCATGAGCGACATATTTCTTTGAAGAAAATGAAACAAATTCCGTTTTTTCCTGGTCGCTTGAAGATGGCTTTATTAGAAAAATAATTCCGGAGGGTGCATTATTCATCAAACTTCTAAACTAAGTTTAGATTTTTTTTTTTTATTATTCCGGTAACTTTTCAGTGTTTAAACCCCTTTGCGTCTTTTTAGGCAATGAATTTAACTCAGATGACACATTAAGAATGACGGTCCATAAACTCGCCTGCCCTATTCTGTCAGGAGACTCTCACAGAAATAGATAAATTAATGAAATCGTCAAAATTTGCTACCGTTCAAAAAAAAAAAAAAAAAAGAAGAAAAAAGAAATTGCACTTATTTACTGAATTTCGAAAGGACTTGGAAATAAAAGTTATAGAAGATAAAACCGTAAAATCAAAGCAAACGCCAATGCATTCATTATTTAAACTCTGCACTAATTAACTTGTGTAATTAACTTTTGTTTTGATACTTAAATTTTCCTATTTTTCCCTAATGTGAAAAATAAATTTGAAAAATGAATACATTGATTTTCAGCCCTCTTTCTATTAGCCCGCCACAAGTGTTCATTGCCCAATAGTCTCTCTAACGCGTACAATTGTATGCGAATTGAAAAAGGAGTGGATTGAATGATATGCTCCCAAACGGTCACCAAAATAGGCTAAGTGGCAATGAAACGGCAACCATCAAACATTTTAGAGGCCAAAAAGTAGAAAATAAATTATAAATAAACTAGTTGGGATGTGCCAATCCCAAAACTTTCTTCTTTCACGTAGATGTTAATATTTCAAAAAGGTGTTACACCCACTTTGATTTTCATCTTAAGGGTGTATTCGAAAAAATATTTTTCCACCCTCAACAGCTCGAAATTTTCTGAGACATTTTCAGACTCATTTTTAAAAGTAAAAACATGAAACTTGCTGGGGTGATTTTTGAAGAGTTGTATAAGATGCCGTGTGATTTCATTTTTCGCTCAATTAATTACAATTTGATTTTTAAGCAATTATTTTCTCAGTATGACCATCTTTTTCATTCCCAGATCACCCGCTTCCTGAAATTTCGGTTCAAAACGCCGATTTTGACAGCATTTTTTACAATATTTTCTGCATTTATCAAAAAATCGAGAAGCACGGTACATTATGTAGTTTCTAAATAAGAGAATTTCCCAGTTTGATGCGTTTGGGAGCAAAAATGAATTTAAAAATGAATCAGAAAATAAGCAGTTTGGATCGGAATACACGCTTAAGTTTCTGCTTCAATTTACTTATGGAAGTAAAACGAGTTACTCTCGATCATAATATTTAACAAATCAAATATTTTTGATTGTTTGAATTCTTTTGAAAGATTTATATTTATTATATCCTGCTTCATAGCAAATTCTCAATTTCAAATTTTTCTTTCAAGTAGTTTTCGAATTATCATTAAAAAACGTCAAAATGAAGGTTTAAGGGACCGTCTAGGACAGGGACGGCATCGGCATATCATAGACTCATGTTCTAAAATAAGATATTGCAGAGCTCCCGTGTAAAGCAAGATAAATAACAAAATGGAACTTTTGAAACAGTCAATTTTCAAATTTTGTGAAGAAAATACACACAAAACTATTATAATTGTTTCCTTCTAAACAACTGATTTGTTAAGAATGGAAATTCTGTTAACTTACGTGCAATATTTTTAATTTTGTAAATTCAAATGTGAAAATTATTAAATTAATAAATATTGTGTAAAATCTCTGTACTTATAGACAGTTATTACGATGCAATTAAATAATTTTACAAAAAAAAAAAAAAAAAAAATCAATCAGAATTTTTTTTTTTTTTATGTCAGAGGCCACCCTTTACACCCCAGCGTTTCATATAATGAAAATGCACTATTTTGAATTTAGACTTGCTGAGTTTTTCTAGATTAGGTTGCTTGTCGTTGTCATACAGATCGAATAAACTGAAATGCAACTTTATAAATTAGTAGATTAGAGAGAATTAGTAGATTATCGGGAAATAACGACCATAAGCGAAAGTTCCGATCGTGAAATGGAAGTTGGAATTTCGAATTCAATTCCATAGTAAGAAGTTTTTTTTAAAGAAAACATTTTGATATTTTTTTTTCTGATAGATATTTTTATTTTTATTATTTTATTTTATTTTATTTTATTTTTTTTTTTTTGGGGGGGGGGGGGGGATGGGCATGAAAAGTATGAAAAACTCAAGTAGAAACTGCTCGTCATGTGTCTCCAATCCAGCTGACATTCTCATAAGGAAAAACTGTAATACGAAGCTGACCTGAATTATATGGCATCTAAGACGTAACAAGAGATGTAGGACTTTGCAAAATACTTAAGTATGTTACAAAATTTTACTTATATATTTTAAATCCTAAAATCAGTATTTTAATTAATTTTGCTGCTTCGATCCACTAAATTTGTTGGTACGCCGTGATCATTTAAAATATTTTTGGGAAAAAATTGGCACGCGGATGCGAAAAGGTTCGCCGACCCTGGTCTAGGATGTGCAGAAAAGCATCATCTGAAAAATTATATTTTACGCATTCTATTGAAATATTTGGGCTAGTAAGAGTCGAAACCTATTAAGCGAGTGAAAGGGTCCTATTGGCAAGAAATAATAAATTAATAGAAGTGAAATGGTCAACTTCAATTTGGAACCAACCCCTAAAATACAGTGCGTCCCAAAAGTTTATAGACAACAGTTTTTTTTTTTTTTTAATTTTACAATTGAAAAAGAGGAGTAAGAATTTCAAAATAATTTATAACTATAAATAATATCAAGATAATAATAATAGTATATAAAAATAATATCACACAATCACAGACTTTGTGAGAAAAATTGAAACTTAAATTGTACTGTCCCAAAAGTTTATAAACAACTCTTTTTTTCCCTTTAACATTCAAATTTTCAAGCCGTTTTTTCTAATCACTTCAAAAATACGATTAGGCATACTTAAAACAAGAGTTTGAAGAAATTATGGCTTTAAAGAAAACCAACTTCGTTCAATTTGAAGCTTTAGCGCTTGAACAGTTGCAAATTGACGCCCATTAACATATACGTTTCTAGCTAATCTTCTTCAGAGGTTCTCTATTAGGTTTAGGTCAGGACTTATGGTTGGCCAGCCCATAACAGTTACTTGGGTTTGCCTAAACCACTGCAATGTAGAGATGGACACGTGGATGGAGAAACAGTCTTGATGGTATATCCATTTGTCCCCACCTAGCAACTTTCAAAAATGGAAGTAACTGTACTTCAAGCGTTGTCTGGTAATCTTTGGAACATTGACGACCTTTCAAAAAAGCAATATCGGCTGTTCCATTATAAGAAAATGCTCCCCACACCATGAGTGAACGCCCTCCTGGTTGCCTGCTGAAAAAAGTTCGTGGTTCATTGAGAATATCGTGCCAGTAATATGACCATCCATCGGGCCATCTAAGTTAAACTTCTTTTCATCACTGAAAAGTACACTCAACCATTCATCAGTCCAATTCATGTGATTTCGGGCCCAATGAACACGGGCGTCTTTATGCCGTTTTGTAAACTTTGGCGTACGACGCATTTTGCGGTAATCAAGAAATGTATTTGCCTGCAGCCGTCGATGACCCGTAGATTTTGATACTGGAACGCTTACTTCTTTGCAAGCTGACCGTGTACAGAGAGATTATGGGTTGAAATTAATCTCAAAATCTCACTGTCTTGCCGTTTAGTTGTTTTCTTAGATCGTCCAGAACGTAATTTTGTTTCGAAATTGTCACCTTTTGCCAGAATTCGGTAAATACCAACCCTGCTGCGTCCAATTTTACTTGCAATGTCCGCAACTTTCCATCCACGAGCCTTTAAACGATAGATTTGCAAAATTTCCTTTTTGGAAAACTGCACGTTACGAGGCATCTTTGCAATCACTCGGAAATGAAAATACAGATTCGCTTTTATCTCAGGAAACTATTGTGTCACAAGTACATCACCCGAGGCTAACGATAAAGACAGGCTACTGCGGTGCATCACACATGTCTTTTTTTTACTGACCACTAGAGTGACGTGATGCTCTTTTCGTGCACCTGCATTGGTGTATTCGAGCATCACGTGACTCCAGCGGTCTGTAAAAAAAGATATGTGGAATGAACCGCGGTAGCCTGTCTTTTTCGTTAGCCTCGTACATCACCTTGAAAAATGTAAATTTTTGGAATCAGTACTTTAATCAGCTTTTAACACCGGTTGTCTATATATTTTTGGGACAGCATTTTTTTGTTTTTATTTTTTTATATTAAAATTATGACTGTTAAAAGTTGTTTGAGTACTTTATTATTTTTATTTCATCATCATATATTTGCATAATTTATTTCGTCTTTCTTACTCGTTTAGTTAGCTCTCAAATCCAAAAAAATGGTTGTCTATAAACTTTTGGGACGCACTGTAGGCTCATTTTAAAATAATTAATTTCTCGGAAACTAATCGTACGAATTTCATGCAAATTTGGATTTAGGCTCATGGAAGGGTGTAGAATTCATATATAGTGTCAAACTTGGGCATTGCTATTAAAAAAAAAAAAAAAAAAAGAGTTCGTTTTGATAGGTAGATGGCCCCCTAAGAAAATTTTACATACATTATTTAAAAGTACGCTTTATTTCCAAACATTTCTACGATAATTTGTTGCAGAGTTAACAGGGGTTGTTTCCTTTTTTATCCACGACTGTACAGACAAAACGCACGTGAATAAATGAGGTGTCATTCAAAAGATCTTTGAACAGGCTTTTAACTGTCACATCTGTCCATGTTATAAAACAAAAATATGCACTTGAGTAAAGCTTGGCGTGACAGTGGCAATGTCCTGATCCGTTCATTTCGGATTCACTGCATTTTTTTTAATTTTGGGGCATTTAGATGTCTAACTACATTTAAATGTCATCCTACATTTTCAATTATTACACCGTCGAATATTTAACGAAAAAAAACCATCAAACTTCCAAATGTAATTTGTTTGAAAACTGTATCTCAATGGATTGATTTTTACTTTCTTCTATCTTAACAAGAAGAAAGTATTGGATTCGTGAAAATTTTCGACTTTCGGTTTTCGACGGATTGACATGTTTTAGGGGTCAGGGATTCCGAAAAACATGTTTTTACAAAATGTCTGTCTGTGAGTCTGTGCATCTGTGAGTCTGTCTGTCTGTATGTGACACAAATTTTGTGGGCGCTCTATCTCAAGAACTAATGCACGGAATTTAATAAAAATTGATATTCAGTGAGTCCCTGATATAAATGGGTGCTGATTAGTTTTTGGTGTAAATCGCTCAACAGGTGGTGCTGCTATGCAGCCTTTTTCACGATTTCAGCAATAGCTCAATCTCCAGAACTAATGCACGGATTTTCATCAAACTTCAGATTCAGTGAGTCCTTGACATGAATTGAAGTTTTGCACATTTTGGTGTAAATCGCTCAACAGGTGGCGCTGCTATGCAGCATTTTTTACGATTTCCGCATAGATCTATCTCGACAACTAATGCTTGGATTTTCATCAAACTTCAGATTCAAGTATACTTTGATATGAGTTAGTGCTGTTTGTGTTTTGGTGCAAATCGCTCAACAGGTGGCGCTGCTATGCAGCATTTTTCAGAATTTTCACCATAGCTCTATCTCAATAACTAATGCCGAATTTTCATCAAACTTCAGATTCAGGTATACCTTGACATGAATTGACGTTTTATTGATTTTGGTGTAAATCGCTCAACAGGCGATGCTGCTATGCTGCAGTTTTTGCAACTTCCACAATAGCTCTATCTCAAGAACTAATGCTTGGATTTTCAACAAACTTTAGATTCAGGTGGGGCCTTGATATGAATTAGTGCTGTTTCTGTTTGGGTGCAAATCGCTCAACAGGTGGCGCTGCTATGCAGCATTTTTCAGAATTTCCACCATAGCTCTATCTCAATAACTAATGCACGAATTTTCATCAAACTTCAGATTCAGGTATACCTTGATATCAATTAGTGTTATTTATGTTTTGGTGTAAATCGTTGAACAGGTGGCGCTGCTATGCTACATTTTTCCGTATTTCCGCTATAGTTGTATCTCTAGAACTAATGCACGAATTTTCATCAAACTTGAAATTCAGATATAATTTGATATGAATTGATGCTAAGTTGATGTAATTTCTTGTACTATTTAAATGATTTAACTAACGTGATTTATATAGAAGAAAGTTTTGTGATGGCCACAACATACTAGTTTTTTATGGTTTTTTAAAATAACTTTCAAGCAAGAATATTTTTTAAACCTGAGTACAACCCAATTGTCGAGGATTAACCCGTTTCCTCATAAAGTAGTGCAAATACTTCATCATTCTTTTGTTTCCGTGTAATATATCATAACTAAATTATCAAACACTTAACATGAAAAATTAAAACAATATTCTCTCCCTTCCCTTTTTTAAGTGCATTCGTAATTATACAAATACGTAGCACCTATAGTCGTCGTTCAGTTCGTCTGTCTGTCCGTCCGCATATAACAGTGCAAAAACTACCCAACCGAATCGTTTGAAATTTCAAATATATAATTATTGCATAGTTTTGTCGAGTCATTTCCAATTTTATGAAAATCGAATGTATAGTTGAATGACAGGGACAGCCAAAAGTTTTTCTCTACATTACGGCCAATGGAGGAAAATTATTGCAAGTGCATTTTAATGATGTCACAGCCTTTCGAACAGAATGAAATGGATAGGCACTTATGAAGTGCACTAAAATATACATTCAGTACACTATGCAGTGCAAAAAATATTTATAAAACTAGCTATAATACGAATGCACCACATTTGCCACGTTTGACGTGCAGTTTCCAACTTGTTGAGTCTTATTGTGTGTGTGTGTGTAGGGGTGCGGGTAGTGCTTCTTTGTCCAGGGCCTCCTCGATTCAAAGTTAGACCGAGACCTGCCTACAAATTTTTAAATCTTCGAGATTTTAGAGACATTGATATCTATTTTGATTTGACATTGATATCTAACAAATGAATAGGAATGAAACATTTTCAGTTGCGTACTCGGGTTTATACATTCAAGAGTAACACAATAATTATTAGTGTTAATGTTAATTTATCAAGTTTGTCTGTAAAACATGTTATAACAATTTATAAAACTAGTTATAACAATTTATGTCAAAACAATTTATAAAACTAGTTATAGTACGAACGACCCTTATTTGCCACGTTTGACGAGCAATTTCCAACTTGTTAGTACTTACAACAAAATTGAGGATCAACTAATTCAAAACAGAAATAATTTGCTTTGCACACTCATGAAAAACAATCTATAGGATTCATTATCAAGTAACAAGAAAATTATTTTTCGTTTTATACAAGAGAATTTTAAATACAAATTGGTTTGTTGGGTTTTTTATTAAAAATTTGAACATAAATGAAAGCTTATCAGCTTTTTTATTTCCTGTCATAATGTGCCAGTTTAAGCTGAACAAAAACCAGAAACGATTATTATATTGAAGTTGTAAATAACTGATTATCTTAGATAGTTTATGTTTCAATCGCTGTTCTGAGTTAATAATTTCCCCCAATTACTTTTTGTTTTATACAGCAGAATTTTAAATACAAATTAGTTTGCTGCTATTTTTCTTATTGAAAAATTTGAACATAAATGAAAGCTTATCAGCTTTTTTATACCCTATCATGATGTGCCAGTTTAAGGTGAACTAAACCAAAACCAGAAACGATTATTTTCTATTGAAGTTCTAAATAACTGATTATCTATAAGATAGTTTATTTTTCAATCGCTGTTCTGAGTTAATAATGCCCCACATAATTACAGCTTGACGCACATAGTATAACAGTTGAAAAATTCATTTACACTTCTTTTTGACTGAAAATAGCAAAAATATCGTGCACAAAAATATTTCGAAAATAAATAGGAGATATAATCGTGATAAATATTACGATCTATATTAATTGATGTGTATCACCGAATCCTGGCAATAAACAACACTTTTTTTATTAGGCTGTAAAATTAACGCTTGTTGAGTGTGCATTACCAAAATTTAACTTTTAAACATAATTCCGAGACGATAAAATACAAAATGGTTATAATCACATAACATCTAACTATATACTAAAATACTAAACTGATTTAGCCAATGTTGTTAACATTAATCGATATTACGGAGATACGATATATTTTTTTATCATAGTGTTAAAACTCTTGAAATTTCGTACTATGGAAAAATCTATAATTATACGGCATTTCAATATAGAGTCGCAAGCAAATTTTGAAAAGTAAAAATCTATTATTAGAAATGTTCTTTAAAAAAATCTATTTCGACATTTAAAAAAAATATTTTTTTGCATTTGCTACTCATTTTTTAAATTAATATTTTTCTTCCAAATTTAATGTAAACATATAAATATATGCTCCATAAAACTTTGCATGAATTTTTGAGTACTCGAAGTATTATATATAATGTAAGCTTTCTTTTTCGGTATTTTTATAAGAACGCTTGTAAATACCAATATAATATACAGGGTGATTCAGCTCGTCGGTGACAAACTTTAAGGATCGATAGAGCACACCTAGACGAACATTTTTGAATAGGGAATGTAGGGTCCCTGACGCGATGGTAAGGCGCTAGGCGCTTTCGAAAATTTGGGTGCCGAAATTCGAAACGTCATAAAAACTAGGGAAATGGTTAGATTTTCTTGCTTGTTGCGTCGAAATGATTCTGTTTGTTTAGACTTTCTTCAGTACCAATTTGATAAGCGTATCTCTTAAAACATGGATAGGGGGCGCTGCAGACTTTGGAGAGCTAGAGAACAACTTTAAGCCCGTTATTTTGATAATTTAACACATGCTCGCCAAAGTTTATACTCTAACTTAAAGTTTGAACCCAAAAGTAGAGCCCTGCAAAAAGCGTAAGAGCCGGAATAAAATGTCAAAGTACAGGGTGGTCGAAACTCGAAGGCTCCTAAGAGATAAACAAACAGATTTCTTGACTTATGGCATGCATTTTCATGATTCTGTTTGCTGGGGCTCTCTGAAACTCAGTTGAACGGTACAAAAAGAAACATCGATAGGGGGCGCTTTGGGCAAAAAACATAATTCGTTGACATTTCGGACGCTAACTGGAAACGGGGCGCTACGATCAGTTAGAAACAAAACAAGAGAGTAATTTACTTATCATAAGAAGCTATTAAAACTGCAGTTTGTTTGTTTTTTTTAACAAACATAGCTGGTTTCAATCATGCACAATGCGCGCAATAAAATTTACATAAGGTGCTTTTTGCTGATTTATGCAAAAGATATCGTACCATATCGATATGCAAAAGATACGTAATGCGTAGACGACAACGCGAGATGACGTAGTTGTATGCGCAGACACGTCTTTTGAACGTGCGGTACCTACTTAAGCTTCGGGTTACTTGTCTGCAGATCGGTAGTAGGATGGAACGGTACACAAACTCTGAATTGGCTGACATGCATTTGGCGTATGGCGCTGCTGGTTGTAATGGACGAGCCGCTCAGCGGTTGTACGCCGAGCGTTACCCCAACAGGCAAATCCCCTGCCATGCCTTCTTCGCTCGAGTACACCAGAGGTCGTCCACAACGGGATCTTTCGACGGAGGCAGGCCTGAACGGGAGCGATCAGTGAGCACCCCCGACAACGAAGAGGCTGTGCTTAACCTGGTTGAGGACAACCCAGGTCTTAGCACGAGAGATATCGCCAGACATGTTGGCATTTCGCAAGCAACTGCGTGGCGCATCTTACGTTCCCGGAATCTGCACCCCTACCACATCCAGCGGGTGCAGTTGCTCAGAGAGCAGGATTTTGGCCCTCGAGTGGAATTCTCAAGATGGTACTTGGCGATGAGATCCAGGGATCCCCGTTTTGTAAACAGCATTTTGTTTACGGACGAGTCCACCTTCAGCCGGGAGGGAATGTGGAACGCCCACAACAGTCATGTGTGGTGTGATGAAAATCCACATGAAACCAGAAGCCGAGCAGCCCAGGAGCGTTTCTCAGTAAATGTGTGGGCCGGCATTCTGGGGGATTGCCTCATTGGCCCTTATTTGTTACCTGAACGGCTGACAGGTGGAAATTACCTGATTTTCCTGGATCAAGTGCTGCCGCAGCTTCTGGATGAGGCGCACGTACCCGAAGGTTCGCGTCGCCAGATGTGGTTCCAGCACGATGAAGCTCCGGCCCATTACACGAACGACGTGCGTCTCCATCTAAACGCAAGGTATGGCCAGCGGTGGATCGGGCGTGGGGGTCCAGTTCACTGGCCTGCCCGATCACCAGACCTCACCTGCTTGGATTTCTTCCTTTGGGGTTACCTGAAGGCCGAGGTATACCATACACCTGTCAGCAGTGCTGAAGAACTTGTGGCGCGCATTGTGGCAGCTGCAGGGCAGATCAGAGATACTCCTGGCATTGTTGGAAACACACACTCCTCAATGCGACGGAGGTGCGAAGCCTGCATCATGGCCCAAGGTCGAAATTTCGAGCATCTTCTGTAGTGTTATTTTTTGTAAATAAATTTCCAGTATCATTGATGTTTTTGGTCTAAATTTATTCAGAAGTGTTGAGCAGAGGTAGAAAATGTGTTTTCATTATTACTAACTGATCGTAGCGCCCCGTTTCCAGTTAGCGTCCGAAATGTCAACGAATTATGTTTTTTGCCCAAAGCGCCCCCTATCGATGTTTCTTTTTGTACCGTTCA
Organism: Maratus speciosus; assembly: GCA_963932465.1. Classification (NCBI taxonomy): domain Eukaryota; kingdom Metazoa; phylum Arthropoda; class Arachnida; order Araneae; family Salticidae; genus Maratus; species Maratus speciosus. Next base: position 667,429,189 of record OZ010786.1, on the reverse strand, counting down.
ACTGAGTTTCAGAGAGCCCCAGCAAACAGAATCATGAAAATGCATGCCATAAGTCAAGAAATCTGTTTGTTTATCTCTTAGGAGCCTTCGAGTTTCGACCACCCTGTACTTTGACATTTTATTCCGGCTCTTACGCTTTTTGCAGGGCTCTACTTTTGGGTTCAAACTTTAAGTTAGAGTATAAACTTTGGCGAGCATGTGTTAAATTATCAAAATAACGGGCTTAAAGTTGTTGTCTAGCTCTCCAAAGTCTGCAGCGCCCCCTATCCATGTTTTAAGAGATACGCTTATCAAATTGGTACTGAAGAAAGTCTAAACAAACAGAATCATTTCGACGCAACAAGCAAGAAAATCTAACCATTTCCCTAGTTTTTATGACGTTTCGAATTTCGACACCCAAATTTTCGAAAGCGCCTAGCGCCTTACCATCGCGTCAAGGACCCTACATTCCCTATTCAAAAATGTTCGTCTAGGTGTGCTCTATCGATCCTTAAAGTTTGTCACCGACGAGCTGAATCACCCTGTATATACACTATATGGCCAAAGGTAACCGGCCACTTGCGATTTTAGACGTTTTGTTAAATATCTAGAAAACTACATGAGGAATTGCCCTGAAACTCCAGATGTGTAAAAAGGTTAGTATAGGTCATACATTTCCGTGAGGATTTTTTCCCGAAACCCCATAGAGGAACGTCAATAAATTGAAAAAGAACGATAGAGCTCTCACAGTTACAGTGAAAAAATTTCGAAATTTTCGAATGGCAACACCCTCTTTTTCTTGCTCAAATTCATCCGCGCATTGAAAAACCATAAATGGCGTTGGAATGATACACATACAATGAAAATTGCCGGCATAAAACACTGGCAAAAAAGACCATTGCGAGGAACAAAGGAGTGGCTACAAGATATGTTTTTCAGTAGCCGATTTTTTTTTACTTGTGAACTGAGTACGTGTTGTAAGATTTGTTTTAAAATGTGTTTTTGAGTTGTGTTTGTGTACACATAGTGACAATAAAAATGTAATTATTTGTTTTAGAGTGCTGAATATTACGTTACATAGGAACTGATTAGGGTTGAGGACCACGATATTACACCGGCAATTTTAGTCAGATGTGTATCGTTCCAACGCCATTTATGTTTTTTCAATACGCTGATGAATTTGCACAGGAAAAAAAGGGTGTTGTCATTAGAAAATTTCAAAATTTTTTCACTGTAACCATAACCGTGAGAGCTCTATTCTTTTAAATCACCACGATCTCGAGCGCATACCTTCAAATATCTAAATTTGAAATTTCCTTTCGATTAGTTGAGCGGTTAGATCGCTAGGGGTACTGGGGAAGGTTTTTTATGACCACCTTGTATATATATGTGTGTGTAATACTTTTGAAGCAAAATATATCATAAAAGTTCTTATAATATTAACCACAATTCCAAATGAAGATGACATGTAATAATATTATACATTAATCATTATACTAAAAGAATATTAAAGTAAAGCTAATTGGCATATAGAACCCTCTGAGAAACCTCAAAATATTGACAATCCTAAACATTTCAATATTATAATATTGTAAATCCTATATAAAATTGGAAAAACAAAAATTGAAAAAATGTAGTTTCAAAAATTGAAGGAACAAAATTTATAAGAGGAAAATTTGCGAAAAGAATGCAAAAACACAACAAGATGAAACCAGAAAATAATAAAACATCTGTGAAACAATAAAACTGATTATCCATAACTCTATGTATCAAAAAGTGGAATAATTAAAAATGTAGTAGGAGAAATTACAAAGGAATGTTAAAACATAAGAAGAATTAAAATGAAAACTTATATTGTGGAACTTTTTTCAGGGCCAATATCCCACAGACATAAGTAAAACACAATTGATTTCAAATTGAGAAAAGCATGCACTGCATTTAAGAGCTATTTATCAAATTATCGGATCAATTCTGACACTGAATTTAGAAGAAAATTAAAATAGAAATAAAAACAAAACTGCTAAATTCCTGAAATATATATATATAATATATCAATCGCATTTTAATGTTATAACATGTTTCGTATCCATTCCTTCTGTACACGTTTCAAAACATTATTCTGTTAAAAATATTTTTATCTACAGCCGTTTTAAAGTGATTTCTGGAATCGGAAAAACACGGCCAGCCGCGTATAAGGTTTTCAAGTGCTTTACAGAATCGAAAAGAGGGGAAATATTAAATGATCTTCCTTTGAGATGTTTTTTAGCATGGGCAAGATTTCGAAAATCAGAAAATATCCATGTAAGATATTCAATTTATTAAAAGTACACTTTAAGCTTTTTGTTATTATTTGAGTGCGATTTATAATACTTTTTTACATATTATTAACCCTTTATCTACTGACGGTACTTATAAGTACCACTCACTTTAAACTTTCATTCCATAGTGAATATTACTAATATTCTAATGGTAGTTTGCAAAATCACACTTTTAACTCCAGTTTATCCGGATACATTTCATCAGTAGTTCTAGGTTTGTTATCTTAGAGAGGAAGGAGGCTATCTTTGAAACAATCGATGTGTTTTGTACCGACATTTTGTACAGAGTGTCACGCTCGTCATTTTATTGCTGCAAACACAGTAAAGGATATAAGATAAGTGTTGGATTTTTTTTATGTGTTCATTATGATTTTAGAATACAATTTGACTAGCTATTTCAGTTGAATGGTGTATGTATTTGGTTTAACTGTTGAATAACTCGGTGGAAGTAGCGTCAGTACACTCGGTGTTGGAAAAAAACTTCTTGTTTACTTTTCGTCTGTGTAGTTAGTATCTATCGTTTTCATCTCCTTTAAAATGTAATTACTAAAATGTAGTGTAGTAATAATTTTCCTGGAATTTCTTTTCTGTTTCACTATTATTTTTTATAGGAAATCGAAAAAGTTGTGGCACCGGCTCTTTTTTGCTATCCTAGAAATGGCATATGTAAATTCATATATTGCATATGTGGAGATGCGAAAGAACATGTTGTCCTGGGAATATAGACGTCGCATAACTAAAGAACTGCTAACAAGATCGAAACCTATATAAAAAAAAAAAGTTTTTTAACCCTTTCAGGGGCAAAGCATTTTCAATACTAAAGTGTTGAAATAAATGATTGGTACCGGAATTTGCCAAAAAATTTATTTGTAAATAAGAAAAGGGCTATATTTCACATAATTATTAAATCGAAAATATTTTACCACAATTCTAGTTCAATTTGAAATACCTTGTGGGTTTTCAGTTACGATAATATTTTAGTCATAGTGTACTGACGGTACTTTAAAGAACCACCTTAATTAATTAGCTCTAAGGAATTAAATTTCTCACGGGTGAGTAATTTTTTTATGTTTATTCTTTAATTTTCATTGTAGTAACTGAAAAAAAAATTACATGAAAAAAAATTGCAGTAGATCATAATGCACTAGATAAAGGGTTAAATGGCTTTATGAAGAAAAATGTATGTTTAATCAAGACAAAACTGCGGCTCTGATAGTAAAATTTAAATATTTTGCATTAAAATAACTAAATACATTTTATTTATATATTAATAAAGTTTTGTTATTTTTGTTGGTATAATTTCATGGTATACCGCAGGGGAAAATTTCCACCATTAACACTAATCGACGCTTTTATTTAAATGCATACTTTTTGTTATAAATAAGACGAAAATTGCTATTAGAAAAAAGTGATTTAAGTTTTGCTTTTACAACCACCAGGCATTGGTTACACTGCATTGCTCTTCTAGTTATAAGTTTCAGCTTTGGTATTAAGAGCAACATGTCGATATTCTCCTCTAAGAATTCATATATTATATCTTTTTTCTATAAATGACTGATAAAAAGCTTTTCGTGATATATCACACTGATGAATACAGATAAAAAACGACTGTCAAATGGAACTGGAAATTTAAAATTCGAAAAGGTTTACTAACGAAAAAAAAAAAAACTTTATCATGAGGTTGATGTTTTTTTTATAATATTTCAAATTTTAATTGCTTAAAAGTCGTACAACCAACAGAGTGAAAAAGTGTCCGAGCTGGGACTCGAAACCGGGTCGTCGGTATAACGCACCGACGTTCTACCAACTGAAATAGTTGGAACGATACCCAGCCTGGCACTTCTCTTCTCTCTACCATCTGTTGGCAAGGCTATCGTGTGCTGCGGTTGTACGGCAAACACATGGGGCGTTCAGAAGACCATCTGATTAACTCCATTTTGGCGTTTTTTAAACAAAGGAACATTGAAAATTTTCTATATATTCATACAGTGATAAAAAGTCACCCTTGATTAAAAGAAAGTTAATGAGTTCAATCAAAATATCCCGAGAAAAAAATACTAGATACAATATTTTTATAGTTACAATAACTTTAACTGTTTTTAATGAACATGTTCATCTAATGGAGTTAATCGATTTGTGCACTGAACGACTCATATGATAGTGAGAAGTTCCAAGCTGGGTATCGTTCCAAGTGATGCAGTTGGTAGAAGTTCGGTGCGCTATATCGACGACCCGGGTTCGAGCCCCAGCTTGGACACTTTTTCACTCTGTTGGCTATATACTTTTAAGTAATTAAAATTTGAAATATTATTGGACGCAAGGCCTGAGAAATTTTCTGCAGGAAAATTTTCAAGAATTACAGTAAACTCCCGACTATCCGGCCTATTAAAAAAATTTAAGACTGTTGCAAGCGGCCAAGGCAGGCAGTTTCCCATCCAGGTGTGTATCAAAAGCATGGGGGAAAATTCCAAACATAGTAATTGCAAGGTCTTGGAATATTCTTTTGCACCAAAAAGGTAGACATAAACCCGTGTGGGAAACTGTAATGGGAGATGAGAAAGATAAGCTTATTCTATTGCTGAAAAATATACCGGGCTCTGACGATGTCAATTGAGAAGACATTACAGAATGAATGGCAAACGACGAAGTCAGTGAATTAATTGAAAACGATATTGTAGAAGTGTTTAAAGAAGGAGAAATATCAGAAGAAAAAGATTAAAATGATTGTAGGAAAAATCTCATTCCACATTCGTAAGGGTTCAAGACGATTGGGGCAGCACTGTAGTACATTAGTCAGCAGGAATCGACGCCACCTGATATCATCTACTTGCCTAAATGGAGGGACATTGCGTCGCGGAAGAGGGCAAACAGGGAGAAGCAATCCTTTATTAAGGACTTTAAGGGGGGCATTCCATATCATGTGTGGGACAGCTTTTCTACATATTACTAATCACTACTGTTTCAACAATGCTATTGTAGCCTTGAATTAAATCAGCTATTCTGCTAATATGAAAATCTCGATTTTTTTCTGATATTTTTATGTATAGTTTATAGTTTGACAACTTATAAGTTACGAGATATGGGTATTTATGTAAGTGTCACGTGCAAGCCATTTTGCCAGTTTTTCATAAAATGGCCCTGAATACATCTTCCGTTAAACTTCAATATCTGATAAGAAAAGGCCTTAGCTTGTGAAAGGAGTTAACTAAGAACGTTAAAAGTTAAACTATGAACATTGAAAAAAAAGCAGAGGTCTGTGAGACCACTGACAGCATTAAAGGTCATGAGGGAGTACTGAGGATTCAGACTTATTTCTATCTAAGAAGAAATTTTTAAATGAGAAAATTAATCTGGAAGCAATTTTTAAATGCTATTAACCATTTTCTACTGCGCAGCTTTCGGCATCAGGTTCGGGCTCTGATGGCACAAAATAGTTTAGACCGGAAGGTGGCAGCACAGACAGTCACCTCATCGAGTTCACGGCTGAAATTCCAGAATGGGTTAAAACTCGAATCTCGAATCGCATAGTAAAACACAATCGGTCTGCCAAGTCCTATCTCGGTGGAAAACATTTGAAAACGCGATTTTAGTGGTTGACTCGTAGGTTTACCATTGTGTTTTCCTGCACCCAGTCCTCCCTGTTTTTATACCATTGAGTGCAGGAAAACATAATGGTAAACTTACGAGTCAGTCGCTAAAATCGCGTTTTCAGGTGTTTTCCACCAAGATAGGACTTGTCAGACCGATTGCGTTTTAATAGGCGATTCGAGTTTTAACTCATTCTAGAATTTCCGCCATGAGCTCGATGAGGTGATGGGCTGTGTTGCCACCTCCCTGTCTATTTCGAACTTGGAATTCTAATCGGGCTCTGTAAAAAGAACATTCATTTTCATGTGCTGTCTTTTTAAGTCACGCACCTGTGATGTCTTTTTACCTGACTGCCAAGAAGGGTTTCACGCGTATCTGGGTATGTGGATTTCTTTATACCCTCGAAACATCCCAACGGCTGGATGGATTTTAATGAATGAGGTCTTTATCGATTCGTCTTAACCGTCCGATGGTTATAGGCTAGGTTTTGTTTTTAAAAATTCAAAATGGCGGTAGAGATGAAAAAAAATTTACGCACCCTATTGTGCGGCATATCATTGAATAGGTCTTTCAAAATGAGGGCGATGTTTAATTGACTATTTTACAGTCAGATGCTCCGTTTAAATATTACACCACATGGAAATTGTGTAGGAAGGATCTCTAGCTTTACTGCAACTCATAGACATCATAGATAAATAATCATAGACATCTGTATAAGCCTCATCAGAACAGTGTTTATAGATAGGAACTAACAATTAAACACAACTTAAAAGTCATCCATACAAGTAAATAAAAAAAATAGGTAAGTAATATAAAAAATAGTTTTGCATTGATGAGAAATAATTGATTAGTTCGCTTTTTACGCAGTCGGGTTTTTTCATTTTTTAAATTTAATATATTATTTTAAATCACGTTTTAAGGCAAGAACCGCTTACGCCCGAAAAAAAAAAAAAAATCTGAAACAGTGATCCATCCCCTCAAAACTGAAAGACTAAGTTAGCGTGATCTCCCCCCCACCCCGACCAAAAAAAAAAAAAGAATGTGACGCTGTAACTGTCCTTGAAAATAACAGCGAATGAATGTGCGCCAGATTGGAAAATGTTGCACAATTCATGTGTGATGTGACTGGGAAATATTTCTTCTTTCATTCTTTAGCAAGCTCCTAAATCTTTTACTCGCACGTTACAGAAAATCCACGCGCCGGCTCTGATTTATGCTTCAAAATTTTACATTCCTCTAAAAAATTGCCTTTTTTTTCTCTCCACAAGCTTTCATTCAAGAAAAATGAATATTATTCAATATATTTCAAAAAAATCTCGCGATTTTTCTTCTGTAGTTGTCAAGAGGATATAACGTTCCGCTATATTTTGTATCTGGGAAATAACCAAAATAAGAAAGAGAAAAATAAGCTAAATTATACTGCTGTGTTTTTTCATTGGGATATTTCGATTCTGTAATACAATGGCCTCCAAAACTTAAAGAACAGGGACTGGATGCTTTCGATTGTACACGGTTTGTCGAATATCTACCAAAATTATTGTCGAATTGTTCTTGAACATCTGGGATTTAAAGAACATGTTTGATTTCATATTTATAAGTGGAGATTTAGTTGGGAGGACGATTAGGGGGTTAATAATAAATTTAATAATAAAATTTTTTTGCGGTCACCTATAGGTGTATGTAACAGAAAATGCTGAAAATGGTTTGTCACTGTGTTAAATGACTATTTGGGTCCTGTTCAACGCTTGTGTGCATTTGTGTAACCATAGCACTCCTATTCGCGAAGATGTTATTATGTCTGTGAAAAATTCAAAAGTTTTTTGTTTATAGCATACAGAGTTTTCAATTCTGAAATTAAAACATGAATATATTGAATATTTGATGAGATGGGGGCTTTTGTATGAAATAATTTTTAACTGCGCATGCGTGGAGATTCTAATATTTTTATTTTATAATTTGGTAGTCAGCTATTTAGAGCATTTTATATAAAAAGTCCAGTCAAATATCGCGAAAATTCTAGGGGCGATAGAGTGAGTTGCTTTCTAAAAATAGCTTTATTATAAGAGATTTACCACTACTTTTCAATCAGCTGACTATATCTTTCTGAGTTTTCACAATATTTGACTGGGTATAGAAATTACCCAAAATAGCTGACTATGAAATTATGAAAAAGAAATTTTGAAATCTTCCACGCATGCGCAGGTAAAAATTATTTCATGCAAATGCCCATATATCATCCAATATTCAATATATTCATGTTTTAATTGCAATATACTGTTGCTAATATTCTTTGTCAGGTTTTAGAAAAGTTGTTTTAAATTGGGTTGAAAACTCTGTATGCTATAAACAAAAAACTTAAATTTTTCACAGACCCAATAACATCTTCACGAATATGAGTGCTATGCTTACACAAACGTTGAACAGGACCCAAATAGTCATTTAATACAGTGACAAACCATTTTCAGCATTTTCTCTTACATACACCTGTATGTGACTGCAAAAATTATTTTTTTATTAAATTTATTATTAGCCCCCTAATCGTCCTCTCCCAACTAAATCTTCACCGATAAATAGGAAATCAAACATGTTCTTTACATCCCAGAAGTTCAAGAACAATTCGACAATTTTGGTAGATATTCGACAAACCGTGTTCAATCGAAAGTATCCAATCCCTGTTCCTTAACTTTTAGAGGCCGGTGTATAATATCTTAACTAATGAATGCATCCTGGCACCTGGCATATCAGATTGATTTGAAGAGTAGAGCCAGGGCTCCCACATGGTCCGCCAACTGAATACCAATATTTTTTAACAGAAAATTTCATGGTAGGTTTCTACAACATTTGAGCTAGAATTAACCTTCAAAGGTGATTTAAACACAAATTACAAGAAAAATCTAAAATAAAAAATTTTCTAAGAAAATATTGGTATTCAATTGGCGGATCATTTGAGAATCCTGTAGAGCCCCGGCATCGGGTCGAATAACTCGATTTTACCCGACCCAGCCAGTTTGGACTGGGTCCAGTTGTCTTTTTTAAATTTTTTTCTTGTCTACGCGTCGTTTTTGGATCGGGATGACTTTAAATGTTACAGGTTAGGTTCGTGTGGGTTTCGGGTTGATTCTTTCTTCGGTTCGGGTTTGTGTTGACCCGATTTTTCAAAGAAAGTATTGAATATTTTTCAATTGAAATACACTATATGGCCAAAGGTGAGCAGTCACTTGCGATTTTAGACGTTTTGTTAAATATATAGAAAAATACATGAGGAATTAACCTACATCTGCAGATGTGTAAACAGTATAGTATAGGTCATATATTTCCGCGAAGATTTTTTTTTTTCCGAAACCCCACAGGGAACTGTCAACAAATTGAAAAGAGCGAAAATCTTTTGGATAACCCTGTAAAAACTAATGTAGCAAAAGCGTTCAAACTCGAGATTATCAATACGTGACTTATTGTAATATTCTGTGTTCATTTTTATGAGGATAGCATGTATACTCGTAGAGAAATTAAGGTTTTTATAAAAACAGTCCCAAATTTCGCCAAGTTTTTTGCTTATAATTTACAGAGTTTTTAATATAAAAGAACTGTTCTTTTTGGAAAATATGGCAAACAACATTGTACACAATACTCTGCAATCAGAATTTAAAAATAATAAAAATTGGATGAAAATGAGCAGGTTTACTACAAAATGTTTCACTGCACATGCGAGAATGCAATCAAAATATAATATTCATAATGTATTAGCTAAGTATATAGAGTAACTTTTGTGAAAGTCTCAAAATCATAGCTTGAAAATTGTGAAAATTATCGTCGATAGAATAAGCTCGAAATCCGTAGTTCCCAAAAAGAAGTAAAAAGATGAGGGGTTGTAATCAAATATCTGTTGATTAGTGCCAAGATATAATACACAATATTGCACGTACTACTATATTTGGATACAACACCTCATCTTTTGCTTCCTTTTGGGAACAAAGGATTTCGAGCTTATTCTATCGACGATAAGTTTTGGAATTTTCAAGCTATGACTTTGAGACTTTCACAAAAGTTGTTCCATATACTTAGCTAATATATTATGTACATTATATTTTGATTGCATTCGCGCATGCGCAATGAAATATGTTTTAGTAAACCTGCTTATTTTTCATTCAATTTGTATTATTTTTTAAATTCTGATTGCAGAGTATTGTGTACAATGTTGTTTGTCATATTTTTTGAAAAGAACTTTTTTTTATATTAAGAACTCTGCAAATTATAAGCAAAAAACTTGGCGAAATTTGGGACTGTTTTTATAAAAACCTTAATTTCTCTAAGAGTATACATGCTATCCTCTTAAAAATGAACATAGTTTATTACAATAAGCCTCTTAATCATATTTTACAGTTTGAACGCTTTCGATACATTAGTTTTTACAGGGTTATCCAAAAGATATTCGTTTTTTTGCAATTTGTTAACGGTCCCCTGTGGGGTTTCGGGGAAAAAAATTTCGCGGAAATATATGACCTATACTATACTGTTTACACGCCTGCAGTTTCAGGTTAATTTCTCATGTAGTTTTCTAGATATTTAACATTACGTCTAAAATCGCAAGTGACCGGTCACCTTTGGCCATATAGTGTATATATATATGAATATTAATGAGTGTATATATGTTCATTCTTATACCAAAAGTTAAAATTGAAATTAGAGAAAATTGATATTGATCCGAAGGCAACTTAAAGCTTCAAAATTTTCGAAATTTAAATTTTTTTTTGTATTTTAAACCCTTATTTTTTTTTAACTTTTTGATATAATTGTTTCCTTGAAATTCCCATTGGAACAGAAGTTACTACTTTTAGAATTATGCCAGCTCAATAGCTGAAGCTGTTTTTCTGAAAATTTGAAGTCCTTTTTCTCCAAATGACGTTTTTGGGCATAACGTGCAGGATATCTCAAAAGACTTCTTAATATTTTTTCATGAAAATTTCAAAATATATGTTTCATATTAGTCTGTATAAACTGGACCTAAAATTTCCTTTTTATTGTTCAAGAAAATATTTTTTTTAGGTTTACTGTTGAAAGGCTAAAATTTTTGTATTGGCTAAATACAACTTTGTTTTAGAAATATAAAAGTTCTTTAAATACAAATTTATTTTGGTTCAGGCTAATTATTGCAATCTGAAGTATAATTATGTTCAAAATTTTCATTCTAGTGGAAAGTTTATTTTGTAATCCTGCGCGTAAGCTGTCACACCAATTTTCTGCTGGACAAATGTCTCACAGTTTGGAGCCCCCTATAAATATTAATTCTGAATATTGTAGTTTTTTAAATATATGAAATGAAAGGAAAAACATACTTATATCTTTCATCTCTCTAAATATTGTGTTTTAAAATCATATACATTTTAAGATATTAAAGGTCGTAAATGGTCTTTTTTCTTCTTTTTTCCAATTTTAAGAGTCCTGAGACCTCTTAATTATAGACTTCTTTTCCTTAATTGCATTAAAATAGATTAGTTTTCTTTCGCTTCAGGTTCAGGTTTAGGTTGATGTGTGTCGAGTTTCGGGTTGACAATTTTTTTTCGGATTGGCGTTAACATTAAATATAGTTGGCAACGCCAGAGCCGGCGCAAGGTCGCATGCGGCCCAGGCAAGGGGCCCAGCGTATTCTGCACTGCAATAATGAAATTTATTTTTAAATTGTATATATCATAGAATAGAATATATAAAACAGATAATAAAATGTGTGAAAAACGTAACTACTTAGACATGTAATGTGAATAATTATTTTTTATTTTGAAAAATCGTCTGTCTTTTACAATATTTTAAATATTTATTTTCTGCGGTCACGGTTATTTTTAACATCATCACATTCATACATTCCCCGACAATTATATCAACTTTGCCTGTCAGAAACAATGTTAATGCTTCATTTTTTCTCACGAAGAAACATTTAAAAACAAATCTAGAGCAAAAATATTATTATTTTACACCAGAGACTTAGCAGGCTTTGCACGCTGCGCTGGTGTGTTTCTCCAAACAAACTTTGAATCATACGAAATAGGCCGGTGAATTTGACCCTGTATTTTAAAGCAACATGGACCTTTACCTGGATTGGCATTTCTGAAAACGATATGAATGCCGTTGCGCTATGATATTTTCTAATGTGTCAGGCAAAATTTGGGCTGTTAAAGACCACTCCTGTTAGTTAAACATTTACAGTAGGATTTTGGTATAGAATGATATGGAATATACGAAATTTATCCCTGAAATATTATCTAACTAACAGTGCAATTCTCATTAAAAACCGTCCAATAGAACTTTTTAAAAACGCTATCTTTCATAATCGGGTTCAACTCATTACAGAACTTTCGCCCACAGTTCTATAACTAAGAAACATAGAACAATTTGTTATATACTAAAACCCTCGATGAAAAAAATACCTAACTAATAGTGCAAGTCTCATCAAAATCCATTCAATAGAACTCAAGTTATAAGCAGCCGGAACGAAATTTTTATTTGCATTTATATGTATAGTAAAAAACGTTATTTCAAATTGTATATCGGGGCCTCTAACAAGATCCCAATTTGCACGAGACCCTGGGCAACTCCTGCGTTTGCACGATGGTTGCGCTGGCCTTGCACGTCAATACAAGAGACAAATCTTGCAAAAAATCTCATTAATGAAATTTTGTATGATAACACATGTAAAAACGAATGTCGAATGATGAAAATTAAAAAAAAAAATCTTGAAATATGTTTTGGGCAAAGCTTTGTGACCACTTCCTAAGAGAAACACATGCTACCATGCTTATGTCTGGTATTATCTTTATGACAAAATTTACAATTTAAGGGGATTTGGTACCCTACAAATAGTCAAAAATAGCGAAGATACCAATTTATTTTTAACTTTTTGTTGAAAATAAAATTTGGCACATCTAGTATATTTGAACGAAGTTTTGAAATAATCTGACAATTATAAGTGCAGTAAAAACTTTTTTATTCTTTTGCCAACTCTTTAAATGCCATGCCCATTACAATGTTTACACCACAAAAGGGTCACTCATACAACTGTAGCATCTTTAACTTAGAAGTATATCAGACAGCAAAGATATTCAGATAGTATTCAGAAAAATGGAACAGTTTTTAATAATTTTTCCAAGCACAAAATGTTTAAATTGATTTTTTTGCAGTTTGCTCTCTCTGGAAAACTCGCTGCGTATTCAAACGGCTTAAACTTCAACAATTACTTTTCAGATGTCGTTTATATATTTAGTATGATATACTTAATAAAATTATGAATGAATTTTGCGATATAATAATAAGAAGAAAAAATTACAATGTAACAGAAGTTGTGTTTTTTCCACAGATGTACAGGGTGCACTGTTAAAAATATCGTTAATAATTACCTCTGTTTTTAAAGGCTATCTATTTTCTGACCAATGAGAACGCTCGATAGGTTTTTATGTAGCGTTCTCATTGGTCAGAAAATAGATAGCCTTTAAAAACAGAGGTAATTATTAACGATATTTTTAACAGTGTGAGTACAAATGATAGACCCGATTTAAAGAAATCCTTATTTTCGAAACGACTGCACATATTACAATACGTGATACATGAATTTAAAGAGAAACATACCAGGTGTTTTTCAGCTACAAATGTTCGATGTGTGACCCTCTTGTTACGCGGCATACGTCCATTCTGTAATCCAGTTCGTTCCGAACATTTTGCAGCATCACTCTGTCAATGGTTCTGAATGCTGCACAAATGCGTTCTTTAAGTTCTGGCAGTGTTTTCGGCTACAAAAAATGTCTTTGACACCAAAGACGCTAAATTAGAATTTTGTTTCAGCTTCTACCGATTCCGCTTACCCAGGTTTTACTGTATAACATTGCTGTGTAATTGTTGTGCATTGTTGTGTTGTTTAGAGTAATAAAACTTACTAAGACGAAATCGCAAGGGAAAGGAGAAACATTCCGTTTTAAACAGGCTTTCCTCTTAGCAGATATAATTGTATGGTATTCCTACCGTAGTAATAATCAAATTTTAATTAACGTTAAAATTTGTCAGGACATAACAGGATTCCGTTATAAAGAGGTTCTGTTCTTACAGTGTGGGTTTACTATATTTTTATATCCCGATTTATAAATCGCTGTCCCGCTTTTTGTGACTGTCAACGCTAGAAGAGACATTATGAAATTGAGGGGAAGGGGCTATTAAACTTTAACAGTCAAAGAAATGATCGCTTAGCAACTGTGAGCGATCTATAAGACAGCTTGATCGAACGATGAAGACAGTAGAATCTCGTTACAACGCATGTCATTTTAACGAATTATTCACTTTAACAAATATTATTTGAATTGTTAAAAAAAAAAAATCCTATTATCCTATTTCATCCTAATAATATTCACTTTAACGAATTTTTTTAATATAGCGAATTTAACTGGTGCTTCATAGAGATTCGTTGTAACGAAATTTTTCTTCAGGTGTACAGTTACAATTACGCTTTCATGCCTTTTTCCTGTATTCAGAATGGTCTAATAAATATCTTATTTTGTGTCATAACGTTTTACAATGATATCTTAATTACCGTTAGTCGATGTTCAAATCTGATCCTTAAAAAACCCCACAAACAGTTGTCTGCTTGGAAATTACCCCAAACCACGGGGTAATTTTCAGACAGGATTTTATTAATTTTATTTTTTATTATTAATGCTAATTATCTAAAAATGCTTCAAAATAATCACCAGGCATGTGATGATTTTACCAAGAAAAAGTTAAAAGAAATAGTCATTGATTCCTGCGTAATTGCAAAAATTTTGTTTTTGTTGGAAAATTACCCCCAGGCTACACTATATTTAAAAAAAATCCCTCACTTTCCCTGGCTACTTTGAAATTCCCTGACTTTCCTGATTTTCCGTGACTTTGCATATCTCTGAGAATCCTGTAATAGACATGTTAATGTTAAGTCTTCACGGGTTCCACGCGATTGCAGGCTAATCAATAGTATGATATGAAAAGTAATTTAAAATATTTTGGGCATCCTAAAATATTGGAGCTTCTGGTGTCCCGAGAGTGATTACATGGGACATGTCTTGTAGTGTTTAAAAATCGGGACTCCCACGTAAATCGGGACACGTGACAGCACTACTATTCAGCGGCAGTACTAGGGTTCCAAACGAGCCAAAGTTTTGCTAGTATCTGGTTAAACTGGCCTGTCAAAGTAAACAATAAAGAAAAAAATCATGCGTCAAGCATAGATTATGAAGCGCTTTCCAACACATTCAGAATTATGATACAAAACTGCAACGTTTGAAAAGTTAAAATATTACGTCTCATTCAACTCTATGAAAATGCATAACCCATTTGAAAACCCAATTTCAGCTGCTCCCATCGACAGTCGGGAAATTACCCGAATCCTTTGATCAGCCCTGTATATATTATATTGTCCTATTTTATTTAAATCATCTTGTTGTGAAATTCAGTGATTTATATCAGTTTCAGTACATTTGAAATAGCGTCATGTCATTAAAATACACAGCAAACGATTTTTCCCCATTGACTATAATGTAACGGAATACTTTTGAGTGCCCCTGTCAATGAACAATTAGTTCCACATACTTCCTATCAAACATGCCTTGGTGATACTCAATAACGTTTATCAATTGCATGAAAATCCGAGTCTATTTAGAGGAGTTAGAGCGTGGACAGACGGACAGACAAACCGAATACATAAACACTTTTCAACTTTGCTGGAAAGTGTTAAAAAAGAAAAAAGCGGCTTGTGAAACGACTCAGTGAGACACCTCAGTTAAAAGTTGTTGGTCAGTGAAATCTCAAATTCCCCTTGCTCATGTTAAACCTCTGGGAATGTAAATGCATTCGTATTTTTAAAATATTTTATCAGGAAATTAATATTGTTAGCTTATTTTTTTTTTTTTGTGTACGAACTGGTATTAAAGGATGCCTCCTTTTTTTCAGTTGTTAAAATATAGATAAAATATAATGCTTAATTTATATTTGTATGGGTTAAAATCTTAGTGAAACTTACAAGGAAAGTCTCCATACGGGCATACTCAGAAAAATCCTAAAAAAAAATACAGAATGTTCTTCTCCTGTGGGTATATATGTTTATAAAAAAATTCGGCGGAACACAGATAGAACGTCCGTAAAAAATAATGAAAATTTCGTTTATTTGGTGACTTATCACCGGTTGGCAAGGAAATAAAATTTCAAAAAATGCGCTTTTGAAAATAAGCTTGTCGAATACTCTTTAAGGAAAAACATTTTATGTTGAATTTGTTTAAATAAGTTTAATTTAAATAACTTTTACTTTGTCATTTTTAGTTCGTTTTAACTATAAGTTCTGTCATATATATATATATGTACTTATAATGAAATTTAACTGTCATATTTTACGATTTAAAACAAAATTTAAATTGATTAAAATTGTTCTAAACTCAAAAATATGCCTCATTGAGCGCTGTCGAAGTCAATTCAATTTTGTTGCTATGGAAACATCTTATTCGATATGGAAATTTATAACGGGAGCATTATTCATCTGGCCTTAAAAGTTATTTTTATAGCCGGTAAAGCCGTTTAAATTTTTTTTAATGTGGATTGGAGAAAAAACAATGGCAAAATTTCATTCAAATCGGCAAGAAGCAACATGTATAATATAAAATGTAATAATAATAAATGGTT
The DNA here is from genome assembly GCA_963932465.1 of Maratus speciosus. Classification (NCBI taxonomy): domain Eukaryota; kingdom Metazoa; phylum Arthropoda; class Arachnida; order Araneae; family Salticidae; genus Maratus; species Maratus speciosus. The sequence goes on along the minus strand of OZ010786.1, from coordinate 667,412,624 downwards.
TACGTTTAAACTCATTAAATACTGCACATTCTCAAAATAAATTAAAAGCAATTGTCAGATTCATTAAAATCTTTTGCTTTTGGCGAGGAAAAGTTCTGCTCGCCAAATTGCGTGTCGCTTTCTTCTTTTTACGCCAATTATTCGAAAGTATTTTATTTTTTTGCAGATTTTCTACTGTAATTCCGCCGCTAATTTTAACTGATCCTTTATTACATACATGAGTAGTTTCACTAGCATTTTTTTCAACATATTCTGAGTATGCCCAGTATGGAGACCTTCCTTGTTAGTAAGAGTTTAACACTTCGCATAAAATTAAGTATATAATTAAGAAATATTTTGACAACTAAGAAAAAAAGAAAGAGTCATCCTTTAAGAAGACTACACAGAAAAAAGAAGTTAAAAATATTAATCTTCTGAAGAGATTATAAAAATACAAATGCATCACATGCCCATTAGGTTTAACATGAGCGAAGAGAATTTGAGATTTCACTGGCCAACAGTTTTTACATTAGCGAGGAAATGTACAGTTGTAGAAAAAAAAAAGTAAACACCCCTACTAACTCTTCAACAAATTATCGTAGAAGAAAGTGACTGGTACCGGACGATTGGAAATAAAGCCTAGTTTTAAATGATGTATATAAAATTTGCTTAGGGGGCCATCTATTATTATTAAAACAAACCATAACTTTTTTTTTTTTTTTTTTTTTTTTTTTTTTAATAGCAGTACACAATTCTGACAGAATAAATGAATTCTACACCCTTCCATTAGCCTAAAAACAAATTTTTATGCAATTCGTATACCATAAGTTTCCGAGAAATTAATTATTTTAAAAAGAGCTTAATTTAAGGGCTGTATCCAAATTGAAGTTCGGTACTCGATTGTTAACCGAGAGAGCCCCCTTCTTGATCAAGGCACCTTAAGCACCACTCAAGCAGTCAATGAAACCTGCTAGATTACACAGCAGCAGAAGAAATTTCAAAATATCTAGTCACTTTTATCACAGACGCTTAACCCCTTGGGGACGAGCGACACGTATACGTGCCGCCTGAAGCGCTCAGAATCCTTGTTATTCCTCACCAGTAAAATTTTACTGTAAAATTTGCCTTATTTAATCAGCGAATTTTCTCGATTCAAAAAGACACAAATTTCTGTTTTTAAAAAACGGTGAGAAAAGATTAAAAATTTCGTAAAAGGTTCCCGTCCCGAAGGGGTTAAAACATCCTTTTGCCGTTTTTTTAAGCATAATTTGAAAACTACTTGGAAGAAAATTGTGAAATTTTGGATTTCCATAAAGCAGGACTTAATAAATCTAAATCCATCCAAAAAACTGTAGGTTGCAATTCATAATTTTTTCGAATATTAATTTCATAATTCATATCATAAAATTATAAAAATTGCAAATTGTATTTCTGTTTGGGTATATTAGTATTATTGCCACACAAAAAAATTAGCACATTAGAAGCATAATTTCAGGAGATATAAATAAAAATATGAAAATGTAATTTAACATTAGAAGCACTAAATTTTGAATGTTTATAATTCAAAAACTTATCATTCAAATGACTTGAAATTGGGTGTCTAGGCATAGTTTGAACAAAAGATTTGAAATATCTGGTTAAAATTGGGTATTGCTATTGAAAAAAATGAAGTTTGGATTCTTTTTAATTTGTAGATGCTCCCCTAAGAAAATTTTATATACATCATTTAAAAGTAGGCTTTATTTCCAATCGTTCGGCACCAGTAACGTTCGTCTACGATAATTTGTTGAGGAGTTAGTATGGGGTGTTTACTTTTTTTTTTTCCACGACTGTACATCACTGAACAACAGCTTTAACATGAGTGAGTGGAATTTGAGATTTCACTAATCAACAGCTTTAACATTATCGAAAGGCATTTGACATTTCACTGACCAGCAACTTTAAAATTAGCGAGAGGAATTTGAGATTTTACTGACCAACAGCTTTAACATGAGCGAGATGAATTTGAGATTTTACTGACCAGCAGCTTTAACATGAGCGAAGAGAACTTGAGATTTCCCTGACCAACAGTTTTAATATTAGCTAGGGGAAATTGAGATTCCATCGATCAACATTATTTGAGGCTCTTCTCAAATCCAAAGGAGCTACTCTCTAGCACTTTTATGAATTCATTTTTATTCGTAAAGGCATAAAATTGATAGGTGTTCTTACTCAGAAATTATGTAATCAAAAAGCGTTTTTCATTTGTTTGGAAAAGGCAGATGATCTTTCAGAAAATACTGTCTAAGTAAGCATTTTGAACCACATTCTCGATGCGACAGCGTGAGAATGGGGAAAAAAAGTTGTCGCCACGTAATAAGAATCGTTTATAACTCGATAAGTAATTGATTTATCGAAAAATGGAAAACACTATTATATTCTAAATCACTTTCATACACAGGCCTGTCAATTTTATGCCTTTAAGTTTAAAAATGAGTCCGAAAGTTTCGAGTTTTTGACCAAGGAGTTAAGAAAATTTGAAGGCGGACACTTTGATGTCCTGAGGAAGAACAATTCTCCCCGACCACCTCCTGAATCAGAGGCGGCATTTAAGGAGAGCAAGACGGAACAATTGTCCCTCTCTGAGTTTCAGGATTATTTTCTTTTTAAATGTTATTAATTATTATCTACTTAGCAGGATTCAATCGCTACACTGGTCATTTTTTCCAAACAGTCCGTAAATCAAGTGAAATATAACGGTGAATTTGATCTTGTGTTTTAAAGCAATATGAAGCTTTAACCGGAATGTCTTTCCACATTGCTGAAACAGATACGAAAACCATTGCACTATTATATTTTCTGATGTGTCAGACCAAATTTGGGTTGTTAAGGACCAACTCTTTTAGTTGATCATTTACAGTATAGGGTTTGGGACAGAATGATATGCAGCATACCAAAACCCTCCCTAAACAATTTTCTAACTAAAGTCTCATTAAAATCTATCTACTAGAATCTATTGAAAATGATAATATTTTATAGCCGGGTTCATATGGTTATTAAACTTTCTCCATAATTCTATAACTGAGAATTGTAGAACGATATACAATATACTAAAACCATTCCTCATAAATTATCTAACTGTGTAAATTCCATCGAAATCCGTCCTATAGAATTTTTAAAAAAGGTTGATCTTTCATAATAGTATTCACCTGATTATAGAACATCCCCCCCCCCCATTATTCTTAACTAAGCAACTTAGAACGATGTAACTTGGTAAAATCTTTCTTAAAAATTATCTAACAGTGTAACTTCCATCGAAATCTATTCAGCAGAACTCAATTTATAAGCAGCCGGAACGAAATTCCCATTTGCTTTTTAGATATATAGTAGATTCACCTTTTCCTTATAACTATTAAATGTTTCCAATTGTTTTTACCAATATATTATCTATTTCCATTTTAAAAAAATTACAGCGTTTCAAATATTTCTTTGGGAATGTGCATGAAAAATATTATTTCATTTGACATGAAATCAGTATTTCATGTGTGATACGAATAAATTTTGCCCCCTCCAAACAAAACCTAAAATGATGCTGTTGCCCTAAATTCATCACTGTGGGAGGGGGGAAAGGATAGGAACAAACACCCCGTTAGTTCATCATTGTTTTATGATTGAATATAAGTCTCTATTTTAAAGTGTGTTGCATGCACCTACCTGGTACTCGATCTTGGCCAGCACCTCATATTTCCTGAGTAAGGCCACATGTTTGAGGTACTCCTGGGCCTCCAGGGGACCCGAAGGGACCAGGGGCTGGAGCCGATCATCTTCATGGATCGGCAGCAGTCCGCTGTTGAGCAGGGACAGCTGAAACCGGCTCAGGGCCGGCGCCGCTGTCCGGCGCTGAGCCGTCATGTTCGTCTCCTCGCCGTCACACACGATCACAGCAGCATGGTCAGGAGGGCCGGCACAACACCGGGAACAGCCAGCGCCAGATGATATTCCTGCGCCCACAGCGGCAGAATTGGGACCGGGTGCGGGTTTATTTAGGTGTAATAAGGCCACTTAAATGTCACAATATTATCGAAGAATGGAGAAAATCGTAAGCATGGAAAACCTTGATGATAATATGTAACACACGTGTTGTTTTTTAAAAGTAGATGATCGTGTACACGCGATCCCAGTTGCAGACGATTGTGTCAAAGAATTAAAAGCCTGACACTCTTTTTTGGTCAGATGATTTCAACAGCAGACGATCGTGTGTCAATACGGAACACTCGTTTCCGTCACTCGATCTCAACAGCAGACGATCGTGTTTCAGAACCAGATACTTTTATTGAACACTCGATTACACACGATTTCAAGAGCAGACAATCGTGTATGGGACCAAGAAACTCTTTTTGATCACTCGAACTCAGACGTTCATGTGTTGGAACCGGACACGCTTATTGCTCATTCGATTTCAGGCGATCTCAACAGCAGACAATCGTGTGTCGGAACCGAACACTTTTATTAATCATTCGATTTCACACGATTTCAACAGCAGACGATCATGTGACGGAAGAAACCACTCTTTGGTCACTCGATCTCAGACAATCGTGTGTTGAGCCGAATACTTTTTTGGTCACTGGATATTATGATGAGTCGTGAATATGATACACAATTTTATCCAAGCTCTCAATTTGAAGAAATAACAAAACTCGTGCGATCTCTGGTCAATTGGTCATCGACCCCCGTCTCTGTCTCTGGCAGACGATTTTCAATCGAGAGCCAATGCCCCAGCCTGCGATGTCTGAATCGGCATAGCTCCCCTCTGAACGACAGACGACAACCGCTTCTTTCTTTCTGATTGCACCGGGGAAGAAGTCGCTCTCTCTGCGCGCGAAGTGTGCGGATCTGCGAAACCCCCGCGTTCGAGGCATGCGCCGATGCAACAGGCGAGACGGATTAGAGTTTCGGGGTGGGAAAAGTGCGAAAAAAGAAAAGCGGGCCACGCGACTTCAGATATACATCAGAAGCGGTTTCGATAAAGTGTGTATGCATAACATCGTTAAGAAAGCATTAACTAAAAATTTAAATTAATATAGAACTTTTTTTTTTTAATTAATCTTTCTGAAACGCGCCAGATTTCCGCACAAATGCAAGAAACGCTAGCCGGGCTGGATCCCGCAACATTAAAGATGCTTCAGAAAAAGTATAAATTATGATTTCATTTCTTTTCTTTTTTTATAAGTTTTACAGGGCTTAAAAAAGATAATTGAAGAGAAAAGTATAAATTAGGATTTTTATTCTTTTCATTTCTTTTTGTATAAGTTTTACAGGACTTAAAAAAGATAATTAAAGAGAAAGTATTAATTATGATTTTTACTCTTTTCTTTTCTTTTTTTATAAGTTTTACAGGGTTTAAAAAAGATAATTGAAGAGAAGGTATAAATTATAATTTTTATTCTTTTCTTTTTTTATAAGTTTTATAGGGCTTAAAAAAAGATAATTAAAGAGCTAGTGGAAGAAGATGTTATGCAATAAAAATCGAATTTCGAGAAGAAAAAGATTTGAAGAGAAATATTTTTGTTGTCAATTTCATCGATTTCTTGGTAGTAGATAATCTATATAACAGGTTGCTCTAAACTGTTTCAGAGAAATTTATTAACAATTAATTTTAGAATATTAAAAATTATCAGGATCTTCAAAACTTATATAAAAGAAATTTTGGGAAAAATGTGACAATATTATTCTAAGAAATTTCCCCCCCCCCCTTTTTTTATTTATTGCTTTTAATAAAAACATAAGACCTTTCTTTTAAGTAAAATGATTTATATATTTTTTCTTAGTTATTTAGGTGTGTGTGGGGGGGGGGGGGAGGGGGGGGTCGCCGCCTACAAAGTTTTAAAAAGTTAGGTAGCACTTTTAAAAGTATTGTTTTGTTTTATTTCTAGAACTATTTTTCATGACCGGAGGTATATAAAAACTATTTTTCATTTCAAAATTAGGTGGCACTTTTAAATGTATTATTTTATTTTATTTTATTTCCAGAACTATTTTTCATGGCCGGAGATAAATAAAAATTATTTTACATTTCAAAATTAGGTGGCACTTTTAAAAGTATTATTTTATTCTATTTCCGGAACTAGTTTTCATGGCCGGAGGTATTTAAAAACTATTTTACATTTCAAAATTAGGTGGTACTTTTAAAAGTTTTATTTTATTTTATTCCTAGAACTATCTCTCATGGCGGAGATAGATAAAAATTATTTTACATTTCAAAATTAAATGGTACTTTTAAAAGTTTTATTTTATTTTATTCCTAGAACTATCTCTCATGGCCGGAGGCATACAAAATTTATTTTACATTTCAAAATTGAAAGCACTTTTAAAAGTATTATTTTATTTTATTTCTAAAACTATTTTTCATGGCCGGAGATAGATAAAAACTAATTTACATTTCAAAATTAGGTGGCACTTTTAAAAGTTTTGTTTTATTTTATTCCTAGAACTATCTCTGATGGCCGGAGATAGATAACAATTAATTTACATTTCAAAATTAGGTCGTACTTTCAAAAGCTTTATTTTATTTTATTCATAGAACAATCTCTCATGGCCGGAGATATACAAAAATTATTTTACATTTCAAAATTAAAAGCACTTTTAAAAGTATTATTTTATTTTATTTCCAGAACTAGTTTTCATGGCCGGAGATAAATAAAAATTATTTTACATTTCAAAATTAGGTGGCACTTTTAAAATAATATTTATCTCTCATGACCGGATATAGATAAAAATTATTTTACATTTCAAAATTAGGTGATACTTTTAAAAGTTTTGTTTTATTTTACTCCTAGAACTATCTCCCATGGCCGGAGATATACAAAAATTATTTACATTTCAAAATTAGGTGGCACTTTTAAAAGTATTATTTTATTAAATTTCCTGAACTAGTTTTCATGGCCGGAGAATTATAAAAAATATTTTACATTTCAAAATTAGGTGGTACTTTTAAAAGTTTTATTTTATTTTATTCCTAGAACTATCTCTCATGGTCGGGGATCTCTCATGGTCGGGGATCTCTCATGGTCGGGGATCTCTCATGGTCGGGGATCTCTCATGGTCGGAGATAGATAAAAATTATTTTACATTTCAAAATTAGGTGGTACTTTTAAAAGTTTTATTTTATTTTATTCCTAGAACTATCTCTCATGGTCGGAGATATACAAAAATTATTTACATTTCAAAATTAGGTAGCACTTTTAAAAGTATTATTTTATTTTATTTCTAGGACTATCTTTCATGGCCGGAGATAGATAAAAACTATTTTACATTTCAAAATTAGGTGGCACTTTTAAAAGTATTATTTTATTTTATTTCCAGAACTAGTTTTCATGGTCGGAGATAGATAAAAAATATTTTACATTTCAAAATTAGGTGGTATTTTCAAAAGCTTTATTTTATTGTATTCCTAGAACTATCTTTCATGGCCGGAGTTATACAAAAATTATTTTACATTTCAAAATTAAAAGCACTTTTAAAAGTATTATTTTATTTTATTTCTAGGACTATCTTTCATGGCCGGAGATAGATAAAAACTATTTTACATATCAAAATTAGGTGGCACTTTTAAAAGTATTATTTTATTTTATTTCCGGAACTAGTTTTCATGGCCGGAGATATATAAAAACTATTTTACATTTCAAAATTAGGTGGTACTTTTAAAAGTTTTATTTTATTTTATTCCTAGAACTATCTCTCATGGCCGGAGATAGATAAATATTATTTTACATTTCAAAATTCGGTGGTACTTTTAAAAGTTTTATTTTATTTTACTCCTAGAACTATCTCTCATGGCCGGAGACATACAAAATTTATTTTACATTTCAAAATTGAAAGCACTTTTAAAAGTATTATTTTATTTTATTTCTAAAACTATCTTTTATGGCCGGAGATAGATAAAAACTAATTTACATTTCAAAATTAGGTGGTACTTTTAAAAGTTTTGTTTTATTTTATTTCCAGAACTAATTTTCATGGCCGGAGATACATAAAAACTATTTTACATTTCAAAATTAGGTGGTACTTTTAAAATAATGTTTATCTCTCCTGACCGGATATAGATAAAAATTATTTTACATTTCAAAATTAGGTGGTACTTTTAAAAGTTTTGTTTTATTTTACTCCTAGAACTATCTCTCATGGCCGGATATATACAAAATTATTTACATTTCAAAATTAGGTGCCACTTTTAAAAGTATTATTTTATTTTATTGCTATAACTATCTTTCATGGCCGGTGATAGATAAAAACTATTTTGCATTTCAAAATTAGGTGGCACTTTTAAAAGTATTATTTTATTTTATTTCCAGAACTAGTTTTCATGGCCGGAGATATATAAAAAATATTTTACATTTCAAAATTAGGTGGTACTTTTAAAAGTTTTATTTTATTTTATTCCTAGAACTATCTCTCATGGCCGGAGATAGATAAAAATTATTTTACATTTCAAAATTAGGTGGTACTTTTAAAAGTTTTATTTTATTTTATTCCTAGAACTATCTCTCATGGCCGGAGATATACAAAAATTAATTATTTACATTTCAAAATTAGGTAGCTCTTTTAAAAGTATTATTTTATTTCTAGGGCTATCTTTCATGGCCGGAGATAGATGAAACTATTTTACATTTCAAAATTAGGTGGCACTTTTAAAAGTATTATTTTATTTTATTTCCAGAACTAGTTTTCATGGCCGGAGATATATAAAAAATATTTTACATTTCAAAATTAGGTGGTACTTTTAAAAGTTTTATTTTATTTTATTCCTAGAACTATCTCTCATGACCGGAGATATACAAAAATTAATTATTTACATTTCAAAATTAGGTAGCTCTTTTAAAAGTATTATTTTATTTCTAGGGCTATCTTTCATGGCCGGAGATAGATGAAACTATTTTACATTTCAAAATTAGGTGGCACTTTTAAAAGTATTATTTTATTTTATTTCCAGAACTATCTCTCATGGCCGGAGATAGATAAAAATTATTTTACATTTCAAAATTAGGTGGTACTTTTAAAAGTTTTGTTTTATTTTATTCCTAGAACTATCTCTCATGGACGGAGATAGATAAAAATTATTTTACTTTTCAAAATTAGGTGGTACTTTTAAAAGTTTTATTTTATTTTATTCCTAGAACTATCTCTCATGGTCGGAGATAGATAAAAATTATTTTACATTTCAAAATTAGGTGGTACTTTTAAAAGTTTTATTTTATTTTATTCCTAGAACTATCTCTCATGGTCGGAGATATACAAAAATTATTTACATTTCAAAATTAGGTAGCACTTTTAAAAGTATTATTTTATTTTATTTCTAGGACTATCTTTCATGGCCGGAGATAGATAAAAACTATTTTACATTTCAAAATTAGGTGGCACTTTTAAAAGTATTATTTTATTTTATTTCCAGAACTAGTTTTCATGGTCGGAGATAGATAAAAAATATTTTACATTTCAAAATTAGGTGGTATTTTCAAAAGCTTTATTTTATTGTATTCCTAGAACTATCTTTCATGGCCGGAGTTATACAAAAATTATTTTACATTTCAAAATTAAAAGCACTTTTAAAAGTATTATTTTATTTTATTTCTAGGACTATCTTTCATGGCCGGAGATAGATAAAAACTATTTTACATATCAAAATTAGGTGGCACTTTTAAAAGTATTATTTTATTTTATTTCCGGAACTAGTTTTCATGGCCGGAGATATATAAAAACTATTTTACATTTCAAAATTAGGTGGTACTTTTAAAAGTTTTATTTTATTTTATTCCTAGAACTATCTCTCATGGCCGGAGATAGATAAATATTATTTTACATTTCAAAATTCGGTGGTACTTTTAAAAGTTTTATTTTATTTTACTCCTAGAACTATCTCTCATGGCCGGAGACATACAAAATTTATTTTACATTTCAAAATTGAAAGCACTTTTAAAAGTATTATTTTATTTTATTTCTAAAACTATCTTTTATGGCCGGAGATAGATAAAAACTAATTTACATTTCAAAATTAGGTGGTACTTTTAAAAGTTTTGTTTTATTTTATTTCCAGAACTAATTTTCATGGCCGGAGATACATAAAAACTATTTTACATTTCAAAATTAGGTGGTACTTTTAAAATAATGTTTATCTCTCCTGACCGGATATAGATAAAAATTATTTTACATTTCAAAATTAGGTGGTACTTTTAAAAGTTTTGTTTTATTTTACTCCTAGAACTATCTCTCATGGCTGGATATATACAAAATTATTTACATTTCAAAATTAGGTGCCACTTTTAAAAGTATTATTTTATTTTATTGCTATAACTATCTTTCATGGCCGGTGATAGATAAAAACTATTTTGCATTTCAAAATTAGGTGGCACTTTTAAAAGTATTATTTTATTTTATTTCCAGAACTAGTTTTCATGGCCGGAGATATATAAAAAATATTTTACATTTCAAAATTATGTGGTACTTTTAAAAGTTTTATTTTATTTTATTCCCAGAACTATCTCTCATGGCCGGAGATAGATAAAAATTATTTTACATTTCAAAATTAGGTGGTACTTTTAAAAGTTTTATTTTATTTTATTCCTAGAACTATCTCTCATGGCCGGAGATATACAAAAATTAATTATTTACATTTCAAAATTAGGTAGCTCTTTTAAAAGTATTATTTTATTTCTAGGGCTATCTTTCATGGCCGGAGATAGATGAAACTATTTTACATTTCAAAATTAAGTGGCACTTTTAAAAGTATTATTTTATTTTATTTCCAGAACTAGTTTTCATGGCCGGAGATATATAAAAAATATTTTACATTTCAAAATTAGGTGGTACTTTTAAAAGTTTTATTTTATTTTATTCCTAGAACTATCTCTCATGACCGGAGATATACAAAAATTAATTATTTACATTTCAAAATTAGGTAGCTCTTTTAAAAGTATTATTTTATTTCTAGGGCTATCTTTCATGGCCGGAGATAGATGAAACTATTTTACATTTCAAAATTAGGTGGCACTTTTAAAAGTATTATTTTATTTTATTTCCAGAACTATCTCTCATGGCCGGAGATAGATAAAAATTATTTTACATTTCAAAATTAGGTGGTACTTTTAAAAGTTTTGTTTTATTTTATTCCTAGAACTATCTCTCATGGACGGAGATAGATAAAAATTATTTTACTTTTCAAAATTAGGTGGTACTTTTAAAAGTTTTATTTTATTTTATTCCTAGAACTATCTCTCATGGTCGGAGATAGATAAAAATTATTTTACATTTCAAAATTAGGTGGTACTTTTAAAAGTTTTATTTTATTTTATTCCTAGAACTATCTCTCATGGTCGGAGATATACAAAAATTATTTACATTTCAAAATTAGGTAGCACTTTTAAAAGTATTATTTTATTTTATTTCTAGGACTATCTTTCATGGCCGGAGATAGATAAAAACTATTTTACATTTCAAAATTAGGTGGCACTTTTAAAAGTATTATTTTATTTTATTTCCAGAACTAGTTTTCATGGTCGGAGATAGATAAAAAATATTTTACATTTCAAAATTAGGTGGTATTTTCAAAAGCTTTATTTTATTGTATTCCTAGAACTATCTTTCATGGCCGGAGTTATACAAAAATTATTTTACATTTCAAAATTAAAAGCACTTTTAAAAGTATTATTTTATTTTATTTCTAGGACTATCTTTCATGGCCGGAGATAGATAAAAACTATTTTACATATCAAAATTAGGTGGCACTTTTAAAAGTATTATTTTATTTTATTTCCGGAACTAGTTTTCATGGCCGGAGATATATAAAAACTATTTTACATTTCAAAATTAGGTGGTACTTTTAAAAGTTTTATTTTATTTTATTCCTAGAACTATCTCTCATGGCCGGAGATAGATAAATATTATTTTACATTTCAAAATTCGGTGGTACTTTTAAAAGTTTTATTTTATTTTACTCCTAGAACTATCTCTCATGGCCGGAGACATACAAAATTTATTTTACATTTCAAAATTGAAAGCACTTTTAAAAGTATTATTTTATTTTATTTCTAAAACTATCTTTTATGGCCGGAGATAGATAAAAACTAATTTACATTTCAAAATTAGGTGGTACTTTTAAAAGTTTTGTTTTATTTTATTTCCAGAACTAATTTTCATGGCCGGAGATACATAAAAACTATTTTACATTTCAAAATTAGGTGGTACTTTTAAAATAATGTTTATCTCTCCTGACCGGATATAGATAAAAATTATTTTACATTTCAAAATTAGGTGGTACTTTTAAAAGTTTTGTTTTATTTTACTCCTAGAACTATCTCTCATGGCTGGATATATACAAAATTATTTACATTTCAAAATTAGGTGCCACTTTTAAAAGTATTATTTTATTTTATTGCTATAACTATCTTTCATGGCCGGTGATAGATAAAAACTATTTTGCATTTCAAAATTAGGTGGCACTTTTAAAAGTATTATTTTATTTTATTTCCAGAACTAGTTTTCATGGCCGGAGATATATAAAAAATATTTTACATTTCAAAATTATGTGGTACTTTTAAAAGTTTTATTTTATTTTATTCCCAGAACTATCTCTCATGGCCGGAGATAGATAAAAATTATTTTACATTTCAAAATTAGGTGGTACTTTTAAAAGTTTTATTTTATTTTATTCCTAGAACTATCTCTCATGGCCGGAGATATACAAAAATTAATTATTTACATTTCAAAATTAGGTAGCTCTTTTAAAAGTATTATTTTATTTCTAGGGCTATCTTTCATGGCCGGAGATAGATGAAACTATTTTACATTTCAAAATTAAGTGGCACTTTTAAAAGTATTATTTTATTTTATTTCCAGAACTAGTTTTCATGGCCGGAGATATATAAAAAATATTTTACATTTCAAAATTAGGTGGTACTTTTAAAAGTTTTATTTTATTTTATTCCTAGAACTATCTCTCATGACCGGAGATATACAAAAATTAATTATTTACATTTCAAAATTAGGTAGCTCTTTTAAAAGTATTATTTTATTTCTAGGGCTATCTTTCATGGCCGGAGATAGATGAAACTATTTTACATTTCAAAATTAGGTGGCACTTTTAAAAGTATTATTTTATTTTATTTCCAGAACTATCTCTCATGGCCGGAGATAGATAAAAATTATTTTACATTTCAAAATTAGGTGGTACTTTTAAAAGTTTTGTTTTATTTTATTCCTAGAACTATCTCTCATGGACGGAGATAGATAAAAATTATTTTACTTTTCAAAATTAGGTGGTACTTTTAAAAGTTTTATTTTATTTTATTCCTAGAACTATCTCTCATGGACGGAGATAGATAAAAATTATTTTACATTTCAAAATTAGGTGGTACTTTTAAAAGTTTTATTTTATTTTATTTCTAAAATTAGTTTTTATGGCCTGGGATAGATAAAAATTATTTTTCATTGCCGTCCATAAACCCCATCCCTAACCAAAATCTTACGTACGCCCATGAATCCAGGCCTTGGTCGTTTCCTACTTTTCAGAATTCCCGAATAGTAAGCATCGCCCTATTTATTTACAGAACTTCTGTTGGTAAATGAGCTGAGATGACTATTCAGAAATACTGGTACTCAAAAGTAGGAGCCGTCCGTACATGAGCCTTGTTATGACGATAATGAACGATAGCTGTGCAGTGAGAGAGAATCCATTTCAATCTCCGAATGTCGAAACTGTCGAAAAAAAATTATCGTTTTCAGTTGCTTAACGGATTTCGCAAATATTATTTAAAAACTTCCAAAGAGCATTAAATATTTTCAAAATTGTCATTAATGATTATTACAAACGACACATTATTTAAATTGTGGTAGTTTGATACCATTTTAAAAAGTATAGAATAATTTTTTTAATTTTTTAAAAACTGCGATCCTTAGGAAAATAAAAAGAAAATTAATAAAAAAAAAGATAATTTCCCATAAATAATAATAATACTTATAATAATCTACCGGGTGTCCTAAAACGGACTGACTGATTTTAAAATTCAATAACTTGCAAACGGTGACAGATATTTAAAAAATTCTTGCAGGAAGGTTATGCATAATGTCAAAAGTTTTTTTACAGTGATTTTCGATTTTAGTTCGAATTACAAACAATAGGTGGCGCTGCGAGCAATAGACGCTAAATTCAGGCTCGATTTTTGGTCCTTCGGGTTCCACTCAATACATTTTAACCGCCTTTTTCCGCATGGAAGAAGAGAAAGGTAAAAAAAATCGAGCCTGTATTTAGTGCCTATTGCTTACAGCGCCATCTATTGTTTGTAATTCGAACTAAAATTGAAAATCCCTGTAAAAAAACTTTTGACCTCATGCATAATTTTTTAAATATATGTCACCGTTTGCAAGTTATTGAATTTTAAAATCAGTCAGTCTTTTTTAGGACACCCGGTACATTAATAAAAGAAAGATGTTTGTCTGTGTGTGTGTGTGTGTTTGCGACGGCGAGGAAAATCTACCACACATAGAGATCTAAAACGAAATTGGTTGAGGAAAGATGAGGACAGAAGTCCAAATACACACGCGGCTCGGATTTTTCCTTTTATAATAATTAGCCGAGATATTAATTAAAAAACACAATGGACATCGCAAAATGGTGAACTTCCTTTATTCATGGAGACTGTGCCTGTGCCTCAGACGTTCCATGGTCCTTCACGCAAACGAAAGCTAAGCGTTCGTTTTTTTTTTTATATTTATTTATTGCGATTGCCGTGTCCTCCGTAAAGTTAAATTTAAAAAAAAAAATAAATAAATAAATAAAAGGAAAATTTTTGCCTTATTGTCCCGGTTTCAAAGGAATCTTTCGTTAAAAAATATTAATATTTACTATTTCAAAATAATAATAATAATAATTAGACCTTGATTCGTGTCAGTTTTCAAGTTTTCCGTTTTCCTGCATTTTGAACTATTGCATCTGCTTCCAGGAAAAAAAAAACATAAATAGCAATAATTTAAATTTAAAATAAATAAAAAAAACATCTATTCTGGGTATATTTTTCTTTCTAACGCTATATTTATTTATTTACAGGGGGCTCTGCCCCCTGCAAGCTACGCTCGCCAACCCCCGTTCAGACACCTCAGAATCTAAAAACACGCTAATCTGATGGGTTTTTTAAATATTAGAGAAGATTGAATTATACCGAAAAAAGCTGTGCAGATCTCCCTGTAAACGGGTTTCCATTCAATTCCCTTTGATTGCAAAAATTTAAGAGCGAATCAGTAGCTGTTAAGACATCCAATGTTTGTTTTCGTTTTTGATTAAAGAGGATCAGTTAAACATTTGAAAAAGAAGCTAAAATAAAATAAATTATGTATAAGAGTCTTTGTCTCCCGGTATTTTAAAACAATCTCTATAAAAATAGCCTAAGTCATGTGACTATCATGAACAGTTCCAGGCGGACCACTTCGCTTTTTATACACTAGGTGCCATTTTGGTACTTTAGCCAGGCACAGGTGATAAGTCGTCAAATATTATTCTATCGCCATCATTTCATCTATATTATAATAGTTCAAGTCGTCAACTGCCATAAACAAATACGGTCTGATTCCTTCGCCGTTCATATGAAAGTTTGGCAAAGATGTCATATACGTCCCATATTGGCATGATTTTTTAACGACGCCAATTTGGGGAACGCATCCACAGCATAAACAGCAACATCCAGCTTACCATATCAAGCAAAATAATGATACTTTGGCGCCAGTTATGTGCCCGTTCCGTATATGACATTCGCGTCAGAAAAAAATCGCACCAATATGGGACCGTAAATTTTCCATTTTAATTAAAAATCAAAAAAAAAAATTTTCGAATAAAACTACATAAAAGTTGCCATGGTCGCAAAGAATTCTAGGTACTGTTACGCTAGCAAGATGCAAATCTCGCCAATAGCTTTTTTTCAACTCACCAGTTAGCATTTTTTTTTTTTTTTCGAGTGATAATATTTGGCCAGATACGCCCGCAGGTTTGGCGTGATTTTTATTTTTTTACGAAATTTGGCGAAAACCTCGTTTTCAAATACCAGTTACATATGCATTTTTGGTCCGACGACCAAAAATCTATCACGAAACTATAAAATTAAATGCCAATAATGGTTGATCGTAAATGTCACATTCACTTGACTTTAAGCAAGTTACACGTGTTTACGTCATCAAGTGATTTTTATTTCAACGTTTTATTTGTATATTTATTAATGTTATAATAATTTATTTGTTCTTTCGTTATTTAAAATAAAAATTATGTCAATTTGTATAATTTGGAGAGTGTTTTGGCGATTTATATAATTTGGCGAAATTGGTCGGCGGAATAACTAAGTAGTACTGTATATCTTAATTTTTTTCTATTATTTTCTAAAGGAAATATCAAAAAAATAATTAATAATCATAGAACAAAATAATTTATATAATTTGTAAAAAGAAATAAAAGTAAATAAACATTTATTATCAAATAAACAACAATAGCCGGGTTACCATGCCAACCTTTTCTGAAATATAAAAAAAAAATATCTGTTTGATTAAAATTTGAGTTGCCATCATTAGAAAACTGTATATAAAATTAGAAAAAAATTAATACTTCGAAAACTAATTCGAATTTAAAAATTCTAATACCAGTTTTGAAATCTGCGGATCAATATTGATTTTTGTTGTTAATTTCATCGCAAAGTAATCCATATTTTAGGAGAAATCGCCGTGAAACATAATCAGTTGTTTAATCAGTCAATTCATACTTCCGTTTCATAAATTCGTTTCATTAGGATTTTATATACACTGCTCAAAACAATTAAAGGATATTTGAAGTTTTATATAAAATAAAGATATAAACGAAATTTTTTTTGCCGAAAATAGAAAAGATTCACAAATGCAAATTTTTCTGGTTTTCAAACTGTGGAGTATGCAAATTTTGAGTTCGACGTCAAAAACGTCGCTTCAGCGGCAGCGAATGAAATTTGACTTTCAACTGGATAAAAGAGAATGAAGACAAGGATGATCGGCATTCAGTGATTGCTTTGTTTCGATGAGTACGATGTCTCAGCGAAGTCATTTGACAGATTCAGAAGCTTTGAGAATTGTTGGTAGGTTAGAAGGGGGCCAAACTCAAGCCGAAGTAGCGCAAGCCATTGGAGTGTCACAAAGTGTCATTTCCAAGATCTGGAACCGTTTTTTTGGAGAGTGGATGTGCAGGCCGAAAACCAGGGCAAGGTCGTAGACGGGCAACAACGCCCAATGAAGATCGGTATTTAGCGTTAACAGCTCGGAGACACCGAACCATGAACGCTACTCTTCTCCAACAACACCTTCGCTCGGCTACAGGCACCACGATTTCAACTCAGACTGTCCGAAACCGGCTCCATGCTGTAGGTCTGTATGCTCGCCGACCGATGGTATGTGTTAGATTAACATCAAGGCATCGTCGCGACCGCAGGGAGTGGGCAACCGAGCATGTCAACTGTAGGAGAAATGAATGGAGCAATATTCTGTTTTCTGACGAGTCCCGTTTTTCTGTGCATCCGGATAATAGGCGTATTTTCATCTGGAGGGACCGTGGCAGTAGGAATAATCCTGCGTTCGTGCACGAAAGTGTCAGATTTGGCGGTGGAGGAGTGTTGGTGTATGGTGGCATCTCCATTGACGGGCGCACTGACCTCTACATCATTCGAGATGGAGCTCTGACTGGTCGCCGATATAGGGATGAGATCCTCAGACCTATTGTAGTCCCTTACGCTGCAGCAATCGGAGATAACTTCATTTTAATGGACGATAACTGCAGGCCACATCGTGCAAACCTGGTGGAGGATTTCCTTTTCGAGGAAGGAATCGTTCGAATGGAATGGCCAGCGTGTTCTCCAGACATGAATCCAATCTAGCACGTTTGGGACGCTCTAGGAAGACGAGTTTCTGGCCGCCAACAACCCCCACAAACTCTCCAAGAACTGGAAAGAGCTCTTCTGGAAGAGTGGGGCAGAATACCCCAACTCGTCATTAATAGCCTCATTGAGTCCATGCCTCAAAGGTGTTCAACGTTGCTGGCCGCCCGTGGAAACCATACCCCCTACTGAAAATGATTTTCTTTGAAGAAAACACCTTTTTTTATTCTTTTTTTCTCATATGCACAAATTGTGTTTTTTTCCTTTAGTACACAAATGCGCAATAAAATGCATTTTTTTCTGCCAGACATGTGTAATTTATTCTCATATAACCTACTATGTCTGTCGACCATGTATCAATCAGCTAAACAGTTTACCAGATACAAAATCCACCTAAAACTGCAATATCCTTTAATTGTTTTGAGCAGTGTATATAGGGAAGATTTAAATATTAACATTTACTATTTCAAAAAATATATTTTCTTAACTTCGATTCGTGTTTTCCTAATATTTTAGGAAAGAATGTTTTATTTTTATTTTGCGTAACTGTAAAAATTTACTTTCGTGAGATGAGGCACAGAAACAAAAGGAGAATGCAAAAATGGCATGAATACAAATTTCATTACGATTCTATACATATTAAATTCAGTCATACGGAAATGAAAGGAGTCCCTCTTCAAGAGGTCGTCACACCCTGGCAACCTAGAATCATTACCTATCGTGGGATATCATTGAATTAATGATGTAGGATAGAATTTAATAGAATGAAGAAAACTTTTATTAATATATTTTTGAGTTTTGATTCGATTTTCATAAAATTATTCCCGACAACATTCTGCAACGATTCTATATATTAAGTTTCAAACCATTCGGTTGGATAGATTTGCGCTGTTTTATGCGGAGTGATAGACAGACGGACGGACGGACGGCCCAGACGACGACTATAGGTGCTACGTATTTATATAATTACGAACCCACTTAAAAGTGTTCTCAAATCCAAAAAGGCAACTTTCTGACATAAGTTTTAATTTATTTTTGTTCAAAAATGCATGAAACTGGCGGGTGTTGTTGTTCAGAAACTCAATCATCGAGCTATTTTTTCCATTTTTTTGCAAACGCAATAGCTCTTTCAGAAAATAGTGTCAAAGTGGACGTTTTGAACCGAATTTCCGCGCGAAAGTAGAATATACACTCAAGAGCGGGCGAAAAAGCGTGTTTGTCACGTGATCAAAATCGCTTCTAACTCAATAGGATAGCTTCTAACTCGGGTTAGATAGCTTCTAACTCAAACAAGTTGGAAATTGCTCGTCAAACGTGGCAAATGAGGTGCGTTCGTACTATAACTAGTTTTATAATTATTTTTTGCACCCCATATTGTACTGAATGTATATTTTTTTGCGCTTCATAAGTGCATAGTCTGTAACATCATTAAAATGCACTTACAATAATTTTTTCCCCATTCCCCGTAATGTAACGGAAAACTTTTGACTGTCCCTGTAATTAAACTATACATTCGATTTTCATAAAATTTGAAATGACTCGACAAAATTTTGCAGCAATTATATATTTAAAATTTCAGACCATTCGGAAGGCTGTAAAATCATTAAAATGCATTTGCAATAATTTTTTTCCCATTGGCCATAATGTAACGGAAAACGTTTGGGTGTCCCTGTCATTAAACTATACATCCGATTTTCATAAAATTGGAAATGGCTCAACAAAATTTTGCAGCAATTATATATTAAAAATTTCAGACCATTCGGAAGTCTGTAACATCATTAAAATTCACTTGCAATAATTTTTCCCATTGGCCGTAATGTAAAGAAAAACTTTTGACTGTCCCTGTAATTAAACTATACATCTGATTTTCATAAAATTGGAAATGGCTCGACAAAATTTTGCAGCAATTATATATTAAAAATTTCAGATCATTCGGTCGGGTAGTTTTTGCTCTGTTATATGCGGACGGACGGACAGACAGACGGACTGAACGACGACTATAGGTGCTACGTATTTATATAATTACGAACGCACCTAAAAATGGAAAACACAGTTCCATTCCAAATCGCTTCCATGGCCAGGCTTTCCAATTTTATATCTTTCCTTTAAAAAATGAGTTTGTAAATGTGTCAAAACGTTTTGCGCTTGTTGAGCAGAACAGTTAAGAACAGCCTTAACCAGGAACAAAGCTGTTAAGCCTCCCCCCCCCCACTGACCCTTTGTAATTGACCACCACGCAAACAAGATCTGTCCGTCTCCATACTAAGTTTTTCAGGTTACACATTTTCTGCCCAACTGGTTATCTGGATTAGATTAGTATTGCAATTTTTGTAAACCGATGTTCCGCGGCACAGATGCGCGTCGTAAGAGGATCTCATATGTGCCGAGAAATTTTTAAGTCAAGTTCTGTCGAGATTGATACCGTTACTTCCAACATTTCATATTATACGATTTACTTTGAAATGAGATTTAATATCATAATATTTTATTATTTGGAAATTAATTTCTATGTTTGTACACTCTTTATGAAACAAAATTATGAAAATGATCTTAAATCTTCAGATAAATTTAATTCTTTCGGAGAAAAATTCTGTTACAAGTTACGCTATAAAGTGCTGTATTATCTTTGACAAATGAAAAATTATTTAATTACTATCCAAAATTTTTATCTTAGAAAAAAATATATTCTAATTTAAAAAGTAAAAAGTCAATCTCAGATACTCTTTAAAGTTAATGCATGCAAGTTTATAAAAATTATAGCATTCTTTTAAACGTAAACCAAGAAAACGAAATAAGCTAAACTTAAAAGCGGTGGACGAAAAAAAGAGAAGGCTTCTCTTTTTTTTAGCCTCCTGGATGAAGGCTTATATTTCTAGGATTAAAATATAGTTAATTTTTTTTCTGCAAACAAATCTTCGAAATGACACGTCACCAATGTTCACACTGAAAAAAATGGGCACTCAGAATTGAGTAAAATGTACTAAATTTTAATTATGTCACCTACTCAAAATAGCTCCGATCCAAATGTACTCAAAATTGAGAAACACGTGTACTCATTTTTGGTTCCATGGTTCTGTTCAAATATAAATCGTTATGTACTGCCCCATGAAGCTACAAATTAAAGTAAAAATGTACTTGTATTTATTTCTCGTTCACAATTATTGGCAAGAAATGTTTAATTGTTTATTTATTAAGAAAAATAGCGAAATTATTAGCAAGATAACCAAATCTAATATTTTTATGACGAGGATGGCCGCCCAGGGAAACCCAGCAAATGCTTTTGAGTTTTAGTGCAGTCCCTGGGGGAAGATATTTTTATGACGAAAGAGCATTATTTGCAAGCACTTTTAAATTATTTTAAAGTACCGTGCATAATTTAATATTTACATTAATAGGCATCTTTTATGCCGCCATAGATGAAATAAATTATTACAGGGTATACAATTATCGTTTTGTTTCGGTATCATAATACGTGATGCATCAAAATTGAGAAAGCATAGCTTTATTTTTGATCCAAACATACTCAATTCGACATGATTACATCTATTTACTTATTTTTGAGTACTTCACTCTTTTCAGTGAATTATAATTTAGAGATGATAACATAGTTATATTTTTAGTCGTTACTTATTCTACAGAACTTCGCTTATTTCGCAAAGCATCACTTATTCATTTGACAAATGGTCATTTATTCCGCATAGAATGTCACTTAATTCATAAAACCGTATTCAAATGAAGGATCGGCATCTGAATTACCATAAAAACTTTCTGACATAGTTACTTTCTTCTATCTTTAATAAAAGAAAGTATTGTAATCGACATTTTTTTCGATTTCCTGTTTTCGACGGATTTACACGTTTTATGAGTCAGAGATCCCCAAAAACATGTTTATAGAAAATGTCTGTCTGTTTGTGTGTCCGAATGTCGCATGTCGCTGTACTATCAAAAAGTGTATGAAGTTATGCATAGAATTGAACACTTTTTATTCCAGTTTTTGGCTATGGCAAGCAGGCCCTCCCTTAATTTGGAAAATTTTTGACGGAAGGTGATTTGTGCGATTTTTGTGCCATTTCGTTACTGTACCATCAAACAATCATGAAGTTATGCATAGAATTGAACCAAAGTTTTTGTGCATGTTTTTGGCTATGCCAAGCAGGTCCTCCTTGAATTTAAAAATATTCCGCCGAAAGGGAGCACTGTAATAGCGATTTTTGTATAATTTTCTTGATTTTTCGTAGTTCTATTGTACACCGGTGGCTCGTAAAGCGATGGGAACTTCGCATCCTGATGAGCCGAATATTCGCAAACAGCTGTTGTACAATAGAATAATGGAAAGCTGTTCATTTTAATAAGTATCATGATCCAGATGAACTTGTTTTTACTCCGATTACTTGTTTTAACTGAAGCAGAAATTTATAAGATCAAAGTCAAAATTGATATAGTATTGAACTAATAATAATAAAATTTTATCATTTGTAACTACATTTTGAAATATTAAGATATATGAGATCGAAGAAAGTTTTGGGATTGACGCATCCAACTAGTTTTATTCTATGCAGAAGGCTATTCCTTCGATCATACTGTTTGTGCCTGTGCAATAATGTATCACAGGGCTGTCCAACGCGGCGCCCTTTGAAGATTTTCTTGGCGCCCTTTCGAAAGTTTCCTCTTATTAGAATTTTTAGAACTAAAATTCCATTATAAAGAATGCTTTCTTTAAAATTACTAATATTTGCATCAGAGATATTTTCAAAACCTGTGAAAACGCATTAAAAACCAGAAACATACTTTTAAAATTTAATCATGCATATTTTCACGATTTGTATTTATTGCTTATAAAGTGTAATTAAGATGATTAAATCTGATAATAATTGGAAATAGCTCTTTTTAATACTTATAAGAAGTAACAGAAATATAAACGTTTTTCACCTTCGCCCGCCCCTTACACATCCAGTATAGAGAATTTCTACTAAATTAAGGGCGTAGGATATCTTTGAACATGTCGAAAAAGTTAAAAATATAACTATGTTCCAAGCTTCAAAACTTGTGTAATAAGTCAAAAATAAAAATAAAACTTCACTTAAATATAAAGCTCATATTTAAATTTACACTGTAAAAAAAATACGACCGGAAAAATTTCCGACCCAGCTCGGAATAAAATCGGTAAAATACCGTTTTATTGACTATTTCCTTTTTTTTTTACGGATTTTATTCCGAGCTGGGTCCAAAAATTTTCCGGTACGATAGGAGCAACTATTTTTCCGATTCCTACAGGAAAACTGGTCGGATTTTTTTTACAGTGTGTATTAAAAATATATATATATACTTGTAAATTCATAAATAAATATTAAAATGATAAGTTAAAAAAAAATATGATAATAAAAGAAAAAAAATCTTGCGCGCATGATAAAATCTGAAAATATGCATATATGCATATACTAAAACCAGAATATTTGAAATAAAATATTGACTAAATTAAAAAATTTAAAAAAAAAAAAAAATCACTTAATTTTTTTTTTTTTTCAAAGTACAAAAAAAAAAAAAAAAAAAAAAAAAAAAAAAAAATGCAATTTAACAAATTACAACAACCATTTGGAAAATGATTTTTTCAAAGACTAAAATTTAAGACATAAAAAATAGCACGGAGTTGATCATACATTACGTACGCCATGAATTAAACATTAATAGTGTTATGACACGTAAAAGTTGCAAGCGACAGAAATCGCCTGCGACTCGTACATATTATCCACCTGAAACTTAAGTATTATCCAAGCATTTCATTGGCTGTTCGGGAAAAGGCTTTTCCATCATCAGATTTCCAAGAAATCTGACGGCCAATTTTAAAGGAAATTTATTTCTTAAACTTCTAAACATCCCACACTATTACTTTTTATATCGTCGTAGAGAGAAAAAAATGCACTTTTAAATGAATTTGTTTGAAAGCTGTATCTCAATTTGTTTCTGAGTTATTAATTTTTTTGTAGTTTTTATTACTCTTTTGTCATAGTGGCAACACTCTGTTGTCCATCTCTGTTGAAAGTAAAGAGAAATACATATTACTGTATAATTCAGAAAAACATCAGAAAACGAATAAATTGCAGATTAAACCAATAAAAACCTTCAGATATGCTTTTGATTTCCTACCCTGACGAGGACAATAACCATTTTTCCAAATGGTTAATAAAATCTTACCTTTTTCTGGTTTTAAGCTGTAGATAATATAGAAATGAATATGTGGCGCAAATTTCTTTTGGTTGCCATGCATAGTTTTTAGTAACACTGCGCGCAGTATCAAAATTCATCGTTTTGAATAAACGCAACGCAAAGTTTAATTATCCTATGCAGTCTTAATATGTAGTCTTAATAAAATTGCCATAATTAGTAAACTTATGGGAATTTTTTAATGCGGTTTTTTGCATATTGTTCAGAAATGATTACGGAATCAAAATATGTATAAAAAATATTTCGAATATTTTGAAGCTTTAACCCCTTAACGGTCGCATTAAATTACGGTTTAAAAATTCAAATTGCTTATTGGTACCACTTTTTTGAAAAAGAAATATTCACCTTATTTAATGACAAGTAAAATGATACCATTATAAAGCCAATTACACTATTTTATATAACTGGTGGAAATCAAACAATCTGAAGAAAAGACACAGCCCGTGAATAGCACGGGAGCGAGAATTAAGGGGTTGGAAGGTATCCCATTCCCTTAAAGTTAAGATGTCAATTTTCCTCACATACCTTACAATTGTAACAGATGGTGTTGTTTTCAATATTTAAAGAATATTCCCTTTCACAACACTGCACTAACTATTTAACAGAAACAGGATCGTCTAAAATTTTAATTACTATATGCCATCTTTCTGTTAGAGTTGGTTTGAAGTCCCAAAATCGTATAGTCACAATTTATGAACAAAGACTGTATAATATGCATAAATAGACACATACAGTATAAATACTTCCTTTAAAATTAAAGTTAATTCAATTTCCCTCACATACCTTACAACTGTAACAAATTGTGTTGTTTTCAATATTTAAAGAATATTACCTTTCAAAACACTGTATTAACAATTTACCAGAAACAGGATCGTCTAAAATTATAATGACTACATGCCATCTTTCTGTTAGAATTGGTTTGGAGTCCCAAAATCGTATAGTCACAATTTATGAACAAAGACTGTATAATATGCTTAACTAGACACATACAGTTTAGAGACTTTCCTCTAAATTAAAGTTAAAAATTCAATTTCCTTCACATACCTTACAACGGTAACAGATTGTGTTATTTTCAATACTTGAAGAATATTCCCTTTCAAAGATACATCCCCCTCACACATGCTGAAAATTGCACATCTTTAACTCTTTTTATAATTGACATGCAATGACTACTTTCAGTTGATGTGGTGTGCCGGGCGAAAAAAAAAACTCTCAACTTTTTTTTCTCATTTTTCTAGTAG
Source organism: Maratus speciosus (assembly GCA_963932465.1). NCBI lineage: Eukaryota > Metazoa > Arthropoda > Arachnida > Araneae > Salticidae > Maratus > Maratus speciosus. The sequence goes on along the minus strand of OZ010786.1, from coordinate 667,387,279 downwards.
GTTATTGCTAACTTTTTTGTCTTTATCTATTCTCTCTTTAAAAGATTTTGCTCTGTTTAACTTCTAAAGGTATCAGCACATATGTTAAACTGTATAGCTAGTCAATATTTCTGACTAATGCTGATGTTCAAGCAGAATTATCTTTTGTTGTAATTTTACCAACTGAATAAAAAAAAGTTTCTAGATCAGGATTCGAACCAGGGACCTTTGGCGTAAGCTGCCAATGCCTGTCAACTGATCTATCCTGGATAAATCTGGCCGACACAATTCACCCAGAGAATCTATACTTATTATATAATCCTATACAATAGTACTTTAATTATTTTTCATATTACCCGTATGAATAACACACGCTACTCCTATGAGTATATAATAATAGTTCTCTGGGTGAATTGTGTCCTCCAAATTTGTCCAGGATAGCTCAGTTCGCAGAGCATTAGCAGCATACCCAAAGGTCACTGGTTCGATTCTTGGTCAGAACACGTTTTCCCTCAGTAAGGAAAATTACAACTCAGTTGATTAATTTACCAATTAGAATCATTGTGTTAAAATGACTATAGTATTATCGTTTGATAAAACTACATCAAGTTGAAGCGCAATATTTTTAACATACAGACTTCAATTAAAAATCTTGAGTGTAATGAAAGGCGATGTTACTACTTCTGGCATTACTCTTTAAAACTTCTTTATTATAGTGGCCTGCGCATGTACAATTACACCAATGATTCAATTACGATCTTGCCAAAGTTGCAGTTAAACTTATGCATATATGGTAGGTGTGCCAGAAAGTAAATCCCTTAAGGAATTTCTTTAAAAAATATTTTAAATTAATAATTATAATTATTATATTCCAGTTTTTTCATTATTATATTAATCTATCAACAATATTTAACCATTCTCAGAGTATCATTTACCAATATGAATTAAAAGTTGATTGCAAATAGCAAAAATATATCAAAACACGCAAAATTCGAGTAATGGATAGCCTCTGTTCCAGTAATGGAACCCCACAAAAAGTGATAGATATAATTGATTTTATAACTGTAATTAGAGCCAGAATTTAATGAAAGCATACTAATGAAACAAAATAGTTATTTAAAATAAATTTAACAAATTAGAACACCAATAATTAATAAAATATTTGTGAGAATTATTCACTGTTTAAATTAATTATTCTATCACAACATGAATATTTTAATTATTTTAGATAGATCGTTTAAAATACTAAATATCAGGCATAACAATAATAAATAACAGTTATCAAATTATTGAGGCAATGAGGGGGGGGGGGTGTTAGAGGGGTAATGAAAAAAATATATCGAAAAAAAAAGTTTTGAACATTAGAGCACAGATTCATTTATTCCCCACTATTTTTAACAATTAAACTCCCTGAAACTACTTGATATTTTACTTGGAGTAATTAGTATTACAAATAGGAAAGAAATGATACTGCGGGTTGAAAGTTTTAATTAATAAATAATTTCAAAATAAAACTGCAGAATTGACTTTTGAGGCCACTGATCTGCAGACTGGCTAGTTTCATTACTACTATACATTTAATTAGTACTATTTTATTTTTTATTTATTTATTTTGAAATGATTAAACAAACAATTAAGACAGAAAATAATAGATTTTTAACAATTTCTGTAACTTAATTGTTTTATTTAAATGGGAAGGGATTTTTAGTCCTACGAGCCCCTCTTTTCCCTATGCCCTTAAACAATATTCTCTGCTTACTGATTTGTTTTATTGACTACCAGATTTTCAAATATGCAAGGCAGAATTATTAAAAAATTAATTTGATTAAAAATTGAAATTTTTATTAACCGCACGAAATTAATTAATAATATTTATAAAAATTTTGGAGCTATTACATTCTGGTAAGTGCAATTTAAAAATTAAATTTGATTACTTAGGTTTTCAGTTAAGTCTAAAGATTTTATGCACTATGAACATTACTGAAATGGTATTTTTAGCAATGTCTACATGGTATGTTCATTATACTAGAAATTGATTAATTAAGCATTCCAGTAATGAACACTAGTCTGAAAACCTGAAAAATAAATAAAATTTTGCAAATGGCCATTAGTATATACAATTCAAAGTTTTCTTACTACAAAAACATTAACAGGCAAATTTTGAAAGAAAATAAAAAATATAATACAAATTTATTAAATGAAGCATATTAGCATATTCATTAAGATTTTCACTGAAAACCGGTGGAAATTTGAAGCATTATTTTCTGCTTCTTGATTGGCTTGATTAAAAGTGGCAACAATAACTCAGATTATAAAACATGCAAAAAGGAGTTATGAAAAAAAATTATAAAAACTAAATTTCTATTGGTTATTTTTTTATAAACCAAAAACATTGAAGGGTGTCCATTGAGAGCACATCTATCCTATATATACCTCATATGCATGTTGTATATGTCATATATTTCACATTTATACGTTTTATTATTGAGATAGGATTCTTATATGCTTTATACCATTGTCACCTAGAGTACAGGTGTACTCTAGGTACTCCTATGTAATCTAGGTGGCGATGTTTATACACGTGTCACATATATGTCATATGACTGAAATTTCGGCATATACACCATAAAATGTTAAACGCATAAATTTTAAATTGTTTTAAGTCGAAAAATTATTTTAAGTGCTGTTTAATGTTCAACTTACTGGGATTGCTAGAATACATCATTTTAAGCATGTGAAAAACAAAATTAAACATAAAAATAACAAATTATTGACTAAAAGGTATATTTTTTATATTTGCAATAAACAGAAAATTACATACTTCTCAATACTGTCAATTTTCTAATACAAAATTCTAAAGAATACGAACTTACATTTGTAAAAAAAAAAAAACTATTTTTAGGCATCAGCAGCCTTTTTAATTTTACAAAATTTAAGAAGCTGATTTTAGCAGTAACGATGTGAAACTGCTCAAATGATAAATAAAACTTTGGTATGAAAGATTAATCATCGTATCGCTATATGTTGAGAATTCTATGAACAAATTATAACTGCTTGTGTTGGAAGCAGCAACAAATAAAATCGTTTTTTTAAACACATAGTGAATAAGTAACTGACTTCTGGATACGTTGCAGATATACAATAGGGTCTTGCTCCATTGTGCCTACAAATTCTTATTTGTTATATATTCCTTTTTTGAGCAGATGTTATTTTGCTTAATAATAACACGCAGTGTAAATTGTTTCAGAACATTACTGTACACAAAATTAAACTAGAATGTTGTAGCCATCGCAAAACTTTCTTCTATATAAATCACATAAACAGCGCCAAGGTATACCTGAATCTGAAGTCGGATAAAAATTCGTGCATTTGTTCTTGAGATAGAGCTATAGTGGAAATTCTGAAAAATGCAGCATAGCAGCGCCACCTGTTGAGCGATTTACACCAAAACATAAACAGCACTCTTTCCTATCAAGGTATACCTGAGTATGAAATTTGTTGAAAATCCAAGCATTAGTTCTTGAGATTGAGCTATTGCGGAAATCGCGAAAAATGCTGCATAGCAGCACCACCTGTTGATAGATTTACACCAAAATGTATAAAACTTCAATTCATGTCAAGCAGCATCTCCAGCTTTACTGCAACTCTAAACTTCATAGACATCTATAGGCCTAATCAAAACAGTGTTTATAGATAGGAACTAACAATTAAACACAACTTAAAAGTCATCAATACAAGTAAATAAAAAAATAAGTAAGTAATATAAAAAATAGTTTCACATTGGTGAGAAATAATTAATTAGTTCGCTTTTATGCAAGTCGGGTTTTTTTTTTAATTTAATTTATAATTTTTTTTAAAAACTGCGTCAACAATAAGCGTTCATAACACAGCTACTTTTGTCCAACTAACTGCTCTGTTTCTATTCCAAAGAATAATAAATACACCGTGTTTACTCTTGTGGTCGCCTGCAAACAACATTTTCGTGGGCAGATGGGTTTTTTTTTTTTTTTCGTTTATTCATTTTTATACAGTTGTTTGCTAGATTTGCAAGTTAATACAAATGTGTAGTACTTTTATGAGAGTGTCTCCAATTAAAATTTTCTATTTGAAAAAACAAAATTATGCATTTCACTTTTGCTTTCAATCAGTTTCAAAATAATTCAAGTTAAAATGGATTCAATAGAGTCAAAACACTGTTTTAAACACTAGTGTCGTGAAGGAAATTGTCACCTTGTTATTAATAAACTTTATAATATATTTATAACTACTTAAAAGGTGACAAAAATATATAAAAATATTATTTACTGTAACCCGAGATCTTTCGAACACACACGCGTTCATTTTCAAAGGGATAAAAGATGATTGACTGAATAGAAATACATTTTAAAAACGCATGCGCAAGCGGAGTTCCGTCCATTTTTCTGCAAAGGGGTGAAAAGATCAGTTCATACTATCAAGAGGTCGTGATATATTTAGGATATTGTACCAAATTGCGGGAATATTATAGGAAAAGACATCATTACAAACATTATCACTTCTAAGTAAAATTTCAATGGATTCACGGATTATTGATGAGTAGTGGTTAGACGTTGAAATCATAATTTTAGCTTTTTCGAAGTTTATATTAATATTTTCTGTTTGATGTAATCTGGATAAAGCTGTGTTTGGTTTGTTAAACTTGATATCAGAAATGTGCTCTTTTAATCTTTCCTTAAATTTTCGACATGTCATACCAATATAAAATAAACTCTTATGCTGTTCTGTGCTGAATGGGATGATGTAGACTCCAGCTTTTTCATAATCGGGAATAGGATCAATTTTGCTGTGAATCAATTCACAGAATCACACTTTCATTCACAGTGTTATGTAAAGAGAAATGGACTGAACTCCGCTTGCGCATGCGTACTATTTTTGTTTTTAAAATGTATTTCTATTCAGTCAATCATCTTTTACCCTTTGAAAATGAACGCGTGTGTGTTCGAAAGATCTCGGGTTACATTAGATAATATTTTTATATGTTTTTATATGTTTTTGTCACCTTTTAAGTAGTTACAAATATATTATAAAGTTTAAAATGGATTGTTAAGTTTCTTTTTTGTAAATTATAACATTGTATTTTTCATAATTTGGTATATGAAATAAAACATTGTTTAATATTTAGAGTACATAAAATCAATTTAATGGGCAGTAATGCAAGGCCTTTTGAACAAAAAAAAGGGTTCAAGAGCGAAGATCCCCCTACAAAAAAAAAATAAATAAATAAATGTTTCACTTCTTTATTTTGAAAATGCTGTTATAGTACTATACTTATGCAATTGAATAGCTAGAATAAATGTGCACCTCGAATTATATTAAAGGGTTTTTTTTTTCTTTTTTTTTTTTTTTTTGTATTTGTATTTTAACAAACCCACTTATACACTGTCTTTTAAAATTTACACATTTATAATTATGTGTAGCACTCCAATTCGTGTAAATCTATGTATTTTTTACATTTACAGAATTCTCTGAGTTTATCAACCGATAACAACTTATAGACGTAATGTCATAAACTACATTACATACACATAAAAAGAGGTAATTTTTTGTACAAAATGTGTAATATTTATGACAAGTGGGTGATTTTAGAAATTTACACGCTTCTTGGTGTACACATAATTATGCTTAATTAGAATAACACTCCAATTCGTGTAGATCGAGGCATTTTTCTGTATTTACACCCTTGTCTGAGTTTATTAAGAGACAATAAATTACATACTTACTTTCATAAGCTAAACACGCATAAAAACAGGTACATTTGTGAAAAAAAATGTGCAATTTTTATAACAAGTGTGTAATTTTAGAAAATTACTCATATGTATGTTAGATATAGGTGAGGTCACCAGCCGATAGTGGTGATGCTTAACAAATCTGAGAACAGCAACACATAGCAACAATCCTAGTCAGCATTAAATGGCGCTGATACAGCGAAAGCTCCTTGTAAATAAAATGTAGCTAATTCAGCATTTGTTGCCATACCAGAAAATTAGCTACTCTGCACAATTTCCTTGTTGTAATGTAACGCACTCACAAATTATTTTTACTTAAATACTGGTGAAAATGCTTTGTGTTATCACACTTCACCACTTGGCCTGGATGAATACGGTCGAGCGATGGCATGACCGCGTCTGTTCAAACAAAACCTTTCTTGTACATAGCAATATTTAATCAAGTTTTATTAAATAAGTTTAAAAAGATGTGGACAAGACTGGTCTTTGACATATATGTGTAAAATTAGCTAATTTATACATTTATTTTTTAGAGTGTAGTTCCAGTGAGTTTTTTTACTCCCCAAGACGAGATATTGCCAACGATACCACTGTGCCCGGAAGAACTTTAAAGATCTTTGATTAAATTGTTACATTTTGGTTATATTTCAAGAATAAATACCAAAATTATTCTAAGTTAAAATACAATTAATATGAAAATAATCTATTTCTGTTTACAAAATCATTATTTGTGTGAAAGTGGGCTTTTTCTGCTATCAACCTCCGAGAAAAAAAAAAAAAAAAAAAAAAAAAAAAAATCAATTGCAGGAATCAAAATTTCACATTTATTTTGCTTTGGATTTTTACCGGTGTCTCCTTTATTTTGCATCTGGACTCTGGCCAAGTGCCGGCTTTCCGCGACAACGGTAAAACATGATAACTTTTTAATAATAATTAATTTAATTTAACATATTTTCGGCTTATCAAACCTAGTCATACCTAGCTCATTTTGTTCGTGTGACTTTTTACGATCGATTTACATAAAAATAGTTCAATTCCGTGATCACTGGGCTTTCGATGTCACCTGTTCCCGGACTATTAATAAAAGATTTTTTATACCTGCACTGTTAGTTAGATAAATTATGCAAAATTAAAATACAAAAATTGTATGTAAAATATGCGTTCCGAATTACAAAATTTACATTCTACATGAGCGGAGTCGAGAGCAAAAACCAGTACAGTAAACTTCCGATTATCCGTCACTCACGGCACCGCCAGTGTAGCAGATAATCGAAATAGACGAATAATCGAAAGACAGTACAAGACCGTTATTAAAATTACAATTCTATATGTTAGTTTATAAATAAGAATAATTAAAATATTTTTGTATTTGCTGTGTACTTTCGTTTATAAAAAGCATAACTGATAATAAGAAATCCATTTATCAGACAAATTTAGAATTTTACTAAATAAATACGATATATTTTAAGTAAGGGCCGTTTTGTTGTATACACTAATAGGTGGCGCGCGCGCCGCAACGAGTGCTTGCGTCGTGTCCCGGCATTCCTTGGGAACAACTGGGCTCAGTTACAGCTGTGTAGGTAGCCTGTACGGTCTGTTCTGTGTCTTTAAAATGTTCAAGACTTTTGAATCGCCCGCCCCGTGCGGGTACGTTCAGTGATACGTTTTTTGTCATAAAGCGATTCAAAACATAAGACGCATAGACGCAGCATGATGACAGAGGGAATTTTGCTACTCCATGACAATGCAAGACCTCACACCGCAGCTCTGACCCTAGTTTTGTTGGATACTTTAGGATGGGGAGGTTTGGACCCCCCCCCCCCATCCCACCCACACACACACACACAGCCCAGACCTTGTGCCGAGCGATTTCCATCTTTTCCGCTATCTCAAACATCATCTGGGCAACAATCACTACAAGGATGACGAAGACGTGAAAACGGCTGTGACCTCTTGGTTATCGGAGCAGGCGACAAGTTTCTATGAAGAGGATTTTTTAAATCTAGAAGTGTTTAAACAAACTTGGCATCTATGTTGAAAAATAGAAAAATGTATGTAGAATCTGAAATTAAATTTGGCTTTTGAAAATTTCTTTCATTTAGTTTTTATTTTCAAACGGCCCTTACTTAAAAAACAACCCTCGTATGTTGTATAGTACTTGTTTTCATCCAAAGTAATCCATTATACTTTTTTGTTTGCGTTTTGCTTGTACTTTTACTTTTACTGCAGCAAGATTGCTAATTCTACGCAATAAAAGTACTTGGGTTAAATCTTCTTGCTCTTTCATCTGAAACCAATTAATGCATTTAGAGAGCATATTCTGCATGACTGACCCCTGGATGATGATTCCCCGATTCATCCTATTCATCCGCTTCAGGTTTCTCTGGGTTCGAAGTATTTTGAGTAAATTCATCATCCGTTAATTCTTCAAACCTAATATTATTCTTGTCACACTTAAGGGGACCGGGAAAGCCCTATCTCCGCCATGTTAAATTCACCAACTTTATGTACCTTTTTCTCAGAAAGGGTGAAAGATAGAGGTCTAGATTTTTTAGAGTAGTTAGAATAACATGATTTACGTATTTTAACGGGCCATTTTCTTTCTAAGTGAAACTGAAAATTATTAGTTGTTTATTGAAAGTCATTTTAGGTAGCTTTCTTTACAAAAAAGCTACCTATTGCAGCCGTTCGGAGGAAAGCGATTTCAAAAAATTTTGGTATATTTTCATCGATCATGACCCCCAGACCCCGAAACCACCCTCCGTTCAAAATTGATATATATATATATATATATATATCTGACCTATGTCACACTGTAACTCCCGTAATTATGAACCGATTTCGATATAATTCGGTGTGTACATAGTACATACCAATGTCTCGACCGAGTTTGTTGGCCAGCTTCATCCGCCGTTTTGTTTCAAAATGGCGGCCATTTAAAATTTTTAAAAAAATTTAAAACTTGAAATGTGGTACCAAAAAATTAAAAATGGAAAAATATTTTTTTCTTATGTATTTGACCTTTATACAAAGATTCCGGAGCAGTTTTTGTTTCGTCTATATCTTAAAAAATGGCTGAGTTATAGCATTTTGAATTTCTAGCGTGGCTGACATTTTGAAACGTCCTGAATTTTGTCACGCGATAAAAGGCGTATTTATGAACCGATTTGGATGTAATTCGGTGTGTACATAGTACATACCAATGTCTCGACCGAGTTCGTTGGCCAGCTTCATCCGCCATTTTGTTTCAAAATGGCGGCCATTTAAATTTTTTTTTTTAATTAAAAATTTGAAATGTGGTACCAAAAAATTGAAAATGGAAAAATATTTTTTTCTTATGTATTTGACCTTTATACAAAGATTTCGGAGCAGTTTTTGTTTCGTCTATATCTTAAAAAATGGCTGAGTTATAGCATTTTGAATTTCTAGCGGGGCGGACATTTTGAAACGTCCTGAATTTTGTCACGCGATAAAAGGCGTATTTATGAACCGATTTGGATGTAACTTCGTTTATACATAGTACATACCAATGTCTCGACCGGGTTCGTTGGCCAGCTTCACCCGCCATCTTGTTTAAAAATGGCGGCCATTTAAATTTTTAAGAAAAATTTAAATTTGAAATGTGGTACAAAAAATTGAAAATTGAAAAAATATTTTCTTCTTATGTGTTTGACCTTGATAAAAAGATTCGGGAGCAGTTTTTGTTTCGTCTATATCTTAAGAAATGGCTGAGTTATAGAATTTTGAATTTCTAGCGTGGCTGACATTTTGAAACGTCCTGATTTTTCTCACGTAATAACAGGCGTATTTATGAACCGACTTGGATGTACCTTGGTGTGTACATAGTACATACAAATATCTCGACCGAGTTCGTTGGCCAGCTTCATCCGCCATCTTGTTTCAAAATGGCGGCCATTTAAAAAAATGGAAAAATAAAAAAATTTAAATGAGATACCAAAAAATTGGAAAATGAAAAAGATTTTTTTTGTATGTGTTTGACCTTAATACAAAGATTCCGGAACAGTTTTTCTTTCGTCTATATCTAAAAAAAATGGCTGAGTAATAGCATTTTGAATTTCTCTTGTGGCTGACATTTTAAAACGACCTGATTTTTGTCACGCGATAACAGGCGTATTTATGAAGCTATTTAGATGTAACTTGGTCTGTACATAGTACATACCAATGTCTCGACCGAGTTCGTTGGCCAGCTTCATTCGCCATCTTGTTTCAAAAGGGTTGCCATTTAAAAAAAATTAAATTTAAAATTCAAAATGAGGTATTAAAAAATTGGAAAATGAAAAAGATTTTTTTTATGTGTTTGGCCTTGATACAAAGATTCCGGAGCAGTTTTTGTTTCTGAAAATTTGTTCTTTTGTTGATATCTTAAAAAATGGTTGATTTATAGCACTTTGAATTTCTAGCATGGCTAACATTTTGAAACGATCTTGTATTTGTCACGCGATAACACACGTATTCGCCTATTTCGATGTAAGAAGGCATGTGGATAGTATACATCAACACCTCGACCAAGTTCGCTGGCCAGATTCATCAGCCATCTTGTTTCAAAATGGCGGCCATTAAATTAAAAAATATATATATATTTAAAGTGAGGTGCAAAAAAATTAGAAATTGAAAAAGGTTTCTTTCTTAAGTATTTGATCTTGATATAAGGATTCAGGAGCATTTTTTGTTTCTCTTTACCTTAAAAAATGGCTCAGATATAGCAGTTTCAACTTCTATTGTGGGTGACATTTTGAAAAATCTGATTTTTTGCATGCGACAGCACTCCTATATATTAACCGATTCCGATGTGAGTGAGCATGTGCACAGCAATTACTAAGGTCTCAACCAAGTTCACTGCTTAGCCTCATCTACCATGTTGTCTTAAAATGACAGGCACTTTAAGAAATTGCCGAATTTGGCAGCCAAATATAAGTTACTTTAAAGAAAAACAGCTTGGATAAAGCTGACTAATTTCGCGAAATTCTCATTCATTATATTGATAAAAATTAGTATTGAATCTCTTATATTCGGTTTCCTCTAAATTGAGCTTCGTGTGTTTGCATGATATAAGTTGGCTTTTTTTAAATAAGGATTATGAAAGCTACCTCTTCCTCCCGGCACTGGCCGGAAGGACTTTTTAAATAAGTATTTTTGTAAGATTCCACTGCCTAAAATAAATAATTCTCAACAAATCATTAAATCCCTGTGTTAAAGTATACAATATGACATAATATACGTATTAAATAAAAATCTGAGTTCTTAAGTTTAATAGATATTGAAAAAAAAAGGAACAGAAACATGAAAAAGTCAATTAAAGATTTAAATGGCCATTAAGCTGTGAAGTACTCTTAGAAAGAATGATTAATTTCATCACTTATTTTTTTATATATGCAAACACGTGTGACACACCGTTGGAAAGATAAAAGTTTAAACTATTTAATGATATAACAAGTTGGAAATTGCTCGTCAAACGTGGCAAATGAGGTGCGTTCGTACTATAACTAGTTTTAAAATTATTTTTTGCACCCCATATTGTACTGAATGTATAATTTTTTGCACTTCATAACGTGCATAGTCTGATACATCATTAAAATGCACTTCCAATAATTTTTTCGGAACACTTTTGACTGTCCCTGTAATTAAACTATACATCCGATTTTCCTAAAATTTGAAATAGCTCAACAAAATTTTGCAACAATTATATCTTTAAAATTTCAGACCATTTGGAAGGCTGTAATATCATTAAAATGCACTTGCAATAATTTTTCCCATTGGCCGTAATGTAAAGAAAAACTTTTGGCTGTCCCTGTAATTAAACTATACATCCGATTTTCCTAAAATTTGAAATGGCTCGACAAAATTTTGCAACAATTATATCTTTAAAATTTCAGACCATTCGGAAGGCTGTAATATCATTAAAATGCACTTGCAATAATTTTTCCCATTGGCCGTAATGTAAAGAAAAACTTTTGGCTGTCCCTGTAATTAAACTATACGTCCGATTTTCCTAAAATTTGAAATGGCTCGACAAAATTTTGCAACAATTATATCTTTAAAATTTCAGATCATTCGGAAGGCTCTAATACCATTAAAATCCACTTGCAATAATTTTTCCCATTGGCCGTAATGTAAAGAAAAACTTTTGACTGTCCCTGTAATTAAATTATATGTCCGATTTTCCTAAAATTTGAAATGGCTCGACAAAATTTTGCAACAATCACATATTTGAAAATTCAGACTATTCGGTTGGGTATTTTTTGCTCTGTTACATGCGGACAGACGGACGGACTGAACGACGACTATAGGTGCTACGTATTTATATAATTACGAACGCACCTAAAAAAGTAAAAATCGATTTTTTGGTTGAATTTTGCGTTTCCGGTTCCCTTAAGCCAGTCTGTGTTATCCTCCGCAAAAATAATTTCTAGCTGCTATTCCTGACGTCATATAAGAATTTTACACAAAATACGTCTCACTCTGGTTTATGTGTATTTGAATTTTTGTTGTTCGTTTCAGATTTTAAAAAAATAATAATAGAGAAAAGAGGTGGCAGTTGATAGAGTAGCTGATAATCGGAAGTTTACTGTATAATCAGTATACGGAATGCTTCATTTTAAAATACATGAAAAGTGGATATCGTCTGCAAACTTTTATCAAACATTTTTACCACTTCTATAAGCACCTAGCAATAGTCAGGAATTTATTTCTTTTTTATCATCTGAAAATAAATTTGTTTTCAATGAGATAAGAATTTTCACTTTATTTTCTGAAATGGTGAATGAAATTGAACTAAGAACACGTGCACAAAATTTTGTTTTCACAATGAAATTTCTGCCACAAAAGCCTTTGAAATGTTGCAAAAAGCTTTTAAGGGGACCGAGAAAGCCCTATCTCCGCCATGTTAAATTCACCAACTTTATGTACCTTTTTCTCAGAAATCGTGAAAGATGAGGGTCTAGATTTTTTAGAGTAGTTAGAATAACATGATTTACGTATTTTAACAGGGCATTTTCTTTCTAAATGAAACTCAAAATTAATTATTAATTATTTATCGAAAGTCATTTTTAAATTAGCATTTTTGGTAAGATTTCACTGCCTAAAATAAATAATTCTCAAAAAACCATTCAATCCCCGTGTTAAAGTATACAATATAACGTAATATAAGTGTTAAAAAAATCCGAGTTCTTAAGTTTAATCGATATTGAAAAAAGGGAACATAAACATGAAAAATCCAAGTTTTGAGAAAAAGTCAATGAAAGATTTAAATGGCCATTAAGCTCTGAAGTACTCTTACAAAAGAATGAATAATTTAAACACTTGTTTTTTTATTTATAAACATGTGTGACACATCGTTGGAAAGATAAAAGTTTAAACTATTTAATGATATAAAAAAGTAAAAATCGATTTTTTGGTTGAATTTTGCTTTCCCTGTGCCCTTAAGTCGACTGCTTATCAAACACAACAATATTTGATTGGTATAAAAAGTTTAAAGATGGTAGAGAATACGCCGTAGATGTTCTCAAGCAATTTTAAAGAGCCATTTAAGGTTGTGACGCGTCGCTTCTCGAGTAGAACTCCAAGAACTTTGAATTTGTTCTAAAAACGTGAACATGCTCAAGTGGCTCGAGATCTCTGGGCGTTTCCTTTCTAAAACGGATTATTACCGCTGATAAAACTTGGATATATGCCTTTGATATAGAAACATCTCAATCAGGCCCTGACTATCAGGCACGGGCACCCGGGGCCTGTGCCCTGGGCACGAAATTTCAAAGGGGTACAAAATTTTTCATTATTTCATCTAAATTTCCATTAAAAAATCATGATTGTGAAAAAAATGTGATGTTTGATATATTAATCCGATGAAATGACAAAAATATATCTCAATATATACTTAAAAGCACATTTCAATAAATAATGGAAAAAATATTTTACTTTTATTTCTGGAACCGTTTTTTAATTTTCCGGGAAACTTAATTTTTTGAGCTGTCACTTTTCCAATAAGTATGTAATATGTGAAAAAAAAACTAGTATCAGTAAATCAATCAGTCTAAGGGGGCACGAAAAATTGAAAGTGCCCTAGGCACAGAAACTTGCTAGTCGGGCTCTGATCTCAATAATCAAGTGAAAGATGAAGTAAGACCAAAAAGACCATGTCAAAGTCGCTCAAAAATCGAGGTAATGTTAAATGTTTTCTTCGAGTGTCGTGGCGCTGTGCATTATAAATTCTTATCAACTGGCCAGACAGTCAATGAAAATTATTATTTAAGTGTTTGCAGTGTTTACGTGAAGCAATTCGTCGAAAACGGCCTGAAATGTGATGAGGAAGCTCACGGGTTTTGCACCACGATAATGCACTTTCTCACAATGTAATTATTGTTCGAGAATTCTTATCAAACATTCAACAAATACGTCTCCACAAGCTCCGTATTCATCCGATAAGGCACTGTGCTACTTTTTTTTATTATTATTTATTTCGACGGTTGAAATTGCCTCTTCATGGTCATCGTTTTTAGTCCATTAAAAAGAAAATTTTCTTACGAACTCTGAAAGGGTTTCACAAAAACGGCTTTAAGGCAGGTTTTGATGATTGTAAAAACGGGGGCAGAAATGCATTGTAGTCAGAGAAGATAACTTTGAAGGGGATGCAATAAATTTTGACCACTATATCGATAACCTGATGCCTTGATAATTGATGCCTGATTTCATCCGACGTCACGAGAATGCTTTCCCCTCATTCAGCCAAAACTTGTGCGAAATATTTGAGTCTTCTATGTATACAGTATTCCTAATTTCTGTTTGATATTTTTTGCTTTTCTGTTGCAAAATGGTACAGTATTGTGCTGTAACATTGTGTAACTGGAATACAGTGTGGCTTCAAAAATCCGGCATCAAAACCATCTTTTTCCTTATTTTTTTCTTTTACACTTTCAAGTTATGGGAGAAGAAAAAAAGCAATTCTTTATGAATTAAAAACTTCAAGATCGAAAATGAAAATGCAATAAATGAATATTTGAGTTTATTTTTCATTTGTGATTATTTTCAGGGAGCTGCAACGTTGCTTAGCAATGCGAACAACTTTAGAGAATGCATGGCACAATATAGGGCCGGAACGAATTTTCGGCAACGGCGACATAAATGATGAGGAAGAATTTTCAGGCTTTCACATTCTCCGTGAAAAGGGCTGAGCTAAACGGAACCGCCGATAATGCTAGTAGCAGCTCAGACGATGAGGATGAACAACCGGCAGAAGAAAAGGTGTCACTAGAAATATGCATAAAATTGCCTGGAGAATTAATATATGTTTTAGAGGAACAAGACTGTATTTCCTAAATAAACATTCTCCATTTGTATAAAATGTAAAAATAAAACTTGTTAAAGAATGACCAAAAAATTTGAAGCAAAGTTTGTATCGATGTTTTCGAAATTACAATAGGGTGAAGTAATTTCACTCTTTATTAGATTTTTTTTTTCTATAACATAGAAAATATCGATTAAAATATTTTTTTATATTTTATTTTCTCTTTTTCTTACATAATTATCACTTAATAATGAATTAAACTATGGCTAAAGGCACCTTTAAGAATATAGTGATACTTTTGATATTTCTAAGCTACTACTTTTTATATTCCTTCAAAAATCCGGCATAATCTCAGCCCCGATGTTGCCGGATTTTTGAAGTTGTACTGTACTCTTATGTCGGATGTTTCAATTGATTTTCACGGGGAAATGTCGTATGGTTTATATTTCCGACTTAGAAATAATTTCCTTAAATTTGCATAAACGTGATTTTATTTGACGGGAAAAAAATGTATTTTTTTATTTAGCTAATTTAACTATTTTATTAGTTTTCAGTTAATTTTTTTTATTAGTTATTAATTAATTTAATTAACAACGTTTAGGGGACTTAAAAGAAAAAAAGCTCTGAAAAATTAGAATATAATTTATGTTATTAATTATTTTAATCGATTTATTAATTAAAATTCAATTAACTAAAATTTAATGGAACATTTGAAATTTAATTAACTAAAAATTAATTGTTAATTTACAATTTAGTTGTCTAATAAAAATGTAATTATTTTTTTTATGTTAACTAATTTATATATTATCTAAAATTTAATTATTAGTCCAATTTTATATATTTTTATATTTTTAAGTTTCATTTTAACGAAAAGCATGCTTTATTTTCGACTTCAAAATATTTTTTAGAAAATCATCTCTTTATTCATTTATTCATTTTGTTGTAAAAAATAGATTATATTTTACTTTACTGTTCATTATTTTACTGTATTATTGCTCCTTCGTAACACGAATGTGGTTACTTTTGATTTTTTCGAATTTCTGAAGAATGAATAATCACTATATTACGCCATTTGTCAATCCTTTTTTTAAAAAGACTAGGGGGCTCGGCCCCCTACGAGCTACGCTCGCCAACCCCCGTCCAGACACCGTAGACTCTAAATGCACGCTAATTTGATCGACTTTAAAAAGATTTCGAAAGATTGAATTATAATTTAAAAAACAGTGGCGATCTCTCTATAAACGGATTCCTATTCATTTCTCTTTGATTGGGCAATTTTTACGCCAAATCCGTTGCGGTACTACTTGATTATCCCGTCGACCAATTTCGCCAAATTATATAAATCGCCAAACCACTCGCCAAATTATATAAATCGCCAAACCACTCGCCAAATTATACAAATTGACATAATTTTTATTTTAAATAACGAAAAAACAAATAAATTAGTACAACATTAATAAAAATACAAATAAAACGTCAAAATAAAAATAACTTGATGACGTAGACACGTGTAACAACATTTCAAAATAAGCTAATATAAAAGGAATTAAGTAAACAGAGTCTTTGTCTCCTGGTATTTTTTAACAAAGTGAAAAGAAAGTTCTTTTAAATGAGACATTTTAAATTAATCGTTTTTAATCTGACGTAATTTTGACCAAACTATTCTTTCTCTTTTTAATATTCACGTGAAAATACTTGTGTTAGAAATTAAATATTATTTGCGCTTTCCTAACAAAAATAGTTGAAAAGTATCCTCTTAAAATATCAAATAAATGTCTAGCGCAATTTCTAAATTTAAACCGTTTTGCAATATTATTTTGTGTTCATTTTATGTAATAACTGTAATGTGATGTAAATATGACGTAATTTCTCCTATTTAAGACTTCTAACGCATGTTAATAAATTTATTGCTTTACAAATTCCTTTCTCTCTTAAAATTCACGTGTAATTATAGTTTTAATGACGTAATTTTTAATAAGTTCCTGCTTTTTGTACATAATTATTTAATTCTAATTCCAAATGTTTTTTTCTGTTTATAATAGTCACGTGTAAATAAATTTTTAATTTATTTACACGTATAATTTTTTTTTTTTTTTTTTTTTTTTTTTGAAGCAAACATTATTGTTTTCGCTGTTTATACAGTTGGCAACAGTTTAAATTAATATCACTTTCTAAAATCTGTAAAAAATATCTCTAGAAATGCTGAAAATTTGAATTTAAAATAGAAATAGAATTAAAATTTTTTTTTACACGTGACTATTATAAACAAAAAATATAAAAAGCAGGAACTCATTGAAAATTACGTCATAAAAACTATAGTTACACGTGAATTTTAAATGAGAAAGAATATTGTAAAATAATAAATTCAGTAACATGCGTTAGAAGTCCTAAATAGGAGAATTTACGTCATATTACACTTATTACGTAAAATGAACAAAAAATAATATTGCAAAACAGTTTTAATTTAAAAATTGCGCGAGACATTTACTTGACATTTTAAGATGATCATAATATTTCATTTCTAACAAAAGTATTTTGACGCGAATATTAAAAAGAGAAAGAAAAGTTTGGTGAAAATTACGTCAGATTATAATTGTCAGATTCAAATTATAATTCAATCTTCCGAAATCTTTTTAAAGGCGATCAAATTAGCGTGCTGTTAGAGTCTGTGGTGTCTGAACGGGGGTTGACGAGCGTAGCTGGTAGGGGGCAGAGCCCCCTAGCCTGTTAAAAATATCTCTAGAAATGTTGAAAATCTGAATTTAAAATAGAAATAAAACCTCAAAAAATGAGTCAAAATAAAAAAATTAATGCAATCTGCACTCCGGCAAATTCTAACGCATAAAATGATCTAAAAATGATTAAATTCCTATGAACAGTTTTTGCTCCTATAAAACTTTTTTAGTGGAACGATTTTGTCCAACTTTAGCATTAAATATCTCTTAAAATAATTCTTCGATCTGAAAACTGTCTGCATCAGCGTTTTTATCAAACATTTCTGTATAATACTTTCGATTTGCATATTTTTGTATGCATTATTTTTCTTAATATTAACGAAGAAAGACCTCCGGTCACAAAAAATTCAAAACCGGCGGCGGTGACAGCGGTATTTACTTTTTTTTAGAATAGAGAGATACTGTATTATAGGATATTAGAAAATGCTAGTCAATTCCTTGCTATCAAAATAAATATCCTGGAAATTCCACTCTTACACGAAGGAAAATGCGATGAATGTGCCAGAAAGTGGCGGGTTTGGATTTCATAACAAACTTGAGAAGCTCGATCCTCCCTTCCAAAGAATCGAATAGCGTTTTCCATTTTTCTGTAAGACTCATACATCTTCAATTGTAGTTGAATGCTTCCTGGTGACACGAAAGTTTAACTTAAAACCCCTATTGACCATATTTTTAAATTATATTTTGTCTTTATAGCGAAATGGAACACAGAATTTGATTCCGGTGACAATAAGTAAATAACAAAAGCAAAATTACCCCCCTCTTAAAAATTTCCACGTCTGCTTTTGCCTCCTCCCCCTCCCATATACAGTTTAGAGTTTTAAAACCCTTTACTTAAGAAAAAATAATCGCTTGTTTTATTTTTTACTTACTAATAACAATGAGTAACTAAACAATAAATTACCACCAATCCGCCTCAAATTTACGCTTCGACCTCCCTCCCCAGGGCTGTCACGGGCGACTATTTTTTTTTTTCTATTCGCACCACTATTTAAAAAACAAAAGCAGATTTGGTAGTATATTTCTCTTTCAAATGTTCTCTAACAGTATGTCAATAATTTTTGTTTTGAGAAAGGTGTGTGAGGTAGAATTAAAAAATACTTGCCTGTGGAAGCCCTGCTCCCCCAGCATATAAAAGACTTAAAATCATTGAAACTTTATTATTTTTTTATAATCTGCCGTATTTAATGTTAGTAGTAAAAATAAGTAATTCCTTACCGCAAAAAATTCCGCTTTTATCCTCTCCCTCACCCGTACGTCGTTTAAAACCTTAAAAATCCCAATAAAAGAAACAAATTCGCTCTACTTATTACTTTATAATAACGATAAATATCATCATCAGTCACATAAAGTAAATGTCTAGGCACCCAGATAGCATCAACATTAGCAGCAAGTTTGATTTTTGTTCTGACATTATCTTGTCGTGACAAATTTGAATTGAGAAATTCGCAACAAATTTCCCGCAAGATATAGCATCCCCCACTTGCAGGAGTAGTTTGTTGTGAAACGGATGGCAAGACTGTCTCTAATTCACGAAAGTGACGAAAACAAAAAATCCCTCTATTGAGAAAATAGACAATCAGCACATACGCAGAAATTGCAGAAATTTTATTCGGTTGGTAGCGGTTTTTCTAAACACTATACTTGTTAAATATATATATATAAAAAAAAGGCTCGTATTGAAGAGTACAAATGTTACCTTAACTTCTTTATGGCGATAAAAACGATGCATGCACTTTCTGACAGTGTGTTTGTAAAGCGATATAAATAAGCGTACAAACTTAATACTGGAATCGGGCGTAAATTAACACAGTTGCGCCATCTTGTGGACAGGGTGATAATCCACATACGCGGGCTTTTAGTGTGACGTGACGTCATATATGACAGGATATCTACCATCTGCGCATATTTTCTATATCTTTAGTCACTCATGGAACTGAATTTTGTTTACCACATTTATTGCAAAATAATGGCGTAGCGGGAGGGGCGTCCAGATGCACTTGACATCACGAAGTTTTCTTCACAGGTGGATCAAAACTGCAATGCCTCCCTACGAAGTAGTAGGCAGAGCGCTACGTGAGGCGGAAGTGACGTCACGAGGGGGCGGTGCTTAAACCGGAAGTGGGGGTGGAAAAGGGGGGGAGAAATGTCACGTGATGTATCGTACAGGATAAGGGGGGGTGGAAAAATTTTTTCAAGATGGCGTCAATGTTGAGTTGTTTCGATTTATTCTGTTATAAGACGGGGTCTAAAGGGGGAGGAAAAGGGGGGTCGCAGGATTTTTATCGTCTAGGAGTACGAGGGTAAAAGGTTGAGTTGTTTTTTTGCTGGATATTTTGAGGAGGAGGAAAAGGGGGGTCGCAGGATTTTTATCGTTTAGGAGTACGATGGTAAAGGTTGAGTTGTTTTTTTGCTGGATATTTTGAGGGGGATGAAAAGGGGGGTCGCAGGATGTTTATCGTCTAGGAGTACGTGGGTAAAGGTTGAGTTGTTTTTTGTGAAGTTTTTGTAAGGTGGTGTTAAGTTTGGTTGAAAACACTGTGTTCTATAAGCAAAAAACGTTTACATTTTTCTCAGAAGCGTTAAAACCTTCACGAATATGCGTTCTATGCTTACACAAATGCACACAAACGTTACACAGGACCCACATGATTATTTGCTACAGTGACAGTCCATTTTGAGCATTTTCTGTCACATGGATGATCGCAACCATTATTTTATTATTAAATTTATTGTTGTCCTCCTAATTGTTCCCGCGACTAAATCTTCACTGAAAAAGTTAGAGTCAAGCATGTTCTTTACATTCTCAAAGTTCAAACACAATTCATGAATATTTTCACTAGATATTCAACAAACCGTGTACAATCGAAAGCATCCATTCACTGCCCCTGAATTTTTTGAACTTCAGCATATGTGTATGCATTTATATGTGGTAACAACATTTTCATTTAATGTATGGAGACAAACTGAATACGTAGTACGTAGAAAGTTTAACAACCTTTATATATGAACCTGGGTCGTAATGTAGTTTTCACTGAGGAATACAAGGTGTTTATACCTCTGATCCAAATTTCAGATATTTGTTCATAACACTAATTGAAATATTTCAAATGAAATCTTCAACATACTTATCCTTCTTTGCATGAAATATAATAACATCACTTGAAGTACTGGAAGCAGCCCACGTCCCATCCGCATACAATCAGCTTTGAACTAGGCACTTAATATTTTGGATTGTAGTTGACATTAGATGTGGTGTTACCGATCGCAATACTGCGCACTTACATCACACTTCTTCCATTGCACTTCGCAATGCCTCCCAAGCACACATGAAGTTTAAAATCTTTAAATTTTTTCTCTTTTATTTGTCATTTTGTTGGAAGAATATTTTAATAATTATCTAAATTATCCCCCCCCCCCCCAAAAAAAAAAAAAAATCCTTTTTCCTTCCTCCACCGCTACAGTACATAGATTAAAATCACATTTTTTTTCCTATTTATAAAATTTCTGTATTAATAATTAAAAGAGCATCAAAATTACTTTCTCTCACCTGACTCAAAAAAATTCCGCTTCTCCCCCTCTCCCTAGCACATAAACTTTAAAACTCCTTTTTTTTTATTTAAGCTGTATTGTTACTTTGCAGCAACAATAAATAAATAATCATCGAATTCTACCCTTAAATTTCCATTCCTTTTCCTTATAATAATATTTCGAACCATTTTTCAGTGGAAAAATATACTTATACGTGAATATTCAGAAAGACGGGAAACTTTAAATTAATTAAATTATTACACGTGAAAAGCATTTTATGGAGAAAATTACATCATATTTAACTAGTATGTTGTGGCCATCACAAAACTTTCTTCTATATAAATCACATTAATTAAATCATTTAAATAGTACACAAAATTACATGAATTTAGCATCAATTCATATCAAATTATATCTGAATTTGATGTCTGATGAAAATTCGTGCATTAGTTCTAGAGATAGAACTATAGCGGAAATACGGAAAAATGTAGCATAGCAGCGCCACCTGTTGAGCGATTTACACCAAAACATAAATAACACTAACTTATATCAAGGTATACCTGAATCTGAAGTTTGATGAAAATTCGTGCATTAGTTATTGAGATAGAGCTATGGTGGAAATTCTGAAAAATGCTGCACAGCAGCGCTACCTGTTGAGCGATTTGCACCAAAACACAAACAGCACTAATTCATATCAAAGTATACTTGAATCTGAATTTTGATGAAAATCCAAGCATTAGTTGTTGAGATAGAGCTATTGCAGTAATCGAAAAAAATGCAGTATAGGAGCGCCACCTGTTGAGCGATTTACACCAAAATGTACAAAACTTCAATTCATGTCAAGGACTCACTGAATCTGAAGTTTGATGAAAATCCGTGCATTAGTTCTGGAGATTGAGCTATTGCGAAAATCGTGAAAAAGGCCACATAGCAGCACCACCTGTTGAGCGATTTACACCAAAAACTAATCAGCACCCATTTATATCAGGGACTAGCTGAATATAAATTTTTATTAAATTCCGTGCATTAGTTCTTGAGATAGAGTGGCCACAAAATTTCTGTCACATACAGACAGACAGACTCACAGATGCACAGACTCACAGACAGACATTTTGTAAAAACATGTTTTTCGGAATCTCTGGCCCCTAAAACGTGTAAATCCGTCGAAAACTGAAAGTCGAAAATTTTCACGAATCCAATACTTTCTTCTTGTTAAGATAGAAGAAAGTAAAAAAGCGCAAATAGTAATATTTCCAAGCACTTTCAATTGGTTGGTTGTGTTTATGACGGCCAATTATCAGCACGAGGGATATAGGCCCTAAGTAGGGGAGGGAGGTGCCCTCCGTGGGGGCCTTTCTAAGAGAACCTAACCCATATTTAGGCTTGGAAAACCACGAAAACTCCGAACGATTAGGAAAACGGGCGCAATTGGATTCGAACCTAGCACCAGCCGTCTTCCAGCTTCGACAACAGAACCTCACGGCCACTGGTGGAGCGCACTTTCAATTTGAAAATCGAAAATATATTTACACGTGAAAATTATAAGGAAAAGAAAACTTTAAAATAATTAAATTTTTGCATGCGAAAAGCGTTAAATAGTGAAAAATTATATCATATTTATATACTTAAAATCAAAAAAAAAAAAAAAAAAAATCTAGCCGGAGCCTAAAAAGTCCGGGAGGCAACAATATTTTTCGCTTAATAATTTTAAACAAGCTGATTTCAAAATATCTGTTAGATCCTACTTAATCGAAGACGAAAACAACCGTCAGCTATTGCGTGGGATATATTTGGATAAAATATATCCCACCTAATTTAAACAAGATTCTCTCCAGAAAATTTTAACTAAATTATATATTTTTAACTTCGGAAGAAAATCGTTGAAAAAGTGCTTTTCCTTATTTAAAAATAAAATGTTTCGATTATTCCGATGAGAATTCAATATTTAGAGACATTTTTTTTTTTTTTTTTTTTTTTTTTTTTTTTTCCCTCAAGGGGTTAAGAGCAACGTGATTACAGCAGATCACTACTGGTTGTAATAATATCATCGAATTTTTCGTAATCAAAATATCTTTTTAAAATACAGCAAATTAGCATGTTTTTAGAGACTGCGGGGTCTGCTGCACGTGGGATTGAGAACGAAGCTCGAAGGAGTCAGAGAACCCTCTAGTTTTGTTAGAAAATGTAACTGTGAGATAAACTTTTACTACGAAAAAATATTTTTTCCTCATTTAAACAAAAATAATAAAAATAAATAGCTCTTCGAACTTTTCATAAAATTTACTTTTTTAAGTTCAACCAAGACAATCAACTAAAAGTTCCAATGCGTATACTAAAAGTTTTCAGTTTGGCTGAAATAAGTCAATTTTTGTACAAAACATGATAAATTTTAATAAATAAATTATTCGTAATCAAATTTCTGTAATCAAGTAATCTTTTCAAATGAGAACAAATTAGCATATTTTTGGCTGTGTCCGCACGAAATTGGCGAGCTTAGCTCGAAGTGGGCAGAACAATCTAATTTTGTTAGAAAATGTAACTGTGAGATAAATTTAAATTTTTATTACGAAAAAACAAATTTTCCTGATTAAAAAAAAATTCAACAATTCAAAATTTTTAGAAAATTTACTTTTCTAGTTCAATCCGTATCTTGAGAATGAATTAAAAGTTCTAAATATGCGTGCTATTTTTTTTTTTTTTTTTTAATGAAATAAGTCAATTTTGTACAAAATATGATATAAATCTTATTAAGGCTGTTCTCAAATTCAAAGGAACTATTTTCTGACACATTTCTGAATTCATTTTTGTTCAGAAACGCATAAAATTATCAGGTGTTCTTATTCAGAAACTATGTCATCGAATGGCGTTTCCCATTTTTTGATAAAGGCAGAAGGTCTTTCAGAAAATACTATCAAAGTGTTTCGAGCCAAATTTCCGGATGCGGCAGCACGAGAAAGGGGTAAAACATATTGTCACGTGACAAGAATCGCTTATTACTTTATAAGTAATTAATTTATAAAAAATGAAAACCTTTATTCGATTCCAAATCGCTTCAATAGTCTGACCTATCAATTTTATGCCAGTTTAAAATTTGTCTGAAAATACGTCAGTAAGTTTTGTGTTGTTGAGCTGGGAATTTGAGAACCACCTTAAATAAATTAATGTGAGCATCTTAAATAATTTAACCCATACGTATTGAGTTTTAGTAAATGGTACGAAAGGAAAAATCCATGAATATGGAAATTTTAATAAAATAAGGATGTGTATTTAAACAATGTCTGTCTATTTAAATAATGAAATTTGTACTAATAAAAGAAAGTTTAGCTCTGTGTGCGTGTGTGTGTGTCTGTTCGCGATGGCTAGCGAAATCTATCGCATGTATAAGTCTAACAATTTAGGTGAGGATAGTCCAGGACAGGTCCTGATGCACCCGAGGCACAGATTTTTAATTTTTTAAGGGCCCATTTAAGTTTATGTGTCCTAAATTGTTAATAAATTGCTTCCTTTTAATCCGTTCTTCATTTTTGGGATCCCTTTTTATTTAGTTATTCTCACGTTTCTACATTCCAGTTAAGACCTGGGGCTATCTATGGTCCCGTACGGCCCCCTTGAACCTCTTGTGTGTCATGCATTCCCCCCCCCCCCCCCACCCCTCTTAATTTTCTCACCTTCTCAGTGCATTGTTTTAAAGTTGAATCTTGGACTTTTCTTCCCGTAAAAACACTCTCATAATTTTTACTGCAAGCCTAGGGCCATGTTTTAAGCGTTACACCCCCACACCCCATTTTTGCGCATTTCTATAAAATATTATTATAATGGTTTATTCATACCCTATGCTTAATTTTGACTAATTGGAGATCTAAAACGCTAAGTACTAAAACATTTTAATATGTTTTCATGTTAGGGCCCTGCTCTCAACTATCAGTTGGCTCCTTTTGGGCCCCTATTATAAGTCCCTTAAAAATAGCCTGATTCACTAGCTATATTTTCTAACAACTTCTTAGCTCCTTCAGCTACCACAAGAAGACAAAAAAATTTCGCTGACTTCAGCTACCACCAATTTTGAATATAAATCGCCTATTTGGAGCCCTTGATGCAGCTTCTTTAAAAATGATCTGAATTGCTTGCAATTTGCAATTTTATTTAACATAGTTCTAGCATCCTCTGATTACTTTAAAAAATACTGAAAAGTATATTTATACTGAACTACATGCCAGTTAAGTCCCTGGCCCCTTGAAGATTTTGCACCCTAAATTGTTAATAAACTGCCCCTTCTTAATCCGATATTCATTTTTGGAACCTTTTTTCCATTTAGTTACTGTCCCGTTTCTAGATTCCAGTTAAAATTCCAGGGCACCCTAGGGTCTCGTAGGGCCCGATTCGGGGCCCCTTGAACTTTTTGTGTGGTATGCTTTTTTCACACCTAATTTTCTCGCATTCTCAATGCAAAATTTTAGAGTTGAGGCTTAGACTTCTCTACCCGGATCAACACCCTCATATTTTTATTGGATTAATTTAGATTACAATGTGTTTAACCTATAAAATATATCATTTTTCTTTTTTTTTCTTTTTTTGTAATTACGTTATTTTTTTACTATATATTTGACGTGCCTAGGCATAAGCACAGTAAAAAGGAATAAATAAAGAGCAGGTACTTTTATTGTAGAAAGGCGGGGAAGAGAAATGCCAGAAAAAAAACAAAAAGGTTGTTCTTTATTTTTTACGTATGTTGGCATAGAATTTCATTTTAATATGTAAAAAGAAAGAATGTCACAATTACAGGCGAAGCCTGCTAATTGTTATTATTCTTTGATCAATTGTGGTGCTGCCATCTATTAGAATAAAGTTAAGTTCCTAAAATTTACTAATAGTACATTTTTTAACGTAAAGATGGCAGCAGTGCGAAAGTACCAATATATTCCCGAACAAGGCCTTCTTAATATATACAGTGGACTCTCTCTATCTGAACACTCCCTAATGTGAACACCCTGGTATTATGAACACATTCTGATGGTCCCGGCGAAACTCCATAGACTTAACATAACATGAACTCTCTGTATTCTGAACACTCTCTAATGTGAACACCCCACTATTATGAACGCTACTTTTGATCCTCATTCTATTCCGCCTCTCTGTAAACTGAACGTGTGTTTGCAATCAGAATTCAAGGAATTCCTCCATCACGTAAATTACGAGAAAAGATTGCTGAAGAATAAAAAATTTCAATAAACTCGATTTAAAAATAAACAGACAGAATCATTGCTAGATTTTATGCATCTACTCGATGCTGCAATTTGTTTGAATAATTGAGATAAAGTCTTCAGATAACAAAACATATGTTATAAAAAATAAATAAATTGAAAGAATTTTTTTTCAAACAGGTACATCTTTAAGTGTTCTACATCTAAACTAATTAGAACATTCTTATATTTTTAAAAAACAAAAGGTCCAGATATAAAACTGTTGCCATTTTCACAAAAAGTAAATCATGTTAATCAGATAAATGAAATGAACAAAACAATCAATTTTTGTGCAAAGGGATACAAGAAAAAAATAATGTAAAAACCATGTCACGCGGGTCCCCCTCTCTCGAGCTGAGATGAAAATAGAAAGATTATGCAACAGAAAGGCCCCACACCAGTGATAGATAAGAGTCAACAGATATTACAGGTAGTGTCTAAAAAAGGATTATGATTTATTTTCTGCACACCTGTTTGAGCAGGATTATCATTTCTGTTTCTTTCTTCCTTTTGCTCGGTAATGGTAAATTTTTGTTCGCCGTTTCTCTACAGATGCAGGGAAAGAAGCATTGCACTTGCTTATTTACTTACTTACTATATTAGAAATAAGTAGAAAAACGAAAAAATGGAAAGAACTGAAGCTTCAGGAAAAATACAAAGTTGTTCAAAAATTAAAATCAAACGCAAGTCAAATAAAAATTTGCTTGTGAGTTTGTAATTTCAGTAGGGCAAGCAACGCCATGAGCAAGAAAGAGAAAGAAATTTTAATCACTTCTGAACGAATCAAATGAACTTTCCTCAAATTGTAGAATTTTCAAAAAGAAAACGGGAAACATGAACATAAACAATCGCGTCTGGAAGTTTTTTGCCAAATGAGAAGGAAGAATCTTCATGTACAAGACCCTTGCCGATGCAGATTGCTCTGAATTTTACAGAAAAGGAGAAAATCACAAAATTCAAGGCATAAAAAGGATGGTTGACTCACTTCAAAAGTCATCATAACATAGTATTCAAAATAATCACTCTGCAGACGTAAATATCGATACTGTGAAGGAAAGGAAAGAAATTCAGGATATAACGAAGTATTTCAACGCCCTGACATTTTCAATGCCGATGAAACCGGCCTGTTTTTTAGAGTAAAAAATAAAACCCTATCAGAAACAAGCGAGAAAGGTGTGGGCGGAAAATGGAAAGTCAAAAGAAAGACATGCCTTCATGCTCTGTGTCAGTTTTACTTGTGAGAAATTCAAACCACTTGTTATTGGAAAAAGTGAGAAACCATGATGTTTCTAAAATGTAAAAATCGCATCATAGCCTGTGCACTATAAATCAAATGGAAAAGCCATGATGATATTCACAATTTTTTTCTCAATGGTTGGAGGTCATTAACGAGAGGATGAAGAAAGAAGAAAAATTACTCTTTTTGTGGATAATGGCAGATGACACACAAACATGCAGCTGAGCAATGTGAGCCTGAAGTTCCTGACCGCCGAACTGTACTTCTATAATCCAACCACCGGAAAAAGGAGTAATCAAGACCCCAGTGGCAGAAACACCGCGACACGGCGACGTAGTCGCGGACACAAAAAATCTTTTGCGGACAATTATTGTCTGCACTAATGAAGTCAATTTAAAAAATTGTCTGCAACTTTCGGACAATTTTTCCCGCGTAAAAAGCGCGAATTTCAGCAAAAAAAAGCGCGTAAAAAGAGTGAATTTTGGCAAAAGATTGCGTAAAAAGCATTAATTCCGGCAAAAGATCGCGTAAAAAGCGTGAATTTCGGCAAAAGATCTCTTTAAAAGCGCGAATTTCGGCAAAATATCGCGTAAAAAGTGTGAATTTCGGCAAAAGATTGCGTTAATTTCGGTAAAAGATCGGGTAAAAGCGTGAATTTCGGTAAAAGATCGCGTTAAAAGCTCGAATTTCGGCAAAATATCGCGTAAAAAGTGTGAATTTCGGCAAAAGATCGCGTAAAAAGCGCGAATTTCAGCAAAAGATCGCATAAAAAGCGCGAATTTCGGCAAAAGATCGCGTAAAAAGCGCAAATTTCGGCAAAAGATCGTGTTAATGGCTTGAATTTTGGCAAAAGATCGCGTTAAAAGCTTTAATTTTGGCAAAAGATCGGGTAAAAAACGTGAATTTTGGCAAAAAGCGCGAATTTCGGCAAAAGATCGCGTAAAAAGCGCGAATTTCGTCAAAGGATCATGAAACAAGCGCGAATTTCGTCAAAGGATCATGAAACAAACGCAAATTTCGTCAAAGGATCGTGAAATAAGCGCAAATTTCGTCAAAGGATCGTGGACACAATGCAAATTTCGTCAAAAGATCGCGGAAAATGCGAATTA
This sequence comes from Maratus speciosus, assembly GCA_963932465.1. Classification (NCBI taxonomy): domain Eukaryota; kingdom Metazoa; phylum Arthropoda; class Arachnida; order Araneae; family Salticidae; genus Maratus; species Maratus speciosus. The sequence goes on along the minus strand of OZ010786.1, from coordinate 667,358,382 downwards.
CGTCAGAGGATCATGAAAAAAATGCAAATTTCATCAAAGGATCGTGGAACAAACGCGAATTTCGTCATAGGATTGTGGAAAAAATGTGAATATTGTCAAAAGATCGCAAAAAAGAAAAAAAAAACCTGCAAATTTCGTCCAAAAATTGCAGGAAAAACGCGAAATTTGTCAAAAAGCCATGGAGAAAACGTGAATTTCACCGAAGAATTACAAAAAAAAAATAATTTCCTTAAAAGGACGCAGAAAAGGAAAAATTCGAATTTTGTCAAGGGATCACAGAAAAAAAACGCAAATTTCGTCCAAAAATTGCTGAAAAAAACAGTAAATTCGTCAGAAAGCCATGAAAAAAACGTGAATTTCACCAAAGAATTACAAAAAAATAATTTCCTCAAAAGGCCGCAGATTTCATTCAAGGGATTTAGAAAAAACTCAGTGCTTTTCGCGCTTGAGGCCTCTGAAGCTTCCGAAGGTTTTTAAAAGCATCGTTATTGCCTATGTGTGGTTCTGCTTATCCTTCACACTTTAGAAATTCTACAAGAAGTTAGATGATGAAATGTTATAAGCAAAATTAATGAGAATGCATCATGCTTACCATGTTTTAAATAGAATGATAAAAAATTCCTAGTTTAATTTATGATTTATTCATTAAAATGACATTCAAAATTTGCGGACAGATTATGAAATTTTAAAAGCTTGTCGCAGACAGCTACAAAACTTTCTGCCACTGGGATCAAGACCTTTGAAGCTCACTACCAAATCCATTTTCTGAAGGCAACCAAACTAACGAAGACGGTTAAGTCATGGATGATGTCCATTGGATATAAACAGCTTGGAATAAAATACCCCCCTACGTCTTCCAAAGCTGGTTTCCAATATGAGAATGAACAATTAAGAATAGAGGAATAAGAAGCAACATCTGTGAGTGACTTGGGGATCAATTCTCCAAATGGTCCATACTGAAATTGAACCTGGAGCTTATCTCGAAGCCGACGGAAGCCTTCCAGTTAGCGGCAACAACATCGTTGAAGAGGAAGACGACAGTGAAGGAAAAGCAAAAGCAGAAGTGACAGATGAAACAAGAAGTACGATCACCTTCAAGCTATATGGCCAAGGGATTCAAGACCTATTGAACTATGCAACTGAACATCATCCGGAAGTCTTTCCACTTTTTAAACAACTGGCTAACATGTACACTGCACAAGCATACACAATGCAAAAACAAACTAAAATTACTCACTTTGTTGAATAATGTACCGATTTTGTTTTTAAGTAATATATTGTATATATGTATGTTATGTAAAACTTTTTTAATAAAAAAAGAGACGGTAGATTACAGGTTCGACTGAATTTAGTTTGACATTGCACTAGTTGCAAAACTTAAATTCAGCACGTCCATCTGGGTAACTGGCATGGCCATTTATTCTATACAGTCTATAAACTCAATCGTAGTAGTAGTAGTAATGCATTTCCCAGTCTCCCTCTATAATGAACACCCCCATAATCTGAACATTTTTGGTCGGTCCCATGCGTGTTCAGAATAGAGAGAGTCCACTGTACTTGGTACTAGCTGAAGTACCCAGCGTTGCCCGGAATTTTAAGAATGGTTGTTTTTTACGTAATTTTCACTCTTTTTTTTCATTTAATACGAACGACAGATTACCTACTTACTTAGTAAATATAATATGTGGTCTGGATTGAGGCCGTGATTAAAACATTTTGATGAAAAGTTGTTTTCGAGTATTTTGTTATTTAAATATTTTTTTCGTGATTAAAGAAAAATGGCAAGTACAAAAATTCTATGAATTTTATTTAACCTCTTCGCTCCCTGAGTCCCCAAATAAGGACCTCCGTTTTGTACCATTTTATTAATGGTACTCGAACATAATTACAATTTCGATATCAGAATGATATGTTTCGAAGTCTAAAATTCGAAATAATGCAAATAAAATTAAAATCTTGCTCTGAAGTCAAATGGGAGAAGATATAGTTCAGTAATAATTAATAATACTTCATTAATACTCAGTAGCGAAGAGGTTAAAAAAACCTGAAATCTTTATATTAAGAATGAGCTCTAGGGACCTAAACCTTTGTGGAAATTCTAATATACACGCATGCAAACACGTATAAAATATGTCGGTATTTCCATAATTGGGTTTTTATCATGTTTCAATACGTCTTACGTAGATAGATAGAAATGAATTTGAATAAAAGGAATTATTGGAATATTTTTTAAGACAATGGAGAATTAGATAAAGTATGGTTATAAAGTTACGTTAGATAAGAAAAATTTATAGAATATTTTTAATATAGCGCGGAAATTTAATTTTCGTAATATAACTTATTTTTATTTTCTTCTATCTTTACAAGAAGAAAGTATTGGATTCATGAAAATTTTCGAATTTCGGTTTTCGACGGATTTACACGTTTTAGGGGTCAGAGAACCCGAAAAACACGTTTTTACAAAATGTCTGTCTGTGAGTCTGTCTGTCTGTCTGTGTGTCTGTGTGTGACCCAAATTTTGTGGGCGCTCTATCTCAAGAACTAATGCACGGAATTTAATAAAAATTTATATTCAGTTAGTCCCTGATACAAATTGATGCTGATTAGTTTTTGCGCAAATCGCTCAACAGGTGGCGCTGCTATGCTGCATTTTTTACGATTTCCGCAATGGCTCTATCTCAAGAACTAATGCACGGATTTTCATGAAACTTCAGATTCAGTTAGCCCTTGATATGACGTGATGCTGATTACGTGTTGGTGTAAATCGCTCAACAGGTGGCGCTGCTATGCTGCATTTTTTACGATTTCCGCAATGGCTCTATCTCAAGAACCAATGCACGTATTTTCGTGAAACTTCAGATTCAGTTAGTCCTTGATATGACTTGAAGCTGATTACGTGTTGGTGTAAATCGCTCAACAGGTGGCACTGCTATGCTGCATTTTTTACGATTTCCGCAATGGCCCTATCTCAAGAGCTAATGCACGGATTTTCATGAAACTTCAGATTTAGTTAGTCCTTGATATGACTTGATGCTGATTACGTGTTGGTGTAAATCGTTCAACAGGTGGCGCTGCTGTGGTGCATTTTGCACAATTCCGCCATAGCTTTATATCAAATACTAATGCACGGATTTTCATCTAACTTCAGATTTAGTTAGATGTTAACACAAGTTGTTGCTGATTAGGTTTTTGTGTTAATCGTCCAATAGGTGGTGCTACTATGCTGGAATTTTCATGCTTTTCGCAAAAACTATCTCAAACACTAATGCATGGATTTTCCCCAAATTTCAGATTCAATTAGACTTTTACATAAGTGGTTGCTTGGTGTTTTGGTGTAATATAGGTTTTGGTGTAAAGCACCCAATAGGTGGCGCTGCTAGGCTGAATTTTGCTGGATTTACACGATTTCAGTGACAGCCATATCTCAAGAACTAATGCACGGAATTTCATATCTTTAGAATCCTCTTGATGAGCATAGATTGCCGTTTAATTTTGGCAGTGTGATAGCGAATTTTCAAGTATTAACATGTATGAGATAGAAGAAAGTTTTGGGATTGGTACATCCGACTAGTTTAACAATGTATATGTTTCGGCGAAAGCCCAAAATTTAACCAATCCCCGAAGTGGCCGGAAATACCTTGCCTGGCTAATATTCGAAGTGGTGATCCAAGACTGTCCAATAGGCATCACTGATATGCACTGCACATGGTAGGAGGGAACATTCCACGTTTGGGCGATAATAATTCATAATTTCACAACCCAATTTGTTTCAAATGTTTATGACTGGAGAAAAACGGTCTTCCGATTAGAAGTGTGTTCCCCGTCGCACAAGGCGTATTATTTAATTTTTTACGCACTAAAATTTAAATATATGAATGAAGTATGGATAAATACAACCACTGGCGCAGCGAAGGGGGGGGGGGGGGGTTAAAACCCCTCCCAGAGCTAAAATAATTAGTATGATTGCCGCTTATATGAATTACAAAAGAAAATTAGCCGCTTTAATGAATTAAAACCAAATTTAATATTAAAACTTTTTGGCTTATTCGGAATCCGCGGCTTTGTTGAATAAAATTTTACTTAGGGTGATTCTGTTCCAAATTTTCCGAAAATTTAAAAAATCGGTCATCAATCAAATATTCGGACATAAAAAATATCGCGAATGTTGACAAATGGCGGCCGAAAAAAATTAATTTTGTCAAATGTTTGCAGAAAAATCGCGCATTTCGTCAAAGAATAACGGGAAAAAACGCAAATTTCGTCAAAGAATCACAGAAAAAAAAGGCAAATTTTATCCAAGAATCGCGAAAAAAACACAAATTTCGTCAAAAGATCGCAAAACCCCCCACAAATTTCGTCAAAAGATCGCGAAAAAAACCTACAAATTTCGTCAAAAGATCGCGAAAAAAATCCGCAAATTTCGTCAAAAGATCGCGAGAAAACCCGCAAATTTCGTAAAAAGATCGCGAGAAAACCCGCCAATTTCGTCAAAAGATCACGAAAAAAACCCGTAAATTTCGCCAAAAGACCGCGAGAAAACACGCAAAATTCGTCAAAAGATCGCGAAAATAACACAAACTTCGTCAAAAGATCGCAAAACCTCGCAAATTTCGTCTAAAGGTCGTGAAAAAATCGAAAATTTCGTCAAGGGATCACGGAAAAACGCAAATTTCGTTAAAACGCGAATTTCGTCAAAAGATCGCTGAAAAAAAACACATAGTTAGTGCGGGAAGGGAATTCCCCCCCCCCCCCCTCAGCTGTAACTTTTCAGAAAATTTTCTGTGAATTTCAGAATTTTTTATTTTACTCATAATCCTAGCTGATTCTACTCAACAAAAGTGGTTCAAGTAAACGGCGAATATTGTATTTAAAACTGTGAAATTATCACAGGATTTTCTAAAGACAGACATTAAATGTGAAACCTTTTCTTAGAATTAATAAAAATTAGTATCTATATCCAACACACAAATTTAATCCATTTATCCAGCGAAAAAAGTAATGTACAAGCAAAGCCCGCGGCTTTGCTCGTGTAATAATTGAAATATGCCTAAATAGTGCTACTTGTGGGAATATTTTTATTACACGAAATTATACTGCTATAATTCAGAAGTTGCTAACTATGTCACAGTGACTAAACTTCATTATTACGCAACATTAGGCGAAAATGTGACATAATTTAATGAAAAGAATTAAAACTAATTCTAAATAAATGATAATTTAGAATGTAATTTTAAGCTTTTACTCTCATTTGTTTTAATTTGAAGTTTTGAATTTTTTAAAAACCATTCTTAGCAAGCATTTACACTTTAAAAGTAACCATCATGATATATTCCAAGCTTCAAGTCTAACGGTTTACCACCGCCCCCCATCATAAACTATAGCTTATGTTGGAACATGAACTGTCACCATCAATTTGACAACATTATTTTTGAAATCGGTTTTGTATTTCCTGAGATCCCATAAAAATTGTAATTTAGAAAGTTTTTAGAATGCTTTCGCTCATTTTAGCTTTTTAAATGTTGAATATTTTAGAATCTGTCCTTAGAGAGCATTTACATCTTATAAATATCTACCATGCCAATTTTAACTTTCTATCTTTAAAAAATCCATAGAAATCGAAATTTATGTAGTTTTTCGCTCATTTCACTCTTTTAAATTTCGATTGTCTTAATTCGAGCAACCAAAACTTTTTCCAGTTGAAAGGGAGAAAAAGGTTACAATTGTCTTTGCTAAAGTTGGAGGAAAACCCGGGAAAACCAGTACTACTAGTACCAGCCGTCAAATCAAGACCTTTGAAGCTCACTACCAAATCCATTTTCTGAAGGCAACCAAACTAACGAAGACGGTTAAGTCATGGATGATGTCCATTGGATATAAACAGCTTGGAATAAAATACCCCCCTACGTCTTCCAAAGCTGGTTTCCAATATGAGAATGAACAATTAAGAATAGAGGAATAAGAAGCAACATCTGTGAGTGACTTGGGGATCAATTCTCCAAATGGTCCATACTGAAATTGAACCTGGAGCTTATCTCGAAGCCGACGGAAGCCTTCCAGTTAGCGGCAACAACATCGTTGAAGAGGAAGACGACAGTGAAGGAAAAGCAAAAGCAGAAGTGACAGATGAAACAAGAAGTACGATCACCTTCAAGCTATATGGCCAAGGGATTCAAGACCTATTGAACTATGCAACTGAACATCATCCGGAAGTCTTTCCACTTTTTAAACAACTGGCTAACATGTACACTGCACAAGCATACACAATGCAAAAACAAACTAAAATTACTCACTTTGTTGAATAATGTACCGATTTTGTTTTTAAGTAATATATTGTATATATGTATGTTATGTAAAACTTTTTTAATAAAAAAAGAGACGGTAGATTACAGGTTCGACTGAATTTAGTTTGACATTGCACTAGTTGCAAAACTTAAATTCAGCACGTCCATCTGGGTAACTGGCATGGCCATTTATTCTATACAGTCTATAAACTCAATCGTAGTAGTAGTAGTAATGCATTTCCCAGTCTCCCTCTATAATGAACACCCCCATAATCTGAACATTTTTGGTCGGTCCCATGCGTGTTCAGAATAGAGAGAGTCCACTGTACTTGGTACTAGCTGAAGTACCCAGCGTTGCCCGGAATTTTAAGAATGGTTGTTTTTTACGTAATTTTCACTCTTTTTTTTCATTTAATACGAACGACAGATTACCTACTTACTTAGTAAATATAATATGTGGTCTGGATTGAGGCCGTGATTAAAACATTTTGATGAAAAGTTGTTTTCGAGTATTTTGTTATTTAAATATTTTTTTCGTGATTAAAGAAAAATGGCAAGTACAAAAATTCTATGAATTTTATTTAACCTCTTCGCTCCCTGAGTCCCCAAATAAGGACCTCCGTTTTGTACCATTTTATTAATGGTACTCGAACATAATTACAATTTCGATATCAGAATGATATGTTTCGAAGTCTAAAATTCGAAATAATGCAAATAAAATTAAAATCTTGCTCTGAAGTCAAATGGGAGAAGATATAGTTCAGTAATAATTAATAATACTTCATTAATACTCAGTAGCGAAGAGGTTAAAAAAACCTGAAATCTTTATATTAAGAATGAGCTCTAGGGACCTAAACCTTTGTGGAAATTCTAATATACACGCATGCAAACACGTATAAAATATGTCGGTATTTCCATAATTGGGTTTTTATCATGTTTCAATACGTCTTACGTAGATAGATAGAAATGAATTTGAATAAAAGGAATTATTGGAATATTTTTTAAGACAATGGAGAATTAGATAAAGTATGGTTATAAAGTTACGTTAGATAAGAAAAATTTATAGAATATTTTTAATATAGCGCGGAAATTTAATTTTCGTAATATAACTTATTTTTATTTTCTTCTATCTTTACAAGAAGAAAGTATTGGATTCATGAAAATTTTCGAATTTCGGTTTTCGACGGATTTACACGTTTTAGGGGTCAGAGAACCCGAAAAACACGTTTTTACAAAATGTCTGTCTGTGAGTCTGTCTGTCTGTCTGTGTGTCTGTGTGTGACCCAAATTTTGTGGGCGCTCTATCTCAAGAACTAATGCACGGAATTTAATAAAAATTTATATTCAGTTAGTCCCTGATACAAATTGATGCTGATTAGTTTTTGCGCAAATCGCTCAACAGGTGGCGCTGCTATGCTGCATTTTTTACGATTTCCGCAATGGCTCTATCTCAAGAACTAATGCACGGATTTTCATGAAACTTCAGATTCAGTTAGCCCTTGATATGACGTGATGCTGATTACGTGTTGGTGTAAATCGCTCAACAGGTGGCGCTGCTATGCTGCATTTTTTACGATTTCCGCAATGGCTCTATCTCAAGAACCAATGCACGTATTTTCGTGAAACTTCAGATTCAGTTAGTCCTTGATATGACTTGAAGCTGATTACGTGTTGGTGTAAATCGCTCAACAGGTGGCACTGCTATGCTGCATTTTTTACGATTTCCGCAATGGCCCTATCTCAAGAGCTAATGCACGGATTTTCATGAAACTTCAGATTTAGTTAGTCCTTGATATGACTTGATGCTGATTACGTGTTGGTGTAAATCGTTCAACAGGTGGCGCTGCTGTGGTGCATTTTGCACAATTCCGCCATAGCTTTATATCAAATACTAATGCACGGATTTTCATCTAACTTCAGATTTAGTTAGATGTTAACACAAGTTGTTGCTGATTAGGTTTTTGTGTTAATCGTCCAATAGGTGGTGCTACTATGCTGGAATTTTCATGCTTTTCGCAAAAACTATCTCAAACACTAATGCATGGATTTTCCCCAAATTTCAGATTCAATTAGACTTTTACATAAGTGGTTGCTTGGTGTTTTGGTGTAATATAGGTTTTGGTGTAAAGCACCCAATAGGTGGCGCTGCTAGGCTGAATTTTGCTGGATTTACACGATTTCAGTGACAGCCATATCTCAAGAACTAATGCACGGAATTTCATATCTTTAGAATCCTCTTGATGAGCATAGATTGCCGTTTAATTTTGGCAGTGTGATAGCGAATTTTCAAGTATTAACATGTATGAGATAGAAGAAAGTTTTGGGATTGGTACATCCGACTAGTTTAACAATGTATATGTTTCGGCGAAAGCCCAAAATTTAACCAATCCCCGAAGTGGCCGGAAATACCTTGCCTGGCTAATATTCGAAGTGGTGATCCAAGACTGTCCAATAGGCATCACTGATATGCACTGCACATGGTAGGAGGGAACATTCCACGTTTGGGCGATAATAATTCATAATTTCACAACCCAATTTGTTTCAAATGTTTATGACTGGAGAAAAACGGTCTTCCGATTAGAAGTGTGTTCCCCGTCGCACAAGGCGTATTATTTAATTTTTTACGCACTAAAATTTAAATATATGAATGAAGTATGGATAAATACAACCACTGGCGCAGCGAAGGGGGGGGGGGGGGTTAAAACCCCTCCCAGAGCTAAAATAATTAGTATGATTGCCGCTTATATGAATTACAAAAGAAAATTAGCCGCTTTAATGAATTAAAACCAAATTTAATATTAAAACTTTTTGGCTTATTCGGAATCCGCGGCTTTGTTGAATAAAATTTTACTTAGGGTGATTCTGTTCCAAATTTTCCGAAAATTTAAAAAATCGGTCATCAATCAAATATTCGGACATAAAAAATATCGCGAATGTTGACAAATGGCGGCCGAAAAAAATTAATTTTGTCAAATGTTTGCAGAAAAATCGCGCATTTCGTCAAAGAATAACGGGAAAAAACGCAAATTTCGTCAAAGAATCACAGAAAAAAAAGGCAAATTTTATCCAAGAATCGCGAAAAAAACACAAATTTCGTCAAAAGATCGCAAAACCCCCCACAAATTTCGTCAAAAGATCGCGAAAAAAACCTACAAATTTCGTCAAAAGATCGCGAAAAAAATCCGCAAATTTCGTCAAAAGATCGCGAGAAAACCCGCAAATTTCGTAAAAAGATCGCGAGAAAACCCGCCAATTTCGTCAAAAGATCACGAAAAAAACCCGTAAATTTCGCCAAAAGACCGCGAGAAAACACGCAAAATTCGTCAAAAGATCGCGAAAATAACACAAACTTCGTCAAAAGATCGCAAAACCTCGCAAATTTCGTCTAAAGGTCGTGAAAAAATCGAAAATTTCGTCAAGGGATCACGGAAAAACGCAAATTTCGTTAAAACGCGAATTTCGTCAAAAGATCGCTGAAAAAAAACACATAGTTAGTGCGGGAAGGGAATTCCCCCCCCCCCCCTCAGCTGTAACTTTTCAGAAAATTTTCTGTGAATTTCAGAATTTTTTATTTTACTCATAATCCTAGCTGATTCTACTCAACAAAAGTGGTTCAAGTAAACGGCGAATATTGTATTTAAAACTGTGAAATTATCACAGGATTTTCTAAAGACAGACATTAAATGTGAAACCTTTTCTTAGAATTAATAAAAATTAGTATCTATATCCAACACACAAATTTAATCCATTTATCCAGCGAAAAAAGTAATGTACAAGCAAAGCCCGCGGCTTTGCTCGTGTAATAATTGAAATATGCCTAAATAGCGCTACTTGTGGGAATATTTTTATTACACGAAATTATACTGCTATAATTCAGAAGTTGCTAACTATGTCACAGTGACTAAACTTCATTATTACGCAACATTAGGCGAAAATGTGACATAATTTAATGAAAAGAATTAAAACTAATTCTAAATAAATGATAATTTAGAATGTAATTTTAAGCTTTTACTCTCATTTGTTTTAATTTGAAGTTTTGAATTTTTTAAAAACCATTCTTAGCAAGCATTTACACTTTAAAAGTAACCATCATGATATATTCCAAGCTTCAAGTCTAACGGTTTACCACCGCCCCCCATCATAAACTATAGCTTATGTTGGAACATGAACTGTCACCATCAATTTGACAACATTATTTTTGAAATCGGTTTTGTATTTCCTGAGATCCCATAAAAATTGTAATTTAGAAAGTTTTTAGAATGCTTTCGCTCATTTTAGCTTTTTAAATGTTGAATATTTTAGAATCTGTCCTTAGAGAGCATTTACATCTTATAAATATCTACCATGCCAATTTTAACTTTCTATCTTTAAAAAATCCATAGAAATCGAAATTTATGTAGTTTTTCGCTCATTTCACTCTTTTAAATTTCGATTGTCTTAATTCGAGCAACCAAAACTTTTTCCAGTTGAAAGGGAGAAAAAGGTTACAATTGTCTTTGCTAAAGTTGGAGGAAAACCCGGGAAAACCAGTACTACTAGTACCAGCCGTCAATATTTATCGCATTTTCGTATCAATCGCTTATCTCTGATTCGCTGAAATGTTGAAAGGTGGGAGGAAAAGTTGCGGCTAGGACAGACTTTTTTGAGATGCGGATAAAAAGTTGGGGATATTGCTGTTTGCTATCACACTGGGTGTCGAGACAACATTTCGCGAAAAGTTGGAGGAAATCAAGAGTTGGCTCAAAAATTGCTCGAAAAGTTGGTGAATCTGATAGCGGCTTTATAGAGCATTTACATCTTATAAGTAACTACCATCCCAAATTTATAGCCCCTTCAATCGCAAAAATTTCAATTTTAGAGCATTTTTTGCTCCTGCAACACCCTGGTGGCAGTGGCACCGACATAAAATATAGCCTATATTCGAGCTGGGACAGTTACCATCAATTTACAATCATTACGTTTGAAATCAGTTTGGTATTTCCTGAGATTTCGTAGAAATCGTAATTTAGAATATTTTTAGAACGATGTTTGCTCATTTCAGCCTTTTAAGTTTGCAATTTTTTAGAAACTGGTCTTAAAGGTTATTTGCATCTTATGAGTACCTACCATGCCTAATCTCAAGTTTCTATCTTTAACAATTCCATAGAAATCGTAATTTAGAAAGTTTTTAGAACTCTTTTCTAAATTTCGATTTGTTTACAAACAGTTCTTAGAGAGCATCTTACATCTTATAAGTTACTACAATGTCAAATTTCAAGTTTTTACGACCTGCAGTTACACAAATATCACATTTTTAGAACGGGATTTGCTCCTGCACCCCCTTGGTGGTAGTGCCACCGGCATAAACTATAGCCTATGTTGAAACAAGGACTGTCACCATCAATTTGCCACCCTTACTTTTGAAATTGGTTCGATTAGTTCCAGAAATTACTCCCTACAAACACACAAACTAACAAACAAACTTTGCTTCTTTATAATATTAGTATAGATAAGATTTCAAGTGGAATCCATATATTTTTTAGATCTGTAATGCAAATAAAGGTATTTTAACGAAATTTTCAATAAATTTACATTGCTTTCCCTTTATGCGAATTTCGGTATCACTTAAAGTGTTGGTAGTGCACAGTAATTCAGCCAACTATACCGTGCTTAATATGTTAACTACATTTCAAAATATAGAATACCTAATTCAGCACTGTTTGGACGTGGATAATTATAAATTCCACCAAATCTCGCGATACTACTACATTGACACAAAGCAAGGTAAGTCTATTTAAAATTTTGCTGAAATTACTATAACACCGGAATTTACAAACAAATTTATTTTTAAATAAGAAAGAGCTGCATTTCACATATATAATAAATCTAAATTTTTTTCATTAAAATTCTGGTGCCATTGTGGCGTTTGGGAATTAAAATTATGTGGTTTCGTAAACATACCACCGTCCCTCAAAGGGTTAAACAAGAATTCGGAATTGTCTTGGGGTGTAACTCTATGTATTTTTGGCTGAAAACTTGGAATGCAACCACTAGATATTTTCCGATGAACCACCCGATGATTTTTGATACAAAAAATGGTTGTTGAACTGTGTTGTATTGTTATTCCATCTTTTAAAATTTGTCTATGATTTTTTTTTTTAACACTTATAAACCTAACATAGTTTTGTGTTATTTCATTGGTGCATTTTAAGTTTTGTAACTCTAATATTGTAAACGCTATTTAAATGAATCATAACCAGCGTATCCGCTGATAGAAAAAAAGCGTTGTGATGTCATTCATTACACAGACTGATTCGATTAGCCATAGATTCAATTAACTGGCGACAACCGTTATCAACAACTCACCCCCCCCCCCCCCCCCCCAACACACACACACACACAGCACTAGAGCCGAATTCTGGCTGCGCCACTGATATAACTGATAAAGTCCGAAGGGGATATCTCTTTTCTTTGCAAAAAAAAAAAGTCCTTCCGGCCAGTGCCGGGAGGAAGAGGTAGCTTTCATAATCCTTATTTAAAAAAAGCCAACTTATATCATGCAAACACACGAAGCTCAATTTAGTGGAAACCGAATATAGGAGATTCAATACTAATTTTTATCAATATAATGAATGAGAATTTCTCGAAATTAGTCAGCTTTATCCAAGCTGCTTTTCTTTAAAGTAACTTATATTTGGCTGTCAAATTCGGCAATTTCTTAAAGTGCCTGTCATTTTAAGACAACATGGTGGATGAGGCTAAGCAGTGAACTTGGTCGAGACCTTAGTAATTGCTGTGCACATGCTCACTCACATCGGAATCGGTTAATATATAGGAGTGCTGTCGCATGCAAAAAATCAGATTTTTCAAAATGTCACCAACAATAGAAATTGAAACTGCTATATCTGAGCCATTTTTAAGGTAAAGACAAACAAAAAATGCTCCTGAATCCTTATATCAAGATCAAATACTTAAGAAAGAAACCTTTTTCAATTTCTAATTTTTTTGCACCTCACTTTAAATATATATATATTTTTTTAATTTAATGGCCGCCATTTTGAAACAAGATGGCTGATGAATCTGGCCAGCGAACTTGGTCGAGGTGTTGATGTATACTATCCACATGCCTTCTTACATCGAAATAGGCGAATACGTGTGTTATCGCGTGACAAATACAAGATCGTTTCAAAATGTTAGCCATGCTAGAAATTCAAAGTGCTATAAATCAACCATTTTTTAAGATATCAACAAAAGAACAAATTTTCAGAAACAAAAACTGCTCCGGAATCTTTGTATCAAGGCCAAACACATAAAAAAAAATCTTTTTCATTTTCCAATTTTTTAATACCTCATTTTGAATTTTAAATTTAATTTTTTTTAAATGGCAACCCTTTTGAAACAAGATGGCGAATGAAGCTGGCCAACGAACTCGGTCGAGACATTGGCATGTACTATGTACAGACCAAGTTACATCCAAATAGGTTCATAAATACGCCTGTTATCGCGTGACAAAAATCAGGTCGTTTTAAAATGTCAGCCACAAGAGAAATTCAAAATGCTATTACACAGCCATTTTTTTTAGATATAGACGAAAGAAAAACTGTTCCGGAATCTTTGTATTAAGGTCAAACACATACAAAAAAAAATCTTTTTCATTTTCCAATTTTTTGGTATCTCATTTAATTTTTTTTATTTTTTAATTTTTTTAAATGGGCGCCATTTTGAAACAAGATGGCGGATGAAGCTGGCCAACGAACTCGGTCGAGATATTTGTATGTACTATGTACACACCAAGGTACATCCAAGTCGGTTCATAAATACGCCTGTTATTACGTGAGAAAAATCAGGACGTTTCAAAATGTCAGCCACGCTAGAAATTCAAAATGCTATAACTCAGCCATTTCTTAAGATATAGACGAAACAAAAACTGCTCCCGAATCATTTTATCAAGGTCAAACACATAAGAAGAAAATTTTTTTTTCAATTTTCAATTTTTGGTACCACATTTCAAATTTAAATTTTTCTTAAAACTTTAAATGGCCGCCATTTTTAAACAAGATGGCGGGTGAAGCTGGCCAACGAACCCGGTCGAGACATTGGTATGTACTATGTAGAAACGAAGTTACATCCAAATCGGTTCATAAATACGTCTTTTATCGCGTGACAAAATTCAGGACGTTTCAAAATGTCAGCCACGCTAGAAATTCAAAATGCTATAACTCAGCCATTTTTTAAGATATAGACGAAACAAAAACTGCTCCGAAATCTTTGTATATAGGTCAAATACATAAGAAAAAAATATTTTCAGATTTTCAATTTTTTGGTACCACATTTCAAATTTAAAATTTTTAAAAAAATTTTAAATGGCCGCCATTTTGAAACAAAATGGCGGATGAAGCTGGCCAACGAACTCGGTCGAGAGATTGGTATGTACTATGTGCACACCGAATTACATCCAAATCGGTTCATAAATACGCCTTTTATCGCGTGACAAAATTCAGGACGTTTCAAAATGTCAGCCACGCTAGAAATTCAAAATGCTATAACTCAGCCATTTTTTAAGATATAGACGAAACAAAAACTGCTCCGGAATCTCAGTATAAAGGTCAAATACATAAGAAAAAAATATTTTTTCCATTTTTAATTTTTTGGTACCACATTTCAAGTTTTAAATTTTTTTTAAATTTTTAAATGGCCGCCATTTTGAAACAAAACGGCGGATGAAGCTGGCCAACGAACTCGGTCGAGACATTGGTATGTACTATGTACACACCAAATTACATCGAAATCGGTTCATAATTACGGTAGTTACAGTGTGACATAGGTCAGGTATATATATATATATATATATATATATATATATCAATTTTGAACGGAGGGTGGTTTCGGGGTCTGGGGGTCATGATCGATGAAAATATACCAAAATTTTTTGAAATCGCTTTCCTCCGAACGGCTGCAATAGGTAGCTTTTTTGTAAAGAAAGCTACCTAAAAAAAAAAAAAAAAAAAAAAAAAAAAAATCTAAAATTCACGTGAATTTCACAACAAAGAACCTCTCCATAAAGTCTTTTAATTTTTATTATCTTGATTCTCACACCGTTTTTCAGTTTCATAGGATTCAATAAAGTTGGGAAGGGCTAGAGTCCAACCCGAGACCTGTGGCTTATATTGCCAACGGCTTGCCTATTGAGCTATCTGTATCGCTAATAGTATGCCTATCCGCAAATTTTATCTTATACAAATAAAGCATTAATATTCCAAAAGAATAAAAAGGTCAATCTCGGATAACTGTTTAAATGTTATTTAATGTATATTAAAGAGCAATATATACATACAAAGTTTATAAGAATTGCAATTATAATAAATTATGTTTCCTTTTTCTCGGCTCGGATGGCATATTTTGTTTGTCTTAGAAAATAAATAAAAATTTATCTATAATCCTGTCATCTATATTATGATATATAATCTATCTTTTTTTTCATCATAATAAGTTTAGCTAAAAAGGTTGAGAAAGCTCCCGTGTGAGGTTTCTGTCTTAGCTGGTATAATTGAAGTGTATTCTTTCCGTCGGAATTATGAAATATTTCCTTTTAAGGCAGAATTCCGCTATAAACAGGTTCCGTTTCCACAGGTTATCGTGTATATAAAAAGCATTGCGCTTCCTTTTATACGAAAGGTAGTCTTTGGAAAACATTTTTTGGTTATGCTGATATTCGGCAATTTAAATGCATTTTAAATGGGCTTTTAATGCAATTTTATCGAATGGAAATAAGTTTAAACAATCAAATACAATGTGCTGTTATGTAAACTGAAAAGAACGTCAAAATAGCAGCATACGGCAACATTTTCCTTTTTTTTTTTTTTTTTTTTTCTCGTTTCAATAATAACATTTTATCGCAACAACCGAATTAATAACAGTAACAATGAGTATCTGTTAAATGTAACGTTTTTACTTATTTAAAATAGTCCAACAATACTACATTAGAGAAAACAGTTCCAATCTCTATAATAATAGCCTAAGTCATGTGACTGTTATCAATAGTTCCGGGCTGACCACTTCGCTTTTTATTTGTAAAGGCTTCCATTTTGGTATTTGGCTCAGGTGATAAATCGCCAAACATAGTACCATCGCCATCATTTTATCTAGATTACAGTAGTTCAAGTCATGTAACTGTCATGCACACAATTACGCTTTTCATATGCAAGGCGGTCATTTTCAATCAAAATAATTTTTTTTAATAAAACTACATAAAAGTTAAGAATTTAAATGTTTGTTTTAAATTAAAGTTATGCATTTTAAATAAAATGAGTAATGATTTAATTGTGATTAATAATTTCTCGTCATGGAATCAGAAGATTCGTCTTCTCTTACCATCGTAAACAAGTGTTTCAAAAGAAACAAATTTACATCTGGGGATATATGCTTCACGCGACGTTGTAAAGAAATATTGGAGTAAAAGTTCTTTATATCTGTTATGCCACTTTGTCGTGGTGGATTTGGTGACGTTCTGTCTACTGTGACACCTAAAAATGAAGCCGTTGCTGTTCAAATTGTCAAGAATACCCTCTTGTGGAAGATGAAAGAGCTCATCTAGCCAGTATTAATTAGACCCTCCAAATATCCTTCGCTTCATTGTATGTTTGATTAAAAGAATCAAATTTAAAGATGTACGTCATGCCCACTAAGCTCCACAACAACACGGAGGGCTAACTTCCTATTCTGATACATTGAATCGAGCCCATGAATAAATTACCAAAGATTTTTGGAGGAAAATTTCTGGCAAAACTAAGATTTCCTCCCATAGATATTTGGGGTGGATGTATGGAATAGATATTTTCAAATTGGATTTTATTTTTAAATTCTGACGATGCTTCTAATACTAAGGAAAATGCAGAACTCATTACTTGCGCGCATTGGAAGTGTGATGCGGTTCTGCAGAAAGTGGATCGGTGAGTGAGTTAGCTCTCCGTATTATTATGAAGCTCAGTGGTCAGGGCAAAGCATTCCACTTCTTTGGATAAAGTGATCAGAAGTTCAGCATTTCTAACTGATCCTGATGGATTAAATATAATTCGTATATGGCTGAAAAATACTGCCGAAGGACTATACGCAGGGCTTAATTTCTAACAAAAAAAGTACCGGAGCCCTAATATTCTGTGGTACCGGTACAACAACCGTACCGTCCCCCCCCCCCCTGTCACTCCAATCTGCATATTTACATTTCGTACATTATTTGCAGAATTTAAAGCAGTTTTTTTTTTCTTTAGCAAAATAAAAATTTTAAATATATTTATCAGCATGTACTTAGCTGTCAACTTTACCCTTTTTTAGTTGCCACTCCTTCTGAATAGTAATCTTTACCTAATTTTAAAGTTAATTAACTGCAGAATTCTGCGATTACATATTGTAAGGATTATGATTAGGAAATAGTATTAACACCAAAAAAGGATAGTTCGCAGCTATGCATTTTTAAGAAAAAATGAATGAAATTTACAGAAATTAATATTTATATGCTGAAGAATGGAACAATGTTTTACAATTTGCATATCTTAAACTATAATCGATTCTTCCGCATAAAAATCTTTTGTGGTGAATCCCTGAAAATCAGATTAAATTGAAGATATTTGACATCGTTATCGGAAAGAACCGATGCTTTTACAGCAAAAGGGGAAACGCTGCTCGATTGCCTTCTATCAGAATAACAATAACATGGCAATTACATCTACTTACAAATGAAAGTGACTTTGTAAATGTGCAGAGCAGAGCCTTAGCCTGTGTACCATTCATGATACAAAATAAATAGAAAAATGACTAACGTGATTCTTATACTCGTACGCAATAGAAGACAAAAAACCTCAAACAAACAAAACCTCAAGCTGATGCTCTTTGGCTAAAACAGAAAACATCCTTTTCAGGTTAAATATATACAAAAAAAAATATATATATATATTCTACTGCCACAAAAGAAAATCGAACTGAAAGCAAATTCATTGTTCAGTCTCTTGAGTGGCGCCGTATCAACACGCCATCTCCAACATAAATTTGAAATGGAAAAACAAGATTTCTGTTTCCCCTTCATTTTGATCAAAATAGCATTAAAATGATTTGAAATAGATTATAATAAGTACTTTTAAGAAGCATTGTGAATGGATAATACTTAAGCAAAAAAAGACGCCCGTCTGACATTGGTCTAAAGGAGGAAAAAGGTTTATTTATTTATTTTTCTATACATGAATAAATAAAATTTTAGTTGTTATACAGACTGAGCTCGAGTCAGTCCAAGCCCAAAAACTGATATAAAAATTGAGTCCGTTTTATCTCCATTTTTTATGTGTGCGACACATTACGTCACATATAAGTGTTTTGATAAAAAAGATTGCAAAAGCTTGGAGATGGGAAGGGAAGGAAAAAGTAATTTAGACTTCGGTTTTTCGGAAGCGCTATTGCACTGGGCTCCGGAGCCCTGTATTTATGAGCTCCGGTGAATTCCGACCAATATTTGAATATTTACTAAAAACAGAGAAGTACCGGAGCTGGGCTCCGGTGGGCTCCGGCGCAAATTAAGCCCTGACTATACGATGCCTACACCATAAAGGATTTGTGCATTTGGATGTCAAGTCCGACAATGTGCTCATATCTGCCGAAGACACAATTGTTTTGTGTGATTTTTCAGGGATTAATTTGAAAAAATTGCCATATGCAAGGCTCGTCGCTCCGTGCGTATACAGACCGCCCGAAAGTTTCAACTCATCAGAAAAAATAACGGTGCAGCATTTGATATCTAGACTTATGCGTTGATGTCACTTTGCACATTGACCAGGAACTGGCCAGCCTATAACGTGGGAGATGTTTATGACTACGATTCATGGCAAACGAACATCAAACCTGTCCTGAAAGAATCGTTAAAGCCTGAAAATTTTAACAGAAATGTGAGGTCGTTTCTGCCTGCAGTTGAAATAACAGACGAAGATGTCCGTGTAACCCATGACTTCGTGTTGACTATGTTGCAGTGGAATCCGAATCACAGACCCACTGCTCGTCACATCGTGGAGCATTCTTTCTTATCGGTCAAATATTACCAGAATAAAATATCTCTTAACGAAGAACGGAATAAGAATGAAATAACAATCACAAATTCATTACCGGAAGAGTGGCGGAATGAAAGCAAAGATAATTCTGTAAGTTTTATTTCTTTTACAAAAAAAAAAAAAAAAAAAATTAAAAGACATTCTACTCCAGTTTCTGACTTAGAAACTAAAGGATCAGATTTTGACAAATTGCTGACCGAAAACAGTCTTGACAACGTTCAGGTTTTTTGAATCAGTGCTCGGAAGAAAAACGCGACGTGGACACTATACCAGTCCAAAAAGCCAAAAAAATGGAATCGAGCCTTGAAAGGTGCAAGAAAGAATTGCGCACCCTTCATCGATTATATGGCTTTGACTGATTAGCATTGGGCAGAACATTGAACACTTTTGGCTGTTTAATGGTGAGCAACCAAGTCTGCGAATCCTCATCTGAGGAGGAGAGTAGGTCAGCATATTTATTTTATAGACAACGATTAAATGTCATCTCAAACATAAAAGTCATATCGTACAATGTCAAACATCACAAATATTATAAATTAGGGTACATTTGCTGAAGATTAATGAATTGTAGTTTGCTGTAGGGTTTTCTTCGTATCACAGGTCCATCTGGCCTAAGTCTGTGAGAGCCTTTTTCCCTTAAAATAAAAAAAAAAGAGGAACCTACGAGGTGGTGGAAGAGGTTGACGTTCCTTCGTAGGCTTTCTACTAACATCCCATCGGCCATTTAAAGATACAAAATATGCTAATATAAATATGAAAATGGGTGTGATTTTTCTTTTTTTGGTTTGCCCACTCGGTTTAGAAGTTAGTGTATTTGCGCAATAAGTCTTAACCTAGAATATAAACAAAAAAATTCGGATCCTTTCACCTTAGAAAGTACATCCAGAAATCATTTTTCCTCGTAAGATGGTACTTACCTCTCAAATCTTCCAAACTTTGTTTTAACATTATGAGTCTGTCAATATGATAGTCATTATACTCAACATAGTTTTGAAGAGACAAAACATACTCTTTTGACACATTAAAGTAACGATGTTATTCACACTACAAGCATTTCTAGTGGTTGTATGTGTTTACGTGTAAAACTGGTAGCGATGACAAGATAATCCTTATTTTTCACAACAATAATATTTATTGATCTTGGTTAATAATATTTTTAAATTAAACAAATAGCCCAATTTTACGTGAGAAAGCAGTCAGTTTATAATTGGATAAATATAACTTCTTTTTGCAGTCTTTATAAGTCGTGATAGTAATTTTACTTTGAAACATAATTCGACAGAAGAAAAATCTTTTGAGTATATCAGTCCTTAACTCATGCGTCCCTCATTCTGTGGAGAAAACGGTGTTTTTTGAGTTCCTTAATTGTAGCATAGCGATAGGAGGTCTCTTCCGACACGAGGTTGTTTCCATTCTATCCAAAACTGTATGCAACTTCTGCTGCACTCTCGTGCATCAAACTCTCTTAGAATTATCGGTCTTTAAAGGGTTTTCTGCTTCTTTTACCGAATCATACTCTCTTGACAGTCTTGATTCGCACTCTTGCGCTCTCAAAAACAGAATCCTCTCTCGAACTCATTTTTCTCGCTCCTCCAGAGGTAAAAAAGGGCAAATAGTAGAACGCCGAACGCCGCCGATTAACCGGATTGATCAAGGGCCATATGCCTTCCACGAAGGCTACCCCCTTCTCCAAAATTTGTGAAGTGGAACTTCTTTATGCGCGGTAGGGTAAATTCGGCTGGATGTCACGAAATTTTCATGTTAAATAACCATTTCCTAATCCTGATATACAGTAAAACCCGTTTAAGAAGTTCCCGCTTAAGAAGTTTTCCCGTTTAAGAAGTTTATATTTTCGATTCCCATTTTTCTCTTATTCCTACAACGCTAAAATAACTCGTTTAAGAAGTTTAGTTCGAAACTCCTTCCCGCTTAAAAAGTTTTATTTTTCCTTCCATTTTTACTTTCAAAGAGCGTTTATTTTGTATTTTTGATTATTATTTTATTTTCTGTGCTGGAAATATCATTATTTATACTCTTCGCTTTTCAAAAAGGGACTGTTTAGGACTGATAGCAGTTATGGTTACCTCTATTTCACCCTAAAATCTGTTTAACGTGTTTGATGGAAATGGAATGTGGGTATAGGATGGGTCCCTCGTCACTGTAACAATAGTGACTGATAAAGAGAAAAGGGAATTGCTCCGCCCTACCGAGGGGTGGTTCTTTCATTTCAATAGTTACGAATCTAGGAAAAAAGGTGACCGGAAAAAACGGGACCGGAAAAAACGTGACAGAAAAAACAAGAGCGGAAAAAATGGGACAAGGAAAAAACGGGACCGGAAAAAACGTGACAAGGAAAAAAGGTGACCGGAAAAAACGTGACAAGGAAGTGTTAAATATTGAACTTGTCGATAAATAAATGCTAAAAACTAAAGTAAAGTTTTTCCACTGTCAGTTTCTTACAGCGTAGGGGGGGGGGGGGCAGAGTTAATGGGTGAGTTAGACAATTCTAAGATTTGGTCCAAGAAAATACAATTTTAACATTTCATTAAGAGAAGTTTAGTATGACTTCTACAACGGACAAGTTAGTGCTTTCTACGGAGGGGGGGGGGGGGGTATTAAGGAAGTACAATTTATTGATTCTTTCAATTCGCTATTGATAGTTTATATATGAGCAAAGATGTTTTATAAGGCGGAGGGGGAGGGAAAAATTACGTACACAGCTTGTAAAGGGAATAAAATAAAGACGAAGAGAGGAGGCATTTTCTTTAGAGGAATTTTTTCATTATCCTGCTTTTTGCTCGCAGGCTATCAAAGCCCAAGGGCTAATGTGCACGCAGGTTCTGTATGTATGTATGTATGCACTTACGTCTGTATTTACGTAACGCGATAACTCTTGACAGAAACATCCGATTTGCTTTAATTTTTTTTCCAGGTTCATTCTGATAAGGCGCTTTCCTGATTAGTTTTGGGGGTTGTTGGTTAAGAGTAAAGGGGGGCTACTACGGATTTTTCATGCAGAATTATTCGATTTGCTCCAAAATTGGTATACCGATTTATTATGTTAAGGAGCTTCCATGATTAGTTTTGGAGGTTCATTAATTAAGTATACACGGAGGAAAGGGGGCTAGACACCCCTTAATTTAGATAAATGGGTTTTTCATGCAGAGTTATTCGATTTGCACCAAATTTAGTATACCGGTTTATTATGCTAAGGAGATGCCTTGATTAAATTTGGAGTTTTATTGGTTAAGTATGAAGAGGGGGCGGGGGCTAGTCCCCCCTTAATTTAAATAAATGGGTTTTTCACGCAGAATTTTTCGATTTGCTTCAAGTTTGATATATCGGTTTATTCCGATATGGCGCTTCCTTCATTAGGTTTGGAGATTCGTTGGTTGAATATAAAAGGGGGAAAGGGGGGCAAGTCCCCTCTTCTTAATTTAGATAAATGGATTTTCATGCCGAATTATCCAATTTATTATATTTTTTTCTATGTTCATTCTGATAAATGGGCGGGGCTGCTTTGGACAACAGGGGTAAACTAGGACCCCTTAGGTTTGAGTAACAAAATGGCTTATGTTTGAGTATAGTAACAAAAATGTAAACTTGTATTGTAATTTTGACAAGCTATGCCAGATAAATAGAAAGACCTTTAGGATATACTCGTAAATATGAACTTCATTCCTATCCCTTTGTATTTAAAGAGGGAAAAATGGTTTGTAAACTATATCAAAATCCATGAATGTGTTTCAACGTGTTCATTAGTAAAAATTATTAATGAAAATTTAATAATTTTTTTTTTCCTCGACTACAAATAATTTTTCAACATACTATCAGAAATGTGGCTCGACTTATACACGGAAATTCAATTTTTTTCAAACCTTCTCCCTGAACGACCTTTTTTTCATGAAACGAAATTTATTCCTATAGACTCAATACTAATTTTACCTCCATTCAGAGCAGAGCATAAAATAACATATAAAGTAGGCGACACTAGTGTCGCCTAGTACCACGATATTGTCGCCCAGTGATAGGGTATGGTGCCGGCAACTATTTTTTAAAACAGGTGAATAGAGTAGGTAGGGATAAAGATACGCAGGCAAAGATACGCTGGCTGGTTTAATATGAAGAAACATTTCTACAATCATGACTGCTAGGTGGTAGTTTGGTCTCAAGTGTAGTAGTTGTGTGTTCAAACCTTGTGAAAAAAGTAGCACTCCGTGCCAAGAAAATGAGGTAAGTTTAAATTTTCGAATTTTGATCTAATATTTTTAAAATTTCACTTTATTGTTTAGCTGACAATACTTCGAATTTTTACAAATCCAAAAATTCAGTGGAGAACGGAAGCTCTATAGCTTCTAAATGCCGTATAGTTTCCCTCAATCGAATTTGTTTAATCTTGTAGGTAGCCGGTTAAGTAAAATACTGCAGAATGGGCTAAAAGTACGCATCCGTCTTGGGGCAAAGATACGCGCAAGTTTAAGATGCGGGGCTTTGTCCTATCGTTTTAGCTAGATTCAAAGCTTTCCACAATGAGGTTGTGGAAAGTTGTATTTTTTATAAGTTAGTATTGTATAAAATATAATAGCTACTTAACTAATATAAGCTAGTTAACTACCTTTTCCTTTTTCTAGTTAAGTTTTTAAAAAATATATAGAACGTACCTACTACCTACTTTTAAAAATTAATATTCTTGTTTCATAAAGCGATTTTAAGTCTTAACCCTTAACTCCTGTTAACGGTCTCACAGACCGCTGCTATATTCAGTTTTCATAGCTTAACTTGTTATTTTAAATTTAACTATTGATGTTAGTTTAATTTTGATTCGTTTGGAAACTTAGTAGTATCGCTAAAGAAGGAGGAGAATTTTCATTATAATAGACCTTTACATAAAGTTTAGCGCAAAAACAGTACTTTATGAGGCTATGATGATCAATCCTTTTATTCATTCTACGATCAAAAGGTCTTTCAGACCGCTCACAGTATTTATGCAACAATTTTTGTCATAGTAGTTAGAGGTTATCTGCTATTTGCTATCTCACAGACCGCTGTTTTTTTCTTTTTTTTCCGTAGTTTAACTTTCGATTTTCAGTTTAACTATAAATACTAGTGAAATTTACTAATGATTTTGCATAACTCATTCGTTTTATTGGAAATGGGGCAAAACCCCACATTAATGGGGCAAAAATACGCACTGCGTATCTTTTCCCCACCACTGCGTACTTTTACCACAACCGATGTGGCAAAGATACGCAGAGCAATGTTTTTTAAAAATTGCAATTTCTCACAGAATTATAAATTTGAGAGAATGTCGGTTGATGGTGGCACTTGCCTGAGGTTCTAATCAAACATTTTAATCACTCATTACATAAGTTTAGACGAATGTGTCCGTTAAAAATCAAAATGTATGGAAAGTGCGTATCTGTACTCCCACCTACTCTAATATAAGCTGGCTCTTTGACTCAGGAGATGATAAGAATGGTAATAGATGTCACAGCAGTAAAAGAAAACACAGTCACAAAACATCACAGTTACAAAATGCTGTTTGTTTTGCTATCCAAGTAGATGGTTCTGTTGAGAAATATGGAGTTGATAACAAATTTGTTAGAGCACGATTTTTTTCAAAAGAACAGGACATAGAATGAGTTTTTCTAGGACAATGTGAATTCAGTAAGCGGGGAGAAGAAGGCTTCGTGGATTTTGTCAAGGTTGTATTTGATAATAAGCACTGAGAATATCGCAAAAAAATAAGTTGACAGACTTAACTATAAGTGGGTAAAGGAAAATACAGGCAAAAACAGCGGTCTCTGTGCTCTTATGAAACGGTACTTGGGTAAAGACTAACTTTGCGTTTGATGCTTTGCTCAGGTCTGACTTAACTGTGTCGGAGTTGGAATCATCAAGCAACATTTTATCGAGTTTCTGCTCAACGTGTTAAAGTGCTTGAAGAAATATCTGTAACAGAAAATCAAAGTGTCTTTTCTTTTTCTGCATATTTTGAAGTGCAGTTCGTGAAACAGCTAAAAATCTTGGCAAAAGCAGTACGGCACAATTTTTCTCTCACGCAAAACATTGAGAAAACATTGTGAACCATCAACCCTACTCATCAAAAACTGAACAAACGTCTGCTCGCTGGTTTATTTGATTATAAACAGATTTTAAAGAACATGTCGCTTGCCTAATTCTAGATGTTCCAATGCACTTTAAAAACCTTGAGACAGACAGTCAAGGTAATGCCTGATAAAGAATTGATATAGAATTTGTCAAAGAAAATTTTTTACAAATTCCTTGATGCTTATCAAAAATGGGTAAGTCCTGGGGGATACGAAGAACAGTTGATGGAAATAAATGAAGGCACTTAGGAATCTGAAAGTGATTAGTAAATTGAAGAAAATTCCCAGAGATGTAAAAACAACTCGTTAGTTTCTACCAAGAGATGCTGGTCTGCAGTGAGAAAAGAAACTATATTGAGTTGTATTGAATTTGTTTCTCAAAGACTGGAAGAGGATAAAGTGAGCATCTCCTACAGGATAGATGCTTTGTTAAATGTACGAAGACCAACAGACGTTGCTAGTGCAGCCCACCTTGATGTTGAGAACTTTTTTGGTAAAGACGAAGTCACCTATTTAAATGATGATGTGATGCCTTTGTTGCGCAGCTGAAAATCTGCGTCCTTCTCATTGACAGAAACACTATTTCTACTTTAAGGCGTCTCAACCTCACCCTGTTTTAAACAAATTGGTGCTGTCGTACGTTTCTTTGACACCTCACAATTTTAATGTTGGCACATGGAGTTGTGTCCTACGTTTCTTTGACACCTCACAATTTTAATGTTGGCACATGGAGTTGTGTCCATTCAAAAAACAGTCGGAACTAGTATAAAGAGAAGCCTTAAACTCAAGCATGTTCATTGCTCTTAATGGAATTGGAACAAATTGTATGATCCAAGAACTGTTATTGCAAGGTTCCAATAGAGAGCAAAGTAAAAATTAGAACATTTCCAGATAAAGAAATCTATGAGAAACATGAGTTTGTCAAAAAATGCTTTGCTAAAGACAGTTATTTGTAAAATAACTTAAAGAATATAATTATGATTGTAGGATTTTGCAAACATTATAAATAATTAATAAAGTTTAAAAAATGTAAAACAGAACAAAATCGTTTTCTCTACCTGCTTAATTCTACTATTTTCATACGACAGTCCCAGACTTGTATAAAACCAAAAACTTTCTGCGCACATAAATATTGGGTCAAAAACATTCTGCAAATTAATTTAACGTTTAATAAAGTAACGTGTTGTATTATTTTGACGACATGAATTAAAATCAGTAGTTTTAAAATAATTACCATTTAAATAAAAAATTAGTATTAATTAAAGAATAATTATTTTGGTTAAAAAATAATAAACTTAAAAATCCATGGTAAGAAGGGTGAATTCCTATCAATTATTTTGTCAGTGCTTTTAGAAACAGCCCAATCCTTAATATTGTGCCCCTCTTCGCACAAAATGCCAGTCACTCTGTTCACAGAAATAATGTGACATTGCTTCTGAAACAACTGAATCACATTTTGTAGAGAGACGTCCATTCATAGGTATTATCATTAAAGAGACCGATGAGTTTTTACCGCGACCGTCTGACGAAATTCCCGTTTTTTCCGCGATCCTTTGACGAAATTTGCGTTTTTTCTGCGATCTTTTGATGAAATTCGTTTTTTTTTCACGATTCTTTGGCGAAATTCGCGTTTTTCCCAGCGATTCTTTGGCGAAATTTACATTTATTTCGCGATTTTTTTAAAGAATTCCCGCTTTTTCCTGCTATGCTTTTACGAAATTCGTTTTTGTCCTGCGCTCCTTTGACGAAATTTGCGTTTTTTCTGCGATTTGACGAAACTCCCTTTTTTTGGGATCCTTTGGCTAATTTTTTTTTTTTTGCTATCTTTTGACGAAATTCGCTCTTTTTCCGCTGCTCTTTAACGAAATTCATGTTGTTTTTCGCGATCTTTTGAGGGATTTGTTTTTTTCCGCCGTTTTTTTTACGAAATTTGCGTTTTTTTTTCGCGATCCTTTGACAAAATTCGGCCTTTTTCCGCTACGCTTTTACGAAATTTGTTTTTTTCCTGCATTACTTTCACGAAATTTGCGTTTTTTCCTGCGATTCTTTGACGAAATTATCTTTTTTTTACGATTTTTTGAAGAAATTCGCGTTTTTTTCCGCGGTCCTTTGACGAAATTCGCGTTTTTTTTTCGCGATGCTTTGACGAAATTGGTGATTTTTTCTGCGAAGATTGACGAAGTTATTTGTTTTTCGACGACCATTTATTGAAATTCGCAATATCTTTCAGTGATATTTTTTTTATGTCTGAATTTTCAAACTGGTGGCCGATTTTTTTTTTTAAATTTTCGGAACCGAACGCCTTAAATTTTCGGAACAGAATCCCCCCCTGGCAAACAATAAATAAATCATACATAAAATGTTGCTATTATTTGACGAAATTATCTTTTTTGCGATCCTTTGATGAAATTCGCTTTTTTTCCGCAATGCTTTGCGTTGCGCAGAAATAATCACTCAATTGGTGATTATTTCTGCGAACGATTGACGAAATTGGTTTTTCTTCCGACGACCATTTGTTGAAATTCCCAATATTTTTAGTGGTATTTTTTTATGTCTGAATTTTCGGACTGATGTCTGATTTTTTTTAAATTTCGGAACCGAATACCTTAAATTTTCGGAACGGAATCACCGCTGCACGACAATAAATAAATCGTACATAAAATTGGGGAATATTTTTAATTTGTCGATATTTAAAAAAAAAAAAATGTTACAAGAACAAAAATTACATTTTTCTTTCTAAAAATCGCGGAAAACTTTCCTCGCACGGCGTTCGTCTATATTATACAATTCTGGACAGTCCTTTGTATTAAAATTTTAAACCATTGTAACTGTTATTGTAGTATTTTGGAAATATTTTATTGATACAGTTTGATTTTTTAAAACACAAAGAGTAAAATCTGATTCCTTGTTTAGTTCCAGTCTTTGCAAAATACTTGTAAGAGTCAAAATATGTTTAACCACTACAATTATTATTCATTTTGCATTTTGGAAACATGTTATAAAATTTAACATAGTAATTTTATATTATTTTTAATTTTGATGATTTTCATCCATCAAGAGGGAAGTATGTTTTCTTGATTAGTTCAACATTGGGTCTAAAACTATAGTTAAGGTACTATTTCACGAACTATTTAACGATGCAAGTCAAATTTATTTTTGAATTTCAGAATTTATTCTAAGCTCTAATTACCTAATTAATCTGATATATTATGATTATGAGCAAAAGCAAAGTGAACAAACTAATAAAAGTAAACAATATTTTATATTATTTTTAAATTTGATGATTTTCATCCATCAAGAGGGAAGTTTGTTTTCTTGATTAGTTCAACATTGGGTCTAAAACTATAAGGTACTATTTCACGAACTGTTTAACGATGCAAGTCAAATTTATTTTTGAATTTCGGAATTTATTCTAAGCTCTAATTACCTAATTAATCTGATATATTATGATTATGAACAAAAGCAAAGTGTACAAATTAATAAAAGGTAAACAATATTTTAACGTGAATTTAAATAATAATTTTCTTATATAAAGTTTTAATTAGGCATACGAATTTGGTAGGTTAGATTTTATGTTTGGTACTTTACTAACATAACAATTAAAAATTTGTATTTTTAAAGAATGTAGCCTCTTTAATTTTACCTAACTATAAATAAGGCGGTTTAGATGTTTCAATGACGATTTTGTAGTTTACTAACCAGCAACGGGAGAAGTACATAGACATAACTAATAAGATATAAAAGTTTGTCAGCCAGTCGATATTCTTAGTAATTGGTTTGCTGTTATAAGGGGTAGGGGTTGATTTATAAACATTTATTTGGAACAACAGACTAAACCGTTTGTCGCCCAGTGGCAATTCCTTAAAATATGCTCTGATTCAGAGACCATACCAGTTGAACTCCTTCCATGAGCGACCCATTTCTTTGAAGAAAATGAAATAAATTCCGTTTATTTCTGGTCGCTTGAAGAAGGTTTTATTAGAAAAATAATTCCGGAGAGAGCATTATCCATCAAACTTCTAAACTAAGTTTAGAATTTTTTTTATTATTATTATTCCGGTAACTCTTAAGTGTTTAAACCCTTTTGTGTTTTTTAGGCAATGAATTTACTGAACTCTGATGACACATTAAGAATGACGGTCCATAAACTCCCCTGCCCAATTCTGTCAGGAAACTCTCAAAGAAATAGATAAATTAATGAAATCGTCATTATTTGTTCCCGTCCAAAAAAAATTGCATTTATTTATTGAATTTCGAAAGAACTTGGAAATAAAAGTTATAAAAGATAAAACCGTAAAATCAAAGCAAACGTCAATGTATTCATTTTTTAAACTCTGCAGTAATTAACTTATGTAATTAACTTTTATTTTGATATTTAAATTTTCATGTTTTTTCCTAATGTGAAAAATAAATTTTAGTAAAATTAATTGTTACCTTTTTCTACGATGAAAATCTAGATTTAAACATGACCTCCATTAAGAGACCACCTCTCGGAGCGACCCCTTTTCATTGGAACGGAACGTGATCGCAGGGAGGTTTTACTGTATATAAAAAACGAAAAATTGAGATTTTGAGTATGTTTTTGTTTAGTGAGTCTTTAAATTAATAATTTGAATAATTAATTCACAAGCAATTATCATTTAAAAAAGTCTTAATATAATTTCATAAGTTTTAATATTATAACTAATAGTTATTTATAATTTATTTAATTTTATTAATATTTTGTTTCCTATCAAGCAATTAGATTGTTTTAAAGAGAGGACAATATATTACATACGATTAGATTTGGTAATACTGTTTAACTAACTTTACATGACCTCAGGGTTTAAAGTAGAGGGAAGCTAGGGAGCGTATACCCTGGGCTCCCGGGTAGAAGGGGGGGGGGGCATTAAATTTGGTTCGTCTTCCGGTTCAAAAAACAAATAACGAAATTAAGTTAAAAATGTCATGGAATCGGACAACCGAAAATAAAGATGTATACATTTAGGCGGTTCTCAAATTCTTTACTCAACAACGCGAAACTGACAAATTTTCCGATTCATTTTTAAACGTAAAGGCCTGGCTAAATTAAAAAAAAAAAAAATCTATATCTTACTAAAAATATATATGTAATTGAATAAAATTAAAATATTTCAAACTAAATAAATATGGCTATTAAGAAAAAATGTACCCAAAGTTTTGAACTTTAACGAAAAATCATGCTTTCGAAGCATGGGACCCCCCAGGTTAAATTCTTAATCCTTCAACAAAGAGAGTGGTTCCTCTTATTATTGATTGACAATCATTCAAAATATTTTGCTTTCTATTTGATTGTAACAGGCGTTTTGCAGATTGTAGTTTTAAAAGAATGATAGACAGGCATTATGTTGACGAAAAGTACATTGGAATTTTACAACTCACTTCAATATACATATTTGAAAGTGATAGAAGATAAACCTTAGTTTTCCAGAATGGTATTTGTTGAATGATATTAATCTGACAGACGAATAATGTATAATAAAAGGGTTGTTTCTTCTGTGAAATTTTTACGTGTCACCCATCCTGTTTTATAAGATATTTTCATGTAAATAATAGGTAATGGTGTTGATTTTAGATATTTCACACAATTTGAGATAGCGTATAATGAATAACTTTGAACCGGATTATTGGAACAAATACTCAGCTGTATTTATCCTTTTTAAATATTCCCTGAAGATTCCCTGCTACATTTCTAGAGACCTCACAAGTTTAAAGGCTGAATAATTTTTTGCTTAACTATTGCAGATTGATGTATAATAATTTAAGAGATTGATTGGTTGTGTTTATGACGGCCAATTATCAACACGAGGGATATGGTCCCAAAACGGGGAGGGGGGGGGGCGTGCCCTCCTTGGGGGTCTTTCTAATGGAACCTAACCCGTATTTACACATGGAAATCCATGGTTCGAAGCAAACCACGGAAACTCCGAACGATTAGGCCGAGGGGTGCGATTGGGTTCGAACCCAGCACCTCCCGTCTACCAGCTTCGAGAGCAGAACCTCTCGGCCACTGGATGGGCAATAATTTAAGAACTCACATTGTTTTAACCTTGTTGTAGATTTAGGAAATGTACAAATGTCATGTTTTACAACAGAATCCCCCCCCCCCCCCCAATCTTTCAACATCAAGAAAGCTAAAAAGATGCAAAGGCAAAGAAATCATCATTTTAAAGATACTTTTGTTTTGTGCAACCAATAATGCTTTCGAACATGATAGAGTAAAACGTCTGTAACTCATTCTAAACTGTATTACTACTAATCGATGTATTAAATGAATTTTATAAACAGTTATTTTAATGGTATTTTGAAGAACTGTCGTCACATAAAGGGTTAATGTATTATTTAATTGCTAAGTTTCATATTTTCCATTTCCACGTTCGCTAATACGATTACGAAATATTTTTTATTCCTATATGTATGAACATTTCCAGAATTTTTTCTCGATCAGTTTCCACAGAATTGATCAGAAATATAAATCTTAATTTTCCCATGCGGTTTTTTTTTCTGCCTACCAAATTAAGTTTAGTTTCATAAAGATAAGTGAATACAGTCAAACCTCGTTAACATGAGCCTCAAGGGGAATTAAATTTTTGTTCATGTCACCCGTAGTTCATGCTATCAGTATAACAAAAAATCCAGATAACAAATATTGAGAAAAAATATATATAGGGGAGACTGGAGGCTAATGGGACATATTAGCAAACGGAACAATAGGGTTTTCTTCTAAAATATAACAGTATAATATAATCTTGTAAAATATAACTTTCAAAGAATAATGCACCTCAAAAAATAAATGAAGGGGGTTAGCCTCCGCCCCCCCCCCCCTTATACTTAACCAATGAACCTCCAAATCTAATCAGGGAAGCTCCTTAACATAATAAACAGGTATATCAAATTTGAAGCAAATCAGATAATTCTGCATGAAAAAACCATATCGGTAAATTAAGCTTTATACTTAACTAATGAACCTCCAAATCTAATCAGGAAAGATCTTTATCAGAATGAACATAGAAAAAAATAAAATAAATTGGATAATTCCGCATGAAAATCCATTTATCTAAATTAAGAAGAGGGAACTTGCCCCCTTTTCCTCCTTTTATATTTAACCAACGAATCTCCAAACCTAATGAAGGAAGCGCCATATCGGAATAAACCGATATATCAAATTTGAAGCAAATCGAAAAATTCTGCATGAAAAACCCATTTATTTAAATTAAGGGGGACTAGCCCCCGCCCCCCTCTTCATACTCAACCAATAAACCTCCAAATTTAATCAAGGCAGCTCCTTAGCATAATAAAACGGTATACTAAATTTGGTGCAAATCGAATAACTCTGCATGAAACACCCATTTATCTAAATTAAGGGGGGGGTCTAGCCCCCTTTCCTCCGTGTATACTTAACTAATGAACCTCCAAACCTAATCAAGGCAGCTTCTTAACATAATAAACCGGCATACCAAATTTGGAGCAAATCGAATAATTCTGCATGAAAAACCCATTTATCTAAATCAAGGCGGTGGCTAGCTCCTCCCCCCCCCCTTTATATTTAACTAATGAACCTCCAAAACTAATCATGGAAGCTCCTTAACATAATAAATCGGTATACCAAATTTGGAGCAAATCGAATAATTCTGCATGAAAAACCCATTTATCTAAATTAAGGTGGGGGGAGTAGACCCGCTTTACTGTTAACCAATAACCCCCAAAACTAATTAGGGAAGCCCCTTATCAGAACGAACCTGGAAAAAAAAAGGAAGCAAATCGGATGTTTCTGTCAAGAGTTATCGCGTTACGTACATACAGACGTACGTACATACAGACGTACGTGCATACATACATACATACAGAACCTGCGTGCACATTAGCCCTTGGGCTTTGATAGCCTGCGAGCTAAAAAGCGGTATAATGAAAAAGTTCCTCTAAAGAAAATGCCTCCTCTCTTCGTCTTTATTTTATTCACTTTACAAGCTGTGTACGCAATTTTCCCCTCCCCCTTCTTCCTCCACTGTACCCAAAAATCATTATTGATTAAAGTTTTATGAATATATAAAACATCTTTGCTTATATATAAGCTATCAATAGCGAATTGAAAGAATCAATAAATTGTATTTCCTTAATACCCCCCCCCCTCCCCCTTTCCGTAGAAAGCACTAACTTGTCCGTTGTAGAAGTCACACTAAACTTCTTAATGAAATGTTAAAATTGTGTTTACTTGGACCAAATCTTAGAATTGTCTAACTCACCCATTAACTCAGTACCTCCCCCCCATCCCCTACGCTGTAAAAAGCTGACAGTGGAAAAACTGCACTTTAGTTTTAATTGTTTATTTAAATATGGCCTTCATGTCGTTAAAAAAATATATAAGGTTTACTATGTTTCTAAAATATATATTAAATTCCTTAAAAAACAAACTTCGTATAATATTTTCTGTTATGTATACAACTTAATAAATAGAATACTTTCCCGTGGTCTTTTATCCGATTTGTTTTTTCCTATGTGCGCTTTGTTTCCGTGATTCTAGTATCTTATAGAAATGTTTATTTTAATTTATTTTGTTTAGTTTAAATGTTTAGAATAATATATCTGAAAATTCCATGATGAAACCAAAAATTGCAAAAAATTTGACTTCAATCAATTGCTTAATATAACAAAAAAAAAAAAAAAAAGAAAAGAAAAGAAAAGAAAAGTAACAAGCTATGCTAATTTCTAATTTTAGGCATATCTTAACAAAGATATTTACTTATTATTATTTTTTCTTTATTTGTTCTGTTAATATCTGAAAATACAATGCCACTGATCAGGACATAAAAAATTATAAATTGATAAGTGATTCAGAAAGTCGAAAAAATGTTATTATTATTATTATTAATATAATTTTATATTAATAAACAAAAAATTCAAACAGCGTAAAATAAAATAAAAATAAAACTTTCCAATCGAATATATTATAACTAACTTCTTAAATCAAAAAAAAAAAAAAAAAAAAAAAAAAAAAAGTTTATATGATATTATACATGCGTAAGTCGAAAAACAAGTTGTTATGTAAACGAGCATTCTCGTATGCGAACATTCACAACATTTTTCAATATTTGCATTCTAATTATCAACAGAAAGCATTCTTATTCACATAATGTCCAAATTAAGTAGTAGTGTAAATGTGAATTTTCATATGCGAATATTCAGGAATTTTTTTTATAATAGCATTCTTAAACATCAACGGAAAATATTGGTATTACCGTTCGCGAATATCAAATATCAAGTAGTGATGTTAATTAGAATTATCGTAAGCGAATTTTCAATTTTTTTCAATATTAGCATTCGTAGACATCGACGAAAAATATTTGGATTCGCATTCGCGAATCTGCAGTTGAAAGAATCTATAAATTGTATTTTCTTAATCCGCCCTCCCCGCCCCGTAGAAAGCACCAGCTTGTCCCTTGTAGAAGTCATGTTAAACTTCTCTTAATGAAATGTTAAAATTTTGTTTTCTTGGACCAAATCTTAGAATTGTCTAACTCACCCATTAACTCTGCCCCCCCCCCCCCCCCCCTACGCTGTAAGAAACTGACAGTGGAAAAACTTTAGATTAGTTTTTAACATTTGTTTATCGACAAGTTCAATATTTAACACTTCCTTCTCACGTTTTTTCCGGTCACCTTTTTTCCTTGTCACGTTTTTTCCGGTCCCGTTTTTTCCTTGTCCCGTTTTTTCCGCTCTTGTTTTTTCTGTCACGTTTTTTCCGGTCCCGTTTTTTCCTGTCACCTTTTTTCCGTTTACCAATAGTTACAACATATTCTTTCCCACCACCCTCTTCCATAAGTGCAATGTACCAAAGCTGCGTTTGGTTTTTTCATTTCACAGTTTTTAAGTCAGTGTAAAGTGCATAACATCAAAGCTTTCTCGTTAGAAAATACACGAACAAAAAAATTCTGTTTTTTTTTCCAAAAATGTCGGGCAAGACAATTAAAAGAAAAGCTTTGTCAATTGAAGACAAAATCAAAATTTTGAAAGAAGTTGATAGTAACGCGAAAACAACAAGAGTTGAAATTGCAAAGAAGTTGAACATACCAGTGACTACTCTGGATGAAACTCTAGCAAAACGAGATCTCATTTTAAACTGTTCTGAAAAATCTCGTAAAATTAAAAATGTGAAAAGAGGAAAATATGAAGTTATGGAAGAAAAGTTATTGATTGATCTTGCCGAAATAAAAACAGAAACAAAAAACTATAACCGATTTTTTTTTGCATAAACATATCAAATGACTCTTAAAGAGAAATTTCTTGTCTTGGATTAAATAAAGAGTTTCTAAGGTAATTATGCATTTTTACTTTATTAGCTATTTTTTTAAGTGTGCAATCTAATTTAAATTTCTTAAGAAAAACTCAATTTTATAGAAAGTACTCTTTGTATTATTGTACTAAGATAAAACAAACCCTCTTCTTAATATCAATATTTAAAATATTGATTTTTTCAAAAAATGCTAATTTCCCGTTTAAGAAGTTTTTCCCTTCCATTCCCTTGTGAAACTTCTTAAGCGGGTTTCACTGTAATAAAATCGCCTACAAATGCAAAGAAGCCATGCATAAAATTAACTGTTTCTAGAACCTAAGAAGTTGCACTTTTGACACGTGAGAGTCCCACGCATATTTTTTTTCCCCCACGAAAATCGCTCTTTATCTCTGAAGAGGGTAATCGCTCTATTCTCTGAAAAGGGTTAAAAAAAAATTCTTCTTTTGATTGTCCCTTGGTGACCTCGGAAAGAGGACCAAACCCCCCTTTCTCGTCACTATTCGTACAGTAGGGATGCACAACCTGTGGCCCGCGAACTTCTTCAATTTATAACTGTAAAAAATTGCAATTTTTGTCATTACGTCCCTGGAAAAAATCGTGAATTTCGTCAATTTGGGCGGTAAAAATTGAAAATTGTGTCAGTCAAAAATCGCGAATTTCGTTGATCGGGTGCAGAAAAATCGCGATTTTTGTCGATCAGGTGAGGAAAAGTCGTAAATTTTGTCGATGAGGCTCGGAAAAAATTGCACATTTCGCCGATCGCGATCGGGCACGGAAAAATCGCGAGTTTTGTCAATCGAGCTCGGAAAAATCACGAATTTCGTTGGTTGGGCGCTCACAATTTGCAAATTTCGACAATCAACCGCCTAAAAATCACAAATTTCGTCGATCGGGCACGGAAAAATCACGAGTCTTGTTGATCGAGCTCCGAAAGATCGGGAATTTATTAGTCGGGCACAAATAAATAGCGAATTTTTTCATTCAGGCGCGGAAACATCATGAATTTCGTCGATCAGGCTAGAAAAAATTGCAAATTTTCTCGTTGATGCATGGAAAAATTTAAAATTTCGTTGATCAGCTGCGGAAAAATCGCGACTTTCGTCAGTTAAACGACGAGAAAAAATCGCGAATTTCGTCAATTTCCGTGGGAAAAAATCGTAAATTTCGTTAAAGTCAGTTAAGAATAGCTAATTCCGTTGATCGGACGCGGAAAAATCGCGAATTTCATCGATCAGGGGCGGAAAAATCGTAAATTTCGTTGATCAGGCACGGAAAAGGCACGAATTTTCTCGATGATGTACGAAAAATTGAAAGTTTCGTTGATCGGCTGCGGAAAAATCGCGACTTTCGTCAATTTATCGCGAGCAAAAAATCGCGAATTTCTTCAATTTGCGCGGGAAAAAATTGCAAATTTCATCAAAGTCAGTTAAGAATGCCGAATTTCGTTGATCGGACACGGAAAATCACGAATTTCGTCGATGATAGGCGGAAAAACCTCATATTTCGTCAATCGGGCACTGTAAAAACGCGAGTTTTGTCAATTGGGCTCCGAAAAATCGCGAATTTCGTTGGTCTGGTACGGAAAAATCGGGAATTTCGTCGATCAGGCGCAGAAAAATCGCAAATTTCGTTGATCAGGTGCGGAAAGATAGTAAATCTCGTGCGGAAAAATCGCGAATTTTGTCTACTGGCTTCGGATAAATTGTGAATTTTGTCGATCAGGCGCGGAAAAATCACAATTTCGTTGATCAGGCACGGAAAATCGCGAATTTTCACGATGATACGCGGAAAATTTTAAATTTTCATTGATCGGCTGAGGAAAAATCGCGAGTTTCGTCAGTTTGTCGCCAGAAAAGATCGCGAATTTCGTCAATTTGCCGCGGGAAAATTTGCAAATTTCGTCAGAGTCAGTTAAGAATCGCGAATTTCGTTGATGGGACGCGGAAAAATCGTCAATTTCGTCGATCTGGGGCGGAAAATAGCAAATTTCGTCGATCGGGCGCGGAAAAATAGTAACTTTTGCCAATCAGGCGTGAAAAAATTGCGAATTTTGTCAATCGGATTCGGAAAAATTGCGAATTTTGTCGATCAGGCGCGGAAAAATCGCAGATATCGTTGATCGCGAGCGAAAAAATTCGCCCATTTCATTGATCAGGCACGGAAAAATCGCAAATTTCGTTGATCGGCTTCGACTTCTGTTCCCTTCGTTCATAAAGTTCACATTTTTTTTCGACACTAATCATTTTCATGCCTATGTTTGTTTTTTAGCACTTTTAATAAAAAAAAATTACTCTTCTGAATAAAGTCAAGGAATATTATCGCTCCTAAATAATTCTTGCTATATGTCTGTTACATATACAAATGAAAACTGTTGATATATTCTTGCCGACTGAATTGGACATGTTGGCTAGATAGGGGAACCTAGAGGGGTAAAACTCCCCCCACCTCTAAAATCATATTTTTGTTATCTGATTATTAGGCCGCAGATCACCTCCCCGAAATAGAATTTTCTCCGTGTTACTCATGTGGCCCTCGACAACCCACAAATTTTTGTAAGTGGCCCTTCTCTTAAAAAGGTTGTGCTCCCCTATCGTACAGTGTATGTTCTCACCAGGAAGAAAGGAGTATACTTCTATGTATAACTTTGTGTCAATTTTGTAGAAAATAAAATAAAACTCGTCGGATATGCCAATTCCCAAACTTTCTTCAATCTCATGTATGTTAATTCTTCAAAATTCGCTATGACACAGTCAAAATTGAGGATTCTAAGGATATGAAATTCCGTGCATTAGTTCTTGAGATATGACTATCGCTGAAATCGTGTAAATCCAGCCTAGTAGCGCCTCTTATTGTGTGATTTATTCCAAAACCTAACCAGCAACAACTTATATCAACATCTGATTGAATCTGAAGTTTGGAGAAAATTCGTGCATTACTTTTTGAGATAGAGCTATTGCGGAAATTGTAAAAAATTCCACATAGCAGCACCACTTATTGAGCGATTTACATTAAAAACTAAATAGGACCAATTTATACTAGGGATTAACTGAATCTGAGGCTTGTTGACAATTCATGCATTAGTTCTTGAGATACAGCTATTGTGGAAATCGCGAAAAATACAGCACAGCAGCGCCACCTGTTGGGCGATTTACACCAAAAGCTAAGCAGCACTAATATATATCAGGGACTAACTGAATCTGAAAACTGATGAAAATTCGTGCATTAGTTCTTGAGATATAGCTATTGCGAAAATTGTGAAAAATGCAGCACGGCAACGCCACCTGTCGGGCGATTTACACCAAAAAGTAATAAGAACCAGTTTATATCAAGGTCTAACTGAATCTAAAGTTTTGTGAAATTTCGTGCATTTTTATTCATAAACACTAAACATTATTAAAAACCTTAACTAATCACACTTTTTTTGTAAATCATATTTCATTATTATTATTATTAGTATTCATTTTACCCATCAAAAAGAAATCCGTAAGGCCAACAAGAATTTTTTAAAATATTGTCCGGAAATACACTGTATTTTCAGTTTAAGAAAATATTTACATTAAAATTAATGAATTTTAATGACATTATCGTATTTATTATAGCAAGTAATTTTAAGCATTGTATTACTACATGCGTCCTTAAATTTAATTACTGAAACTTATAACAGCCTTTTTAAGTGTGAAAGGGGGGATATTTAAAGTTTGCATTTCCTGGATGAAATGCAAAGAATGACAGGGATGTTACTGCTCTTGTGGAGTTAGGCACCTGGTAAAACTAATTCAAGGTTATTCAGCGTTCTAAAATGTGTAAAAGAAAGAATAAGTTTGAAGTGTCCGGAAATATTTTGAGAAATAGGGAGAAAAAAAAAAAAAAACTGCATCAGAAGAAAAAGTTCGTTAAGTAGAGAATACACTTCGCTATTTGGAAGTTATTTTACGAAGAAATTTGCAAAATGTTGTTGGTTCCGAGGAAAAGTTCGCAAAATAGAGGTTCGTTAAATAGAGGTCCGACTGTATAACTGCCAGAGTTCAAGAAATAACACTAAAATTAGGTAATTTGAATTTAAATTGTGCTTTGAATAGGTTTAATTAACAAATCATGTCAACTTTGCATTTTTAATATTTTCTTTTGGTGTTTTACCAAATCTACTGAAGTAAATTGTTCTAAATGTAATGTGAGTTACCATAGAATGACCCAAAAGTGATTTTTTTAGCCACACAGAGAAAGCTTAAAAGAGGCATCACCAATGACAAATCATTTCAGAATTTCTTAGCTTAT
Organism: Maratus speciosus; assembly: GCA_963932465.1. Classification (NCBI taxonomy): domain Eukaryota; kingdom Metazoa; phylum Arthropoda; class Arachnida; order Araneae; family Salticidae; genus Maratus; species Maratus speciosus. The sequence continues at coordinate 667,318,340 of OZ010786.1, read as the reverse complement.
TAAAGCAGGTAAGATTTTGTCACAAACATGTTTTTTCAAAATTTTGTCACAAATATGCTTTAAACTTAATTCTATAAATGTGACAAAGCCATAAATCTGCATATATTTACCTAGAACAGTTTTGTTGCCCTTTGTCATCTTACCTCAGTGTTAAACAAAACTGTGTACAGTTTTACCTCCATTTTTTAACACTTTCCAACAAGTTTAAAAGTGTTTATGACTTCGGTTTGTCTGTCCGTATGGCCGTCTGGCCAGGCTCTAACTCCCGTAAATATACTCGGATTGCCCTGAAATTTTTGGATGTTATTGACGTTTACCATAATACGTTCCCTATTTCAAATGAAGTTTTTAGCATGTTTAATTCATTTACAGGCACAGTCAAAAGTTTTCCATTACATTACGGCCTATGGGAAGAAATCGCTTAAAATGATTTTTAATGATGTTACACACTTTCAAACATAAGTAAATTTATATGCATTTATGAAGTACACTAAAATATGCATTCTGTAGAATATGCGGTGCAAAGAATAGTTACTGTTCATTTACAGAGCCACACAAAAGAATTCCGTTACATAATGATTTAAGGGTTGGAGGGAATTGTTTGTGGCGTATTTTAATTATGTTAAATTATTTCATGTATAATGAAATTGATATACGTCGCTGAAGTTTACTACAACTTATTTCATACATAATATGAAGTGCATAGCATTTACAGGGACACACAAAACATTTCAGATACTATATTACTATATTGTATCCAAAGTACTGTACAGTAGGGTGGAACTTAAGTATAGGGTAAAAAAAAAAAAAACTTTTTTGTTTTAATGTGTAATAGTGAAAGCTTTTTTCCTTTTTGGATGACTAAACTTTTGGCTGAAAAGGTTTTTTTAAATTAAGTTGTTTTCCGGTTCCTCAAGGAGGTCAAAGTTTTGAATTTCAGAATAAAATAACTTAAAGTAAACAATGTAGCTGTTAGCTCATATCTACTTTTATTTAGCAAATACTATCCAGAGGTCACCACGAGGAGGTGGTTAAATATCGACTTCCACCCTCCTTACCTCCCTTTGTTATGGATTAATTAAATTGGATATTCAACCTACTGTCTTTTTAGGTAAACTTTGTCATTACATTGTGGGAATTCAACTTTCCCAAGATTAAGCCATCTTTTGCTTAATATTTAAAGACGGTTGACGCAGCTCGCGGGACAATTTTGACACACGTTTCCACTGTTTGAGTATGACAAGGAAAATCTAAAATTCAGGTGTATCCCCTGTTTGTACTTTTTTTAAGTTCTTCATCCGATCAGTCCGCCAAGATAGGATCAATGTTTTTATAGTCTATAATTTCAATATGTTCGCATTTTTTCAAGTCGCTTTCCTACTGGTCCAGAAAATCCTTTCGTACCCGTAGTTTTTCCAGCAAGATGTTGAAATAAGTATCTAAGAAAAAAGTTTATTTGCATGCAATAATCAAATTATCCATTATAAAGTTTTTAGGGTATGGCTTCCGATATTTTAATAACTCCAGATTTGCATCCTGCATTAAAGGCGTTTCTGTTTCACCCAATAACTTTCAAACTTGAAATGTCTGTATTATTATTTTGAAAATACACCAAAATTGCAGAGGCTATATTAATATAAGAAGAAGATGTCAATGAAATATGACCAATATATTTTTTTCCTGGTTTTTGAACTAAGACCAGGTGTTCGTCTTTAATGATTCTTAGTTATACTTTTTTCCCTCTGCTTCAGTTATCATAGTGTTATCCTTTCTGCCATCAAAATACTAACCTTCTAAAATTAACTCATTTCGTCTTTCCTGTTCTTTCAAATTCTTCCTTTTCTTTTCTCTTTGTCGTCTTCAAGTCCTTCTTTCAGTTACATTTTCTATGTTATCATCAGAAATACCTGTATCTTCTAAGGTGCCATTTACAATAATATTTGCAGTTCTGTCTAATTACTCCGGTTCTTTCACCTTGTTGATTATCAAATTCAGGTTTAGAAAAACAACCGAATGAACTATTCCCTTCCGAACTATTTTTTACACTTGACGATCGTTCAATCAAAACATCATTTTTTTGTTTTAAAATAATTTTTTTCCTTGATATTTCCTTTTCCAGTCTCGCTACACATTTTTTGTAGTTTTTATATCTATTGATCCTATTGCCATCACCCCATCTCTCTTAGGTCTTTGAGAAAATGCGTTCTTGTTCTGATACACAATAATATTTAGTGCTTTTACACAAAGAAATGTTTTTTGCAGGATTACCTAACATTTTGCAATTTTATATTGGATGTGGGATTATTCTTTCTAATCTTAATATTTTTCTTCAAATTTTGACATTTCTCGCGCCAGTCTTTAATCATTTTTTATGATTTGTGTATCAGAAACCGTTGGAATTGAAGGTCTCAGCAATACACTTTTAATTGTATCATCAACAGCTTTAGATATTTTAGAAATAGTGTGTACCAGATTCCAGCTGTCAGATTTTAAGTTAAATTGAACCCAAAAATAATGTTTCATAACATCTTCATATGTTCGTCAAAGATGACAGTCTAATGTTAATTGTTTTGGTTCACGAAATACAGGACACTTCAACAATTATCTAGATTTAGGTACGTTAACAGACTTTGTCATTTTTGACACCGAATGTTTATTGAAAAATAATTAAAGAAACTGTTAACACACGTTAAATCGGACTAACTTGTTATGTGTCGCAGCCAAATAAATCAGAGACAATGAAAGCCGACGCCCACGACGCTGGCTTCTGCAAAAGTTAAATAAAGTGGGGTTAACTTTTCTAAGGCACTCAAACTAAATTATTCTCTTTATTACAGGACGTTAACACTTAATTAATTTTGCAAAATATAAATTTAACAATAAGCTTAAAAAACTTTTCATGCAATTATTGGCTTTTTTTCGTTTTTTAGGGAAAATCAGGCGTTTTGAGGAACCGGAAAATATCATTTTAAAATTAAAAGAAAAATATTTTCTTTTTATGGAGTTAAAAAGGAAAAAAATAATCACTATTAGAATATAAAATTCGAAACTTCGTTTTTTAGTTCCATCCTATTGTACAGTAGCGATGATTGCTGAAAATGCATTTTTAATTATGTTATGCGCTTTTATGTTGCACTATATTTATGCATAGTATATGGTGTGTATAAATGCTGTAATTCATATACAGGGCTACACAAAAGAATTCGTAAGGGTTATTGGGTATGAGTGCAAATTGCTTAAAAATGGATTTTAAATGAGTTATGCATTTTTATGCTGAACTGCATTTAATTTACTAAGAAATGTTTGTAGAATATAGATAAAATGATATACAGGGTCACGCAAAGAATTGGATACATGGCCGTCTATAAATGATAATTTTTGGAAATTGATTTCAGTAGTTTTAAGAGAGTTTTAGTTTGAATTAAATTTTAGCTAAATAGTGGCGTGTAATAAAAGTACTAGGTTAACTACAGGATTGTACAAAAGTATACAAGTATGTTTCTATCTATAGGAATAATTAAAAAAAATACTAATTAAGACACAGTTTGACTAAACTTCATTATTACACTGCATAGGCAGGCATCAGACGTAAATTAATAAAAAAACTAAAACTTATTCTAAATAAATGATAATTTAGAAAGTATTTTGAAGCTTTTATGCTCATTTCAGTATTCATTTGAAGTTTTAAATTTTTTAGAAACCATTCTTAGTACACATTTACATCTTAAAATTAACTATCATGTCAAATTTCAACTTCTTGTCTAATGGCGTACCACCTCTCTGGTTGTAGTGGCACTAACATATAATGCCTATGTTGAAACTATCTATGTTTGGACTATCACCAATAATTTGCCAACATTAATTTTGAAATCGGTTTGGCATTTCGTAATATTCCAAATTTGTTAATAATTAATATTCATTTTCGTATTATATTGTTTGCATCATAAATGAGTTATTCTTCCGTAATGTAGTCTGCACGCGATGGAGATAAAAATAAAAATCATGGTTGAAAATTATTTTAAAAACCACAATAAATGAATAAACTGTGAACAGTTTACAAATGTGAAACAGTTTACAAACAAATTGCATTTCAAAGTATATAATTTTCACCAAGCAATGGTATAAAATTGAAAATGTGTGATGTTTAGGGAGTTAAATAAAATTGCGGTAGCTATAGTGGCAAAACCAAAATTTCATCGTCAGGCTAAGGATCGTGAGACAGAGCAAAGTTTCAACTTTGCACCCCTCCTTCCCCCCCCCCCCCCACACACACACTCGTTCTCCTTGTGGCAGCTGTCACAAAATGGATAAAATGCCGAAACTGAATTAAATTACATTGAAAAAACATTTACCGTTTATTTTTTACCTTTAAAAGGTTTAATTTTAAAACTTTGTGTCACTGTACTGCCTATCTGCAACATCCCAAAAAACAATGTTACTTATACAGTGGACTTCAAAAGACAATTTTATTGATTGCTGCTATCTTCTACCATTTAGGTTAATATAAATTGCACACAGAATTCTCAATAAATGGCGATACTAAGTTTATTTTTGTGCAAAAGTTCTATTTGTCTTTTGAACAGTTTTGCATCATTATTACTAAAATGAAATTTTCTAAAATTTAAAAGGCTGGAGAAGTCCAAAAATAGATTTCTTACAAAAATAATTTCGTATAATTTACAATTTTGTACTAGAAAATTGGCAATATTTGTGAGATGTAGGTAATTTTCTATTTATTACTGATAAAAGTAGCTTTTAGTCAATAATTATTTTTATGTTCAAAATTTTTTACATGTTTAAAATGATGTATTCTAAGTAAATATTTTTGAAATCGGAGCTGTTGAGTCACAAAGGATTAATTCTGAAATTTTAGACAATTGTTAGAGAGTTATGATGTTTTGTGACAGGAAAAAAATTGACCAAGAGAGAAAAAGAAATTTGTTGGAAAATGATCGACAGCCATAAAAGGACTAAATAAACAAATTAAACCGTGGTCGGTAGCATAAATTTGGTGCCCTCTGAATTTCGGCTCCCGGAGAGACTGCCATTGTCGCCAGCCCTCTTTGCACGGCCCCTGGGCCAACCTCAAAATAATGTTGGCATCCCCCATGGACATGTTTAGGACCCGATTTAGACTTCCCATAGAGCAAGCAACTTTATGGCAGCCGCCTTTTTAATCTATCCAAAGAAATTATTCATGAATTATGCGTAAATGACTAGTACTAAACTTCATGCCTTTTGTATTGTATACATGACCTATGTATACATAACATTTTGCACCAGGATTTATTCACATCTGTATACAGGGTATTACGAGCACCAAATATATTTACAACTTTAAGAAAAATGCTAGTAGGAAAATAGTAGAAAAAATGGATTGATTGACAGGAGTATTTGTCTGCAAACTTTCTCTTTGGTTATCTACGTATGTCTAAAAAAAAACGCCCCAACTAATTCGTGTTAACTTTCTACGTTAAGTGGAAAACATCAATAATGAAATTCTCTTAAAAACCATGGTCTACTAAGTTGTTACAAAGCTATTTTAATCATTAATTTTCTAATGATGTATCTCGTTCATTTTGGGGAGGGGAGGAGGGTGGGCGGGGTGCACGAAGCAAAGAAGGGAAGGAGAGGACCACACTCCCTTCCTAAATCTTTGAAAATATTTTTAGTCAAAAATAATTTGGCCCACTTTTGGCCAAATTTAACCTTTTGGAACTCTCTTAACAAATATCCTTATTTCTCTTATGGTGGGCTCCCTCAAATGGGGGTCTCGGGTCAGCTGCCCTGCATGACTTTGCATTAGTCAGGTATTATATAAATAGTTACATCAGAGCCTGATTATAGTAGGGGCACATTGTCACCAGTATTTCCGAATAGCAATTTTCGACGTATAATCACAGGGTTTATGGCAATCTCAGGGTATGCATTGTTATATGATATAAATAGTTACATCATCATAAGATATAAATAGTTACATCAGAGCCTGATTATAGCAGGGGCACATTGTCACCAGCATTTCCGAATGGCAATTTTCAACATATAATCGCAGAGTTTATGGCAAACGCAGGGAGTATTATGCATTGTTTCCCCCCCCCCCCCCTCTCTTTGCTGTTTCGGGAAAATACTTTATATATTTTATTAACCAGGACATTCAATTACACACTTAGAAAATTTTATATTTGAATATTTTCCCCAGAATTACTGTGATAGATTATGTCCCTTGAGAAATGGTTGGTCTAATATTTAAAAAAATCACTACAGATAACTTAGTTGTAAAGAGAGAAACTCATATGCAATAAACAAAAATTCATAATAACGAAAAAAAAACATCAATTTTCCTCATTTCGCCTAATAAAAATATGGTATCTCACTAGTGTTTCACACTTTTTAAGCAATTGAATGAAATATCTGCAAGAGATTAACATCTTTTGTATCAGAACAGAGTACATCCTTTTTTTAAATAGAATTTATTTTATTTCAACAAATTATAACAAATCAATTAAAATACATTTTAACAATTTAATTCAATGTTCTTTATTATATTTTATAATTCTTATATTATATTATGATGAATTTTTTTTAAATTATGTTTTATAATTCAGAAACGTAACTTTTTTTTTTATAGTGTCAACTCTATTGAAACGAGAAAATGCTGGGGTCAGATTCAATTTCATTTATAAACGAGTTCAGGCTGTAGTGTTATTTAACAACACCCCAATTTTAGATATTTTAAGTATTCTAAAAATCTCTTTTTGTACTCTATATCTAAATAGACTACACTTTTTAAAATAAAATTTATTTTGCTGTAATAATAAAAAAAGTAACAAAATGAAAATGAAGTTTGTATTAATCTCATTACATGTAATGAGATTATTGATGAAATATCTTTTCTGTAAAGATAGCAATAAAAGTAAAAAGAGGAAATTAAAATTAAAAGCAGTTTTAAAGTTTCTATTATTAAAGTAACATTATTAAAGTTATCATTCTGTTAGCAAATATATAATTTAAATATAATATATTTTTAGAAGGTAATGAAGGATGCTTTCACATTTCTTGTCTTGCAATACAAAGTTAAAAATTTCTATTCATCTAAAAGTATTCTCTACGTAGTTTGTTTATTTCAATTATATATCTAACATTACAACAGCTGACATGTTTTAATATGACAAATCATAGAATTTTTTTAAAAACTACTCAACTTAAAACTACAAAGAATTTTTTAAAAAACTAGCTCTGCCCCCTACGAGCTATGCTCTTCAACCCCCGTCCAGACACCGCAGACTCTAAATGCACGCTAATTTGATCAGCTTTAAAAAGATAACGAAAGATTGAATTATAATTTAAAAAACAGTGGCGATCTCCCTATAAACGGATTTCTATTCATTTCTCTTTGATTGGGGAATTTTAACGCCAAATCCGCAGCGGTACTACTTAATTATCCCGTCGACCAATTTCGCCAAATTATATAAATCGCCAAACCACTCACCAAATTATACAAATTGACATAATTTTTATTTTAAATAACGAAAGAACAAATAAATTAGTACAACATTAATAAAAATACAAATAAAACGTCAAAATAAAAATAACTTGATGACGTAGACACGTGTAACTTGCTTAAAGTCAAGTTAATGTGACATTTACGATCAACCATTATTAGCATTTAATCTTATAGTTTGGCGAATGATAGATTTTTGATCGACGGGATAACTAAGTAGTACCAAAGATACAATCGCTGTTTTCGTCTTTGATTAAGTAAAATAAGCTAATATAAAAGGAATTAAGTAAACAGAGTCTTTGTCTCCTGGCATTTTTTAACAAAGCAAAAAGAAAGTTCTTTTAAATGAGACATTTTAAATTAATCGTTTTTAATCTGACCAAGCTATTCTTTCTCTTTTAAATATTCACGTGAAAATACTTTTGTTAGAAATGAAATATTATTTGCGCTTTCCTAACAAAAATAGTTGAAAAGATCCTCTCAAAATATCAAATAAATGTCTAGCACAATTTCTAAATTTAAACTGTTCTGCAATATTATTTTGTGTTCATTTTATGTAATAACTGTAATGTGACGTAAATATGACGTAATTTCTAACGCATGTTAATGAATTTATTATTTTACAATATCCTTTCTCTTTTAAAATTCACATGTATAGTTTTATGATGTAATTTTTAATAAGTTCCTACTTTTTGTACATAATTATTTAATTCTAATTCCAAATGATTTTTTCTGTTTATAATAGTCACGTGTAAATAAATTTTTAATTTGAAGTAAACATTATTGTTTGCGCTGTTTATACATTTGGCAACAGTTTAAATTAATACCATTTTCTAAAATAATGTAAAAAAATCTCTCAAAATGCTGAAAATTTGAATTTAAAATAGAAATAAAACCTCAAAAAATGAGTCAAATTGAAAAAAGAAATACAGTCTGCACACCGGGAACTTCAAACATATAAAATGATTAAATTCCCATGAATAGTTTTTGCTCCTATAAAACTTTTTTAGTGTAACGATTTTGTCCAACTTTAGCATTAAATATCTCTTAAAATAATTCTTCGATTTCAAAACTGTCTGCATCAGCGTGTTTATCAAACATTTCTGTATAAAACCACCGATTTTCATATTTTTGTATGCATTATTTTTCTTAATATTAACGAAGAAAGACCTCCGGTCACAAAAAATTCAAAACCGGCGGCGGCGGTGACAGCGGTAGTTACTTTTTTTTAGAATAGAGAGAATCTTAATTAAAGTAAGGATGTTTCACACTACAAAAAAAAAAAAAAAATATTTTGATAAATATCATAGAAGTTATATAATATACAAGAAATCATTTTTTTAATTATTCCTTTCATTTAAATTTTAAATGTAATATATGCTTCTGACCGCAGACAAATAGAACCTTATAATTATCTGTGATTTTGACTTAAAGAATAAGTAAGAAAACAGATCTTTTACAGCACGCTTTCGCATCATTGTAGACTACTTATTCTAGAAAAAAAAAAAAAAAAAAAAAAAAAGACAGTATTTCTTTGCTATATGTTGAAGTTAGGGCATGATATCTGTCTTAGTGAAATACAAGTTTTTCCCACACATGGACATTGAAAATTGAAAGGCATTTGCTATACAAAAGCCCTACTAGTCCACCTACAGGACAAAAAGGTAAAAATTGCCCGTCATTCAAGAGGGGAGTAGGAAATACCTGTTAAGAAATTTTTAGTGTACATCGGAATACTTAAGCAAGTTTTTATTGAAGAGCTTTTCCTCCGAGAACTTTTTGACGCAGAAAAGTGAATTTACTTAATCCGCTTAAAGGGTTAAAAACATTTAAATTCAATGAAAATTTAAAAAATCTTAAATTCTACAATCTTGAATTTTTCATTCAAAAATTTAAGTGTTGTAAGAAGTCTAAAGTTTTGAAATTTTCTTCTTTTTCAGTAATCCATTATAAATAATAGCAATATAAGTTTTTTTCACAGCTATAGCTAAAGATTAAATACCCAGGCATATATCCTGGATATTTATCCTTAAAAATAAATACCTGGATATTTTACATCCCCGACTCTGTATTATAAGGTGTATAAAAAGTCGAAGATGTTTTAAAAACTTCATTAAAGAAAAAACAAAACAAATATGCCTTTAAAGTTTTTTCCAAAAATTATGTGATCATTGGATTGTACCATGTTAAGCAGAGAAAATTACAGCAGCATCAACCGTATAAATTTTCCAATGGTTCACAGAAAAAGAAAAAAAAATATCTGTGCTAAATTCAACTAATAGTGAACACATTGGAAGGATTCACACACTGTCCACCACGCTTTTTAATGTTTTTTACTGAATATATATATAAAAAATTAGCCGTACATATTTGCTTGTTGCTTTTGAATGCTTTTCCAAAAGCAAATTTTCAGGCCTCCTGTACATCTACTGTAGTATTACAATCAGAGTTTTCACTGGCTTTTGATTGACCAGAGCAATTTGTCTAACGATTAAAAAAACTCTAGCCAAATGAAAATAATGTTAGTAATGCAGCGTTGCAAAACACTTATTCTAAAATCATTTTTCAACTCCACAACATATCCTCTTTCCCATTTCAGTGTTTATTCCAGTTTTTTGTAATTGTGTTTAGAGCAGTTATTGACCTAAATTGAACTATTGATTATAGAGTAGTATACAAAGTTCAGAAAAAAAAAAAATTCTAGCCTGACTTATTTCTAAATAGTTTTATGGAACAAAACCCTAGTTAACAAATAAATAAAAATAAATCTTAAAAAAAGAGCTTTCAACCCTTTTCGCCAAATGAAACATTTTGTCACGATTTGGCACCATGGCGATCAGTAGTAATAACCTTGATCCCAACAACAGCATGCGCATGATTTTAAGTAAAACCTGACAGCAACAGAAAAAAAGGTGGTAACATATAGTTAATGATAATTTCATTACTTATCTTAAAAGCAATAACTTAGCTCTTGAAGATTATTAAGATAATCTTCATAATTAAGAATGATCTTCTAATTAAGAATATAAAATGATTATTACTTTATTAAAAAACATGTTAAATAGAAACTATATGGTGTTAGATGAGCACAAGTCATAAATCTCCAACTATAATCCCCATAATAATAATATTTGTATTGCACTCACTTCATTTAAAATATAAACCTTTCACAGATTTCGTTTAAAAAAAAAATGAGAAATAATATCATAAACAAAAATATTTTACTTCAACATCGAAGCATTGTTTCTACTTTACACACATGAAAAATAGAAGTGGCTCTTGGCGAGATTTGCACCAGGCTAAAATAAAAGTACCTACATCCCCTCCAGAAACATTATTTTTTTAAATAAATGTTACGGCCAATGTTAAGCCCAAAGTTTGGTCAGTTTGCAAATTGGCAAAGTTTCCAGGCCAAAGCCTGATGTACAGTGTATTTCAGGCTTTGGTCAGCCAATTCCCAAAGTGACTGAAAATCACTGGCCAATATGCAAAGTGGTGATCCTATGCTGTCCTGTCCAGTGAGTGGCACTGATATGCATATGGTAAGAGAGAGAACGTTTCATGCTGCGACGATAATATTCTGTTCATCTGGAGAATTTCCCATTTCTGTGTCTTATTCTAATACAGTGGATTCATTGCAAGTATTGTATTATTCATATTTGTAAATATTTTATATTAATATTGTTTGCAGCTATTCTATATATATTTTTTAAACAAATTTTCTTATGTTTTATAAAAATAAATATCTATTGTCAAAAATCAATATTAGTAACGAAAGACTATAATTTTTTTTAAAATAATTAATCTTAGGTGAGAGAAAGGATTTTGTCTTGAGGGATTTCAAATTATTACTATTTCACTTAAGAATTTGAAAACCATGGGCTCCTGGAAAGGGGAGTCAGGGGAGAGCAATCGCCTCTCCCTGGATTTTCATATATCATTTATTTATTATTTTTTTTCTCTTGTGCTTTTGAAAACTGTAATAAAAACTTAATTCTTCTGAAATGATTTAAAATATGTAACACTAAAAGAAAAGGAATAAAGAATTTTCTTGATGGTGTCAGAGCCCCCTCCCCACAACCTCATTGAAGACAATTTTTAGTTACATTTTCATGTACATGTATTTAAAAATTATCTTAAACGGGAGGGAAAGGAGTTAGTTTCAGAGGTTAAGAGTCCTCTGATGAATAAAAATAATAAACTGTTTCAATTCTTCATTTTTAATATGTGCTGTTTTATTTCTAAATTGCTTTTTATCCTGATAGGCTTCAAAAGTTCTCAGTTTAGCTTATTTCACATTTAGTAACATCTGTTCGAAAATCCTACCACTGCCTGAATTTTGTTCTTGAAGGCATGCCTGTTGGAAAATAAACATATCTAGTGTTTCGTATATGCAGAATTAATTTTGTGATGGATGTAATATGCAAGGCATCAAAAATAACAAAGAAAAGCACAATCACATTTTTCCCCACTAAAGAAAGTTTTCTTAAAAAACCTTGAAATATATTTAAGCTAAATTTATTTTGTTATTTACATTGGTTTTTAAGCGTCGCAAGATCATCCTAGTCCATTAGTTTTTATATTTATCAATTCCTGTGCCTTTCACACTCATATCGTTAATAAAGTAATCACTGTAACAGGAGCACTCATAGACCAGGAGCCGACAGCACAGACAATCACCTCATCAAGTTCATGGATGAAATTCTAGGATTAGTTAAATCTTGATTCGCATATTAAAACGCAATCGGTCAGCCAACTCATATCGTAGTGGAAAACAACCGAAAACCCAATTTTAGTAGCTGACTTGTAGACTTACCATTGTGTTTTCCGGCTTCCAGTCCTCCCTGTTTTCATACCTTTGGGTGCAGGAAAACACAATGGTAAACCTAGGAGTCAGCCGCTAAAATCAGGTTTTCGAGTGTTTTCCACCAAGATCGGACTTTGCAGACCGATTGCGTTTTAATATGTGACTCAAGATAGAACTAATCTTAGAATTTCATCCGTGAATTTGATGAGGTGATTGTCTGTGCCCCCGGTCTATAACTAAAAGAGCAGAAAAGTTGCTTATCAACTACTTGATATCTTCACTGCTAAAGATGCTCCAAGTGGGCTTCAATCAGATAATAGGAGACAGTTGCAAACAAAGTTATAAATGGTTTTGTTCATAACATATATAAATCACTAGAACATTTATTACAGAAGAGTCTTTTATTTCACTTTAATTTACAGTATACAGGTGACAAATGAATTTACAGTCCAGCAATATTTATTTTTTTCAGATGAAAAGATGTTAAGTTAATGATGACATAACATACTGTACAACCAAAGTGTTATATAGTACAGATGAATTTTTTAAACAGAAGCACTAGTTCACTTTAAGCAATTTGTTCAGTACTGAATCCAATATTTTACAAAGTTGAGTCGATCATAAATAAATAGAGGGAACATTTAACAAAATAAATTACACAGGACTCTTCAGTACATTATAATACATATTAAAAAAAAAAAAAAAAACACATTATATTTGGTACTGCACTAACCAAAATCATAAAAGAAGATATTTACAAAAATATTACAATTTTTTAGAAAGTCAGCATGCATCCTTCAGTTTTCTTATGGAGAAACACTTTGTAAATTTACATAAATGAACATCACCATTATTATATCACACTTATTGTACCTTCCCTTTAGATAACTTGTAGTGAAGATATTATGAGTCTACAAATATCTCAAATGGTGACAGAAATAGTGATTTACTGAGTAATACATCAAAGCTCATGGATGTTTGAAATTTTTAAATCACAGATGCAGAATAGATGAAATTACAGAAGTAAACTATATGACACTTGAAAAAGAACTTATGAAATACATATTGTAAAAGATTCATGGAATCTAAGATAGGACGACAATTAATAGAAGAATCCTTTGTCAACTAAATCAGTTTTCTATAGTGTTCTGTTGTAAATATATCTTCCCAGTTAGTGGGTATGACAAATAAATTATTAAGATTAATTTTTCAACAAAATGATAGCAGCTGATGATGTCGGCAGTTAAAGCAAATTAGTTGGTGAAAAAGGAATGGAATGCAAAAACTGAAGAAATGAACTGTTTCTCGTCAACAGAAGGAAAATTCACATGAACAACATCCTTCTTTTTATTTTGGTGGATTACGCAATCTCATGGTATAGGGAGAAGCCTTCTGTTGTTGCGCAGCAGCCTGCTGCTGCCTGGCGGCCTGTATTACCGCTTGAACAGATGTTGTCTGGGGGCTTGACAATGCTGTGTTTGTGGGTGTCGTATTGGTAATGGCAACAGTATGCATCACGACATGCGTTGATGACTGGATGGTGGAATCGGCTGGCATCTGTTGTACTATTGTACCTGACGGTGACAAAATACTGGATGCCTGCGGTACACTCTGCACGGCAACCGGTGGAGCAATGTTGATAGTCGATGCATTTTGAGACAGCTGCTGAATTCTTGTTTGTGGCGTGACTACTTGTGCTTGAGGGGTGACTAGAGAAGAATGGGCAGAAGGTTGCACCTGAATCTGAACTTGCTGCCCCTGAGCTTGAGAGGCTGTTGCTCGAACAGCCAGTGTAACAGCATGCTGTCCTGTAATTCCGGCAGAAGAAGCTGCCACCTGCTGCAGAATCGCTGCTGTTTGTTGTTGCCCTACAACGACAGCGGGTGTTCCTTTTAACACATTACTTGTCGTCAGCGTGGTGGATGGCAAAGTGGTTGTCTGGGCCTTAACAGAGCTTGCTACGACACCTGGTTCACCACGCAATGTGGTTGCAGTATGCTGTATTCCTGGAAGACTCGGAGTAGCTGTAACAACCTAAGAGAAAGAGATCAGTCTTAACAAAACATAATGTTAAACATTAAACACTCAATATTACTAGATATATGACAATTACCATACAGATTAAGGACTATATAAAGTTTTAAATGCAAATAAAAATGAAAAGTAAACATAAGGAATTCCCAAGTACCTAGGAAAAATAGACAGTAGTCATTATTATAATTAATCATTACCTTTATGAAATTTTCATAATGTATCTCCTTTTTACTACCATCTAGTTTTTAGATTATACCAAAACACTTAGAATTCTAGAATTAAAGACAAAGGAAACCCTGGGTAGTGATTTTGCAAAATTAGAAAACATTATTAATATTAGCCAGTATTACGTTGTCCCATGTAAATTAGCTACACGATCAGCATTGAAACACATTATCTGGTAATTGTATATTATAAGTAATTACCTATGATGAACAGATCAATCAAGTTGATCAATTGTTACTTGATAGTTGAGGAAAGTCAGAAAAAAAAATCCAATGAAATTTGTTTAACTGTAGTATTAAAAAAAATTTTTAAAAATACTATGCATTCATGAAAAGCTCTAGCATAGCAATAGCAGTGCATAACCACCCCCCCCCCCAAAAAAAAAAAAAAAAACTAAGCATCCATTTATTCTAACTTTTACGAGCCCCCTTGCTAAAGCTTTCTTTTACTGGCAAATTATGCATTTCAAATCCTAACAAAATAAATAAATAATAAAATAAAATAAATACAATTCTGAGCATATTTTTATGCAATGTATTTACACTTCATTAATTTAACATAATCATTATATAAACAAATCATATGAGTTGTAACTGAGGGAAAAAAAAATGCTGAGGCTGGGATTTGAACAGAAGGATCTTTAGCTTAAGCAATCAATGTTCTACCACCTGAGCTACCCTGATTCGTCAAACACAATTCACTCAGACAACATTTTGACGATGTCTGTTATCTAAAATAGTTCAACAGAACAAATTGTGACATTTTTTCACTTAATTGAAAAATTAGAATCTTGTATTGTATAATTGTATCTTTTAATCAATTTTACTTTATTAATTTTAGATTCAAAACATAAAATAAAAATCTTTCTTTTGTTGCCAGATTTTAGTTTAATATTAAAGTGCGGTATCTTATGGCTACACTGATCTTAACCCTTAAATGCCTGATTTTTCAAAAATCATTGTAATAATGTTTTTCGACTTTCATTTTTTAAATAAATCACGGGAAAAATACTTAAAAAAATCATATTTTGTTTTAAGTATAGTTTACGGCTAAAAAACAGTTTGTTACTAATCGGCAATACTGGTGTTTAATTGAAAAAATAATTTGCTTTTATAAAATTCTATAATATTAAATACACAAGAATTTTAGGAACTATAATAAGAAATAACTTTCACTTGCTCACTGCAGATCAAAATAGGGTATTTCGCAAGCTTCCAAACAAAACAAAAAGAACAAGTAGCAACAATTGAAAAAATAAATCTATCTTTATTCTTAAACAGCACAAGTATTGCCATCTACATGTTGAAAATAGATTTAATAATATTTTCAGAATGTATTTTATTGGCAACATTAGGTATTATAGCTTCAATATTATTTTAATAGTATATTAGAACCTAAATTGGGTATGTTGCCGAAAAGCAACACCAGGCATTTAAGGGTTAAGTCTCTTACTTTTTTCCCCCTATTTAATTAGCTTTGGGCAATCAACTGCTAATTGTGGTAACCATTACTGTAACAAACAAATGATCACTGTTAAGATACATGTAAAAAAAAAACTTGCTTGAAGGGTATTTTAACCACTTTGTTTGCCCCGAGATAAGTTGGGGGTAAAATGTATTCTTCCCTATACCTGCTGCCGGTTAAAAGATCTTAAAAAATCACTAAATTGAACACCAATTTTCAAACAAAATTCATTCACAAGTACATTTTCCCCCTATAAAAGTACCTTTCCTATTTGATGATGGCAAAATTCGAAATTGAAAGTATGTGATATTTAGAAATAATTTAGGAGCGCTAAAAGCAAAAGTGATTGCACTGGTCATTGCCACCATTATTATATAATTTTTAAGATAACAATTGGATTTTGGGAGTTATCTAAAAATGAAAGAAAGAGCGATTAACTGATAATAAATATAAAAAAAAAAGTGTCATTGTCAAACTTTTTCTTTTTACGAATCTCATATTTCCTTCATTTATTCTTATTTTCATTCGTTGGTTTTATTGTTTGTTTTCATTATCAGCAACAATTGAAAACTAAAGTGTAATTTTATGTAACATTGAAAGCACAGTGTTACATGCATCTATTCAAAATGAAGCGAGACTGTAAATAAAAGTACAGTACAAAGTCTCAAATCTGAAATTTGTAATTCTTCCAAGATCCAGATGATTTCCAAACAGGTATCTTTTTTTATTATTATTTAATGAAAAATCACAATTAAATAGAGAGAAAAAAAAAAAAAAAAAAAAAAGAAAACAATCACAGAGGATAAAATGTATTATATTAGGCTAAAAATTTGAAAGCTAATTCTATTTATGGATCTCAAAAAAATTGCCGAAAAATGTGAAAAAAACTTTAAAAATCTCATTAAAAAATTGTGAGGGAAAAAAAAAAAAAACCTGATGTAATTTCAAATAAACTTTATTAAAAAGAAGACAACGTCTGCTATATTTAGCTAAAAGATTGAAACCAGATTCCTTTTAAAGAATCATTACTATATTAGGCTAAAAGTTTAAAACATTTTACAGATGTCAAAATATCATCACAAAACGCAAAAAAACTCTGAAAATAGATTTTTTTTTTTTCAAACATCGCTGTAAGAATTCCGAATGTTTTTACTGTGAAAAAATTGTTGCAAAATTTGGAAAACTTTAAAAATCAGATGAAAAAATTTAATAAAAAAACTGTTGTAATTGAGATAAGTTTCTTTATTAATTTGAGAGAAAAATATATTCCTCTATTAAAATATCTGCTTTAATATTAACTTCATATAGTATTAAAATACTTTCCTGACGTAAATAGTTCGCATGATGAGGGAAGGGGAGATGTTCGAATAGTTTTTTTTGTGTCTGACAAATAAACAATACAAATGATCCATTGGAATTGTTGAGGTCTGGAAGATTCCTGATTTTGAACTTTGTACTGTACATGTAATTTGGCAGCAATTTCACAATGTTTTGGCTACAATCAATGCCAGCCAAGCAGATGATTGCTAAAGAAAATACTTTCCTAAATAGATATTAATTAGAAAAACAAATATCTACTGACATTTTTATAAAATTGCCAAATCAATCATAAGAGTAAAGATTGGTTGGCATTTGATTGGTTGACGTTAGGTAACTAGTGCCAATGAAACATGAGTCACTCAGCATAATAATGAAAAAAATGATGATGAGATGGAAAAAAAAAATTATAAGTGAATTATGCAGTGTTCAGAGCACTTATCAGATACTGAATTGGAAAAAAAAAAAGAAAAAAAATTAAAATTTGGAATTCGCTCATGGTCTAAAAGATAAATTGGTCTTTTTTAGCACTTATTATGTGTAACATATAATTTTATAAATATATAACTATTCTGATGAAGTTTTAAAATGTAAACAAAGTAATGATTGAAAATCCACAAAGGCCTTAACTGCACAGATTTCCGAACTGTTTCATAAAGCTGCACACTAAATAATCAAATAGAAACTTCTTTTTCACACGTGTGGTTGTGTAGATAAAAAACATTGAAGTTATTTCAATTAGCAAAGTATAAAAAAATTTCAATGTTATAATGATTAAGATTCTAGGTGTCAAAATTAAAAAATTGGTTGCAAAAGACAGTCCCATGACAACCTGGCTGATGATTTTGAAAGAGTTTGTAATGCTATGGAAAAAGTTGTTAACAGACACACAAATAGTACAGGAAATGCAGTATTTAACTAAAAACTAGATTCTGCTAGTTGCTAGCAGCGTATGTTTTACCTTAATTAACAAATAAATTAATCTAAGTTTGTGCAACTCAGAGGCGAAGTTATTGTTGGAGGAACTATAACAGCTAATTCATTTCTAACCTCAGTCAGTTTTACATGAGATATCTGCTAGAACAAGAATACATAAATGTGAAATAATGCATACCACAGGAAGGTTTTGGGGCATGGCTTTCATGGCCTGTTGTATTTGTTGGACAGTCATGGCAGTGGGCAGTCCTTTCACTTGCTGTGAATTACCAACAGCAGGATTATGCTGGACAATCTGAACCGCATTCACTGGAGCAGAGATGGAAGCAGTGGTCATGCCAGATCCTTTGTTAGGAACCTGCAGAAAGAAATCATTAATAACATCCTGCAATATTTTAGAAGACATATTCACCCAAAACAGGATTTTAAATAAAATATTTGAAGAAAAAAGCAAAGTGAGATGAAGGGGGAATGGGAAGGAGACATCTTTTAAAGAAATTGCATTTAACTAAATTAAAAATTAAAGTACATGTTTATATATTTGCAGAATACAGTGAAATACATTTAACACGAAACTGAGGGGACTGAAAATTTCTTTCGTGTTAAAAGAATTTTGCGTTAAAAGATTCGTAAAAAAAAGAGAACAAAACTCAAATATTTCCGATGTCGTCAAATTTTATGTCGATTTCCTGCTAGACTACTTAGTAGGTTGCATCCATTCGAATAAAAAGGAAGTAAAAAAAAATTGCTTTTTGGGAAAAAATCAGATATATTTTTTTGTCTTTTTCAGCATTCTGAGATCTAGCTTGTTTGAACCAAATAAGCAAAGCTGTCTCTAAATCTTCGTGCTTAGCATTACATTCTCAGGTTCTCATACATTTTCTCTCTGGTTTAAACATACTGCACTCAAACATTAACGTAATGGGATCCTTGTATTTTATTATCATTGGTAAAGTAGAATTGGCAATGCCAAACTCTTTACAGATTTCTATTTTTGTCTTTCTTTTTCATCAACTGCATTAAGCAGCTTCATCTTCATTTGAAGCAAAATAGCAGCTTCTTTTCACACAGATTTCTCAGCCATTGTGCTCATAAAACATAAGCTAATTTACAAAAAACACGGAATTCACTAATTTTTATCGAAAATTCAGTGGTTTTAACATAAAATTCACCAATTTCAACTTAAACTAATTAGATCAAAAACGAATATTTTTCGTGTTAAATGATTTTTGTTTCGTGTTAAAAGAAAAAAAATGCATTAAATTGCATAGTATGCTGTCCGGACTGCTATATCATTTCGTGTTAACCGATTTTTCATGTTAAACATGTTTGTGTTAAACGTATTTCACTGTAATGAAACAAATACTCCCAAGAAAAAAATCTCTTATACATAAATTAAAACAACCTAAGTTTAATTTACATCTACCTTACAAAAAGTCACAATAGGCAACTTTAAGAGCCTACACTAGTCACGGGAAGAAATGCTCAAGCTAATGTTAATCCTGTGGGAACATTGTTTACAGATTTCTTGCTCATATTTTAATATTTTAAAATAATTTTTTTTGCAAAGAATACCTGAGATCAATAACTTTTATTGCACGTTTGTACTTTTTCGATTTTGGTTATAGTTTTTTTTTTTATATGAGGATAGTGTAATTTTCAGAACCGGTTCCAAAAGTGAAACTATCCTCCAATAAAAAAACTGTAACCAAAATCGAAAAAGTACAAACGCAGAACAATAGATATCGATGTCAGGTATCCTATGGAAAAAGAAAAATCATTTAAAAGTATTAAAATATAAGTGAGAAATCCGTAACGATTTCTCCCATAGAGTTAACATTAGCATTCTTGTTTCTTCCTGTGACTAGTGTAGCCTCTTAAGTAGGAAATTTTAGCTTCCTTTCCCCTAATTATACTAGAACTTCCTCTTTTTTTTTCTGGAGGAGGAGGATAAAAAAAAAAAAAAAAAAAAAAGAAGCAGAAATTTTAAGAATAGAGATGTAATTTACATGACAGATCATATATTTATTGGTATTAGAGAGCAACAAATAATACAAAATAATTTATTTTGGAGGGTGGGGGATTCGATTATTTTTTATAGTTTCTAAAAACAGATTTCTTTTTTTTTTAAAGAAAAGAAAGGGTTTTTAAATTTTAAACTTTGCATGCTGGGGGTCAAACAGAGAAAAGGTAGTAATTTTGTGCAAGAATGTCTGATTTAGATGACTGATAATTTATTTATTGTAACCAAATTAAAAATAAAAGCAGAAATCTGCCGAAACACAGAAGATTCTCTTCCTGGACTCTTAACAACTGAAAAAGAAACAATGATATTGACATTATGCTACAGTTATACAAATATGTTAATGAACAAAAACTACTTAAATTCAAAGATAATAATTTGATTCATAAATTGCCCAATCTACCTAAGTTCCAACCTTCATAAAAATGTATGCATTTTAAGATAAAAATTTATCTAATATTATGAATAATAAAAACAAAGGTATTTCAGCTAACGTAAATTTAATTGCATCAAGTATAGCACAGCCATGTTGCATTTAATTAGATGGAAAAGCATGTTTTGGGTAACAAATGGAATTCTGAAACATTGTATTTGTTAGCTAAGATATCACTGTGTGTATTTCTCTGGTTCATTGTGCTAATTTTCATACAGTTTAATAATGTATATTTTCATGCTACATCTATAATCTAGATTATCACAAGAAATTTCCCAGCATACTTGTTTTTTAGACGACTAATAATAATAATAAAAAAAGAAAATCCATGTTTTAAATGTATGCAAATGCTATTTGTTATATTTTCTCCTTTCCTTCACAAAGAACAGTAGTGTTTCCCCTAGGCGTTTTCGTGAGGGCGCAGCGCCCTGCCCGTTTTTCTATAGCTGTAAATGCGCCCTGCCCGTTTTTATATAACTGCAAATGCGCCCTGCCCGTTTTGGGTTTGCAAAATTTTGCCCTCGGCATGTTTCAACTAACGAATCTTAACAATACGTCGCGAAAAAATCCGGAAATTTGCAATCGATCGATGGATCTGAAATTCTAGAATTGATCGCGGGAAAATATTGCAAAATTAGTCTATCGATCGTGAAAAAATATTGTGAAATTCGTCAGTCGGTCGCGCAAAAAAAAGTCTGTCAATCGCGGGAAAATATTGTGAAATTCATCAGTCGGTCGGAAAAACAACTGTTTCAGCCGGACGCGGGAAAAATCGTGAATTTCATTAATCTAACGCACGAGAAACTAAAAAAATTCTCCAATCGCTCACGGGGAAAAAATCGCGAAATCTGTCGATCGTTCGCGGAAAAAAATCGTGTAATTCGTTTACGTTAGCATGAAGCAAAAACCGTGAGTTCCGCCAGTAAGCCCCGGAAGTTACCCAATCGGTCCCAAGAATAAAGCCTGTAAAATTTCCTAATATGTAGAAGGAAAATATTGCCAATTATGTTAATCGATCACAGGAAAACAATCACGAAATTCTCCAGTAGGTCACGGGGGGAAAATCTCGAAAGTAGTCGATTGGTCGCCAGAAAACCCCCTCAAAATTTGCCTAAAAGTCGCTAGAAAATAACGCGAATGTCATCAATCAGTCGGAATTAAAGAAATCGCTAAATTCAAAAATCGCATCCAGGAAAAAAATCGCGAAATTTGTTAATCATTCGCAGGGAAAAAAATAGCGAAATTCGTACACGATAGAGGGGAAAAAATCTCTGGAAATTAGCCAATCGATCCAAAGAATAAAACCTACAAAATTCGCTGATAGGTAGCTGGAAAATATCGGCAATTATGTTAATCAACCGCGGGAAAAGAATCACGAAGTCTTTCAGTTAGTCGCGGTAATAAAGCCGCGAAAATCGTCGATCGATCGCGGGAAACCCCCTCGAAATTCTTCAAGGGATCAAAAGAAAAACCTCAAAATGTCCCAATAAGTTGCTGGAAAATATCACAAAAATCGTCAATCGATCGCAAGAAAAATTAAATTCATCCATCGATCAGGGAGAAAAAACGAAAATTTCGTCAAAAGATTGCATAAAAATGATCACGAACTTCGTCCAGATTGTGCAAACAAAGATCGTTAATTCTGTTGATCGGCCGCAAAAAAATATTGCCAATTTGATCAATCGGTCACAGAAAAAGAATCGGCAATCAAGTGAAGCAAAAAACCCTAATTTCATCAAAGGAACGCGGGGGGAAAATGTGAATTTCGACAAACAATCCTGGTAAACAATCGTGAATTTTACGAAATAGTCGTGGAAAAAATCGTTAAAAAACCATGATTTTCGCGAAACGATCGTGGAAAAAAATTGTGAAATAACCGAAACGATCGCGGGAAAAAACGTGAATTTCACGAAACGGTCGTGAAAAAAAAAATCGTGTATTTCGCGAAACAGTCGTGGAAAAAAGTCGTGTATTTCGCGAAACGATCGTGGAAAAAAATCGTGTATTTCGTTAAACGATCGTAGAAACATTGTGAATTTCGCGAAACGATAGTGGAAAAAAATCGTGAATTTAGCAAAACGATCGTGGAAAAAAATCTTGAATTTCGCCATATATGTGGTTGTAATATTGTTTCTGATATCAAATCAATTATTATATTACACAGATTAAAAATCTGATCCAAACAAATTAAAAAATTGAGTTTTTGAGAAAGTAGTCTATGAGCATACCTTGGAAACTAAAATTCCCCTGTTCCTTCCGCATAAAAATCTGAATTGCAATATATAACTAAATCAGGGGTAACTAACAGGTTATAACTAAGTAAAAAAAAAAAAAAAAATGAAATTCATAGTAAATTATCTGAAACGTTACAGCAGAGGGGAATGCCGGGGGACGATCTCCTCTCGGCGCTAATTATGGATGTTTTCAGTGGCCCTTAGACAAAATTCGCGTTTTTTCATCGGTCTTTCGACGAAATTTGTGTTTTTTCTCGCAATCCTTTGGCGAAATTCGGGTTTTTTTGCGCTATCCTTTAACGGAATTCGCATTTTTCTGCGATCCTTTGACAAAAATTCGCGTTTTTTCTGCAATTATTTGACGAAATTCGCGCTTTTTCTGAAAATATTTGACCAAATTCGCATTTTTTCTGCAATTATTTGACGAAATTCGCGCTTTTACTGAAAATATTTGACCAAATTCGCGTTTTTTAAGCGATCTTTAGATGGAATTTGAGTTTTTTCCGTGATCATTTGACGAAATTTGCGTTTTTCCGCGATCTTTGACGAAATTTGCGTTTTTACTGCGATCTTTTGACGAAATTCGTGTTTTTCCGCGATCTTTTGACGAAATTCGTGCTTTTTGCGCGATCATTCGACAAAATTCGTGTTTTTTCGCGATCTTTTGACAAAATTCGCGCTTTTCCGTGATCATTTGATGAAATTTGCGCTTTTTCAATGATCTTTTGACGAAATTCGCACTTTTTCTGCAATCCTTTGACGAAATTCGCGCTTTTTCCGCGATCTTTTGACGAAATTTGTGACAATCAAATAAACAGCAATCAAAACAAAAATTTCAAAAACCTTTTTCTTAAAAAAGTTCCCTTTTTGTTCAGCTGAAGCGCCCTTTTTGTTCGGTTAAAGTGCCCTTTTTTGTTCACCTGAAATGCCCTTTTTTGAAGGAGCACCCTGCCCTTTTTTATTCTGGGGGAAACACTAGAACAGTAGTATTTTATATAATCTTTTTTTATGCTTAATATGTGTTCTTCTTTTCAAAATTTTTAATTTTTTTTTCTTCAATATTAATTTGCTAATTTATCCTCTATCAAAGAGTAGCACCCCCCCCCCCCCCTCGCCGCTTTAATTTATGAAGAGATTTTTTTTTTTTTTCAAAATTTAAAAAACATCTAGAAAAAAACTAGTAATAAGCAGACTACATTAATAAATCAAAACACCAATTTTGTACTGACCTTAGCTAACTGTGTTAAATTGGTAGTTACTTTGCTTCCTTTCCTGGCTTGGTTCAAGAGTTGCTGCTGAATTTGCAACTGCCTCAACTGCTGATTTGTGATGGTAGTGGCTCCCTTTGTTTGGACTCCACTTTTACCCTATAGATGGGACAAACAATAATTATATTTTAATGGAAAACTATTCATAAAAAAAAAAAAAAAACAGGTACAAATATAACAGATTAAATTTGCTGCTATATACTAAACATGGTCATTAAGATCAGGGGGTGGCTTTGGTATCTTTGGCACTCCAGAGCGAGGTTTTTGTCATTTCCTTTACAAAGGCTAGTTTGACCTCAACCTCTTTCACTTCTAAAGCCAACCCTGAGGACTATGTCACTCTATCTATACTAGAAGAAGATGCTTTCACCAACTGTTAGGTAACAGAAATCTTAAAATAATAAATTAGAAACTTTAAAATATTTAATTAATTACTTTAAAATATTTAATTAGTTATTCATTATTAATTATTCCAAATTCAGTTTCAGTCAAATTTCACTTTAAAACAATTTTATTTTTCTACAAAAAGATCGTTAATTAATATCAATAATAAAATAATAAATCTTAATTTTAATAATGTCAGCCAAAATAAATATTTCTTTTATAATTTTCAAATATTAAATTCAAAATTTAAACATAACGATCTTTTCATTCAAAATCTTTAACCTAACGTTCTTTCATTTTAAATCTTTTCTCTCTTCTGTGTGGCAACACCGTCACTTGCGGGCTCAACGGTTTTTGGATGTAAAGAGCGTCCTTCGTGCGCGTCGGTTGCTCTCTCTCGCTTCTAAACGTTCGTTGGAGGAAGTCATGCGGACCCGACCGGAGTGCTGTGTTATAGCTTCGGTACTTCGGTGGGCCCGCAAATGGCCTCAATTAAAGGAAAATTAATATGTTCAACTAATATATTTGCATCCATTTGGGAAGTTGTAATTTCATGAATCAGTTGTGAATTGTGCCCAAACATCTAGCTCTCCAAAGGATCTAAGAAATAATAGTTCAGATCGGACAGGAATTTTGAAATGCTCCAATATGCATCTCATGCTCGTGTCAACGATTCCTTGGAATCCTTCTCTAGGAGAAGTTCTGTGACTGGTACAACACTCGACTGGTATTACAGGTGATATTTTAATTTTCAAGGTTAAGCCGGATACCGTTAGCAAGATCCGTATGATTGTTACATTCAACCTTGCTACTCAACGGAAACTTAGACGATTGTCACTTACGTGTGATTCTACTAGTTCATACGATAAATTAATTTACTTTGATATATTCATTTGTTGTATAAGTGAATGACTTTGAACAACATTTAATATTTTAAGAAATCACAATGATAAAATTGTATGAGCTGCTTATTTTTAATATCAGACTGTATTCGTGAAAGACATTCTTCTCTGGGTTGCTTTTGGCACAGAATCTTGCACCTGTACACATAACTATTTTACTTTATTAGGTATTATTAGGTATTTACTTTATTAGGTATTTAACTTTAAGTTGGTTGATATATCAATATGCTTGTAATGTTTTTATTTAAGTGAAAAAAGGATACTGCACAGTTAACCTTTAATTTCTTTCATACAACTATAATAAAAAATACAGTTAATCAAATATATAGTGTCTTTAATGTTTTTGTCTATTGTATGTTTCATTGTGTAGAAGAGCTGGGTGCCATATGAAATGAATAATTCTCAAATATAAATATGGGTAGTGCTTATGAAAGATAAATAATATTATGAGAATGAACCTTAATTGGTAAAATAAATTTTAAATATTACTCGGCACTACGTTTTAATTGAGTTATTCTGTGAAGGATGTATAAATCCATGGCTTTTCAGGTGAGTACTGCTTTAAAATTATTTATTATCCATCATATATTTACCTTTTCTTTTTCATGATGCAATGTATTTCTTTTTATTCTACCACTATAATCACGTGCCTCCTCTTATTAAAAATTAAGTAATTCTAACTTTAAATCCATGTAAAATCTATTTCTTTTTCTCTTATTTTTTTTATATCTTACACCAACCTTGATCAATAAATCACACAAATGTTACTTTAGATATATTACAGTGAGAAGTTTCCCAAACTAGCCAATTAGCAAAGAATTATCCTTCCTTTCTAGTGACATTTTAGACACCAAATTTAATAATATTTCACCAAGTTTAAACAAGTATATATTGTGTGTGTGTATGTAAGTATATGTCATGCATGGATTATTACTGTATGCATGTATAAGCTGCAATTTTCAGATTTTTCTGTTTAATATCATGATGCCATCATCAAAGGACACAACGCCCTGACATCAGCGTTAATCAGAGACATACTAATTGCTGTACAATATAAACACAAAAATAGATCATAATACTTCAAAATTACACAACCATTATTAAAAACTAAGCTAGTTAAAAACTTTGTTCTTCAGACAACAAGTATTTGCTTAAACATTCTACAAGCATACAGGCATATGAGCATACAAACTTAATACGAGTATATAGTATACTCCTATTAAAGAGCAGGGATGGTGAACCTTTTCACATTTACAAGACCAAATTTTTCAAGAAATATATTTTACTTGATCAGGAAATGCCAAGTTTTAGTTGTTTTTAGGATTAAAAAAGTAATTTTAAAAATACTATTTCTGTTGTTGCATTTTAGATGTTAAATAATTGATATCAGTTTTGTACTTGGTAATTTTTAAGAGTGAGTGTGAATGTAAGTTGTATTAGAATCATCTGAGAAGTTTCTACTTAAGTTTTTAATATTATTTATTTAAAAAAATAATAACTCATTGAAGAAATTGTGAAAATGGCAAGCGCTAGCTTCTTTAAACAATTTTTCGTGCCTAGAATTGAATTCCAAGTTGTCATAATCTTATCATCAGCATTTTTGATTATAATGCCTTACAACCTTTCATTTCAGACAATCTTGTAATCCTATCTTAATCTGAAAACAAATTTAGCCAATATTGAGCTAGATTGGGATTTATTAAGTTACATTCTAGTTTCTTCAATCTCTAAGACAACAACCAATTGAATTCAGAAAACTCAGCTAGTCTAAATTCATGTATTTTGTGTAATTCACTATATTTTGATTTAAAACCGGAATACAAGCCATGCTAAAAATAATCTATTGTATACCACCTATGGCATATGTACCATAGGTTCACCGTCCCTGTTATAGGCAGTGATGCCACCAGGTTTTTGAAATCCTCCAAAAGACTGTCTTTTTTTACAAGAGTTTTTAAAATAAGATATATTCAACATAGTTAATAATAATAAAAAAAAAATGTCTCTTTTGCATTCTTTCAAGGTAAAAATTATCCACACTGAAGGATGCCACAAAGGACCCATCATAATTACTTTTATGCATCCATTTTTAAATTTTTTGCTTAAAATGATACACAACACTGCATCCCGGCATCACTAATAGGATAATGAAAAACATAACTGAAACACATTATGTGAAATGTAAGGCTGTAGCGTGAGTCTACTAGTGCAAGTAACGATTCAAGTGCAAGCCCATAAGTATGACATTGGTAAATAATCTTATTCAATAACTACTTTTTAAAAAGTAACTCATATTTTCAAAGCAATTAAATATCACTCTATTAACAAAACATAGAAAAGAAGTTGTCCCCTTGTTATTCCATCATCTTAGTCACTCGATAATTGTACCTCTGCTGATAATTTATTAGTATGTGGAATTTTTTTAAATACTTTTTCTAATTGCTATATATATAAAAAAAAAAAATCTCAATTTATACAATTCAAATTTTGGCACATTAGTTATTTATTTGAACTTTAAAATTTTACATATAAGGTCTATCATTTTGCAATGGGCCATGGTAATTTGTACAGGCTCTATTCCCCTCTCTGTAGCACTGATCACTGGTAAAATGTATTTTAACTTTTTCTTTTAAAGAACAGTGTATGCTGGTATATAATCAAAAGAGCAACACTTACCTGTGGTAAACTAACATTAATGTTGACGCTACCCATAGTGACAGCCGATACTGGAATGGCAACAGATGAAGGAGCAGACACAGTTTTGACAAGTGTTGCCGTACCTCCAGTGATGGATACCTGTTGCGGCTGAACTTGCTGGAGTTGAGCTTGAGCCAGTATCTGGGCTGTTGTAAGCTGAAATCAAACCATTTTATTTTAATAATAACAAAAACAAACAAACTTCATACAACACAGACATAAAAGTGGGCCAAAGAAAAAAAAGAGGAAAATATTTTCAAGTTCATATGCCAATTGGAGAAGAAAAATAGGGAGATTCTATTAGCGACATTTTGTAGATTAGGGTGCAGTTATTAATTTTACATTAACATGAAAATAACAAGGAGAGAGATAGATAAATAAAACAATTCTTTTTAATGGATATCTGTTCTTTTTTAAAAATCACAATATAAGACAGTCTCCATAGAAAACCAGGAAACTTTAGTATGGACTATACAGCAAACCTTAAAATTCAGTCTACTTCATTCACGTGAAAATACCCGCTCGCTAATGTTAATCCTACAGCAGAAATTTTTTTAAATACCTTGTTTGCATGTCAATACTTTTACATGTTTTTTTTTTTTTTTTTTTTTTTTGTTTTTTTTTTTTTTTTTTGGGGGGGGGGGGCATTGAACAGCTGAGATTGATCTCTACAAAGGCCATTTATAACTTTTTCAATTTTGTTAGCAGGTTTTTTTGGAGGGATACATTCACTTTCGAAACTGGTTCTGAAGATGAAAGTATAAACCAAATAAAATTATAAACCTGAAAACGAAATTGTAAAAGTAAACAAGTGGGTAAGTGTGATCATAGATCGCACAGAGGGTTTCGTTTAATATTTCTTTCAAAAAACTATCCTTTTGCAAAATCTGTTAGCTCCACAATTCGCAACTAGGGAGTGCACTCTATTCTAAACAAACGTCTGCCCGACAAAACTCCGTTTTAAAACCTATTCGCACTTATGTTAGTCCAGGAAATTGGAACTATAAAACTTAAGATAGGAAAGCACTCCTGGCTAAGTGGAAATAAAATATGAAAGGCTAGTGTGCATAAAATGAAAGAGTGGCCGAAGGGTCGTCAAATGATATATCAGATGAGGGGTTTGGGGAAAAATTTACCCCCCACTTCCCGGAGCCTTCAAGTGAAACTTGCTCGCTGTAGCTTAATTAGCGGCTAAGTTAGAAAAATTGCTTAAAAAACACAAGTTAGAGCCCAGAGGAGTCAATAATATAACTTTTTGAAAAATTTATCATTTGCCGTGTGATCACAAGTGTTCAGCTATAAGTATGCAAAATTTCATATCTCCAGCTTAATTAGGGCTCAGTTAGAAATAATTGCTTATAATACAGAAGTTGAAGTCCAAAGGGTTAATTATAAGACTTTTTCAAAAATTCATATTTTGTCTTATGGTCTGACGCGTTCAGCTATAAGTATGCAAAATTTCATGTCTCCAATTTAATTAGGAGCTCAGTTAGAAAGAATTGATTAAAAAACACAAGCCGGAGTCCAAAGGGTTAAATATAAAACTTTTTCGAAAAAAAAAAAATATTTGTCGTGTGGTCTCAGGTGTTCTGCTATAAGTATACAAAATTTCATGTCTCCAACTTAATTATGGGTCTCATTTAGAAAGAATTCCTTAAAATATATATATGAGAGCTCAAAGGGTTAGATGTAAGACTTTTTCAAGATTTTATAATTTGTCGCCTGGCCTCAGGTGTTCTGCTATAAGTATGAAAATTTCAAATCTAAAATTTAAATATGGTCTCAGTTAGACTGAATTGCTTAAAATACACAAGCTGGAGTAATAAAGGGTTAAATATAAAACGTTTTTCGAAGTTTATTATTTGTTGTGTGATCTGAAGTGTTCAGCTATAAGTATGCAAAATTTCATGTCTCCAACTTAATTATTTAAAAAAAATTATTTACCATTTAAAAAGAATTTCTTAAAATATATATGTGGGAGCTCAAAGGGTTAAATGTAAGACTTTTTCAAGATTATATGATCTGTCGCCTGGCCTCAGGTGTTCTGCTATAAGTATGCAAAATTTCAAATCTCCAATTTAATTATGGGCTCAGTTAGAAAGAATTGCTTAAAATACACAAGCTGGAGTCCAAAGGGTTAAATATAAAACTTTTTCGAAATTTATTATTTGGCGTGTGATCGGAGGCGTTCAGCTATAAGTATGCAAAATTTCAAGTCCCCAATTCACTTAGGGACTCTGTTAAAATGAATTGCTTAAAATACACAAGCTGGACTCCAAAGGGTTAAACATAAAACTTTTTCGAAATTTATTATTTGTCGTGTGATCTGAAGTGTTTAGCTATCAGAATACAAAATTGCATGCCTCCAATTTGATTAGGAATTCTGTTATAAAGGATTGCTGAAAATACACAAATTGGAACCCAAAGGGTTAAATATAACACTTTTTCAAAGTTTTATGATTTGTTGTGTGGGCTTATGTGTTTAACTATAACAATTCAAAATTCCATGTCCTAACTTAATTAGGGGGTCTGTTAAAAAAAATTGCTTAAAATACACAAGTTGGAGCCCAAAGGGTTAAATATAAAACTTTTTTCAAAATTTTATGTTTTGTCTTGCTGTCTCAGGTATTCAGCTATAAGTATGAGGAATTTCATGGCTTCAACCTTATTAGGGGCTGACTTAGAAAGAATTGTTTGAAATACACATGTGGGAGCCCAAAGTGTTAAATTTAAGACTCTTTCAAAATTTTAGGATTTGTCGTTTCATGTGACGTGTTCAGCTATAAGTACCCAAAATTTCAAGTCTCCAACATGTATAGTTTCTGAGAACGGGCTCTGTGATGGACAGACAGACAAAGGAGTGAGACGAATAGGGTTTCGTCAGATGAACGAAACCCTAAAAACGGTCTTTATAGAGATCGACCTCAGGTATCCAAAGAAAAAAAAAATTAAATATTGAAATACAAACCAGACACTTTCCCATAGGATTAACATTAGTAAGCGCATGTTATCACATGAGTGAAGTAGCCTCTTAACATAAATATTGTAAATGGGGCGTAAACATAACCATACATGTACTAGTGTTCTTTGCGACAGAATATTCTCAATGCTGCATTCTCATTTATTTCAGAAATTTTATAATTCATAGACTAATAATATTTATAATAAAAGAGATAAAGATATCAGTCTTAAAACTCTCCTACTTATTATTCACAGTCAAGTCAAGTGTTCGGCTTCAGACATTTAGTTTATATGCGAAAATTCTACATGAAGTCAACTCAAATGTAATTTTTTAAAAATGTAAAAAAGGTTGACTCAAAATCGACAAGTTTTAACTCAAACACTAAATACAAGAAAATGAATCCATATCAACCTGTATCCATAACTAGACTAAAGCCCTAGATGGGTTGGGCTGTACACAACCCCAACCTGAAATTTCTGTTTAAAATAAACTCAAAAACCGGCCACAATCAGAGTAAAAAAAAAAAAAGAAAAAATCATCAACCTACAATTATATCAATTTTATTTATTTATTGTATGAAAATGAATTATTCAAATATATAGTTTCTTTCATTTGAAAAAATATTCAGAACTTTCTTTTGAAAAATTGGTTAACCCAACCCCAACCTGAAAGTCAAAACCTTACCCAAAATGAAAAAAATTAGCATCAATCCAACCTGGTAAAATCGGGTAACCTGAACTGATGATTTCTGAAATAAAATTTCTAAAAACTTTCTTGAACAAATATTTCTTAAACAGTGATTTTTCACCAGAAAAAAAACAAACAGTTCAAGTATCAAAATAATAGTTACTCTGAAAAAAAAAAAAAAAAAAAAATCTGAAAAACCAGTAACAAAGTTCTTGTCACTGTTTTAAAGCTCATTAATCCAAAATGATTCACCTCCTCACAAGAATTTTGCCCTTTGCTACTTCGGCATCATGGTGACGTCTGAACTCATGAGCTTCCTCCAAGTCTCCGGAAAAACAAGTTGTCCGTTCACAAAGCTACTTCCGATTTTAAAGTCTAAAAATAGATTTTCGTCCCGCGAAATACACTGCATCTGATGCTCCTAACGTAAGCTGACCTTGATCAGATAGCAGTTCCACATGGTATAAGTAAACGATCTACAACCAGGGAATTGAGTAGGTGAAAAAAAATGTCAGAGAATCAAGCTTCTTGACCCCCTCAATTATTCGCAAACAGGTAACAGGTTATTGTTGTAACAAGTACATGCTGATTTTAAAGACATAATATTTATTTATGCAAGATAAGCAGCATTATAAGAGAAAAGAAAAATTATAAAAAATATTTCATACTACACCAACCAATTTTTTAAAAAAAATTATGATGTGCAATACCTTGAATTTAATATTAACAAGCCAAAAGTGACAAAAGCTTACCACCCCTGACCTTTTTTTTTTTTTTACGATAATGTAAAAAGATTTTTGCGAGATCTTTGTAATAAATTTAGAAGCATTATAGTCCTGTTTTTTCTTTATTTGCACATGAAATCAGACAGACAATGAGAAAAAAGCATCTTGCAAAAATTCACACTTTAAGCTGATTTTTTGGGACAGGAAAATAAATAAAAAAATAGTCATTAATTTAGCAGTAGACTATTATCAAACACAGAGCACAACATATAACAAAAGAGGGGGGGGGGGGGAAGCTTGAAATCTGAATGAGAATATCTAAGGTTTCATGTATGCAGCGATGAAAATGACTGTGTCAAAATAAATCATGTTGTTGGAAGGGGAAATGAATGATTTGATAAAAGTGTAAGCTACTAGACAAGATAATATAAGCTATCTAATATTATTTATGGGGTAATCCAATAAAAAATCAGTACTACACTACCTGAACTTTCTGTTGCTGCTGCAGTTGTTGCCTTTTCACAAACTGAGTCATTTCGGCATCAGTAAGAGGCCTTGACTGCTTCATGGTCACCTGTTGGGGGGCAACACGCTGCTGACCTGCAGCCACTGTCAGAGCAGCTGCACCGGCTGCACCCACTGCTACTTTGGCCCCAGGTTGAGAGGCTGCCTGCTGCTGTTGGACATGAAGCCTCTTCAGCTGCTGTTGCTGTTTCAATGTCTGTTGTTCCTAGAAAAAGACGCAAAACTCATGACTACAAAAACTAACTCACTATATCTTTAAAGGTTCTTTATTTCTACAGGGTACTTGGCATAACTCAATCTTCAGAAAGAGCAATTACTTGCCAAATATTATAAACAGTCATGACAATAAAAGTGACAACCAATAAAAAAAAATTGTCTAATCTGAACATAATTTGGTTTATTCAACTTACAAAATTTTCTAAATTTCTCAGTATGTTTAACTATTTTTAATTTATCAGTGACTGTAAAAGATGCTATAACTTTTTACCTCAAGAAAAAGAAAAATAATTCACCTTCCAAAAGTATCTGTGAAAATGGCCATAATATATAAGTATATGATAGGAGGGGGGGAAACAAAATCTCGAGAGGTATTGTAAGCTGTTGCAAAAAGGAGACAAGTGTGTTTATATGCCAACATTTTTTTTTTTTGGTGGCATCAGACAATATGTTAATATATGGCTTACTTACGTATGTATTACAACAACACCTTGTGCATTTGATACATAAATAGTAATTTCATAAAGATATAATAACCAGATGAGGTTTTAAAATGCAAATAAATGTTGCAAGAATACATTTTGAAATTTTTGCATTTCTCACCAAATTTAATTCTTTTCTCTATCACTCTAACGTCCCTCTAAAAAGGGAGTAGCTCTTTAAGTTAATAACAAAGAATACATAAAGTGCTTTGTTTATAAACAAAATTCAAAGAACGTCTTAAAAGAAGGCAACACACATATAGTTTCATGACCTCATGATGTTAGGAGGTGTGTCTAGTGTCCGAATGGATATTGCCAGACGTTTGAGGAAGCACAGATTAAAGAATGGCTAGTTTCCGATTCTATAACTCACCATGTTAGAAGTGTATCTTATTTTGATTTCATTATGACATCACAAAGCACATGAATAGCACCTATTGCCCTTATTTCTGAGTGTAGCTGATTATTTTGCCAGGTTTTCTCAGATTGCCAGAATTTTTTGGATTATCCCCTAATTTTTACGACCAAAATTTATCCCCTGAAGAATATGAACCCTGCAACAGATTTTTTGCACACAAACCAGAGATGGAAAATACATAGAAGATAATTTCCCCTGTAAAAATCAAGAAAAACACAACTATAATGTCAGAAATAAATATTAGGTTGGTAAGAAAGTCTTGCAACACCTTTTTTTTATTATTAAAATATTTTTTCTAATGACAAAGTTCAAGGACATTCGAGAGTAGTAAAAGACGGAGTAGTGAAGGTCTAGAACCTTCCATGCCGCAGGGTGTAAAAGTGATTCAGTTGTTCTGCGCAGGCAGTATGAGCAACGATGGATCAAAGGGAACTTTGAGCTATTGCTTATTACGAGTTCTTGCAAGAGCCACAGCAGCTAGTATGTGCAGTGTGTTTAAGGCTAATGTAGTTCATTATTCAATGGTATCCTGTTGGTATCAGCGTTTTCATTCTGGTGATATATCTTTTGAAGTCGAACCTAGGTCTGGCAGAAAATCATGTGTAGACGATGAAGAACTGCGATATAGATGTTATAGTTATAGATGCAGAGGGAGCCTACATTACTGTATAATCTTTTGATGTTAAAATAAAATGTTTTTCCTTTTACATGTGCTGTGTGTTGCAAGACTTTCTTACCAACCTAATAATTAGCATCTCTCTTTGAAAGATGGATGAGAAACATACAGGAAACATCTATATTGTTAGAAATAAGATTTTTTAAAAAATTTTTGACACTATATGAGCTTTTTTAAACTTTTTCTTATGTAAAGAAAAAAGCATGAAGATGGAAAACAATTACTCACTCTTTGCCTGATGAGAGCAGTCTGCCTTATAGCTTGAATTTGACTCAGTTGGGTGATGTTTCTTTGAGTGGTGATCTGAGAATTCATCTGATTGGCAACAGCTAAAATGATAAAAATAGAGTGAATAAATTGCTTTAAACAAGAACACAAAGGCTATACAAGGAAATAACAACTGTGCATGAAATTCACAACTGTGCTCGAAAATTATTACAGTACAGAACCAGTTATCCAGAATGGTTGAGGTAAGATATATTCCGGAAAATTGTTTTTCTGGAAAACTGGTTGGGCATTAAAGCAACATCCATTTGATCAGATTTGTATAATATTATGCAGCTGTGGCATTATTACTGATTTCAAATTAATTATTAGATTACTCAGATTAAAAATCAGATCCATGCAAGATCACAGATTATTGAAAGTTGTAATTTATGGAAATCCCTCGGAACCAAAATTCATCTGTACAAAACTTAAAATGTCCAATATCTTTTCCATTTCAAATATTAGATATTGACATCATCGTCAAGTTGTCCCATACATATTGTAATGTTTCAAGAAATGTACATATGAAGCTGGCACTGTATAGAACCTTTTCCTGAAAAGATTCTGAAATCAGTCAGTTGGAAATATCATTCTGGATAAATTGTTCTATGCAGTATAAATAATTTAGAGGAAAAAAAAATACTTAAATTCTGTCTCAATAAATAGTTAAAAATGCGATTTTAAATGAATTTCAAGCATGTTTTGAACTATTTTTGAGCCCATAGTACTTGAAATAAATCCTAAACTTTTAGGTCCAAGTGAGCTAATTTCTTTCCGCATCATCACATATCCTCCTCCTTGAGGACTAGAAAGTACTTTGGTTCTTTCTGGTCCATCTAAATTGAATTTTTTTTCAATCAGACAAAAAATAACTCTTAACTATTCTCAGGTATGTGCAACAATGCTTTAAAAAAAGTAACCAAAAGAAAGAAAGAAAAAAAAAGACTTCAAAAACATATAAAAAAGTGATGTGAATGGTATCAGCTAGCTTCCGCATGCTCACCCACTTTCAAAGTGACGCTCGGGTATCCCTGCATTATTTGTCTTTTGGTTGCATTTTTCGAGACCTTTGATGCCATATTTCATGGAAGTTTGATAGCTTGGGTAGGACATCCTGTTGTACTTTGCATATTTTACATGTTCACTGCCCAAAGGTACTTTAGAAATTGTTTTTCTTTCTAACATTAAATTTTAATCTTACTTTTATTTAAACCTGCTGAGAAATTTTTATTCACAGCAAACCTGCAAACTAATAGCATTTTATTCTTCTCTATAATTTTGGCTTTCATCCATGGGTTCTTTTTCCACAGGAAGCATATTTACTATGTATAAAAATTGATTCTGTATATCGAAATCTTGAAATTTGATAAGCTATTTCAGAAAAAATAAAGTAATACCATCAGTATTCCAGAAAGAAATTTAATCTTTTGCAAAATCTGAGAGCTCATTTGATTTACCCATGTTATAATAACTAACATCCACAATAAAATGTAAGTACTCAAATTTACATCAGACAACAAATTCAAACACTGCCAAATGTTAAAAAAAAAAGGGAAATAACAAACACTGGGATATTTTGCATGAGCCGAAAAATACAAAAAGGTAAACCACAAGCGTATCCAAATTCTTAAGTACTTAATTTAATTATAAAAATATTTATTTATACTCCTTTTTAATACTATTGCTTTTTTAAAAACATTATAGCAGGTGAAATTTTTCAGGAAAACAGATGCATAATTTTTTATCCAACACTGTAAATTAGTATGTTAAAATTATGAAGACATTTTGATTTTTTTACATCATAGTTTGCACTGACACCTACTAAAAAAAAAAAAAAATAAATAAAAAATAAACCCACAAAGTGAGAAAATTTTTAACATTTTAATATAATACAATTTATAAAATGAAATAGCAAGCACTGTTCATATTTTTAGAAACATTGTTTTTCCTATGTTCACAAAGATATTTGATATTTTTATAAAATAGAAAAATAATGTCAAAAACTTTTTTGTCTTAGTGAAATATATTAAAATATATATATATATATATTAAAACTAGAATTAAAAAAAGGAGAGATCATTAAATGTATTAAGCTTTAATATAGTAATAAAGCCAGTCTAACTGGAAAATATTTATGGCCCCAACAGATGGAATTTCATGCAACTATACTTGTAAAAATGCAAACCTATCTAAAACAGAAATTTTTACTATCACTAAAGATTCCATTTTTCACAGATTTTACTCCACGGTTGCCACTCATAATGAAATTATCTGACACTTCCAGTTATATTTTTTAAGGGGTCTCAGGACTCTTAAAATTGGAAAAATGTTTTAAAAAAGCCCATTTTGAACATTTAATATCTTAAAATGTATATGATTTAAAAACGTAATTTTAAGTAGGATGAAAGATATAAGTATGTTCTTTCATTTCATGTATTTAAAAAATCGCAAGATACAGAATCAGTATTTATAGGGGGCTCCAAACTGTCAGACATTTGTCGAGCAGAAAATTGGTATAATAGCTTATGTGCACGATTACAAAATAAATTTAGCAACTATGTAGGCTGAAATTTTTTGTGCCTATTTATACTTCAGATTGTAATAATTACCCTGAACTAGGGATGCACCGGATATTGATTTCATCGGATACCGGATATCCGAAGCTCCTTCGCCTGCCGGATTCGGATATCCGGCACTAGATATGTTTTTAGTTATATAGTGAATTATTTCTCTAATAATGTCATCTCAGAACAATAAACTACAAACATGTTTCACACATATTGAAACATTTTAAATGTATTGAAATATAATTTACAAAAACTATATCTCTTTGAATATCAGGGTCTGCAATTCAAGTTTTCCCAGGAGGGGAGTTTCATACCCAAAATTTATAAATGCAGGGTAGTTGAACTGTTAGAAAGTTTTAAAAAAATCTTTAAACCCCGTTATTTTTTATGTGCTACTTAAAAAATTACATTTATACAGACATGACAAAATACCATTGAAACAATTTAAATTAACAACTCAAGATAATTATTCAAAATTTTTATTTTATTAAAACAAAGGAGCAGAAACAAGCTTTATATATACCATGTCTATTTTTCAACTTTCACCTAATGTTATGGGCAGTTGACAATTGGGTTGCTAAATGAATTTCTTAATTTAGATTTTATTCCATTTTGCGTACTTTAGCCTCTTTTACAAAGTTACACTTTTGACAAACAGCACAAAGCGGCTTTTATAACTTTAGAAATTATCAGAAACACATGGTTATGCTCTCTTAAAAAGTTTTAGAAAACTTTGCAAAATCTGATGTGCAGTAATTTTTAACTTACACGAATAATGCATATCGGTGATGGTGTGTCACTTCTGAAAAAATTTGTTTTATTATATCCTTAATGGATATATTCAAAACTGTAATCCCTGGTATTTTCGTTAACTGAACTATGTTCTATGCATTGGAATTTTAAATCCATATCCAAAGTTTGAAAAGGGAATAGTCAATTGATTTTTTCTATTACACGAGAAAAGGTTGATTTCAAAAAGTCATGTCTTAATTTCTGTTAATTGCGAGAAACAAGTAGTTTGTTGTTTCTAAATATGTTTTTTTGAAGTTCATCAAAGTTTTTTTTTTTCATGTGCACCACAAGTGTAATCTCATTTTGTTTAGTGCTGACTATTATCCAATTTGGTAGAGCTTAGTCTCTGGTGGCCGTTGCTGCCCTTTTAGTTATTTCCAATTTTGGGCACACAGGAAAAACATCGCAAAATACGTAAAACAGTCATAGAAAAAAACATTGCTGATTTCGTCAATCATGGTGAAAATAAATAAAATAATTTGTCGATTGGTTGCGAGAAAAAAAAACTGAAGTTCATGGGAAATCGAAAGTGGGAAAATATCATGAAATTCGTCAATTGGTCATGGAAAAGTATCGTGAAGTTTGCCAGTCTGTCACGAGCAAATACCGTGAAATTCCTCAGCCGGTCGCAGAGAAAAAATGCGAAATTTTTCAATCGGATGCAGAAAAACAATCGTTACTTTCATCAGTATGTCACAAGAACAAACAGGGAAATTTGCCAATCGGTCACAGAATAAATTTTCTAAATTTGTCAATTGACTGCGAAAAAAAAAAAAAAAAAAAAAAAAAAAAAAAATATGAAATTCATCAATTGGTCTCCAGAAAAAAATCAAGAAATTCGTCAGTCGGTCGAGGAGAAAAATCGCAAACTTTTTTGGTCAGATGCAGAAAAACAAACACTAATTTTGCCAATTTGTTGTAAGAAGAAACTGTGAAACCTGCAAATCGATAGTGGAAAATATCATGAAATTTGTCAGTCGGTCCCGACACTTCATCGTCGTTTTACAAAGAAACATTTTCGGAAAATGATTTTTTGGAAACAGGAGCTTCCCGCCTCCAATATTCTTTAGGGCACGAATCCTGCCATTCCATCTCGAAATTCAAGACATGTATCTGCCTTTCAAGCCGTGTAATGTATATTAATAATGTTGTATAAAAAATGTAATTTAAACATTAAAATATTCTGTTTATTTGTACAATCAAATGCTGATAATTGCTACTGGATTTGTATATGGGATTGACTATATTGATAATTGCTAATAAATAATTTGTACAATGAAATGCTGATAATTTGTGTAACAAATTTTAACCAATTAATAGGCTTATAATTGTACAGTATTTTCACAAAGAAATACATACTTTCTTTTTATAATTTAAACATAAAATACCTACTAATATACCCATGATTAAAGAGTTATTTTCTCCAAATATAGGTTTAGTTGATGTCTTTTTTCTGTTTTACTTATTTAATACTGTTTTGCTTTAAGTCACATTTAGTTTTATTTTAAGTTAAATTACTGTGATATTTATAAGTAAAAAGAAAATTACTTTTAATTTTAATTATTTTATTTATAATGAAGTTACAAAAATAACTAATTGGATGTGCCAATCCCAAAACTTTTTTCTATCTCATACATCTTAATATTTTAAAAAGTAGTTCCAAATGTTAATATTTCAATATTATTAGTTCAATATTATACCAACTTTGATTTTGATCTAAAAATTTCTGCTCGTCAATTAATCAAAATAAGAATAAGTTAATCTTGATTATGATATTTATTAAAATCAATAAATTTTTTTCGTTATTCTGTTGTACATCAGCTGATTGTGAATAGCCAGCTTAGCAGGATGCGAAGTTCCCATGGCTTCACGAGCCACCAATATACAGTACAAAAAACTGCGAAAAATTGAGAAAATTTTACAAAAAATGCTGTCACAGTGCCATCTTCTGGCGGAATATTTCCAAATTTAAAAAAAAAAAACTGCCGGCCATAGCCAAAAATATACACAAAAAATTGGTTCAATTCTATGCTTAGCTTCATACACTTTTCGATGATAAAATAATGAAAATAACACAAAAATCACTATTATAGCGCCCCCTTCCAGCAGAATATTTTCAAATTGAAGGAGGACCAGTTGGCCATAGCCAAAATAATACCCCCCCCCAAAATTGGTTCAATTCTAGTATACATAACTTCATACACTTTTCGATGGTACTAGAATGAAAATGGCACAAAAATCACTATTACAGCGCACCCTTCTGGCAGAATATTTCCAATTTAAAGGAGAACCTGCTGGACATAGCCAAAAATATACACAAAAAATTTTGTTCAATTATATGGATAACTTATCATTACATATTTAACATACACTTTTCGATAGTACAATAATGAAAATGGCACAAAAATCGCAATTACAGCACTTCCTTCCGGCAGAATGCTTCCATATTGAAGAAGGACCTGCTGGCCACAGCCAAAAACATACACAAAAAATTTGGTTCAATTCTATGCATTAACTTCATACACTTTTTGATGGCACAAGAATGAAAATGGCAAGCAAATCACGATTACAGCGCCCCCTTCCAGTGGAATGTTCCAACATTGAAGGAGGGCCATCTGGCTATAGCCAAAAACATTCACAAAAAAATTGGTTCAATTCTATGCATAACTTCATACACTTTTTGATGGTATGATTACAGACAGACATTTTGTATAAACATGTTTTGGGATCTCTGGCCCCCTAAAACGTCTAAGTCCACCGAAAACCAGAAATCGAAAAAAATCTCAGTTACAATACTTTCTTCTATTGAAGATAGAAGAAAGTAAAAATAGGCCTGTTTAATTGTTAAACTTAAAAGAGAGAAAGAAAATTAATAAAGTCATACTTTAAATAAATAACTTGAGATTTTGTTTCACATTCTGAAAGTAAAGGTACAATTTTCTAAAAGATGTAAACATAAATTCTTAAATTTATTATAAAAAGTTCTAATACCAATGTTAGGAAAGCTGGCAATTCTTTAAACTTTTGAGAATTACCTTTTATTCATGAATAGTGGACTTACTTTCATATTTTGCATTATAAACAAAAGTTGTTCGGCATTGTTTGGGTCAAACGATTTCTCTTATCCTTATATATTTGCTTTGCTACGTATTGCCGGATATCCGGCAGAGAAGTCGGATATCCGACGGTATTTCGGATATTGAAAAATCAGCCGGATATGGGATATTTGCCGGATATCCATTGCATCCCTACCCTGAACCTAAATAAATACATATTCAAAGCATTTTTATAAATTTTTAATGAAAATTTGTATTTGGCTAAAACAAAATTTTGAAAATTTCAAAAGTATAATCACCAAAAAAATATTTTTTTTGAACAATAAAAATGAAATTATAGGTCCTTTTTGAAAATTTCATGAAAAAATATTCAGAAGTTTTTGAAATATCCTGTGCGTTACGCCCCAAAATGTCATTTGGAGAAAAATGATTTCAAAGTTTTGAAAATGCTGCTTCAGCCATAAAGCAGGTATAATTCTAAAAGCCAAAACTTCTGTTCTAATGGAAATTTCAAGGAAAGAATTATAACAAAATGTTCAGGAAAGATATAAGATTAACATCTAAAAAATAAAATTTTGTAGCTTTATGAGTCCTGGGACCCCTTAAGAAATTCTAGCCTTGTAGTGTATGACAATGACACAATGAGGATAACATAAATATTGTATCACTTGAAAACGCTAAAATTTTCCACATATAGATCACATTGATTAAAAGCTCCGCTCTTGGATACACTCAAAAACTTGCTTTCAAGCTTATTCAGATAATTCTGTCTACGGAAGATTCTGTGTGCAATGTAAATCTGTCTAATGTGAAGATATTTGAAAGTTACTCACAATGATTTTCAATACAGTAAATGCTGTCTAAGGCAGAATACTATCGATGATGAAATAATTTTCTTGGTTTCGAACAATTTCACGTTAGACTGTAATACGGATGGGGCAAATATTCGACCACTATTCAGTATTCGGCCCTTTTGCCGAAT
Organism: Maratus speciosus; assembly: GCA_963932465.1. Taxonomy (NCBI): domain Eukaryota; kingdom Metazoa; phylum Arthropoda; class Arachnida; order Araneae; family Salticidae; genus Maratus; species Maratus speciosus. The sequence continues at coordinate 667,275,760 of OZ010786.1, read as the reverse complement.
ATTGAAGGCTTATTGACCGAATACTTCGGCCAAATATTTAGAGATATCTCACTGAATAATGCTAAAATCTCGCCGAATAGGGAAAAATATTTTGCCAAATTAATTCAGGATAATTTTTTTTTAATTTCTTACAATTTTTTTTTTTTTTTCTAATCCAAATTGTTTACTTTCTGGCACATTCATGAAGTCATTCTCATTCTTACTTGCACAAAATGTACAGCTATTCAGATATTAAAAAATATACAGCCTTTCTGTATTTCAAAGTTGGGGATCTTTTAGAAAATGCTGCCCAAATTGGAGATTGAATTGTCCGGGAAATATCTTCATCAGAGAATGATTTTTTTTTTTATCCTACAGTTTTCACTTTTATGTAATTATTTGCATGATTACTGGCTTTAATATGTAACATTATTATGTATATATATTTTTAATTTACATCTTCCCTCATTCATGTTGTTATCAGTTTCTGTTTATGCTTTTAATGCTTGTTGAATAAGTGAAATATTGTTGAATATTGTATGTGCTGGTTCAAATGTTAAAGATTTTGTTAATATTATGTATTCCACTTTAACCATACCTTTTGCTTTAATGTAATTTGTAATTTAAGGCTTGTGAATCCGATTTCAGGACTAATTCTTACAAATTTTTTTATCATTAGGGACACAAATTCTCAATAATAAAATTTACTTGATTAAAGGTTATTTCAGAAAATATCTCCTCCTGAGTTATGAGAGAGAGTAAGAGTATTATTGATTTTGAATACAAGAAAGGATAAAAGTATCATTTGATAGTAAAAGTGAAGTAAATTCTTTTTATTTTAATGGAAATAACTTACCATTTTTACATACTGAAAATCAATTTGATATACCTTAGAATAAAATAATATAATGCAATTTTGTAATTTTTTTTTGTACTAAAATAAGTTTATCAAATTAAAAAATGAATTTAAAAGTACATTTAGGAGTAGAAATGATTAAGGAGTTCTTATTTTTTAAATTATATATAATCAAAAGTTAGTTTCTATATTAGGAAAAAAAGTTGGTATTCGGCCAAATCACTATTCGTCCCATCCCTAGACTGTAATAGGAATTGCTTTCCTTATGATAATTACAAACAGTGTTGTAGTTGTAAAAAAAAAACAGAGAGTATATGCTAAAGTGATTAACGTCATGCCTAGAGCATATGCTATAGCTTTATTTGAGAAACAGAGGGTATATGGAGCTTCTTTAAAAAATCCAGAAGATATACGGGGTATACCTCTACTACACCCCTGGTTACAAACTTTCAAATAATGCTTTTCCAAACTTTGCTACAATATTTGTGTTTTGAACACTTCACCAACTGTATCACAAAACTCCTAAAGGGGGGGGGGGGGGGGGGAGGGGGGAGGGGGGGGGGGAGGAATCAATCAAAATGTGGAAAATTCCATCCTTCAAGGCACAAATCCCATGCTCTTGATTTGATGATGACTATGAAATTTTTGATTTTTCCAAATTTTAGATAAAATTTTGAAATTACCTGACTTTTCTAGGTTCTTTAGTTTGCATACGAACACAGTTACTGTATTAGTAAGAATAATATACAAGAATTAAAATAACCTGTAGCAACGGTAGTAGCTGCAGTTCCTGTGATTCTCTGAGATGCCGCTAACTGAACTGTAGCAAGACCTGCCACAGATACAACTGCAGGTGCTGATGAGGTTCCAGATGTACTCGTTGTTAAGTTGCGTACCTGGCCAGCAGCTGCAGCTGCTGCAACCATTTCTTGCACCGTCATAGTTGTGGTAGTGGTTCCTGAAACAGCGCCTGTAGTACGTTGGTTGCGAAGATTAGTTGCATTTGATAGAGCAGCTGCAATTGCAGCATTCTAAAAATAAGAAAAAATAAGTTTAAAAAAAAATTCTTCACTTAATTGAAAGAAAACAAGAAAAGGGAACTTTAACAAAATAAAAACTTTTCTCTCAGAGTATACATATTGATAATTTATAACACTATGGCTTGTTAAGATTGCACGGCTGTTAAAAATATACACAAATAAAATTGTGTAAGTACAGTTTTCAATTACTTTTACATGTAAAACATACTGAGTAACTGAGAAAATGAATGGCTATAACATTTCTGCTACACATTTTTTTATTATTATATAATTTTTCAGCTGGTATGACTGAATTAATTACTATTTGGTCTTATTGATTGTCTTTTCAAATTCAAAAGTCTTTTGTTGAACATGCACCTGATAAATCTAATTCCATGCATAAGTTACATGTTATGTGTATGTGTGTACACACAAAAGTGCATATGGGTTTTTTTTCTCTAAAAATAAGTTATCGTTGCATAAATATACAGATTTATATGCTGTTCTGACAAGGTGATTTAAGTTCACTCAGATGCCCAAATCAATTGATTCTACAAACAAACTAGATTAACTTTAAGTAACCAATGGATAAGAAAGCCCGCTATTGTCAGAGCCTCCAAATTAACTCAGCTTATTTTAAAAACCACGAGATCTAATTCTAATCCAACTTCCCTGGATTGCAGAGCATTTTGCTCAGTGTACAGAACATATGTGAAAACCATTTTGAATTGAAAACTCACATACATTTCACAAAATACATTTTTACATTTAACCCGTTCATTACAAGCCAAAACGGGCAAATATTTTTATATTCAATCGCACTACAATTTACTTTTTTTTCTTCTTTCTGATTGATTCCTCTTGAAAATATCCTAGTATAAGTAAATGGCAAAGATTAGTTTTCAAAAAGTGGTATAATAGAAATTAGTTCACAGGGCATAACCAGTATGTTCCAACCAGTAATCAAAAAGTTAATGTACTTTTTTAGTTGCCTACTAATAGCACCAAAAAGCATTTTTACATGAAAAATAACAATTACTCCAATTAGAAAATTTATTAAGAGTGATACTTACTTAACAGCCTCGAATCAAGTGTAATCAGGTAAAGAAATTGACAAAATTTTCACTATTTATAGCAGCCTTTTTGATTATGATTATTTAGTGTTTAAGTGCATCGTTCGACATATCTGATGATTTTGTGTTTATTTATTGATGCAGTTTTAATTTTGTTACAGAATATTATCTGGAAACAAAAGCTGAACTATTCAAAATTTTTAAGTGTAAACAGGTTAATCTTTTGTAATCATGCTGGACACAATAGCGATAGATTTACAATAAAAATTCATGTTTGAAAATTATTTTAACAGACACAAAAAAATTAGCAAATTGAGATACAGTTTTCAGACAAATTGCATTTGAAAGTACTTTCTACTCCTATTCGATGGTGTGAAAATCAGAATTGTACAATAATTAGAAGTTAATAAATTTGCGAAACAGATTGGTCAAATAATTGCCGCTATCGATATGGCATTACTCACAGACATGTTTTTCTTTATAACATAGATGCACTTATTAGTTTATGATATAAATTTTACTTGCAAAGCAAAGATTTAATAAATATTTAAATTATTCATCATATTTAATAACCATCTAAATTTGGGTTACAAATACTCAGATTTAAACATACTAAACAGAATGCTATACAAACAGGAAATAAATGTGAGTTAGGATCCCAAATTCATTATATGCTTTGGGCACCATACTGCGTAAGTAGAGTTCTGACTACTGTTATTACCACTGACTGACTGTTCAGATTCATTTTGTTCAATGTTTCTTAACTTAATTCCAAATCCAACAGCCTTTTTGGTGTTGTTGTATCAGATATCAAATGTGATTCTTATTCAACTAATCTAATGATAGTTAAATGCTGCAAGAAATCAATCAAATCTTTAATAAAGGTAATTTAAACTAATATTAAATTAACTACCAAAAATAAAAATTATTAAAATTCATATAAACCACTGAATAAAATCACTATTAGCAAGATTTTGTCATGGGAGAAAAAAAAATATTTATTTTGAAGTTAAGTATTTACAGCCTATAATTAAATGTTTCTGAAGTTCCTCCACACAAAAGAATTATAATGCTAAATATATAATAATCTTTTTTACTTTCTTCTATCTTTACAAGAAGAAAGTATTGGATTCATGAAAATTTTCGAATTCTGGTTTTCGACGGATTTACACGTTTTAGGGGTCAGAGAACCCGAAAAACATGTTTTTACAAAATGTCTGTCTGTGAGTCTGTCTGTGTGTATGTGACACAAATTTTGTGGGCGCTCTATCTCAAGAACTAATGCACGGAATTTAATAAAAATTGATATTCAGTTATTCCCTAATACAAATTGATGCTGATTAGTTTTTGGTGCAAATCACTCAACAGGTGGCGCTGCTATGCTGCATTTTATATGATTTCCGAAATGGCTCTATCTCAAGAACTAATGCATGGATTTTCATGAAACTTCAGATTCTGTTAGTCCTTGATATGACTTGATGCTGATTACGTGTTGGTGCAAATCGCTCAACAGGTGGCGCTGCTATGCTGCATTTTTATGATTTCCGCAATAGCTCTATCTCAAGAACTAAAGCACGGATTTTCATGAAACTTCAGATTCAGTTAGTCCTTGATATGACTTGATGCTGATTACATGTTGGTGCAAATCGCTCAACAGGTGGCGCTGCTATGCTGCATTTTTTACAATTCCCGCAGTGGCTCTATCTCAAGAATTAATGCATGGATTTTCATCAAACTTCAGATTCAGTTAATCCTTGACATGAATTGAAGTTTTGTACAGTTTGGTGTAAATTGCTCAACAGGTGGCGCTGCTATACTGCATTTTTTACAATTTCCGCAATAGCTCTATCTCAACAACTAATGCTTGGATTTTCAACAAACTTCAGATTCATGTATACTTTGATATGAATTAGTGCTGTTTGTGTTTTGGTGCAAATCGCTCAACAGGTGGCGCTGCTATGCTGCACTTTTCAGAATTTCCATTATAGCGGTATCTGAAGAACTAATGCAACAATTTTCACTAAACTTCAAAATCAGTTAATCCTTGATATGAATTGACATTTTGTACATTTTGGTGTAAATCTCTCAACAGGTGGCGCTGCTATACAGCATTTTTCACGATTTCTTCAATCGCTGTATCTCAAGAACTAATGGACATATTTTCATCAAACTTCAGATTCAGTTACTCTTTGATATGAAATGATGCTGACTACGTGTTGGTGAATATCGCCCAATAGGTGGCGCTGCTATGCTGCATTTTGCACTATTTCCTCAATAGCTCTATCTCAAGAACTAATGCACGAATTTTCATCAAACTTCAGATTCAAGTACACCTTGATAAATGTTGATACTGATTATGTGGTTGTGTAAATCGCTCAACAGGTGGCGCTGTTATGCTGCATTTATCATGGTTTGAGCAATAGCTCTATCTTAGGAACTAATGCACGGATTTTCCCCGAACTTCATATTCAGTTAGACATTGACACATGTGGATGATAATTAGGGTCTGGTGTAAATCACCCAATAGGTGGCGCTGCTATGCTACATTTTGATGGATTTACACGATTTCATGGACAGTAATATCTCAAGAACTAATGCACGGAATTTCATCTTTTTAGAATCCTCATGATGAGCATAGATGCACTGTGATAATAAATTTTGAAGTATTGACAAGTATGAGATAGAAGAAAGTTTTGTGATAGCCACAACATACTAGTTTTAAATTATATCCAGTAAAACAGTGTGTGCAAACTCAGTTATAACTAAGGTGTTCTGGGTGAAAAAATGGGGGAGAAAAAAAAAAGATGAATGAGAACAATGAAAAAGTGGATGTTCTCAATCGCATTTCATACAAAATCATAGGAGACTAGCACCATCTGTTGCTCACTTTTTCAACCTAGAGCTTACTTAGTTACGGCACCCAACAAATTTCTATAGAGCAAGAATTTATATCAAACTCGGCTGAACAAATAATGGACTAGATCCACTTTGGGGTTTTGAAAGTGTCATATATCTTTCTTTTTTTTAAATTACTGATTCATATGAAAACAAAACTCAGAATGCAAAACCAGTTATAGAGTTTGCTTTTTAGTTAAAATTTTGCAAGTCAATTAAGAAAAATCATGAGCCAGTCAATAGAAAAACTGTAACAGGAGCTTTTTAAGCGCACTTAACACAAATACGTAAATATTATTAAGAAAAGTGGTACATTTTGTCTATTTTTCATTTTTCTACAAACCTCAAGGCCTTCAGATGTGGAAAACTGTTAAGTTACACATACGAGTATTCAAAGGCACTGACACTGATAAGTTTTTTTGAATAAATAAGCGAAGGAAGGAAGAGTTAGTTTAATTTTAGAAAATACGAAAATTGAAACAAGTCAGTGCTACATAAATACAGGTTGAATTGGCATATTTTTCTTTTTTTACTCATTAACTAATACAATCCACCACCTCTCAATTGTTGGTAGACGGGAGAGAAGATAAAAACTGAGATATTTGCAAAGGAGCATTTAAATAATTTAATTATTTCAGGAAAGGGAAAGTTTGCCAATTTACATATCAATTATTTATTCCCTATTGTAAAGCTTGCGAGTCATGCACGAATTATGCTAGTAATGTAAACCCCGTGGTTCTTACCTGCACAGCTCCTTGGGCAGAAATGGATGAAACTCCCGCTTGACCCAGAGCTTTAGTAATAGTGGCAAAAGTCCCTGCTGCAGTTCCAGGGGATGTATTGACCATAATGCTGCTTGTCAATGACTTGGCCAGAGTGGCGGCAACAGCTGAACCTGGCTGCAAGTTGCCCTTGCTTAACTGAACTTGCTAAAATAAAGAATGATTTTAAAATGTCAGATTATGGTACATCCTGTGACAAAACTGAAGGGTTGAAACAAGCTTAACATTGTTAAATTATAATTACTTATTTCATAAAGTATGGAATTTAAAAAGGAAATAAACAGCACATCAAATAGATATATAAATATACACTATTTATTGAGAATACAGAACCTGAAATTCTGGATGACTCAATTCATGAACAAACTATAAAGTCCCATCTAAGAGAATTTCACAGGTGGAAGCTAGAGTTCTGCATTAGAGATGAGACGGGCTTAGCCCAAGCCTGACACGGGCTCGATTTTTATTCCAGCCTTCGGCTCAGGCTCATTCTTTCTGAAATTTTCAATTTTATTTATTCTCGTTTAGAATAAAAAAATAAACTTTTTTCCCCCTTAAAAATTACATATTACACTGCAAGTCATTTTAATGCTATTTTGATCAGAATGAAAGAGAAATAGATTTTTTCCTCCCTCTTTAGTAATAGCAGAACACTATTTTAAAGGAAAAATTGTTATATTTTCTAATTTATGTCTGGCATTGACGGCGAGTAATGACCTGTTGATGTGGCGCCATTAGGATATTTTAAAATTGGAATGCTCATTTATTATTATTTTTCTTACAGATCTAAAGCAAAATAAATATATATATATATTTTTTAGTGAATCAGCATTAACTTAAGGTTTGCAAATTTTTAGTCTTCTATTGTCTTTGAGTACTAATCGCTCCTTATATGAAAAAAACATTAGCGATTCTATGCATTTTTCTTCTTGAACTCTGTTCACTCTCTGACTCTTCTCTTCACATTCACAAAGTCACTTTCCTACGTAAGTAGATAAAATTGGCATGTATTGCTATTCCCCATAGAAAGCAATCCAGCAGTGTTTCCTCTTTTCCTATAAAAGCATTGGATCTTTCAGCTAACGGTGTCAAATTTTTAATTTAAGCTGATTTTCAAGGACATGAGAATTAAGAAGGATGTACACCTTTTTTAGGAAAATAGAAAACATTGTTCGATTCTTCATCATATAAGTTGTAATTTCTGCAAATTTCATTCATTTATTCATGAAATGCACTTCGTTAATGTGTCCATCAGATTTACTTGTTGCGGGAGAAAAATATGAGAATCTTTTTAGCGAAGTATATTTTTTATTTGATATTGAACTTTTCTTTTGATAAGATTGAATGTTAATTCCATGAAATTAATTACATGTGCCGGGGATTAACAGTTATTTTCATGCAAGAAGTTGTTAAAAAATGAGATACATTTAGACAACTTTTAAATGCAATTTTTTTAAAACTTTTTTTAGGTATACTTTCAGTATCAGGCTTGGGCTCTGATGACACAAAATGTTTCGGCTAGGATTTGAAATTGTCAGGCTCGGGCAGGCCCGAGTTCCAAAATGTGAGCCCAAACTCATTTCTATTCTGCATCAGGTCAGGTAACCTGATCCATCTCACAATTCAGGTTAGTTTGGTGTTCATTTTTTAGGGTTTCGTTCATCTGACGAAACCCTATTCGTTTCGATCCTTTGTCTGTATGTCCGTCACAGTGCCCGTTCTCAGAAACTATATATGTTAGAGACTTGAAATTTTGCATACTTATAAGCTGAACACCTCACATCAAAAGACAAATAATAAAATTTTGAAAAAATCTTATATTTAATCCTCTGGGTTCCAACTTGTGTATTTTAAGCTTTTTTATCTAACTGAGCCCTTAATTAAATTGAAGACTTGAAATTTTGCATAATTATAACTAAACACTTGCAATCACATGACAAATCATAAAAATTTCAAAAAGTCTTACATTAATTACCCTCCAGGCTCTAACTTGTGTATTTTAAGCAATTTTTTATCCTCCCCCTTTTCATCCGGGGGCACTTTTCTAACTTTTGCCGACACCACTTTGACCACTCTTTCACATTATGCACCATAGACTTGCATATTTTAGTTCCACTTTTTACCGCCAGTGGGGTCTACCTACCCAGGGTGCTATGGACCCGATTCCCTCAACGAATATATCTATGGATAGATTGTAAAACGGAGTTTCGTTCGGATAGAGGTTTGTTTAGAATAGAGTGCACCCCATGGTTTCAAAATGTGGAACTAACAGATTTTGCAAAAGGATAAAGTGTTTTCAAAGGAATATTAAACGAAACCCTCTATGCGACCTGTGATCATACTTACCCACTTGTTTCATTGCAGGTTAGTTTGACTGTAATTGTTTCAAGGTTCGGTTTAACCAGATTTTCAAAAGAAAGTCCAGAATATTGTTTAAGATAAAAAATATATATGACTGTAGATTATTATTCTGCAATTCCTTTAAAATTTAAATTAATTTTCTTTCATTTTAGGTTTGAGTTCAAGCATGTTGGGTTTCAGGTAATGAAAATATTTGTTGGGTTCAGACTGACTACAAGAAAATTTGCTGTTTTGGGACAATGATGAAGAACGAAAAACAATGCAACAACCACTATGAAATTATGAACACAACAACGGAATGAAAACAATTATTAAACTAACACAGCACTTGATTAAAATTTTCTGAATTATTGACAGGTTCTTTCAATGTGCTGTCATGTTAATTTAAATAGTTATGCCTATAGTTAATTTAAATATTATATTAAATTCAGGGATTTATATAATTATTTTTATATCCCCTAAACAGTTCTATTCCTCCACCTCCCTATTTACAAATGTTTAGCGTCCAAGTTTTATTTTAAAGGGTTGTCTACTCAATCCAGTGATTAGCATACTAGCCACAGAATCAGGAGCTTGGGATATTCTTCACAGGTTCGAAACCAACAGTAAAGAGAATGATAATGCAGGTAACTTTCCTTTTAAAAGTTATTCCTGTAGGCAAGATCCTATGGCAATATGATCAATTCTGGATGTTTGACGCAATCCCTCCCTCTTCTTAACGGAAGCAAAGTGGCTTTAACAAAAAGATACATTTTATTGAATAGATAGGTATTTTTTATTCAGTGAAAAGGCACTTTTCTTAGTTCCGGTTGAGTATTTGTACTTACAGTATACATTACATATTGTATTATAGAACAACAAACAACTTAATCCCAAAGAAATTATATTATATGTTACTAGTGTTGACTCTAGAAAAAAAGGGCCGCTGGGTGGGAAATTTTCAAAAAGGGAACACTATTCTAAAAAAAAGGATACATTTTTTCAAAGAGAGAACACTATTCTAAAAAAGGGCACACTTGTGCCTTGTTCAAAAAAAAATATTTCGAAATGGTTTGCTTAGCGTCCCTTGAATTTGAGATATTTTCCCGGGATCAACTGAATTGCCACAGGGCACATAGGAAGTGTTAAAAAGGACATCCTGGCACATCGGAAGGGTTTAAAAGAGCCGCCAGGCACTGCGCCCTGCTAAAGTGGCTTAGAGTCAACACTAGTTACACTTTATTATTTTAACACAATCATACAGATTGGTAAAGAATTGATACTGAATGCAGTTAATTCAAACTATAAGGTTATAAAAAACTATCTACTAAACTCGTATTATTGCCTAATCACTTTGATCTTTATCTTTTTTAAAACATTTAAACTGCATTCTACATAAAAAGAAAAGAAACAATATGTGATACTTTGAAAAAATTACTAAGAGAAAAGTAGATAATGGATTGGGCAAGGTGTGTTTTCAATTAAAAAATGGTAAGGTTGCAACCCTTTAAAAAAAATGCATAACAGAAACACTAAAAAAAATGCTGGTAAAGAGACTCTCTCCGTCTAGGGAAAATAAAGAATTTTAAGCCCTGGCTGTATTTTTAAAAGCCTTGAGGGGGAAATATAATTTTAAAATATGGTGATTCCTTTTAATAGGTGTCTTGGTGTTTTTTAAAATTGGGCTTAAGAAATTGAGATTGTTTACTGAATAATATAAACAGTTATGAAAACAAAACAGATGAACTTTTATGTATGCATTAAAAAAATGCTTCTTAAATTACTCCTGTTTGTGTATATAATAATAGATAAGTGGCTTGTGTATATAAATTTACAGGTTGTGTAAATATTAGGTAAATAGTTTGTGTGTATGAAACAATGAACTGCTTGTCTGAAAGCAGTAAAAATTTTTCGTCTCTTGCCAAGGATTTTTTCAAATTTTGTCAATGCCCTCATAAAAGTGAGGTGCCAAAAAACATGAACTAGTTAAGTAGTGTTATTGGCAAACCTGCAATTGCTGAGCTTGAGCAAGACTTGCTATGACGGCTTGTGCCTGATGAGGAATCAAACTTGCAGCTCCGGTCACAGTCACAGTTGACTGCTGCTGCACCTGCCTTTGACCTGATGGATGCTCTGCCACCTGAACAACTGTTTGAGCAGGCACCTGAGCAGCAACCACAGCAGATTGAAGACTTTGAGCCTAAAAAAATTAATTAATCATTGAGATAACTAATACTAATTATTAACATCAATCTCTTTAAATAAGTGTTACAATTTTTATGAATTTGTAAAATATTCTTTGATAATTGAAAAAAAAATAACTAACAGTTTGTATATAATATCTAAATGTGTAATATATACTTACATGTTATATGTAATTATTATAGATATAACTAAAATTTTGAGCAGCTTAAAAAATTATCTTTATGCAGTAAAACCTGCTAAAATGTAATTGTTAAGGACAGGTAAAAAAATTTCATTTCAGACAGGTTTCTGTCTTACAGCAAAAGCACCTTATAACGAAATCGAAAGTGCTTCAAAGATTTGCTCATTCTAACGTGCTTTCGTTGAAACATTATAACAAATTATTTCTTTATACAGTAAGAACTCCAATTATATAGACTAAAGTGAATTATACTAGAGAGGAGTGCAAGTCCGCAAGAATAAATAGTTCTGTACTGAATCTGAAAGAAATGGCCTATTAAATGTCTTTTTTTCTACATTTTCATATGAAAAATGATTGACTCATTAATCAAAATTGATTGAGCTTAATATATATTCATTTTTATGATAAATATCTAATAATAATCAAGGAAATGTATTTATTCACACAAAAAGTTTTTGGCGAGGATTTGGCGTCGTAGAAGGAAATGACTAGTAACCTTAGAAGACACCCCCCCCCCCCTAGAGTTCTGTGGGGTGGTGTTCAATAGATATATCCTTATCTTATTATCAGAGATTGTAGATTTTTGACGTCCAATGAAAAATTTCTTTTTTTAAACTATTAAATATAGAGAAAAAATTTCAATGGATTCAAATTTTCCAGAAAATTTCACCTCAAGTACATACCAAGCATATGGATGAAATATTTAAAGTAACAAAGAAAAAATTCTTTTGCAAATTAAAACGAATAAAAGAAGCTCTTTATTTTAAGGCTGTTCTCAAAAACTATTTTTCCCCGCTCAACAATGGGAAACTTTCTATTTTAGGGCTCGTTTTTAAATGCAAAAACAGGATACTTGCAGGCATGATATTTGAAGGGATTGGAAATCATTTCCAGTAAATTAATTACAAGAATGGATTTTTGTCTATTTATTTATTTAATTTACTGGACAATCACGTTGGATAGAAAATTTTGATGGATTAGGCAATTTCACCTCAAATAAACATAATGCATATGGATAGAATATGTAAAATAACAAGAATTTTCCTTTTTGGGTGAATTAAAACAAATCTTTTTTTTTTTCATTTTTAATGCGACTTTTCTTAAGTACATTCACGATATAATTTCCATCCTTCCACATACAGAAGTTTAAACTATTCTTATTTTACTTAGAAAGAATTGATCAGGAGTTAATTTGTCTTTTAAACAATGGTATAAATTCAATATTTTAACAGTATTTTAGACACAAAAACAAGAAAAAATTCACCAATTATTCATAATGCATACTATAATTTTATACATAAATGTAAGTTAATTTGATTTGATAAGTTAAATTATAATTTAATTGGGGTGGGGTGGGGTGGGGTGCCTGAACTAAAACACAACTTTTTTCCTTATAAATTAGTTATTTCTGAATAATTTTGTACATTATATCATCGTTAATTTTTAAATTAAGCATCTGCTTGACAATCACAAATGCATTTCGTTTGGCGATTTATTCTGTGGTTCAAATTTTCAGCAACCTTTCACCCTACAAATTTCTCCTTTCTTTATCATTTGTCATTCATTCCCCGAACTTCAGACTTGACACTTGCTTTCTTTCACCCTCTGTTAATTTAAAGGGGGCTACTTTCCGATACATTTTTTAATTCATTTTTGTTGGGAAACACGGAGAATTGGCAGCTGTTGTTATCCAGAAACAATGTAATCGAAAAACACTTTCATTATTTTAGTAACTGCAAAAGTCCTTTTTCAAAAAAAACTGTGAAAGTTGGCGTTTCGAACCAAGTTTTCGGTTGTGACAGTGACAGAAAGGACAAAAACTTGTCTTCACATGTTTAAAACTGCTTTTAAGTTTTAACTCACTAACTAATACATTTATCAAGAAAAAAAAAATGAAAAATGCATTTCGATTCCAAATCATTTCAATAATCAGTCCTGCCAAATTTATGCCTTACGTTTAAAAATGAGTCCGAAAATATGCCAGAAATTTTTTTGTTTTTGAACAGGGAACTTGAGAAGAGCCTTAAGCTCCTGTCCCTGCAGGCGAAGACACTTGTGAGCTAATGCTAATTCTATGGGGAGGTTATTTTCTAATATTTCGTTTGCACTTTGACATTTTCAAATACTTTTTTTTGCATTGGATAGCTGAGGTCCATCTCTACATCGCTCCTTTTTTACTTTTTCGATTTTGGTTACAGATATTTTTTAGAATGACACTTTCGTTTTCGGAACCAGTTTCAAAAGCCAGAACATCAATTGCTTTTTTGATCGGCTACAATTTTTTTCCATCTACAATGGCAACAAATTTTTATAATTTAGACACATTGTAACAGATATTTACACAATAAAATGAAATAAAGATTGTTATTAGTATTTAGAAAACATTAAAAAATACCAATAAATGTATTGGTTCATAAAAAAAGAAAAGAGAATGGAAGTTTGTTTGATTTTTATGTGAAGTACATGGTTTGTAAATAATGTGATCTGTCAGTTAGATAATTTGTAAATGTTTATGCTTAAAATATAGGTTTCTGATTTAATAGATTTCTTTAATTAAAAGCAGTTCTGAAATAAACTCTAAGAGTTTGAGTAAACAAAAAGTCTGAGGATTAAATTTCTCAGATCCTCCCCCTCCTCTTTTTTATACTTTTAATATTTTCTTTGCATCAATTCAAAGAATGCTAGAATTATTTAAATGTTAAATAGCAGATAACATCAATAAGTAGAAAAATCACTTTTTCAAAAGCTAAAATGAAAATTTGATGTGCAAAAGAGACTTACTCCTGCTGGCTGATTTTTTTGCTTCTCCCTCTGGATTCGTTCTTGACGATTGCTGGCTATCTCCATGGGTGAGAGAGGTTCGTCATAGTTGATACCACAATCATTCAAAACAGACAATCCTTTTGGAATCTTTTGTGTCTGGGTTTGGATCTTGACACTTTCGGCTTGAGCTTTACGCTTCTGAGCCAGCTCAACAATTCCTTTGCACCTTTTAAGGAAGATGCTCGTATAAGCAGCATTGCTGTCCTGTTGATACAGATGGCTTGTTTTCATAGGACGGTTATTCTTTGTCTATAACATAGAAATGAATTCCAGTCAATGTGCAGTTAGTAATTTTTCTTGTGTTTAAAGAAAATAATTAATTCTTATAATATGTTTAAAGATCAATCTTTATACTTTCAGAAATCCACACAGCTCACGACCAGAAGCTTATTGAATTTTAGATAAACATTTTTTTTTAAACAACTTTTATAAATTAAAAAAATATATATGACTTATGGAAAATAACCTACTTAGAGAAGCTCCTCTTATTATTTTCATGCTTTACTTACACTTAATTCAACCAAAACATACTTAAAAAATATTCTGCTAATTAAAAATGTGTCTCATTCACTTCAAAATTGTGTTTATAAATTTTAATATGTTATAAAAAGAAGCAATTGCATGCTTTTCATGAAAAACTTTGTCTATATCATATGCATTTGCAGTTGTCATATTATTTTGTGAATCTTATTTCCAGAGTAATATGAAGATATTTAAAAATATTGCAGTCATTTAGAGGATTAAGGTTGTTTTCTTTTTATAACTTGCTCTTTTTCATTTATTTTTTAAAAAAAATATTTTACCTTATATATTCCTTTTGTTTTCTTTGGCTTCTTGGGATTGTTGTCGTAAACGATTTTGCCTTCTTCCCTCAACATTATAACATTTTCAAATCGAGATTTGCAATTTCTAGCTGATCTGTATACTCGGCTCACAGAATTGACAGCATCAGCTGCCAGATCCCAATTTGGGGTGTGACCAGGCATCAGGATTGTTAAGCTCAGAGGTATACCTTGCTGGTCTTGAATAACCTATGAAAAATAAAAGTATGAAATAATAAAATATTAATACTTAGTAATAGTTAATAATACTTTACTAACAAATTATGGTACAGCAAAATGCTGCAACAAATTATGGAATAGTACTAGTTTTAAATTTAAAAATAACGGGAAGAATGAGAATATTTTTTAATTTAAAGATTTTGATCTATGCATATTTAACAAAATTTTACAAAACAGAATTAATTTTACTTTCTCATTTATGTTAAAAAGAAATACACCATCTATGACAGCTTTAAGATTTTATAAAATGGAAAAGGTTTTTCGCTAGAACTTAAAAGGGTGAAAAATTATTTTAATTTATGTATTATAGTGAAAATCTGATAACTTAATCAACTCATTGATGAATTAATAAGTTGATGAAAATAATCATTTTGACACAATCTCAGCTGTTTTGAATTCCAGAAAAAGAAATAAATTTCCAGCTTCATTTTTCCATGGGAATTAAAATGATTATTAAAATGGGATTTAAACTAATCAAGAGGAAAATAAAAGTGATAAATACACCAATTTAATAACTGTAGTAAAAGCTTTAGTTTTATAAATGAAAATATATGCACTTTAAATATATCATTTTTACAAGAAGAAATTGAATTTGCTATTTCATTCCCTGTGTGGAGAATAGTCACAGTGCTAGTATACAGGGTGTAAATTTTAGAAGGGCATTTAAGACACATGGGAGCCACAAACTTTTTAAATAGGCTAATAACAGCATTAAAAAATATATAAATCATATGAAAGAGCTCCCGAGCAAATAATCCAGCCTGCTAGCTTAACATAAATTTTCAATAGTACATTTTAAAGATATACTTTGAAAAATATAAATGGTAATCTACTGCATATGACAAACATTAGGAGTACAAAAGTATCTAGCTAACCTGCAATATTGAATAATCTTCACTAATAAGCCATTCCGACTTATCCTGAGTAACATCTGGTGTAGGCCTGTTGACAACAATGGGAGGTTGCTTCAAAGCAGCAAATGTAGGAACAGGCTTGCTCAAAGAACTGGCTCCAACCATTAACCCTTTCACTTTCTGCAACTTCACCTCCCTCCTCATCTTGAGAATGGCAGCAGAGGGACGATCAAATAAAGATCTTGGAATATTAACCATGTCATCTTTGCGAACCTTTTGCTTGCGTGTGGTTGTGGAAGCTAAAATATATTGTGACAATTAACTATCAAATATGAAAAAATATGCATAAGACAATACTATGGGATATAAAAAAGGAAAGAAAAAGTTTGAAATGCCAAAGTGAAGATCTTTGAGTGAATTTTTCTAAACTTTCAGGATATTTATGCATGAAAGGATAAGAAGGAAAACCTTTTTTAAAAATTTTAAATTCCTAGTTTCTTTTTCCCAACTTTTAATTTAATATTTCAAACTAAATTTGACCCTTTTAAATTTATTTCTCAGCCCTTCATTTGTTATTTCAAGAATTTAAATTTGAATTAACTTAAGATAAAAACTGCTGATCTAAATGCAACCATTTATATATTTCACGTATTTAGTTCTGATGAAAACAATTCCCGAGAGAACTGCACAATCTGACACAGATATCAATCAAAAGCAATTAAATCAATTTAACGTTTCTCTCAAATTGACTCTTTCGCCTCCTACTGGGGGAAATTAGAAGTTTGCCATAAAACCAGATTGCACGATAAAAATGCTTTTTTGGTAAAATGGTTAGCTAATAATCACTATGAACTCTGGACACAGGGCCTGACTTAAAAGAGATTAGTATGGAACTGAAATAATAAAAATCAGGCCCTAAATGAAGTCTGTATAACTATTGGCTATCGATTGCAATACTCAGCTAATGTCACATGATGACAACTTCACAGTAATTTAGAAAGCTGATGAAAACTAAAGTAACAAGAGCATATATTACATGCGTATAGCCTTATTCAAAAGTGTTCCTAGGAAATGTCTTACTGAAAGACTCTACTAGAATAGGTTAATTACTTGAAATAAAAACAATAAAATCTTATTGTAGTCTTATTAGCCAAATATTGAAAAACTAACATAATAGGTCAATATTATGCAAAACAGGCACACCTATAAAAGACAAAGAAGCAGTAACAGAGCTACAAGGGTAATTAATAAACCTCCAATTAAATATACAGCTAATATAAAATTAACACTATTCCGGATACTTTCCTTTTATAGAGGTGTTGGCAAGATTGAGAAAGTGGACTTGGCAAGAGAAGAAATATTTTCACAAGTAGCTACTGCAACCAATTTAATCTGATGAGGCAACTTATTCACTCTTTCATACACACAAGCTATTTGTTCAGTATCTATACAATTCGTTTAACATATAGGTTTACATGCAGAAGTCATTTATCTATTAGATACAAACATAAGTAATTTGTCTAAAAACTGTAACCAGAAGATATTGTCTTACACACATCAGTTTTATTTTCATAGCTGTTGAGTAAGTGCGATCTTAAATTCTCCCCACTCATGTTAAACTTATGGGTGTGGAATGCTTTCATGTATTTAAAATATCTCTTCAGGAAAATAATATTTTTAACCTCTTTTTCCAGTATACTGTTCTTAAATTAAAGGATATCTCTTTTTCTAATTTCCTGAAGAAATATTTTTAAAATATGAATGCATTCCACACTCATAGATTTAACATTAGCGAGGGGAATTTGAGATCTCACTGGCCAACACCTTTAAAACCGAACTGCCATGCTGTTAAAAAAGCACCAAGTCCTCTATAAAAAAGGAAGTACCCTATTTCCTTATTAAAGCACCTAGGCAAATTTAACCAAGGTAAATAATATGTCACAAATCATTGCCACTCATATAACTTTTTTGCTTTACACACACATTCTGACTGCAACTGCTTTAATTTAGCATCATTCTCTTATTCAATGTATTATTCATGATGATGACAAATAAATCATTTAAGACTCTCAGCAGAATTACCCACATTCTTTCAACATTTTTCATGAAAGTATCCATATTTGGTTTAAAGAAAAAAAAAAAAAAAAAAAAAAAAAAAAAAAAGACAGTGAAATGAGTGTAACCTTCATTCTCCAAATCCTCTTATTATTATAAGCAACTGAAAGTCGTTTACCAAGAGAATAAGCAAACTGGAAACTGATAATAGTTTACCAAGAGGAATACATTGATAATCACCATGCAGTTTTATAAAGTAGAATTGAAATAAAGTATGGATATTTAGGACTTCAAGCTCTATGGCAAAGGATGATTCATGTCTTGACAGAGATAAATTTAGGTTTTTTTTTTTTTTTTTTTACTCTTTAAGTCTGCATTGTACGAGTGAAAAAAGTTATTAAAAAAAAGTATTGTGTAATCCTTAACACATTTTTTTTCTTCTTAGAAATCACTATATTTTTCATTGAGTAATGATAATTTAATACCCTAGCTTTTGCACTTTTATAATAGCACTAATAATTAGTAAAATTATCAAATAATAAACTTTACTACATCTATAATTTCAACCATCTGTTGTGCTGTCATTCTCACACAGTAAAATAAAGGTGCAGAACATTACACTCCAAGGAGTCAAACACAGCATGAAGATATGCTCATTTTTTCTGAAAATGCCCCCTTATCATTTTAATTGAAGTGATATAATTGTAATTACAGCTGACAGCACACAATACTTTACCAGCCATACTCTCACATATATATGTGTTCAATAATTAATGTTTTATTTCTTAGCAAGTTTGTTGCATTTGCAAAGTAAAAAGGATGCAAAATTGGCTCAATTTTAGATTAGATTAACCGCTAATAGATTAAATTTCGATATCATCAGAACAAAAGAAAAAAAATGGAGTAGTTACCAATCTAATTAAACCAAATAATGATTTATGTAAACATGCCAAACTTTAAGTATTAAGAACTTAAACACACTTGCGGCAATGTAAAAATTATTTCAAACAATTTGTCCCATTTGCTCCTAATTCCTTTCTTTTGTTCTTATTTTCCCCCTATATCTGTATGCATGTCATATAAAAAATCCTATGATACAATCAACTTTAAGTTTTAAAAAAAGTGCAACTTACCAGAAACAACTGGATCAACATGCTGCCTTTTGGGTTCTTTCTTAATAAAAACTGGAGGCAGACGTGACTCGTGCATGACAGATGGCTCATACCAAAATGCAAGACACGGATCTAAATAAATGTCATTTTCACTCGTAGGAGGTGTTGGAGGAGCCCACGTCTGAAAAATATGATACATATATAAAATTAATAATAATAATAAAATTAATTATAGATGAATCTTTAAATATTCATAATTAATAAAATATAGAAGTGAGCAAAAATAGTGTCAAAATCTCTATTCATACCAAATATAAATTTTTAAAAATAAATATTGGAGTCAAACTAAATTAATATTTACTTAAAGGGAAAAAATACTTTTAACAAGGCAATAAATACCTTTATGTATTCATATTAGACATATTGGAGTTACCACTTTGCTTTTAATATAGAAAAATATGAGTACTATACAAGCAAATTTAGGAACATATGTCGCAGATGTACCGGGGTTGGCATGATTTTTTGGTGCAATTTTTGGCAAGAAAACCCAGTTTTCAAATAGCTGTTAGGGCTAGTATTCAAAAGAAGCATGTTAGTTTTATTTTATTAAGAAACAGTTAGTTTTATTATAAAACACATACATTTATTTTATTACAAAACACACACATTGTCAAGAATATAACAGACTCAGCTACTAATAACAGAGGGCTTTGGTTAATACGCACCATCTGATCCACCAGAATGCTGCATGAAGCTAAAGCTTGCCAAAATTGCCACGGCAGATAAAAAAAGTCACTATTTTGGTGCCAAAAAGAAACCCTGGCATGTCTGTGACATCTGTAACAAAACCAAACACAGCAACAATCCTTTTTGGCACCTGGTATAAATTTAGTACTTGCATTTCTTTTATTATTTAATAAGAATTAGTAACACATTTTTAAAATTATATTTAACTTTTAAGTGCATTTTATTCAAAAAAGAAAAATCTTAATTACTGCAGCATATGCAACTTAAATACTTATATTCTTTATAGGTCTAATTAAACATAATATTGAAAGAAAGATTTTTTTTATGTAACAAGCGATAAATATTAAATTTCCCATTAGGCTTTAAGAAATTAAAATTGGCTTGTATTGCTCTATTAGGAAAATTTTGAATAGATTAGCTTTAAATTTAATAGATTACATTAGCTTATTACAGATACTTTTCGTACTTATTGATACAGCATAAAAATTTTAACATGATCGATAAATTACTGTCTTATATAAAAATGAATAGATAAAACCCATTCAGGATATGAAAGTTAAGGAAAAAAGTGTTAGTTAATTTCAAATAAAAATTTCATTATACATGATAAAAATAAATTGTCAAATTAGAAAGTTTTACTGTGTAAATATAAAAACATTTCCCACAGTATTATTCAGCCGTAGCCGAATAATCATTGCATCTCTAGCATGCATGTCTTTTTTTTGTTTCTAACAACGACAGCTCGTAAAAAAAAATCCCAAACAAACCATATTTTAGAATGCTTTAAGAACATTTTTTGTTGATTTCAAACTTTTAAATTTTGACGTGTTTAGAATCACTCTTAGCAAGTATTTACATCTTAAAATTCATGTTAGATTTTATGTTTTCAATCTCAACATATCCAAAGATATTATAATTTTAGAGCATTTGTCGCACTTGCACCTGCTTGAGGGCAGTTGCACCTAGGTAAAAAAGTAAACCAATTTTAAGCAGAGATTGTCACCAGTATTATCCTGAAAGAAATTTTGAAATTGACTCAGTAATTCCAAGGTAATTGTTATTTTAGAACATTTTCTGTGCATATCACCCTTTTAAATTTCAAAAGGTAAACTGTTCTGCACAAGAATTTACACATAAAAGTATCAGAAATGTAAAAGTTCCAGTTTCTATCCCTAATAATTTCAAATAAATCATAATTTAGAACATTTTTAGAATGCCGTGAGAACATTTCACCCACTTAAATTGTGATTTTTTTAGAAACAACACTTACATCTTAAAAGTAACTGCAATGCTGAATTTGAAGTATCTAGCCCCAACAGTATCACACAAATTGCAATAATAATAATAAAATTCTCCAGCATCCTTTTAAATTTTATAAAAAGCGGGCATTTACGTCTTAAAAGTAACAGACATGATTTAAATCAATCCCACACTTACATATGCTATCTTCTAGTCACAGCCTACAATTTATGGTCAACTGCAAATTTCGCCAACCTGAACCAATTTCGCACCCTCGTCACATGGAGACTAACTGCACTAACCAAATAGTTTATTATATGTTATCTGATACTCAAATTGCCTAAAATAAAAGACAACCCACATTGGAAATGTACAGCTTGATCCAGCAAATTTATGACTTGATAATTTGATAATTTTAGTAGCAATTTTTACCAGCTAATCAATAGAGTCTAAAATATTCAATTATTTAAAACAACAACAAATATACATATACTAGTTGACCCGTCCAGTGTTGCCCGGGCCTGTGATGAAAGATCCTTAAATGAACCTCAAATTTGTATGATTTTATATCTAACTCCATTTTGTCTGAATTTATATTTTTAAATGAGAAAATCACAAAAAAATATTGAATTGAAAATTATATGCTATTTGGTATTTTATTTTCTGCGTAATTTAATTTTTAGAGTCTATGCGTATCGAAAGCGAGAGAAACCGCGACAAAACACTCAGGTTTTTATCGATTTCATTGAAATTTTCAAACATTTAATTTTATAAAAAATATTTCTACCAGTCCAAACGTTTCAAAATTTCTGTAGGTGATGTAAAATCTGATCTATTGAGATGCTATAAAAAGAATGTGTTAAAATATGGATATTTAGTGTAGAAAAAATATAGTCTCTGTGAGGTGCAAAGTGACCTGTGTTTGGTGATATATCTGAAAGGCTTAAAATTCATATTTTTAAAAACCAAATGTAATGATCAGAAGGTGGTTTCAGCTTTAATAAAATATTTTTGGTTTGTCGGTACCTTTAAAATTGTGCCCTGGAGAGGTGTTGTAATAAGGGAGAAAACGACCTTTTTTTAAATTTATTTTCTAAAGGATAGCTGCGATATTTTTTAAAAATTGATTCTGGCATTTCAAACGTAAGAGCATGATATTTCGGAATATGTCTTCCATTTTTAACTTTACTAAGCAGTTTGCTGATGTAAGTTAATAAATACTAATGACAAAATACCTCCCAAAATTCCTTCTTTTCAATCTTTATTTTCACCCAATATGCAAATAAGGCTTCTACGCATGTACGAGTGCATTTTCCCTCTCGCAAGGACCAAGATGAGTTTTTAATGAGAGTGCATTGCGATTGTTAATTAATAATTCAGCTTATAATTAGAAATTTAAAATTCTGGGTCTCAGGTGCACCGGCCTTGGACTAACCTCACAAAAATTTTCAGTCTCTTACATGCCATATATTTTGCTAGCCATTGTGCATAGACACACAGAGCGAAACTCTTTTATTAGTAAAGATATGAGGACATGAGTTTCAAAACTCGCCTTATCCAGAAAATAAAATTTTGGGAAATAGCGAAAAACTTCCAACTGTGTCCATTGGTTGTCATTGTAAACCAAGATTTTACAATACCAGAAACACATGATAAAACTAGTTTTTTTTTTTTTTTTTTTTCAAATTGTAATTTTTTAAAAATTTTGTATAAGGTGAGTTTTGAAACTCACGTCCTCATATATATAAAATAGATAGGTTCACTTACAGGCATTTCTTCTTGGCCATTTTCTGAATAATATATCTAAAAATAAAAAGGTAAATACATTTATAAAAGGGCCAGAATAATTTAAAAATTAACATGCATGAATATCAGTATTTGTTTCAAATTAAATTAATACACTCACTTTTTATCATTTTATTTAAAGTTAAGAGAACTTTCCATTATTTTAATTATTAATCAAACAGGACATAAATAACCCTTTATACACATCACAAATAATTTTTATTGGAATGTCAAAACTATCTTGTGAGAAAAGTAAAAAAACTCATTCAAATAGCAAACATCTTTTCTATTTAAATGAAATCTCATAATTTAAAAAAAAATCTTAAATATCATCTCTACAAAAGTATGTATTTAGTGCTTATTTTTTGAATCCTTCAATTCATGTAACAGTGAAAATTGTGTAAGATAAACACCATCAGCAGAACAAATTTATGATAGCCATATTCACTGCCCTTTTAAAGAGGGCAACTTATTGGGCAGGTGGACAGTATAGTAGGTTTTACAGTACAGTACAGCACTTAAGGCCTATGTTCTGACTGCTTTTTTTTTTACGTACAATATTGAATAAATACACATATTTTTAGTTCAATTGTAATACAGGACGATGAAAAAACACAAAATCCTAACAATATCTTTGTAATATTTTAAAAAATGGGTGTTTTTTACCATTTTATTAACCCTCAACTGGAAACATGAAAATCCCGTGCACAAACAGAACACTTAATAATTTACCCAATAGTGAACTTAAACATTTAATCTTTAATAGTAATGCATTAACAGGACCAATTTTTTTAATATAACAGCATAAAAATATGTTTTGAATGTCGGAGAGAGAAAATATTAAGGGCAGATGTGTTGACGCAACCATCCCACAGACGGTACGTTTCCGGTTAAAGCAAAATTTCATGCTTATGCCAGACAGCGTACACTCTATTCAACTATATATATTTCAATTTCTTTTCTACGACATACTATTATTACACTTATCGGTGCACTGAACTAGGAGTTTTACAATATCTTCAAAATTAACTGAAATATTTCAAAATATGTCAAAAAATGCAAATTTTTTTTTTATATTTGTGTACCTATAAATAATGTAAATTTTTTATAAAAAAATTACTATTTTTTTTTTTATATTTGTGAACCTATAAATTAATTAAATTATCACAAGAGTTTAGATTCTAGTTCAGAACACAGTGAGTACGTATAAAGCATTCTGACAAAATTTTACCGAAATATGTTCAAAACATTTTATGCATAATGGAGTTACTCAAACATGGAAATAACGAAAAAATTGATTTTCCAGAAACCACATTTAAAGATTTCTTATCGATACTGTTTCTTATCTATAAAATTAATCTAGAAGTTTAAGGTTTATTAGTGTTTTTATATAAAAAACGTAAGAAAATCATGCACAGAAATATTGTTTACATTTCTCAAGGCCTTCCTTTGCCTGCTTCCGGTGTTTGACTCATTACTTCCTGTTTATTAAATTGGCCGTAACTACTCTTCTACTAATCTTCTACTAATCGTAGGAATAAAATTAAAACAAATTTGGAATCGTAAAAGATTGCTCTTTCAAATAAAAGAATTTTCATTAAAATGGCCATTTTAATGTAGGCAACCTTTAAAAAAAATCAAATTGCTTTTGGTAAAAAAATGCAAAATACACAGCTCTTTGACAGTGAGAATTAAAAGATCTTCTTATAACGCCATCAAAAAATTTCCCTTTTTCTTCGACAGTGGTCTATAATATGTTTGCCAAGTGTAAACTCAATCAAATGTACAATTTAGTCATTTGTTTACATACAGAACATGAATGTAAAAACACCAAAAACGGAAAATGTAAACAAACACTAACACATATGTATAGTGTCATTATAAAAACGAGTTGGAACCCGTCGAAATTCGACGAATTAAAATGTTTAAAATGGAACTTAGATCGAATTTATAATAAATCTACAAAAATAATTACAATAAAGAATTCATTTTGCATTTGTTATCTAACTCTTAAAACAAATAATGTCTTAATCTAAAATTACCAAAATATTATTTCCAAAAACTTCAACTGCTTAAATTATTGAACTATTAAACTGTATTAGAATACGTAATTAACATGAATAATCATGTTGAAGCTATCGATTGAGGCTCTTACGTTTGTTTTTACGGGATGAAAAATCATTAAAAAGGATTTCGCTTTGTCACATCATAAAATTTTCTCCCATAAAATCTAAACTGTACGTTATTTTCACGTTCTCAAAATTTAAATACGCACCACTCAAATTCACAATTTAAAAGTATTTTAACGCACAATACATTATTAATGAATGTATTTCCAAACTTAAAGTCATGTTTGTCCGATACAACTTTTCATGTGAACATTCGCATAAAATTTAATTCTAATCTCAGTACCCGCGAAATTTTACCCTTAAGAAATTTGCCTTTAGTTATCATAGTATTGGTCAAATATTTAGTTTTATCAAAGAAAATTATCGTTTTGTTTTAAATATGACATCATTTTAACTCACTGAATTATTTTGCTTAGCGTCTCAAACTCAATATCAGCGTAATGTAAAAATATTGAAATATCTTCTTCAATCTTTTGATTTATGAAGAAGAATGCGTGTTTTTTTTAATGGCTGACGTCATTTTCTGTTCAAAAATTTGAAAAAAGTTACTTTTATTTGTAATGTGAAAATGGCATCAATAAGGATCTAATCAATAAAAATAAATAAACCATGAATATTTTCCCTTTACTTTTAATAGAAATGGAGTACTTCAGTTGCCACAATTACAAAATTGGTACTAAAAACTATAAAAAAATTAGCATCTCAAAAATAAATTGAGATAGAGCTTTCAAACAAATTGCATTTAAAAGTACATTTTTTCCCCTATACGATGGTGCAAAAATTGAAACTGTGCGATGTTTAGAAGTTTAAAAATTTGCTGTTGCGAAAATTGCAAAACCGAAATTTCATTTCAAATTTCAAAGTGTTGCCATTCGCAGAATGACGTATGCGTTACGCACAGATATGTTTGTCCTTTATAATATAGATAGTAAATGGGAATGAGATTCAGAGAATTTCAAAATCTAAAGATATACTATAATTTCCATTATTAGATTGTTACCATGAATACAATACTTTTCTTACACTATGTTGTGATATTAATATTGTTTTGTGTACTTTTATAATATTAGATTTTGAGATTACTTTATATGTGGAGTACATTGTAAAATGTGTACTACAGCAATAATCCTAATGTAGCAGAGTTGAGCTTTTTAAGGTCAAATAAATTAAAAATTATAAAGAGAATAATAATGTGTAAAGTATGGGTTTTACTTAAAAACTGTGCAAATGCTGAAGATGAAATGCGGATATGCGGATATAAAAATACTTATATTATTCAACTCCATTAGTAGCAGGAAAATGAATAAACTTCAGGGGGGGGGGGGGATAGTTTTTAAATACTGTATTTTCTGCATACTTTTAGGCTTTGTTTTATCTCTTTGTTATACTGAAAAAATAGAGTGTTTTTTAATATTTCCAACATAGATTAAAAGTGTTTATGAATTTGGCTTGTCTGTTTGTCTGTTTTTGCATGCTCTAACTTGCATAAATATACTCAGATTGTCATGCAATTGATATATGATATCGAGGCTTAGTATAGGAAGTTTAGTATTAAAAATGAAGTGACGTACAATTCCTTTACAAGGGCAATCAAAAGAATTCAGTTACAGTCTATGGGGAAAATTATATGTGGTTTATTTTAATGATGTTACACTATTTTAATGAAATCCCTCAAAAATTCCTTTACAAGGACAGCCAAAAGAATTCCATTACGGTCTATGGAAAAAGTCATTTGAGGCTTATTTTAATTATGTTACACTATTTCAAACATATTGAAATTGATATATACCACTGAGGTGCATCACAAGAGGCTTACTATATAATATTATGTGTATAGCATCCATTGTTCATTTACATGCACAAAAGAAATCAGTTAAAGTACTGCCTGTTTACAATAATTGCTGTCTTAACTGAACTAAAATTTAGAATTCCATATATACAAATCTATAAATTATATACAAGCTGCACAAAAGAATTTGAATCTTTTTACAAATACTGTTGTTAATTCCTGAAGTTGGGTTTTTAAACGTGTTGTATGTTTTGAAAATTGTTTAGTTAGACATCATCTTTCACCTTATTAACCACTTCACCGGCGACAGGTATGGGGAAACAGTGCTTTTACCCCGACTTATCTCGGGGCAAACGGTGAAGTGGTTAAACTTAAATGTTTGTAAAAGTATTTTGGAAGTGTTATATAGTCTATATGATTTCCTGTTCTTGCTTTTCATAAAAATATATCGGAGGAAAACATTATGGAATTTTTACTATCTAAAATGAATTGAATAAAATTCCATTTTGGGTAAAAGTAGCTTTTTAATGCAAAATTTAAAGACCTAAACTCCACCCACGAGTAATAAACTAGTAAATCTGCAGATCAGGGGCCTCAATGTCAGTTCAGCAAGTATTTATTTTTTAATCTCACTTGGCATAATACTTAATACCCTATAATCTGCAATTTGAATTTTATAAATTCATAAATATTTATAAGCATATAAAATTCTTTGGAGGTTCTGGAAATTAGAAGCATCGAATTAAACACAGTATTATGCAATATTATGATAACTGCTTATTCTTGAATTTTTTTTTTTAAATATAAAAACGTACATTTCATCAAGGATAAGGGGGGGTGGGGGGGTGGGGGAGGGGGGCTGCCATCCTGGGGAACTGATAAAAAAAAGAAGAAAAGGTGAAATATGTAACATGTCAAATAAGTAAAGTGATAAAAAAAATGTTTTATTTTATTCGAACAAATGTATAAAATTCTATCAAATGTTATACACCTAATTAAAAGTGGTTGGATGTGCCAATCCCAAAACTTTCTTCTATCTCCTATATTTTAATATTTCAAAATGTTGTTACAGATGTCAATATTTCATTTTTATTAGTTCAATACTATATCAACTTTGACTTTCATCTTAAATTTCTGCTTCAGTCAATTAATTGGAATATAAACGAGTTCATCTCAATCATGATATTTATTAAAATCATGAATAGTTGGCTTATCAAGATTGGAAGTTCCCATCGATTCATGAGCCACTGGTGTAAAATAGAACTACGAAAAATTAAGAAGATTACACAAAAATTGCTATTACAGCGACCCCTTCTGGCGGAATTTTTAGAAATTCAGAGAGACACTCTTGCCATGACCAAAAACATACACAAAAGATTTGGTTCAATTCTATGCATAACTTCATGTTTATACAAATTTCGATGGTACAATATTCAAAAGGGTACAAAAATCGCTATTACAATGCTCCTACCGGCAGATGTTTTCCAAATTAAGGAAGGACCTACATGTCAACTTAAAAAAAAATTTTTGGTTCAATTCTATGCATAACTTCATACACTTTTCGATGGTACAATATTCAAAATCGCTGTAACAGTGCCCCCTTCAGGCCGATTTTTTTCAAATTAAGGGAGGACCTGCTTGCTATAGCCAAAAACTTTCTATGCATAACTTCATACACTTTTCGATGGTATAATATTCAAAATCGCTATTAGGCGACCCCCTTCCGGTGGATTTTTACCAAATGATGGAAGGACATGCTTGCCATAGCTAAAAACTTATACAAAAGAAATTGGTTCAATTCTATGCATAACTTCATACACTTTTTGATGGTACAATGGCGACAGACACACAGACAGACATTTTCTATAAACATGTTTTTGAGGATATCTGACCTTTAAAACGTGTAAATCCATCGAAAACCGGAAGTTGAAAATTTTTTTGACTACAATACTTTCTTCTATTGAAGATATCAAAGTTAAATAAAAACTACATAGCTAAATCCGTTTTACAAAATATCAATCTAATCCAATGCTTTTTACTAAGAATCTACCAAAAGAGGTTTTTAAGACCAAAAACGAAACCACGTTTCAGTAATATTTCTATTTTCAGCCGAAAATGAAAATGACCAAAAAAACTTTTAAAACTAATTAATACATACATAAATATCATATACATATTTATTAAATAAAGTGTGGCCCAAGTTGGCTCTCTGTGCCTCTGACCCAAACTTTTTATTTGCATATAAAATAAAATGTAATTAATTCATCAATGACACAAAACGATATTCTAATTATACGCATATTTCATCTAAGTATAAAGGTTTTAGGTATACATGCTTTGTTTTATCTTATGTAATGATTTTTGTAAATGATCACCAGTTATACTAGAACTTTCTCAATGAGTATTCAAAACACTTCTGGGGTTTCAAACTAAAAATTTTCCATTACTATTAAGTTTGGAGCTTTTAATAAGCACATGAAAAATATCTTCAAAGTTTAGTTATATATGCATTTATCGCTTTATAATTTACACTCACGCCTTGAGACAGTCATGACTGATAATTATAAACAGTGAAGTTCATAGCAATGAATAAAGAGCGTCTTATTTGAGCCAACAGAGCTCAAATCAATGAGTAATGTTGAAAATTTCTAAAAGAAGAAACAAGATTTTTGAAATACAGATAAGATAGTTTTGGGTTCGGCTGAATTTTCGGTGAAACACAGATTTTAGGCCGAAAACGAATTTTTGGCTGATTTCTACTTTTTATGCTAGTTTTTGCAGAACAAATAGATAGACAAATGGAAACTAAAAAGTTTTCGGGTGTCAATGATAAGCCTCGCTGACATTTTGGCAATTAATGAACCAAAAAAGGGATATGGCGCCGTAATTTTTGACACTATTGGTTGAGGTAGGGTACAATGCCACTTTGTGTACCTTTCGTTGAATTTCTACAACAGAAAATTGACACCATTATGCAGATCCCTTTAAAATGTGGAAACATTTTCATCATTTCAAAGAAACTGCAGTTCTAATTCCTGCATAATGATATTTTTATATAGTGTTCTTTTGTTTGAGAAAAGAATAGGATTCATCGCAATTTCCAAAGAAAGAAAGAAACAAGAAAAAGAAAGGACCTTTTACAACTTCAAGTATCTTAATGTTTTCAAAAGAAAGCCACTAATGTGTA
Source organism: Maratus speciosus (assembly GCA_963932465.1). NCBI lineage: Eukaryota > Metazoa > Arthropoda > Arachnida > Araneae > Salticidae > Maratus > Maratus speciosus. Next base: position 667,245,649 of record OZ010786.1, on the reverse strand, counting down.
AAAAACGTACTGTTATTGTTACCCACACTGGTGAATTTCAAGGAGGTATTTGATGAATGAACAAAAAAAAAAAAAAAAAAAAAAAAAAAGGATTATGTCCCAGTCAATTGAAAGCTAAAATGCATATGGTGTGTTAATTTTTTAAAAGCCAACCTGGTAAATTAATTATTCCCTTATGTATTTACTTAAATAAAGGCTTTCTAGGTGATTTGAACTGAAAATGCTGCCCTACTGTCAACCACCGTTCATTGTTTGGTTTATCGATTTTCCCTGTTTTTTGCCTCTTGCTGAGAAGCCATGGAAGCAGACCTGAGCCTCAGTGACAAATGTCTTTGATGAACTAATAAGAGGTATACACACCGCTTAGATGACAGATTTTGACATTTCAAGGATGTTAAACCCCTTGAGATTTCTATTCAGCCCCTTCTTTGGATAAACCAATAAGATAAATAATTACTATAGTAAAAGAGTAAAAATAAAAAAGAATAGAAATAAGACATTTAATGAATAAATTCAGCTTTTTACGTTTTTAATTTTTTGACACAATAAGCCGTATTTTGAGGAGAGGTGAGATTATATAAAGAAGGTAGGCTAAACAAGTTTTTAGGTTAATTGAGAAATATCTTCAAATCACATTATTTCATATTCATTAAATAATTAACTGCAATGACTGATTTAACCAACAGAAATTAAAATTATGTTTGATTATATGTCACTATCGTTGATTATTTGCTGGTATCGCACCCCCCCCCCCCCAATTAAACGATTCACTAGATCTGCCCCTATGTCCAACCTCTACTATATCATATTCAATTTGTTAAAATTAAACATTGGCTACTTAGAATAATACAGACTTCAGTCCATGGAGGTGGATTTAAAAAGAAGGGGAGGGTAAAATAATCTGCATTTCTTCTACTTTCAAAGAACCAGTTCTCTTTGACAGTATTCCAAAAGTCATAAATCGTTATTAATAATGATAGACCACTTGTTCTTTTCATGACATTGAGAACTCTAAGACCCAGTGCCCCACATTGTGGAATAAGCAATGTGGCATTTTACACAATCACACAACTTGGTATGTTTTGCCAAATAATGTTAGAAATGTTTTGAACATGAAACAGATCAGGCGAAATCTGCTAGGCCTCATATAGTTATCATATAGTAGTCATTATGTTAGTTTCAAGATATATTAATCCTTAAAAACCCTTATGAATGGCAACTTTTATTGACCCCCCATTTGAATTATGTCTTAACTGAATTAATTTTTGACATTATTTGGAACACACTTTTTTTCTTGAATGATGATTAATTTTTCTTTAACAAGGCTAAAATAAATAAATAAATTAAAAAAATAGCTGAAAGTGTTATTAAACATTAACTTGATTTTAAATATAATGGTGTAACTTGATTTATGAACATGCAATTACATATTTTTAATACAAATAGAGCACCCAGAATCTGTGCCACCCAGACTTTTTTATTTACAAAATAATTACAGTCAACATCAACATAATAAATGAATATAATAAATTGAATCGGTACATAATATTTTATTTGATTAAAGACTTTTTTCTATTTAGTTTTATAATGAATAATTTTTAATCAAATAGTGGTAAATTATAAATACCGAGCTATTTTTAACAATTTGCTTTTAAAAATCAAGATGTGCTTGATACATGGAGATTTGGGATTTGACATTCTCATTGGCCTCCGTATAAATGATCATTACAGAGGAGTAATGGTACAGATTTTCACTGATCTAATATGAAAAATAAATACCCCTTATAATATATATTATAATGTGAAAACATGCCTGTGAGTAATGTTGATGTCATATTAAATGTGCAATACTTGACCAATAAGTTTAGATTTTCCTTTAATTTTTTAAGCACTGCACATTTTCAATTTTTAATCCTCAAATGGAAAATAAAATACTTTTTAATGTTATTTGTTTGAAAACCGTATTGCAATTTACAGATTTTCTATGATTTTAAAATAATTAGCAAGCATAAATTTTTTTAATCTATTGTGTGCAGCTTAATTACAGAAGTATAATAACCTGTTTCCATATAAAACAATATAAATCAGCTTTTGTTTCCAGCTTACATTCAATAATAAAAAACCACAAATTTAACAAAAATGTAACCAAACGCTTTCAATTTCTACACCATCAAATAGGGAAAAGAAATATACTTTCAAATATAATTGTTCAAAACTGTATCTCAATTTATAGATTAATTATGGTTTTTAAAATCATTTTAAAGAATTAATCTATAACAAGCAGTCAGATTATGGAAGATTGCACTTAAAACGACATGAATAGTTCTGCATTTGTTTCCAGCTAACATTCCATGATGAAGTTAAAATTTAATAAATAACTAAATAAAATACATATTTAATAAAATTACACACATATACACTGAAATAGTCAAAGCCAAAAAGGCTGTTGTAAATAGTGATATTTTTATCCGTCTATTAACTCTTCAAAAAATCGTTTTTAATAAATTAAAAAAAAATTATTTGAATACATAATTGGTCTTTTTTACATAAAATACTTTTTGGTGTTTTTGGCAATTAAAAAAAAAAAGTATAAAAAAAACTACTAGAGTCTTCAATTCGGATTGTTTTTTATCTATTTGTATAACTGGATAAGAACCCCTGGTATCTATATTATACAGCAAAAACATGCCTGCTAATAACGCTGATATCCTATTGACAGTGGCAACCACCTGGATAATCAATTTTGTTTTATCGATTTATTCTTAACTGCTAAACATAGCACAATTTCAATTTTTACACCGTCAAATGGAAAAGAAAAAACAAAACAAAAAAGTAACTTCTTTGAAAACTGTAGCTCAATTAACGGATTTATTATGCTTTAAAAAATATTTTTTAAGCATGAATTTCTAAATCTATTTAAAGAAAGAACACATAATCGATTATGGAAAAGTAATCTGTTTGCACTTAAACAATGTAAATAATTCAATGTTTGTAACGGAATTATCAAATAAAGTTAAAACTTTACAAATAAATAAAATACAAATTTAACAGACATGTAATCAAACTTTGCGCTTAAACACTGAAAAAATAAAAAAGGTTTGGTAAAAATACAAAAACCTTTCCTGATTAAATGCTGTCATTCAGGAATAAATAAGTTCTAAAAATGTTTTTTGGTATCATTGGTGAGCAATCTTAAGAAAATATATTAAAAATGTAATAAATCTATTAAGGTTTTATTTAAAAATTATTTTTACCTACATTCTGTGCACTGAACAGAATATCGAGCATCTTTAACCTGGGTAGTTTACTGGGGTTAGATTACCTTGTTTTGTTTAAAAATAAAGCGCATTAATTTCCTATTTTTCAAAAATAGTTGCTTCATTTCTGTACAGATCTTGTTTTCCATGCACACAATACTATATGTGTTACAGTTGAAAATATGAGTGATGACAGGTATGGGCTACAGCATATCATTTAAGCAAAAAATTGTGATGGGTCTTATAGGATATATAATTTTTACCTCAAGAGAATGCAAATGAGGCATATTTCTTGTTAATATGTCGATTGAAATGATTTTTTTTTAGGGGGGGGGGGGGAGGGGGAAGACATTTATAAAGCAGTTTGCAATGTTTATCAAGTCTGTTTACAATTCCCAATCATGGCATAGTTTGTTAATTTTATACACAGTATGGAACCGTTTATCCGGAAACCAGTTAACGAGAAAAACAGTTAATCAGAACAGACTAATTTCAGAATCTTTCCAAAAGAGTGACATACAGTGAAAGTTTGACGCATGAATCTTTGATCTTGATTACACCTGTTTCTTAATCTGAGTAATCTAATAATTAATTTGAAATAAGGAACAATGCCACAGCCACATATATTCTATAAATCTGATCAAATGGATGTTGCTTTAATGCCCAACCAGTTATCGAGAATATACCCGGCCTCAAACATTCTGGATAATTGGTTCTACTGCATTTCTAGTCCAAAGATATAAAAATTATGCGTATAACAATGTATATAAAAATTTAGTTACTGTTGCAGTTTTAACGCCAAACTGAAATCACTACACATGCCTGGAGGGAACACAGGGTTCTTCTTTTAAATACATTGCATAGTAAAATATCAACAGTCCTGTTTCACAGCAATAATTGATATCATTGATTGGCAGGGTTCGCAAAAAAATGGGTTTTTCTGAAAAAACCCAACCCACATGGGTTTTTTCATGAAAAACCTAATATTCCCCGGAGAAAATCGGGTTTTTTCAAAAGTATACTGTATGCATAATTACATTATTGTATACTATATTTTCTATATATTATATACACTATACATAAAAAAATACATTGTTCCCTTATATACAATATAATTGTAATGCTATTTTACAAATTATAAAATGTATAAATTATATGAATTTAAATTAATTAAATGTCAGTGTTTCTCACAAATTAGTTTTAAATATAATAGAAGATATAAAATTGTTAATTTGCTTTAAAATCAAATAATGAATAGAACATTAAAATTTAAAATATATAAGTAGGAAGGAAAAAAAGGGTAAACTAGTCGGATGTGCCAATCCCAAAAGTTTCTTCTATCTCAAACATGTTAATAATTTTGGCACTGTGCTCATATCACAGTGCCAAAATTAAATGACAATTTATACCCATCATGAGGATTGCAAAATATAGATTTGTTGAATTGGATGCATTTAACAAGGAGATATAAGTATCACCTGTTGTGTAATTTACAACAAAACCTGATCAGTAACAGTTTATGTCAACGTCTAACTGAATCTGAAGTTTGATGAAAATTCATGCATTATTAGTTCTTGAGATAAAGCTATTGCAAAAAGTGAGATAAATTCAGCACAACAGCGCCACTGTTGGGCGATATACACCAAAAACTAATCAGCATTAGTTTATATCAAGGTCTAACTGAATCTAAATTTTTATTCAATTCCGTACATTGGCTCTTGAGATAAGAGTTATTGCTGAAATCGCGAAAAACGCACATAGCAGCACTACCTGTTAGGTGATATGCACCAAAATATAATAAGCAACAACTTAACTTGTAACTGAATCTGAAGTTTTATGAAAATCCATGCATTAGTTCTTGAGATAAAGCTATTGCAAAAATTGAGATAAATGCAGCATAGCAGTGCCACCTGTTGGGCAGTATACACCAAAAACTAATCAGCACCAGTTTACATCAAGGTCTAACTCAATCTAAAGTTTTGTGAAACTCTGTGCATTAGTTCTTGAGATAGAGCACCCACAAAAAAGTTTTCGCATACAGACAGACATTTTCTAAAAACCATCAAATTGTCTTCAGGACCTTTTTGAAATGTATAAATCCATCATAAACAGGAAGACAAAATTTTTCACGAATCCAAAACTTTCTTCTTGTAAAGATAGAAGAAAGTAAAAATACATATTTTTTAATTCCATGAATATAGTTGATTTGAATTTTTTATATAAAGACATTCTTATGATATAACCTTTACCTATAATTATGTACTATGTATGTTGCCTACTAAGTTCTATGTTAGTAAAGTATTTCAATGTGCTGGAATATATTTTTATTTTACTTCAGATGTGTATGTAATAGCTTTTATATATTAATTTTTTTTCAAAATTAACTGAAATTACTTAAATTCATTAAATGTATATGTTGTTTAAATTTTAAAATTATTTCTGAAAATTGAAAAAACCCACATTATGGGTTTTTCAGTAGGCTTTTTCAAGTGGCCCCACTCTGAAAAAAACCCACTGGGTTTTTTCGATCTGGGCCCAGCTTTGCGAACCCTGTTGATTGGTGTCAAAATATTGATGACAAATGTATTTGTGTGGTATGGCACCGTAGGAAATATTTCTGACACACATATTTGGATACTATGGTAGTCAATATGTTAAACATATTGGATATTCTGATAATTGGATTATTTCTAATTGATATTTGGATTATTTCTAAAAAGAGTTCTTTCCATGTCAAAATATTCACATATTCTGGATACTTTGTAATTCTAGCAGTGTTATTCGTTAAAAATATTATTAATATTTACCCTTTTAAAAAAACCTATTTAATTTTATTATTTTCTGAAGATTTAAAACTCTGCCATCTGCTTTTCTAATGAAAAGTACTTTTCCGATTCGAATGATGACTTGGGTTTAAAAAAATATTAATATTTACTAAAAAAAAAAAAATTGCAATTCCTCCTTACACGAATTTGTCAGACTCACCCCCTTTCCCACCCATCTCAGTAGCTTTCCAGATATCATTTTGTGTTGCATCAGAAATGAATCTTGCAACTCTATTGTGATTTGTATTCTAAAAGAGTGAGAGAGACATTTTATATTAGAGGCTGTACATATATAACGTTATCAACCCACAACGTTATCAATTTGCACCCCCCCCCCCCTCCTTACAGTATGACACGCTATCATTCCTCGAAATCCTAATGATATTGTTATTAGTGACAATAATAATAAAAAAAATTATTATTATTTTTTTTATATATATATACGTTTGCAATGATATACAGATATGGTTATACATTTATTATTCACATATTTTACTGATTTAAATGAAGAGAAGAAGTTTATTATTAATTAAAAATATCATTTTCATATATGAAATAACTAAAGAAATATTTACTATTTATAAGTATTTAATAGTAGCTTTAGTTACATAATGCATTCAACAGTAAGATTGTCTTTTTGCACTTGATCACTGCATGGGGTAAGCAGAACTTCTTATAAACAAAACAAGAAGACAACATTCTTCCCCATTTTTTACTAGTAAACATAACAAGTATCATTTCGAACCTGGTTTCACTAACAAATTATATGCGCAAGAATAGAAATGAGGACGTGAGTTTCAAAACTCGCCTTATCCAAAAAATCAAATTTTGGGAAATCGCGAAAAACCTGTAACTGCGACACCGTGCATCGAATACCTCCAATTTTTTGTATACTTATAGCTAGTTGCTCTGTGATATCATTGTGTTTTAAGTTGGAAAATCTACTTTAATTCATTTAATTAATTAATTGAAAAAAGTTTTGGATAAGAAGAGTTTTGTTGCCAACCTATGGATAAGAAGAGTTTTGTTGCCAATCTCTATCACACTTGCTGAAAGAAATTAATAGTTTCTATTTTTGGTCATCGGATGATAATATTTTGGATTAGAAAATAAACCTTACAGGAGCAATAAGTATGATTAAAATTTAGTAATGCATTTTATTATACAAAAGCAAACTTATCAATAATCAAATAAAACTTATCATAAATAGCTTATAATTAAAATAACTTTTTTATAAAAAGAATTTAATATAATATAATCTATATAACATATAATATTATATATATACACATTTCCTTTTGTTCTGGTTCCTTAGAAATAATATTTTTATAGAAAGTAAGCACTTCCATTTCTGACCAGTTTTCATCAAAATGTTTTTTTTTAACAATCTGTCGACATCCTTAAGTTTCTCTTGCTTCACGGGGACTCCCTCTCCCTTCTTTTTAAGAAGAAAGTTTAGTTTTAGATGCCTCTAGCAAAACTTTTACACTCTGAATTTTGATATTCCAAGAATCTTCCGAAATACACTTCCACAAATTTGAAGATGGCCATGGTTCTTAGTCTTTATATAGTACCTTATCGTAATACCTTTGAAAGGCCCGGAAATGCCTTAGGTTTACGCCTGAGAATAAAAATTAAACCTTTTAACATCTTCTGACAGTAAGAAATATAGAAAGCGATTCCCCATTTTTAACTTACATTTTAATCTTCTTTTGCGTGTATTCTTTACTAGCCCATGTGTTCGTATTTCTTTTTCTATTCTTCACCCTTCCACTACAAAATGCAAGAGTTTATTCACTGCCCATTACACATAAGACATGCTGTAAAACTTATTTAATTCGTTTGTATGAATAGAACAGGTAAAATCTTTAAACGAAAATAGCAACAGGTCACAGAGAAATGAAGGAAAATTACCGTAATAGTAGCTGATAAGCTAGCCGTTCGTTGGTCTTACGCATGCCCACGGATAAAGCTAGTTTTGTTGCCAACTCCCCAGTGGATAAGGCGAGTTTTGAAACCAAACCAATATTTTAAGAGCCCAAAAATAAAGGATAAAAATATTTTTTTTTACAGATTATAGTGTTTTTTCTGTGCAGATACCAATAGAATATATTGGTAGAGAAAACTCGATTTTTTAAATTTTGGATAAGGCGAGTTTTGAAATTCACGTCCTCAAATGGTGAATGTTGGGATATTCCATATTTTGGAATGAAATGATTTTATAATCGTTTAATAACAACTTTGTATTTTCATAAAAATAGATAACAGAATAAATAAAAGATAATAGACAAAAAAAAAAGAAAATTATGGTTGTATAAAAATGATAACGATATCAAAAGACAAATATCCCCTCCCCCTAGAGATATCTTACGATATCAAGAGCCAGACCCCAACCCACCCCATGCTCCCTAAAGTGATAGATATCATTATATATGTACAGCCCCTTATTAAGAATATTTTCAGGAACTTTTTGCCAGAATTTATAGTTTAATGTATCAGAATTTATATAGGCAATTACTATTAACGGGAGACGTTTAGTTTGTTTGGATAGATTTTTATTTATAAATATAAAATCGCACAAATTAGTGGGTGTATGCTGCCAAAGACAGTGAGGTCCCCAACATTAGATTCATTTGGAAAGATTTTCATTTAAAATTATAAAATCGCACAAATTCGGGGGTATACGCTGCCGAAGACAGTGAGGTCCCCTTCAGAAATTTTATGAAAGAATTGAACACAGGACATCAAGTAATCCACGAACATCAAAAAACATCAAGTAATCCATGAGTTAGGCCTTATTTTCCCCACCCGGTGAAAATGGGGTTTTAACTCACTGAACTGAAAATACCTTATTTAACTTGAGTGGTGATAAAATTAAAACATAAGAAGATGTGCATTTTGAGAGACAATATTTTATGAAACCACCAATGTTTCCCAATTTAAATATTAATATGAAATTTTACAGATATGCACTTTGGAGATTTAAACTTATGGCAGAAAATAAAAAGAATTCAGTTTTCAAATAAATAAAAATTTACTCAGAAAATATTTCTAGAACATGTTGTTTTCTTCATAAAACATCTTCACCCTATAGCCTCAGAGACTGCATCTCTCAAATAAGAGTGTGTAAAGAGCCCCATTTTATATTCAGATCATACACATACAACCATGCAATGAAGCTCATAATCTGCAAGGGGATTTATCATATGGGTATGGGCTTCATAGTTTCTTCTTCTCTCTAATTACGGTTTAAAAACTATTGTGACATATTTTGTCTAAAAGAAAGCAATCAAGAGCTTTTAATCGCATAATATCGGTAATTAAATAAGGTGGATATTACTATACAGATATACTGGTATTCAAAATTCAATTGTAGTATTTCCTTTGCAACCATACCCTATTACTTCATGCCATTTACTCAAGACCACAGACTACTTACTTTCAGTAAAAAAAATCTCCCGTTTCTGAAACTTAAAAAAAAAAAAAAAAAAATTCATCAAAATCCTCCTCTTTAAAATTCCTACCCCTTTTCCTTCCCAGTACATGCAGTTTAAAAATCTTTAATTTGTTAAACCTTTTCTGCTCTATTTATTGCATTAATAAATAATTATCTAATCCCACCTCTCCCCTCCCAATCCATCGCCTAGTACCAAGCATGCAATATTTAAACTCTATTCAGCCTCTTTTTTTTTTTCCCTTTACACTCTGTATTGGTAGAAGAGAAATTAAAAGAAATCTAAACTATGTGGTGGTGGGGGAGGGGCAAAGAGTGAGAAGGAGAAATTTTAGGAGGACATATAATAAATAATCATGTAAATTATGCAGGCCTCCCAAAATTTCTGCTTCACACTATTTTTTCTCTCCTCACACCACTAAGTTTATGTTCTTTTAGTTTCCTGCCTATTATTTGTTACTTTATAATAAGAATAAATAAATAGCAAATGATTTTAAATCCTCCAGGACAAAAACTTCTAAGGGAAGCAAAGCAAAAGTTTACTTTGTATTTGCAGCGTAGCTGGTTCTTAATCCTGCACATGAATTGGTTAATTATGTAGTAATTACAGTATAAAAACTGCAGTCAAGCAGATCACCAAAACACTGAATCAATGTCAGGAAAATAATAATTAAAAAAAAATTGCAATTGTTCTGAAAAATATAAAATTTCTATTTTCATTTTCATTAAAAATTATGTATAAGTGGAATTATCAAAGTTAGTATTTCACTATTAATAACACAGTTTTTGGATCTGCAGTGCACAAACAATTGCCCTACTTCAAAATAATTTGGAGTATATGTTCAACTAACACCTTTAGAAATATCTAAGTACCATACTTAAATAAAAACAATTTTAATGATTATATTTTTAAACATGATTTCAGAGGAATTTTCATTTCACAATGTATTCTTTTTGATGATTACTCCAATTATACAGATTGTGTCAAAAAGCAAAAGTCACTCACTGTATTACATTAATTCCAGAGGCATACTATTTTCCAAGCCCATAATATTAAGTGAGCATGTTAACACATTTTTCAAGCTATTTTTCATTGTTGTAAAACTGTATGTACAGTCGAACCTCCATATATCGAACTTCCACATATCGAAATTTTCTATATATGGAACTTTTAACAAATCCCCATGTTCATTACATAGAAAAAATGTTTCTGTATATCGAAAAAACCTTTACATATTGAAACTTTTTTCAAGACATATTGAGAGAATTTATTCTACTTTAGACCTGTTGTCTCATGAAAAATGAAGGTAAGGGGATAAAGGAAGTTTATTGAAGGTCACTACAAACCCCACATTCCAGCTGGGGATGACGGGTGGACAAACAGGTTGTTGTTCCCCTAACTAGCTTACAAATTTCGGATGCGACCTGTCCTGTAGTGAAATGCGAACTTCATTGTTCTTTCAGCCAAAACTTGAATCCAACATGTTTTCGCTCTTTCATCGCCAAAAGGATGTTTTTTTTTGGTGGTGATAGCTTTATTGGCCACTTTCGGATTTCATTGTCAACTCAAGATCCGGCAAGAGATTCCGAGGAGCTTTTGCCAGGAGAAAAGCCGGTTTAATGCGCATCACTGCCCTCCGTCATGCTTCAAGAAAAGGTTACCAAATCTGGGTCTCTGTGGTGAAACCAGTTTCTAGCAATCCCTTTTGTCTGATGGTTGGCCCTCACTCCCAAGTCTGCTTAGTTTCGGTGAAAATTTAAGTAGAGTTTTATAAATTCGTTTTGAACTTTTACTTTTCCTCTCGATCACAATGTCAAAAAGAAAATCCCTTAGTGTTGTCGATAAAGTAATTGCTGAAGGATGTAGATAGCGGAATGCACAAAAAAGACATTTCTTCTAAATTTGGTATTCCCGCAAGCACATTGTCAACTATTATAAAAAGGAAGTTTATTGAAGGTCACTACAAACCCCACATTCCAGCTGGGGATGACGGGTGGACAAACAGGTTGTTGTTCCCCTAACTAGCTTACAAATTTCGGATGCGACCTGTCCTGTAGTGAAATGCGAACTTCATTGTTCTTTCAGCCAAAACTTGAATCCAACATGTTTTCGCTCTTTCATCGCCAAAAGGATGTTTTTTTTTTGGTGGTGATAGCTTTATTGGCCACTTTCGGATTTCATTTTTCGGAGCTTTTGCCAGGAGAAAAGCCGGTTTAATGCGCATCACTGCCCTCCGTCATGCTTCAAGAAAAGGTTACCAAATCTGGGTCTCTGTGGTGAAACCAGTTTCTAGCAATCCCTTTTGTCTGATGGTTGGCCCTCACTCCCAAGTCTGCTTAGTTTCGGTGAAAATTTAAGTAGAGTTTTATAAATTCGTTTTGAACTTTTACTTTTCCTCTCGATCACAATGTCAAAAAGAAAATCCCTTAGTGTTGTCGATAAAGTAATTGCTGAAGGATGTAGATAGCGGAATGCACAAAAAAGACATTTCTTCTAAATTTGGTATTCCCGCAAGCACATTGTCAACTATTATAAAAAGGAAGTTTATTGAAGGTCACTACAAACCCCACATTCCAGCTGGGGATGACGGGTGGACAAACAGGTTGTTGTTCCCCTAACTAGCTTACAAATTTCGGATGCGACCTGTCCTGTAGTGAAATGCGAACTTCATTGTTCTTTCAGCCAAAACTTGAATCCAACATGTTTTCGCTCTTTCATCGCCAAAAGGATGTTTTTTTTTGGTGGTGATAGCTTTATTGGCCACTTTCGGATTTCATTGTCAACTCAAGATCCGGCAAGAGATTCCGAGGAGCTTTTGCCAGGAGAAAAGCCGGTTTAATGCGCATCACTGCCCTCCGTCATGCTTCAAGAAAAGGTTACCAAATCTGGGTCTCTGTGGTGAAACCAGTTTCTAGCAATCCCTTTTGTCTGATGGTTGGCCCTCACTCCCAAGTCTGCTTAGTTTCGGTGAAAATTTAAGTAGAGTTTTATAAATTCGTTTTGAACTTTTACTTTTCCTCTCGATCACAATGTCAAAAAGAAAATCCCTTAGTGTTGTCGATAAAGTAATTGCTGAAGGATGTAGATAGCGGAATGCACAAAAAAGACATTTCTTCTAAATTTGGTATTCCCGCAAGCACATTGTCAACTATTATAAAAAGTCGGAATGCCGTAATGAAATCCTATGAATGTATTGAATATAACAGAAAACGTTCGAAAGCATGCACTTACGATACAGTGGACGAGGCCGTTTTAAAATGGATAAAGAGTGTTTGAGACCAAAACTTGCCGATCTCTGGTCCTCTCATAAAAGAGAAGGCATTGGAGTATGCTAAATATTTTGAATGCGATGGATTTCAAGCCAGATCTGGGTGGCTTGACAAATTTAAGAAAAGGCATGGCATCAAGGAAAAGGTTATTTCTGGAGAAAGTAAAAGTGCATCTAAAGCAGTCTGTGATGACTGGAAAAGCAACAATTTGAAAAAAATTCTAAAAGATTATCAGCCCGATGATATTTTTAATGTTGATGAAATAGGACCCTTTTATAAGTGTTTACCCAACAAAACTCTAACTTTCAAAGACGATGATTGTCACGAAGGCAAGAACAGTAAGGACAGAATAACATCACTGGTAGGCGCTAACATGAGTGGCAAAGAAAAACTTTGATTATTGGTAGTAGGTAAAAGTAAGAACCCTAGAGTATTAAAAAATGTAACATCTTTAGAGGTTGACTACTTTTCTAATAGAAACTCATGGATGACAGGTGAAGTTTTTGAAAAGTGGATAGAAAAATGAGTGATCAAAATAGAAAAATTGCTTTACTTGTACACAATTGCCCGGCTCATCCTAATGTGTCTTCAAAATTATCAATTGTCGATTTGCTTTTTTTCTCCCCCGAACACCACTTCAAAATTGCAACTAATGGACCAGGGGGTAATAAAAAACCCGAAACTTCATTACAGAAAACACATTCTCTGACGACTTTCCTGGACATTTGAAAATGAAAAACCTTTACATAAGGTGATTAATCTGAGGATATGTGTGGCAGAATTAGCCAAAGTTTGAGAAAATGACGTTTCTGAATCTACAATAAAAAAACTGTTTCGCAAAAGCTGGTTTCAGTGTAGTACCAGAAATCAAAGAACAGGACGTGTTCCTGCAAATTCAAGTCTTGGGAAAATTTGCGTTCCCAAGGTCACATTACAGACGGTATTCTTCTTAATGAATTTCTGACAGTCGATGATAAGTTAATTATTGCTGATTATCCTACAGACGAAGACATACTGAATTTGTTTCATGAATCTGAAAAAGAAATCAAAGAACCAGAGGAAGTAAATGAATCTGAAAACATTTCCAAGCTGTCGAAAAAAGAAATGCGAGAGGCGTTTGAAACAATTCACGGAAAATGTTCCTCATGAAGTTTTTAGTGGACTGAATAAATGTGAACATTTCTTTGATGAACTTTCTGCAAAAGTGGCTGTTCAGCAAGATATTCGTAGTTTTTTTTTAACATAATTTAACTGTGAGCATTGTAACCACTGTCTGAATTATTGTTTTTATAAAAGGTATGTAGTACTCAATAAACCTTTCATACTAATTCATTTTTTTTTCATTATTAACTTTCATTTAATGCAATTCGCATTAAGAAATGCAATTCTGTATACGAAAATTAGCTTTAATTTTAATGTTTTAAGAGTAATTATTGTAAAACTAAAATCGCTTCTATATATCAAATTTTTTTTCCTGAAATTTGCTACTTCGATATATCGAGGTTCGACTGTATTTGTAAAAAAGCAAACATGTAGGAAGCTTCTACAGAAAGCAAAAATATAGGAAGACAAATACAGCACACTCCCAACTATCCATCCTAGTTAGAAGTGAGAAGAAAAAAGAAAAATTCCCATAAGATGAGTTTTGCCCTTTACCAATGACTTTGAGAAGGTATTGGAAGAAGGCATCGGCTACAATCGACAATCTCCCTATGGGATGTAGGCTTACGCTTTGCCTATTTTAAAACTGTATGTGCCGTATTTATAATGTACAGGATATACGATTTTATGTTTTTTTGAAAATAAATTAGACATTATAATATTTATCTTAGAATGTTAGATTTTTTTTTTTTTTTGGTAATTATAGGAATTTCTTTTTTAGTAATAAATTTTTAAAAAGGCAAGCATTTATAAACACCAGAATAGACTAAGAGGTTAGAAAATATAAATAAGAGAAGGTTCTGGTATTAAAAAAGGTTTTCAGTAGTATAGGAGAAGGACAGACAGTGAGTATTTATAGAACTCCAACATATCTGGCTTTTTTGTTAGCTGGTTTGCCCTTCTGCCACATTAGGCTGGGTAGCTAAGAGTCTACTGTAGAGTTTAATGACTACTAAAAAAAGATCATGTTCCTACAGTCTACATTATTTATTTCAAGTCAATTTATTTATCTTTACTACAAAATAATAAATGGAACAGATTTTATTTTTAATTAAATATTTCAAGATTTGAAACTTGGTGTGCTAGAACAGAAGGGATAGTTGACATTGTGGGTAAGTGGAAATGAGATGCTTATTTATTTACTGTTACAACAAAGAAAGAAGGAAAATCTAAAAATATTAAAGAATTTTAAAGATTTACGATTTAGAAATTCAGACGAAATGTAGATAAAATTTCCAAAAAAGTGAAAATGTGCTGCAATGCACAACATTTTCACTCTAGCTCTTGTAATGTTAGACATCCTACAAAATTATTGCTTTCAGTCATAACAGATTTTCAGATATAATTTTTTCTGTGCCTCTTAGAGAAAGAGGAAGGATGTAAAAGAAAAAGTTTTGTGCAAACTGTCTAGCCCTTGAGAGCAGCAATCACAGCATGATAAATTAATCATTTCTCTCATTGGATGTTTTCCCATCAGGAAACAAATAGGCAATTTGGCACAATCTGCACATATCTTGAAAACCAGTGATCACCCAATTCAGTCCTTTTAAATGCCAATAGTTAGTGCTATAGCACAAAACTTGTGAAATTTCACGACACAATCACAATATTTCAAGACATTTCAAGTTTTAAAATCTTTTTTTTTTTTCAGAAGGTTTAGGATAACTATTGCTGCCCCCCCCCCCTTTTAAAAAAGTATATTTCATACATTTTAGCTGCCAAATTGTCACAGACAAAATTTTAAAAAATCTAATTGGTAATTATTTTATCATCTATTTTTGGACCATGCATGATTTTGAAGATAAATTTCAAGATGTGCAACTACAGAAGTTGAACAAAATAACAGTTCTATTCAAATTGACAAAGAACCTTTGATTCAAGATAGAGTAAAATACCTAAAAGAAAGATTTATGTATAATAAGTAACATAATCTGCTCAATAAATAAGTGAACTGAGCTACTAGGGTGGGCCTGAGATGATGTCTCACCATGCATACTACAGACACACTAAAGCGTTAGAAATCATCACTGTTAAAACAAGCTTACAGCCCAAGTAGCAGAAACAGTACAGCACAGCAATGGGTTCTGTACCAGATACCTTCAATTAATCTAATACCTTAAAAAGAAACTGGTAAAATTTACTTTAAGTCTGTAGCTTTATTGTAGCTATTTATTAGATTTTCTTTGTAAATGTAAATTTTACTTATTTCATGGGCTTAACACTAAATCATTCTCCCTACTTCTCAAACTTAGGCTTCAGTAATTTCTTTTTGCTCCCAAAATGCAAATGATTATGAAGGAGCGGAATTGAGATGATAAAACATGAAACAATAAGGCAGATGAAAATGACTTTTGCAAGGATATTTTGAACAAATGGAGAAGGAACAAGTGTATTACTACAAATGACGCGTGTTTTGGAGGGGAGAAGACTGATGTAAGACAAACTATGTAAATTAAAGCTATTATGACTTCAGTTCACATATTTATTGGACAAATAGCATAGGGATGATTAGGGAGGGATGGGGCACCTGCAATAATGCTTAAAGCTTAAAATAAGCTTTATTTTTAATTTATGACTTTGCCACAACATGAAGTAATCATTGCATTATACTTGTTGCTATAAATCTTTTTAGTTCCAAGCATCTATGAGTTTGTGACTACTCAGATTTTTAATGTAAATTTTCAATCTCATTCTTTGTTGCTAACTTAATTGTGCTTAATGTTTTAACAATAACTCAACAATGTCTTTTAAGAATGAACAGTTAAGTTAAGCCCATAAGCCACATGTTTGTTGTAAAAATGTACTTTTTTTTTTAATGTTGCTCTAAGGGAGGGATGGGACATGTCCCATTCCTCTCAAATGATATATCTATCCAAATAATTATGTTTAATTACATGCAATTTTTTTAGTATTTTATATTTAAAAGACTATCTTGTTTTGGAATTGAATAGTGTAACAAATAAAACCTATTGCAAGTTAAAAAGGAGTTTTAACAACATTTATGATTTTTTTAAAAAACAAATATGCATTGAAAAATTAAAGCAGTATAAATTTTTCATTTCTTACTCGTGCATTATTTATCAATATCAACCATTAGTATTAAATATTTATATTTATTTCTATAATATGAATTCCCTTAGTTTTTTACGATAAATATTACTGTTTTGAAATAATTATTGAAATCAAACTGCAAACTTTTATTTTTACATGGCAATATGCTATTTATGGGGAGAAATGAAAAAGGAAATTTCATCTTCCCGCAAGAAACTGACTGTTCCATCATTAATTTACAAGACATAATTGCAAAGCTACATTCACCAAAATTAATTGGCGGCAATAGTGGGGCACAATCATAGTTTTCATTTGATTTTACGAAGTATAATATAACATAAAACAAATGTTGTGATTTACAATAAACCGTAGGAAGGTAAAATGGTACACTGTCATTTTTTCACCACATTTTTGAAAATTAAATATGAATTTTCAATTTAAAAACATATGAGGGAGGGATGGGACATTTATCTTGTTAGTTTAATTGGTTTATTAATCAAAATTTTTAATTATTGTCATCAAATTTATATTTTTCAAAATATGTTAAAATGTTTCAAGATTTTATTCTGAAAATTTACATTTTGTACTAGCGAAACATAATAAATTTGAAAAAAATATTTTTATTAAAATTGCCCCCCCCCCCCCCCCCCCCTACAGCACTGAAATGTGCACTAGAACATTTTATCCTTTCACTAACCAGAAGTTAAGGAACTTAAGAATTTCGAGAAAAGATATTGGAAAATTAGTGGAACATTTAAAAAGCAAAGCAAAAGAAGTATTCTTTTAAGGGGTCTCAGGACTCTTAAAATTGGAATTTTTTTTTATTTTTTTAAAAAGACCATTTTCAACATTTGATTTTTTAAAATGTATATGATTTTTAACACAATTTTAATTGGGTTAAAAGATATAAGTATGTTCATTCACTTCATGTATTTAAATAATTGTAAGATGCAGAATTAGTATTTATAGGGGGCTCCAAACTGTCAGACATTTGTCAAGCAGGAAATTGGTATAACAGCTTATGCGCAGGATTATAAAATAAATTTTGCAACAAGACTGAAATTTTTTGTGCCTAATTATACTTCAGGTTGTAATAATTACCCTGAACATAAATAAATTTGTATTTAAAGCATTTTTATGTTTTTAATGCAAATTTGTATTTAACTAATACAAAAGTTTGAAAATTTCAACAATATAATCCTCTAAGAAAAATATTTTTTTGAACAATAAAAATGAAATTTTAGGTTCATTTTATACATGAAACACATGTTTTAAAAATTTCCTGAAAAAATATTAAAAAAGTCTTTTTAAATATCTTGTGTGTTATGGCCAAAAACGTCATTTGGAGAAAAATGACTTCAAAGTTTCGGAAATGCCGCTTCAGCCACTGAGTGAGTATTATTCTAAAAGCCATAACTTTTGTTCTAATGGGAATTTCAAAGAAATAGTTATATCAAAATGTTCAGAAAAAATAGGAGTTTAACATCTAAAAAAAATAAAAATTTCAAAAATTTTGTAGCTTTAAGAGTCCTGAGACCCCTTAAAATAGTATGTATTTAAAGTGGTTGAAAGTGGATTCTTAGTACATAAGTGTTACATAAAGATTATTTACCAATTTTAGACAAGTTGCTTTCCATTGTATTAGTGTTACATGTGTCAAGTGCCTTTTTTTTTTTTTTTTTTTTCTTAAGGGAGGATTTAGTTAAAACAATTTAATCAAGAAAAATTAGGTCAAACTGTTTTAATAATTTATTGTCACAGCAATGAATTCAGGGAGTGTCTGGGAGGGGAAATTACTTCTGGAGAACCAAAATGTTAGCCATGACTTTTACGATTTTCTATTTATTAATCCCTAACCAATGTTGCTACCATTTATCCAGCTCAGGCAGCAGAATTTTTATCAAGCATAATATTTTTTGGGATAAAATATGATTTGTACATCTTTGGGTTTTTTTCTGTGAAGGCTAAGCTAACTTCATTCAACATTCAAATACACATTTAAATATATAATTAACTATTTTCCTATCATTTTTATTATATTTGGGAGAGGGGAAAACTTTGCTACACAAGGGGTTAGTCTGAAAGTCCAAATCCAAAATGCTCCCCCAAACCCCTCCAGAGTTGCAAAAATTTCAAAATGTCTGAATTCAACACTGCATCAACAGCACATCATAACAGTATTTTGATCTATTCGAAACAGTAGCCAATTAATATTTCAGTGTCGAACTACAAGACACTCGCATCAGCATAAAACATGACTGATTTGTGAAAATTTCTGCCTTAAATAAACTGTGAAAGTAAAATTGGTCTTGCTCACAAATGCATCTCATTTTTCTTGGTAGAGCCATAGCCTAGAGGGCAGGTTTTGGTGCCAATTGAAAGTTAAAATTTTCCTTCTTGACATTAGTAAATTAATAAAAGTACTAGAAAAATATTAAAACTCTCATCGAAACATAAAGAGGGGAAAACATTCACAAACTTGCTGGTGTTTCTTTAATTTTCAAGCATGTTGGTGAATAAAAAGTATGAATTTTTAAGAGGGTGGATCTACCAAAGAGAATAAGCATTTTTGAGCAAGAACAACTGCTTAACTTTGACACCAAAACGTGACCTCCATGCAAGGTGAATACAAGAAAAATGAGACACAGAGACATTAAGAATTAATTTTTTTTTTATTTTCTACAAATGAACAAAATATTAACTGAAATTTTCATGCTGTCAAATATTACGTCAGATTTGTACAATTAATAATAAAAAAAAAGTTCAACAGAGCAAAACATTTTTTGAAATTCATTACAAAATGCAATAATTTCATGAGAGAATGAAAAAAAAAAAAAAAAAAAAAAAACTATATGTACAAATTAGTGATTTTTTTCCACTATGGTCAATTTTATATTACAGGAAGCCTTATGTACAAATTAATAAATAGGATACATTTGATATATTTTCTTTTTTTAACTAGACTCGGAAAAAATTGATGAATTTGTTGAATTGTCATTAGTGACATCTTTACTGACACACAAACTACTGTTTCTAGGATTGCATAACTCAGAATCGCTCTCACTCTTTGATTTTTCTTCTGCTTCAATCGCTGAAGCACGCCTAGTTCGAATCACTAAATTAGGATTAGAAAATGGTTTTAAAATTAGAGGACTAGATACAATCTTTTCGCAGTTTTTTATATTATTCCAATTAGTTCTCCTTAAAGCTGGATTTTTATTGGATGACCCATTGACTAAGTTTTCTTTGGGTTCATGCGAGTTAAACCTAGGTGAAGTTCTAAAGCTTTCATTTGTTGGGGAATCATTCGATTCCACACTATTACTGTCTGTTTTTTGAGAATGTAATCGCTGGCTCCTACGCTTAGGAGAAGACTGTTTAGATTTGTCAGATTTATTACTAGAAGTACGATTTCTATTCCGTTTGGATCTAGAAGATGAAGATCTATGCACCTGATTAGATGAATCCCGACTACAGAAGAGTGGAGAATCCTCATCTCCAAATCCATGGCGTTTCTCTTCTTCTTCCTTTAAGGCTTTCAAGTGGCCTAGTTCCCAGTCTTTTTTCTGGGCTTCAATTTCTTCCTACAGAAATAAGACAAAGAACTAAAATACAATTCCTAGCATATTCTGATGCAACATATTTTTTAACCAATTCCCCTTGACTTTATATTAATTTTATGTTCAACATAAAATAAAAATCTCTCTTCACGTTGACAGATCTTAGTTTAGTGCCAAAGTGTGCCACATTATGGTTACTTTTATCTTATGATTAATCTTTTTTTTCTCTAAAATTTGCTCTGGGCAAACAATTGCTAATTCTGGCAACCCTGTCCTAATTATTTTACATTACTGTAGCAAACAAATACTTACTTTTGCGATAGATATTAAAAAAGAAAGAAAATTATTTATAAAGTATACAATTGAGCTACAGTTTTCAAAAATTTTTGATTCAAAGCTCCACCCAACCCCCTACGATTTTAATGACATAAAATTTCAAATTATGTGATATTTAAAAGTGAGATATTAGTGACAAAAATAACACCCCCCCCCCTTTTTTTTAACGACTGTGCAAAAGTGGACCACACATTTCAGAGGATGACAAATAAGTCTGTAGTAAAAGAAATATGCATTAAAACACACACACACATTCATATAATACATTAAAACACACACACAGATATATTAAGTAAATAGGCATTTTTACATATTTTATAAGACTTTATTTATCGATTTTTTAAAACAAATTAAATTGGAATTCTGATCTCCCCACCCTCCTCCACTATTTGTAGGAAAAACATGCAAAAAATTGTATTTCAAAATTGGAAAAGAAGTAAGATATTTTAAAATTTTCTCAACTTTTTCAAATTTTACTATAAGAATCATATTTAATAATATAACAAGGTATAAAATACTCAAATAATAATAAAAAGAAAGTTCAAAGGGTACAAGTGCCTTTAATAACACACACACACAAAAGAACAACAACAATGATTTTTTTTTTTTTTTTTTTTTTTTTTTTTTAAGTAACAGAAAATATTTGAAGAGAATTGCATTGGACAATGCGATATAATTAAAAATAAACAATTAAATAAAAAAAATAAAAGAACCTGGCTGTGTAAAAAGCGAACTAATTAACTCTTTCTCATCAATGTGAAACTATTTTTTTTTCAATTACTACTATTAGCTCACACTCTTGCTATATATATCTTGTTCAAATTTTTCAATCGTTAATAAAATACTTATTATTCATCCAATCAAGCTCAAATAATTTTTTTTAACTTGTAGTGGATGATACTTGATGTTAATGCAGTTTTTTCAAATATTAATTCATTAATTAAATTAAATTAATTAATTTTCAATAATCCAGAGAGCCCTCTTCTCGATCAAGGTATTTTAAGACCGAGAGAGCCCTCTTCTTGATCAAAGCATTTTAAGCGCCACTCAAGAGGTAAGAAGAATGGGAGAAAAAAAAATTCTCTTATTGACTTAAGTAGGAATTGACTTAAAATATTTTTTTATATTACTTACCTATTTTTTTTATTTACTTATATTGATGAGTTTTAAGTTGTGTTTAATTGTTAGTTCCTATCTATAAACACTGTTTTGATGAGGTCTATAGATGTCTATGATGGTTAGAGTTGCAGTAAAGCTAGAGATCCTACCTACACAACTTCCAGGTTGTATAATATTTTAACGGAGCTTCTGACTGTAAAATAGTCAATGGAACAATCGTCTTCATTTTGAAAGACCTATCCAATGATATGCCACTCAATAGGGTACATAATTTTTTTTTTTTCGTCTCTACTGCCATTTTGTATTTTACGGCCGCCCTTTTGAATTTATAAAAACAAAACCTATCCTATAACCATCGGGCCGTTAAGACGAATTGATAAAGACCTTAATCATTAAAATCCATCCAGCTGTTGGGATGTTTCGAGGGTATAAAGAAATCCACATATACAGATACGCGTGAAACACATAACCCTTCTTTTCAGTCGGGTGATAAGCAATTTAACCAACTGTTAGATAAAACTACGAATTTAGTTCATCATTTTTCAGTACGAGCAAAATTTAAATAAATGTAAAGGTGAAAAAGAAAAAGGGAAGGAAAGAAAGGAACAGTTTCAGACTTGCATATGTTTAAAAGGCAAGATTCAAGTTAAAAAAAAAAAAAAAAGGGTACTGAAAGTTTTCAACAAATTTTGCTTAACATATTAAATTAAAAAAATATATAAACATTAAAATAAAACACATTAATAATTCAAAATTTGATTGCTAAAATTTAATGAAACTGGAAAGAGTAATAGAATTCAGAATTTCTAAAGACAAATATGAATTAAAAGAAGTACTATGCTTGAACAAGAACAATGCATAGCTGAGTTAATTAAAACACTAATACAGAAACATATTTATATATTTTTAGAATTAAATGAATTTTTATAAGGAAATAAAGAATATTTTGGTATACACAAGCACAGTAGAAAAGAAAACTACATAACATTATACAAAAGGTAATTAACATACTTCTGCCAGTTTTAGTTGCTCCAAAGACAGTGGTTCTTGTAGAGATTCTAGGAACTGAACAGCATATTTTTCAACAGGTGTCAGCTGTAAAATAAATATGTAAGCTTCAATTCTCTAAATTCTCAAAAACCAATAACATTGGAATGAAAAATTTTATGCATTAAAAAAAAAAACAGAAAAACAACAACTAAATCAATCTATTCCATCAAAATCGAATCAATTTGTACAATGCGAACCTTTAATAATATAACATAATTAATACACACTAATATATCATCATTTAATATTTTAAATCTGTATTACATGAAGATAAAATTTAGAATGCTTTGAAATACTAAATATTTTATAGTTATAAAAAGCCAAAAAATGAAACAGTTTTTAACTACTTAAAAAAGAGCCAACTTTTGAAATCGAAAATTATAAACGATTAAGCATTTGTAAGTTGTTGGCCACCAGAAAAATTGTCTAAATTGAAGGTAACACGTCTAAAGAAAAATGCATAATCACAGATGTATTGAATGAGAATGTATTTAATTAGATGACAAGACGGTATTTTTAAAGCTTTTACAGCAGTCAGTTTTTTTTTCTTTTTTTTTTTTAAGAGCTGGGTGCAGCTGGTGAGAAATGGACACTTGCGTGCATTTAGAAAAAAAAAAATAAAAAAATAAAGCATTCTTTTGCTTTTCAAAAAAATTTTAATATTTGAAAGTCAGGCTACACTTTACAAAAGACAACTATCAGTAAAGGGCAAAACTGGAAAATTTCATTAGCGGCCAATGGTACCAGTTTTATAAGTGGCCACTTTTTTCTTTAAAAGTATTAAACAGTAAACTTTTGTTACATTTTCTATTAGTATTAATCTAAAATTGAATAGCCCAAATAAATATGTTAATATGAACATAATGCAACTAGAAAAAGTAGAATCCTTGATGAAATGCAAGAAAACTTTACTCTCTCCTTGTAGGAAAGAGGCCAAAAGGTGACCACTGAAAAACAATTTTTTAATAGCCACTTTTGTTCATTCAGCGGGCCTGTGGTTAGTGCATATTTCGCCCTTTAACTATTAGTTAGTTTTTACTAGGTACTATGGTGTCAATGATTTTAATCAGTTGATTTAAATCAGTGATTAAATTGTGATTTTAATCAACTGATTTAAAAAAAAAAAAACATTGATTAAAATCATAAATTTTCTAAACGTTTAAAATGACATAAAAAAAGTATTAAAATCTAAGATAAACATAATTTGGAAAGTTTCTACAGGTTTGACTTATGAATACACACAAAAAACACTTTAGATAGCTATTTCTAAGCTTAATTCTTGACTGTTGTAAAAAGTTTGTAAAATGCCTAGTTTTTATCTAGCATAACATAAAAAGGATTTCATTTAAAAATGATATTTAAATCTAATATAACTTGCAATGTCATAATTTCCTTTTAGTAATCAAATTATTCGTTCTTTTATATAAAATAAACATAGCAAGATAAAAACTTTCGGCAAGTAAAAGAATAAAACAGCAAGAATCTTATTTTATCATTCTACTTTTGCAATAATAAATTTAACCGCTATTGTAAAAGAATGTATAAGAGAAAAAAACCCAATTGGTATAAAATGTTAAGCACAGCAAGAGCTTCTTCAGTAAAGGCTGAATACATGTTTGTTTTTTTTTAAATAATTATTGAACTCATATGCACCAAATAAAACTCGTTAGGGATTAAAAAGGCGGCAAAACTATTTGAAAACTGAATGCTGAGAATCCCCGTTGAGTGCTAAAACTTCTTCTGTTTAATGTTTTGAGGATTTCAGATATAACTGGCTATTCCTTATATTTACTCTCTGTATGTGTATATGAAGGGTTAAAGCATTTTCATATTTTTGGGGAGTTAGCATATGCATAAATGTGTGTAAGTTTAGATTTAGGCGATTAACACTACAAATGCAAAATGATCTGTAAACAATATTTGTTAATTTTGTTATTTGTGCGACTAACTAATGAAATTACTTATTTGCGGTTTTTATTAATTCTGTAATTACTTACTGTTTCCTCTAGGTAATTTTTTAGGGCGCCACAACCTGACCCTTTTGAAACAGGCAAAATGCACCCTGCCTTTAAAAAAAATTAATGAAATTCACCTGTAATTGTAGACAGAGTTTTCTTGTAAAAAACTTCCAAATTCCACAGTATTTCTAAATCTATGTGCCCAAGACCTTGCAAAAATGATAGAACTTTATTTCTTTAGAAAAAAAAATTAAACACATTGTTATTTAATTGTATTTTTCAATTTTTAATTCATAAAATTATTAAAATTAATGACACTTTATTTATCATACTAAGAAATCATGTACAGTGAAACCTCCTCCAACGGTCACTCCGAACAATGGTAACCTCCGAATACCAGTCATGTTTTAGTGTTACTGAATCTCTTTCATAGAAATAACATTACACTAAACCTCTGAACAACGAATTCCCGAACAACGGCCACCCCCACAGCATTTTTATTTTCCTAAATGTTCTTTATTTTCACATTTTTATATAGTTGTTGGGTTTTATTTTTTTTATGTTTGTTTGTTTGTTAATTTTGACTGCAATTCTACAGAATTCAAATTGAAATTTAAAAACAGACTTCTCCAAATCAGGAATCTGACAATACAGAAATAATCATAGATAATACTGAGTTAAATGATATTTTAAATAGCGTCGGAATGACCATTAAATCCAGCGAGTACGTGAATGTAGATAAAGATTTGGCAGTTACTACTTTTAATACGATAGAAGAACTGATAGAAAGCAAGGCCAATGAGAATAAGAGTAATGACGAAAATGAATCAGAAGATATATGGAATTATCACAAAATTGTAGCTTAAAATCATATTTTGATGTTCTTTTTGGCTAAAGAGAAATTAAAAATTTTGCGCTCACTCAAAAAAGATTATGCAGATAGAGAAAGAGATATGCTTTAAAAAAACGGATAAATGATTAAAATAATAGTATGTATAATTGTATGTATTTTTAACTGCAAAAATTAAATAATTTTTGACAATTATTTTGATTTTAATGCAATGTAATTTTGACCTTTTAAAATGTGGAACCTCTGAATAACAGCAACCTCCGAAGTACAGTCACTTTATCGTGCTCCCAGTGGTGGCCGCTATTCAAAGGTTTTACTGTACTTTTCTTTTTCTTATACAATTATTAAACACATTACTAATATTTCCTCATAAAATAGTACCCTTTTACGGAACTAGCATACTGCCCCTTTTTCTTTCAATATGAATACTAAATTATTAATTACCATTTTAGTAATTAAAGTATTAAAATGTATATTATGTTCCTAATAATTGAGTTAATTGTTTAATAATTTTAATAAGTGTAAATATCACCAGTATTTAATATAGTTTTACATAATTATTACAAAATATTAATGTAAGTATATAACATTATTGTATGCTACTAATTAATGAAACTACTAATTTGAAGTTTTGATAATTTTTGTAATTACTAACTAATAATTATAATTTTATTGATTAAAGTGTAAAAACACAGATTATGTTAGCAATTAGAGGTTTAACTGTTTTGGAGACCTAAAACTCTTCGTAACTATTCAGTGTTTGAACGCTGGGAAAAAAAATCATAAAAATCCGATTTAAATAAAATAAATCTGATTTTTTAAACCCCCCCCCCCCCCCCCACTAGGAACACAAATTTTTTCATATAAAGGGCAGTAAGACACCACTTTTTTGAGTGAAGGACTAGAAGGGCACATTTTTTTAAGTGAGGAGGAGCAAGAAGAATGCTTTTTTAAATCAAAGATTAGGTAGGGTGCAGCACCCTCCTGAAACTGTTTGGGAAATACAGTAAAATCTGTGAAAACAGAACCTGATCATAACAGAATCCTGACTTAAATGGAAAAAATTTCATGGACCCTATGGAAGGAACACCATATAATTATACTTGCAAAAATTGAATGCTGACTAAAGCCGCTATCAGATTCACCGACTTTTCGAGCAACCAACTTTACAGCCGATTTTAACAACTTTTTCCAGTTGAAAGGGAGAAAAAGGTTACAATTGTCTTTGCTAAAGTTGGAGGAAAACCCGGGAAAACCAGTACTACTAGTACCAGCCGTCAATATTTATCGCATTTTCGTATCAATCGCTTATCTTTGATTCGCTGAAATGTTGAAAGGTGGGAGGAAAAATTGCGGCTAGGACAGACTTTTTTGAGATGCAGATAAAAAGTTGGGGATATTGCTGTTTGCTATCACACTGGGTGTTGAGACAACATTTCGCGAAAAGTTGGAGGAAATCAAGAGTTGGCTCAAAAATTGCTTGAAAAGTTGGTGAATCTGATAGCGGCTTAAAAGAACTTTCTGATAGTTCCTAGAAATTTCATTTTCACAGGTTTTTCTTTACTGATATGGTGATTAAACCTTATTTATTTTAATGATTTATAAACAGAAACTTGAAGTAAAAATATTACCATTTTGTTTAACCTCTTATTTTAACAGTTTCAATTTGTACAGAGACAATTTACAAAAATGCAATCCTTTTTAAAAATTGCATTTTTAAAAATTAATTAATTTATTTATTTGGTTCATTGTACATATTATAAATGGAAAATGTTATAAAAATTAACATTTCCGATAAGGTTAGATATTTAGATAACTTTTTACATCAAATTAAATACCAATATTTTATTTGGAAGTTGTATTTTCTTCCTACATGAGCACACAACAATGAAAGATACAGTTACAATTCTGCATAAAAAAAAAAGAAAAAAAAAAAAAGATACAATTATTAAAGATTCAAACACCAGAGAACACTGGAAGATGTAAATTCTGCAAAATTTATGAAAAACACCTATGGACAAACCAGAATGGAAAAAAAAAGGCTGCTTCTAAATCTAGTATTAATGGACAACTACAACCACTTATATGACTAATTTAACTAAAAATAGAAACAATACATTGCTTCTTTAGAACAACAGTAGGACATCTAGTAATAATTAAAAAAATGACATGTCTGGCTTACTGCTATGAATACCTGTGTTTGCATTTAGTGGAACAACTTCTGAAACACAAAGTTATGTTTAATACTATATCTCAGATGTATTTTATAAAAATTCCCTACTGTTCCACTCGATGCAGACACAGTTTTTAATAGCAGTAAGTCAGACATCTCATTTTCGATTATTACTAGATGTCCTACTGTTGCTCTGAGGCGACGACATATGAAACAGTGAAAACAACAAGGGAATGAGACAGGCGAAACATTAAAGGCACGAAAACACAACACATATGGCATATGGGCAAAACGAATAAGGGATTAAAGATTCATTTCTATTTTTTTTTTTTTTAAACAGTAAACTTTTATGGATAATTGTTCACATATGTTACAGGCAGAATTATTCAGAAATACATTTTAATAAACATTTTGAAGCATATCTATAAACAATCTGTCGAACAGTAACACAAAATATGTTAAAGTTGGATTAATGTAAATGCATTAAAAAAAATAACTATCTTAACACTAATACAGAAAATAATAATAATAATACAAACACAAAATATGCAAAGAGACAGGGGTGTAGGCTTAAGCTCTTCCCATTCCAAAAAATACTATTTTCTAAAGTTGTTTGTTCCAAAGACTTATTTTTTGTCTTCAATTCTGATAATTTTTGAAAATACAAGAAGTACTATAAATAATGATTACATTTCTAACTATTAAATCTGTAAATCAGGAGCCTCAAAACTGAGCTTTGCAGGTTATATTTTTGTTTTGTATTCATTTAATGTAAAATTTTGAAATTTTAAACTGCCTTAATTTTATTTTTACAGTCACTCTTTCTTTCATAAAAGTATCATTGTAAGTAAGATATCAAGCAATTTCAGGATATTTAACAATAACGAATTGAGACGGGAGATACGATTACATGCATCGATGCTCTAAGGATTGTTCATTTTCTGTAAAAACATTTTACTATATGAGAAGGGCCACACATTGTTTCATAATATAATAATCACACCTCTCTACAATTTTCAGTGTATTAAATTTTCTATCTGAAATGTTTTGATTTTGATGACATTCATAATTAATTTAAATGATCATTCTTGATTACAAGTGTCTAGCAAAAATTTTAATAATTATTGATAATCTTTACACGGTTTTTTAAATGAATATTTAAGATTTTCCTATAATTTTTGAATCGATATGCTACTGAAAATGGAAATAATGCAAATAAAAAGACAAACACTAATACTGAAGCAAAATTTTAAGTCTCTCACTTGTTCCATTAATTTCTCGAGTTCTTCTTCAGCGGGGGATTTTTCTTCATTTTCACGGCTGTCATTATCGAGGGGTATTGACTCATCAAATTCAGCAAATTCTGCTGCAGCTTCAGCATGAGCTGTTTTGGCTGCTTCTAAATCTGTTTCCTCTTCAGCCATTCCAAGAGCCTAAAACAAAATACACATCATAAAAAGTACAAAAAATAGGGAAAATGTGATACCGTATAGATATATCTATATACAGTGTGTATAGATATATGGTCACACATGCATTTCTGAAAAATATGACTTTATAAGCGAGGAGACCTTATAGCAGTGTAAGCAGGAATTCTATTTGAGATAATAAAATTTTAATAATGTTAGTCATATTAGTAAAATCATGTACAAACTATAAAAATATAATTTATACAAGAAGAGGCATAAACAAGATTTTCTGTACTCTTAAATTTTCGAATTCATAAATAATAAATATTACAGATTTACAGAGTGTCTACAGAAGTTGTAAAAAAAAGTTCCCAGAAATTTCCATGATTTCCCTGACTATCTGTATCAGGCTTCCCTGATTTCCATTATTAATAATACACATATGGTATTTTTTCATGTATGCTACTTCCTCATACAAAACACTTATCCAGCTTGCTAATATCTCATTTGGGAGAAAAAACAAGAGAAAAAAAAATAAAAATTGCCTCCTATTCATTAAGTATTGGTTGACAGTTTTATAAATCCGAACTCAAAATTTAGTCCAACAAGTTCATACAGTAGGCAATGGATATAGTGTGACCCGAAAATTTCCTCATTTTCTGAAAAATATTCGATTCTAAGACTTATCTACATACAACGGGATAGCTAATTGGATTAAGCTGGCCACCTGGTCAGGTTATGCTAAGGTATCATTTAAAATTGGGTAAACTGCCTTCAATATAAGCGCTATCTACAGAAAATGAGGAAATCTGATCACCTTAATTTGTGTTAAATATCAAAAACTCATACCATGTGCATCTTTTTAAAAATATTGGAAAAGACTAATCAACATGTGAAAATATATGGTATATAAAATAGACAAATCAGGCTCGTTGGCAAGGTGAAAATGCAAATATTTTCTCATACAGACAAATTTACCTGATTTTCGAGTATTTCTACCAAGTTCCCTGCTTTTCCAGATTGATAAACCTTCCTGATTTTTCAATGATTCTCTGATTTCCAGACTCTGTAGACACCCTGGATTAGTAGTAAAACCTACTTATATTTTTAAAATAATCTTTTATGCAGAATTGTCTGTTATTTATTAGGGTTGTTAAAACTGTTTTTTCTAGTTTTAAAGAGTTTTAAAATGTTCTTCTGATTAGGAAAAAAAAAAAAAATCTTAGAATATTTAGTGCTTTGAAAAGATCTCCTCATGTTGTTGGTTCAGCTACAGATTTACTGTCATAACTTCCATCAATGTTTATATTTAAAACTTCTGAAATGATTTCTGATATGGAAGCTTCACCATTAGTTGTGACCACATTGTCAATAACGGCATACGTCAGTTCACCGTGTATTGTATAGTCGGTATTCAGAAGTTTTTACTTAAGTTCAAATAGGGGCTCATTGTCATAGTCTCCAAACAATAATTCTTCACATTCTGGAAGCATATCTAAAACAATTTTTAATGGTCTTCTTTGATACCATATTCCAACTCTTGTCTATGTAAATCATAAAATCTAACACTGATGCGTGATTTTTTTTTTTTTTTTTTTTTCTAATCAATTGCAGAAATGTAGTCTTTCAGAAGCAGTTTTCAATAATTTATCTTAAAATTTTGAATAATCACAGTTGTTTACAATGATAGCCACTTTTCTTTTTTACTTTCTTCTATCTTTACAAAAAGAAAGTATTGGATTCATGAAAATGTTCGAATTCCAGTTTTCCACGGATTTACGCGTTTTAGAGGTCAGAGAACCATAAAAACATGTTTTTACAAAATGTCTGCCTGTCTATCTCTGCGTGTATGACACAAATTTTGTGGGCGTTCTATCTCAAGAACTAATGAACGGAATTTAATAAAACTTTAGATTCAGTTAGTCCCTGATATGAATTGGTGCTGATTACTTTTGGTATAAATCACTCAACAGGTGGCGCTGCTATGCTGCATTTTTCATGATTTCCACAATAGTGTGTATAGATATATGGTCACACATGCATTTCTGAAAAACATCTGAAGAACTAATGCACGGATTTTGATAAAACTTCAGATTCCGTTAGTCCTTGATATAATTTGGTGCTGATTACTTTTTGGTGAAAATCGTCCATAAGGTGATGCTGCTATGCAACATTATTCATGATTATCACAATAGCTCTATCTCAAGAACTAATGCCCGAATTTTCACCAAACTTCAGATTCAGTTAGTCCCAGATATAAATTAGTGCTGTTTAGTTTTTAGTGTAAATCGCCCAAAAGGTGGCGCTGATAGGTGGCATTTATCACGATTTTTGCAATAACTATCTCAAGGACTAATGCATGAATTTTCACCAAACTTCAGATTCAGTTAGCCCCTCATATAAATTGGTCCTGATTAGTTTTTGGAGTAAATCGAAAATAGGTGGCACTGCTATGTAGATTTTTTTTTACGATTTCCGCAATAGTTCTACCTCAAAAACTAATACATGGATTTTCATCAAACTTCAGGTTTAGCTACAACTTGACATAAATTGTTGCAGATTAGATATTGGTATAAATCACCTAAGCGGTGGCACTGATATGCTTTATTTTTCAGGAAATATTAACATGTGTGAGATAGAAGAAAGTTTTGGGATTGCCACATCCAACTAGTTTTTGTTTGTCAAAGTACTATCCAAACGCAGAATTTCTTTTTCCCAAATGCTTGTTGTCATCCAGTATTTTCGGTTCACATCATAAGATAAAGAAAAAGATTTGCAGTTTTTAAAACAACAGCACTTGAGGAAATTTACAAATAAATAATAGCCAATTTCCCTGAGCCATCCATATTCACTGCTAATAAAATGATTAACATTTCTAAGCTTTTCGTCCCACCACTATATTTTTTGTTTTTAAATTAAAATTTTATATGGTAAAACGCAAAAGAACAGTTCACATTTATCGAAAATTAAAAACATCACAAGGTCTGTATCATAGGTCTTCATAAAAATCCTGCTCTAAATCCCTTAGGGGTTGGAAAAAGCATAGAAGAATAAAATATTTTGAAATGAAAAAGAGATGCAAGGCGACCCTATATCTGATAGCAGACATTAGAGTCTGACCATATAGGCGGTGCATTTTAAGACATAATACCTATTCAGCCAGATCGGACTTATGAAAAGTGACCTTATAAGCGGCTGATCATATATAGCCAGTACCGAGTGAATATATAAAAAAACTACAAAACATTAATGAGAGCTTTCAACATATTTTAGCCTAAATAAAAAGGAAAAAGCAACAATTTATAACCAAAAAAAGAACTCAAAATAACCATTTGCCCAGAAGGATAAAAAAATGTAACACATTTTCAATTTTAATTCCATTTTTATAAAATTAATTTAAAAAATACTTCAGTAAAACTTAAAGTGTCAATGGAACGTATAGTTAATGATCCTACCGAAAAATTGAAAGTATTCAATATTTTTTAACTAGCTTTTTTGTTACTCCTAAGTAATGGATAGGAGTTTTAAAAAACAAGAAACCATGTGAGTAAAAGTGGGTAAAAGGGTAAAGGGTGAA
Source organism: Maratus speciosus (assembly GCA_963932465.1). Lineage (NCBI taxonomy): Eukaryota > Metazoa > Arthropoda > Arachnida > Araneae > Salticidae > Maratus > Maratus speciosus. Next base: position 667,212,599 of record OZ010786.1, on the reverse strand, counting down.
ACTACAACTTCAAGGTGAGGGGTGGAGGAAAAATTTAAATTAAATTAATAAATCAAAACGCAAAAGGTTCTCAATCTCGACATAGCGAATATTGGCTCCATCCACACAGTGTGTCCCCTCCACACCCACAAAAAAGCACTAGTAAAAATTAAAAATTTTGCAAAATTTAAAAATAGATATATTTAAATACTTTACTACTATACGGCGCATAGGCAATTTTTTTTTTTTTTTTTTTAAAAAGCTTAGCACAATGCTCGTTTCAGAAGATGAGAGATTTGTTGGCACAGAATACAAACTACTGAACTTTTATATGCTTGTTTATATATATATATATATACCGGGTGTCCGAAAAAGGATTGACTGATTTTAAAAAAATTCTTGCAGGAGGGTTATGCATAAAGTCGAAAGTTTTATTACAGTGATTTTTGATTTTAGTTCGAATTACAAACAATAGATGGCGCTGCGATCAATAGAGGCTATATTCAGGCTCGATTTTTGGTACTTCGTGCCCGGATAATACATTTCCATCTCCTTTTTCTGCATGGAACAACAGAAAGGACCAAAAATCGAGCCTGTATTTAGCGACTATTGCTTACAGCGCCATCTATTGTTTGCAATTCGAACTAAAATCGAAAATCACTGCAATAAAACTTTTGACTTTATGCATAACCCTCCTGCAAGAATTTTTTTAATATCTGTCACCGTTTGGAAGTTATTGAATTTTAAAATCAGTCAGTCCTTTTTGGGACACCCGGTATATATATATATATATATATATACAGTGAAATACGTTTAACACGAAACTGAGAGGACCAAAAAAATTTTTTGTGTTAAAAGAATTTCGCGTCAAAAAGATTCATAAAAAAAAAAAAGAAAACTTACAAATATTTCTGACGTCATAAAATTTTATTTCGATTTCCTGTTAAACTATTAGTAAGTTGCATCCATTAGAATAAAAAGCAAGTAAAAAAAAATATTGTTTTTTGGGGAAAAAAATCAGATAGCTTTGTTAGCATTCTGAGTTTGAAACGAATAAGCAAAGCTGTCTCTAAATCTCATTTCTCATATGTTTTCTCTCTGGCTCAAATATACTGCGCTCAAACATTAACGAAATGGGATCCCTGTTTTTTATTATTGTTGATAATGTAGAATTGACAATGCCAAACTCTTTGCAGATTTCTGTTTTCGTTCTTCTTTTTCATCAATTACATTAACCCTTTCAGGGGCACCGTTTGCTGTCTGCAAATGCTTAATTTTAATGCTCAAACTGACAAAAGGCACTAGTAATTTTTTAGTACAATTTCAATCTCATAATATACTTTTGGTTATTTTCAAATAAATTAGTTCGTAGAATGCGATGGGAATTAATTATTTGAACATTTTTGGATCAGAAATGCCTTGCCCCCGAAAGGGTTAAGCAGCTTCATCTTCATTTGAAGTGAAATAGCAGTTTGTTTTCGCACCAATTTCTCAGCCATTGTGCTCATAAAACATAAGCTAATTTACAAAAAACACAAAATTCACTGATTTTCACCCAAAAGTCAGTGACACAAAATTCACCAATTTCAACTCAAACTAACTAGATCAAAAGTGATTTTTTTCCGTGTTAAACGATTTTTGTTTTGTGTTATTAAAATTAAATTGCATAGTACACTGTCCGGACCGCTATATCATTCCGTGTTAACTGAATTTTCCTGTTAAGCGTTTTCGTGTTAAACGTATTTGACTGTATATATAAAAACTTTCTGTACAATAATACAATTGAAAAATAATGACATTGACCAATAATTATGAAATCACAAATACCACATAAACCAAGTATTATTTAAATTGTATAGTCCAATGTACTACCTTATGAGGATTAAAAAGGAAGAAAAAAGAAAAACAATCACAACTATTATATTTGTATAAAATTTACTTTTGTTTGTATAAAAAAATATATAAATGACTTCTTTTATATTAAATAAATTGTATAACTATAGAAAAAATTGCTTGTGCATATGAAACAGTGAACAGGTTGCCAGAAAATATATTGGCTAATTTCTTTCTCTCGCCAAGGCCACTATAATGGAAAAGTACCCATATTTATTTGTTCTGAACTACTATCGATGTTCAAGCTACCCTCTTCTAGTTCTTACAAGGAAGGTCTCCTTACTGGGCATACTCAGAATATTTTGAAAAAAAAAAAAAAAAAAACAATTAAACTACTTATGTATGTAATAAAGGATCAGTCAAATTTAGCGGCGGAATTACAGTAGAATGTCTCTAAAAAAATAAAATACTTTGGAGTAACAGACAAAAGCGTCAAGCAATTTGGCTATCAGTACTTTTCCTCGCCAAAAGCAAACGATTTTAATGCATATGAAAATTGTTTGTTAATTAATTTTCAGAATGCATGTAAAAAGTATTTAATGAATTAAAACATAAACAATGAGAGAGTTTAATAAATACATTTTTTCATATTACATATTTATGTTGCTTGTTATTTAATTTTATTACTTTAGAAACAATTTCCTATATAAAAAATACTTTCATATATTTAAGCGCATTCCAAAATAAAGGCAAGATTCATTTAGCAGTTATTCATCTCAATATCAAAGAATTCGTTGTTTCCATAGCAACAAAATTGAATCGACAGTGCTCAGTTGGACTTAATTTTGAGATATTGAAACGATTTTAGTTTATTTAAATTTTTTTAATTCATAAAATTTGATATTGAATTTTCATTATAAATAAATAAATAATATATATATATATATGACAAAGCTATAGTTAAATCAAACTAAAACTGATAAAACTAAAGTTATTTACATTAAATTTATTTAAACAAGTTCAATATGAAACAGTTTTATCTTAAAGAGTATTCGACATATAAAAGTATTTTCTGAAATTTCATTATTTTTTTACGAATGTTCTATCGAGGTTCTGCCAAAAATTTTTTTATAAACGTATATATGCACATGAGAAGAACACTCTGTAATTTTTTCAGAATTTTCTGAATATGCCCGTATGGAGACCTTCCTTGTTAGGCATGTATGTACAAGTGCTCGCGATTATATGTGTAAAATGTATACATAGAAAACCGCTTTTACCATATTATACCTATCCAAAATCTGAATTAGTATAATACATTTTATATGTATAAATACATGAGCACTAGAATGTGCATGCTTAATCTTGATCATGAGGATTCATTCCCAGCATGTCTGGTTATTTGTATGATCATTAAAAATTTATGCACTAATAATTAACTGTTGCATCTGACCAAGTCATTTAATAAAACAGACTTATCACATAAATGGTGCTAAATATCTAAACTTCATTTGCGATTCTGATTTAGCCACTAATATAACACACTCCAGTGCTGTGCCTGGCAGATTTCAAAAGTCTCATGCACCTAATGCCATATAGATTATTTAATTCAAATAATACTTTATTACACTGTTTTCAAACTTAGCATTTCTACAAATTTGTATTATTGATATAATTTTGTATATGACTCTTCATTTTTAATAAGAGCAATAGCATTTAATTAACTGTATTCTAAATTAATGTTTTCATGTGGGAGACTAAACATCTTTACCTTGTATAAACATCGATGAAGCATACGCAAGTCAGAATTGAACACAATTTTGTGAAGATCAAAACAATTTTTGAAATTAATTTCAATGTCAATAAAAAGGGACTAAATGAATCAAATTATGAAAAGATAAGACTAAAACACACTTGACTATAAAAAATTGATTTTAAGAGAAGGAAAAAAACCTTCTGTGGTCACTGAATTTAACACAAATTTTGGTTACTTTTATGTGTAAAATAATTAGCTACCAAATTATTCTGAACAGTGTCAGAGAAAAAAAACAAAAAAAACAAAAAAACAAAATAATAATAATAAAAGTTTGGGAATCATCATTTAGAATTTAATAACAAAGCATGAAGGTAGAAAATAAGAAAAAAGGTGGGAAAATTTCTCCATCTATACAATGATTCCAACTTGTATAATTCAGACACATTTTAATTTATTTATACAGCAAAATAAGATTAACTGTACATATGATTATTAATTTCTTTTTGTAACTTAGAAGGTATTAAAAACAAAAAAGAATTTAAACTAACAATAAATGCATAAGTTCACAGAATAATAATAATAATGTAAAAAAAAATGATAGTTTGCTAAATGTGTAAATCCAAATATATCGGATAAACTGATATGAAGTACAAGGATTACTTTTTCAAAACAAATAATATTCTGGATGGTTTGGTTGTTTAATATTTTCACATTCATTCAAAAGAAAAAAAAGCACCATGCTAAATATGTTCACATTAAATTAATCTTTTGCTCAAAAGCATTAAGATCAAACATTTTATTCCAAAAAGAATCTTATGTAAATTTTCTTTCCCTTTTAAATTCTAAATGAAAAATTTCATTCTGGAAAGACACGGTAAACAACTTCATTTACATGACTTTCAGATGCTTATAATATGCTCACCTTTGACATGGATGGTTTTTTTGCACAGTAAATCAAAAACATACAGTAGAACCCCGCTAATTCGGACCTCTGGATAATCCGGATCGGTCTGGTCAATTTTTTTTTTTCAAGTTTGAGACGCGATCGGCAAATTCCCATAACATTCATTTATTTCATCCACATATTCCGAATAAAAAAAGTCTTTTCTGAAATCTTTAGAAGAATACCTTAAGCATTCTTGTTTAAACTCTTTGATGTTATCCTTCAAAGAAACAACAATGTATTACTTTAAGTTTGACAATTTTATGGGTTCCGGGTGTTACAAAATATTTAAAATCGTGCAACTTACCTACCAAAGCTGTCCTCTTAATTGATAATGTCCCGACACACCCCGAAGAAAAAAGGAAACATAACAGTAAAGTTTTTACCACCTAATGTGACAGCGCTGGTACAGCCAATGGATCAAAAAAGAAAGTTTATAAACGACAAATGCTGAATGAACTTTTAGAAGATGATGGAGAGCATGGAGTGGTAGAGATTCTCAAATCAATCAATATCAAGAAAGTAATCTATATGATTACTGGCTCAGGGTGCTGAGAGTAAGTCATAGAAGAATTTATGGCCTGCAAATTGTGATTTCTCGAATAATAAGCTTGAAACTGAAGGAGGAATAAGCGAGAATGAAAGAGAAATTACACCTGAAGATTTTGTGAGCATGTTAAAAAAAATTGATGGTTGCTCAGATGTTGATATCAGCGACATTAGCAACTGGTTAGAAGCAGAAAATAATGAAGGTTACGCCTCACTTATAGATGACGAAATAATCGCTTTGTGCACAACTGAAGAAAACGAAAATGAAGATGATACAGACGAAAACACCATTATCAATGATGATCAACCAAAAGTTACTAGCCATAATGAAGCAACGTCTCATTTAGAACAATTAATGGTTTATTTTGGACGTCAGGTGGAGACTACACCAAACGAACTACTTATGCTCAAGCGGATGCGTGACCGTGCGGCCCGCAAAAGGTATACAAAACTGGCACAGCAGAAGATTACAAACTTTATAATTACAAAGTAAACATTTTTACTGTCTGTAAATATTCAATATGTTTAATATAAAGGTGATTTTCTGTAAGTATGTTTTATTTTATTTCATTTTTTCTCATTCTCTGGATAATCCGGATTTTCGATTATTCGGATTGGGCCTGGTCCCAGTTAATCCGAATTATTGGGGTTTTACTGTACTCCAAAGATTTAAGTAGACAAAATGCCTGATTATTAAATTTTCTACCATACTACCCCTCCTATGGTTCTAATATTTTCTTTGCATCATATGAGAGAATGTCCAAAATTGCTTTTAAAAAGATGGAATTCCTCCTTTAGAAGAACGCTTTCGTGCCTAAAATTTATAAAATACTTTATTAATTAAATTTAAATAATTTTTAGAATTTTATCTCTTTAATGTGGTATTTTTTAATTAGTGGTAGTCTCAAGAGTGCATTGAAATAAATGTGGTGCTGGCAAAAAGAAGATCTACAAATCCATTCTATACAGAATAACTTAAGAAATAGACAACAGTTAAAGTTGATTAAAAGACGCTGCAATGTCAACTTCAAAGTAAATGGTGAACACTTTTAAATCATCTGTGAAAGGCAAACCAATGCAATCTGCCAGGTTTCCTATTTTTTAAAGGAGACTTTTTGTATTTCTAGGTAATCTGCCCATTCTTATGTACACAAATTACACAGACAAGCTAGTGCAAATATATAGGAAAAAGCTTTAAAATAGGAAAGTTTTCCTTAAACAATAGATTAAAGACTAGACAGATATGCAATGGACAGATTCAATTCTAATCAATTCTTATTTAACACCCTACACAATTGTGTATCAATGTTTCAACAAGTTAATAAACAGAATAAATACATATTAGAAACTGTCCACAAATAACTCAAATAAACAATGTTAAATCAAAAGTTTATGAAAAGATTGACAACATACTCCTTAAAAGAACTTATTTTTCAGGATTAATGTTTTTTTCCCCCTATACTAGAGGGCTCTGCCCCCTACGAACTACGCTCGCCAACCCCCGTTAAGACACCACAAACTCTAAAAGCATGCTAATTTGATCGGCTTAGTTACTTTTTTTTTTTTAATCTAGAGATTAACAATAAAAAAAAAGTATGGAAAATAGCAGTGATTGCTGGCTAGTGTTAACTTAATGCGTTGGATGATTATTCACATGCAACTAATAAGTTTTTCCAGACTTGAGGGGGGAGATTAAAGAACTTTTCAGAGATTTTAACAACATGGGCAGCCCTCAAACTTTTTCATGTCATTTTTCCCACAGTTTTTTGAACAACAATCATTTCAAAATCACAGAATCAAAAGTTATTTACATATCTCTTTAGATGTCAAGAAACAAAAAGGCAATTTGGAACAAGTTTCATGCAAAATGTGCAAAAATACGATTTTGGTGCAGCGAATATTATTTTAGTGCTGCTTGGTGCAGATCTAGAAAAACTGCGCTCCCTACTCTCCTGAAAAAATCATGCTGTGAGTATCAAGACACAGTACTGAAATTTCCATATCAGCTGGTTACTCTGGGATATGCAACTTCTGTTAATACAAAAAGGAAGGAAGGAAAAAAATCCATGTTATACATTTCTCTCTATATAGTTTTTTCATAAATTAAATTGGTAAATTGTAAATTTTCTATTTATTTTACTATAAAAAAACATCCCCTGAAAATGGAAGGGGAAAAAAAAAAAAAAAAAAAGCATGCATCTCGATCAGAATAATTACCATTATAGATTGTGTGAACAAAATAATTACCTGTTCAAGTTGAGTTTGAGAGAAATTCTCGGATCCTTCCTTTTCTTCCTTAGAAATTTCACTGTTATCATCAGAAACTTTGGCTGGATCCTCTTGAACATCAATGTCAAATAAATCTTGTATCGTATTCTAGGAGAAAGAGAAAAAATATATAAACATAAATCAACCAAGCACGGAGCAAAACTTCCCCACATATAGTTTTTAACATTTTATTTTTATGTTACAAATACTCTAAAAAATGTGTTTGAGTAAATAGCAATGAATTGAAATCATACTGCTGATCCTGACGGATTAGGATGCAGTTGCAATAAAAAATAAATAAAAAAAATTACATGCCACAGCAGCAAAACTTATTAGAATATGAAAAAAAAAAAAAAAAAAAGTATTGATGTGTACAACTGAGATGTGGTCGAAGATATACAATACAGCCACCAATAATAGCCCAATAGCTATGATACTTTAAAGCATTAGGACCATGGAGTCCCAGAAAAAATATTTATTTTTTTTCTATGTAGGAAAACTAATGGCTCACCTTGTACAAGATTAGTGAATAACACACTTCTGAAAAAGGAGACAAAGAAATCACCAGGATACTTACTTTTTTGAAAAAGGCTGTATTAAAGTTGCCACCTTCAATAGCTAGATCGCCCAGCAGTCTTTTTTGATTAGCTTTCTTGAGAATGTTTTCTTCCACAGTTCTATCGCTGATCAATCTAATTAAAAAATATACAAAATAAGACTGTAAAAACTTTCTAAACTACAATAATAACAATTAAATAATCCACACTCTGTACTAATATTAAAAAGAAGAAACATTTGTTGATTTTTTTATAGGAGATATCTTTGGAACCACTGAACAGATTTCAGAATCTTTTAAAATAACAATGTGGTGCCAGTCTTTGCTCAAACATATGCTACTTTATTCCAGAACTGTCACACACACAGGAATGAATGAACAAAAACAATATATATATATATAATATATATATATATATATATATACATGAAAGGATAAACCCCTTTTAAAATTCAAATTAAATTTCAAAGATTTAAATTAAAATCCAAAGTCTCTTTCTTCTAACTTTAAATCTCATTCTAAAACCAGTTTTACCCCTTGTAACTATGTTTCCCAGCAATACATCTCATTACTTTGAGATATCAGTTTCAGACGATCGTTAAGAGTAAAAATGCTGGTGTTCGGAAAATTCTCATTCAGTTGTGGTTAGCTGATTCCTGGGCTGGCCAAGACCAGTTCTGGCATCTGAACCCGGACAATCAATCAAAAGCTAATCAACCAATTAAAGAAATATTCCTCCCAAATTTACAACTGTGCCCTCTGCTGGAAAATATGATAAGCCCCAAGATATTAGCTAACAAGCACACCCAAAAGCGGAGATCTTGCAGATTTGAGAAGCCTGTCAAACATACAGCCATGTAGCATTCCTGGAATAAGCGACGTAAATGGCTCAAGGACCTCCGACTGGATTCGCGAATCTGACTATAAGATGAACGACAAAATAAATGAGTTCAATCCATAAGAGGTTCCTGAGACCAACTTATTTATCTCACAAGTGATGTCAACCCCAGAAGTCCTTACATTTGAAAGCCGGCTGTACGGACATGCCGGGAAGTGAACGGGCTGCGACTTACTGGTTTCTAACGTGCGATATATATTACACACACACACACATATATATATATATATAATATTATGATTTCTCTATAACTGCTTGGTATTGAAAAGTTTCAAGTTCTAAAACCTCTTAATTTCTGATCCAAAATCAACAACATCCAATTAAAAATTGCTAAAAGGTAGTATTCCCAATATTGGCATGGAATAAGTAGTACCTTTTGATGTCTATTTAATATAATGTTTACTTAAATATATATGCACTTATAATTGTGTAACGTGAGTCTCTGGATTGAATAAATTAGAGTATGAATTTAAGTTGAAAACGCAAAGGAGCTATTAAAGTTTAAATATTTATATTAAATGAAATAGAAATAAAGCATCTCCGTTTTATAAATCCAAAGACAGACCACCGCTGAATTCGTATAGTGTCCAGAAACATTATGCTAAAATTAAATGAAATAATTAAATTTATTAATGTATAGTTATTATAAAAATATTATTTAATCATTAGCTAGAATTTATTTAGAAAAGTTTTAGCCAAATAATACGTAGACCATTGAATAATTTAAATTTAAACCTGGTCAAACACATTAAAAAAAAAAGTATATTGAAAAAAAAAAAAAAAAAAAAAAAAAAAGATATAAAATTATAGTACTTCACCCCTTTTGGAAACATAAACAAAATAATCAGAACGAAATGTATATTGAAATTATTTACTGATCATCATCAAATATTTTGTATTATAGCCTGTTCCGGAAAATAGATTTACTAATATAAACCAAATATCCTTATTGTGTATTATATTAAATTATAGATTGCTGTAAAAGGAATAAATATTGTTTTTTATTTTTATTACTTTACTCTCAGTTCTGATAAGTTTGTAAATATATTAGTCCTTTTAATATAAAATGAAGTTCCTTAATTTAATAAATTGTGGGGGAAAAGGATCTTATGATACACTTTCATATTTTGATATTGTTTGATATATATTACAGAACTGTTCGTAAAATGAATCTTGTGTAGATAATTGGAAAACTTTGCTGAAGAACAAAGTTTATGAGCTATTATTACTTAAAGGAACAGAGACAAAGTTGATTTAACAGCACATATTAACCCTTAAATGCCTGGTGTTGCTTTTCGGCAACATACCCAATTTAGGCTCTAAAATACTATTAGAATAATATTAAAGCTATAATCCTAATGTTGCCAATAAAATACATTCTGAAAATATTATTAAATCGATTTTCAACATGTAGATGGCAAAACTTTTGCTGTTTAAGAATATAGATAGATTTATTTTTTCAATTGTTGCTACTTGTTCTTTTTGTTTTGTTTGGGAGCTTGCGAAATACCCTATTTTGACCTGCAGTGAGCAAGTAAAATTTATTTCTTATTATAGTTCCTAAAATTCTTGTATGTTTAAAATTATATAATTTTATCAAGGGAAACTATTTTTTTCAATTAAACACCAGTATTGCTGATTAGTAACAAACTGTTTTTTAGCTGTAAACTATACTTAAAACAAAATAGGATTTTTTAAAGTATTTTTCCCATGATTTATTTAAAAAATGAAAGCCAAAAAACATTATTACAATGATTTTTGAAAAATCAGGCATTTAAGGGTTAATTTACGAAGTACCAAGGTAGCTTTAGCAGCATATGATTGTTGATGAAGCAACCAGGTAATGAACTAAAAAATTTCCTTAAATAAAGCTTGGTGAAAGCAAATCGACACTGAGGCGATCGTTAAGAATGCAAGATCATTGATTCATTAAACAATCTGTATAGATGATCAGAAAATTTTGCTGTAGAACTAACTGGATTCATGAGTTATATTAGTGTTGTTTGAAAAGGAGAAAAGTAAAGTTGACTTAGTAGCATAAACAGAAATAAAGTTGATTTTTTAACATGAACGGCAGCAAAGTTGTCAATTGAAAATGATAAGCTGTGCCGTGTAGAAACACGCCCAACGGTGATTAAAAAAGTCATCTAACAAGAACGGGATCTCAAATCAGGCTGGGGAAAAATAAATAAAAATTCAAAGACTATTTCGGCAGTTGCAAATCAAACGTACCAATTCACGTCCTGCACGAAGAACGTACTCCCCACATTAATACTTAGAATAGGGAGTTCAATAACCTGTCTCGCATCCCCATGTCATCTCTAGCAGAGCTTTTTAGACCAAATAGCACTCAGAAGATAAAGTGCTAGCAGAAAGTTGCTTTTTCGACCTATGTGGGCGTAATTGTGAAATACGGAACCAAAAGCCAGCGCCATTTAAAGATAAGGAAAGGCTAGAGATATATTTTCTTGTTTATTAGGCAAAGTTGCAGAGCAATTACGCTGAAATTTTGCCAAAAGAATGAGAATAAATATTTAAATCCAATAAATATGATTTGAAATACAAACATTTGAGAATAAAGGTTTTATATTTTTAATATTTAAAACTTAGATAATATTGCTGTCAGGTAGAAATTGCGATGTCTGAAAAGTAAATACAAAGTTTGTAGATTGCTAAAATTAAATGATATTATTATTTAATTTAATCAGTATTGATAAATAAGGGAAATTAATTTTAAATAGGAGATGTTATTGGGAATATTTATTATACTTTTTGAGAGATTAAGTTATTAAGTCGAGATTGTTTATTAAAATAAACAAAACTTCAAATTCAAAGTATAAAGATTTAATTTATGTAAAAATTATGGTAATTTGAAAGGGGAAATGTTATGCAATGTTTTTAACATATAACAAATTGAAATGATTATAATTTTTAAGGAACTAGGAATTGGCCCCGGAATTGGGGTAATTCTTGGTCACTTCTGGTGTAATTATCGGTCATCATCCTTTTTGATGTAAATAAAGTAGTAAAGTTGATTTTTTAAGACTGAGTATCAAAATAATTAGAATCAATCTTGTAAAAGTCTTGTTCATCTCATAATTGTGGAAAAATAACACATAGACTATGTTTTGGACTTAAAATACAAATACATTTGATGTGCAAAAGACTCTTGCACACTTAACAAAATATTAATTAGCCAAAGAATTTTTTGTAACATTTTATAAGGACTATTTATTTCTGTTTCATTCATCGTGAATGGATTAATACCTTCCAAATGTATTGGTCCATAAAATATATACTGAATGGGTACTTGTTAGCTACCCCGTCGACCAAATTACTGTCGCCAAATTGTAAGATTAAATGCCAATAATGGTTGATCATAAATGTCACATTCACTTGACAACGCATGTTAATCATGCATCAAGTGACTTTTATTTCGACGTTTTATTTGTATTTTTTATTAATGTTATACTAATTTATTTGTTCTTTTGTTATTTAAAATAAAAATTATGTCAATTTGTATAATTTGGCGAGTGGTTTGGCGATTTATATAATTTGGTGAAATTGGTCGATGGAATAACTAACAAGTACCACTGAATGTTTATGTTCCTGCTTAGGCCAATGGAAATTTCTGGCTCTTTTTGAATAAATTTAACATAAACTTTACTACCTTGTACTCTCAATTTCCAAATATAAAACTGATCTTTATCATAATACACAGTATAATTAAGTTCCTCCATTGCATTATGTATATTTTTTAAGCAATATTAAGTGAAAATAGAATTACCCCAGAAACTCAGTGACCAAGAATTATCCCGGGTGACTTGAAAATGATAAAATGAGTGAAAAACATTCTAAAATCAAGATTGCACCAGAACTACCAGACTGATATCATAATACAATTACATTATTATAATGGTGATTATCTGCTTAAAAGAGAGGCCTATTTTTTTAATTTGTATAAGCAATTACTTTTAAAACATAAAAGCTCGCCAAGAATCTGCTTAAAAAAAATTCAAAATTTAAATGGAAAAATAAATTAAAAATTTATTAAAATCCTGATTATTCTGGAACAACTAAACAGATTATAAAAATCCTTTCAGTATAATAAGAGTGACAGCGTTTGCTTTAAATTTCAGTACCACTACCTTGGGTGGATTGAAAAACGTTCTAAAGTTATGATTTGTTTGAAATAGTTGGGGTTAGAGAGTTAAAACTTGACATGGTGGTTACTTTTAAGATGAAAGTTAAATTTTTTTTTAATTATTCGAATGGAAACTTGCTCTTTTATATAAGATTTAATTAACGTTTGTGCCATGGAGATTGTGATGACGTCATGAAGTATTGTCAAACAAAAAATTCAAATAAATTGACTGTTTATTCATAGACTTTCTTTTTGATTTCACAAACTGAGATTCAAATTGAGGTTAAATGTAAGGGAAAAAAACATCAAATTCCCCAATCACATGTGGTAAAAATGCAAGTTGAGAACCAATGAGAAACCTGGGCAGAGTTGCTTAAAACTAGTTATGCTATTTCTGCACTTTTTGGTAAAATGACTTAGGCTGTCTCATTGAATATATACAAGGCTGTCTAACTGAATATATACAATAAGAGTAAAAATGTTTAAATGAAAATGTGGGAAGAAATACCTGTAAATGTGAACATCTCTTGTCTGACCGATTCTGTGACAACGATCCTGTGCTTGAGCATCCATGGTTGGATTCCAGTCACTATCATAAAAGATGACAGTATCGGCTCCAGTAAGATTCACACCAATGCCACCAGATCTTGTAGACAAGATGAAGCAAAATATCCTCTGATCAGCATTGAATCGCTCCATCAAAGCCTGCAAAAGATGACAATCAAAGAAGAAAATAAATTTGTGCTGCATACAATGCAAAAAGAAATAAGCCATTAAAAAAATATGTATATGATAAATCTTGAAAAACATAAGTCCAATTATATCAAAGCATCAGCTAAATGGAACTTTTTAAAATTATCTTCAAATCACAATGAAATTTGATTATAACAAATAATTTTTATGCTCCCCCCAGCTTTCATTATAAGCAGTTTCAAATGAATAGCTGGTTTATTTTTCCAGATTTATTATGGCAATTGCTCTTCTCAGATTTCAAAAAAGAATCTGAGAATTGTCAAGCTTCCATGAAAAATTATTTTGAATTTTCAATTCTTTTAGGATAAAAATTTTTAATATACATGCCTAGCCCAAGTCTAATGCCTTTGTAATAATAACAAAAAAAAAAAAAAAACAAGGAACAAAACAATAACAAGGAACGAAAAAAAAAAAACAGAGAAAAAAATTTGTAACCATTAAGGAACCAAAACAAAGTAAAATAAAGAAATTGCAAAACAATGAAAAGTAAAATATATTACACAGAAAAAACACATAGGGTCAGGTGGGGTAAAATGGGTATAAAATTCACTATTTTTAAATGTTCAGTTAAAATTTTCTCATAAATGTTAAACAATTAAGACTTTTTTTGGTATTTTCTTTACATTGCATCTTCTTGGAATGGAAATACACAATTTTTATTTTTTAGGCTAGAAAAGTATGTCTATAACAAAACATTTAATAGATGTATGTTTGGTATACTCATTTTACCCCACGCAGGTGAAAATGGGTATAGTGTGGGGTAAAATGGGTATATAAAAGTTTAACAATGAATACTGTATAAATAGAATTACCAGAGATTATATAATGAAGTAATATGGAAAACAATGTTATATAAGTCTTAAAAAATGTTTTTATATATGAAATTTAAGTTAATAGATAAATGAGAAGTTTTATTATGAATCAAGCTTAGGTGTAAATGAAAACATTTTCTGGCTACACTTTTTTCAACTCGTATTCTCACACTTTTACATTTTAAGTGTTAAAAGTCTATTTATCAAAAGCATAATGGCCCAGATTATGTAAATGTTGATTCATTTAATGTTTCTATTATCTGCTTTCTTTTTACAATATAATCTATGAGAATGTCCATTGTTATTGTTATGATCATTAGAGCAAAGTTTCAGAAAAACTTCCAATTATTTAGTTATAAAATATAATGTGGATAAAATTGAAATAACCAGTTAAATACCTACCATCATGTTCCACTCCCATTAAATATATATATAATGAATAAAAATTTTGTTAAAAATTGGGTAGACTCTCATAAAATATATCTAATTTGTAATAAAATTCTGATTTATTATATAGACAAGTAAAATGTTTTTTGTTTCAAATTAGATATATTTTATGTGAGTGAAACACAATGATATTTAACTAGTCATATCAATTTTTATCCTAATAATAAAATAATTGGAAGTATTTCTGAAAAATTGCTCTAATGGTCACAAGAGTAATGAATGGATGTACCCCAGTGTCTTCAGCATCAGGGAAAACATAAAACACAACCAATCTTGAACTTTTTCAAGAATTTTACTTCTTATTCATAGGTTTCATCTGCTTCAATAGCCATAGTTTTGCCACTGAATTCTTTGTCTTTTTTCACAAATATTGGACGTTCAATCATGCATCTACAGATACATCTATTTTTACTTCGGGGATATCTTCCACACATTAAGTTAAATGTCTTCATTTGTTACAACTTCATCAGCTATTGCTTGGACATGCTTATGTTTCAACTTTGAAGTTCTAAGATTATTTGGAGGTGTGGCAGATTGATACGTGTCGAGAAAGCAAGGATGCGTCAAAGCCACACTGCTCTTATTTTTCTCAATAATTCTGATTCTATTTCCCAACTCTTTTGACCATCTCTTCTTAAAATTTCAAATCCTATCAGCACCTGATATGCCATCTAGAAAAGGAATATTTCTAGGAGTGGGCAATGATTTAACTAAATTATATACAATGAATTTCAAGTCTTTCTGATCTTAAGAATAATGCACTGGGGCCGAAACTAGCCTTTTTTGCATCTGGAACAAACATATTTTGCACCCCCCCCCCCCCTCAGCAAAATATATTTACAAAGAAAATTTTACTAATTTTCTAATAGCCGACTTATTTTAAAATTTAAACTACGTAATACTGATGTAAATACATGTAATACTACACAATCTGCTTTGTTAAATATTGATACATTAAAATCTTGAAAATGGAATCGAAAAAAAAAAAATCTGCTATATACAGGATCCTTATGCCATATCATCCTTAGATTCTTCTATGCTTTGGTATACCCCAGCCAGGATAATTTTAACAATACCGTGCTAAACATTGACTTGAAAAATCAGCAAACAAAATCTTTATTTGGTGCCCGGGGCACATGCCCTTTCTGCCACCCCCCCCCCCCCCTTAGTTTTGGCCCTGTATGTGCATTATATAAACATTTTACAGTATTTTTAAAACTAATTCTATTCTAATTCCTGCAATATAAAGAATTTTATTTAGAAAAGTTCTATATAACACTACAAAATACTACAATCGTTAAGCCTAACACTATACCCATTTTACCCCATTTATAAGATTTAAGATAAAACAATAAAAACAAAAGACATTTTCTTGTTTGTAATTTGGAAAAGTATTAGAAGTGCTCCATGAACAAAATGAGGTCAAATAAATGAGTTTATATAAGATATTATGAGGTGCAGGAAGAAGTTTATTCAGACCATATGTGGCATGAAATTGTCCTCAAATGGTTTTACTGTTGCCACTCAAATAGAAAAAACTATAAAAACAAAAATAAAGTAGGAGAAGAAAGCTTAAACTTCAAGCAATCATACATAATTTTGAAAACTATAAATATCTTTAAAAAGTTTTAAAAAATTAAACAATATTTTTTGGCTACCCATTTTACCCCACCTGACCCTAAAATTAAATGTTATTTTTATAATAAAAGATTTTAGAGAGCCTCAGTACTTTGAATCTCATCATATTCTACTTTGAATCTCATCATATTCTACTTTGAATCTCATCTTTTTGATAAATAAAAATCTCATAATAAATTTAACATTTTTTTTTTGGATTCTAATAAAAAATTGTGGTATCAAGGAATCCACTATATATATATATATATACCATATAGTATATATATATATGTACCTCGACTCTTTTTATTATACTCTTCAATATATATTAAAGGTTCAAACAGAGTAAATTTTACAGTAAGGATATGTGCAGCTAAATTACAAGAAAACTTTCAATCTATAAGACCAGTTTTGCAATTAACTATAGAGGGAAGAGAAGCATGTGCCGTCGCTTGTGTATTATGAAAAAAAAAAAAAAATACAATTAATCATTTGCTTTTGTGTTTACTGACAAAATGATAAAAAAAAAAGCCTTAAGGTATTATAATTGAATAATAAATTCAAAATTTATCAAACAGAAATACATCACACATCTTTATGAAATTAGAGTTGCATAACTAAAGCAGTAAAAAAAAAAATTACAACTTTAAACATTTCCTACATGCTGTCCACAATTAATCAAAATCACACTTCTCATTATCATTCTGCTATTGCTGCTGAAATCGACAAACACACAGTTCATATTTTAATAATTTATATCATCTCCACTTCTAATTAAAAATTCCATGCACAGAAGGTTGTATTAAAAAAAATAAAATCTTAAGTTTTTTGCTTTTGAAATTAGTGAATTTTATTAAATTGGAAAAAAGAGATATATGCATGGAATCAGCTTTTTCAGTTAAAAATGTTCTTTCCTTAAGGCTGTTCTTAACTGCTCTGCTCAACAAGCGCAAAATGTTTCGACACATTTACAAATTCATTTTTGAATGGAAAGGTATAAAATTGGAAAGCTTGGCCATGGAAGCGATTTGGAATTGAATTGTTTTTTCCATTTTTTGATCCACCAATTACCTATTGAGTTGATATTTTGATCACGTGACAAACACGTTTTTGGTTCGAAATGCTCACTTTGACACTATTTTCTGAAAGATCTATTGCATTTGCAAGAAAATGGAAAAAATAGCTCAATGACATAGTTTCTGGACAACACCACCCACTAGTTTCATGCATTTTCGAACACCCTTAAACATATTTAGGTCTACAAAAAAATATTTTAATTATAAATATGCATAATTTATCATTAACATTCACTATTGTCAGTTTAAAAGTTAAAAAACAAAAGAGATATCATTAAAAGTAAAAATAACAAGGATTAAAAAACCATAAAAAAAAACTAGTTACAGGATAGATATGAAAACATATTTCTTTAAAATCAATTTTTACATTATATATAGATATTTTTTCAGCTGTTGATCTCTATATTTATTTGGTTAGTTGGATGGCTGATTGAGTTTTAATGGCACAAAGTCCCTTTAGGGAGATGTTACGCCAAGACAAAGTTAAAATAAAAACATAGAAATATACTTTAAAAAGTTAGAATAAAGGGTTGTGATAACAATACAATGAAAAAACAATACAGTTTAATGAAAACAGTAATGATATGTATAATTAAAACCATTTATAAAATCAAAATATAATGGTTAAAAGACAAAGAAAAACATTCCAATTAATATCTGTAAAAGTTTTACTCAGGTTCATGCTCGATTTGCTTTTTAGACTGACTTAAAGATTTATGTGATTGACTAACCAAAAGGAAGCAATGCACAACAGCAGGATCATAATATTCTATTTTAACAGTTTCTGATGATGATGGCCAAAGTTCTAATTTCGGCGTAAGGATGGTACTAGCAGTAAATTTCACATTACAGGTGTTTTTCTTTATAGTGTCCGTGGCGAATTATTTTGTATAAAAGGGGATTCAGTTCGGGTGTTTCTGTGGCCAACAGGTTTTAATTGCTGCTTGAGTAAACTGGAGTAAGAAACATTGACGGATGGGATTCTGGATTCAACAAGTTTGCGAGCTTCTGGGTGCTTTTTACAGCAAGAATTTTTTATTCACGGTATTTTATTTCCAGTTTGAACAAGAATGGGAGTACGCTGTGTGGTCCCCTTTACAGTTTGCACATCATTCAGGGTCATTTTCAGCAATTTTTTTTTTTTTTTTTGGTAATTTTAAAGTACAACTTTTTCCACAAACAGTTTTCTACCTCTGAAGAGGAAACCACAATAAGAATGAAACAAAGAGGAAAGAAAGATGAGAGGAAGGTCGTTTAGGTGCCCAGGGTTAATGGGGCCAAGGGTGCCCATGAATAACTAAAAAAGGTATTCCTATGGGAAGGGAGGTGGGTCGTATTTTATTTGAATTTATTTGTAGTCTTTAAAAAAGTTTACCATGAACCAAAAAAAAAAAAATTACTTTACCTGTCGCTGTTCAATTTTAGTGTTTCCGTCAAGACGAAGATATGTGTGACCATGATAATTAAGGAACTGTTCCAATATGTCGAGCATACGAGTCATTTGAGTGAATATTAGAACTCTGTGATGTTCTTTTTTCAGATCTCTCAAAAGTAAAGCTAACCTTTGTAGTTTGCCTATCAAAAAAGAAATATAATAAAGTATATTATGGTAAGAAATAATTACAAATATATTAATAGGCTAAATTGAGTATTCATAAGTGAAGCACAGAAGAATAGCTTGTCTATGAAATTCTGAGAACTTATCATACCACAGCTAAAATAGCTTTTAAGATAATACCAAATTCAAAAGTCAAAGAACTTATCCTATCCTACCAGAACTAAAATAGCTTTAAGATAATATCAAATTCAAGAGAAAATACTTTATACAAATACAGCTATTAAATTTCATGACAAAATTATTTATCCCAGTACAAATAATAACACAATACATAGTGGTAATACCTACCACCATTATAAATCAGTCCAATTGAAGATTTTAAAAGTCCTTTTCCTTAAGTAAAACACATCAAAGAGCAGTTTCAGCGGGGTTGTAGCATTTAATACATGAAAGACACTGCAGCAATCCTAGTTGGACTATGGAAAATTGTTGCACACAGAGTTTGCATTAAAATTCTGACCTATAATTACCAAGGCAAATTGCAAAAATCAGGCCTTGTCAATACCTCTATTTTCCTAAGATCTATGTTTGTGGTAAGTTACATTTTAATTGATTGAGCTATTCCAAGAAATAGCGTTCATTTCATTGTCAGATTGGAACGGGCACATAGGAAACTTCGCTCATCTTCGGTTCACAGCACTTCAACAATTTCAAGAAAATTGCACAATTAAGATACGAAAGATCCAAGAAAACCCATTTCAGTCCATGGAAATCAATTTAGAGAAAAACACAAATCAAAGCTGGGACTGACATGATTCTTTAAACAGGAAACATTACTAGCAAATTTGATATGAAAATGCATTACTGTTCTACAAAGAAAATGACAACATACTGTCAAATTTTTTCTTATAAGCAACGATATGAGACTAAAAATTACATTTCACTATTTTTAACTTTAAACTATAGTACACTCTTAAAAATCTGCACAAGATCAAAGGTTTTCTAGATTTTAGATAATTTCTTTGTTTACATTAAAAAAACACATTAGAAAAATTATTTTTATAAAATAACCATACATTACAAATACTAAATGCTAATAAAAATCAATATGTTTAAGGAAAAAAATTATTACATAACTGTTTATTTAATGAATAATTTTGATAAATTATCACTAAGATTACGAAGTAAAAAAATGAGTTTAACTTAATTTTTAATCAACAGTAGTTTAATTAAAAAGATCCATTTTGTTTTAAACTCTTTTCTTGCAACAGTCAAAAGTTCCTTGTTCAGTCACAAAAATATGTTTCATCGGAAAAGTCGAATATGTGAGCGAAAAGTTTCTTTTTTTTTTTCCTTCCAATTCAGTATATGATAAGTGCTACGAAGACTGCATTATCCCACTTATAATTTCTTTTTATCTGTGAGATGCTGACTGACGAGTGCTTGCTTTATTGGCACAAGTCATCTAAGATTAGAATCAAACATGATCAAATGGATTTTTACACTTGCTTAAAATTTCCCTACATTGTAAATGATATGCAGATTTTAGACATTTGCAAACTTTTGAGAGTTAACGATACAATGAAATCCAATCTTTAATATAGCATTATGATCATAGTTTTACAAACATATCCAGAACATAATACACTTTTGAGACTGTCCCATTAATTTGTAAGGATACAGAAAAAATATGATAGAAAAATTGCAGCATGTGATTTATGATGTATCAAACAAAAATACTTATAAAGAATATTGGTCAAAAAAATTAATTGTACCAATGATGAATCCTACTGAAAATACATGAGAAAAGGAACTGTACTTGAAAATATTAATCTTATATTACGATCTGGTGCAGACAATACTCTGGAGGATGAAGAAAATGGTTGAACACACTTATTAACTGGAGTTTGAATAATGCACACAAACAATGTATAAAAAGGGACAGACTACTACATTTTAAAATTTAAATTAAACAAAATCATTTAATAAGCAATAGATTCAAGGTTATAGGAAAAAAGGCGACATATATGTAATTTTGGTATAAATTAAAACATGTGATTGAGAGAATCTCACACTAATATGTGAAAGAGACAAAATATTTATAAAAAATTCTGAATTGCAGAGGAAAAAAAAAGAAAGAAACAAAAAAAAATATATTTTTTAAAGAAACGAAAGCAGTTCACCTACGTGAGCCGAGTACCTTAGAAACATTCTATGTATCTCATAGAAAATGCAGCCCATATAAAAAATACCTAAATTTTTGCAGGCAGCAAAAAGACTGCTTTTAAAGAAAAGCAGATTTATGCTGAAAATTGCAATAAAGAAAAAAACAACTCTACAAACAATATTCCCCCCCCCCTGACATGCGACATATTTTCTCTGCAATAATCACTTTCAAAATCAAGTTTATTTATTCTGTAATTTAAAAAAGGTCTTTTGCAGAAAAAATTCTTAACATCAGGCACTTCAGCTTCATTCAACTAACTTTGAAATCAAATACAGAATTCACAGGGTAGATCTCAATTACTACCAGTTACAAACACAGTTTTTTCATCAAGAAATTCAGTTATTTATTTATTTTTTTTTAAGGTTCTTAATGTCACAGGGCAAGCTCGTTTTATATCTTAAAATTTCAATACAAAAAGCAATTTTCAAAACTACATTCAATAGCCTGTGCATGTGCACACACACACTAATACAAGGTGGAGCCCATCGAATTTCACCAAAAGAAAATGTTTAAGGAACTGTTTCATTATTTAATAATAAACCTACAAAATTAGTTACAATAAAAAATGCATCTTATATCGGTTAGTCTAACTCTCAAACAATATTATTTTAACCTAAAGGTCACCACTCTTCTATAAAAACACGCTAAATTTTTGTAAAACTTTGGATTTTACTAGTGTGTGATTTCAACTGCGTTATTTTCAAAAGTAAAGTATTTCCATCTGTGAAGAATTTTAAAGCCCCTGTAGTGAAAATGACTCACTTCAACAAAACATATTTCAGTTTTAAAATACACGCTTTTATTTTATATATTAAATGATGTCATATGCATCAGCTGAAGAATACCACATTTACGATTCAATCTTAAACAACATCTATAGAAAAATATCCATACAATATCACTATTTTGAAATAATACACAAATCCAGCAAAAAGCAATGTCGTAAACTTAAAAAGCCATCTAATAATTCATAGGCTTTAATTTGTTTGTAACATTAATACGGATACTTAAATACAGTTTATAATAGCTCCATGTTTTATCAGAAATCATTCATTTTTCAAGGTAGCACATATTTTATTTACAATTTTTTTTTCAGTAGTTATTAGAAAATGGCAACAAAAAGATATAGTAATCTACCATTTTCCCTTTACTTTCTACAGAAATGGAGTACTTCAATCATTACAAAAAGGCATTAAAAGCAACAAAAAAATTAATAACATAAATGAGATGCATAAATGAACACAAATGAGATGCAGTTTTCAAACAAATTACAAAATACTTTTCTTTCTCTATACGATGGTGTAAAAATTTAAAATGTGCGATGCTTAGAAGTTAAATTGCAGTAGGGATTATCAGTATTTAACCGTATAATGATAGATCAACTCGTTTTACGGCTGGCTAATGTAACGTTATTTTTCAATGACGACACTTTAATTGTTGCCCAAAAGAAATAGCATATTGGGAGCTATAAATTCTATTTTATATTTCATGTTAGTGTTAGAAGTTAGCAAGTTTTTAATGTGACATGTGTACTTGTTTAACCTATTACAGCCGTTTTTAAACTCTACAATAATCACAGACCCTTCTTATATTTTCCCTATCTTCGTAGAAACCTAGGATTTAAGACTGAAATTACTGACGTTTTTTAAGAATATTAAATAAATCATATATAGAAAAAATAGAGATAGAGCAAAACATGCTAAGACAGAATCGCTAGTGTTTGGGAAATTCTAAAAATTTCTCTCAGGTTGTATAAATATTACATTGAATAAGAAGTTTTGTTTGTAAGAAACGGTCTAAAATAAAAAGAAAAAAAAAATCTGTTCAAATGGAAGCGATTCAAGAAGAATAATTTTCCCACTTTTTCTTCTTTTTTTTGACTTAGCAATGAAGAGTGTCTCTAAACTGAACAAAAATTTTGCCCACCTTTAACACTACGGAAGTACTTTAGTAGGACTTTCATGACATCACTGAAAGTGACTGAATTTTGATCGATGACACGATATATGCACTGTCAACTGCATTCTGAATAATGAAATGTCTAGCTAGCTTAGAGTTGTTTGGATACCACCATTGGTCATTTCCACCATTTCTTCTCAAGTCATCATATTTCACAGAAAGCAAAATAAGTTTGCTGAAAATATCATTACAGTATCTTCATTAATGTTAAAGTTACAAATGAGAATAACAGTTTAATTTTTGACTAAATAGTTCATTGTTTTCTAAAAAACTGTTTGTCTTGATTCCTATTATCATCCCTGAAAGTTTGTTGCATTTTATTTTGAAGCAAAAAAGTAGGAAGCATATAATATTCAGGAACTTTCATTTATACGTCATTAATTTCTATGAATGTTGTCATTAATAGACAATTTTCTTAAGTGTCACTTTCCAAACAATACATAAATATTGTAAAAACAACTTCTTTATTTACTGATGGTTACAATTGAAGTCAGGTAAAAATTTTAAAAATATTTTTTAAAAGGTTTTTTAAGCATTCAGTTTGGTTGAATATTCTGATATTCTGCAACACTGAATATTTTGATATTTGACCTAACCATATATTCGATAATATGGACCAATTAGACTGAATACCGAATATCAAAAGCATCCTTAATATGAGCTTCAAGTGACCGTAACCATTCAAGAAAACTGTTTCTATTTGCAATGTGAATATTTTATGGCATGGGCTGGAGAAAGAGATGAAGAACAACAGTCAAGCTCTCACAGTTATGATTACAGTGAAAAAATTTTGAAAATTTCAAACAGCAACATTCAGTATTTTATAATGTAAAATGAACTTCACAGTGAAAAACTATAAATGGTATTAATTTTAGCAGTAGAAATGACAACATAAAAGAAACACAAAGAAGACTATTTTGCGGTCCACATGTACTAGTACAAGACATTGCTAATTTGCAAATTTTATAATATGAGTAAAATGATTTGTTTTTGTCACCTATGTAAGCACATTTGTTCTTCTCATGGATTTCCTTAGTCTTTGTTTTACCATCGTTTCAACCATTAAAATCACTTTTTCAACACTATTCATGTTTTTTCGTCATGAAAATTATTTTGGGATGAAAAAATTGCATGTTGCTACTTCAAATTATTGCTATTTTGTCAGTAACTGTGGCAGATGGATTGCTGCTTGTTACCTCATTCTTCAGCCCACATATCAAATGGAATCCAATTTCCTTAAACATTATAGATGTTAGGGTCTCATATTGACAAAGTTTTATGACCAACCTGTACACACAAAAAACATGTATTATCTAAAAATTTTAAACAAGATTAGCTTTATTTCTTCTTTAAAACTATTTAATGGCCATACATTCCTGAATAAAAGTCTACATTTTACTGTGAAAGTAAAACGATGAAAATTTGAAGAGCATTACAAAACATAAAAAGTAATACTACTCACCACAATCATACTCAATAAGACGCAGCTCGGGAAACTGGGTCTTCATATTACTGACAAGAGGATGAAAGAAGGTACACACAGGAGATAATGCGGCCTCCAAGACTTCCATCTTTCTGCTTTGTTCATTAACAGTTGATGGTGAAGGATGGTACAGATGAAGCTCAATAGATGGAGATGAAACAGCAGGAACCACAAACACAAATCTGAAATGGGCAGATATTCAGATGATACTGTTTGGAGTTGTTTGTCAGATGGTACTGTTTGTTGTTCTATTTAAAGATTAGCTTTAAATAACTAAACAATTAAGAGAATAAAATTCAGAAAGGGTTGTTCACTAAAATACTCGTGTATTTTTGCAGTGTTTTCTAAGAGAACACAGGGTTACATATACCTCTAAACATCTTGTGATCTAACAGGAAAAAGTGAAAGCTTATTTGGAATGCTTTCTAAACCATCTTCAAAGGTACTGTGGATATACTTATGTGATTTATTATGTTTTAAATATAATACATTATTCATGCAAAATGCACTCTCACATATTTTAAGTACTTTTGAAACAAAATGCAGGTAAAAAACAAAGATACATATGGAATAAAGATTATGCAATATTTTGAGAATATAAAACTGCATGCAACCTCAATAGTTTTTTCAACATTTGATTATTTAGAGTAAAATTCTTTATTTTTATCTGTTTGATATTTTTCTTTCACTGCAGCGTTGTGTGCAGATGGTATTACAGTACAGTCTCAAAAATCTGCACTTCTAAAATCCGCAATCTTCCGAAATCTGCTTGCATTTCAAAATGTAAACAATGAAACTTGCAATAAAGAAGTATTCTTTATAATCTTTATTCCAAATAACAGTGAACGAAAATAAAATCATTTTTAATGTAAATTTATCGAAAAATAGTAATAACACAGGATATTACACAAATAAAATGCTTTTATTTCACAGAAACTTACATACAAGAAAATGGAAAATAATAGAAATTGACGAGAGATATAAACAAGCACAGAAACGTTTTAGTTAGTGGCATCATCTATCAACCGCTAAAGAAAATAGCGATTTTATATTTCATGCAAGGCTTTTAATTAATGCATGACATAAAATATGGCCTGTCTCTTTATCCAAAATGAGGATGAAGATAAAGATTTTTCACTTAACTTTACCACAAACTAAAGCCAAAAGAAAATACCAAAAGCTAATTTTTGTAGAAGGTTTGGTTTTAGGTGAAGACTTTGAAGTTCTTTGAGCAGAAGAGTTGTATAGACCAACAGGAAATAATGGCTATTTACAGAATTCAAAAGAAACTTAAACAAGAGGAAATAGAAGTTCTCAATCAAAGGACTATATAAGAAATGTTTAAAAATTGAAACAAAAAACAATTTTGGTTATTAAAATGTTAATGTACAGGTAAATAAGAGATTCAAGTTTTCATTTTCTCAAATTGAATTATTACATGCTCTTCTTGGAAATAAAAAAGGTATATTGAAAAAAAATAAATCATTTAATTCAGAATCTAGAAAACTCTAAAATTTGCACAGCCTCTGGTCCCAAGCTGTGTGGATTTTTAAGGCTCTACTGTATAACTGATAAAGCAATATCATCAATATTGCGATGCACATGTGCTGATTTGTTTACACTACAAAATTTCAGAATCTCTCCATCATCCAGTCGACCACTTCCCATAAGATTATTGCCAAAATGTAATGCTCAATAAACAAATGCTGCCACAGGAATCAAAAAGCTCTACTCAATAAAGTGTCAACTAGAAGTATCTTTAAACAATAAAATTTACAACATATTAATAAAAACAGAAAAAAAAATTGGATATTTATTTACGTTATTTTTCTTAATTATCCCTCTCGGCTGTTGAATGTTTGAAAGCGATCCATCGCGCAACATTTCATTAATGCCTTTTTCTCTCTTAATATCATGGTGTTGCATTATCAGAATAACTAACGAATCAGTAAAACATCATTAACCCTTAAATGCCGGGTGTTGCCTTTCAGCAACATACCCAATTTAGCCTTCTAAAATATTATTAGAATAATATTGAAGCTCTAATGGCTATTGTTGCCAATAAAATACATATAGGACATATTATTAAATCAATTTTCAACATGCTGATGGCAGCACTAGTATTGTTTAACAATAAATATAGATTTATTTTTTTCTACATGAATTGTTGCTACATGATCTTTTTGTTTTGTTTGGAAGCTTGTGAAATATACTATTTTGTTCTATAGTGATCAAATAAAATTTATTACATGAAAAAGTAAGGTATGTAGCCCGTATTTATGATTACTTTTGGATATTTAACTTTAACATATTTGTTGTAAGCAGATTTTTGCGCATGTTGCCAATTGACAACAACAGGCATTAAGTGTTTTATTAAGCCTGGAGAACAATGAGCAGTTTTAGTTTTACTTTCTTCTATATTCAATAGAATTAGTTTATTTTTCTAGTTGTTTATAATTGTAGTTCATTTTTTTTAAATGTATGCAAGATATTTTTCTACATTTTATTTTCTGCAAATTTTACATTATCATTTTTAGAATGCCTCCAAAAAAGTATTTGACTCAAAAACAAAATAGAAGAATTGGTTCATAATTACTCTTGTAATGATACTCAAATGGCTATTCCGAAATGCAGTAAAAAGATTTCAAAGTAATGTAAACTGCCAAGCAGATAGGGTCAGGTGGGGGAAAGTGGTCATAAAAACAGGCTTTTCAAACTTTCAGAGGATATAAACATCAGAATTTCTGTGATGTTTTCGAAAATTTTGGGTGTTATTTTACATTACATTACTCTAGAGTACATCCATATCCATTTCAGAAATATTTTGGGGGAATAACACCTTTTTATAACATATTTTTCCAGCCATGTTTTTATGACCACTTTACCCCAGGGGGTGGGGTAAAGTGAGTAGTGCATGGGGTAAAGTGGTCACATTGAAAAAGTGTAATAAAAAGATAAACTAATGAATAAAAAGTGACATTTTATTATTTACAAACATTTAAAAAAACCTTTATAATAAGTTATCTGCCATTTTATTTTATTAAAGTGCAAATGTGTTATGTTAAAATTGTTTGTTGTTAAAATTTGGTTCTTCAAGGATTTTGATCACATCTGATTCTGAAAAAGTATGATTGCCAAATTTGGATTTTTTTTAACATAGGACTTTACTTTAAGAAAAATAATCATGTTTTTTCCCAATAAATTGCTTTATTGATTTCTTCATTTTATATCTTAGCAACACTCAAGGTCCTATAGATATGGTTTGAGATGTCATCTTTAGCGATTACAAATGGATTCAAAAGAGAATGTTGACTAGGGATATTTTGTTGTTTTTTTCCTCTTGGAAATTTAAGCAACTTTTAAGTATCCCATTCCTCTTGTTATTTTTGCAGATATAATGCAAGTGTTTTTTCTGTCAATACTACCCTAATCTTGGACTGGACACATTTCCTTTTCCTTTAAAACTATGTCTAACAATTGTATTCACATCTGAAATGAGTGTAGATAATGTTGCCAATGTAGCTTATTTTTATGTTTTTTACATATTTTGCAGTCGGATTTCTTGATACTGGTGATATATTCAACAGTTTTTTAGAAACGTGTACCGCACAGACATGTTGTTAAAAAAATATGTAAATAGTTAATTAGTTCTTGAAAACTAATTTATGCACGAAATTAATTTATTTTGATTTATTATATGAGCTATATAATGTGTATATTTCCTGTAGAAAAAAAAAATCATATCTCTATTTTTAAGTAAAGTACATGATGTTAAATATTTCGCAAAAATTGCTTCATTTTATTTGCTGAGATGTTCCATGTGCTATTAAAAGAAAAGGGAGCTAACCATTTTATTCCCCGGAATTCTCTGAGGATAGCAACTTGTTTTATTTATAATAACTTATTGCTTTAACCCTTCACTGAACGATGTGCCACATCTGGCACATACCTAAAAACACTGAAATTCTTATTATGTGCCATAAATTTGGCCAATATTATCTCTATCCCTGATTAAGAACAGTCCAAAGAATGGAATTAAAAAAAAAAAATGCTATTATGCTTTGCTCAATTTAAATAACCTGCATAAAACGGAATTTAACACTGGTCGTTTTCATTTCCGTCTAGGGAGGATTTATTGTATTTTACTTGAAATTCATATCGCTGGTCTGTACAGTCAAAACTTACTGTCCGTACAAAATTACTTTTTACGTCATGACAACATTTTGTAAACTTCTTGCTGCTGTTTAATTCGCATTTCAAATACAGTGCTTTGCAGAAATTGCACGTTTCACCCACAGTTATGCATGCCCCGGAACGTTTAAATCAGTAATTTGGATTTCAGAAGCAACGCGTGAATGCTACAGCTATTAAGCCTATTTTGCCGATTGCTTAACGGCGTTCTCAATCAATTCTATTTGGATTTCGAATCTATTTCGATTCAACTCGAATTTGGCTTCTTCTTCACTTTCAAGCATTAGTCGAGATTTTTTACGGGCATTTCACATGATATTTTGAAGCTACATAATTGCAGCAAAAGACATTGCACCGAAAAAGCGAAACGTAAACAAACCCGATCACCGTAAATCCTGCCTGGACTCTAGGGTGTAAAAAAATCATGATTTTTATTAAAAAATCAAAAAAATCGGATTTTTTTAAATTTAAATCAGATTTTTTTGATTTAAATCGGATTTTTATGATTTTTTTTTTCCCAGAGTTCAAATACTGAATAGCTACCAAGAGTTTTAGGTTTCCAAAACAATTAAACCACTAATTGCTAACATAATCTATGTTTTTACACTTTAATTAATAAAATTATAATTATTAGTTAGTAATTACAGAAATTATAAAAACTGCAAATTAGTAGTTTCATTAGGTAGTATAATGTCATATACATTAATATTGTAATAATTATGTAAAACTTTATAAATACTAGTGATATTTAATATTTATTAAAATTATTAACTGCATTTTATATTAAATAGTTAACACTACTACAAATTAATAATTATTAAACAATTAATTCTCTAGTTAGGAACATATTAGATTTTTAAGCCTTAATTATTAAAATGATAATAATGTAGTATTCATTTTAGAAAGAAAAAGGGACAGGATGCTGTTTAGTAATGATATAAGAAAAAAAAAATAATAATAATTTTTAGTATGATAAATAAAGTGTCCCTAATTTTTAATAATTTTATGAATAACAAATTGAAAAATACAATTAAATAACATATTTTAATATAATCCTGTATTTTCTAAAGAAATAAAGTTTCATATTTTTGCAAGATCTTGGCCACATGAATTTAGAAATATTGTTGAATAGGAAGGTTTTTTACAAGAAATCTCTGGCTATAACTACAGGTGAATTTCAACTAGTTTTTTTTAAGGCACGGTGCATTTTGCCAATTTCAAAAGGGGCATGGTGCAGCACCATTAAAAAAAAAATCCTAGAAGAAATAGTATAATTACAGGATTAATATAAACTGCAAATAAGTAATTTCATTAGTTAGTAACACAAATAACAAAACTAACAAATATTATTTGCAGCTCGTTTTGCATTTGTATTTAGGAAAATTACTGTAAACCACCAAAATCTAAACTTACACACATGTATGTGTATGATAACAAAAAAATTATGAAAATGAGTTAAACCCATTCCTATAGGATAAATATAAGTTAGCCACTCATATCTGAAATTCTCAAAATATTTAAGTAACAGCCCTATTACCTTTCAGAGTGAATTATTCATTAGCATTTTGCTGCCTTTTTCAATCCCTAATTATTATTTTTTATTTAATATATATGTAATAATAACGTCAAAACTGGTTTTAGAATAAGATTTAAAGTTAAAAGAAAGAGACTTCGGATTTTAATTTAAATTTTTGGAGTTTTAAAGGCTTTTTATCCTTTCATATATGAGTTACAAAGTTAAAAACATTTATTTAACTTATACCGAAGAAGCTCTTCCTGAGCTTAGCATTTTTATACCAATTATTTCTTTTTCTCTTATGCATTCATTTAAATTTAGCTTTGAAAAGATGTCATTCTTTCATTCTTCTTTAACTTGAGATTGCTATTAATTACTATTTATTCTTTTACTTGTAGAAATGTATTACACTTGCTATGTGTAATTATATATAAAATAATGCATAAATTGATTACCTAAAAGAATTTATAACATTGTAAATTATATTAGATTTAAATATAATTTTTAAATGAAACTACTTTAATTTGGATAAAAACTTAAAAACAATGCTTTTTATAAACTCAACTTTTTTTTAATTTTTTACAATACTCATGAATTAAGCTTAGAAACAATTATTTAAAGTTCTTTTTTTGTTTATTCATAAGTCAAAATACCTATAGAAACTTTCAAATTATGTTTATGTTAGATTTTAATTTTTTTTTTTTTTTTTTTTTTTTTTTTTGGACATTTTAAACATTTAGAAAATTTTTGATTTAAACAATGACTTTTTAAAAAAAAATCGGTTGATTAAAATCATGATTTTAATCGCTGATTTAAATCAACTGATTAAAATCGTTGACACCCTACTGGACTCTTACACAATAACCAATGAGATGCGTTTCTCGGGTGTTGCCATTAAACAATAACAAATAATCATGATTTCTGTGCCACATACGTTAGCATAATACATATAGATATTTCATTACTTGATACAGCATAAATAAGGCATGTGCAAAATACTTTTGATTTATTTTGTAAGAATTACTGTTCGAAAAATAACATTAGAAATTTTGTATATGCACAGTGATGTCGCTGTACTTGAAAAAACCTGGGTCCCCGGGACCCAGGATTTCCAAAAATCTGGGTCCCTTTTTTACAAAAGCGGGTCCCCATCAATAATAATTCATATTTGAAAGGAATAAATGAAACTTGGTTATTTTGAAAATATAAAATAAATGCTTTAATTATTGTTTTAATTAACTAATGAATTAAAACCAGTATTATTTGCACTCAAATAAGATTTTTCTTTTTTTAATATTAAGAGAAATTTTCTTTACTTTTTTAAAAGTAAAAATGGAAGATTTTAATATAAAATAATGCTTATTTGAGAGTAGAAGATACCAAGTTCCACTAACAAGTATCCCTAATGTTCACTTTCTTTTAAAAAGGGGCAAGAAGGGTTTATTGAACAAGATATTTTGGCTGAAAAAAGAATACTTATGGTTAAGGGTCCTGTCCCTACCGGCGAAGACACTCACGAGCTAATGCTAATCCTATGGGGAGGGATTTTTCTAATATCTCGTTTGCATTTCGACATTTTTAAATAATTTTTTTTGCATTGGATAGCCGAGATCCGTCTCTACAGCGCACCTTGGCTACTTTTTTGATTTTGGTCGCAGATATTTTTAATAAAGTTACTTTCATTTTCAAAACCGGTTCTGAAAATGAAAGTGTCAGTCTAAAAAATATCTGCAACCAAAATCGAAAAAGTAACCAAGGTGCGCTGTAGAGACGGACCTCGGTTATCCAATGCAAAAAAAAAAATTATTTAAAAATGTCGAAATGCAAACGAGATATTAGAAAAATCCCTCCCCATAGGATTAGCATTAGCTCGTGAGTGTCTTCGCCGGCAGGGACAGGACCCTTAAGTAAAGGTGTACTTTTTGTTGAATGAATGGGTGCTTTCATTATACTTCCCATTAAATTAATTGTCAGCATAGATCTGTGTTGGAATCAGACATTTTCCTCAGAAGGGAAATTTACATCTAAATCATTAATAAGTATCAAATCCTAAATGTTCCGAAGGCGGGAGATATTTCAATGCAGTAAGAAGGGGAGGGGATTTTTCACTGGTCCACCCCCTGAATACATTATCAAAGTACACTGAAATCATGCTGACTTTTTAAGAATCTCATTAAAAAAAAAAATCCCATTTTATGAATTTTAATTTGCACATCTTTTTTGGTGCTTTGACTAAATTCACGTTTTTCCCGCGTTACTTTGACGAAATTCATGTTTTTTTCCGCGATCCTTTTGTCTAAATTCGCTATTTTTGGCGATCCTCTGACGAAATACGCCATTTTTTCACTATCCTTTGACGAAAATCGGCTTTTTTTCGCGATATTTTGATGAAATTTGCACTTTTTCCGCGATCTTTAGACAAAAATCGGCCTTTATTCCGCGATTTTTTGACGAAATACGATAACTTGTCGCGGCTCTTTTACGAAAATCGCGTTTTTTCGCGATATTTTGATGAAATTTGCGCTTATTTCTGCGATTTTTTGACGAAATTCGTGATCCTTTGGCGAAAAACGCTATTTTTTCGCGGCCATTTTACGAAAATCGCATTTTTTGCACGATATTTTGATGAGATTTGCACTTTTTTCGCGATTCTTTGACGAAAATTGGCTTTTTTCCGCGATTTTTTGATGAAATTCACTATTTTTCGCGATTTTATAACGAAATACGCTAATTTGTCGCGGCTCTTTTACGAAAATCGCGTTTTTTCGCAATATTTTGTTGAAATTTGCGCTTATTTCCGCGATATTTTGTTGAATTTTGCACTTATTTCTGCGATTTTTTGATAAAAATCTTTTTTTTTTTTTTTTTTTCGATCCTTAGACGAAATACGCTATTTTTTTTGCGACCCTTTTACGAAAATCACGTTTTTTGCGCGATATTTTGATGAGATTTGTGCTTTTTACGCGATTCTTTGATGAAAATCGGCTTTTTCCCCGCAATCTTTTGACGAAATTACGCGTACCGTGGGACGCATAAGAGCTATTTTTTGCGTCCCGTCTCCGGTTTTTCGCATAATTTACGCGCTATAGCGCGTCTGCGACATCCCTGATGCATATTAATTAAAACTAATAATTTACATTTTTAAATTAACATAAAAAATATCTGGTCCTGAAGATATATAAAAGTCTATCAAAGCATAAAATATTTATAAGAGAAAAATTTCAAAACACAGTGCTAATAACTGTGGTTTTGAATGTTATTCCCAAGCAGACGGAGATTTTTACTTGAACCCAAAGGAAGAATATTGTCCATAGTGTCGTTATAAGAATCCGAGAGGCAGCAACATTTTTAACCTAACCATTTTATACAGGCTGAAATTGTGTAATTGATCTTACTTATCAATCCCAAAAACAACTGTAAGCTGTCATGACAGCAATGGATGAGGCTATGGTAACCTAATTTTAGAAGATAGCCACTGTTCATGATAACAATTACCATGTTTTTCGAGTCCGCAAAGTCTGAAGGTTGGCGAGCATAGTTTGCAGGAGGCAGAACCGTCTAGTGTGCTAAAATAATTGCTTCTGATCACACATTAGATAAACTACTTCTCTTTCTACACATATATATATATTTATTATTTCAACATAACAGGTTTAAAAGAACAGCAACACATATCCAACAGAGAAATGGTTTCTGTATATTATTATTAACATTGAAAAAATGTTTACGTGTATGAGATAGTGAATACGCTGCTAGAAAATACATGTGGAAAATTTCTTTTTCTTGCCAAGGCCTCGAAAACAGGGATGCACCGTTATATTTAAACTCATTACCCATTTGCAAATACCTTGAAAATATATGATAATTGAAACAATGCAATACGTCTGATAAATAGTAAATATAATTTTTTAATTACATGAATAAGACATAAAACCAAAAGTGAAATACTTTAAGAATACCTTTTAATAATGTCCATCATATTAATCATGCGTTCCGCAGCAGTCTTAATGGACTCTGCTAGAGCTCTAGTAGTGTGAAGATGTAGGGCGGGATCTTCTTCAGAAAAAATTTGGTGTTCACTATTTAAATAACCTCCCCACTTATGCTTGTAATGCTCAACAGAATGCTTAGATCTATTTACAAAAGATATAGTATCCACTAAATCACCACCATATATAGGATAGGCGGTACAGCGTCTGCTATTGATACGGGCCAGAGACTTGAGTTTTTCTTTACGGGCTTCACCTCTCTTCTGAGCTAAAGATTCCTGAGAGAGGAAACATATGCATGTGAGAAAGCAATAAATAAAGGAGAGTACACAACACAAAATAAAACAAGTTTTATAAATATCTGAAATGATGCGTAAATTAAATTATGTCTGTCAGACAATAATTAGTCAGCAAGAAAGAAATGAAGCTTAAATTTTGCTTTATCAAATCAGGTCATTTGTAATTAAAATTAGAAATATTGAAAGGTATGTTTTTTAAATGTAATTAATGTATCCTAAACAAAGAAATGTCTTTTAAACTGAATGTGTGAAACGTTTGTATTTTAAACAAAATAAGTGTAATGCAAATGATAATGACTAAAACAATATTTGACAATTTTCACTGTACCCAGCCAGGGATGCAGAATGTGTCCGATCCGGCGACCTAGGATCAGGGGAAATTTTGCAGAAACATATACAATATCGCATAAGCATTTTCATTTTAACAACGAATTCCATAATTTCCTAGATAGAAAAATTTCACTATAAATAAAAAGATCCGTATAGCGACCTTCAGAAAATCGATCTCAGAATAATATATACCATATATCAGAGTTGATTCGGATCCGAATTTTCTGAAAATTTAAGGCATTCGGGATCCCAAAAAAAAAAAAAAATAAATAAAAAAAAATAATAATAATAATAATCAGTCATCTATCTGAAAATTCGGACATAAAAATACCTCGAATTTTGTCCAAGAATTACGGGAAAAACGAGAAATTCGTTACCAAATCGCAAAATAACTGCAAATTCTGTCAAAAGATCGCAAAAGAACCTCAAATTTCGTCAAAAGATCGCGAAATGAACGCAAATTTTGTCAAAAGATCGTGAAATAAATGGATATTTCGTCAAAAGGTCGCGAAAAATACCACAAATGTCGTGAACAGATCGCGAAACAACTGCAAATTTCATCAAAAGGTCGCAAAACAACTGCAAATTTCATCAAAAGATCGCGAAATGAACGTACATTTTCTCAAACGATCGTGAAATCAACGCACATTTTGTCAAAAAATCGCGAAAAAAACCCAAATTTCGTCAAAAATTCGCGAAAGAACCGCAACTTTTGTCAAAAGATTGCGAAATAACTGCGAATTTTGTCAAAAGATCGCGAAACAACCGTGAATTCGTCAAAAGATTGCAAAACAACCACAAAACATGGCGAAATAACAGCAATTTTTGTCAAAGGAACACGGAAATACCCCCCGCAAATCTCTTAAAAAGATCGTGAAATGAACGCAAATTTCTTCAAAAATTCGCGAAAGAACCACAAATTTCGTCAAAAGATCGCGAAACAATCACGCATTTCATCAAAAGGGTTTAAATAACCGCAAATTTCGTCAAAAAATCCTGAAAGAACCACAAATTTCCTCGAACGATCGCAAAACAACCGCGAATTTCCTCAAAATCGGACAAAATGACCGCGAATTTCGTAAAAAGGAAGGTGAAATAACAGCAAAACTCGTCAAAAGGTCGCTAGAAAACGCAAAATTCGTCAAAAGATCGCGAAAAACGTGAACTTCGTCAATGGGTAGAGAAAAAAACATAGTAAGTGCTGGGAATGGATCCCCCCTTCCCCCAATTCTGTTGCAACCTTTCAGAAAATTTGCTGTGAATTTTAGAATTATTTTTTTTTCACTCAGAATAACCTTGCCATATATACTCTCAACTAAGTTGAGAAATATTGAAAAAATAATTTTTCTGTACCTTACGGTAATACAGCATTTACCTATAAAACACCGTAAAATTTTGGAGAAATTTTCATGTGGATTGGGGGAAATGTTGGGAGTAGAAACATTTTCTGCACCCCTGTACCCAGCTATCCACCAAAAGTGCCAAAACATTCAAATATATTAAAATGTTATTATTTAAAACATGTACAATTAATGTACCTTTCAAGTAGAAAGAATAAAAAATAAAAACTTACCAGATAGAAAAGAGATGTAGATTTATCACAGGAGTCAGGCCCCGTTTTGACAACAGGTTTTGAAAGTGAATGAACAACAGGTGATTTATTTACAGGTTGGACATGATTGACAGTGGGAGGACCTGGACAAAATATAATGACAGAAATTACTGTATCAGATCATTTTAAAACAGAAAGGAATAACAAAATAGTTTCTAATAAAATTAGAACTAATGGATATTAATCTTTTTGTCATATTAAATTAGTGATTCAACTGTTTATAAAGTAAAAGAAAACAATGGTTATGTCATAAAAATCTAACAACTTTATTCTTGAGGAATTAAAAACTGTGTGAACCTGGTTTGTTGCATTTAATATGTATGTGATCCTTTTGATTTTTGGTATATTTATAACATTAATTTATTTAATTTCCTTATAAGAGGCAGGAAATCATATTTACAACGACAATTAAATGAAAGCTAAAGAAAAACAACATTGATTTTAATATAATTATAGTAAAGCGATTGCAATTTTCCCAAGTATTTGAAGATCTGGTCAATAATTTGGGAACTAGGGAAGAGAAAAGCCTCTGAAAATGATACCATTTTAACATGATTACATATGAAGTCCCACATGAACAAACTCTACAGAATTGCCAAAATCTATTCAATAATTTTCTTATAAAGGTATTATGTTTCATTCATGAAATTTAGTTGAGGAGTGTTACAAATCCCTTTATAACTGTTATGTAATTAAATACATGCCTTCAGTGCTTTTTTGTTATTATAACAGATCCAATTAAAAATTATGCAAATCAAATGTTAACAAAATACTCATACAAAAATGAAATGCAATAATTCTTAACTGATAGACTAATTATTTAATGATGTGCTTGAATTATACTCCAATTAAATAAAATTTATACTAAGCAGAGAACTATTACATAAGACCTGACAATACACACCTGAATTCGAGGTTGTTGGCGGATGCACATTTAGTGGGGCTACACGTCCTACTGGTTTATTATGAGTGGCTTGGTTAGCTGAACTAGAAGCTGGTGAACTATTATTAATAGGAGGTCTGCTGAAGGATGTTATGAAAGATGAAGATATACTGTTACCAGCCTTGTTCACTTGAGGCATAACTAAACAATAAATATTTAATTAATTATACAAAATAATTACAAAAATACTCTAATTTCTACGGGAGGGAAAAAAGTAAATTTATATAAATTTTTTCCTTTTAATGAATTTTTTTTTTTTTTTTTTTTTTTTTTTTACAGATGTAAAATTTTTTGGTACTTGTTAGTTATCTCGTCGACCAAATTACTGTCGCCAAATTGTAAGATTAATAATGGTTAATCGTAAATGCCACATTCACTTGACAACACGTGTTTACATCATCAAGTGATTTTTATTTGTAATTTTATTAATGTTATATTAATTTATTTGTTTTTTCGTTATTTAAAATAAAAATTATCCCAATTTGTATAATTTGGCGAGTGGTTTGATGATTTATATAATTTGGCGAAATGGGTCGACGGGATAACTAACAAGTACCATTTTTTTTTTCTCAATAATTAAAAAAAGAACATGTACAATAAATGAAATACCCAGTGTTTTGTTACTTACAAATAAACAACATTATAAGCCTATTTATACTATCAAAACATTAAGTGAACACCCAGGCTGTTCAGATAATTTTTTTAAATAATTTGATAAATTGTAGATTAATATTTGAAAAAAAAAAAAAATGTGTTCTAAATATTTTACTAAATAGTTCTTATTCTTAATTATCATGTATTATACTGACAGATTATATTGTGCTCCATTCTTGTTCTGCAGTTTTTACAAAGTGCATGAACGGTTAAAGTCAACAATTCAGAGTTTTATGTCCCTTTTATAATAGACTTTTTTATTCTTTTTATAAATGCATGAGAGAAATATGAAAAGATGAGGCCTACAATGATGTTTTAGAGCACACCATTGGCCCCAATTTTAAGGGCTAACAACACTTGATTATAACACAAGAAAATTGTATTTTATTAGTTACAAACAAATAAAGACTGAAAATGAAAGAGCAATTTTTGAGCTATGGACGTGGTGCATGCTGCAGTAATGATAACTGTAAGCATATTTTTCTCAGAACACTTTCAATATCGGTGGAATGTAGTTTTAAAATAACATCTCAAATTGTTACTGTCTGATCAATACTCAAGATAAAAAGACCATATAATGATAGCTTTGCTTCTGGGGTTTAAAAAGTCAAAAATCACAGTTAATTGGGGGAAAATAAAACCCTACCATGGTAGTATTAATTTTTAATATGGGGCTATACATATATAACATTATTCCCTGATCGGGAAGAGAGTGGGGGTGGCGTCTGGCACTTGATATCGCAAGATTATCTCAAGGTGGAGTTAAAAGACTTGTCTTTTGATATCGTTATCAATTTTGATCCAACCAAAATTTTCATTTTTTGAAAATTTTTTCTTTACACCAAAACATTCAGTTATTTATTTTATATATTTTTATGAAAATACTACATTATAATTAAAACCATTAACTGATTATGAAATCATTTCATTATAAAATATAGACTATCTCAACATGCACCATTCCTATTCTTCTGTCATATACATAATTTCATTGTTTGAGAAAAAAGGTTGGAAATGATACTTGTTATGTTTACTAGTAAAAAATGGAAAAGAATGCTGTCTATCTGTTTTGTTCACGAGAAGTTCTGCTTATCCTTGTGCAAGAAGACAATATTATTGTTGAATGCATTAAGTAACAAAAAGCTATAATTAAATGCTTTTAAGCAGGGTTGGCGGTATGGTTAAAGCCAACTGGTTTTTTTCTCAAAACAAATAATAATAAATATTATTGTTTAAGAACAAATTTAATTTTTTTTTTCATAATTTAAGCGTTTCAAATTATTAAATATAAATAACTTCTATTTTTAACAGTATCTCAGCAGTCAACATGAGACATAGTGAGTCTAGGCCATGTTTGTATGTTTGCAGAATGAAAATTGCATGTGTTACATACTGGGGCTCTAAAAAAAAAAAAAAAACATAAAAAAAAAAAAAAAAAAACATAAAAAATGTGAATTCAGCAAAGAATAAATAGATTAAAAATATTCAGTATTTAGCACAGAAAATGCAAATTATTTACAGCAATTAAGAACATAAAATTTATCTTTCAGATTTCAGTCAAGCTATAAAAGAAAATTTTCTTGATTGAGAAGATTATCCTTTAAGAATAAAAAACAAACTCAAGATACGAAGTCAAAGAGGAGAATATTGAAAAATTTTGTGCCTGTCTTGCAGATGAACTTATTTATAATTATGAAGTAATGATTAGATCAAGAAAAAAAATATTAAATGTTCAGCAAACTAGTTTTCATTGGGAAAAAATAAATAAAAAATACAGGGTAGAAAAAAATCCTGTATTGGTGCTGGTTCCTATAAACAAAATGCACAAAAATTTGTAAAAATGCACAGAGTAAAAGGTTAGTTTCTCATCTTAAATTTTTAAATCCAAATTTTATTGAATATGCTCCTGTTTACTTTTAAGTAATACAGTGGAACCCGGTTAAGACGCTCACGGTTAATACGCGATCCCGCTTAATAAGCGGATTTTTTCCGGTCCCTTGAATATCGCCCATAAGGCTAATGTAAAAATATCCCGTTTAATACGCGAATGGTTAATACGCGAGAGATTTTCGGTCCTTTGAGGCAAAAAAATCACGCTTAAGACGCAAATTCATTGATCAAGATGCGAATTCCTTGTTTCTTCTTCAGTGTTGCCAATTTATTAGATTTTTTTTTTATATTCAAATAAGAAACATTGCCTACGAATAGTAATATTTATTTTATTTAATAACAGATTAATTAAGGCGAACATTACTAATCGAAAATAGTGAGAGATATTTGAATTTTAAATAACCCGCTAAATTAGCAACACTACAATTCTTGTTTGATACTGCGTCCTAACATTCTTTTATCTTTAGCTTCCTGTATGTTTTTACTGTAGTAAAAAGAGAGAGAGACGAATTTAGGATACTCAGATACGTCATGAAATTATTACGATTAAAGATTAGTATACCTTGTTAGTGAGATTTTAAATGTACGTTATATCCTACTATGTTTCATTATGCAGGCAAAAAAATGAAACTCGTAAAAATTAAATACGACTGCGGTTGTTTAAATCTTTTATGTTTTCTTTACTCCTTGCTAAACTAACAATATTTTTTACACAAATACTATTAATCTGGATAGTTTTTCTTATAACAAAAAGAAGGACAGATTATAATTGTACTCATTATCACAAGTACTAAATATGATTTTAACAAGTGCTTCAAAGGTAACTTTTTTTTAGTTCTGTTAAAAAATTAGTCTAGCATGAAATTATTTTTTTATTTTTGGTTGCAGCATATTAATCCATAATAAAGCCGTTTGAATTTACTTTTTGTTTTCAGTTATTAATCCATGTGGTTCTATGAAAAGAAACAATGAGTTAAAGTTAAGTTCAATTAAATTTTAATCTAAGTATAACTAAAAGATACAAATTTCGATCGTAAACATATAAATGAAAGTTCTAAAGTTCATTTAGACGATTAGATGTTGTAAATAAGCCCAGTTCCTGCAACATTATACAAATCACGTTTAATACGCGATCCTGCTTAATACGCGACTTTTACCCACTCCCTTGAAACGCGTCTTAACCGGGTTCGACTGTATATGTAACAAGATATAGTTAAATCATCTATAATACAATCAAACCCACTGCTTTGGATCTAAGAAGAAAATGGGGGGAGGGGGGGGGGGATCGAGATAAGGTTCGCCTGAGACATTAACAGTCTAATTAAAAATGCCTATTATTAATTTTTAGTTTAGTCCTTTAAAAGTAATGTGTATTGTAACATATCTTAGGGGAAAAAAAGCCTGGTGGCTGTTTAAATGTTTTATTGGATGACAGCTGTTATATAAAACTGCTGTTCATGATAAGATCAATATTCTCAGTTGTCTAAAAAGCCAGTAAATATTTGTTTCTGCTTATTTTACTATCGCCTTTTTTTTTTTTTTTTTTTTTTTTTTTTTGATTCAGAAAAGAAGTGTCAAGTGACAATACAGAATACTTCTTGAAAGATGCAAAGACTAAAGTGCTAAATGTCAAATCATTCCAGGAATATCTTATAAAGTCTTTATTTTCAATAAAAGGTCATAATTGCTCATGTAGCGTTTTAAAAGAAAAATAAGACATCCCTTATAACAAGCATTTCGAAGAAATCTTTTTGAATAGCCATGGGAAAGTATATTATATTCAAGAAACTGCATCATATACTTATTTATTAGCAGTAGTAATCAAAAGATTGTTCAGTAACATTTTCAAGGTTCAATGTTTAACTATGTAGAGCATTTATTCTTTGAACATAAGACATAGTTGTTACTTTAATAATAATGTTTAAATTTGAAATTATTTCAATTTTCTACATAACTGACTGTAATTATTTAATTTAAATTATTTTAAAATGAAGTTATATTACTTATATATCCAGCATATGTAACAGGAAAATAGATATACCCCCCCCCCCGGTTTAAACAAAAATCAGTTACCCCCCCCCCCTCCACACAAAAAACAACCCCTGGTTTAAACCAAATAACCCCCCCCCCCCCCCCAGAAAAACCCGATTTTTTTGCCAACCCTGTTTTTAAGTATTAAGTATTTCTTAATGTTATTTGATAAAGTCAATTTATTTATAATAGTGATATTTTATTAACTTCTTTTCTTCATTTAAATTGGTGAAGTATGTGAATAATAAGCGTATAAACCATATCTGTATATCATAGCAAACATATAAAAAGAAAAAAAATGTAACAATAAAAGGAATTTTTAGATACTGATAATGATATTATTAGGGAGGGAGGTTCGAGGAATGATAACACATAATGTTATAAAAGGGAGGGGGGCTCCAAAATGGCTTAAAAGTCGATAATCTATATAATAAAAGCCGAAGTCATGTGACTGTCATCAACAGTTCCGGGCTGACCGCTTCACTTTTTATATGCCAAAGGGCCATTAGTCCGGCACAGGTGATAAATCGCCAAATATTCTTCTATCGCCATCAATTAATTAAAATATAAATCTATCACTCATTTCATTTAAAATACACATTTACCACACTTAAAATACAATAAATAAATAAATAGATATTTTTTCAGCATAGGTTCTTGGCGAGAAAAAAAAATTGGCATCGTATTTTCCAGCAATCTAAATCATATTTCATATACATAAACAATTTTTTCCATATGTATACAATTTATTTAATCTAAAGAAGCCAATAATCTATTTTTATATAAAAATAGAAGTAATTTGTATCTAAACAAATATTGTATATATATGTGTAAATAAAATGTTTATATGCAAATAAATACATATAAATAAAAATAAAAGTTCACCAGTTTTATTTTCATAGCTATTTAGGCACAGATGTCATATACAATATACCAATACAATATATCAATATTGGTGCGATTTTTTTCCGAGGCAAATTTGGCGAAAACATCAACAGCATAAACAACAACATCCGAGTGACCATATAAAAAAATAACGACACTTTGGCATCAGTTAAGTACCTGTTGCGTATATGACATTGGCGTCAGAAAAAAATCGCGCCAATATAGGGCGTATATGACATCTGTACCATATTTTGCCTTTTCATTGTTACTTACAAATCTTCTAAAGTGACATGCATATTTTTTTCTACCTCTTTAGCCTCTATCACCAAGTTTAAATGGCATCTTGATGTTTTTTTTAGATGCATGTGTATCGGTTAACTGACAAAAAAAAAAAGTCCAATTGACACATAATTAACAATAATTGAACAGTTATGTATGTTACTCCAGCCATCCTGAGTGAGACGAGTTACAATTTTCCTATTAAGTTCTTTTTGCATTGTAAAGTGAGCTTTAGAATGAACTTTATTTAAAAGCTCACTTGTAATTTTATCATGACTGAGTGACTTATAACCAGGCATAATTTAATTACGCTTTGAAAATTTTTATTAAAATATGTTAAGAGAATTAAAAAATTTAGCAATTTATATATTTAATGCATTTTTTTTTTTTTTTTTTTGTTCTTTTGTTTTTACCACAAATTTTTCTGTTGTTGACTGCTTAATTTGGGTAATTGATGTTCCAACAAAATTTGAATGGTGTTTTTTAATATCAGCACCATTTTGTTCTTGATTTTCTACACAAACACACTTTAGATCCGGAGTATGAATATTCATAATAAACTGTTTATTTTGCTGGACACTTTTACATTTTTCTAGATGGTTTTCCATCATCAATACTTTGGCACTTACAAGATGGCCACATTGTATACATTTCTGACTCAGAATTTTTGATGTATTAACAGCAACTTCATAAAACTTTCAGATTGGATTTTCAAACATTCCTCTTTTGTTGATATGCATAATTCAAATTAATAATAAAGTTATTGACAAAACACTTGAGAAGAAGTGTGAAAGCCAACTACTTTACTACTGCTATGTAAAAACAAGTGAAAACAAAACAAAGTTTAAGTTGTAGTTAAAATTCTAGTTTTGGTTTTATAATTACAGTTATGACAGAATAATTGAACATTGCAGTTAAATTTTAACTAGTGAAAATTGCAACAAAACACTTGAGAAGAGGTGTAAAAGCCAACTACTTTATTACTGCAGTTTGAGAACAATTAAGAAAAGTAAAATTTGAAGTTGTAGTAAATATTCTAGTTTTGGCTTTATAATTACAGTTATGACAGAATAATTGAACACTGCAGTTAAATTTTAACTAGTGAAAATTGCAACAAAACACTTGAGAAGAGGTGTAAAAGACAACTACTTTATTACTGCAATTTGAGAACAATTAAGAAAAATAAAAATTTGAAGTTGTAGTAAATATTCTAGTTTTGGTTTCACAATTACTGTTATAAGTTATGGCAAAATAATTGTTTTGTGTTCCTATGATATAAATGCAAATATATGTATTCTCCACTCCAGTAATTTTGTGTTGATTTTATTCCTGTGTAGTAGAATGAGTACTTTTACTAAAACAAAGAGCCCAGTTTGGAA
The DNA here is from genome assembly GCA_963932465.1 of Maratus speciosus. Lineage (NCBI taxonomy): Eukaryota > Metazoa > Arthropoda > Arachnida > Araneae > Salticidae > Maratus > Maratus speciosus. Next base: position 667,167,743 of record OZ010786.1, on the reverse strand, counting down.
CTTTTTTGAAATTATAGATGATGATAAAATGAAGGCTAAATGCAAACTTTGTAAAACTTCTGTTTCTAGAGGTGGCATAGGAAGGAAAGCTTCTACCACTCCATTGTATAACCACCTAAAATTAAGCATCCAAATCAATGCATTAAAGACGATGTTAATACAAGCAATGTAGAATCTTCAGTGCTTGATGCAGATCAAGATCAAGATGATCCATGTAGTCGTCGTGGTATGAAAAGAAAGCAACAAACTTTAGAGGCTTGTTTTGAAAAGAAAAAAATATGGGACATTAATGATGTTAGATCAGTTGATTTACATTATGCCATAGGTGAAATGATCGCAGTCGACAACCAACCATTTAGCATTGTTCATGATATTGGCTTTAAAAATCTTATGATGAAAGCCCAACCGCAGTACCAAATGCCATCACGAAATTATTTTACTGATATAATTATACCAGATATTTATTCAAAATGTAAAGCTAAAATATAATCTGATGTAGCAATGGCAGAAACGATTTCAATGACATCCGATATTTGGATGTCCATGAATAATGATAGTTATATTAGTTTCACTGCCCATAGGATCACTTCTGATTTTGAAAGGAAACGTGCTGCTCTGAATATAAAACACTTCCCAGGCAGCCATACTGGCCAAAATATAAGTGAAATCCTACAGCAGCTTTCAGCAGACTGGAATATATCTGACAAATTGCATCTTATAATTCGTGACAATGCATTTAACATGGCCAAAGCTGTTAAGGAAGCAAATATAAATAGTGCATCTTGTTTCATCCATAGTCTACAGTTAATCATAAATAATGGAATTGAGTCACAAGGAATAATTAGAGATATAATTTCATGTGCAAGAAAGATAGTGACACACTTTAATCATTCGCCTATCGCTTGTTCGAATCTGAAAAAAATTCAAGTAGAAGAATTGCATATATCCAGACCTGCCAACCTTTGAAATTGAGAAATCGTTGCACACAAAATTTAAATTAATCTGGAGATTGGTTGGTTGGTTTTTCATGTTTCACAGCCATCTTTTGACATTCGTAAAAGGAATAAGGTTTCAGTCTTTCATCTCAATATAGCAAATTTTTTCCTCTGAAAATTTTTATACGATTTTTAGAGTTTATTTTCGTTTCGCAGCGTCTTTTTTTTTTTTTTTTTTTTTTATATATATATATATATATATATATTTGTAAAAGCAGCCTGGCTCCAATTTTTTAGCTCAGTGCAGTCAATTTTGACGAAATTCGCGATTTTTTTTCCCGCCATCATTTCAGGATATTCACAATTTATTTCCCACAATCGTAATTCACATTTTCCTATCACGATTCTTTGTTGAAATCCGCACTTTTTACCATGAACTTTTGACGAAATTCGCATTTTTTACGCGATCCTTTGACGAATTTTGCGTTTTTTTACCACGATCCTTTGACTAAATTAGTGTTTTCTTTCTGTGATCTTTCGATGAAATTTGCATTATCTTACTGATCTTTCCACGAAATTCACATTTTCTTTCTACGATATTTTGACAAAATTCACGTTTTTACCACGATGCTTTATTTTCTTCTGCGACTAATTTACGAAATTGATTTTTTTTTTTTTACACGGTCATTTGTCGAAATTTGCGATAGTTTATCGCAAATCGTGCGATTTTGCACATTATTTCAAACCTTGGTCCTCAAGGAAACCCCTCCAGAATTCTTAAAATGGCACTTTGTTTCTAAGGAAGGGAATTTCTGAATAAATATTTACAAAAACACGATTAGAGTGTTTTATGTTAAGAAGTTTTTTTTGCAGCCAGAATTTTTTTTTCTCATGAGCATTTTTTAATGTCCAAATTTTCGGACTAATGGCCAATTTTTTAAACTTTCGGAAATGAATACTTGGAAATTTCAGAACAGAATCACTCCTGAAAAATATGCTGCACGAGATAAAAATCGCAACTAAAAACAAAAAATGCTTTTGTTTTTTGCAAAAAATCGTAGTTTAAGACCGATTTTCGTAGCATCGTAGTTTATAGGTCTAAACTACGATTTTTTCGTAACAGTTGGCAGGTATGTATATCCCCCAAGAAACTTATCCAAAACATTAGTACACGCTGGAATAGTACTTTCTATATGTTGGAACGCTTACTAGATCAGAAAAAAGCAATTTCTTTATTTTCAACAGAATATGAACTTGATAACTGCAACTTGAAGGCAGAGCAGTGGGGAACAATAGAGAATATTCTTCGACTACTGCAATCATTTGAAGAAGTTACAAGAATTATGAGCAAAAATGAGTCCTTTTTATCTGAAGTTATTCCAACTGTAGCAACTTTAAAACGTTACTTGTCAAAATGTGGACCAGAATTCTTTGGGGTTGGTAGCATGAAACAAACTTTAAAAACTGAACTAGATGACTGCTTCTCTAACATTCACGAAATTGATTTTTTTCTTTTTTTTTTGTCAACTGTGCTTGATCCATGTTTTAAAACTGCCTTTTTTTAACAATGATGATAAGATTCAAATGGCCAAACTTGTTCTTACAGAAAAAATGCAAGAAATTGATTGTAATACTGATTACATTATGAATGATATGAATACTAAAAAAGAAGAAAATGATTCGCTCTCTGAGAAAGTGCACAATTCATTTTGGCAATGCTTCAATGAAATTGCTGGAAAAACAGAAACAAATACATCTGAAAGTTTATCATCAAAATATTCAATTGAATTGAATCGTTACTTATCACAACCGCTCATACCAAGGATGGACAATCCATTGACATGGTGGCGACAAAATCAACATTCGTATCCTGCTGTGTCAAGGTTAGCAAAGAAATACTTGTCTGCCCCTGCTACTAGTGTTGAAAGTGAACGTTTATTTTCTGAAGGAGGAAATATTTGCGATCAGAAACGTAATAGATTACAGCTTGAAAATGCTGAGCGCCTGATGTTCCTACACCATAATTTACCTTTAATAAAATTTAATTATAAATAATTAGTTGTCATATTTTAAATATATATTCATTTACATATAAACTTTATAATTTCATGTTTATAAAAATATATGATATTTATTTTTGTTAACATTGCTTTTATTCAGATAAGGTTGGCAAATTAATTTTACACTAACTTTTTTTCAGAAAATGTAAAAAATAGAATTTAAAAAAAGTTTCGCTATCCGGCAACCGGATATTCGGTTTGAGTGCCGAATAAGCATGATATCCGGCTATCCGGTGCATCCCTATTTATGTACAAAATGTATTACTGGCAACGACTGGTGCAGCTTGGTTAAGATAGACTTCCTGACAATCCGGGATGCCTGCACAATGTCATCTTTCTCAGGGAAGACATAAAATAATGCGGCAGATGACTTTGTTGCAAACTCCACAGTGTATTTATCTTCATCAGGGATATTAATAATAAGATCTGTGAATTCTTGAACAGACTTCTTTACACTGACTTTGACAAGGATCCAGTCACCAATCATTGGATTCACTGCAGCGAGAACCTCTTAAATTTAACTTCCATGGGTTGCTTCGATTCTTTTTACTGTTTGTCCTCTTTTAATCCACTCAATTTAATAATTTAGTATAGTTAGCACATGTGTTTAAATTTAATTTATGGACGAAAATATGATACTTTGATTTTTGAAAAATTGTCGTTTAACAGTGATTTTTAATGTTTACATTCCAACATGTAGCGCAGATAACAGATGTTCGTGACTAATTTATAGCCTAATTTCATATAAGAAAGCATAATTTCTGTTTTAAACATAAGATAAATAACAATTTGCTCTCAAAGGTTTTTTAATTTTGATCAATCTTCATACATTCATATCTTGACCTCAACTCGCATAAAAAAGATGGCTGATACCCATTTTACCCCATGTGACAAAAAATACTATAAAATTTTCGTGAGTAAATAAATTTACTCATTTTTTGAGTTTTCTATTCGAAAAATCCTTCTTCTTTAAAATCCAAACAGTTTATTTTTAAAATTCTTCCTGTATATTTTTCTGGAAAGAAGTTTTTCATTCACTAAAAACACTTTGTTCTATCTTCTGAAAATCAAAATGGCTGCCAAGGCCAGTATATATGTTGTGTTGCTAGTTTGTTTTCACCAAGTTTAAATATTGTCAGATATGTGAGGATTTCATTCATACTTTTAATTTTTCAAAAAATTTTGTCGGGTAAAAAAAAAAAAAAAAAAAATACCCATTTTATCCCGGGGACCCCCTAAAGTCATATTTAGTTATAAGACAAAGTTGTTACACACATAAAGTTTTTAATAAAGTAAATTATATATTTTATTATTAGTACAGACCTATCATTAAAACTACACCCACTATTTTATTTTGTAATAATGTTTAAATTTGACCCTTAAATAAAAAAACAGTGATAATCTTGGTGTCCAACTACAATTTATGTTTACTTACTTATTTATTTTTTTCCAGCAAACATTTTAAAATTTCTAGATGCTTAGCATTAAAAACCTTATCACAAGCATTTTCTTGCCCAACACACATCTGCAACATGAACAAATGATATTCTGGAACTGCTGAATCAGTATTCACTATATATACTTTTTTTTATTTTACAATCAAGTTGTACCTCAAAATAACATCAGTACCAGAAATCATCCATTTTTGCATATTCAAGAACAAGCTAAAACGCAACTGCTGTTTTTTCCAGTGTACAAGTTGATTTTTTAAACTGCTAAAAGAAATATAAGAGGTTGACTTATACACTGGATATAAAATAAGGCATCCAAAAGTCACAGTTTGTAGCTGCAGTACAGCCGGATAAGCATTGATCTTTTTATTAGTTATTATGACAAATAAAATTTATCATTTTTGACATACTTTCCTCAATAATTTGTTTGCTATAATTATTGTTCTAAAAACATCAAATTCTTTTTAGAATAAATAAATAAAATAATAGCTGACTTGAAGGAACATTTATAAATATGAATTGAATTAGACAAACAAATGTATAACTTATTATATTTTCAAAGATTTTCAGCAAAAAATATCGATTTGTCTGGAAAAAATTAGTTTTAAAAATTGTTTCCATTGAAGTGAAGGAGAAAAAAAATGTTCTGCTGAAGCAGAATATCTGCATTCATTGTAATAATAAACTTTATTAATACTCCCAACAATGATCAGAATATCTAAAGAAAATAGCTTTGAAAAAAGAATGGCATATTTAAGTTTATTTGGAATTATGTAATTTCACAAGTAACAATTTATTAATGATTAAAAAACTGACTGTGAAAAATGGCATATGAGATCAATTACTTCAAATTGAATGAAAAAATAAAGTACCAAAGATTACATATTTATGATATAATCAAATTATTTCAATATTCACAGGCATACATTTTCATGTTTTATTAATTCTGTTACAATGGAATCAGCTGGATTCAGACCCAAAACCTCCCACTTAGAAGCTGGAGCGGCTACTACTGAGCCACAAAGACTTGTTGACCTTGCGTCAATATATTTAAGAGAAAAACAATTTATAAGAATTTTAAAGATATCCAGTTATTACAGGAAACATATGCTACATATTATAGCCTATGGCACTTGGAAAGTGAAGTCGTACATTTTTATATAATATTTATTAAAATCCATTTATAGGTTCTCATTTTATGTGAATATAAATAATTTTACATTGTCTATGGTGAAAAACAAGCTAAACAAAAGTATGAAAAGGCTGAAAGTATCAAGCAGAGCTGAACACAGCCTCTCTTTTATAAAACATGTAGTTAAAAAGAAAAAACAATAATTAAAAGATATACAATATATTATTATGACAGAAGAAAATAGTCGAAGATGAGAGAAAAAAAAAATCATACCAGTTGCAGTGGCTATATTGGTGCCAATGACTAATGGTTGTATACTGGTAGTTGTAGTGGTGGCAGTTGGTTGTGAGGCTACAGTGGTGGTGACAGTGGTTTGTAACTGCTGTTGTTCGGGAAGCGAGTTGCCAACAGACGTAATCAGCCATTGTGCACCGCCTGCGGTCTGTACCATTCGGCCAATGCCTCCAATCAATGACTGTATAGATTGGAAACGATTCACGCCAGGTGAATTGGACTGAAGCTGAAGGGTAAGACCACCAAGAGGAGAAAGAGAGGCCACAGCTGCAGAGGAATTATATTTTGTTCAGCACAAAAAACACAAAAATATCTTCAAGATAAATCAATATATTTCTTATTGCTAGCATTTTTAAACAAGTACAGTATGGAACTGTTTATCTGGAAACCAATTATCCAGAATTATATATTTCCAATTACCAAATTTCAGAATCTTTCCAGAAAAAAGTGCCATGCAATGCCAGTTTGACATGTGCAATCTTGATACATTATTACCACATCATGGCATAACTTGAGGTCAACATCTAGAATTTGAAAACATTTAGATATAGGGCATTTTGATTTTTATGCAAAATTATGACTCCAGAAGGATTTCTATAAACTGCCCTCTTTCAAAATCTTTTACATCTAATAATTAATTTGAAATTAGAATCAATGGCATAGGCACATATATTCTACAAATCTGATCAAATAGGTGTTGCTTTGATGACTAACCACTTATACAGAAAAATCAATTATCCAGAAAACATTTAGTCTCAACAATTTTGGATAAATGGTTCTATACTGTAATTATTTTTATAAATAAATATGGAGCCAACATCCATTACCACTGTTTAAAAGAAAAGAAAAATATACTTCCACAGCGATGCCATAGATCACAACAGTGCATTATTTACACAAAAATATGAGAAAGATTGCATAAACATATTCCCATAATATAAAACAAATTCCAATGGGTGATTTAGGATGCATAATTTTCTTCTGTAAAGTATAATAATTTTGACAACTAAGCATAAGCACCCAGATTTTGAAGAAGTCTGGATACAAGCACGATTAGAAAAGTACGGCATCACTGCTTCCACAATCAAACTTGGAAGTCAGAATTTCAGCTACTATGCAGGAAATTTCCACGAAAATAACTCAAAGAAGAAGAAGAAGAGAAAAAAAAAAAAAAAAATCCCACGAAAATAACTCAAAGAAGAAGAAAAGAAAAAAAGTGGAAAAATTTTCCAGGTTGTAATAACGACAAATTCTTGCATTTGGAACTTTAATGAATATAGACACAAAAGGAATAGTGTTTATATGTCCCCTAATTTAAATAATTTTGGATCAATGGTACGTTTATAAGTCTTTTTCTTTACCCCTACTTCATGATAAAGTTCTGCAGTGAATGTCAGTTCTGCAGGAAAGAATAGAATGAAACTCAAAGGTTTGAGTAGATCTGAAGATTTTATTTCTCGGACATGTCCCCACCCTTCTGGAAACTTTCAATTTTTTTTTTTTTAAACTCTTACATGCATGCAACATCTACCCTATGTATGACTTGGATTTGGTATATTTTGTCATAATTGCGTAAAATTAAATCCCAGTCTTGCATACTTCTCTTTCAGCAGCAACATTATTGATCAATTTTTGAAATCATGCCAAATTACATTATAGTACAGGAGTCATTTAAAATACCGATTAAATAATGAAACAATTATCACCGAAAATGACAATGCATTAGAATTTTTTATGCGTCCCTGTAAAAATTCTATGTATGATAGGATACTAATTTTTAGAAGAAACAATATTGTGTGGTCTACACCAGAAACATAATATAATTTCATAGATTAAGGCACTTTAGAGAAGCGGCAAAGTATAGTATTTCCCAGCCTCAGGGTTGGGTTTCTTCTGGAAGAAATCAGTTTCTTCCAGTACAGTGGAAGAAACCAACAGAAAACAAAACAGATGCTCAAAATATTAGTAGTAAGTATATTAATAGTAGTAGTAAGTATATTAAATGTGTAAAGGAATTAAATTCAAAGTTTAATAATATGAAAACTAAATTGGAAAATTTAATTAATATTGAAAATATTATTTTTTGAAAAAAAGTTATATTTTCATAACAAACTCCAGGTTCAGCAGATATTTACAGGTGATTGATTTTACAAGTTTAGAGGCAGAGGATTTTTAAAAGAGAAGAAAAAAAAAACACTACCTACAAATCCTTTACTTTTCATATAAAAATACATTAGTTTCATATAAAAATGCATTATTTTACACTGCCCATCACAGTAAATAAACAAATTAATAATGATTTATACTAGCATGTAGCATTATATCTCAATGCTGATTTTAAATGAATAATATTCTAAAAATATCTATGAGTATATCGAAATTCGGTACTTTTTGGTTAGCCGAGTGCCCGTGTAATATATACATATATGCATATATAACACTGGTGCCCAGCTAACCAAAAAATACCTGGAATTCTTTTAAACTCTCCTGAAGTGCTATAGGACTTGAAAGAATTTTTTTCATCTTTTGCATTCATCCATTTTAAGTTGAGGAACTGACTGCAGAATCCTACTGCTAAAAAACTTTTTTTTTTTTTTTTTATACCATGTTGCACTGCAGTAAGGAAACTGAGGATTTTAATGAAATTTTTTAAGAGTAATTACTGTAAATTAAAAGCACTGTCTTTTATTTAAATGAGTTTCATTCTACTGCTGGTAAATGATCTATACTATATATTTCCTACAAGTTTCAAAAGTTTAAATAATTTTAAAATATGCTGGTTAAATTGAAATGGATAATTTTTAATTGATTTTGTGTATTTTGGATAAAATTTCTTTTCTTCATGTGACCAGTGGTTGAAAAGCTTTAGACGGGTGTGTGATCTTGGCTAAAAATCTGACGTAATTATTAATTTGGCATATTATTTAAATTTGTATTATTTTGGATTATTTAAATTTTTATAGATCTAATGGAATTAATTTAACTAAGGTTATAAGAAGACATTTATTATACAGTTTCTTCAACTTGGAAGAAACCTATGTCTTCCGGCTGGTTTTTTCTATGTTTTTTTTTCCACTTTGGAAGAAACTTGCCAAATCTAATACGATGGATAAATTTCCAGGGACATACCACTTTTTTACCACAAGGAAAAAATTAACTGAAAATGACTGAGTAAACAAATTCCATTCAGTGTTGAATAATCAGTGCTTTTGAAAATTACTGCAACAAATAATTGCACATTTCAACAAAAATAAGTTGTTAACTTCATAATAAGAAAATTAAATAGAATTCTATATATTGAGAGATAATTTTTTCATTGCTATGTTGCAAAAGTTTAGAGGAAAAAATTAAGCAAAGGACATCTTTAGAATCAGAAAAGTACTACAATTATTACTTTTTTATAATTACAATTTGGAAAGTTGATGTGAAACTTTGAATCTACAGAAAAAACAAAAAATGTGATATCGGCATTCATGGATAAAAAAACAATAAATATTAATCTTTTTTTTTTAAACAAAAGACATCTTCACAACCAGAAAAATACCCTAAATAAGTGGGTATTTATTTATTTTAAATCTAAAAAAATAAAAAAGGCCTGCCAGCTCACCCTACAGGAACAGGTAAATTTCGAAGAGAAGTATTTCACCAACAAAAACTAAATCAAGATTAGAGACAAGCTTGATAATTTTTTGTCCTTTTCTGAGAAGTAATAACATCTGTTCCATATATAAGATGTTATGGTGGTTTTAATGTTTTTATAAATCCCCCAACCCACATTTTTTGCTGTAAGAATTCATCCTATCTATCAAAAACTTGTTACTACAAAAGTTATGGATAATATTAAGATTTATATAATTAATTTAAACCATGTGGCATTTTATTAATTTATTGAGACACAGGCACATTTAATAATGCAACTCTATACACAGCATCTATGAGGGTTCTCAAAAATTTTTATCATAACAATGATATTTTTTTTATCGCCTTAGTGGCGGATCAACAGAGATGTGACTTTTTTCTTCTACAACCACTATGTTTTGCTATAAGAGTTGGTCCTATCAAAAACTTGTCGGTATAAAAGTTGTAGATAATATTAAGAAGATTTATAATAGATTTAAGCGGATTTGATATCTTGTGAATCGACAAAGTTTTGAATGTTTTTCTTCTTAAACCTTTATTTTATTTTATTTTTTTGCGCCTTGAGGCCATTTTTAATAACAAAAATATCTCATACATGAATTTTAGCTCTTTTCCTAGAAATAATAATAACATTAAAACTTCAATATGTATGATAATTAAAAAATCATGTTTTTTTTTTTTCTGTTTTCACAAAAACCCTCCCTATTTTCATCCTCTTGGTCCGATTTGCACATTAAGGAATTTGACGGAGATTTGTATAGAATTATAGAAGTTACCGTGTCCATAAAAAAGTGATTATACATATAACATATAAAAAAGTCATTATACATATAACATAAAGTTTTGAAATGAGGGTGGTTTTGTGTTCTAGGAGTTATATGATCGGCTTAGATTTTCAAAAAATTTTCAAAAATTCAAACATAAGGAGGAATGCAATAGGTAGTATTTCTTACGAAATCTATCTAAAATGAAATTGGCAGTGGGATTTTGTTTAATTAATTTTTTTAAATGGTAATAAAACAGTAACGCAGCTACAAAGAGGAAAGTACCCAGAATATGTGGATATTTATTTATTTTTATTTTAAAAGCTAAGGTGGCAGCTTCAAAATGCATGGAAATTTTGTTTTGGCACAGGCAACTGGAACAGCATGTCATTTTGTGATGATAATTATTGTTTTGATCAATATCTGGGCTAATTACTAACGAAATGCACAATTTTATTTACATTTATTCATTTTTTAATTGTCGCTAATCATATTACAAATATATTGTGACCTATTAAAGAAACAAAAAGGATACAAATTAAAAAACAAGTGGGTAAGTGTGATCACAGATCGCACAGAGGGTTTCGTTTAATATTCATTTCAAAACACTTTATCCTTTTGAAAAAGCTGTTAGTTCCACATTTCGCAACCAGGGGCGCACTCTATTCTAAACAAATCTCTATCCGAACGAAACTCCGTTTTACATACTATCCGTATATATATTAGTCGAAGGGATTGGGCCCATAGCACCCGAGATAAGTAGGCGCCCCTGGCGGTAAAAAGTGGAACTCAAATATGTAAGGCTATGGTGTATAATATGAAAGAATGGTCAAAGGGGGTGTCGGCAAAAGTTGGAAAAGTGCTCCCCGGGTGAAAAGTGCAGAGGTTAGAAAAATTGCTTAAAATATACGTTAGAGCACGGAGGAGTAAATAATATAAGACTTTTTGAAAATTTTATGATTTGTCATGTGGTCTGAGGTATTCAGCTATACGTATGCAAAAATTCATGTCTCCAACTTAATTAGGGGCTCTCTTAGAAAGAATTGGTTAAAATACATATATGACAGCTCAAAGGGTTAAACGTAAGACTTTTTCAAGATTTTATAATTTGTCGCCTGGCCTCAGGTGTTCTGTTATAATAAGCATGCAAAATTTCAAATCTCCAATTTAATAAGGGGCTCAGTTAGGAAGAATTGCTTAAAACACGCATGTGGGAGCCCAAAGGGTTAAATGTATGACTTTTTCAAATTTTTATGATTTGTCGCATGATGATGTTCAGCTAGTATGCAAAATTTCACGCCTCCAACCTAAATAGTGTGTCACTTAGAAAGAATTGTTTAAAATACACATGTAGGAACCCAAAAGCTTAAATGTACGACTTTTTCAAAATTTTATGATTTGCCGTTTGATGTGTGATGCTCAGCTATAAGTATGCAGAATTTCACGCCTCCAACCTAATTAGCGGCTCACTTAGAAAGAATTGTTTAAAATACACATGTTGGAGATCAAAGGGTTAAATGTACGACTTTTTGAAAATTTTATGATTTGTCGTTTGATGCGAGGTGCTCAGCTATAAGTATGCAAAATTTCACGCCTCCAACCTAATTAGGAGCTCACTTAGAAAGAATTGTTTAAAATACATATGTGGGAGCCCAAAGGGTTAAATGTACGACTTTTTCAAAATTTTATGATTTGTCGTTTAGTGTGGGGTACTCAGCTATAAGTATGCAAAATTTCACTCCTCCAACCTAATTAGGGTTCACTTAGAAAGAATTGTTTAAAATACACATGTGGGAACCCAAAGGGTTAAATGTACGACTTTTTCAAAATTTTATGATTTGTCCTTTGATGTGAGGTATTCAGCTATAAGTATGCAAATTTTCATGCCTCCAATGTAATTAGAGGTTCACATAGAAAGAATTGTTTAAAATACACATGTGGGAGCCCATGGGGTTAAATGTATGACTTTTTCAAAATTTTATGATTTGTCGTTTGATCTGATGTGTCCATCTATAAGTACGCAAAATTTTATGCCTGCAACCTAATTAGGGACTCACTTAGAAAGTATTGTTTAAAATACACATGTGGGAGCCCAAAGGGTTAAATGTACGACTTTTTCAAAATTTTATGATTTGTCGTATGATGTGTGGTGGTCATCTATAAGTATGCAAAATTTCAAATCTCCAACATTTGTAGTTTCTGAGAACGGGCTCTGTGACGGACAGACAGACAGAGGAGCGAGACGAATAGGGTTTCGTCAGATGAACGAAACCCTAAAAATGAGAGGTCTTTGCAGACCTGCCAAAATCGTAGCACCCAAAATTAAAATTAATCTGAAGGTTGGTTGGCTGGCTTTTCGAGTTTCGCAGCTATCTTTTGACATTCGTAAAAGGAATAAGGTTTCAGTCTTTCAACTCAATATAGTAAATTTTTTCTTGTGAAAATTTTATATGATTTTTAAAGTTTCTTCTCGTTTCGAAGCTTTTTTTTTTTTTTTAAATTTGTAAAAAGAGCCTGGTTCCAATTTTTTAGCCCAGTGCAGTAAATTTTGACGAAATTCGCGATTCTTTTAGGATATTCACAGTTTTTGTTTTCTCCCACAATAGTAATTCACATTTTTCTATCACGATTCTTTGTTGAAATCTGCACTTTTTACGAAATTCGCATTTATTACCGTGATCCTTTGACGAAATTAGTGTTTTCTTTTAGCAATCTTTCGGTGAAATTTGCGTTTTCTTACTGATCATCTTTCGATGAAAATTGCATTTTCTTATTGATCTTTTGACGAAATTAGCGTTTCCCCCCCCCCCCCCTTCAGCGATATTTTAACAAAATTCACATTTTTTTTACACGGTCATTTGTCGAAATTCGCGATAGTTTATCGCAACCGATCGGCAAAATTTTCGATATCTTTTCGCAACCAATTAACAAAATTCACTACTCGTTTCCGCGACCTTTTGATGAAATTTGCAATATTTTCCCCTCAATAGTTATATATATCAATATATTGAAATTCGTGATTTTTTGCGCAATCTTTTGACGAAATTCGTAATTTTTTTCTTAACTCTTAACGAAATTAGCGATTTTATTCAGCGACCATTTGAAGATAATCACTATTCGTTTCGGAGATCTTTGACAAAATACCCGATATTTTTACACGATCATTTAAAGATATTCTCAATTTTTTCAGCGATCAATTCACGAATTCATTTGGGGAAATTCTATAAAAGAAAAAAAAATTCGCAAACTTCCAAGAAATTTCAAAATATACTCGCAAAAGAATTATAGGTCTGTGGAAGAATTTCCCCCCCCCCAGGGGGAAATACTGCAAAGCATTTTTCTCTATGCAGGACTTTCCTTTTCCGTGTGCAAATCATGCGATTTTGCCCACTATTTCAAACCTTGCCTTGCCACTCAAAGAAGCACCTCCCCCCTGCCAGAAATTCTTAACATGGCACCATTGTTTCTAAGGAGGGAAATTCCTGTATAAATATTTACAGAAACACGATTCACTCGTGGTTAATATACATAAAAAGGGTTTTATGTTAAGAAGTTTGTTTTATGTTAAGAAGCACAGATTATTTTTTCCCCATGAGCAATTTTTAATGTCTGAATTTTCGGACTAATGACCAATTTTTTAAAACTTGCGGAATTGAATACTTTGAAATTTTGGAACAGAATTACTCCTGAAAAATATGTTGTGCAGGATAAAAATCGCAACTAGAAACAAAAAATGCGTTTATGTTTTTGAAAAAAAATCGTAGTTCAAGACCGATTTTCGTGGCATCATAGTTTATAGGTCCAAATCGTAGCAGTTGGCAGGTCTGCCTTTGATGCCCAGTCAGTTACAAAATAACATACGATACCAATTTCATGTTACTTTGTTGCTTACACAGGTTAGCAGACAGTTTAGCAAGTTTAAAATTACAATTTAGCAAGTTTAAACTTAAAATTGCAATTTAAAAAAACATAGCTGTATTTGAAAATGTCTTGCTGCCTAGTTTCTCGCAAAAAATTGAACAATAAAAATAAAGAGTTTTCAGTAAACAAACAGCAACTTGTTACTATAAAGATTGCAAGAAAAACTTTTGAAAAAAGCACCAATTCACATATGAAGTGCAAATAAAGTGTACACTGTGCTTTGTTCATATTGCAATAAAAAGAAAAAAGACACATTAACACGCAAGTGCCATACACAAACAAAAGAAAAAAAAATTGCTTAATTTTAAAATTACATCCACATAGAAACCAGTAACGTCTGTAGACCACCACAGTACAATTTTGTTAAATAAAGTATAAGGGACAGTAGGAAAATGACATATGAGCCCCCAAACATTAAAGAACAATAGGGAAAAGGAGGAATGGAACAATTATTTGCTTCCGCTCAGAAAAGACAAAAAGGGAATGAATCCTAACATTTATTGATTATAAAAATGCAGAAAAGAAGTGAAAAGGAGAAAAAAAAAGAAAGATAAATCTCTTTACAACAACAAAGTTAAAATTTATGCAATTTGTTCTTGTGTGAGGAAAGGTTATGCCCATAATAAACGGCATAAAAAATTTCAAATCTTAATAACAATGGTTTATCTATCTTTCTTAACCTTTAAAGACATGGATGATTTTTAATAACATAAAAACACAGGTAGCATAAAACATAAAAGCACTGCATGCAGCAAGATATTTTAAAGCTATTTCTAGTTTCAGTACAAAAATAAAACATCAAATGGATACCTCCCCAAAAAAAATTAGAATTAATATAACACAGACAATCTGTAGTAACATGAAACAGTTGTGTACTCCATATGGTGACCCACATACATCAAATTAAAAAAATACCCAATTTAATTAAGAAAGAAAATAGAATAAATTACACAACTACATGGGTAGCATATTCCATATGCCAGTAGTGACTTACCAATAAAAATAATGAAAGTGAGCAGAATAAATTGTGGATTTCAACATTAAAAACTAACTGAACTCTAAAGGGAAAAGGGTAAATAAAACACACAAGTTGATCACATATTTATTTTGGAATTCACAACTGTTTTTTCACTCTCAATGTGCAATTCATATCTTTAAAGGTTAACAACAGTTTTGAAGAAAATATTTACATTTTTAAAAATTGAAAATTTTCTTTGATAATGACAAATTAGACAAAAAAGAAAATTATCTTATCTTACCAGTTCCTGGTTGAACAAGCTGTAGTGTGTACTGCTGTTCTCCAGGAACACCTACAGTTTGGTTGATGGCAGAAACTGGATTAACAGCTCTGGCAACACCTGGCTGACCTGGAATAACCATTAACCTCTGTGATGGATTAGATGTAGGTGAACTTAACACACGACTAGGTGTAGCAGGACGGACAGCAGCTGGTTGAGCTGGTCGAACATGGGAAGACTTATCAGCTGCCTAAATCAAAAACGAATACACATAAATACACATGTACATTAAATTAACAATTCTTTAACTAGCAACTCCCAACATCATATACAAAATTCATTATCATTATACATTATCCATAATATTAATGAAAGGAAAGCTTTGTCTGTCAGGCTATATGTAAGTTTAGAGACCATGCAAAATGTCCCTGCGCAGACCAGGTGGTTGCCTAGTATTATGGGTTAGGGTTCAAAATTTGAGAGGCGAGATTCATCTGATCGCTGCATTGTAGCCCTTGTTGACAAGCAGCCATAGTTCATTCAATGTGAGAAATGGAGTAAACATATGGGTTGCCAATTCACAACAAGTAGTTTCTGTTTTGTGTTTTTTTTTTTTTTTTTTTTTTTTTTTTTTTTTTAATTAAAAAAAAAGGGGGGGGGAGAGAAGGTGCCATTTGGAAGTGCTGGGGAGTGCCCCTATAGAGTTTAGATTGTAGCAACCATCACAAAACATTTTCTTTTATATTATTTTTCCTTAAAGAATGAGCTTATAAAACTTATTAAAATTGTTCATTAATTTTTAAAAAGCAAAAAAGCTGAATGGTCTTTGGGCATTCCAAATTCTTATCTGCAAAATATATCTATTTTCAAAGTGATTTGGGAAATTAGAAACTATATATACTATATAATACAGGGAGGGGGTGTATAAAAACCTTATCTCATTACTAAAAATTAAAAGATAGATTCCATATTCTAAAGGTAACACTTGTGTTAAATCGATTTATCACAAAGCAGATTCGATGGATGGCAAATTTATTTAAGAAATTTCTACATTGCTCAGACCTAGTGATTAATTTTAAAATTTGAATATTAATCAGAAAAGTCTGCTTGTTTAAGATTTTTCTCCCCCTTTCTAAGATAAAAACAATTTTTTATATTAAATTTATGTATGTTAAAGTGATCTTTGCTTCAGAAATAAATTGCTAAAATTATCCAAGTGTTGTATAAATGGGACAAAAAATTATATACCAAAAATAACTTTATGGAAACCTTTTTCCCTAAAAGCCTAAAAAACTATGGAAAGACATTTTAAAACTTCATTTACATGATGATTTTTAAAGGCACCTATTATAAACTGACCTTTGTTTTGCCAGCTCTTCTGAACAGCAAATCAGAAACAAATTCCAAGGATTTGAACAGACAAATGTGTGAGAAATAAATTACAAAGATCCACCTGTTATATTCCCCAAATAATTTCTTTTGCATTTTTACAGAGAATGAACCAAACTGATTTTTGGAGGAACTCTTTTATGCCTGATCTTGATCATTGTAGCCTCATGGTTAGATTTCCCATGATAGTGCCATCTTCAGTAACATTCATTGTTTAAACTGTTCACATGAAAGAAAGTCTAAATTATTAAATAACTAAATCATTAGGAATGAACTTCAATGAATCTAAAATTCACCATGATATTACAGAAAGTTATACATCTAGATTTTGCCAGCTTTGTGTTTGCTGATATAAGCCATGCATATTAACACAAGCAAATAGCAGCTTTAGAATGAATATTTATACATGCATCGAGACTAAACAACTAGATCAATTCTGACTATAAAATTTCAAATTGTAATCATATTTCTGTAATATGTGCTTTGTGGAATACATTCTATCTTATAAAAAAAAAAAAAAATGTGTCTTTCATTTGAATAAATACGGTGAAATATTTTAAAATATATTTTTAAGATATTACAAAACATAACAGACTTGATTACAAACATTAATTTTATATGTCAATATTTTCGGAATAATATACCGTAAAAACTGGGAGAAGAGCGCCCTTACAAGAAAAAAGTAGAAATTTTTTGGGGTGCAGCCTTTCTCCAGATGCGCC
The DNA here is from genome assembly GCA_963932465.1 of Maratus speciosus. Classification (NCBI taxonomy): domain Eukaryota; kingdom Metazoa; phylum Arthropoda; class Arachnida; order Araneae; family Salticidae; genus Maratus; species Maratus speciosus. The sequence goes on along the minus strand of OZ010786.1, from coordinate 667,150,198 downwards.
TCATCTGGACATTACCAGAACTACATTGTCTAATTTCCCATCCCTTTTCCTTTATTTTTATTTTCTAGCTCCTACCGAAATTGACCATTTTCTTTGCGATCGCAAGTCATGCTTTTAATTAATTTAGTTAATCTTTAAATGTAATACTTTAGATATTTTTATATGTTTACTAAATTTTATAGTAACATTTAATACATTTTATTTCAAATCTACAATATTATAATTGTTTGGCTTATGCAAATCACGTAGTCAGTTTTGATTGACTGAGATTTTTCCACTGGCTGTTTCAAAATCACCAAATTCGATCTTCTGGATTTGGAAATACAGTAAAGTCCCCAATCCAGACGTTTGGAATTCTCTAAAATCCAGACGTTTTGCTAACTACTTTTATTATTGTTATTATTATTATTTTTTTTTACATTTATATAAAGAGAAAAGTATATTTGGAATTCTTAAAACCCTATCGAAGATCTCTCCACTCTTCTAACAATTTTTAAAGAACGAAGATATTTATCTCTTTTCATTTTCATTCCACATGTTTAATTTTCGCAAAATGATCTTACGATATCTTCTTCCGTGATGCTCTTCCAGATACTCAATGCGGCCTGCCAGGATGACTTAAAGCCGTGATGGTTAAAAACTATTTTTTTCCCTCATTTTTTGAGTGGGAAAAAACTATTTAAATTCTATTCTTTTACATATAAAAAGGACTCTGCGAATGTGTCAACAAGTTTGTGCTGCTTAAGAGCAGTAAGTGCTGCTTAAGAGCAGAAAAAAAAACTATTGAGTTGCAAGCAAAAAAGAATGAAAAACCACTTTTTCCTTACTGTAAAAAAAAAAAAAAAAAAAAAAAAAAAAAAAATCCATATCTCGTGTAAATTGACAGATTTCTTTCAAATTTTCAGTAAAAGTTGAAATAGTAAATTTTCCCTGTAACAAATTTTTAAAGTTACAACACCTGCCAAAAATGCCCACTATTCAGAAACTGGGAAGAAAAAGTTGTTTATTCATCTAGCTCCATGAAATCGGAAGTTGAATGTTTACACAATCAGATCATCAACTTTGGATTGATAATACGTTTTGCCATGCAGAAGGAAACCATGAATAGATTTTTTTTTTTTTCTTTTTAACAAAAGATACTTTTATAAAAATAAAAAATTGTTTCAAATATCTACTTTAGCTTTATTATTTTTAAGTATCTTTTTTCAGTATTGTAAGCGTGTTTCTGTGGTACTTCTTCTGGTTTTTATGGTAATAAAATGTTTTATTTATTGGGCACTTCAGAGCTTATGCAGGCATGGCAGGTAGCCATACGGCTTGTTACTTTTAACTTCTTTGATAATTCTATTGTATTGAATTTAGTCTGAGTTGTAACGTTCTCTGATTGAACTTAAAATATAATTTCAAAAGCATTTCTCTGAAGAAAAAAAAAAAAAAAAAAATATATATATATATATATATATATATAGTTGATGCTCGATCTCTAGTATGCCAAAGAAAAAGGTCATTATAATACAAGTAAACAACAATGGAAAAAATAAAAATAAAAATAATAATAAGAAGAAGAAGAAATAAAGAAATAAAACTCTAATCAGGTGCAGGAAAATTAAGGTTTCAAAGGAAATTCTATAATATTCTTACAAATTTTTGTTTACTTTCGTATCAAATAAATATTGACAATGAAAAATTGTAAAACAATCTGTTATCATATAAAGTATTATAGTAAAGGCTTACTGCTTTACAGAATTAAAATAAACCAATATTTTATCCTACCCTTTTAGCTGGGCTGGTACCCATTCACCTCTTTTTAAACTATGCAAAAGCCTCTTTTAATTTCATCCATCATGCATCAGTCTTTTTACCCACGTATATATCGTCATTCCATTCATATTTGTTTTTTATTCATAATACTTTATTCATAGTACCGTTGTGCCTGATCTTATCAAGAGATGGTTGTACGTGACCATCTCTCTTTCACTGTTCAGAGTTGATTCATTGCTCAGTAAGTTATTCCAGAAGACCGATAACACGTGTGCTTGCAGTTGCGTAGTAGATGTTTTCCGTTCACGGAATGGGGATATGTGCTGTTTACAGGAGGAAAGGCAGTCTTGTTAGTTCAGTTGGAACTTGTAGCACGGATGTGTCTACCTTAATGTTATGGGCAAGATATGGTCAATTTCCTTAGTAAATGTGTTGAGACGGCTTTTAAATCATTTTCATTGTTGCTATTTTATCCTACAACCTAATTATGGACGCTTAAAATCTGAAAATGCAGCCATCTTTTTGGTGTTATATCGTGATGGAATGATGCGAGTTTAAGATAAAGTGGTTGGAGTTGTATATCCAATTTGTTCGCTAGTTCTATTTACTTTATGAATGATTGCAGAGATATTTCCCTCAAATAATAAATTGCATAAATTCATGAACTTTAGCGGAGTCAATTTCTAAAAAAAGTTTTTTTTTAAAAGCTTTCAACCAAAGGTTTCTGTGTATTTTGACTACTCCTCAGTTTCAGTTTGAAGTGTACATTTCCAGTTGCTAAAATTTGGTTTCGTCAGATTACTTTCTTGTAGTTTTACTCTCCAAATAATTTAAGTTTCATCGTATGTTGTGCTGAGAGTATTTTTTTACAAGTTTTCAAGTAAAGTACGTTTAGTTTATTTCTTTTCATTAAATAAAGTTTCACTGTAATATATTTCATATAAAAGCTTAAATTAAAATCTCCTACTCTATTACTAAACTTAAAGGTTTATCTCTTAAAGCTAAATTTAAAGTAAATACTAAAGATTAACAGTTTTATTGTTTAAAGTTCATTTTCATTAAAAGTAATAGTTAATATAAAGTTTAAAATATTAAAGCTTGTGTCCTCTCCACATATAATTAAGAGTTAACTGTTAAGGGTATAGAATCCAGTAGGAATTCTTGTATTAACTTAATTAGTGGTTGGGTTCATATAATATCAGACCTTTTTATGAATATCTTTTAAAATTGTTTCTTGAGCTTTTAACTGGTTAAATATCAGACAGTTCTTCACCCTCTGGGTTCCAGTGTCCAACTTCCTTTTGACACTTGCTTCAGACATTGTTACAGATATTTCATTTGATGGATACAGGATTGATGTGAATCCTTGTTTAAATGTCTACTTATTAGAATGCCGAGCTAAGTATTTATAATCATTTTTACACATTATGTTTTGTTTAAATAAATGTTTATTTTTAAATATAACTTTTGGTTTATATTCCTTTTACACACTGACATATATAGATATATGCATATATTTTTTTCAGCTTTCGTTCTGCTGTTGTAGTTCATCTTTTGTATTGGTCTGTTGGGTTTTGCCTTTCAGTAATCGAGTTTCTAAATTGCATTTCAGAAAATTTTGTTACTTACATTTTAGATTTTACTCAGGCATTTTACTTACGTAAATGTTAGACTTCAAAATCAATTTAAAAGAATAATTACATACTTCTAAAATAAAATTTAAGTTAATGTTAAATCACGAAAAAAAAAAAAAAAAAAAAAAAAATAGCTATTTGCGTGATAACATTCATTTTCCACAAAATAATTCAAAATTGTTGTTTTTTTTTTTTGCTTTTAATATTTTCTTAAACCAAAATTTTCCATCCCAGTTACAGATAGATGATAAGTAATTTTCTGTGTTTTCTCATCTTTAAGAAAAATGTTTTAAAGTGTCAAGCACTTTTTACATTAGGCTTCGGCGGTGACCCCATACTTTCTTCAACCGATGATTCTATCTCTTCTTGCATTAAATAGCAAGAAATAATGTCTTTTTCCTTGAAATTTTCTACACAGTCTACGTCACAGTCGATGATGATATAATAATTAAAAGTCACTTTTTCTTCCAAATTTATTTTTACACAAATTTCTTGTAGTATTCCTTCTTCCCTGTCAAACTTTTCATCATTGATTCGCTGATTATCTAACATTTCACCAAACAATTTCGCAAGTTCCAACTGTACTTTAAACCAGCAGGAAAAAAGAAATTTTTAATGTTTTTCTCTGTACTACATTCCATGCTGCTTTAGAAAGGTTGTAATGCTGAAAGATTATCCACTTTATAAATTTTGTCTTCATCCAGTGCAGAAACAGCTCTCCTCAAAAGAAATTTCCTGTATTTGTGCCTGAAACTTAGGATGATGCCTTGATCAAGTGGTTGAAGACAGTGGTGTAGTCATAAAAAAAACAGAGGGTATACATTCTAGGCAGAGGGTATACCCTAGTGTATATATACTACAGCTTTCTTGAGAAACAGAGGGTATACGGTGTTCCTTAAAAAATTCCAGAGGGTATACGGCGTATACCCCCGTATACCCTCCACTACATCCCTGGTTGAAGAACAGGCGTGATATTGGATAGAGAAAAGATTTCACTGTTATAGTAGGCTTCAAACCGTTAATCTTAAGATAGCAGTGCAGGTGTCAATTAAAGGGACGATTTTTCTCAATTTATTTGCCATTGCTTATCCAAACAATGCAACCATTCCTCTAAAAATACTTGTTGTCATTCATGATTTTGCATTATTTCGATGGGATTATGGTAAAGTTTAAACCCCTTCAAAGCATCTACAATTTTTTTTTTATTTACTAATAACTAAAGGTAGGAGATTTTCATATTGGCACATAGGAGACCTGTAATTCGTTGCATAGGTTTTCTCTGTTCACTGTTAGATTCATCTTTAAAAACTAAATGTCTGTCAGGTGTCATCATAAAAACCAGTCCATTCTCGTATGCATTAAATATATTTTCTGGGGCATACCAGTCATTTATTGTTTTCAGTTTGTTTCTTTTCCATGCATCAAGCATTTCTTGTTTCACAAAGCCACTTTCCCTACAAAACTTACGGAAACAAACACCATGTCTCACTTTAAACTTATGGAGCTATCAATCTGTTGTTTTAAATGTTTCTTCATTAAAAAAAAATTGGGCTTTGTCTTCAACAAATTCCCATCTACGAGAGTTTTTTTCGATAAGTTTTAGCCATTCATGCAATGCTTTCTCTAATTTCTGAAATTTCCCTTCTCACAATACATTACGAGAAGCAGGTACTGCAATTTCTTTGGGCCTCAAAATTAAATAATGGTTTTTAATGATCGCAAATAAAATTCTTTTTAGCATGTTAAATATTTTAACAATTTCATCTTTAAACATTAATTTTTCACCAACTCCTGTGTAAACTTCTAATTTTGTATCAATAGGAAATGCATTTTTTTTTTGAAACAGCCAACTGGGGAAAATGCACACATGTATCAAACTGAATGCAAGTGAGTACACGCATGCGCTTACAGCATAATTAAGTTCCAGCGAGTCATTATTAAATTTCACCTCAGGAAATAATCTATTCTTTCTACTACCTTCATACTTATTTGTGAACAATCAGTTCTTCGGGAAAGAAAACTTTTCTTAAAATTAAAAAAATCAGGAGGAAACGGCAATTTGGTCGTTGTATTGGAAAATAAGCTGCTGGTCGGTCAATATATTGGATGTAAAAAGAACATGGCATAATGGGGATATATTTTGCATCGGTCATTATAATGGACGGTTTTTATAACGAGCATTGACTTTATATATATTATACCTAAAGCTCATAAAAAGTGGAAAGATTCAAATTTAAGGCTGATGTAATTTTCAGCAATAGAAAACAAAGCCACAAGATTCTGAAGGAATATTATATTTAACACAATGCATCATATCATATTCCTCCAGAGACAAATTGAAATTTCACAGAAATTTTAGTTACTAATTAATGCCTAATACAACAATAGATAAGACATTGCTTACTTGAGAATTACAAAAATTGACTTTTAACTTGACAGAAGGACAAGGTGGAGGTGGCTCAGGCATATTATCTAATTCCACTATTAATTTTGGAGGTGTCTGAAACTTTTTGACACGGTGAGCAGCATAAGCCGTTAATAGGATTTCTAAGTCAGCAAGCAACAGGTTTAGAAAACACAGGCTCACATGCTACAAAAAAAGGAAAAAAAAAAAAGAGATTAATTTACTGTATTAATCACATTCAAAAAATTAAAAAACATGCGATTCATCCATGGGTGTAAGTAACCAAGCAAGTAAAGACTGAAACATATCTGGAGTAATTGGATTTTACCCACTAGACTAGAAGATGTCTATTTATCTTAAGATTTTAACAAATTTATCTTTTAAAATAAGAGCTAATGATTAAATGTTTCTGTTTATGAAATTTGTATTATAAGAGAGATAAAATTTAATTAATTTATCAATATACCATAAACATGCACATTAAACACATATGTATGTAATTATAGCACAATATGGTATATTTATATGTTAAACTAAAAACAAATAGTAGTAAACTTATATTTAAATTACTCAAAATACAGGTTATACAGATAAATTTATACTTCCAATGATGAAGCCACTTTTCTTTTATTGGATAATGATGTTGATTATAGAACAATAGTAAGCAAATAACACTCAGAGAAGAGTCTATAAAGAGTGAATTTAAATTATAGTCGAAAAATTTGCAGTAACCAAAGAAATTCCCATTTTTGAATTTGAAGGACAAATTTAGTATTTTCTACTTTTTTCAGTCTTAATTTCTGCACTCTGTCCTGTGACAGAAGAACTTGCACCCATGTAATCATTTGAATTAAAAAGACAATAACTCACTCTGTATGGATCATACTTTATGGCTTCATTAACCAAAGAAGCTGTTACAAATTTAATTCCTTCCATCAGAAAAGATGATACAGTTGGTCTTTCTTCAAACATGTTAGGGTGATTGCAAACTTTACGCAACTGCATCAGAATGTTGATTACACTCATGAAATTTCCAGTAGCTAGGGTCTCTTTAGTTCTAAAAAAAAAAAAAAAAAAAAAAAAAAAAAAAAAAAAAAAAAAACACGTAAGTTTACACATACAAAAAGTAACTGAAAGTTCTTCTCAAATTCAGACAGACTACATTTTGACCATTCCTGAATTCTATTTTATTTGTTAACACACAAAACTGTCAAGAGTTCTTATTCAGAAAATATGAAACTGAATACTGTTTTCTAGAATATAATTAGCAATTGATTTCCATTCTTTGACAATGGAAATTAAAAAAAAAAAATAATAATAATAATGCCAAAGTTGACATTGTGAACCAATTTTCCAGATGCAAACCTGCCAACCTGTGAAAATGAGAAATTGTAGTACACAAATTAAAAATTAATCTGGAGGTTGGTTGATTGTTTTTGTGTTTCGCAGCCATCTTTTGGCATTCGTAAAAGGAATAAGGTTTCAGCCTTTCAACTCAATATAGTAATTTTTTTCTCTGAAAATTGTTATACGATTTTTAGAGTTTCTTCTCGTTTCAAAGTGTTTTTTTTTTTTTTTTTTTTTTTTTTTTTTTTTTTTTTTTTTTTTTTTACATTTGTAAAAGGAGCCTGGTTCCAATTTTTTAGCCCAGTGCAGTAAATTGACGAAATTCGCGATATTTTTCACGCGATCATTTCAGATATTCACAATTTTTTCCCCAAAATCATAATTCATATTTTTCTACCACGATTCTTTGTTGAAATCCGCACTTTTTACCAGGAACTTTCGACGAAATTCGCATTTTTTACCACGATCCTTTGACGAATTTTGCGTTTTCTACCATGATCTTTTGACGAATTTTGCATTTCCTACCACGATCTTTTGAAGAAATTAGTGTTTTCTTTCCTCGATCTTTCGGTGAAATTCGAGTTTTCTTACTGATCTTTCGATGAAATTTGAATTTTCTTAATGATCTTTGACGAAATCCGCATTTTCTTTCTGTGATATTTTGTCAAAATTCATGTTTTTATCACGATCCTTTGACGAAATTTATTTTCTTCTGCTACCAATAGACAAAATTGATTTTTTTTTTTTTTTACGCGGCCATTTGTTGAAATTCGCGATAGTTTATCGCAACCGATCGGCAAAATTTTCGATATCTTTTCGCGACCAATTAACAAAATTCACTACTCCTTTCCACGACCTTTAGACGAAATTTGGAATATTTTTCCCTCGATAGTTTATCGAAATTCGTGATTTTTTGTGCAATCTTTCCGAAATTTGCAATTTCTTTCTGAATTTTGAACGAAATTAGCGATTTTTATTCAACGACCAATTGAAGATAATCACTATTTTTTTTTTTATGAGATCTTTGACGAAATACCATATATTTTTATACGATCATTTGAATAAATTCTCAATTTTTTCCATGATCGATTCATGAATTAATTTGGGGAAATTCCGTAACAGAAAAAAAATTTGTGGATTTGGGCATGAGAAATTTCAAAATATACTTGCAAAAGAATCATAGGTCTGTGGAGGAGTTTGAAGGGGGAAATACTGCACAGCTTTTATCATTATGCAGGACTTTCCTTTTCCTGTGTGCAGATCATGCGATTTTGCACAGTATTTCAAACCTTGCCCGTCAAAGACCCCCCCCCCTCCCCCAAGAAATTCTTAAAATGGCACCCCTGTTTCTAAGGAAGGGAATTCCTGTATAAATATTTAGAGAAACATGATTCACTCGTGGTTAATATACATAAAGAGGGTTTTATGTTAAAAAGTTTGTTTTGCAGCCCAGATTTTTTTTTTTCCCATGAGCATTTTTTAATGTCCGAATTTTCTGACTAATGGCCAAATTTTAAAACTTACAAAAATGAATACTTTGAAATTTTGGAAATTTCAGAACAGAATCATTCCTGAAAAATATGCTGCGCGAGATAAAATTTGCAACTAGAAACAAAAAATGGGTTTATGTTTTTGGAAAAAATCCTAGTTTAAGACCAATTTTCATAGCATCGTAGTTTATAGATCCAAATCGTAGCAACTATGATTTTTTCATAGCAATTGGCAGGTCTGGCAACAACCCAAGGGTGATCTTCATAAGATAGCAATAGCTTATGTCACAACAAGATACAAATGTGTTTATAGAAAAAATAATTTTATTGCCTAATCTTTTTAATAATCATGCGAGCCAATTTAAAGCTCTTATGTTTTAGGCATAAAAGTGCAAGCTGGACAAAAAAAAAAAAAAAAAAAAAAAAAAAAAAAAAAAAAAAAAAAAAAAATGTACAAATTTATCCCAATATGCATGCATATATGTACTTTATGAGTTATTAATTGATGATTTTTTAAGTTTTCCCCTGAGTGAAAAACAGACAGAAAGGCATTAAAAAATACAGAAAACTTTCATGCCTGATATTTAAAAATGAGGCTGTGAATGAGTCAAAATATTTTGCATTGTTAAACAGGATAAACTTTTTTTTTTATATAATCATTTTAACAAACAAATACAAAATGAAAAAAATTACTTTGTTTGTGACATAAAGTCATCATAAAGATATCGTTGGCGTTTGGACAGTCGGCACACTATAACATGCTCGTATTTTTTTGGTAACTGTTTTTCAACTTCACACTTGAGACGCCGTAGTAGAAAAGGCCTCAGTACCTACAAGAATGAGAGGGGGGAAAAAAAAAGAATTAGAATTTAGAATAGCTTTTTAAAATATAAGATGCACAAAATCATGCATACATAAAATTTTTCACTGTAAGGCATTATAATTTATTTGTAGGTCATTCTTCTATGCATTAAAGGAAAATGTATGTCACAATTCAATATAAAGGCAGTTAAATGTCTTTTAAAATACAATTTATCAATATGGTAGCGATTTTAAACATAGTAATATCTATCAAGAAATATTAGAATATTTACAGAATGTTTATGAAAATATTTAAGTTCAATAAAGAAACATTTAATAAAATCAATTTTATTTGCTCTAGTCAGTTAAAACGAATTTTTACCCTATTTTTGACCTACATAGGCTGTTATGTAGTGTTCAATTTAAGTAGTTTGTAGTTTCAAGGGAAGCCTTTAATGCCATCTTCCTGATCATCCTTTATCGTATTCATGAAAAATGCCCATTAGTATTGGTGAAAATTAATGATTATGCAAGATTAAATTTAAGCTATGATTAAATTTAAGAAAAAGATGCTTAAATCTACCAATTTTTCCCCTCACGAATTAGTTTAGTTTTCTCATAAACGGATAAAGCATATTTCATAAAAATAGTCAGAATTGTTTTCATTTGATACCACTATTTTGAATAATGAGTTTGTTTTAACCATAGTAAACGAGTTTTCTCGGGTGTGGATTAGTAAGCCAGGTTTTTAAAAATTGTTAGAGCTGTTTTTGCAGGGTTCATACTCATTTTCCAAGAAAAAATCCCCTGAGAATCCCCTGATGCATTTTCAGGGATGCATAATTTTTCCATGTCAACAATCAATGACATTTTTTAAACCAGTATCACGACCCCTCGCCCTCCTCTCCTTTAAAAAAAGAATACAAACTAGATATTCTCAAAAATACAGTTTATATATTACCTATATAAACAATATGAACAGAACTTTAAAGGAAAAGCATTAATTTGTGTACAACAGAGATGAAGTCTGCAAGCCTTGTGGGGCTCTCCTTAAAAAACTTGGTAGATTGCTGTAAGAATTTAATTTCCACTTAGGGATTTTATTACCTCTTTGAAAAGCATTACGAATAATATGAAGGCTAAAGTTTCAATATCATTTTTAAAATGTCCTTTATTTTTAAGTTCTTCTTTAACAATTTTCAAACCTCACGATGTTAGAAGGCATGTCTAGTGACTGAATGGATGTCACCAGACGTTAGAAGTAGTGCAGATTAAATATAACATATGTTATATTTAATCTGTAAGGAGTGGCTAATTTCCAATTCTACATATCACGATGTTAGAAGAGAGGTCTTAGTTTGATTTCATTAAGACTACACAAAACACGCAAACAACAGCGATTGCCCTCAATTTCCCAGAGTAACCAATCATTTTGCCAGGTTTTCCCAGGTTTGTGGAATTTTTTGCACTATCCCCTGAGATTCCCCTGATTTTTTAGGGCCAAAATTTATCCCCTGATTATCCCAGGAATCCCATATTCCCCTGATGAGTAGGAACCCTGTTTTGATATGATATATAGCTGCATTTTCAGTGTTGAGTTTGTTCTAACCTGTCAAAGCGAACATAGCCAAATTCAAAACCTCGCTAGATAGGTTTCTTGTGCTCGAATTAGTATAGAAAACATTTTTATGCAAATTGCATGAGCATTTTTTTACTTATAGCAAGCAGAATTAAGCACTTTAGTGTAGCAGGTGTAAAAAAAATCATAATCTGATTTTTCAAAATTAAATCGCGTTTTTATAATTTTTTTTCCCAGCGTTCAAATACTGAATAGCTACCAAACATTTTAAGTTTCCGAAACAATTAGATTGCTAATTGCTAACATAATCTATGTTTTGTACACTTTAATAAATAAATTATAATTGCAGGTATGAAAGTGGGAAATGGGAAAAAAGGTGGACATTTTTTTCCATCTATACAATAAGGCCAAACTTGTATAATTTAGGCACATTTCTACAGTTATTCATACAATAAAATGAATTATAACTGTACATATGATTGGGAATTTTTTTTGTAACTTAGAAAGTATTAAAAAAAGAAAAATAATAACAATATGCTTTTAATATTTTCTTTGCATTTTTGCATGAATTCAGATAATGTCCAAATTTGCTTTTAAAAAGGTGGAATTCCTCCTTTAGGAGGAACTTTTTCATGCATGTAATTAGTCATTACAAAAATTATAAAATTTGCAAAATAGTAGTTTTATTAGTTAGTAGCAGACAATAACATTTTTAATAAATATATAAAACTATATTAAATACTAGTGATATTTACATTTATTAAAACTATTAATAATTGCATTTAATATATAACTAACATTACTTAAAATTGCTAATTATTAAACAATTAACTCTCTAATTAGGAACATAAGACACATTTTTATTCTTTAACTAGCTGTACCCTGCCATGCGTTGTTGTGACTCAGTCTGGCTAAACAGAAAAGAAAGAAGAGAGAAAGTGCACGTTTTTAAATATGATTAATTCCACGATGTTTGTGGGTATACAATATTTTTTATTGCTACATTGTCTGTGCAGATATAGAGATTTTCTGGTTTGCCGATTCTAGAACACGAAACATATAATTGTCCATGTGAGGAGCAATCCGTGTCTAGATCTAAACCGCAGAATTCTAAAGCTTGGCCCTAAGATTTGTTGTGCAAACGTCAATCAAATTGGTAATTGCAATATCTTAAATTGAAATGGCACATCCATTGGAATCAAAGGAATGTGAAGAATGAGGATATCTTCAACTTTGAAAGGTCCTGTTAAGATTGTTGCTTCTGTGGTGTCGCTCATTATTTTTTTTACAGCAAGCCAACGTGCAGTTGCAAAGCTTTGGCTGGTGGATATTTCGCAACATCATAATTGGCACGCCAATTGTCAATTGCAGTATGTGCAATGGCATCCCAGGCAAATCAAGTGAATTAAAAAGAAAAGTGTCCAATTAAACTGATGGCATTGAGCTCAGAGGCTATTCACAATAACTGTATATTATACTCTTACTAGCAGCCTTCGTCCGCTTCGCTGGTCTGTTTTTCCATGAATCAAACCATGAATCAAATGAAATATATCTGTGAATTTCATTCGTTTGAAAGCAATATAGACATTAACCTGGCATACCCATCCGAATTGCTACAAACGATATGGACGTCATTATACTATTTTATTTTCTTTTGAGACAGACAAAATTTGAGCTGCTAAGGACCAACTTCTTTAGTTGATCCTATACTGTAGGATTTGGTAAAGTACGATAGAACAATATGTAATATACTTATACCCTTCCTCTGAAAATTTATCAATGCAATTCTCATCAGATTCCGTCCAACAGAACATATGAAAAGGCTAATCTTTTATAATTGGTCTCATCTCATTCTAGAACTTTCATCCAAAATCCTATAACCAAGCAACCTAGAACGATATGCGTTTTATACTAAAACATTCCCTGAAAAATTAACTAACTGGGCAAGTTCCACCAAAATCCACTTAGAAGAATCTTTTAAACTGGGAAATGTACCAAAACGTTCCCTAAAAATTATATAATTAACAGTATGTCTTACCAGAATCCACCCCGCCGAACCTTTAAAAAAGACAATCTTTCATAATCGTGGTCTTCTGATGTTGAATTTCCCCCCATAATTATTTAAGTAAGCTACGTAGAACTATTTGATGTACTAATTTTTTTTCTAAAAAATTACCTAACAATGTAAGTCCCATCAAAAATCTATTCAGCAGAACTCAGGTTGTAAGCGGCCCAAACGAAATTTCTCTTTGCATTTCATACATATTATAGATAGTTAAATTTAAATATATCTTCCATAATCGCGTTAACCAGATTATAGAATTCTCAGGGATGTAGGGGTAGGTCTACTTTATATACCCACTGGATTTTTTAAGAAACCCTGCACACTTTTATAGAATATATATTCTCTATTATAAACACTATGCATATAGCATAGCGTACATCTTCTTATAGTAATTTACTACACCATAGACAACTTTCCGGCATAGCATCAAAATCCATTTAGCAGAACTTTACATTAAAGGTAATCTTTCATAATCGGGTTCACCTAATTTTAAAAGTCCCGTACTTATCACTAATTCAAAGTAGATCTATTTTTTTTACATTAAAACACTTCTAAAACAAATTACTTAACTAACAGTGTACGTTCTACAAAATTACATTCAGTATAACTTGAGTTATAGTCAATCAGAATGAAATAAGAATTTGCGTTTTGTAAATATAGTAGATGAAGATGAGTAAAATTGTAAGTATTGGTATTTGCGATTTATAAAATTCTATTGGCGAGATTTATGCACCACTAACATAAAAGCATCCATTTTTTCTTTTCATCTTTAGGAGCAAATGGCAAATTGCAAAATATTTTTCTATTTAAACCTTTGAATATGAACACTTTTTTAAACACTACAAACATTGCTTTCATACTTAAATTAAATATTTCCGTTTAATAATATTTATTTCTTATTAAACCCTTTTTCTTTGTATTTTAAATAAAATCAGTAACTGTTTTGGTATTTTTTCGTTATACCAACACCGTTGTCGCCAAGCATAATAATTAGCGCAAAATGAAATGAAACATTTGAAAAAAAGATAATTTTGTTGATAGAAAAATGAGCATTTAAAATATATAACATTTGAAAATTACAGACTTTCACCAACTATTTTTTTAAATCAATACAAATCAATACTTAAAATAAAAGACAATAAAATAATAAAATAAAGTCAATTATATCTGCAGGTCTCGAATTGTAAATGTCTTTCAGGTTATCATTGTAGCGTGGCGTACGTAATAAGCATATCTGTCATTGCAGTAAACATTTAATTTTTTGAATGAAGACGTTCAATATTTTTTAACAAAACATTTTTATAGGTATAATTCCTAAGTTCTGAAATGATTTTATTACACCTTCCTCGTCATCAAGTAACTGCCAAATCGTAAAATCCATGTCAGTATCAGTAATAAATGTAAGTTATAATTTAAAAATAAATATTTTCTATTCAAAAAATAACAAATTAAAAAGTTTTACGAGATTATGATGGAATAATACTCATAAAAAATGTTTACGTTCAATAAATAGCAAATGTTAATCTTTGGCACGGTTTGCAATAAAAATCGTTTGCACGCTAAGGGTAGAAATAAATGGCGCGATACCATACATTTTAGCATAGTGTTAATAAAACGAAAAAGTACAACAGTTTTTTTTAATTATTATTATTTAGTTTTAATTTTTGTGGCGTTTATAATTTTTTTCCTAACTGACATAATTGTTTTAAATAGTTAAGCAAAAGAATTGATTAAACAATTATTCAATTTGAATTTCTTCGCTTTCTATAGTAACAGAATTTATGCACTTGAAAATTATTAATTATTAATTTATGCACTTGAAACACTTGAAAATTTGAGGTTTTAGGGCCAAAGATAGCGTCAAATTACAAAAATGTGAAATATCTCATGAGTTATTACACTTAAAATAATTTGGTTAGTACCATTCGATTCAGCGTACAAAAATACACTAAAATATGTTATCAGTTGAAAAATAACTATAAAATCAGATTTTTAAGGAATTTTTTTAAAGTTCGTTCTGTTTTTTACCCACCTTAGGGGTGGAATTTTAGAAAATCCTTTCTTAGCGGCACTCAATGTCATAAGAAGTATTTTTACCCCAAGTTTCAAGATTTTAGGTTCAGTAGTTTGGGCTGCGCGTTGATTAATACAAAATCCAGACTTTCTTTTATATATATAGATTTCAAATAATAATGTACCCTTGAAAAATAAATTAAGGGGGATTATTTCCCGTCCCCCCCTTTATACTTAATCAATGAACTCCCATAACTAATCAAGGAAGTGCCTCATCAGAAAGAATGTATTCAAAAATTTGAAGCAAATCACAGAATTCTACATGAAAAACCCATTTATCTAAATTAAGGTGGGTAATTAGCCCCTGTTCCCCCTTTATACTTCTAATAAAACACCAAAACTAATACGGAAAGCACCTTATCAGAATGGACCTATTTACAAAATTTGAAGCAAATTGGATAATTCTGCATGAAAAAACAATTTATCTAAATTAAGGGTGGGGATTAGCACCCCCCCCCCCCCCCAATTATCCCGCTTTATCAGTGAACCCTCAAAACTAATTAGGGAAGCACCTTATCAGAATGAACCTATTTGCAAAATTTGAAGCAAATTGGATATTTCTATCAAGAGTTATCGCGTTACGTACATACCGGGCGTCCCAAAAATGACCGCGATTAACGCTCAGTCGAGACATCACTCAGCATTGATGTGAAGGAAGGAGATTAAGGCTATGGAGTGGGTCTCATTCGTCAGTACAATTTTGCTCTTAGGGCCCGATTCCGAACTCATTCGATATTATTTCAATGGACTGCATTGTTCCTATGGAAACAACAAATTCTTCGATAGTGGAATACAGCGTTAAGAACTGGGTATGAATTTAAGAAGCAGTATTCGAGTTTGCAGGCGATTTTACATTGATGATGTTTTATTTTCCTGGATTAAATTACTTTTTATGGTCTGATTTTAAAGAATATTTTATGCATTGTATTTTAAAACTAGGTGAAGAGATTTAGTATTTTTTGTTGTTGTTAAAATTTCATAACTTTTGTTACATTCTAAGAAATTTTAGATCTTTTAAGGTAGTTCGTCAGTAGGTTTATATGAATATTGGATAATAATCGTGAAAATTGTTAATAGTATATTGCTCTTCAAAATAATTACTTAAAAACAAATATTAGACGTTACATTGTTTAAACCTTTTAAAATATTGTATTACATGCAGCTTCATCTTGATGTTTGATAAATAAGACTAGTAAATATTTTTTATCTACATCCGTTTTAAATTGTAAAAATGTGTTAAAAGAATTCTTGGAGTTTGAATTTTTATGCTTTGGCAACTCTTTTTACACACAAATGCTAATATGCATATATTTTTAATAATAAAGATATCAATGATATTTAATGTGATAAACTAAGTTCAAATTAAATTTGACTAGAGTCCAAACTTAGTAGTACTTTAATTTTTGAAGGCCACAAACAAATTTTTATTGAAATTTTTATCTTGATATAAATTAAGACCATATTTCTAATAGAACTTTTTGTTGGAATGCAATTGTAATTTAAAAATTTTTTAGTTTATATATACATATTTGGAAAAAATTCATGAAACGTAATAATCAGGGCTTGGCAAATGCGGTCGCCACTTATTCTTTACTCGATGACCAAGATTTTTAATCTGGCGGTTTTTGTAGTGTTAACGGCATTTTCCATATCATGCACAGAAAATGATATTCTTTGCTGTTCTAGCCAGCTAGCATGTCATGTCATGTCATGTCATGTGATGTGATTAAAGGGTGGTTCGTTCTTACGGGTTGATACAATAATCAAAGGATTGATTTAATACAACATTCTAACATTCTAAGGATTGTTTTAATACAACAATGAAATCTCTAAGGATAAATACTTCCCCCCTCCAAAAAAAATGTCCTTCAAATTTTCAGTGGAATTTTCCCCGATTTACTATATATAATTCAAACACTAAACACGTATAATTATAGAGTATTCTTAGTTATTATTCTAATATTAAAAATTATCAAAAATTCTGTGAGTAATTACAGAATTAATAAAAACTGCAAATAAGTAATTTCATTAGTTAGTAGAACAAATAACAAATCTAATAAATATATTTGCAGCTCGTTTTGCATTTGTACTTAGAAAAATTACTGTTCATCGCTAAACCTAAACTTACACACATGTATGTGTTTGCTTAACAAATAAGTTAAATCTGAAATCCTCACAATATTAAATAGCATTATTACGTCTCAGTGGGGATAATTAACTTTCAATGGTTAATTTTTTTTTTTTTTTTTTTTTTTTTTTAAGAAAGTTTTGCTGCTTTTTCAATCCCTAATATTTTTTTTTTATTATTATTTGGTGTATATGAGTTACAAAGCTGGGAAAAAAAAAAAAAAAAAAAAAAAAAAAAAAATCAATTTATACTGAAGAAGCTCTTTCTGTGCTTAACATTTTTATACCAGTTAGTTCTTTTTCTCTTTTACAATAACTAAACAGATGTCATTCTTTCATCCGTATTTAGCTCCAATATTTGCTACAAATTTATTATTGCAAAAGTAGAATGAGAAAAGAAGATTCTGGTTATTTTATTCTTTACTTGCAGAAATTTATTGTACTTGCTTTGCTTATTTGACATAAAAGGATGAATAATTTAATTACTCAAAGGAAATTATGACATTGCAAATTATATTAGAGTTAAATATCATTTTTAAATGAAATGCTTTTTATGTCAGGTAAAAACTATGCTTTTTATAAACTTATTGCATATAATTTCTTACAATGCTAAAGAATTAAGCTTAGAAAAAACTATTTAAAGCTTTTTGTTGTTGTTGTTTATTCATCAGTCAAAGTACCTGCAGAAACTTTCCAAATTATGCTCACCCTAGATTTTAATTCTTTTTTATGTCAACATTTAAAAAATTTATGATTTTAATCAGATTAAAAAAAAAACAAAAAAAAAAAAAAACAGTTGATTAAAATTGCAATTTAATTGCTGATTTAAATCAACTGATTAAAATCCTTCAACGATTTTAATAACTTAGCACTGAGTTTGTTTTTCCCTATCAAAATTAATTTTCTAGAAATCTTTTTCTTGTGCTCGATTTAGTATAAGAGGTAAAGATGAAAATAAGGAATTTTGCTTAGTGGCCACTGGCCAGTAGGTCAATTTTTTTTAGTAGCCAGTTACTGAGAATAATTTCTTTAGTAGCCAGTAAAGTACATTTATGTCACTGAATATTTAATAAAATATATGAGTTTAAAGTAAATAAGAAATTTATGTAATAAATAAAAATATTTTAATTCATATTGTTTTGAATAAACTTGAGATACTAATTTCCAATCTATTTGAAATTTTAAATTAAGTCAACAGCAAAGTTATATGCAACATGCTTATATAGCTAACTACATAAGTCCCACTATGCTTAGGTACTTCTCAAAAGTTAAAAAAAAATCTCAAATTTTCTGAAATGTGAAAGGGGGCTGGGGGTCCCTGCTGGTACTAATTATGCGGTTTTCTCATGATGCTTTAAAACGAATTTCGCATTTTCCTGCAATCTATTGCCGATGTTTATGTTTCTTCTGCAATCCTCTGAAAAATGTGCTTTTTTTTTTTTTTTTTTTTTTTTTTTTTGCGATCTTTTGACAAATTTTGCACTTTTTTCGTGGTTGTTTGATGAAATTTGCATTCGTTTTTACGATTCTTTGACGAAATTAGCGTTTATTTCACGATATTCTTTTTTTTTTTCCCCTCTGCGATAATGAAATTCGTGTTTTCCTGTGATCCATTGACGGTATTTGCGTTTTTTCCGCGATCCATTGACGATATTTGCGTTTTTTTTTTTTCACGATCCATTGACAATATTTGCGTTTTTTAGCGATCCTTTGGCGAAATTGAGATTTTTCTGTGATCCTTTGACGAAATGTGTGGTCTGTATAAGTCTAATAGCTTCTGTATAAATAGGACAAAACATTCTATTCCAAAAAGAACATTATGAAAATTTCCATTCCCAATAAAATTTTCACTCTGGAAAGATACCTTAAACAACTTCATTTACACGATTTTCATACACTTATAATATAAGCTCACCTTTGATTTAATAACTCTTTTGCCTTGCAATTCAGAAACAAACAAGGATTGAGTAGACATCTTTAATCTGATTACTAAATTTTCAAGACACACTTCCCTCCTTGCCAAACCTAATATGCGTCCAATATTTTCTTTGCATTTTTGCACTAATACAGAAAATGACCAATATTGTAAAAAAAAAAAAAAAAAAGGAATTTCTCCCTTAGGAGGAACTTTTTCAGGCCTGATATTATTTTTCTATTTCAAAATATAAAAACTACACATTACTATTATTATTTTAATCTTAAAAACAAGATTTAATGTAGTAAGACCAAATATTTGATCAACTAAATTTTTTCGTTGTTGCTACAATATGGTCATGCAGGAGTAATATCAAATTTAATAATTAATTACAAATTTTCAATTAAGATACAATTTAATTTTATTATTTTTTCTGCCAATCTAGACCTTACAGAACATTAAGTAGGTTATTGGGATGCACGAAGCAAATCCTCTACTAGGCTACACAAATTACATTTTCTCATACAAATTACAAAAAAAAAAACTATTCAGTATTTTGAATGAAATTAAACATAAAAATAAATTATGATACGTAACCTGCGTATTTCTTGCAGTAAATAAAAATCATTGAGTCAGTAAAAATAAATAAAGTGATGAATGATTAAATACGTGAAATATTATCATTGCATCAAAATTTCTCATTTTTAAAAAATTATTTAAATAAGGGAAGGAACCTATATATCTGCATTTTGCAAAGACGAAATATTTTAAATACTGAAAATAACTGCAGAATTCTAACTGCAAAAGAGCAAACTGCAGAATTCGAAGAAAAAAAGAAGAAATTAGAAAGAAAAGTTTCAAATGTTTTTCCAGAAAGTTGAAGGAGTAACTTTCTTCAAGCTCTTTCCGAATATATTATACTAAGATTGCTATCGAAGATTATTTGATGTGAATTAAAGGATTGGAAAAATACCTATTTCAAACCATTTGAGAAAACACCAGAGGCTATTGGAAAATGTAAAAACACCTTTAAAAGAGCTTTTAGCTGAAAATTCAAAAATATTTTGTAAAATTTTGCTTCAAAAATAGTTTTAATTATACCATTATTATTATACCATATTCAGTATCATAAATAAAAAATTCCAAGGAAATTCTTAGTTGGCTGAATTTACATTTCTAAAATTTAAATGTACCAAAACATAAAATAACGTTTTTGTTTCATAAAGATGCAAAAATAATTTTAAAAAATACTATTACTTTCAAATATTTATCTTATTAAATAATGCTTCGCGAATCTAAACAAAGCATGGCTTTTGCTAGTTCTATCCACAATAAAAATTTTCAAGAAAATTAATTTTAAATAATATTTATTTTCATCACATTTAACCTTCTATTTTAGCATAGAACTATGAAGATATGTGCCTGCCTGGTAATGTAGAATACGAAATCTATTAAACCCTCTAGTTTTAGGTTTGGGATTTCCCAATCTGTATCCAATATCTACCATCTCAGTGAAAAGAAAAAAAAAAAAAAAAAAAAAAAAAAGATATGTATTGGTAAATGTTAGTAATTACTGAGAAAATCTTCCAAATGTTGAAATATATCAAAAATATTTTTTATTTTTTTTTTATAAATGACATTTATATTTTTAAAATTTTTTTTAATATTTTCGTGACAAATTTTACATTACAGTAAAAATTAAAAACAATTTAAATAATATAAAAAAAAAAAAGCATAACAGTTCTTTAAACTTTCTTCTTTTTATAAGATTTCAGCAGCCTATTACTAACAATCCCACTATCAATTACAACTGAACACAGCCTAAAAATTTACCCCAAAATCAAAGAAACTAATTTTAAAATTAAAACCATTGTGGGGTAGGGAATAGTATCGTGATACAATTGAACAACATTACTTTTGTTTAAGAGCAAATATTAAGCAGATTTTCTGAAACATTTCTCAACTTGACAGAACATTAAAAAAGGCATAGCATAATTGGAAAGTGAGGAAAACATACTATTATACAGTGTCCAAAAAGTTCCATTGCCACAATTTCTTCACGATGCAGACTGTTTCCATCCAGAGATGAATCATTTTTAACGTTCCAAAAAATGGATCCATCATGGTATGGAAATCATTCAGTTATGACACTTTGAATTTTATAAAATTTCGGAGCTTTCCAGCATTAAAAATGGATAAACAATATCTTAGAACTTCTTTGAAATTCAGGGTGTCTACAGAAACTGTAAAAAAAAGTTCCCTGATTTTCCTGGCTATCTGATCAGACTCAGACCTGCCAACCTTTGAAAAGGAAAAATCGTAGCACACAAAATTTAAATTAATCTGGAGGTTCGTTGGTTGGTTTTTCGTGTTACATAGCCATCTTTTGACATTCATAAAAGGAATAAGGTTTCAGTCTTTCAACTCAATATAGTAAATTTTTTCCATTGAAAATCTTTATATGATTTTTAATGTTTCTTTTCGTTTCGCAGCGTTTTTTTTTTTTTTATTTTCTTTTTACATATGTAAAAGGAGCCTGGTTCCAATTTTTTAGCCCAGTGCAGTAAATTTTGACGAAATTCGGAATTTTTTTTCCTGCTATCATTTCAGGATATTCACAATTTTTCCGCAATCGTAATTCACATTTTTCTATCACAATTCTTTGTTGAAATCCGCACTTTTTACAGTGAACTTTTGACGAAATTTTAAGACGATTCTTTGTCGAATTTTGCGTTTTTTCCGCGATCCTTTTGACGAAGTTAGTGTTTTCTTTCTGCTATCTTTCGGTGCAAATTTGCGTTTTCTTACTGATCTTTCGATAAAATTTGCATTTTTTTACTGATCTTTTGACCAAATTCGCATTTTCTTTCTGCGATATTTTGACAAAAGTCACACCATTGAAAACACAAAATCTCAAATCTTCCGGGGGATACATCCCCCCGGGCCACTACCTAAAATCAACACTGCGTATTTACCACGATGACGAAATTTATTTTCTTCTGCGACCAACTGACGGTCTAGATAACTAACTAACTAAAAAAATACTTACGAAATTGATTTTTTTATACGGTCATTTGTCGAAATTCGCGGTAGTTTATCGCAAATCGTGGGATTCTGCACACTATTTCAAACCTGCCCCTCAATCCCCCCCTCCTTCCCAGAAATTCTTAAAATGACACCTTGTTTCTAAGGAAGCGAATTCCTGTATAAATATTTACAGAAATACGATTCACTCGTGGTTAATATACTTAAGAGAGTGTTTTATGTTAAGAAGTTTGTTTTGCAGCCCAGATTTTTTTTCCCCAATGAACATTTTTTAATGTCCGAATTTTCAGACTAATGGCCAATTTTTTAAACTTTCGGATAAGAATACTTTGAAATTATGGAAATTTCGCAACAGAATCACTCCTGAAAAATATGCTGTGCGGGATAAAAATTGCGTTTTTCAGGGTGTCTACAGAAATTCTAAAAAAAAAAGTTCCCTGATTTTTCCATGATTTCCCTGCCTATTTTTATCAGACTTCCCTGATTTCCATTGATAACAATACACATACAGTATTTTTTCATGTATGCAGATTCCTCGTATAACACACTTATCCAGCTTGCTAATATCTCATTTGGGAGAAAAAACAAGAGAAAAACATTAAAATTGCCTAATATTCATTAAGTATTGGTTAACAGTTTTATAAATCCGAACTCAACTAACTTCATAGCATGCAACATCATATAGAAGCCAATGGATATAGGGTGACCAGAAAGTTTCCTCATTCTCTGAAAAATATTCTATTCTAAAACATCTAAATCTGAGAGGATAGCTAACTGGATTAAGCTGGGCCACCTGGTCAGGTTATGCTAATGTATCATTTAAAAATTTTTTAATGTGTTAATTGCCTTCAATATAAATGCTATGTACAGAAAACCAGGACATCTGATCACCTTAATTTACGTTAAATATCAAAAACTCATACCATGCGCATCTTTTAAAAAATATTGGGAAAGATTAATCAACATGTGAAAAAATAGGGTACATAAAATAGACGAATCAGTCTCATTGACAAGGTGAAAATGCCAATATTTTCGCAATATAGACAATTTTTTTTTGATTTTCCAGTATTTTTACAAAGTTCCCTGACATTTCCCTGATTTTTCCAGAGTCATTAACCTCCCTGATTTTTCCATGATTCCCTGATTTCCAGATTCTATAGACACCCTGTTTGTGTTTTTTGCAAAAAAATTGTATTTTAAGACCAATTTTCGTAGCATTGTAATTTATAGGTCCAAATCGTAGCAACTATGATTTTTTCATAGCAGTTGGCAGGTCTGCAGACATCCCTGATTACCATTATTAACACTACACATACGGTATTTTTTCATGTATGCCAATTCCTTGTATAACACACTTATCCAGTTTGATAATAGCTCATTTGGGAGAAAAAACAAGAGAAAAACATAAAAATTGCCTAATATTCATTAAGTTTTGGTTGACAGTTTTATAAATCCAAACTCAAAATTTAGTCGAACAACTTCATATACTGGCCAATGGATATAGGGTGACCAGAAAATTTCCCCATTTTCTGAAAAATATTCAATTCTAAGACTTATCTACATCTGACGGGATAGCTCATTGGATTAAGCTGGCCACCTGGTCAGGTTTGCTAACGTATTACTTAAAATTTTTAAAAATGGGTAAATTGCCTTCAATATAAGCGCTATCTACAGAAAATGAGGACATCTGGTCACCATAATTTGTGATAAATATCAAAAACTCATACCACGGTGCATCTTTTTAAAAATATTGGGACCAATCAGCATGTGAAAAAATATGGAACATAAAATAGATGAATGTCTCATTGGTAAGGTGAAAAAGCAAATATTTTCGCATATAGACAAATTTCCCTGACTTTTCCAGATTGATAAGACTACCTGATTTTTCCATGATTTCCAGATTCTGTAGACACCCTGATAAAATTCAAAGTATTATATTATGGTGAATTTTGGTCATAGATGAACAGAGCTTTTACCATTTTACTTGTCAGAGAATTAAAAAAAATTTCTTAAATGTAACTTACAGGATCCAGAACTTTTTGAAAATGAATAGCAGGACTATTTCCGAAATCTAAACTCCTATTTAATTTGGATAGTTTTGCAATTTGCATTGTTCTTCAACAGGCATGTTTCAATCATTTTGGGGCACTCTGTATGTACATATAAGAATACATACATACATTTGTAATAGGGAAATTTGTAGAACGACCTTGCATTCAAAAACTACATCATAGAAGTGAATTGGAGAATGACGAAGAAATTGTAAAAAGTAATCAGAGAATTTCATTCAATAATATTTTTCAAGAACCTGACAGCAGATGTTTCTTGTTGCAAAAAATAAGCGAAAATAGCTCATTTTAAAAGCAATTTAATAAATGAAAAAACTTTTAGCCATAATTTAATTTAGGGATAAGTAGTTTAAATTTTACAAACTCTTGCACAGCCTCACTAAAGACATCACTAAAGTCTCAATTATTCCAAACTTAAACTTATATACAGTGTAATGTGACTCTGGGATATGTAAATTGGAGAGAACATTCAATTGGAAAATTCAAATTGAACCAAAATAAATCCAATTCACATTCTCCAAAATCACACTACGGCCGTAGGTATAGTGGAGAACAAATACGCGTTGTAATTAAATTAAAACTGAAAAAGAAGCTCTTTAAACATAAATAAGGAAAACTATCATTACTCACCCCCATTTGATGCATATTAAGAGAAATAACACCACGCTGAATAATAAGAACGATTTACACATAAATATTATTAAACATCTTATTTCCGGATCCGGTATGACATAACATATTGTGAAAACCTCCAAATATTATTTTAAATTATCAAGAAGTAGATATTTATGGAGGAAATGAAACATTTTATTTGTTTAAATTGTGCTTTTGATGAATATTTGATCATGCTGGCATATTTCAATATTAATGTAAAAAGCTGTTGTTTCCAAGTGAAATATCTAAAATGATGATAGAGTTATAAAAAGGATGCGTCAATGGCAGGTGTAACAAACAGAAAATCCTAATAAACGGATGGATGAACATAGTGTTCGAGATGTCAAAATATCAATTAAAAGTTATTGACTATATTTCTTTGCAGATTACTCATCAAAGAGTTCGATCATTGCATTTCACAAAGTCATTTCTTGATTGTAAATACGAATTCCTGGGGAATAGTGAAGAAGTACCAACGGATCTAATGCGGATGATACTATCGTTTTTATATTAATTTTCTTCAAAGGAGAACACCAAAATTGAAGGTCGGAGACAGCTCGCACAGGTACTGTAAATTATTTAAGTAGTTTGAAGATTAAATTCAGCGAATTGTTATATGACATGATTCCCGCAGAATTTGCTCTTTAAATCAGACCGTAAATACTCTGAAAAATCGCATAAAAGATACCCAGTCCATGTTTTGCAGAAATATTAAAAACGTTCAAGAGGAGTGCTCGATGTCTATGGGAAACGCCCGTTGGGCCCCTGGCCCAACGGCGAAAAAGAGAAGAATTCTGCACCTCCAAATAGATGTTACATCTTCAGACAAAAATAAGGAGCTGACTCTTTTTTGAAATGCCTGCCAAAATCGAAGTACAATCTCGGCAGAACGAGCCAATGAGAGAATTTTCCCAAGTGTTGTTCCTGTGCGTAGCCGGCGAAAATGTTTTTGTGTCAGAATTATAACCGTGGAATGGCAACACTCTTACGGTGGGATCGAAAGAGTTGCTAGCGTCTTGTGAGTTCTGATGACGTAGAATGGAATTTCCGGCGCATTCCGAGATAAGAAACATTTTGTGAACTGGGAGATGGCTTTTTTGAGGCAGGCATGAATCGAAACCAATTATAAAAAGGAAAAGTCTAGGAATTATTTTCTGGTTTACCTGATAAATTATGAGGATAATTACGTTGAAATTTTACCAGAAGAATGAGAAAAAATACAGAATACAATAAATGTGATTGCAATCAAAATAATTAAGAATAAAGATTTTAGATTTTAATAATTAAAAACTTAGCAAAATTTGTTGTCAAATCGAAAGATCGTAATTTGAAGTTGTTTATCAAAATAAACAAAATATAAAAATTTAAATTTATGTAAATTTTAAATAGGGAATGTTATGTAAAGCTTTTAAAACATAACATACATTTTTATCATATTAAAGAAGGAAAAATAGAAAAGGGCATAAACAAACAATATTACAGGAATACAATTTATAAATACAATAAATAACAAATTTCCTAAGAGAGAGAGAGAACCTACTTTGTGCAATCTTTTGATTATACTATCGTTGTATTCATGGCTGCCTTCAATCATCCCAGTAACAGGATTCACAAACCATTCTTTGAATTCTTTATTAGACTGGAACACATTGGGCATGAGGAAATGCATGAGAGACCACAACTCCATCAGATTATTTTGGAGCGGAGTTCCAGTCAAAAGCAAACGGTGAGTGCTTTGAAAGTTCAGTAGCATCTGCCACCGCTGGGATTTAAAATTTTTGATATGTTGGGCCTAAGGAAGAGTAAGTAGTGAATGAGCCTTAAATATCATACAAAAATAAAGCAAATATAAATGTAACTGACTAACAAGAAATATCACTTTTAATCCAATACTTAATGTAATTTTAAACAATGTTTGGTTACTTTAAAACATGCAGATATTAAAATGTTATTAGCACTTACAGTTTACCAACTAGAAATGCCACAATTATCTAAAACTATATTGTTTCTGTATATAAGCAAGTGTTCATTGGCATCCCACATAATCAATGCATGGGATGTCAAAAGTCCTAATTTTTTATGATGCACAAATCCTTTAAAAAATTTTTTCATATCATGCTATTCGCTAGTCTGCATTAAGTACAACATCACTAGAGCAGAACCGATTTCGAAAGTGAAAGTATCCTCATGAAAAAAAAAAAAAAAAAACTGCAAACAAAATTGAAAAGTAATAAAAGGTCTTTGTAACAATCAACCTCGGCTATCCAAAGCAAAAAGTAATTTAAGAATACTGAAATTCAAACAAGATATTTTAATAAATTTCTTCCACAAGATTAATACTAGCGAACATGTATTTTCACATGAATGAAGTTGCCTCTTAATAAAGAACTTGGAGACAGAACTTGTCTATAAAGAAAAATTTTATAGTCCCTTTGAAAATAATATCTTACAAATCTACCTGTATACATGTAATTTTTTGCATTATAGTGCTTCTGTTTTCACAGGTTTTACTGCAGTTTGTTCAGTAAACCTTGCAAAACCGAACCTGTTTGTAATAATTTTGTTCTAAACGTAAAAATTTCATTGCACCAGAGATTCTTCTTTCAAATGTTTTACTGTATAAGATTGTTGATGTTTATTTGGTACACAATGCAAAAGAAAAGAGAAAAAATCTATTATAAACAGATTTTAAGTTTAAAAAAGGATTCCGTTATAACCTGCTTTTATGCGTCAATTTAGAAGCCTTTGTCTCCCTATACCACTTTTTAGCACACTGGATATGGCAACATAACTGAGGTATACTGTTAATAAAAAATAGTACACATTGATCATATTTAAACAGAAATGTCAAAATAGTTTGTTCCCAAATGACTGGAACATGCTTTACTTTTTGAAAATAAGTAGGCAATACAAATTGCAAAAGTGCTCAAAAATAAAGTAGGAAATAAGTTTATGTTAAAGAAACTGTACTCCTATTAATTTTCAAAAGTTATTTTTAAATTTTTATACAATTTCCTCCTAGATAAAATTAATCAATTAGGAAAATTGATGCTAAAGTATTAACTGCATGCCAGTGGACAACTTTGGAGCTCTTTAATAAACTTTTTGTTACTGGCAGAAAATATTTAACATTATTATAGGTTATTCATATTTTACTGCAGATAACCTTAATTTTTTTGCATTAGATATTGAAGACCTTCCATAATCGTCTTGCATGACAAGTATTGGCATCAACCAGGGTTCATACAGAGTTGGGAAGAAAAAATCCAAGGAGTACCCAAAAAATCCAAGGAGTCCAAAAAGTTTTAAGGATTTGCCTTTTTTTTTTTTTTTTTGGTCGATGTTTTTATGTGCTGCATCGTTGTGTGGTATGCACGCTCCAATTTTTAATGCCAAATTTGGAGAGAAAAGCATTTCAAAAACAAATTTTACTCTATTAGAATCTAATTGTTAGTGCTGAAATTGCACAGTATTCACAATATATTGCTTATTGATTTAGTAAGTTTAAATACAAAATTGACTTTTTACTTTTTTATTCAGTGACCAATGGTCATATCACAGAGATGATTCTCAGTAAAAAAAAAAAAAATGTTCTGAAATTCGCAGCAAATCTTCTGAAAAGTTACATCAGAGGGGGGGGGGGGGGGGGGGGGGGGGAATCCACTCCCGACACTAGCTATGCGTTTTCTCGGTGGCTCTGACGAAATTTGTGGTTTTTTGCGATCTTTTGACGAAATTTGAAGGTTTTTTCGTGATCTTTTGACGAAATTTGAATGTTTTTTCTCGATCTTTTGACGAAATTTGTCGTTTTTTCACGATCTTTTGACGAAATTTGTCGTTTTTTCGCGATCTTTTGACGCAATTTGTCGTTTTTTCGCGATCTTTTGATGAAATTTTTTGGGGTTTTCGCGATCTTTCGACGAAATTTGTGAGTTTTTACGTGCTCTTTCGACGAAATTTGTGAGTTTTTACGTGCTCTTTCGACGAAATTTGTGAGTTTTTACGTGCTCTTTCGACGAAATTTGTGGGTTTTTTTCGCGATCTTTCGACGAAATTTGTGGGTTTTTTTCGCGATCTTTCGACGAAATTTGTGGGTTTTTTCTCGATCTTTTGACGAAATTTGTGTTTCTTCGCGATTTTTTGACGAAATTCGTGGGTTTTTTCGCGATCTTTTGACGAAATTTGTGTTTCTTCGTGATCTTTTGACGAAATTCGTGGGTTTTTTCACGATCTTTTGACGAAATTTGTGAGTTTTTACGCGCTCTTTTAACGAAATTTGTGAGTTTTTACGCGCTCTTTTCATGAAATTTGTGGTTTTTTTCGCGATTTTTTGACGAAATTTGTGAGTTTTTACGCGTTCTTTTGACGAAATTTGTGTTTTTTTCGCGATCTTTTGACGAAATTTGTGAGTTTTTACGCGCTCTTTTGACGAAATTTGTGAGTTTTTACGCGCTCTTTTGACGAAATTTGTGTTTTTACGCGCTCTTTTCATGAAATTTGAGTATTTACGCGCTCTTTTGACGAAATTTGTGGTTTTATTCGCGATTTTTTAACGAAATTTGTGAGTTTTTACGCGTTCTTTTGACAAAATGTGTTTTTTTTTGCGCTTTTTTGACGAAATTTGTGAGTTTTTACGCGCTCTTTTGACGAAATTTGTGAGTTTTTACGCGCTCTTTTGACGAAATTTGTGTGTTTTTATGCGCTCTTTTCATGAAATTTGTGAGTTTTTACGCGATCTTTTGACGAAATTTGTGGTTTTCTACGCGATCTTTTGACGAAATTTGCCGTTTTTTCGCGATCTTTTCACGAAATTTGTGAGTTTTTACGCGCTTTTTTGACGAAATTTGTGAGTTTTTACGTGCTCTTTTGACGAAATTTCTCGATTTTTCGCGATCTTTTGACGAAATTTGTGGTTTTTTCGCGATCTTTTGACGAAATTTGCCCTTTTTTTATCGATCTTTTGACGAAATTTGCCGTTTTTTCGCGATCTTTTGACGAAATTTGTGGGTTTTTACGCGCTCTTTTGACGAAATTTCTCGATTTTTCGCGATCTTTTGACGAAATTTCTCGATTTTTCGCGATCTTTTGACGAAATTTGTGGGTTTTTTCGCGATCTTTTGGCGAAATTTGCCCTTTTTTATCGATCTTTTGACGAAATTTTTGGGTTTTCGCGATCTTTCGACGAAATTTGTGGGTTTTTTCGCGATTTTTTGACGAAATTTGCGATTTTTCTGCAAACAATTGACAAAATTTATTTTTTTTTGGCGACCAGATGTCCGAAGTTTTGGATTGGTGACCGATTTTTTAAAATTTCCGGAAATGAATGCCTTACATTTTCGGAAAATTCGGACTAGAATCACTCCTAGGTCATATAAATAGAGATTAGTCAAACCCCAAACACTTATGTATATTACATACATGATGCATCTTAAAGAAAATTTTAAAAGGTTAAAAAAAAAAAAAAAGGAATGCTAAATGCAAAATCTTAAAGAAAATTTTAAATTAAAAAAAGAAAAATGCTAAATGCAACATACAAGAAAAAATATAAGTTTTAAATTCATTCTTTTAGAACAGCGGTAATCACTTACTTTGAAGGCGAAATTTTGACGAATTCGCATTTGTTTCGCGATCTTATGATGAAATTCGCGTTTTTTTTTTTTTTTTTTCGTGATCTTCAGGGGGGAAATTCGCGTTTCTTTCGCTATCTTCTGGGAGAAATTCACGCTTTTTTTCGCGATTTTCTGGGGAAATTCGCGATCTTATAATGATATTCGCGTTTTATTTCGATCGTTTGACGAAACTAACATTTTTTTGCGATCTTTTGATGGAAACCGTGTGTTTTTCGTGATCCTTTGAGGAAATTCGCGTGTTTTTCGCGATCTTTGGAGGAAATTCGCGTTTTATGCGATCTTTACCGAAATTCGCGTTTTTCGTGATCCTTTGAGTAAATTCGCGTTTTTTCGCTGTCTTTTAAGAAATTCGCGTCTTTTTAAGAAATCCGAGTTTTAACGCGATCTGTCGTATTTTTTCACGATCCTTTGACAGAATTTACGAATTTTTTCCGCGATCGATTGACGAAATTTGACGGTATTTTTTGGAACATATTTGCGAAAAACGCTATTTTTCCGAGATTCTTGGCTAAATGCCAAACATCGATAAAATTTAAAATAAAGGTCGGCTAACAGTTTCAAAAAACTGACTTTACGGACTTAGTGGGAGCGAGCCCTGCTATTAAGATTACCCTACCCAATCAATGTCTTCAGATGAATGACGTGCATAAAGGATTTACCGTGCGTTTTTCAATCACGATTTTTTTTTCCCTCGGCAGCAATATCGCTTGCGTCCGAAGCCGCAATACAATATAAGGAGTTTCTAAGTAGTGGTTTGCTTATCTAAGTAGTTCTAAGTACTACTTGGAAATGTTTTCATTTCTAAGGAGTTTCCAAGGAGTCTAAGGAGTCTGTGCGAACCCTGCATCAAACATGAGTGATGTTACCAATTAATATATAGCTTTAAATAAAAGGGCTAAGTCTCATTCGCTAAAATACATAAATTGGTTGCAAACTCGATTACAGAACTTTCTGCTATACCATACATACATATGAATACAAATACATAGATACATAATTCATGCATGATATGAAATCTTTGGCAATTAAACACTGGCATGCAGTTAATACCCAAAAAATTCTTACTTTTGTTGCAATAGGATCATTACAAAACCAGCATACTTGAATCTTTAAAATTTATATATCATATTTATTCATGTAAGATGTAACTGTCTGAAAATTAATGGCAAGATTGTTTTCATTACCATTACCTTTTTCCTATCTTATTTTGAAAACTTTTGCAACTTACTTACATTGCCTAATCTCTAACAGGTAAAAAATAAAATGGTTTGGGCTTTTTGGGACACCCTGCATGGCATTCATTTAAGCAGGTGGAATGAAACTGTTTACTAAAATGAAATGCAAATAAATGTTCTCCCTGATAAGAAAAGTAGGGGAAGATAGGGATACTTGAGCCACTTTTTAAATTAAAATTTAAAAAAAAAATTTTATACTTTCTTAGAACAAAATAAAATATTGTAGTTGAAAATTTGATATTTTTTCTTCAATTGAAAACAGCTTTCAATTAATTTTGAACTATTTTTCTTTGAAATTTTTATTTTTTCTTTTACATTGTGGCTCAAGTACCTCCATGAGGGGGATACATGAGCCATGGTGAAGGGATACTTGAGCCAATACTAAAAAATACCTACAAAAATAATATTTTTCTTTTTATTATTTTATAAATGTTTTACATAGTGATAAATTAAGATACACTAAATCCTTTGAAACCAGTTGTGAAAACAAAACTAATAACATGATCATTTTTTGGGTGATAATTGGTGGTTGAAGGATCATTTCAACTTGGGTTTCATCAATGATAGCAACATCCTCAGTTGGAGGTTAAGTTAAAAAAAAAAAAAAAAAAAAAAAGAAGAAAAAGGTGGTTACAGTAACAGAGGTTACAATTTCAGTATACAATATTTAATCTTAAAATATTACATTAACGAAATAAATATTTTAATATTTTGGGCCTAACTAGTTAAAATATTAGAGATTATGACCAGTAAAATCAGTTTAAAAAAAGTGATTAATATTAGTCAAAAAGTTAAATTGAAAACTATAGCTATATTTATCTAGACAAACTATTTTGTTAGTCAAAATGGAAGAAAGGGCGAAAAAAAAAGATATTTTCATTTACAAAATATACATTTTTTTTATTTTAAACATACATTTTCAAATTAATCCCTTACTGATTATTTTTTAGTGAAAAAATAATAAAAAGAGTTCTTCCCCATTTTATTGAGAAAAAAAAAATTATCTGTGAACATGAAAAAGACGTTTTTTTTTTTTCACCCACAAGTCTAATTTCCTTGTAGGGATGGTTGAGCATGGCTCATGTATCCTCAATCTCAGTGGCTCAAGTATCCCCACTATTACCATTTTCAGACCTGCCAACTGCTACGAAAAAAATCATAGTTGCTACGATTTGGACCTATAAATTACGATGCTACGAAAATCGGTCTTAAACTACGATTTTATAACTTAACATAAATATACTTAACATAAAACACTCTTTATGTATATTAACCTCGAGTGAATCGTGTTTCTGTAAACATTTATACAGGAATTGCCCTCCTTAGAGACAAGGGTGCCATTTTAAGGATTTCTGGAAGGGGGGAGGGGTTCTTTCAGGGACAAAGTTTGAAATAGTGTGCAAAATCACACGATTTGCGATAAACTCACGAATTTCGACAATTAACTGTGTAAAAAAAATCAATTTCGTCAATTGGTCCCAGAAGAAAATAAATTTCGTCAAAGGAAAAACGTGAATTTTGTCGAAATACTGCAGAAAGAGAACACGAATTTCGTCAAAAGGTCAGAAAGAAAATGCAAATTTCATCGAAAGATCAGTAAGAAAATGCAAATTTCATCGAAAGATCAGTAAGAAAATGCAAATTTCATCGAAAGGTCGCAGAAAGAAAACACAAATTTCGTCAAATGATCGTGGTAAAAAACGCAAAATTCGTCAAAGGATCGCAGTATAAAATGCTAATTTTGTCAAAAGTTCATGGTAAAAAGTGCGGATTTCAACAAAGAATCGTGATAGAAAATTGAATCGTGAATTACGATATGGGGAAAAAATTGTAAATATCGCGGGGAAAAATCTCGAATTTCGACAAAATTTGCTGCACTGGGCTAAAAAATTGGAACCAGGCTCTTTTTTAAAATGTTAAAAAAAAAAAAAAACGCTGCAAACGAAAAGAAACTCTAAAAATTGTATAAAAATTTTCAGAGGAAATCATTTACTATATTGAGTTGAAACACTGAAACTTTATTCAATGCAACGAATGTCAAAAGATGGCTGTGTAACATGGAAAAACCAACCAACCAACCTCCAGATTAATTTTAATTTTGTATGCTACGATTTCTCATTTTCAAAGGTTGGCAGGTCTGCATTTTTGTTTATCAGACTTTTACTAAGTAATGCATGCAGCTATTTGAATTATTTTAGATTCAAAATGCAACTGAAATTATACTTATTAAATCTATCTATATTGTTGCAGCTTAAAACAAAACTTTGATTACGAAAAAATATAAAAAACACTCACCTAAATATTTACTTCGGATAGGGAAAAAGCAACTATTAATCACTATACTTTCAAAATGGTACCAAGATATGTGAATTTTTTTTTACATGTGCAGAACTATAAATATATTATTATGTAGCTAATTTTAGAAAGAAAAATTAACCTACTGTAGAGAAAATAGGGGTGGCTCAAGTATCCCCATTCTCCCCTACTTTTTGAAAAATAATAAATAAATAAATAAAATCCTGTCACATGCAGCAATTATAGCTTTACATAGCCCGCTTATCTCAATAATTAAAAAAAATTAAAGCATGGCTTAATTTTTTTGGCACTCGCAGTATTTTGATAAAAAAATAAATAAAATTCTTTAGAGAAATATACATAAATTTGGGAGATTTTAATACTGCTGTGGAATTTGGAAGAACTTCCAAGTCTAGAAAATCAGTAGATAATGAACTTACTTCATCTAAAATGAGATATTTCCATCTTTTTCGACGAAATGATTGATGATCTTGAACAACTAACTTGTAAGATGTGATGCAAACATGGAAAGCATTGGGTTTTGTCCAACCCTGAAAAAATGCAATGAGTGAAAAATTTAATACTGACAAACATTAAAATTAGCATTCATGCAAATTAGCACTTCTACTGTTTACACCACCCCCCCCCCCCCCACACACACACATCCTTAGCATTTAACGAAATGTCACAATGCTAATAGAAAAAAATACATTATTTCATAATGCACAAAATTAAATAAATAAATAAAACAAGTAAGAGAAATCTGTTTTAAGTTTTATCATATACTTATAATATTTTCCTTTTTGAATAATCAGGTGCATAGAATAATGAGGTGCTTAGTATTTATACTTATTTTACAAGGACACACAATTTTTTTTTGGATATGTTATCATCCACAAGCTGAAATTTAAATTCAAATTTGAAAACAAATTATCTAGGTTAGTAAGATACGCTAGAGGCCTGCAAGGGCCCGCACTTGGCTTGGCTCGCAGGCCGGTAAAATGAAGACAATGTTTTTAATGGACTGGGTCAGCAGAATAACAACAATTTTTTTAATGGCTGGGATAGGACAAAAAAAAAAAAAAAAAAAAAAAAAAAATTAAACAGGCGACCTGAGCCAATACAGAAATTAAGCAGATCGGCCCAATATAAAAATTTGAATGAAGTCGATAAAATATGAACCATTTTCAATGGATACGACTTTTGCAAGAATAAGTATAAATTTGCTGCATGAACCAACGATAGTTTGATAACAACAATACAGAATGTACAGTGTGGAGATCGGCAACTGACAATGTGTCTGAAACCATGCTAAATTTTTTTACCAGACTCGGGCTGGGATCAGGCTTACATATATTTTTTTCTTCACAGTTGAGCCAGGCAATATGTTTTGTAAAAATAGTAACAGCGACAATGAATTTTTGTTAACGGAATCATTGGAAATATATCTTAATAAATTATAGAGAAATGTTTTCAAAGATCTAATTTTTATTATACGGCTTTAGAAGTTAAGATGTTTTTAACACTATTTTTTTTTTCCTTTATTCCAAACCACATTAATTTTTTTTAAATAAATCTTTATTTGAATGTCTAATAGTGAAAGTAATCATTACTGTTGTTATGTGTATTTTTTTCTCTTGCGAACACATAGTAATCTAACATACTTTAAATTTTGCACAGGTTAGGCCTGTTTTCCCTGATCTTTGTATGGGCCAGGTCGAACTTTTAGTTTTTACTCCAGGCTTGGCCAAGATATATTTTGTTCGGAAGGGGCCTGAAAATGACATTTCATGCAAATCCCTAAGCTACGAACAGCATTTCTTCTGTAAGGCCAATTGGCAAGAATTTTAATTCAAATTCAACAAAATCTATATAGGTTATTGAGGTATGCAACAGTTTTTTCGAATTTGAAAAGGAACATTTTTTCCAACTGGATAAATCATATTGAAGATTGGAGTAGCACAGTTGAGGTTTAAAACAGCAGAGTGAAAAATGCCCAGACCAGGACTCGAACCTGAATACTCGAGCTTGCTGTGCCATGACAATGCTTTCTACCTATTGAGCTCTGATGGAATATAGCTGACATAATTAAGTATTATTTGTTAGAGATGGCAGCACACTGCAGTGCAAGTTTCATTCATCCAAACTGCATAGCATTTACAAGATAAAAGTGTTTGGAAACACAGAAACTCCTGTATGCCACATAATTAGGTCATAATGAAGAGAAGATAAGTTTTTTTTTCGAAGGGATAAATAGAGGTGCACAGGAGTTTCCATGTTATCACACACTTTCATCATGTAAATGTTATATTTAAAGTTTGGATGAATGAAACTAGAACTGCAGTTTAATACCATGTTCACATCAGAGTGAATTATATCAGTCAGGTACTGTCCAAATAGCTCAATAGGTAGAACATTGACAAGAGAAACAAAGGTATCCAAGTTCGAGTCGGTCTGAACATTTCCCCCTATGTTGGAATAAACTTAAACTGTGCTACTCCAACCTTAAAGGAAAAAAAAAAAAATGTACATAGCATTTATTTATTTATTTTACAGAGCAACACAAAAGAAATCAGATTTATAATGACGTATGGACAGAGATTGGTCAAAATATATTTTAATGGTATTAAATAATTTTGCTTTTTTTTTTTCAAAAGAAAAGGACAAAGGAAACCTTATTTAAACTATCTTTTAAGGATTTCTAAACTGATTTCTCAACGTATAATCATAAATTAATATTTTACTATTAATTGCTAAAAGCATTTTTTTAAATGTATATATTACAACAGTCTTCTACTTTTATTTATAATAAATTTATTTTATACTTTTACCTTTAAAAGGTTTCTTTGTTGTAGTTTTATAGAAATTTGGCGCATTTTGACGAGCATTTATGGAAGCATAATTAAATCCATTGTTTTTTCGACTTTCATACAATTGTTATGAATTACAGAGACTATTTGGCGGTGGATCACGTGTGTCAGGCTAATTGAAAAATGTCTTAAAATTAATGTATTAATTAATATTTAAGTTGTAAAATATTAAAATGCTTTATTGTCATTGGAAACACATCTTTGTACATAATTTTTATAATCCTATTCTATCAGCAAGAACATTAAAAATAGACTGCAAAATTCCATCGATACGTAAAAAAACAGGTTGTGTTAAATAAGAGTGTAAAAAGTGGATAACAACAGCATATAGGCAACTTTCATATAATTTAGTCACAGGTGCGTACATGTCGATACATAGAAAGGCAAACAATTATTAGCTTATAAGACCAAATACATATAAATTGAAGGTAAATAAATATGAATAAGTTTATTATGATTATTTTTATTATAAGGTGGATAAAAAAATTGATGAAAAAAAATTAAGGGATCTTAGTAAGCTGAATTTGGAATTATTAACTCTTTCGGCATTAGGCAATATTTTTGCATATCTCTTTAACACATCATAAAATAATAGCTATGCAAAGTAAGAATATGTAGATTTGAATTTAACTACTTTATCCTATATATCGTAGACTATAGTAAAAATTAACATAAATTTGAAACCTTTGTTACACCAGCTTTTTAATTTACCAACTACATCATGAAAAAAAAAAAATAATACTTATAGGGCTACTAAACAGATTATCAAAATTAACAGATATTTCAACAAAAAGTATTGATGAAAGACAGATATACTTACAACTCGCTTTAATTTTCTTTCTTTAGGTGTGCCATAGTAAGTTAAAATTTTGAAGGCAGGACACCATTTCTTGAATTCCATTTCCCAATTCAGCATCACACTGGTTGGGACCACAATCAAATGAGGACCCCACACACCTGTGAAATATCACACACAATAAAAATTAAATAAATAATATATATACAGAAGAAAAAAAGAAAGCATACATGGAGTTTATAAACAATAAACTGGAAGAAAAAAAAAAGATTATAAAATGTGAAAACAGAACCTGTCTATAACAGAATCTTTTTTTAAACAGAAGTACTTCATAGTCCAATGGAAGAAATATAATAGAATTATACATGCTAAGTGGAAACTTGTCTAAAACGGAGTTTATTTTCCCTCGTGATTCCATTTTCACAGATTCATTGTATACAGACTGATTTAGTAAAATGCAACAAAAAAAATTTTGTACGGGAAAGCTGGATTGTAATCCACTTATTCAGTCATAAATACCGTAATCCAAACCAGGATTTTCACTCACAGCTTTAACAATAATGAAAATAGTAATTTTTTAAATAGACTTAATTTACTTTTGTCGTAAACAAACTAGTATTGCTAAAAACGGGCATGATCTGTGTTCAAACAACACTGTTCTAGATGCTCCATAATTTATAATGTAGTTCACAGTACACATGGGTCAATAACATAATTATAGTGCACTGCCTGTAAAATCATCCCACTTCACAGAAAATTTATTGAAAATATTAGTAAACTATCTTCATGCCTGTTGTGATGTGATTTAAGAACACATCATTGTTGGGTTCTTGAATAAGTGATAATCGTTAAAATATAATAATAAATAAAGAAGTCTTACTTGTGGATGGAGCAGAATATTGGATACAAAAACTGAGAATCATGGAATTTGTTGAGTCATTACATCTGATTTTAAGAAGAGGAGGCAGCACATGATATTTAAATACGTAGGCAATGACAGCCATCTTCACATCAAAAAGGATTACTGGTCTTTAGTACAACACCATAATTCTTTCCATAAAATATTTAACTGGTTCCTTTGAACAGATGCGGTGGCCGAAGTCTTGCTCAACAAATTCTAACACTGCTTACAAGAACTACATTTTATCAGCTTCTCATCACAACCAATTCTGATTTGAAAAAAATTATGGGTTTGAGTACATGAGTGACTACAGGGGGCTAAAAAGTAACAAAGCGTGAAGACTTAAATTGATTAGTTAAGTTAAATTGACGCGATAAATTGCAGAGCATATTAAAATAGGAGAAACCAAAACTGCAGCTTCATTGGCAGTAAACCACACCCTATTATTACATGGCTGCAAGTCTGCATGATGCCAGAGCAAATGCTAAAAATAGATCGTGGTGATGCCACAGGTGGAATGGAAAATAAACTTAAAGGGAGAAATGATTTTTGAATCTGTGATATGGGTAAAAGAGAGAAATGCCGAACTTCCGTGAAAAAGTGAAGTGCTCCAGCGGAAAGCAGATGATAAAATACACATTGTGCTACAAAAATACATGATGGAGGCTGAAAAGAAATAAAAAATATAGAAAACTTAGAAAGAGAGAAGTAATCTCACACCTGTTTAATTTATGAATGAAAATCTGAGTTGAACTTGGTGGAAGGCATGTAAAGGTATTTGTGAATAAATAAGTGGATTGCAATTCAGCTTTCCTATGAAAACAGAAGTTTCTTGCCGTGTGTTCTATTGCCTTTTAAAGTTTGTTACGCTGGTGCTAAAACACTCTGCAATATGGTCTGCTGTCACCAGTCATTTACAGACGACTTGACAAATATTGGAGAAATACTTGATGCATTCTTATGGAATATAAATCACATGTTTTGACCTCAAGTTTGATCACTATGACAATAAGGGAGTCAATAATAAATTCAATAATAATAATAATAAACATTTTATATATATCACACTCGAAAAAAAAATTTCGAAATTAACTGTATCTGTGATTTTTGGCCATAGAGTGCATATAATGGCTGTTGGGCAAATACAACAGAAAGTTTACAAGACAAAATGATAATAATAATAATAAAAGAAAAAAATTTAGAATTTTTATTTTTCTTTAAAAACGTGTTATTGTATACATTCTTTTTCACATGTAAAATCAAAGAAAATATTTTCAGTCAAGTTTAAAGGCGATGGTGCAAAAATTCGGAAAAAGGACAGACAGTGACAAGCATTCATTAAAAACAACTAAAAAGAGATCCTTTTCAGCAGATAAGCCGACCCTCTTTCTAATTTGGGATATGAATGAATATTAATTATTAAACATTGCCAAATTCTAAAAACATAATTTAAAAGGATTTTATCAACTTAATCGAAGATTATTAATGAATTCTGAGGCAAAAGTCCCTTGATAGGAGTTCACAGTTTGTTCATAAGGGTTTCTGTCCCTTTATTTCGAGTTAAAAAGTATGTTTTCTTAAATATAGACTCCACCATTTGCCAGAGAGAGAGAGAGAGAGAAAATAAACATATTAATTAGTTTTAAAGAAAGACTTTTATTATTATTATTATTTTTTTTTTTTTTTTGTAACAAGTGGCTAGCCTATTTTGCAAAATAAATATCAAATTGCCAATATAAAACATTTTCTTTGATACAAAAACTTTTTATAAGAAACAAAGTATCACAAGCACTTGTTAAACAATCCACTAAGGATTAAATATATTTGAAACCGATTCAGATGCAAAAGCCTAGATGGTAAAAGATTAACTGAAGTTTTAATTTGATGATAAAACACCACTACATAAACTAAATGTACATGTGGATCAATCAGGGTTCATACTGGAAGGGGAAGTAGAATTAAATATATATTTTTTAAATGTGATGTCTGAAAAGTGAAATTCTTAAAAATACTACAGGAACTACATGAAACTTGTTAAAAGTTTGAGCTTTCTATAGTAAGAAAAATGCTTTTTAAATTAATCTTTTTAAACATGACTATTAGGAAAACTTTATTTTTCTGAGTTACAATTCTCAGACATTCTGTAAAATAGAATTCTGAATTGAAGAAGTAGAATTAAATATACATTTTTTAAATGTGATGTTTGAAAAGTGAAATTCTTAAAAATACTACAGGAACTACATGAAACTTGTTAAAAGTTTGAGCTTTCTATAGTAAGAAAAATGCTTTTTAAATTAATCTTTTTAAACATGACTATTAGGAAAACTTTATTTTTCTGAGTTACAATTCTCAGACATTCTGTAAAATATTCACATTTTATGCTGATTGCACAGAATAGTGTACATTTAACAAATTAGTTGTTCTAAATTCACAGATTTTAATTTTTAAAAGGCTAAAACTGAAAAAAAAAAAAAAAATAATAATAACACACCTTTTTCACAAGCTAAGTGGGCAAGTACAGAGATGGTTTGAATAGTTTTTCCAAGACCCATTTCATCAGCCAAAATTCCATTCAATTTTTTGTCATACATGGCATTCATCCAGTCCAAACCAATGTGTTGGTATTCTCGTAATTTATGTTTAAGAAGAAAAGGTACTTTTGTACATACCTAGGGGGGAAAAAAATCATCACA
The DNA here is from genome assembly GCA_963932465.1 of Maratus speciosus. Lineage (NCBI taxonomy): Eukaryota > Metazoa > Arthropoda > Arachnida > Araneae > Salticidae > Maratus > Maratus speciosus. Next base: position 667,108,814 of record OZ010786.1, on the reverse strand, counting down.
CTTATAGAAAGTTCAGAAAATCATAGTAATCATATTTGATAAAAATATGTAAGAAATGTACAAAAATTGAAAAATCTTTTTGTTAATGGATTTCTAGTGAACCACATCCGGAACATCTGTGAACTAAGCAAGTACACAATAAATGTTTTATAAAACATAAAATGTACATTAAAATAGCAATTATACCCTTTGTGCAGGAATATTAAAAAGCAGTAAACCAACGTTTAAAATGCACAAATAATGGATGAAAAGCAGCAAACAGCTGTTTCGAATCTACAGCGAGATTCTTCTTCAGTGCAAGATAGGGAAAAAAGGAACAGCGTGCTAGAAAAAGCAAGGCTGAGCAAAATGATAGACAGAGACGCGCTGCGTTCCAAGTTTGCAAAATAGAGGTCCGACTGTATTAATACCTGTTATAATTAGAGCCTTTCAGAAACAGCTGCTATATGTTATTAGAGATAAGTATAACCCGGTAATTCTCCGTCAACTTCAACCTCGCGTTTTGAGCTTAAATCTCGGTTGAATGCGAAATCATATTCTCTGTTTACCCAACCTGACGAAATTCGAGGTAAATGCTAACCTGGGGTTGACTTACTAAACCAAGCTCTGGTAGGTAGGTTAGTGAAGCGCATGCCTAGTAGAAAGAAAGATGGCGGTCGTTTTAAATTGTGCACTGATGCTTCTTTTTTTAAAACAAAGCTTTTTGCTATTTACTAATTAAATGAAGCATTAATTATTAAAGATGGTATTATAAAAGAATGTGTCACTTACATTCTTCTCCTTTTTTTTGGATATTTTTGCTCTATGAATGCAAAATTATACTAATTTGTGTGTCGAAAACAAAGCTTCAAATTTTATTGATTTACAAAGTATTTTTTGGTGGCGCCATCTAACGAATCTAAATGGAAATATGTTCTTTCAATACCAATTTTGTAAAAATATGATTCAAACTTCTTTCTTTCTCTCTCTCTTTTATTATTAATAATGAAAAAATAGAAAACAAATTTTCTTCCATTTGAGTCCCTCGCTGTACCGTTCATAGTTCATTAAAGCATGAATTTTCTACCAGATTGTGTATATGTGGTCAGTTGTTCATAATAGATAAATAATTATTTTTTTATTACATACTTAGTTTGTTTGAAAGAATGATTTTTGTTTTAAAGAAACATTTTTCAGAAGATTTTTTTTTTAAATTTCGCAATACATTAAGAACATTAATACATGTTCTCGGCCTTCTTCTTAAGTTATTAAACATGATCTCTAAAAAATGTGTAATAATCAACGCAGGATTTTCTTTAAAAAGGCCTCTTGTCTTTTTGCTACTGGCATGCTATTTTATCCAAGATATTTTAATTGAATCTGTAATGAATAACATTTGTTAAATAAAATATATATGCATTAGAAATAATTATATGAAAATATCTTCATATCTAATATTCATTGTAAAAAATAAATAAATAAACCTATTGCATTATTTACTTTTATTCTACTTAATACTACTAGTTTGATCAGATAATTGTTTATACACATTAAAGAAAATGATTTTTTTAATCAAGTTTTTTTTAATCAACTGTTTTTTAAGAATTTTATTGAAACTTTTATTCTGTAAACGAACAAAATCATGAAATCAAAATGGTAATTGCACATTTACTTATAAGAATTTTTTATTTAAAAATGAAACGTGATAAGTATACATTTCTAATTCCAATACTGCCTTTAGTTTCGTTATTGAAAAGAAACAGATTAAGATGGTGTCAAGGAACGACAGAACTCGCAGAGAGGATTACTAGGTTATGTGATGCCTTTGGCCAATCAACTACGCAGATTTCAACCGAGAGTTGGCTAACTAAGGTCCACTAATCACGGCTTGAAAGTTATCGATGAATTCGAAATATTAACCAGCTGTTAGATTTGTCAACCGAAGGTTTCTCAATTGAACCGCGAGTTAAAGGTTGGTGGAGAATCGACCGGTAAGTAGCAATTTCAGGCTTTTCCACTTCTAACTGCTAAACTAAGGTTCATTTAGGTATAGTCCATGTCAATTCAGTCAGACAAAGAAAAAATCTTACCTTCATTTTCACCATCATCACACCACAGAAGTTTTTGAATTAAACTTAATTTAACTCAATAAATTAACTTAATTAAATTAACTATTAAAAATTTAACTTAATTTAATTAAATAAATTAAAACTTAATTTAATTAAATTCCCTTGAGGATGAGCAACACGTATATGTGATGCATAGGAGAATTTCTAGAAAATCTTACCAGCCAGCAAACTGCAACATACAGTTGAAAATTGTATGACAAAATTTACGCAACTGCAAAATTAGTTGATTACTATTGCTAGAAAACATTTTCATAATATTTTTTTTCTGTAAAATTAAGAAATATATACAAGAGAGACAAGTTTAATATAGAATTGAACTTAGTACCATGTTCACATCGCAGCAATTGGGAAAGTTGCAAAATATAGCTAACTAGTTTTTTTTTTTTTTTTTAAAAAGCATATTTCTATAGTTTGAAGTTTTCGAAGACAACCTAAAAATTCACTTGTCAGTGGCGACTAAAATCATGTATTTCCCTACCCCTGGCTAGTGGAATTCTTCAACTTTCTCTTTGGATAACAAGATGAGGGCTGTTGATGTGTATGACTTCACCACTCTCGTAAATTTCTTGGCATTCTGAATTGTCTCTGCACTTGGCCTAGAAAGATTGTTTTGTAGTATGGTGTTTCAGCAGGCCTCCTACACCATCACAAGGCCTTTTCCCATGTCCAATAGCACTGTATACCCACTCCATTGGCACAAGAGACTTTATTTACTTCAAACAGTTGGTAATGATTTTGGAAGTGACTAGGGGCACCACCAGAAATTATGATAATCTTTTCTGGCTGTGATTGCAGCTGTTAATGAATTTTGCGTATTGGCAGCAATGCACATGCTGAGTCATGTCTTCTGTCATCACTTATAACTGTCCGGTCCAGTTACTGGGACCAGTCTAATATTAAATAAAATTTGTAGAAATGTAGCAGAGCTATGCCTTAATAGCTATGATTCCAGAGACATGGTGACTAAAAAGTGTTTAAATGTAGATAAAGACAAGAGTAAAGATAGAAACAGGTAAGTTTTGTATGAATAGAACAGTTGCAATAAAAATAAATTAAAAAATGAGGATACGTAATGATGATTAACACACACACATATATATATATATATATATATAAATTAGATTTAGCATGACTTGGCAATTCAATAGCTTGAAGCACAATAGGTATTAATCAGCACTTGCAGATTCATCTATATTTACTTAAGGTCGTGACTCAATAATAATAATCTCGCAATTCATAAAAAGTTTACTTCAGGAAATAAATGTCTTTTCAACAAAACAGTCAAACTTTTTTTCATAAGGTAAGTTCAAAAAAACAAACTTAGCAGCGTAGCTGACGTAGTAAAAGTCAATGTCCATTAAAGATTATTTGGAAAAATCAGCTAGTATCGTTGAGGAACTTCTAAGTAAAAACATTTCAATAATAAGTGGGAGATGACTGCTTCGAAAAATATGTAAACTAATTTAAACTAACACTGCCGAAACAAAACACATCAACTCTAACATAACTACAATGATCACGTTTAACTAAAACTTCTAACACAAAATAAATACGTACAATAACTCAAAGAAAAAAAAAAGGAACTTCTAAAACAACTTATAATCACCCACCAACACATAATTCTCTTTCCATTTTCAGTATATATCCCTTTTCAAAGATGCTGGCTCACGCTATCAAAACAAAACCGCCCCCTTTTCTCTTCCGACAAGTTGAGCAACACCGTTCCATCTTCTCGTCAAAACAAATTTAAAAATCCCTGCCGGCCCGGCCTACAGGCAGAGGTGGATTTCGAAGTTAAGTATACTAATTTCACCAACAAAAATTAAATCATTATTAGATATAAATCCACTTTAACAGTTTTATCTGTCTGCTTTTGACGAGTTTTTATTTCCTTTTTATAAAATAGCTGGTTTTATCAGAATCATGTTAAGGTGATATTAAAAAAAATATTTTTCCATGCTCAACAACTCGAAATTTTCTGGCACATTTTCAGATTCATTTTTAATTTTAAAAAAAAATATGAAACATGCTGACGTGATTTTTGAAAAGATTTATAAGCGACCTGTGTTTTTATTTTTCTTTCATTTAATTAAAACTTGATTAATAAACAATTATTTTCTCAGTAGGGCAATATTTTTCGTTTCTAACACAATCGCTTCGGGAAATTCTGTTCAAAATGCCAACTTTGACATCATTTTTTGAAATATATTCTACCTCTATCAAAAAATCGATCATTACTGTACATTATATAGTTTCTGAATAAGAGAATCGAGCAATTGGATGCGTTTGAGAGCAAAAATGAATTTAAAAATGAGTCAGAAAATAAGCAGTTTGGATTTGAATGCACCCTTAATAAGATTATTTTTTTCTTCAACCGCTATGTACTTTTAATTTGTTTTTGCTGTAAGAATTGGCTCTATCAAAAACCTGTCTATAGAAATGTTGAAGACAATATTAAGAAGATATATGATAAATTCATGGAGATTTTATATCTTGTGAATTGACAGAGTTATGGATTTTTTTCTTCTTCAACCCCCCTTTTTTGTTTTCGTTTTTTTTTTTTTTTTTTTTTTTTTTTTTCGGTACGAATTGGTCCTATCAAAAACTTGTGAATATAAAAGTTGTAGATAATATTAAGGAGATTTATAATAAAATTAATTGGAATTGATATCTGAAGAATTGACGTTATGAATTTTTTTCTCCCAAATTTCTCCCCAAAACCCTATTTTTTGCATCCCTTGAGCCCATTTTTAACTTTATCAAAAATCTGTGATACATAAAATTTTGGCCCTATTTTCAGAAGTAATAAAAACTTTAAGCTGATTTGATATGTACAAAAATTAAGAAGTTATGGGAGTTTTCGCAGGGTGTCTACAGAAATTGTAAAAAAAAGTTCCCTGATTTTCCCATGATTTTCCTGACTATCTTTATCAGACTTCCCTGATTTCCATTATTAACAATACACTTATGGTACTTTTTATATATGTCGATTCCTTGTATAACACACTTATCCAGCTTGCTAATATCTCATTTGGACGAAAAAACAAGAGAAAAACATAAAAATTACCTAATATTCATTAAGTATTGGTTGACAGTTTTATAAATCCAAACTCAAAATTTAGTCCAACAACGTCATATAGTGGCCAATTGATATAGGGTGAGCAGAAAATTTCTTCATTTTTAGAAAAATACTCAATTCTAAGACTTATCTACAACTGACGGGATAGCTAATTGGATTAAGCTGGCCACCTGATCAGATTATGCTAATATAGCATTTAAAAAATTTTTTAAATGGGTAAATTACCTTCAATATAAGTGCTATCTACGGAAAATGAGGACATCTGATCACCTTAATTTGCATTAAATATCAAAAACTCATATTATGTTCATCTTTTTTAATTAAATATTTTCGCAAATAGACAAATTTCCCTGATTTTCGAGTATTTTTACAAAGTTCCCTGACTTTTCCAGATTGATAAACCTCCCTGATATTTCCATGATTCCCTGATTTCCAGATTCTGTAGACACCCTGTTTCGGTTTTCACAAAACCCCTCGCTATTTCCATCCCCTTGGTCCGATTTTGCCCATTAACGAACTTGACCGAGATTTTATGCCCATTGATTTTATGTATTAGTTTGGAAGAGATTTTAGCATAATTACGAAAGTTATCGTGTCCAGAAGAAAGTGATATATATAGATAGACAGATAGATATAAGTTTTTTACTGAGAGTGGTTTTAGGTTCCAGGGGTCGTGATCGGTGTAGATCTGCGAAAATTTTTCAGAAATTCCAACATAGGAACGATCTCAATAGGTAGTATTTCATACGAAATCTACCAAAAAATCTATTACGATATGACGTAATTGCTAGACGCAAAGTGGGAACTCCCGTGACTCAGCGATTTTACTGTAACACGAGCATGAGACGAACTATCAGCGTGCTAATACGATCGATTACGATAATCGATATAGGATTGGGAAATAATTGAATCTGCGATCTACAATCTTTGAAATGACAACGAAGTATGAAAAGATGAAGATTTTAAACAAAGCATAGTTAATAACAGCCAAACTGAAAATAGGGTTTGGTTATTAAAGGTAATTTAAGATAGATGAATTATGAAAAAAAAAAGACAACAGTATATGAATGTAAGTTAGTAACATTTATGTTAGCTATAGCAAAAAGTTCTGGGAAATTTTTAATCTAATAGTTACCAGAATTTGTATCGTATATTGAAGTACAAATTTCCCAGAACTTTTAGCTCAACCTAGTAATAATAGTCAACATATGAGTTTCAAGGAAGCAGATCTGTCAAATATTTTGACAATAACAGCAACACTTGTGGTCTTGTTTTGAAAATATGTGACTCTTGTGAAAATTGAAATTTGGTCATTACTCCAGTGATATTCCCATACTTCTTGTGGCAGAATCAGACCAGTTCTCAGCCAAATATTTGTAGTAGGCCTACCTTTACATATAAAAATTCAGAGAAGTTTACAGGAACTGTTTATATACAGTTCCTGTAAAATTCTCTGAATGTTTTAAATGTTTCTAAAATTTGTTAAAACTCAAAAGTAGAAGTTCTCCTTTACAGAGAACGTAGTACTCAATGGTATTGATAAGTACTCAATGGTATTGATAAACAGTTTGAAAATAAAAAAAATTTGGATTGACATTTTTTCAAAATTCAGAAGGCTGCGCTGCAGCAAACAAAAAAAATTGAATATATATTTCAAGATGGAATATATCATTTTAAACATAAAAATATTATCATAAGGGGGAAAAAAGAAAAAAAAAAAAAAACTGCATCAAAATATCTTGCATTGTCCGTGAGATAAGCCTCTTCAAAATTTTTGTCGAAAATTGCAAATAAGAAATGGTGCTCAGGATGCCATCTTTAGTGGCCTGTCTGTATCTTGAGCCAAGAAATTTTCTAGGGCAAACCAAAAATATGCATGTATCTTACTTTTTCCTGAATTTTAACATATGTTCATTTCAAAAACTTCTGAGACTATGAGACCCCCTCCCCCTCAATGCTTGAAAATGGCAAAGGACTTTGATAAATAAAAAATAATATAAGATATTTGCAAAAAATACCATTTCAAATAACAAGAGTTTCAAAACTTGCCTTATCCAAAATTACAAAAATTTCTATTTTCTATCGAGTTTTTTCTATCAACTTATTGGTAAATTTATAGATGCAGATTTCCCAAAATTTGATTTTCTAGTTAAGGCGAGTTTTGAAACTCAGTGTTCAATTATAGGCAAGAATTGAAGGTGTTAAATATGAAAATTGAATTTTTAGAAAACTAAAGTGCAAGCTTTTTGTAGCAATTATTTATTTATTTTTGTTTTTATTTTTTATAGCATATGTGTAAAACATTAACATATGATACTAAAAATTCTCAAAAAAGCTTATTAATGTGAACTTATTAAATATTAGAAAGCATTTTTATTAAAATGATTAAACATGGAACATATAAATAAAAAAAAGTCTCATATCTTTAATAATAATCAGAATCTTAGTATTTTCACTTTACCATTATGTTATAGATTATTCCATGCTGATAACACATTCATTCATACAACAAAACAACTTACCCACTCATTTTTTTATTTTGAGAGAGAAAAGCAGACAAAATATTGTCTGTCAATTGTTGATTCACAATCACAAAATTTGTGAGCCGTACTAATTAAATTTTCTGTAATTTACATGTAACTTTCACATAAACATGAACCATGTGTGTCAGCATTTTTAGTACTGCTGTTACATTTGACATGTATGGGAATAATATAAACATACACTCTCCCAAAAACATGTTGGATATAGAATATATTTAAAGGGTTTTTACATAATTTTGCAAATAAAAATTTAGAAGTTCTTCAGTAGTAGTTTCAAAATCATAAAAAAATAAAATAAATAAATTTATAAGGGTGAAAAAAAGCCAAACAAGAGGGGGAAGGGGGGGTGGGGGGTGGGAGAGGATAATTTATGCTTTGACTATTTTCGGATAATGTCTTTGTGTGACAAATTTTGTGCTATCTCAAGATAAAGGTCAAAATTAGTACTAGCCACCGGCCACAGGGCCAGTAAATAAAAAAAGTGGCTAGTGAAAAATTGTCTATCAGCAGCCACCTTCTGGCCACTTTTTTATAAGGAGATCAGTGATGCCGCTGAACTTGAAAAATCCTGGGTCCCTTTTTTACAAAAGCGGGTCACCATCAATAATAATTCCTATTTTAAAGGAATAAATGAAACTTGTTTATTTGGAAAAGATAAATGAAATGCATTAATTATTGTTTTAATAATAATTAAATAACCATTATTATTTGCACTCAAATAAGACATTTAAAAAATATACTAAGAGATATTTTCTGTACATTTTAAAAAGCAAAAATGCAAGATACAATTTTAATTGTAAAATAATGCTTATTTGAGGGTAGAAGATCACTAATGTTCGCATTTCTTTTAAAAAGGTGCAAGATGGGTTTATTGAAAAATATATTTTTGCTGAAAAAAAAAAAAAATATTTTCGTTAAGTAAAGGAGTACTTTTTGTTGAATGAATGCTTTCATTACACTTCCCATTGAATTATTTGTCAGCATACATCTGTGTTGGAATTGGACATTTTCCTTGGAAGGGAAATTCGCATCTAAATCATTACTAATCATCAAATTCTAAATCTTCCGAAGGTGGGAGAAAATGCAGTGAGAAAGGGGGAGGGGGTTCACTGATCCACCCCCTGAATACATTATCAGCTTACACCGAAATCATGCTGTATTTTTAAGAATCTCATATAAAAAATATAAATCCCATTTTGGGAATGTTCTACCAATAAGTTGGGTTTGCACATCTTTTTTGGTGTGCACTCCCCCCCCCCCCCTCCCTTGTTTCAATTTTTTTATACCTAGTGCAAAGTCTGATAATGCATTGAGTTGTAGAACAACAGACAACTTAATGTAGAAGGAATCTATAATGATAAAGATAGAATCCGCGATCCTCTGACAAAATTCGCTATTTCTTCGCGATCCTTTGACGAAATCAGCATTTTTTCCGCGATACTTTGCCGAAATTTGTGCTTTTTTCGCGATCCTTTGACGAAATGTGGCTTTTTTCCTCAATTTTTTGACGAAATTCGCTATTTTTTCGCAATCCTTTGACGAAATCCGCTATTTTTTCGCAATCCTTTGACGAAATCCGCTATTTTTTTGCGACCCTGTTACGAAAATCGCGTTTTTCCGCGCTATTTTGACGAAATTTGCTAATTTTCACGACCTTTTGACGAATTACGCTATTTTTTCGTGGCCCTTTTACGAAAATCGCGCTTTTCGTGCGATATTTTGGTGAAATTTGCGCTTTTTTCGCAATCCTTTAACTAAATGCGGCTTTTTTCCTCAATTTTTTGATGAAATTTGCTATTTTTTTCGCAATCCTTTGACGAAATCTGCCATTTTTTCGCGACCCTGTTACGAAAATCGCATTTTTTCCGCTATATTTTGACGAAATTTGCTAATTTTTCGCGATCTTTTGACGAATTACGCTATTTTTTCGTGGCCCTTTTACGAAAATCGCGTTTTTCACGCGATATTTAGATGAAATTTGTGCTTTTTTCGCGATCTTTTTTACGAAATTCGGCATTTTCCCGCGATTTTTTTTGACAAAATTTGCTATTTTTCGCGATCCTTTAACAAAATACGCTATTTTGTTGCGGCCCTTTTATGAAAATCGCGTTTTTTCCATGATATTTTGATGAAATATCCGCCTTTTTTGCGATCCTTTGATGAAATTCCGTGATTTTTTGACGAAATTACGCGTCCCACGGGACGCGTAAGAGATATTTTTTTGCACCCCGCCTCCGATTTTTTTGCGTAATTTACACAGTGATGCGCGTCCGCGGCATCACTGTGAGATAATAAAATTTTCTTGCATTTCATCAAGGATTCTACTTTTTTTGGTGCCAATATATTTATATTAACATATTTATTTGGGCTACTCAGTTTTAGATTAATACTTATGGAAATTTTACTGTTTAGCATTTTGAAATAAAAAAGTGGCCGCTAGTTTAAAGAAAGTGGCCACTTAAAAAATTAGTCCTACCGGCCAGTGGCCGCTAATGAAATTTCCCAATTTTGACCTATATCTCAAGAGCTAATCCACAGAATTTCATCAAACTTTAGATTCAGTGAATTTTCTTTAACTTAATTTTGCCATTTACTTTACCTTTATAAGTTTTGTGCTGTGAGAACAAAAAAATTTGTTTGTTTGCTTACTAACATAGAAAAACAAGATTTTCCTTTTTTGATGAAACATTCTCCAACTATGCTTTTTAACTGTGTCTGTTGCTTATTGTTGGAATAGTTAGAGATATTCAAATGTTTGTTTTTGTAAAGGTTTAGAAACACAAGCATACTAGCAAGATACACATTTTTATATAATGAAAACAGTCAAATTAAACCACACATAGTAAGCAATTTAAATTGAGCGATCGTGTATAAGGGGGCATTCATTAATCAAAGACAAACATAAGCAAAAATAAATTACTTGAGTGGTTGAAAATGTATTCCCTTTAGGCTGAAAAACTTCTGCTTCTGCTGCAATATCACTTATTGCTTTAGAGGGTTCATTCTTATCCTAAAAGGAAATAAGGCTTAGAAAACAAATCCTGATACATCTTTTCACACAAAAAATTAAAATTATACAAAAATTTTATTGCATTTAAAATAATAAAAAGTATTCACATTCACTTTAAAGAACAATGCAGCCACTATACATACCAATTATGAAAGATTAATAAAGAGCATGGGGAAATCAATTGCAACTATGCTATTTTCTCTTTAGTTACATTATAGTAGCAAACCTGGAAGCAGAAAGTTCAAGATGGGAGACGGGCATCACAGATTTTATTTTCCAGATTATTTTTCCACCAGACCTGTATTTTGCTTTAAGTTCAACTCTTTATTACTTAATGCAAAAACTTAGAGATAATTATTCATAAAAATGAATAAAATGCAGAAATACGTCCCAAGCCCAGAAGCAGAATTTTCTGTGTCAGTCTACAGCAAACTAAAATTTATCTGCGACCTAACAATGCCAGACTAAGCTTATTATCATAAGAAACAACAGAAACCCATAAAATAAGCAAAATTTGCATTTATAAAGAAAATATAATAAAAGGATACAACAAATACCATAAATCTTGAGAATTTAAAGTAAATTTCAGCTATTTTTTAAACCCAGCATTTCTTTTTAAGTTGGTGGATTAATCTGCAAAGTTTAAAATAATCTGCAGCACTCACTGCCATGCTGCACTGTTTCTGCTACTAGGGTCTCGAGTAAGTGATTGTTTGATTAATTAACACTTCAATTGTAAAATATTTTACCTGAAATTTATTTTCTGTCCCATCTGTCGCAGACACTTGGAGAATTTTCTGCTACTGTGGTAGCAAACAAATGTTCATTGTGTAGTTGAGATAGATTTAACCCGGGAGAACTCGCTGCATGAGATTTTCTCTCACAGTCGTACTTTTTTAAACACTCTTATTTAAATCATTTTTCATTTTAATTAAAATTTCAAAATGTTTTACAATTATGTTACCTATTCTGTGAGTAAAAGTACTAAGCCAACCAAAAAAAGTTGATATTATATGAATGTAAAGTAAAAGAAAAGCAATTGGGCATTCTCACTAGCGAGTTCTCCCGGGTTAAAAATAATGCAGTAGACTCCCTCAAATCTGCATAGCTTAAAGCCAGTCAGTGGTAGTGCAGATTTTAGAATTTTTTCGGGTTTCTGATCATTGTTTATATTTTTAAAACTGTAATTTGAATGCAGTTAAGCACTAAAAATTATAATGCATGCTTGCAATAAAGTAAAATATTAAAGTAATTAAGTAAAATATCAAAATACTAATTTAATACTTAATTAATAATTACATAAATAATAAGAAAAATTTAGAAAAAAATTGATGTTCTCTTTGCACTTCGATTATTGCTGTCACTGTTCATGTAGAAATTATTATTATTATTTTTTTTAATATCATACATTGTTCTAGGGTTATTCCATATGATTGTGCGTAGAAACAAGTAGATGAACTAGAATCATGCTTTATGTTCTCTACTTTTTGAATTATTGTCAAACTAACGTGTTTTGTTTTCTTGTTTTTTCAGAAGAAATATTGGAATTAGCCATATTAGTCAGAATTACGTACAAAATGATGGAAAAATAAAAACAATTACAAATTTGAACTGAAACTGAATACCAAAGAAACGAATGAAAAAAAGTGAACATACACAATGTGGCTTCAACAGTTACAGTTGCAGATATTGTGCAAAAGCTACTGTTGCGCTGTATTTTTATCTTAGATAAGAAAATAATTTACACCAGAATAGAAAAATAACAAAATTTTATGTCCTGTTGACACAGATTTAATAAACAAAAATCTCGATTAATTAAAAAAATGTCATGGAAAAAAAGATCATGATTGCCACTGATATTATAGCATTCCATGTATATCATGTTAGAAAAAACATCTTTTTTTAGCATTTAAAAAAATTAAGGAGAAAACAACATTACAATTTTGCCCTTTTGCTAGCAGATCAGGAGGTTAAAGAAGTTATTAATAAATGCTTGGTTAAAATTTCAGTAACTGGATTTCGTCAGAAAAATAACTTTTACTTTTCACAAAATGGGTCCCAAGAAAAATTCCCTGCAACAACCCCTGGATTTGTACACATCTATACTCTGCGATCCCGAAGGGAAAACTTTTTCACCGTGTGCCATTGCTTTGTGCATCTGCTCCTTCTGCAGCAGATTTTCTCACTCCCCTTTACAGCATTTGAATTCTCTCTACTCTTTACAGCATTTGACACAACATTAGTGTTGCCTTAATCTGTAATAGCCAAAAGAGAATGTTAAAAAAATATATATATATATAATAAAAAAATTTTCAAAAAACACTGTGATAGCTGTTGATTTCAGCCCCATCTTGAATTTTCTTCCTGCAACTTAACTGTAGTTTCACTGTTGTTGTTTTTTAACCAATTTTTCACACATTCAACACAAATTTTATATCACATATCTAAATCTTTAAGCATTTGGAGAATTATAGGTTGTGACATTTTTTATATTTTTGTAAAAAAAAAAAAAAGAATTGTAACAAAAGGTGAAATCCTGTAACTCAAATTCGAATCAAACATTCATTACGAATAACTTCTTTAAACCTTTTAAATTTTCAATCTTTTTTGAATTTTTACACAGGCTACAAAAACGTTATATTTTTAACCGGAAAATTTTTTGAAAGAATTCGGACAACAAGAATGACCAAACATGAAAAAACAAGAAAATACCTTCTTATGAGGTAATACCACTCAAAATCAATATTTTTTTTTGACGATTTTTTCATCTAAAAATATAAATTCAGACAAAATGAAATTGAAGATAGAAAATCATGTAAATTTGAAGTTCATGTAAGGGTATTATCATGGAACTAGTTTTTCAATAGATACATTGTGAGTATAAATGATTGCTGTTTCATGATGACCTTTCTCAGACAATGAGTATTGTGTTTAGAAATTTGGTTCGAAGTGCAAACTTCAACGGTCGTTTTTGAAATATTCTTTTCCTTTATTAAACATGGAAAATGTTATTTAATTTCAAAGTTTCTCATTATTCACAACCTGTTGATAGCACCAACTAGGAACATACATCAAAGGTTAAAAAAAAAATGAGCTTGCGAGTGTATGCAAAAGAAAATTTTTGATTTAAATAGAGCCTTAGAAGAGAGAGAGAGAAAAAAAAAAAACAGATAACATTTGTTAAGCTAAAATGCACTTTCACAGTTATAGAAGCGGTAAAGAAACTTCTTTTATTGAATGAAAATCACAGGTTTAATCAATATTTTGGTTACGTAATGCACAGTATACAATTTTTTAAAAATGGCCAGGTAGGACTTACTTCATGATTTTGTGGCAAGGAATCGCTTCCGTCATTATCAACATTCTCTTCTTCTTCACTACTAAGTTCTAAAATAACAAATAACATATTAAAAAACTTTTCTATTATTTACATAGCTTTATTATTATTATCTACTGCCTACACAAATGCAAAAAATGTAATCAAACTCAATTCATATAGGACCAATATTCAGAATTTAGACAAATTTTATTTTAGGTTAGTGCAGCACATTAGACTTTCTCTATACTTTGTATGTGGAAAACTAAAAATAATTTAATATTATTTTGTAAAAAAAAAAAAACCTATTTTCTTTTGCATTTTGAAAAAAGAGAAAAAGTCTTATATGTCTATATATAACTAGAGAACTTCAAGTGGATTTAGCTATATTTAAAGTAATAATAATAGTACTTTAAAGATACGAGTTGGAACCCGTCGAAATTCGACGAATTAAAATGTTTAGAATGGAACTGTTAGATCGAATTTATAATAAACCTACAAAAATAAATACAATAAAAAATTTATCTTGCATTGGTTGTCTAACTCTTAAAAGAAATAATGTTTTTAACCTAAAATTACCAAAATATTATTTCCACGAACTTCAACTGCTTAAATTATTGAAAAATTAAACTGTATTAGAATACGTAATCAAGATGAGTAATTATGTTGAAGTTAACGATTGAGGCTCTTATATTTGTTTTTACGGGATAAAAAAAAATTAGTAAAAAGAATTTCGCTTTGTCACATCATAAAATCCCCCCCCCCCCCCCCCCCATAAAATCTAAATTGTACGTTATTTTCACATTCTCAAAATTTTCATATGCACCACTCGAATTCACAATTTAGAAGTATTTTAAAGCGCAATACATTATTAATGAATATATTTCCAAACTTAAAATCATGTTTTATTATTATTTGTGTTGTATTATTTGTATCATTTTTTTATTATTATTATTATTAATGGCTGACGTCATTTTCTGTTCAGAAATTAGAAAAAAGTTACTTTTACTTGTAATGTAAAAATGGCATCAATAAGAATATAATCAATAAAAATAAATAAAGCATGACTCTTTTCCCTTTCCTTTTAATAGAAATGGAGTACTACAGTTGCCACAATTACAAAATTGGTACTAAAAACTAATAAAAAATTAATATCTCAAAACTAAATTAAGATAGAGCAATCAAACAAATTGCATTTAAAAGTACATTTTTTTCTCTATATTACGGTGTAAAAATTTAAACTGTGCGATGTTTAGAAGTTTAAAAATTTGCCGTAGCGAAAATTGCAAAACTGAAATTTCATTTCAAATTTCAAAGTGTTGCAATTCGCAAAATGACGTATGTGTTACGCACAGATATGTTTGTCCTTTATAATATAGATACTGAAAGACCGGTCAAAATGCAGTTTTTGAAAAATAATATCTCATGAAGAGAAAGAGATAACAGCATATACGTTTCATAAACATTTTTACTACCATCAAAAATGTCCTGAATTATAACAATTTAAAGGTTGAAATTTTTCGAAATTCGCAAATGACAATGAACATAATACAAAAGCATTTTTTTTTTAATGTTTGGGAAGGATAAATCTACTTTTCATTTCGTCACTATTCTATGAAGTATTTTCATTTTTCTATTTTAGTGAAAGCACAGTGTTTTTTTATTATTATTAATGCTATTATATTCCAGTAATTAAACAGTCTTTATTTTAATTGATTCTGTTAATTTAAGTAATTTTTTGTGATGCCAAAACAGACAGCCTTTTTATGGGGATGGAATGTCGTAAAGGGAATATTTTAATGAAACACATTTTTGAAAGGGGTAACAAAATAGAACAGAGATTTGAATTAGAACAAACAAGAATAGAAATATCAATAAAATATTAATAATAAAAAAATTGCTTTAAATACCTTCATCATCTTCACTATCATCTTCAGATTCCTTGGGCATATCGGCAACAGCATATTTTCTTTTTAGTTCTTCTAAACTCAACTCATCTAAAAGAGATTAATATTATGAAGAAAAGAGAAAGCAACATTAAAAGCAAATAAAGAAGCCATGAAAATGCAACTTACTTTCTGCTTCCAGTTCTGCTATTTCCTTTTCATGATCAACATCAACTTCCACCTTTTCTTGTTCGAGGATTGTTTGTTCATCATCTTCCTCATCACCAGAGGCTTCATAATCTTCATCGTGGTCTGGATCACTCTTGTCAGCATCCTTTAAATGAATTAAAAGGGCATTCAAAAAGAGTATACAAAAGTTAGGACATTCAAAAATCATGAACCTGAGTATATACAGTACCATACAGTAATAATGGGCACCTCTATTTAGTAGGGATGCAACGGATATCCGGCAAATATCCGATATCCGGCATATCCGGCTGATTTTTCAATATCCGAAATATCATCGGATATCCGAATCACAATCACCGGATATCCGACTTCTCTGCCGGATATCCGGCAAAGCACAGCAAAGCGAATATATAAGGATAAGAGAAATCGTTTGACCCAAACAATGCCGAGCAACTTTTGTTTATAATACAAAATATGAAAATAAGTCCACTATTCATGAGTAAAAGGTAATTCTCAAAAGTTTAAAGAATTACCAGCTTTCCTAACATTGGTATTTGAACACTTTAGAATAAGTTTAAGAATTTACGACTACATCTTTTAGAAAATTGTACCTTTACTTTCAGAATGTGAAACAAAATTTGAAGTTGTTTATTAAAGTATGACTTTATTAATTTTCTTTCTCTCTTTTAAGTTTAACAATTAAACAGGCCTATTTTTACTTTCTTCTATCTTCAATAGAAGAAGGTATTGTAATTGAGATTTTTTTAATTTCTGGTTTTCGGCAGTGTAGAAGTTTTAGGGATCAGAGATCCCAAAACATGTTTATATAAAATGTCTGTCTGTCCATGTGTCGCCATCTTACCATCAAACTAGTTGGATGTGCCAATCCCAAAACTTTCTTCTATCTTATACATGTTAATACTTCAATATTATTAGTTTATTACTATACCAACTTTGATTTTCTTATTAAATTCCTGCTTCAGTCAATTAAATGAACTAAAAACGAGTAAATCTATATCATGATATTTGTTAAAATTAATAGTTTTTCCTTATTCTGTTGTTATCAGATGTTTGCGAATAGCCGGCTTAGCAGGAAGTGAGTTCCCGCCTCTGCACGAGCCGCCGATGGACAATAGAACTACGAAAAATCAAGAAAAGTATACAATGATAGCTATCACAGAGCCCCTTTACCGCACGATATTTCCAAATTCAAGGAGGACCTGTTGGCCAAAGCCAAAAACATGCACAAAAAATTTGGTTCAATTGTATGCATAATTTTATACACTTTTTGACTGTACAATAAAGAAAATGGTACAGACATCGTAATTATAGCACCCCCTTCCAGCAGAATTTTTCCAAATTCAGGGAGGACCTTCATGCCATGACTAAAAAGAAACACAAAAAATTTGGCTCAATTTTATGCATAACTTCATACTCTTTTTGATGGTACAATATTCAAAATGGCACAAAAATCGGTATTAAAGCGTGTTCTACCGGCGAATTTTTTCCAAATTAAGGAAGGACCTACTTGCCATAGCCAAGAACTAAGAATAAACCAAGAACTAAGAATAGAACCAAGAATAAAAATTTGGTTCAATTCTATGCATAACTTCATACACTTTTCGATGGTTCAATATGCAAAATCGCTATTACAGCGCCCACTAGCAGCGAATTTTTTTCAAATTCAGGGAGGACCTGCTTGTTATTGAAGGCGATTAAATTTCAGTTATAGATTAAAAGTTAGCAGAGCAAAAATACACAATGGAAACTTAGCTGTTAATCCCTAAGTGTAAAAGTTTATAAAGTAATATGGTGATGAAATAATTACAAGAAAATTTAAAAACAAACTGAAGTTTATTAAAAACCAAAAGGCAGAAATATATAGCTTAATTATAGCATTATACAATATCCGAACTTTATATATAAACATATTAAACTATTAAAACAGATTTAACAAAAGTAAAATAAAACAAACCCTCATGACATATGTAAAACAGGATCATCGAGTGGCCATACGATCTCGGAGCTTTCATGAAAAATATATATTCTTGTCAATACACTAAGCACTACCAACTTCCATCTAAATGACATCCGATTAAAGAGCAGCATGGAAAACATTTAGATATCTGGAGATAAAGATCTATCTTCATTACATCAGCCGACACGTTTCATGTTGAATCACAATCCTTCATTTCGGAAAGCACTTAAACAAAGTTCAGTGATTCCAGAGCTCATGATAAAACACTATGGCTCACTTAAAATGAATACGTAATCGGTGACAAAACATTAAATGAAGAAATGTAGAAAACAGCTTTTATATGAAGATATATGAAAAGAACTTAAATGTCAACATCTGCCGCCATAATAACACGCTGTAAACTTCCTCCAACGAAACACTGTTAAGGTGAAAGGAAAAGGAAGAAGATGGTCGAAGAGGAAGGAGGTGAAGGGAAAGATATTACACCTTTACTTATATGAACCAGGTGAATGGAAAAACCAATCACGGAGCAGTAGAAGAAGATTCTCGAAGGACATCGTGACGAAACGTCGTACGAACGATGTGCAGTGGTTTCAAACGAGCGACGCCATCTAGTGGCGGCTGTGAAACACTCGTCATTCGAAATGAATTCTATGCTCCTGATTGCCTGAAACGTGGATGGCTGAAATCGTAAGTCGGAAAATACCTACGATAAATAAACAACTTAAGAAGGATTTAAAGATAAGATGGCAGAATATATAAACGGTAAGTAAAATAAAGAATAACTTTATTGTATTAATAAAAGATATTTTATATAGATAAATAAAGAAAGATAGAATGAATGTATTACTTGACCTTGATAGAATGTGAAGTGTATAGCAGAGTAAAAGTGAAATGTAGAGGAGATTCCCGAGCAGTGTCAAGACAGGTAATAGGGTTTTACATATCAGTTATAGCCATAAACTTAAAATAAAAATTTGGTTCAATTCTATGCATAACTTCATATACTTTTGGATGGTACAATATTCAAAATCGAACAAAAATAACTATTACAACACCCCCTACCAGCGAATTTTTTCCAAATTCAGGGAGGATCTGCTTGTCATAGCCAGAAACTTAAAATAAAAATTTGGTTCAATTCTATGCATAACTTCATACACTTTTTGATGGTACAATGGCGACAGACGGACAGACAGACATTTTCTATAAACATGTTTTTTGGGATATCTGACCCCTAAAACATGTAAATCCGTCGAAAACCGGAAGTCGAAAAAAATTTCGATTACAATACTTTCTTCTATTGAAGAAAGTAAAAGTGTATGAAGTTATGCACAGAATTGAACCAAATTTTTGGTGAATGTTTTTGGCTATAGCCAGCTGGCCCTAATTCAATATTAGAACATTCCACTTGAAGGAG
The DNA here is from genome assembly GCA_963932465.1 of Maratus speciosus. NCBI lineage: Eukaryota > Metazoa > Arthropoda > Arachnida > Araneae > Salticidae > Maratus > Maratus speciosus. Next base: position 667,089,288 of record OZ010786.1, on the reverse strand, counting down.
GTGCTGTAGTCGCGATTTTTGTTCCATTTTCATAATTGTGCCATCGAAAAGTGTTTGAAGTTATGGATAGAATTGAACCAAATTTTTTGTGCATGTTTTTGGCTGTGACCAGCAGGTCCTTCTTCCATATGGAAGCATTTTGCCAGAAGGGGGTGATGTAATTGCGATTTTTGTGCCATTTTCATTATTGTACTATCGAAAAGTGTATGAATTTATCCTTATAATTGAACAAAATTTTTTGTGTATGTGTTTCGCTATGTCCAGTAGATTCTCCTTGGAAATATTCTGCCAGAAGGGGGCGCTGTAATAGCGATTTTTGTGCCATTTTCATTCTTCCACCATCGAAAAGTGTATGAAGTTATGCATAGAGCTGAACCAATTTTGGTGGGTTTTTTGGCTATGGTTAACATGTCCTCCTTCAATTTGAAAATATTTTGCTGGAAGGGGGTGCTATAATAGGGATTTTTGTGTTATTGCCATTATTTTACCATCGAAAAGTGTATGAAGCTAAAGTATAGAATTAAACCAATTTTTTGTGTATATTTTTGGCTATGGCGAGCAGTTTCTCTTTGAATTTGGAATTATTCAGCCAGAAGGTGGCACTGTAACAGCATTTTTTGTAAAATTTTCTCGATTTTTCGAAGTTTTTTTTTTTTTTTTGTACTGTATATTGGTGACTCGTGAAGCAATGAGAACTTCGTATCCTGCTAAGCTGGCTATTCACAAACAGCTGATGTACAACAGAATAACGAAAAAATTATTGATTTTAATTAATATCATGATCGAGTTTAACTTATTCTTATTTTGATTAATTGACTGGAGCAGAAATTTTAGATCAAAATCAAAGTTGGTAAAATATTGAACTAATAATATTGAAGTATTAACATTTAGAACTACCTTTTGAAATATTAAGATGTATGAGACAGAAGAAAGTTTTGGGATTGGCACATCCAATTAGTTATTTTTGTAACTTCATTATAAATATTTAAAATTAAAAGTAATTTTTTTTTTTTACTTATAAATATCACAGTAATTTAACTTAAAATAAAACTAAATGTGACTTAAAGCAAAGCAGTATTAAATAATTAAAGCAGAAAAAAGGCATCAACTAAACTTATGTTTGGAGAAAATAACTCTTTAATCATGGGTATATTAGTAGATATTTTATGCTTAAATTATAAACAGAACGCATGTATTTCTTTGTGAAAATACTCTACAATTATAGGCATATTAATTGGTTAAAATTTGTTACACAAATTATCAGCATTTCATTGTACAAATTAATTAATTATTAGCAATTAGCAATATAGTCAATCCCATATCCAAATCCAGTAGCAATTATCAGCATTTCATTTACAAATAAACAGAATATTTTAATGTTTAAATTACATTTTTTATACAACATTATTAATGTACATTACAGGGCTTGAATTTCGAGACGGGATGGCAGGATTCGCGCCTTAAAGAATATTGGGGGCGGTAGGCTCCTGTTTTAAAAAAATCATTTTCTGAAAATGTTTCTTTGAAAAACCACGATGAAGTCTCGGGACCGACTGACAAATTTCGTGATATTGTCCACTGTCGATTGGCAGATTTCACAGTTTCTTCTTACAACAAATTGACAAAATTCATGTTTGTTTTTCTACATCTGACCAAAAACTTTTGAGATTTTTCTCCAGGACCGACAGATGAATTTCATAAATTTTTTTCTCGCGATCAATTGACAAATTTAGCAATTTCATTCGGTGACTGATTGGCAAATTTCCCTGTTTGTTCTTGCGACATAATGATGAAAGTAACCATTGTTTTTCTGCATCCGATTAAAAAATTTTGCATTTTTTCTCTGCGACCGGCAGAGGAATTTCACGATATTTGCTTGTGACATATTGGCAAATTTCACGATACTTTTACGTGATCGACTGACGAATTTTGAGATATTTTCCCACTTTCGATTTCCCATGAACTTCTGTTTTTTTCTCGTGAACAATCAACAAATTATTTTATTTATTTTCACCATGATTGATGAAATCAGCGATATTTTTCTGTACGACCGATTTATGTATTTTGCGATGTTTTTTCCGTGTGCCTAAAATAGGAAATAATTAAAAGGGCAGCAACAGCCACCGGAGACTGAGCTCTACCAAATAGATCAGTTGCAACTGACGTCACACCCTAGCAATGACCTTAGCAACGAGACGTGTTTTTTGTTTGACCACCAAATTTGGTTGATTGTGATTGGTTGGCTCATAACACAGGCTACAAATAGCTGATTATGGTTGGTTCGGTGAAACTTGGTGGTCTGGTGATCACGTGGTTGAAAGTGATCTATTGGCCAATAGTCAGCACTAAACAAAATGGGGTTACACTTGTGGTGCGCATGAAAAAAAAACTTTGATGAACTTAACATATTTAGAAACAACAAACTAGTTGATTCTCGCAATTCACAGAAATTAGGACATGACTTTTTGAAATCAACCTTTTCTCGTGTAATAGAAGAAATCAATTGATTATTCCCTTTTGAAACTTTGGATATGGATATAAAATTGCAATGCATAGAACATAGTTCAATTTATGAAAATACCAGGGATTACAGTTTTGACTATAATTCCATTAAAGATATAATAAAACAAATTTGTTCAGAAGTGACATATCATCACTGATATGCATTATTCATGTAAGTTAAAAAAAATTAAATTTAAAAAATCAAAAAACCAGACTGCGTAAAAAGTGAACTAATTAACTATTTCTCATCAATGTGAATCTATTTTTTTTTATATTACAAACCTATTTTTTTTATTTACTTGTATTGATGACTTTTATGTTGCATTTAATGGTTAGTTCCTATCTATAAACACTGTTTTGATGAGGCCTATAGATGTCTATGATGGTGTAAAGCAGATTGCAGTAAAGCCAGATCCTACCTACACAACTTCCAGGTTGTGTAATATTTAAACGGAGCTTCTGACTGTAAAATAGTCAATGAAACATCGTTTAAATTTTTGAAAGACCTATCCAATGATATGCAACTCAATAGGGTGTGTAAAAAAAAAAAAAAAAAAAAAAAAATTCGTTTCTACCGCCATTTTGAATTTATAAAAACAAAACCTATCCTATAACTATCGCACGATTAAGACGAATTGATTGAGACCTCATTCATTAAAATCCATCCAGCCGTTGGGATGTTTCGAGGGTATAAAGAAATCCACATACACAGATACACATGAAACACAAAACCCTTCTTTTCAGTCGGGTAAAAATTAATGCACATCAGATTTTGCAAAGTTTTCTAAAACTTTTTAAGAGAGCATAACCATGTGTTTCTGATAATTTCTAAAGTTATAAAAGTTGCTCTGTGCTGTTTGTCAAAAGTGTAACTTGTGAAAAAGACTAAAACACGCAAAATGGAATAAAATCTAAATTAAGAAATTCATTTAGCAACCCAATTGTTAATTGCCCATATCATTATGTGAAAGTTGAAAAATAGATATGGTATATATAAAGCTTGATTATGCTCCTTTGTTTTAATAAAAATAAACATTTTGGATAATTATCTTGAGTTGTTAATTTAAATTGTTTCAATGGTATTTTGTCATGTCTGTATAAATGTAATTCTTTAAGTGGCACATAAAAAATAACACAATTTAAAGAATTTTTTTTCCCTTTCTAACAGTTCAACTCCCCTGCATTTATAAATTTTGGGCACCAAACTCATTTCCTGGGAAAACTTGAATTTCAAGCTCTGATATTGAAAGAGATAGGGGAGGTGGGGGATGAATGGGACATTTTCACAAAAATATTTTTTTATTTAAGTTACTATCAATATTATATATCACATTTCATACATTAGGTATTTGCCAACATATATGAACAATATTTATTCTAGATTATGATTTATTCATAAAAATATTATGAAATAAAAAAAAACGTTCCTCCCTGTCCCAATCATCCCCACAGCAGGGATGAATGGGACACTAAGATTTTCCTCCCTGTATTCAATTTTACCAAATTAAAATTTATAATTATAACCTTATATGAAAATTATATTTGTAATATATGATTTTACAGCACGAATCGATGTTTTTTTTTTTCAATAACTTCTTTTATTGCAGTTTTAACTTTTAATGCAGACTTCGGCTATCAACCTGTTCTTTTTTTCCACTTATGAGGCACTTTAGATTTGAAATGAAAGTGTAAAATGTCTTTTAAATATAGCATAGCTAATAATTTTCAATCATAACTTATTAATTAATATTAATTAAATGTATCGTAGAAACATGCAGAACGGAAATTATTGTGTCGATCGGAAAGTTATGTCGTGTTGGGAAAATCAATTCATACCGGAAAATTCTGCCCGATAATTATTAGACATTAGATACCGGAATCAATGTCTAATAATTAAATGATTGAATTTTCCAGTACGAATTGATTTTCCCAACACGACCTGACTTTCCGATTGACCCAATATGTTAGGGGTGGGGATTTATTTGTGCAACATTTCAAAATTCAATATAATTTCTCCTATTTGATCAATACACATATACTATTTTTATCAATTTTATCTATTTTGATTAAGTTTTAGTACCAATTTTTTGATAATCCATTAATAATTATTACAGTACAATAAGTAACACTCAGAAATTTTAAACAATAACAACTCATTTAATACTATTAATTGACGTAAATTATTGATTTATCATCCTATATAATAGTACTATTTAATTAATAAATAAAATTTTCAACATCTCTAGGGAAGAGTGAGAATGTCCCATTCATCCCCATTTGAAATGTCCCAATCATCCCCATGATGCATAACATCACTTCTCAGCCATTTTACCTCAAAAATTATTTTGTCACAATGGTTACTATTCATTCATTTTAATTATTGATATTGAACCTTAAAATAAATAACTACAACATAGCTTAATTTTTTATATTGTATAAGATATTTCACATCTTCAAATGTAAAAAAAACTTACTTTTAAGCAGAGATTTCAGAAAATACAACTTTGAAGGAAAATGAAAACAGCAATGTGGTCCTACTTTTAGTTCTGAAGCACACTGTGGTAGAGGTATATGGGGTTAGGAAGCAATTTAAAATAAACGTTTATTGCCTGAAATATTGAGAATGTCCCATCCATCCCTTGTCCCATAGATCCCCTATATAGTTTTTGTAAATTATATTTCAATACATTTAAAATGTTTTAATGATGTGTGAAACATGTTTGTAATTTATTGTTCTGAGATGACATTATATAGAGAAATAATTCACCATATAACTAAAAACATATCTAGTGCCGGATATCCGGCCGGATATCCGAATCCGGCAGGCAAAGGAGCTTCGGATATCCGGTATCCGATATCCGGCAAAATCAATATCCGGTGCATCCCTACTATTTAGTGGATTTTTTTTTAAATTCCTAACACCTATATATATATAAATATTTTTACCTCTGAATAGTGGACGAATTCCATGTTCCGGAGGTGCTCATTATTCAGAGGTTTTACTGCACTAGCGTGTAATTCAGCTAAGCAAGTTAATTTGAAAAAATTCATAAGCAAAAATTACTATTTTCAGAATCATGCATGGTATCTGGGAATGATAGGGAATTCTAGGAGTGAAATTTGGTGTGCGACACGACATTGCAATGTTTAACTCCTGTCAGGGGTAACAAGATTGTTTCCCTATCTCTACTGCCGGTAAAGTAGTTAAAGCACTGATGCACTGTGAAATGTCACCACGCGAAACTTCCAGTGAACTTGTAAAATGGAAAATAAAGATAAATTTAGAAACAATGCATGATCAAAAAGATATAATTTTCAGTACGACGTGGTAGAGACCCAAAGGCCTTGGAAGAATGAGGTTAAATATAATCTCAATCATGGGCATAGAGCATCCAAAATTAATTTGGTTGCCCTATACTTCAATGTCACTTCAAATATGGCCTAGGCACAAATGGAGAATGTGAACAGAAAAACAACAGCATAGCCACCGGAGGCCTGCAGAGAACTAAAAAACGAAAGGGGGTTACGTAGCTCACTATACTTTATTTCACCCCAACTTGGCAGCATTGTGAAAAGTAGAAACAGTAACAACCTGCCTTGAAAAATAGTTCTCAGATATTTTTCAATCTAAAATGGCTAAAATGCATTGAAATTTATAGGATAATGTTTATAAATAATAGAAATCAGTATTTTGAAGCATATATTTATGGTAATTCATGTGTTAAAAGTATTTATTTAAAAAGTATTTTGTATTTAAAGCAAACGTATAAAGAAAAAATTGTGACGTAAAGATTTCGACTTTCGCGAGGAACCAATCATCAAGGCTAAATATCTGGCGCACTTTTTAATCTTCTGTTCCAGTTCCAGCACTCTTATCTGTTATTTTACACACTCTGTTATTGTTCTTATGAATAGTTATAATAATAATTGCTGCTTTCTTTGCTTTTATTTTACTTTTTAATGCATTCAATTTTTTTATTTTTATTGTTAACACTTTCCGACGCGGAGTAATTCTGTTCGTAAAAGGATGGAATGATTAACTGACACCAGAATTTACAAACAAATCTATTAGAAAATAAATACTTGCTTATTTTCAAGTACGTTAAGAAAGGAAAATTTTAATTCAATATTCTAGGTATCAGGCCAGTGGCAGAAAACTTTGTAGCTGTCTGCGACAAGCTTTTAAAATTTCATAATCTGTCTGCAAATTTGCATGTAATTTTAATAAATAAATAATACATTAAACTAGGAATTTTTTTACCATTTTATTTAAATCATGGTAAGCATGATGCATTTTCATTATGTTTCGGCGTAAATGCCCTCAAATTTATTTGTTTATAATTTAACTCTGTTTATCTTTCATATTGTGAAACATAATTATAAAACTGATTTCTTTTGACAGAAAAAATCTAATCTGTTTATCTAAATTGTTTATAATCCTGAATCAATATTTATGAGTAACATTATGATTTCAAGGTCATGTAATATAGATTTATTTACTTTATAATAATTTTGAATTGATGGTGATTTATTAGTTTTATAATTACTTGGATGTCATTTTAAATGAATATTATAGCTATTTAGAAGATTTATAACTGCATATTGTAATTTTTATTTTGATGTTTATTTTATATAATATGTATCATTTTTAAAATGGTCAGTCTTGACTCTGTAACCAAGCAGAGAACATGTAACATGTCCTGACTCTGTAATCAGAGATGCCAATTGTTAAATCATGGCTCTGTTTAATACAGAGTGTATAATGCAAGTCCTGACTCTGCAACGAAGCAGAGAACATTTTTTTTTGTATTGGCTCTGTTAAATACGGAGAATTACTATTATGGAACAATTATTAACTTCTAATGATGAATAGAATTTACATACTATTTCAGTTTTATTTAATAAACTATTTAATCTAATTGCTCTCCCATCTCACTTGGATTTTGAAAATTTATTTGTCAGATGACTTTCGGCGCCACCATTTATTTTTGGTGCCGAGTAACCCGCGAAACATTTTTTGGAAAGAATAGTGAGCTATTGTGAAAGAGATTTGTGATTAACAACTGTGATTTATCTTTCAACATGTGATTAGTGTGTGATTTATCTTTCAACCTGTGATTAGTGTGGAATTATTATTGTGCCATTTGGATTACGACATGCCATCTACATTACCTGGAATTAACAGGTAAGAAAATATTTTTTTCATTTTCTATGAATGGTTAATGTTTTAAAATAAGAATTATTCTTTATTTAAAATGGAAAATCTTGAAAAGCTGAAAGCAAAACGTTCTGTTGAACGAACGAGTTTCACGAAATTAATTACAAAATTAGAAACATTATTAAATGATGACATTGATAATACGAAAACCGATGAATTATTAGAGCTTCAAGAAATATTCCTCTTAAAAGAAACGGCTTTCCAAAGTTTGAATCGTGATATTGAAGCTCAAATATCCGACTTAAAAGAATATGAAAAGGACATTGCTAATAGTGAAAAGTACACTGACCAATTGATCAGTGCTAAATTTAAAATTAAAAATAGATTAAGAAAATGTAAAAAGGATAATGTTTCTATGATAGCAACTAGTCGTGTAAATTCATTGAATGGTTCTGCTAGTGGAACAGAAACGAGTTCTGCCATGAAATTGCCTAAATTAAATGTTCCAAAATTTTCTGGTGAAATCGAAGAATGGGTCGAATTTTTTAACTGTTTTGAAACATCGATACACCAGAATAAATCACTATCTAAGATAGAAAAATTCGCTTATCTAAAATCCTTGTTATGTAATCGGGCCTATAATGTGGTAGAAGGGTTTCCTTTGACAGAACAAAATTATGATACTTGTATTGATTTATTAAAGGACCGTTTTGGTAAGGTTGATGTTATTATTAATAAACACATGACTAATTTATTAAATATGGAACCAGTTAAAAATTGTTCAAATTTAAATGCATTAAGAAGATTGCATGACATGTGCGAAGTTAATATTAGAAGTTTAAGAAATTTGGGGGTAACATCCAGTTCTTATGGACAATTGCTAAATCCTATTTTGCTAAAGCTATTGCCCCATGAATTAGTGATTGAATATCATAGAAAACGTGATACTAGCAAAGAGTCAGATGTAACCGATCTAATTGCCTTTCTGAAATGTGAAATAGAATGTAGAGAAAAGGCTTTGTCAATGACAAGTTCTAAAAATGATGCATCCTCTTCTTTTGTACATAAAAATAAAACTGAATTTCGTGAAAAGAAAACATCAAATAAATATCAACATGCTAATACCTTAAATGCCAATATTAAAGTTTTTTGTGTATTTTGCAAAGGTAATGATCATTTATCTTCAGAGTGTAAAAATTTAGCTGATGATAAGAAAAGATTAATGTTACGTAAGGAGGGTAGATGTTACAAATGCTTTTTGAAATCGCATTTATCTTCGCAATGCCGCATAAAATTAAAGCCATGTCTAAATTGTAAAAGCACTGAACATAACAAATTATTTTGCTTTAAGAAAAGTTTGAAACCAGAAATTAATGAAAATCAAAATCAAACAGTTGTATCTAATTCTCATTGTAATTTTAGAAATTCTAAGCATGCTGTTTTATTGCAAACATGTTGTGTAACTGCTCAAGGTAATTCTAAATCAAAGGTAGTTCGATTATTACTTGATTCTGCAAGCGAAAAAAGCTTCATAACAAAAGCATTAGCTCGTGAATTAAATTTGCCTGTTTTAAGAAAAGAACATTTAACTGTATTCGCTTTTGGCATGGATCAAGGTCGCGAAGAAGAATATGATGTTTTTAAAATTAAATTGCGAAGTAAAATGAATTATCATCGTTTTATAGATGTTGAGGTGTTAGCTACCGATTTGATAAGTGCAACAACATTGAAGGTTCCCAATTCTGACCCTCTAGTTATAAAATACATTGAAAGTAAAAAATGGAGGTTAGCCGACCCTACGCCCGAGGAATCCGAAGTACAAATTTTACTTGGAGCTGATTATTTCTGGAATGTTCAGAGAGGTGTCGTTGAAGAAATTAATGACCATTTATATGTAGCTAATACACTTTTTGGGTATACAATAGTGGGAAAAATAAACTCTAAAGGTAACGAAACAGTTAATGCTCATCTTGTATCTATTAATGAAATAGAAAATTTTGATTTGCAAAAGTTTTGGAAACTAGAGTCTTTGGGTATTTGTGATAGTAAAAATGAATTATTTTCACAAAAGGATTTAGATGCTCTTGATTTATTTAATGATAATTTAAATTTTGTAAATGGAAGATATGAAACTAAACTTTTGTGGAAAGTAAATAAAAATGAATTGGAATCCAATTTTGATGTAGCTAAACATAGACTTTGGGGATTAAAGTCAAAATTATGCAAAAATGAATGGTTACTTAAGGAATATGAGAAAATATTAAATGAACAATGTGGTTTGGGTATAATTGAAGAATGTGAGTTTAATAAAGATGAAATAAACACATATTACATGCCTCACAGACCAGTAATAAGGGAAGATAAATCGACAACTAAAGTAAGAATTGTTTTTGATGCGTCATCCAAAGGGGGCAAAATCGTTAAACGAGTGCTTATTTCCTGGGCCCAATCTAAATCCTAACATATTGGACATTATTTTAAAATTCCGTCTCCACAAAATTGCTTTCTCGGCAGATATAGAAAAAGCATTCTTGCAAATCCAGATACAAGAAGAAGATAGAAATTTTTTGAGGTTCCTGTGGTTTGACAATATCACTAGTAACAATCCCATTTTGAAGGTTTTTCGCATGACCCGTGTAACTTTTGGTGTAACAACTTCACCCTTTTTCCTTTCTGCAACCATCAAACATCACATTGAGGGGTATAAAGATTTGTTTGGAAAAATAGTTAATATGCTGGATACTTCCTTATACGTTGATGACCTGTTTCATGGAGCTGATTCAGTAAACGAAGCTTTTGTTTTATCAAACGGTGCAGAGAAGATATTGAGTGAGGCCAATATGAAACTCAGAAAATTTAAAACCAATTCTTCCGATTTAAAATTTTTATGGAAGGAACATGGAATAAACTTTGAGGAAGACACTCTTGAACAAAATCTTTCGAAGGTATTGGGAATTATATGGATAACAGAAAGTGACACCTTAAAAATAGACATACAACCACTTTTGGTAGAATTTGACCATAAAATTATTACCAAACGTATTGTTTTACAAACTGTGGCAAAAATTTATGATCCTATTGGACTCATTTCCCCTTTCGTGATAAGAATTAAATTTTTAATGCAAGAACTCTGGGAACATGGAATTGACTGGGATTCTACATTACCAGATTCTTTAAGTGGAAAATTCAGAAAATGGCATAATGAAATAAAAGACTTGGTAAATTTTGAAATTCTTAGAAAATATTTTGTAACTATCCCAAAATTAAATCCTGAAACCGCTCAACTTTTCATATTTTCTGATGCTAGTTTAAAGGGGTATGGGTCAGTGGCTTATCTACGTGATTGTTCTTCTTGTGAAACTTCATTTGTAATAGCAAAGTCGAGAGTAGCGCCTCTCAAGAAAATTACATTGCCGCGCCTCGAACTTCTTGGAGCACTTACGGCTGCAAGATTAACGAATTATTTAAAGGAAATATTTAAAATTGTGAATGAAAATATATTTTGTCTAAGTGACTCCCAAATTACCTTGCACTGGATTAAAGGAAGTGCTAACAACTGGAAGCCCTTTGTGGCAAACCGCGTACGCGAAATTCAGGAACTTGTTGCTCCTGTACAATGGAAATTTTGTAAAGGAAAGGAAAATCCTGCAGATGTTCTCTCTCGTGGTTGCTCTGCATCTGAATTGATTAATAACGAGGTATGGTTACATGGTCCTAGCTGGCTGAAGGAAGAATCATTACCAGTATTTCCCCCTGAAACTCAACCTAATCTACCTGATGAAGAGGTCTTGCAAGAACAACGTAAAACGCTTGTTTGCTCCATATCCCAAAATATTCCAGAATTTGAGCTTTTATTTAAATTTTCATCCTGGACTAAATTAAAACGAATTACGGCTTGGTGCCTCAGATTCATCAAAAATAGTACATGCCCATCTGAACGAGTCTATGGTTTTTTGACTGTTCCAGAACTTGAAAGGGCAACAAATGCTATTGTGAAATTAATTCAAAACCATGAATTCGGAGACGAACTGAAAATTCTAAAATCCAGAAAGATCCTAAATTCTAAAAGCAAACTCCTTCCTTTACATCCATTTCTTGACGAAAATGATATTCTTCGTGTTAGAGGTAGGCTAAAAAATGCAAACTTGTCTGAATATAAAAAACATCAAATCATTCTCCCTAAAAGGCATCATGTTACAGACTTGATAATAAAGTATTTTCATGAGAAACATCTTCATAGCGGGACTCAATTGACAATTTCAGCAATTCGACAAAAATTTTGGATAATTAATGCTAAAGAAGCTGTGAAAAGAGAAATAAGGAAATGTATGAAATGTTTCCGAAATTCATAACACCTTTCATCTCAGTTGATGGGAAATCTGCCATCAGCACGCGTGACACAAGCTCGAGTATTTTCAAGAGTAGGAGTCGACTTAGCCGGCCCCTTTTTGATCAAACCTCGTAAGGGACGTGGTGTGAAACCCTTTAAACATTATGTTTGTCTGTATGTTTGTTTCGTAACAAAAGCTATCCATCTTGAATTAGTCACTGATCTTACAACTGAAACCTTTCTAGCCTCATTGAAAAGATTCGTGGCTCGACGTGGAAAACCTCTAGAAATATTTTCCGACAGAGGTACAAATTTTGTAGGGGCAGACCGCGAAATAAAGAGAATGATGTCTCAAATTGCTTCTGATGAAAAATTGCACAAGTATCTTACTGACGAAATGATAGTATGGAAATTCAACCCACCTTCCGCCCCTCACTTTGGAGGCCTTTGGGAAGCGGGAATAAAACAAATGAAAAATCATTTGAAGAGAACAATTGGTGATCAGATTTTAACTTATGAAGAATTTTTTACCTTAATTGCACAAATTGAGTCATGCTTAAATTCAAGACCGCTTGTGGCTGAGTCTTCTGATCCAAATGACTTTACGGCTCTGACGCCAGGGCATTTTATTATAGGAGCACCCTTGACCTCCTTACCTGAGCCTGATATCTCCTCTACCTATGTAACTCCTTTGGAACGTTGGAAATTGCTACAAAAGATTTTCCAAAGTTTTTGGAAAAGGTGGTCGTCAGACTATCTCTCACAATTGCAGCAACGTACAAAGTGGTTTAGAAGCAACCCGAACTTAAAAATCAATGACTTGGTGTTGATAAAGGAAGAAAACCAGCCCCCATTAAGGTGGAAATTGGGCAGAATAATTGAACATTTCCTGGTGATGATAATATTGTTCGTGTTGTCAAATTAAAGACTTCTACTGGTGAACTGAAACGCCCTATCACAAAATTGTCTCCTCTACCGATGGACATTTAATATAATAGAATTTTACTTTATTTTAACTAACTTTATTATTATTATTATTTTCTATGTCTAATTTTTGTAACTTTCTGAACTATTTTGTATATTAATGTCTTTTTCTATTTTTAGTTGTTCCAGAAACTGTTTTTTTTTTAGAAGTAGTAGGATTTAATTGCATTTCATTTTAGTTATACTTGACATTTAAGGTAATATTTTAATTTTGTATTTAATATTTGATTATTTAGTATGTGATAGTGGAAATTTGGTAAGTTATAATTGTTTGATGAACTTCGTTCATGGAGGCGGAGGATGTTTCGGCGTAAATGCCCTCAAATTTATTTGTTTATAATTTAACTCTGTTTATCTTTCATATTGTGAAACATAATTATAAAACTGATTTCTTTTGACAGAAAAAATCTAATCTGTTTATCTAAATTGTTTATAATCCTGAATCAATATTTATGAGTAACATTATGATTTCAAGGTCATGTAATATAGATTTATTTACTTTATAATAATTTTGAATTGATGGTGATTTATTAGTTTTATAATTACTTGGATGTCATTTTAAATGAATATTATAGCTATTTAGAAGATTTATAACTGCATATTGTAATTTTTATTTTGATGTTTATTTTATATAATATGTATCATTTTTAAAATGGTCAGTCTTGACTCTGTAACCAAGCAGAGAACATGTAACATGTCCTGACTCTGTAATCAGAGATGCCAATTGTTAAATCATGGCTCTGTTTAATACAGAGTGTATAATGCAAGTCCTGACTCTGCAACGAAGCAGAGAACATTTTTTTTTGTATTGGCTCTGTTAAATACGGAGAATTACTATTATGGAACAATTATTAACTTCTAATGATGAATAGAATTTACATACTATTTCAGTTTTATTTAATAAACTATTTAATCTAATTGCTCTCCCATCTCACTTGGATTTTGAAAATTTATTTGTCAGATGACTTTCGGCGCCACCACATTATTTTTGCTCATAACTTTTCATCATCTAACCTCTTGTAGCATTGCTAAAATGGGAAGGATAAGCAGAACCACACATATACGATAAAGATGCTTTTAAAAATCTTCGGAAGCTTCAGAGCTGATTTGTTCTTTCTTGGAGTTGGGAATGTTCTGCTTTTTTAAACATGTTTTCCAAATTTTTAGCCCAGGGTAATTTCCAATTAATATTTTGTGACCAGGGTGGCATCCTTGAAAATGCATGCTCAAGTTTTTTTTTTTTTTTTTTTTTTTTTTTTAAACCATTTCACAATCACACACACCACATACAACCTTGTCAGGCATGCTACAGGCTCAGCAAAAAAAAGAAAAGAAAAACGGATGAACTTTCATGGCCATACGCACGAAAAACGCTGACTTTTTCCCACAACCCTTTGATGAAATTAGTTTTTTTTTTTTTTTTTTTTTTCCCCTAAAAGCAATCCTTTGACGAAATTTGTGGGTTTTTTTCCCGGACTTCTGATGAAATTCACGTTTTTTCCTCGATCCTTTGACGAATTTTGCATTTTTTCATAATTCTTTGACGAAATTCACGTTTTTCTACGATGCTTTGACGAATTTTGCATTTTTTCTGTGATTTTTTGACAAAATTTGAGTTTTTCGTGTTTTTTTTTTTGACGAAAGTTAATTTTTTTTCGCAATTTTTTGACAAAATTTGTGTTTTTCCCCATAATTCTGTGACAAAATTCGTGTTTGTTCCACGATCCTTTGACGAAATTCGCACTTTTCTGCGATACTTTAACGAAATTTGCGTTTTATTTCTCTTCAGGATCTTTAAACGTAATTCGCATTTTCCCCACGATCTTTTTACGAAATTCGCATTTTGTCTGCGATCCTTGGACGAAATTTGCGGTTTGCCTGCGATCCTTTCACGAAATTCATGTTTGTTTCATGATCTTTTGATGAAATTTGCATTTGTTTCATGATCTTTGACGAATTTCACATTTTTTCCGCGACCCTTTGACGAAAATCGTGCTTTTTTACGTGATCCTTTGCCAAAATTCTCATTTTTTGCAGAAAAAAAATGCCTGAAAGTTATGCTGACAAACATTGTCTGCAAGAGATTTTTTTTTGTCTGCGACTATGTCGCAGCGTTTCTGCCACTGGGGGTATCACTAAATTTAAAACTTCGCTTTTCACCGCCTGTGAAAGAGTTAATCACGGGTGCAATAAGTCCATCTAAGCCAAGACTGAAAACTTTTCCGATAAATTAGGAATAATCAAATGAAAATAGACTAGAAGACTTTAGTGTCTTGTATTATGGCTAAAAAATTTCTTATAATAAATGAAAGTGATTGAAAGTTCTTGATAGTAAAATTATATAAATTACAGAAAATCCCCAGTATTCAATAAATGAAATCGTAGAGGAAGTTTCCCAACTTACAGGTGTTTTGCAAAGAACTTTCTGTAATGCTAACCCAGGGTTTATACTCATTTTCCAAGAAAAAATCCTCTGATATATTTTCCAGGTCAGCAATTAAAGTCATTAACGAAATTAAACCAGTATCATGGACACCCCCTCCAATATCAAAATAAAATAAAAACAAGGTAATCTAAAAAATTATTTATAAATCACCTATATAAAAATTATGAAAAGACCTTTAAAGGAAAAACATTAATTTGTGTACAACAGAGATGAAGTTGGCATGGCTTGTGGGACTGTCCTTAAAAACTGTTGCAGAAATTTAATTTAATTTCTACTTTGTGATATTATTACCTCCTTGAAAAGCTTTATAAATAATATGAAGGCTACAAGAGCCAATATCAAAATTAAAATGTTCTTTATTTTTCTTAAGTTCCTCTTGAACTTCAAAACCCCTCGATGTTAGAAGGTGTATCTAGTGACTGAATGGATATCGCATCGCTACACGTTAGAAGGGTTAAACATATCTTATATTTAATCTCTAAGAAGAAGTGGCTAGTTTTCAATTCTATATCTCACGATGTTAGAAGATGCATTCTAGATTGATTTCATTATATCACAAAGAATACGAATAGCAGTGATTACCTTCAATTTCCCAGAGTAGCCAATTGTTTTGCCAGTATTTCCAAGACTTGGGGAATTTTTTTGCATTATCCCCGGAGATTCACCTAATTTTTATGACTAAAATGTATACCCTGATTTTCCCCTAAATCCCATGATAAGTATGAACCCTGTAATCAATTACAGCTAATGCGCCTAAAATTAAAAAATGAGTTTGTAAATATGTCAGAAAGTAGCTACTTTGGATTTGGATACTGACTCATGTTGGAATTGCTAGGAGTTGGAAACCCTAGTTAAGACCCCATGTTAAGACAGGTCCCTTCTTAGCAGCTATATTTGTCTGGTTATGCTTCCGTTTTTCGATAAAGATCTTTTGTTTTCCATCAGCGAGGAAATTTCACAGCATTAGACATTTAGGGGAACTTTAACCTATATCAAAATTTTTGCCTTTATTGAAAAGGGAAAAAGCTATTCGATTCTTACCTAATATGCCATAGTTATGTGATTTGGACATCACACTTTCATAAAAAAGAAAAGGGAACTTTTTCTAAAATAAAATTAGCAAAATCCCTGAAAACATTTAAATAATGTTTTTAAAGATAGATAATGAGTTGAAAGTACTTTCTTAACGTATTTAGTGTTCCAAAATAGCGTTGTTTTGATCGTTACCTTTACACATATGTCTTGATGGCATATTGGATCTTATATTTGGAAAAACTTGTTTGAAACGTGTTAAAAACCAGTGTTCAATGAAATTTGCTGGCATTTGTAGTACAATTAATTTACTGGAGTCATGCATAAATGAAATAAGATTTGATAAGTTATGTAAAATCCTTGATACTTTATTATTACTATGCTCATACAATGTGATTTTTACAGCATTTTAAAGAAACATTAGTATGCACACTTCATTAAATAGATTTATATTGAACATAATTTAAAAATATTAATCAATTAGAGTTTATTGGCGTGTTTTGAAATTTAGTATGACACATAATATTGGAAGAATAAATACTATAGCGGAGATGGTTTATAACGCATTTATTATGTTAATTGTAAAAAAACACAATTGCAGAAAAAGGGGTAGGTTTAAAAACTAACATCTCTTTTAAAAGACTTAAAAACTGGTAAGATGTAAACAAAACAAGTTGTATTAAGATTATTAAGAAATTTTAGAATAAAACTTTTTGAAGGCTTCATATTAGATCCCCTTCATCAATTGAAGCTGTATGAAAGAGAAAATGAAAACGAGAGCAGAAAACTATAATACTGCTTCTGCCTTTTTTCACCATCTTTCGTTTAGCTTCAAGTGACAATTGCAGAAGTGGATCTTCTTAAAAAGCCATATAGCATCTCAATGTTAAATTTACATTGATTGCTTAGTATGTTTTTAATTTAATTTTTTTTTAGTTGCCACGTTTTTACTAAAAACTACTTAATAAGCACATAAAAGAAATGATTTTAATAATCAATTGTAGATTCTGGGAAGCAATCAATGACTGTATGGATTGTGTTTTTTACAATGACGATTTTTTTAGATTATTAAATTCTCGAGAATCGCCCATCACTATATCATGTTGCTGTTCCTACCTATAATATAAAAAGGGGAAAGTTTGTCACAAATATTTGAATTAACCATTGGCCAAATTAGTATATGAAGCACAGACCTTTGTCAAAATAGCATATTTTAACAATGGGCAAATTTTATAAAAACAATGAAGTTCTTCAAAACTTGTATATTGTGAAAACAATTAAATAGTATTATTATAATGGGAAATCCAGTGAAAGGTAGTAAATAAAATTGGTGAGAGGTACTGTTCTACAAAATTTTCAACCATTTCAGCAATTTATGATCTAAAATTATTCCAAGATATTGATTTCTATAAAGAATTTTGTCTTCTTATATACAAACTATGTGGTCATTGGTCAAACAGTTTGCCATAACAGCATTACAAAATTACTATTGGGCAGACAAATAAGAGCTGAGAAAGCATAGCTTACTCAGTCTTATAAAGTAAATATTGACCGAGTAAGACTGACAGTAAGAGTAAAAAGTTACTTTTGGAAAATTTAGGGACTTTTGAAGACCGCACAAATAATTTAATGAGTTAGAAATAGTACAATTATAGAAATTCCGAACAAACTTTCTATCTTATGTTTTTCAACGTCAAGAAAGCTGAATAGTTGAACTTGGAAAATAATTGGTCCAAAAAAAAAAAAATACTTTTGCATTGCACAATGAATGCAAAGAGACAATTAGACTATTAGACTATTTAGACCTTTAGAGTATGACAAGAAGTACCTGAAATTTACCTTAAATTGTATTATTGCCAATCAATGTGTTAAAAGAATTTTAAAACAAGTTTTCGAATATCAAACTACCGCAGGGGCACAAAAAGTTAAAATGAAACACAGACAAAACTTACTTGATTCTCAGCAGAGTCCTGTGCTTTTGAATCAGACAGGACAGATTCATTTAAAATTTCAGGAGGAAGAGTATCAAGAAAATCTTCAAGAGACATCTGACTTTCTTTTTGTAACAGTTTAATTTCTTCATTCTGCTCATTTTCATCCAAGTCTTCCTCTTCTTTATTAATAGTCTCTTCATCATCACTTCCACTACTTTCAGGTTGAAAGTCTGTACAATTATATTAAGAAAAGGGAAAACAAATTCTGTAATTAAATTTTTATTTTATAAAAGTTAATTTATTAAAGCTATCATTTTTAATTTAAAAAATTCTGAAGCTTCATTGTAGCAGCACACAGACATATCTTACACTGTATATTTCAATTAGGGATGCACTGAACAGAGATTTTGGCCGAATACCGAATATTCGGCCAACAGGCGAACCGAATATCGAATATTCAGCTAGCCGAATAGTAACTGCTAGACTGAATACCGAATATTCGGATTGTCAAATACTTTCATATTTCAAAGTTTAAAGGCATTAAAATGTTATATTTTAAAACAATTTTACATAATATTTAAAACAAACTTTTATTCTAATAAACAAGAACTTTTTTCAAGTAAACTTTAAGCTAAAAAAAATCTGCTTTGAGTTATTTAAGAAGAGGATAGTTATAAAAAAAAATTTAGTTAATAAAATTTTAAATTTAATGGCTTCTTCTGAGAACTAAAACAAATAAAATTTTCTTAAATTCTAAAACAAACATTTTAAAATCAAAGAGAAATTGTGAAAAAAATTGGAAGAAAAATTGTACAGGATCATATATTTGGTTGTCAGGAAGAGACTAAAGTAAAAGTTAATAAATAATACAATTGATTCAAATTTTATATGGTGACAACTTAGCAAGAATAACTGTACTACTCCCTTTGATTAAGCAAGGAAGTTTTTAAATGCATCCTAGATCGGTGTCTGGAGTGGGCAATCCTTTTCAGAGATTGTAAACGTTGCTCTTAAAATCTTAGCAAGAAACAGATTATTTACTGGACAATGTTGAGGAACTTGCATTTGTACATAATTCCTATGAAAATCCTCATGATTGGTTAATTTTCTTAAATAATACTTAACAAACAGCAAATAAATAATGTAAAAACATTAAATATGATTCTATTTCTAATTATTCTGAATATCTTTATAAGTTGACTGTTAAACGTAGAAAAAAATACGTTTTAAAAGTTTTTTTTAAGTATTCGATTCGGCCGAATATTTCGATATTCGGCCAAGCCGAATGTTCGGTAAGAAGGCCGAACACCGAATAGATACTGAATATTTAATGCATCCCTAATTTCAATTAAAGGCACAGATTATTTAACATAATTTAAAATCGTAAAAGAAAAAGGAAGTATAGAAACTTTTAAAGCACTGATTTGTACTTTATCCAAAGCTTTCAAGATCAAGTTATAGCAGAAATAGTTCCTGCATTTGCATTTTTTTTTTTTTAATCAAATACTTAATACTAAACTTTAAATATTTTAAACAAACTTATGCTTGTTACTTTCAAATGTTACCCTGTATTGAACATAGAGGAGGATGCTATTTAACACACAATATATTAAATATTAGTAATATTGACTTAAAAGCTTAATTTTCAGAGATTTTTGAATCAAAGTTTCGCATAGAAGAAACAATAAATGAGAATCCTTTGTGCTCATCCCTCTTTTTAAAAAGTTTTCAAATGTTAGTTGTGAATTTGTTTTTTGATGTTGCTGGTAAGTAAGCAAAGGGAAAGTACAGATATAATAAAGTCTGTTCAGGAGATGATGCCTGTCAGTCATCTATGATATAGTAGCGGATGAAATCATTAGATCTTGAATGGTCAAAGTGTAGTTTGCAATATTTAAAGCTATTGTGCTTATTTTTTTTTTGTAGTGCAGAATTTTTTTTTATTATGTGGTAACTTTCTAATAATCACGATTTCAACGAAACTTTACCTTTTTACAGGGATGATCAGAGTTAATTTTATTTAAAATATTTTTTTGTTATGAATTCTTTTATTTTATTTGTAAGATTTAGTTTGTTGATTTGAGTTTTTTTGTAAGAACATTTCTTTGTAAATCAATTTCATAGAAAATAATAATAATAATAAAAGCTTCAGAATACTGATGAAAAAATATGCACATTCTTTTTTTTTCTAACTGTAGTTTAAAAGATGCTCTATCTCACAGCAATTCTTTGAACACCCAAGCATTAAAGGTCTTAAATATAATACAGTTTAACTAGAACACAGGCAGATTATGAATGAATTTAACACGAGTGTCTATTAATGCATATAAATGCAACTGAACTTCAAAAACTCTCTCTATTCTAAAAAAATATATATATCCCCGCAGCTGTTGTTGCAATGAATGATTTTTTTGTGACCAAAGATCTTTCTCAGCTTAAATTAAGATAACTATTGCATATAAAAATATGGAAATTGGTAGTTTAATAGAGAAATGTTCAATAAACGTGCTGAAACAGACATTTTTCATTTTTTTTACCTACTGCTGCCATATTTTAAAACAGTGCAAATAATAATTAAATTAACCTTTCAATTAAAAAAGTATTAATACATTATATTTAAAAAAAGAAAGAAAACTTTGGTGGAAATCACGTAATATTTAAAACGATACAAGTCACAACAGCAGTTGATTCGGCCTTAAAAACTGAAAATTCCCTTAGTCAAGAGGAAAAGAATGGCAATCAGATTATAATATCCAAGCAAATTAGCATGTATTTAAGGGCTTGTGGTATCTGAACGGGGATTGGAGAAGGTAGCTTGTAGGCGGCAGAGCTCCCTAGTTTAATAAAATTTTATATCCCAAATTTCAATGGAGGAAAGGGGGGGAAACAAGGGTTTTTTTAATATATAAAAAAGAATAAAGATAATACGAAATATGACATTGTAAGAGAAGTATGAAATATTATCTAGATTTATAGTTTAAAATATTAAATTATAAAGTTTATAATGTGCTGAAAATGCTGCACTGAATTCAGATTCCTTCTTTATTTGCTGTATTCTTTGAAATGATATTCCAGTACCAATAGCAGCGTGCTTTTGTGCTTGCAATAAAAGAAACCAAAGATTTTGGGCATTTGCCCTTTTTCAAAAAACTTTATGACATTACCGTATTTTATGAAAGAAATGCCACACCCATCGTAAGCGCCGCACTCCTCAAAAATTGGTCTGAATAAGCTTTAAAATATCGTTATCCTGTGGGAACGCTACTTTTGCCGACGGTGTCTCACTGACCTAACATTAATCAAAGTTTTCTGAACAATGTAGGGCGCCTCATTTTTGATTAACTTAAGATTCTAAAATTTTATTTAAAATATTTCTATCAGGTTTTAAAAATTTTTATGTAATTTTTAAATTAAGGAGATGTCAATTGGTATTAAAACCTTCCAGAGCGCTGGACGCAGACCCATCTCCTTAGGGACTCAACATTTTTTTAAGTGGTCGGTGCAACTTACCATGCTTTTTACGTCGCATCCACTTTAGTCTTTTTTTAGCTTCTATATGAAGCCCTCAAAATCTGTGGAAGAGTTGTAAATTTTCTTTGTCTACCTGTATGGTTCGGTATCATCATTGGAAATGTCACAGTTTTCATTATTGGCAAAGTCAGAAAGTTTCGCGTTGTTGAGCAGGGGACTTAAGAACAGTCAGAATTTTTTTACTTTATCCCAATTTTACTCGCATGAAAAAAAAAAAAAAAAAAAAAACGTAAACGCCGCACACGGTGTAAACGCAACACTTGACAAAATTAACTTTCAAACTCGTAATTGCCGCAGCGTTTCTTCCATAAAATACTCAATTTTTCATTTGAACAAATTATTTTTCCTTTCAGTGGCATTTCAGCTTGTTATGTAAATAACAATTAGTTATATACAAACAACAATCCATTGTTAAAATAACAGTTTATAAAGAAGAAATAAAGAAATTAATTAGAAAGAGATAAACTCAAGACACTGCTTATCGATGAAAGAAAAGACAGGTATCTTGCAGAGCGAGCTGGCATAGCAATATCGGAAAGGGTAATTTGCGATTTTTCTTGTTCTAAAGCAACCTTTAGTCCCAATTCATTCTGCCTTCTTCGAAATGGAGTTTTCTTAGAAGAAGAAGAAACCAAACCAAACATCATTTCCTGACCAACAAACTATAGAAGAAAGCTGAATCTGAAGTATAGAATTTTTATCTGCTTTAGTAAAAGAGTTGAAAACAAAAAAAGGATGGAATATAATGTATAATGATGGAACCCGTTGACAAAAAGTAACTGTCTTCTGGTATCTAATCGAGTACGATTTACAGGGAACTCTAGGGAATCAGATCAAAAAACATATTAACTTATCTTAGGTACATATGCAAATGATTTACATATAAATATGATTCTAGAGTTTGTGTTAGAGGAAAATAAATGGAGAAAAAGACAATTTTCTCCGATTCAACGTGACCAATTCTAACAAAAAAATTAAATGGGATTTTCAAAAATTAGGGTTATTTCACGTGGGGTTTTTTCAAGGGTTATTTCAAGTGGGTTACAGAGTGGAATCTTTAAAAGATTCCACTCTGTAACTCAAGGACTAAACTCATATACGGTGAATGATGATAATAAAGAACTAGTATGTTGTAGCCATCACAAAACTTTCTTCTATATAAATCACGTCAATTAAATCATTTAAATAGTACAAGAAATTACATCAATTTAGCACCAATTCATATCAAAGTGTATCTGAATTTGAACTTTGATAAAAATTCGTGCCTTAGTTCTTGAGATAGAGCTATAGCGGGAATTCTGAAAAATGTACCATAGCAGCGCTACCTGTTGAGTGATTTACACCAATACATAAACAGCAATAATTAATATCCAGGTAGACATGGATCTGAAGTTTGTTGAAAATCCAAGCATTAGTTCTTGAGAGAGAGCTATTGCGAAAATCACAAAAACAGCATAGTAGCGCCAGCTATTGAGCGATTTGCACCAAATTGTATAAAATGTCAATTCAAGTCAAGGACTAACTGATTCTAAAGTTTGATGAAAATTAGTGCATTAGCTCTTGAGATACACCTATAGTGGAAACTCTGAAAAATACAGTATAGCAGCGCCACCTGTTGAGTGATTTACATCAAAATGTACAAGTGTCAATTCATGTGAATGATTAACTGATTCTGAAGTTTGGTGAAAATTATTGCATTAGTTCTTGAGATACAGCTATAATGGAAATTCTGAAAAGTGCAGCATAGCAGCACCACCTGTTGAACGATTTGCACCAAAACACTAACAGCACTAATTCATACCAAAGTATACTTGAATCTGAAGTTTGATGAAAATCCAAGCATTAGTTCTTGAGAGAGAGCTATTGCGGAAATCAAAAAAAATGCAGTTTAGCAGCGCCACCTGTTGAGCGATTTACACCAAATGTACAAAACTTCAATTCATGTGAATGATTAACTGATTCTGAAGTTTGGTGAAAATTATTGCATTAGTTCTTGAGATACAGCTATAATGGAAATTCTGAAAAGTGCAGCATAGCAGCACCACCTGTTGAACGATTTGCACCAAAACACTAACAGCACTAATTCATACCAAAGTATACTTGAATCTGAAGTTTGATGAAAATCCAAGCATTAGTTCTTGAGAGAGAGCTATTGCGGAAATCATAAAAAATGCAGTTTAGCAGGGCCACCTGTTGAGCGATTTACACCAAATGTACAAAACTTCAATTCATGTCAAGGATTAATTCAATCTGAAGTTTGATGAAAATCCGTGCATTAGCTCTGGAGATTGAGCTATTGCGGAAATCGTGAAAAAGGCTGCATAGCAGCACCATCTGTTGAGCGATTTACATCAAAAACTAATCAGTACCAATTTCTATCAGGGACTAACTGAATATAAATTTTTATTAAATTCCGTGCATTAGTTCTTGATAAGGCACCCACAAAATTTGTGTCATATATAGACAGACAGACTCACAGACAAGACATTTTCTAAAAACATGTTTTTCGGAATCTCTGACCCCTAAAACGTGTAAATCCGTCGAAACCCGAAAGTAGAAAATTTTCACAAATCCAATACTTTCTTCTTGTAAAGATAGAAAGTAAAAAAATTAAGTTAAAAGTAGAAGACATTTATATTCCAAAATTTGAAGCCACACCTGCCAACTTTAGAGGAAAAAAATAAAGGAGATCTAGAGACATTTTTTGGGGTTAGTTTGCAATTTAAACAATATAGATTAACACTCAATCATACTGATTGGTGAAGTAACTTTGCCAATCAGTATAATGAAGTTTAAATAATTGTATATGTAACTAAGTACCCATCGTTTACATGGAGTTCCATTACCTGCAGCTTATTCTGTCGAGCTGTCTACATATCAGATCAGATGTAATTGCCAATAAGGTTATCTGGTCCAAATATGCTGCTGGTTGCCAGCCCAGGTAGCTCAAATGATAGAGCATTAACAGTGTAAGTCAAAAGGCTTCGTGTCCTGTCTTGTGCATTTTTTTTTTTTGTTGTTCATTTAGAAAAACTGAATTTGCAATACACATTAAACCATTAACGCTGGGTGTGATCACATGAACATGATAAAAAAGTGTAGAAAAAACATCCGTAAATGGCACTAAACACCTTTTTCTTTAATGTGATATTTCAAAACAGGGTTGCCGGATTTTAGCCAGGCCGGTTTAAACCGGCCGACTTTTTTTTGGTTTAAACCACTTAAAAAAGGCTGGCTTTTATTAAAACAATTTTTTCTTTTATAAAAACTGTTCTTAAAACAAAATGTTATTAATTAGTAACTTTTAATTACTGTTGTCATTAAAATGTACATCAATTTAAAGTTGAACTGTCAAATAAATCGACAATTAAAATATAAGTGAATTGATAGTAGTGAATGATTATTAGAAATTTGTGCAATAAAAAACTTTTTAAAATAGCTCAAATGATTTTTACCAAATAAGATATATATTCAAAAAGTAATACACTATTGGTTTATAAAATAAGTTACCAATCATTTGGCTCAGTTTTTAAATAACGGTACACTTTTACCAATTTTTCTGCTTTTTCAGCATCTAAGCTGTTTCTGATCTTGTTTCAAACAAAACCATATGTTGAAAAAATTCTCTCAATAGATGCAGAACTTGGGGAGGCAGCTGTGTAGTTTAATAATATGATGGTAGATTTATGGGGGAACAAGAACAAAATATTCAGTCAGTATATAAGAAAAAACAAATTAAGGAAAAAGTATGTACCATTTAAAAAGATAAAATTAATATAAAAGTTATGCAAATTAATTATTAATTTATATTTTCTTATTTTTAAAGTGGAATGCTGCCTCATGAAAAAATTCTTTTCACATAAACAAGTAACTTATTCATATTACTAATGCATTCGTATATGCTAAGTGCCATTTTCCAAGTGCAGTACTTTATAGACAGTTTCATTTTGTATATTATTTATTTGACTATATTCTTACCCGTAACAACATGAAAATATCTTTACTAAGCAGAGAAAGTGCCGCTGAACTTATAAATAGTTTTTTTAAAAATCATATTGGCTACTTATGAGGCTTTTATGGTATATCAATTATTAATTGGCTATAAAAATGAACCTCTGAAACAAGATTTTAAATAAATTTCATAGCATTTTAGTTGTAATTTATAGAAAATAGCTATTGGTAAAGTAAATTAGCAATAACATATATAGTTGTTTAAAATAAATAGCAAGATATGCCCTGGAAAAAAAGCCAATAAAAGCCGGCGTTTTTCAAAAAAAGACAGGTTTTTTCCAATAAAAGCCGACTGGCCTGGCCTTTTGTAAAAAAGGCCGGCTTTTTTGAAGCCCTGCTTCAAAAAGATATTATTAATTTTTTTTTTTAAATCTCATTTAATCATATTTAAGGAATCACATTAATCAGTTTTATTCACATTAAATGATGCACAACACCCCTTCCTCCACCAGCATTAACGAGTTAACATGTAAGTTACAAAGAGAGAGTTTTAAAACAGAAACTTTATTTTATATGCTTTAACTTTCTGAACAAAAAAAATAAATAAATAAATAAAAAAAATAAATAAAAAATTATAAAGATATAACACATAAAAATATTTCCTTTAACACTAATCGCTTAATTCTCAGCACCAAGATTCGTCATTGCAAGCAGATATTATTATTATTATTTTTAAATAAATTTACACCGGATTATGTTCCATAACAGATTTAGCTTACAATAAAAATTCTTTGTAGAAATTTCAGTAAAATTTATGTTTTTCTTGTGACAATTTATGAAATATTATATGAAAATACTAGAAGTCTGCATGGGCCCGGACCTGTTTCAACAATAGCCCTAATTCAGATTTATTTCATTGGACTTGAGCTGGGAAAGGTCTAGCTACACTGCATTATTTCTGGACCAGGTTTTATATTTTCCTGAAGACCTGAGATGGGCCTAGACTATAACAGGAAAAACAGAAATGGAAAATTTGGGATGTGCCATATTTTTTTAATGAAACATTAACAACAATTTGCTATAGTTAAATTTAATTTGGTTTAATAAATTACAAGGACATTATTTTTTTATTTTCCTCTGAGTTTTAAGATTATGATATATGGATTTTACAATTTAACTAAATTTCCTTTACCTGTGATAATAAAAAAATAAATAAATAAATAAATAAATAAACAAAAAATAATTCTTATTGTAAGTATTATAATACAATTAAATATTAAAAAAAAAAGAAACAAGAACTAATAATTTTTCTACAAGTCTCCCCAATTTTGGGCTCTTATAGGCTATATTTAAAAACATTTTCTATGTTCTACCAATAAAATAGTAAAAATTCCACTTTTGTTGTACGACCAAAACATACTGAATTATGATACTTTGAATTTTCAGCCTTTCCTGGCACTAAAAATACTTTATTTTTTTAGTTTTAGTGTTAGAACGCCAAAAATTAACTGCCACAGGAATTACCTATTGGTAATGATAAAAAGACATAATTTTTTATACATTTTAACTGCTTACTAAAACACACTTTTAATTTTTCAAATTCAGAAATTGTTCTATTAAGTAGACCTGCGCTAGTCAATGAAATATAAATAGCTTATACACTCATTTAACCCACTGAATATGGTGACTATACTACACTGAATATATCGTTGAAACCATTGTTGGTTTCAATGTTAAAATTGGCAAGGAGTTAATATGAAATGTACATTCATATAAACTATTAAATGAAAGGCCCAGTGTTGCCCGGACATGTGATAATAACCTTAAATGAACCTCAAATTTGTATGATTTTATATCTTTAACTCAATTTTGTATAAATTTATATTTTTAAATGAAAAATATCGCAAAAAAAAAAAAAAAATATATTGAATTGAAAGTAGACTGTTTGTTTGTTTGGTTTTTTCTTTAGTCTAAATTTTCCCACATTTTATTTTGTAAAAAACTAGGGGGCTCCGCCCCCCTACGAGCTACGCTCGCCAACCCCCGTTCAGACACCGCAGACTCTAAAAGCATGCTAATTTTGATTGGCTTTAAAAAGATTTTAGAAGATTGAATTATAATTTCAAAAACAGCAGCGATCTCATTATAAATGGGTTTCTATTCATTTCACTTTGATTGGGGAATTTTAAGGCCAAATCAGCTGCTGTTAAAAGATACAATGGCTGTTTTCGTCTTTGATTAAATAAAATCAGCTAAACATTTCAAAATAATCTAATATAAAATGAATTAAGTAAACAGTCTTTGTCTCCTGGTATTTTTTAACAAAGCGAAAAGAAAGTTCTTTTAAATAAGAGATTTTAAATGTATCGTTTTTAACTTGGCATAATTTTCACCAAGCTTTTCTTTCTATTTTTAATATTCACGTGAAAATACTTTTGTTAGAAATGAAGTATTATTTGCGCTGTCCTAACAAAAATAGTTGAAAAGATCATATCAAAATATCAAATAAATGCAGGGGTGATTGTGACTCAGAGTGAAAAACCCTGAAAATTAATCGATACAAAGTGAAAAACCCTGAAAATTATCGATGCAAAATATACCAATATCAATTTACATAACAACTGATGCTGCAACAGCATGACATATTGCTGCTATTATTTGAAATATATAATTGCAGAAAAACATAATTTGGTAAACTTATGTTAATTTCACTGAAAGCTAAGTGACTTCATCAAATGGAGAGTGCAATTTATCTTGTTATATGCAAAATTCGAATTCTATATTCAGTAAATGAATTTATTCTAAGTACTCATGAAACAGGTTCAAATTATGTGTTAAGAGTTCTCTTAGTAGATTTAATGCAAGTCATATCTAGTTATTTGAAAACAGTAAAAAAATGTCAAAACCAATATAATTTTACTTCTAAGTGGCTAAGTATTAGAAAAAATCAAATAAAAATCTATTTTTAAAGCTTTACTCTTACACAAAGTAAATTTCTTTTTCCTGCTTTCTTCTTGGGTATTACACATTACAGATATGCAATTCTGGACATTTTTTTACTGAGATTGAGATGGGTAACACAATACCAGGGGTGATTCTGAGTAAAAAAAAAATATATATCTGAAATTCACAGCAACTTTTCTGAAAGGTTACAGAAGAGAGGGTGGGGAAAGAATTACTCCTGGTTCTAATTATGTGTTTTTTCAGCGATCCTTTCACGAAATTTGCGTTTTTTCCGCGATTTTTCGGCGAAATTTGCGTTTTTTAGCAATTCTTTAAAGAAATTCATGTTTTTTTTCCCGTGATCCTTTAACAAAATTAACACTTTTTCTGCGATCCTTTGACGATATTTCAGTTTTTCTAGAGATTTTGATGAAAATCGCGTTTTTTCCCGCGATCTTTTGACGAAATTCGCTTTTTTTCCGCGATTCTTTGAAGAAACTGTTTTTTTTTTCGTGATCCTTTAATGAAATTTGCGTTTTTCCCGCGATCTTTTGACGAAAATCTTGTTTTTTTTCGCGATCCTTTACAAAT
This sequence comes from Maratus speciosus, assembly GCA_963932465.1. Classification (NCBI taxonomy): domain Eukaryota; kingdom Metazoa; phylum Arthropoda; class Arachnida; order Araneae; family Salticidae; genus Maratus; species Maratus speciosus. The sequence continues at coordinate 667,059,886 of OZ010786.1, read as the reverse complement.
TTTGCACTTTTTTGCGATATTTTGACGAAATTTGTGTTTATTTCGCGATCATTAGAAGAAATTTCTTTTATTTCGAGATCATTAGACGAAATTTGTTTTATTTCGAGATTCTTTGAGATATTCGCGTTTTTTCCGCGATCTTTTGGTGAAATTTGCGGGATTTTTTCGCGATTATTAAAAGAAATTAGTTTTTTCGCGATCCTTTAACGAAGTTCGCGTTTTTCCAGGGATCCTTTGGAGATATTTCCGTCTTTCCCGCAATCCTTTGACGAAAATCGCGTTTTCCCCCGCAAACTTTTGACGAAAATCGCGTTTTTCCCCGCAATCTTTTGACGAAAATCGCGTTTTCCCCGCGATTCCGGGATGGGGAAAATTCTTCCCGGTTCTAATTATGTGTCCTTTCAACGGTCTTTTAAAGAAATTCGCGTTTTTTGTGCGATTCTTTAAAGAAATTAATGTTTTTTACGTGATCTTTTAACGAAATTTGCATTTTTCCAGCGATCCTTTGACGATATCCATTTTTCTGCGTTTCTTTGACGATATATCCTTTTTTCCCGCGATCTTTTGACGAAAATCGCGTTTTTCCCCGCGATGTTTTGACGAAAATCTTAGTTTTATCGCGATCCTTTGCGAAATTCGCGCTTTTTCGCGATCCTTTGACGAAATTTGTGTTTATTTCGAGATTTTTTGACGAAATTCACTTTTTTTCCCGCAATCCTTTGACGAAATTGTCGATTTTTTTCAGTGAACGATTGAGGAATTGATTTTTTTCGGCGACCATTTGTCGAAATTCGTGATATTTTTTAATGTCCGAATTTTCCGCTAAACGTAACGATCTCATAAACCCGGAAGGATCGACTGAAAAACCCGGAAATCCGGGCTACACCCGGAGCACAATCACCCCTGTAAATGTCTCGTGTAATTTTTAAATTTAAACTGTTTTGCAATATTATTTTTTGTTCATTTTACGTAATAAGTGTGATGTGATGTAATTTCTCCTATTTAAGACTTCTAACGCATGTTAATGAATTTATTGTTTTACGATATCCTTTCTCTTTTAAAATTCACGTGTAAATACAGTTTTTATGACGTAATTTTCTATTTCTAATTTGACAGTTTTTTTTTCTGTTTTATAATAATAGTCACATGTAAATAAATTTTTTATAGCAAACATTATTGTTTGCCCTGTTTATACGGGCAACAGTTAAATTAATACCATTTTCTAAAATATGTAAAAAATATATCTCAAAATGCTGAAGATTTGAATTTAAAATAGAAATAAATTTAAAAAATCAAAAAACCCGACTGCATAAAAAGCAAACTAATTAATTATTTATCATCAATGTGAAACTATTTTTATTATCACTTACCTATTTTTTTTTTACTTGTATTGATGACTTTTAAGCTGTGTTTAATTGTTACTTCCTATCTATAAACACTGTTTTGATTAGACCTATAGATGTTTATGAAGGTTAGAATTGCAGTAAGGCTAGATATCCTACCTACATAACTTCCAGGTTGTGTAATAATTAAACAGAGCTTCTGACTGTAAAATAGTCAATGAAACATCGTCTTCATTTTAAAAGACCTATCCAATGATATGCCACTCAATAGGGTGCGTAAAAAAAAATAAATTTCCATCTCTACCGCCATTTTGATTATATAAAAACAAAACCTAGCTTATAACCATCGGACGGTTAAGACGAATCGATAGAGACCTCATTCATTAAAATCTATCTAGCTGTTGGGATGTTTCGAGGGTATAAAGAAATCCACACACCCAGATATGCATGAAACACATAACCCTTCTTAGCAGTCGGGTAATAAAACCTCAAAAAATGAGTCAAATTAAAAAAAATAATGCAGTCTGCACACCAGGAAATTATAACTTATAAAATGATTAAATTCCAATGTATAGTTTTTGTTCCTATAAAACTTTTTTAATGGAATGATTTTGTCCAACTTTAGCATTAAATATCTCTTAAAATAATTCTTCGATTTGAAAACTGTCTGCATCTGCGTGTTTATCAAACATTTCTACCACCGATTTTCATATTTTTGTATGCAATATTTTTCTAAATATTAACGAAAAATCCTCCAGTCACAAAAAATTCAAAACCAGTGGCGGCGGTGACAGCGTTAGTTACTTTTTTTTAGAATAGAGAGATATTTCTACCCATCTGAATATTTCAAAATTTTTGTAGGTGATATAAATCTGATCTATTGAGATGCTCTAAAAAGATTGTGTTAAAATATGGATATGTAGTTAGTTTTAGTGTAGAAAAAATATTGTCTCCATGTTTGTTTTGTTTTCGCATTGGTTCCATTAGCATAACAAAATAAATAGTTATCGCCCGGATTATCAGAAATTTTAATTAATTATAAATATATAGCCATGCATAGAGGTCTGCATGGGCCGAATTTTCTTTGTCTGGATCTGGCCCGACATAGAAAAAAAAATTTGGTCTGGCATAAAAATTAAAAGTTTGGCTCGAGCCCGGCCTGGACTATACAAAAGAAAAAATATTTTCCCGGCATAAAATTAAAAAGTTTGGCTCGAGCCCAGTCCAATATAACAGCTAAAAGTTTGGCCTGAACTGAGTGAATTTCTATAAAACATTGATTTTTATGTCGATTTGGTAAAAAATTTGTCTCATATAAGGAGTTCTGACAAAAAATAGTTATCTTAGCTTTTTTTTTTTTTTTATATATATATATATATCTTCATTTTTGATCATTCATTTATCTTAATCTTCATTTATAAACTTCATTTTTATAGAAGTTTCGTAGGCTGTGATATATATATTTTTTAAATGAATCTCAACTTGTATGTAAATGTTTTAGTTATCATTACCATATTCCCCCGCATTAGCCTGCATGCCGGAAAAAAATCGAGGTTCACCAGCATGCCGGAAAATATGAGGTTTCGCTACTGGAGGAGGGGCGGCTGATTTATTTTGGTTTTTCTAATAACATTTTTAATTTTAAGGAAAAAAAATCATTACTTATTTTTCTCTCTGTCTCTCTCTCTCTATATATATATTTCTTTATATTTATGGGATTATTAGATTTTATTTATCGTACTATCTGAGCCATCCGGTGTTGTCCGGGCCCGTAATAATATTCTAAAATGAATCCGAAATTTGTACAGCAAAATTTCATAAAAAGACCCAATCTCGAACCGAACGAACCTCGAACCTTGCCCCCGATGCCTACAGTACCGTTAAGAAGGTGTGCTGTGCACGCACTGCAAAATCTTACAAAAAAAAAAAAAATAAATAAATAAATAAATAAATCTCAAATCTTTTAGTTCCACATTCCGCTACCAGGGGTGGACTATATTCTTAATAAATCTGTTTTTGAACGAAACTCCGTTAAACAACCTACCTGTAGATGTATTAGTCAAGGGGGTGGCGGACTTAAGCAATAATTTCATATATTTGTTGAAATTACTATTCGAAAATAGTGGTAGGTATGCTTTTGAAAATTTATATTATTTAAGTACTATTTATCCCAGGACTCTTTCAAAAATCCGCATCTAAAACGGTAGAAAACGGAACGGAATTAAATATTTGATCGCGCCCCCTAAAAAAAATTTATTAGCAATGTTTTAAGATATTTGTCGAAATTACTATCCTCGCTTTTGCCGGCTAATGCGGGGGAATACGGTAATATTGTTAATCCATATTCCATGTACTGGAGACTTAAAAATCTGATAAATGCTGTATAGTAAAATCTTCTAAGACGGTAGTAGACAAGTTTCCTTCTTAGCAGGTTGTAAGTGTACTATATATTCTTTTCTTATGTATTAGTATAGCATTAATTTTGCATTCATCAATAAATTTTTCAGTTTAAGACAGGATTCCGTCAAAGGCAGATCCTTTTTCAAACGTTTTAACGTTTTACTATATTTTAATTTAGCTATGTTTTAATAAGCCTAGAAATCTATTATTTAAAAAGAATAAATTTGAATGTTTAATTGTAGGATAATGGAGAATTACAAATGAATGCATCTTTTGCAAAAATTGTTGGGCCAGGCCAAATTTTACGTCTTTGAACAGATCAGGCTGCACCAAAAGAATGATTTTCATATGGGTTGGGTCAAAAACAAGACTGGAAATTTTGGCCTGTGAAAACTAGGAAGAATGAATCCAGTCCTGGCTTGATACGGAAAAAATAAGTTAGGCATGACCAAGCCATTCAGGAAAAAAGTTAGGGCCAATCTTTCAGAAGAAAGTATGGCCGGGTTGGACGTGGCCGAAAAGAGAGGAGACCAGGCCTGGCCCGTGCAGATCTCTGGCCAAGCCTCCTTTAAAATTTCGTGAAAAAATAATGCATATTAATAGTGAAAACTTTTGCCGAAGCTGGGAGAAACCGCACTGAAATCCCTCAGTTTTTACTATTTTTGTTAAAGTCTTCACACATTTTATTTTGTAAAAAATATTTCTACCTGCACAACAGTTTGCTTTTCACAGCTTGCAATGATATAAGTGAATTTTTGATTAAAACTATTAAAAAACACAAAATTGAAAAGCGGTTCATCACGTGCTTGTGATGCGTAAATGGGTTTGTAGGCATGGGTGAAATCTTTTCAGAGCTTGCAACGAAATACATGAATTTTTGATAAGAGTACCTTGTCATTTTTAATTAATATTTCAATTAACAAAATATCAAAATTCCGAGTCTCAGGTGCATTAGACACAAATTTTCAACTTTGTACATGATATAGATTTTCTAGCCATCACGCAAACACACAGCGAAATTTTATTTTATCAGTATAGATAATCTAAAACTTCAATGACTTACCATGTTTATTTTTTGATGCAGAAGAAACGGAACTAAGCATGGGAGAATTGGGTCTACTTGAATCTGGACTGTCATTGGCACCACGATTCATGCCTTGAGTTAACCATGATGAATATTTTTCTGTTTGGTCAACGATGAAATTTAAATGTGTGTCTAAAACTTTCTTTCTCTTTTCTTCTAACCATGTCTGCTGTTTATATTCTACAAGCTAAAGGAAAAAAAGTAAGATAATTAGCAAAGAACGCAGAAACAACAACAAAAAAAAAATAACTTAAAATAAAGCACAGAGTACACAATACAATGAGAGAGTAGGATAAAAGTAAACAAGATATTTCTTTAATTCAATATCTTGATTTCACTTGCAGAGGGGAAAAAAGGGAAAATTTGATGGGATTGTCACAATTCTTATTAATTAACATGACTTCTATCAATTTAAGAGATGTAATCTTTCACAGGAGAAAATCAGACTGGAGCAATTTATTAGAGGGAAAAAAAAGACAGTTTTAATAAACTAAAAGATCAATATTTACCTTTTCAATATTATTCCAAAATGTCTTTATTTCTCTTGCCATAAAACTGGCAATTTTACGCAAGCGCATCTGCTCTTCTTTTTCAGCTTTCTCTGCTTTTATTTCTTTTTCTTGGAAATATTTAGTTATCATTCTGGCACACTAAAATAAATAATGAAATATAAGTATATTTTTAAGAATACAGATAAGAAAATAATTAGATTTAAACTTTTTCATGAAAAAAAAAAAAAACTTTTTTTTCATTAATTATTTATAACGCTGTAATGAGTTAACCGACCTTTTTAGCAGCAGCTTTTTTCCACTTTCTTTCTTGGGCAAAATCTGTTGCTAACCAGACCATCTCTTCAAGCAAATAATCCCAGTGTGCTTTAATTCTAGGAACTTCTGCCACTTTTGGCAGTCTCTTCAAAGACCATAAGCCTTCTTTTCTTAAATCGCCAACCTTTTGCATCACATACGCTTCCTATTTGAATAAATATTTATTTTCTGACATGTATATCACAATTTTTCTAATAATATTTATGCAATAATGTAATGCAAAAAAACTTGCTAAAATGAGTTGCAAGGGAGTGATAAGAATAATTTGGCACTTTTCTGTTAGCCAGCACAAGTGATAAATAGCCGAATACTATTTCAATTGTTATTATCACTCGATCTAATTACATAAAAACAATGTTATTTTATTGATTTTTTTTTCATGTATTTTATCCACTTTTCTTTTTATTGCTATTTAAATTTTTAAAAACAAATTTTACACTTTCTTCTTGAATAATAACATTCTTATAACAGTTGATATCAGATTTTTAGGGCATACTTAAAAGTAAAATTTTAGTGTGTTAATGATCATATATACACTGTTCCAGATAGATACTATTTTAATGGATATTATTGATTCTTTGATGACAAATCAAAATTAATTTTTTCAGAACCCAACTTCATACAAAATTATCACAACATTAACATACATGCATATATGATGTCATAATTTCACAACATTTTCTATTGATCTCAAATATTGTCTGAAATACATTAGAAAAATTACAGTTAAAAAATGTTCTACAGATTTCTGTGAAAATGCAGAACTTTCATGCCTATGTATTACTATAGAAGTTCAATTCTTTCTGCAAAGATAATATTGCGCACTGTCACTAAAATGACAAAAACTGATACTGGCAAAATTCATAGCCAGCTAACAGAAAAGTATCAATAATGCTATTTCAGGCAGGTTTCTGTCAATTTTAAATGAAGTATTATATTCTTTTATTAAGACTATGAAAAGATCTGTTAAGGCAGAATTCTATGACAGACAGATTTCATTTTAATAAGTTTTACTGCATTATTGAAAAAAGGAAGAAAAGTATACTCAGGCATGAGATTGCAAAAAGATAAAAAAAGAGGAAAAGTGCGTGAAACGGGAAAATGAGAAATTATTTAAAATAGCACGCGTTTAAACACATGCTATTTTAAATTAGGTTATTTTATTCACAATAAAAGTGTTAATATTTTTGTTTAAATGCTGCTTTACTAAGATGGAGGGGGTCGGAAATTTATGCAAATAAGTAATTCTAAACTGAAAATTTCTATTTTAAGTTCGTAATTCTGATACAATGTTTTACAAAGCAATCTTAGGTAGTTGTCCAATTAAAATTTTAACATGCTTTTACTCAAAACATGAGTTAATAAACATGGCAAGATAATCTTTAACCTGTCACTCAACTGCAAAAAAAATCTGGTGAAAACATCTGGGGAAAAAAAAAAAAAAAACGAAAAATTTGCTGCACACAGGTGATGGAGAAAAATTTTGGCATTTCTTTGAAGAAATTTGCGTTTTCTCCGCGATTTTAAATGAAATTTCGTGTTTTTCCACAATCTTTTGGCGAAAATCGCGTTTTTTTCCGCGATCTTTTAACGAAATTCGAGTTTCTTCCGCGACTTTTTGATGAAATTCGTCATTTTACGCGATTCTTTGACAGAATTTGCGTTTTCCCCGCTATCCTTTGAACGAAATCCGCGTTTTTTCGCGATCTTTTGACGAAATACGCACTTATTACGCGATCATTCAACGAAATGCGCGCTTACTACGAGATCTTTTGACAAAATACGAGCGTATTACGCGATCTTTTGACGAAATATGCGCTTTTTACGCGATCTTTTGGCGAAATTTGCGTTTTTCCGCTAATTCGCCATTTTACGCGATTCTTTGACAGAATTTGCGTTTCCCCGCTATCCTTTGAATGAAATCCGCGTTTTTTCGCAAACTTTTGACGAAATACGCACTTATTATGCGATTTTTTGACGAAATACGCATATTTTTATGCAATCTTTTGACGAAATACGCGCTTTTTACGCGATCTTTTGACGAATCACGCGCTTTCTATGCGATCTTTTGACGAATCACGCGCTTTTTATGTGATCTTTTGACGAAATACGCGCTTTTTACGCAAACTTTTGATGAAATACGCGCTTTTTACGAAATTCGCGTTTTTCTCACGATCCTTTCATGAAATGGACGTTTTTCCTGCGGCTTTAACGAAATTCGCGATCTTTTGACTAAATTCGCGTTTTTCCATGATCTTTAGGCAAAATTCACTTTTGTTCGCGATCTTTAGACAAAATTGGTATTTTTTCCCGCTATCCTTTGACGGAGTTTACGTTTATTACGCAATCTTTCGATGAAATTTGAGTTTTTTTTTCGCGATCAACATTTTCAGATTGATCACAGATTTTTTTTAAATTTCGGAACAAATCACCCCAGCGAGAAACGGTAAAAAATCAGAAAAACGCGGATCCGCGGAAGAATCTCATGCCTGTATACTTTATTTTTTCAAATAATGGAATAACATAGAGATTATTTCGAAAGGGCAATATACATTCATTTTAATTCACACAGATATGTTTAACATACTGATTTTGAAAGAAAAGTTTGTTAATAAACATACCAAATCATTACAAGCAATCTCTATACTAAAATATATTTAACATGCTGATTTTGAAACAAAAGTTGGGACATTCCCACCAGAAGATTTGAGATTTTGTGCTTTCAATGGTCGAAATGTGCAATTCCCCCCCCCCCCCCCCCCCCAAAGAAATCTATAATGTACCCCACGGCGCAACAGAAATCCTGCTGGAGAAAAGTGTCTAAATTCAACACTGCTCCAAATCCCAGTAGAAGGAGTTATTGGTTTTGTCTATGACAGTAATTTAGTAGAGTAGCATGTTTCAATTTTCTTACATACATTATAAGCATAAAAATACATTTCAATTGTAATATAACCTAATAAGTAAATAGAAAAACTAATATTTTATGGAAAATTCGATAGTTATAAATGTGCTTCTTCAAAGTTGAAGTTAAGTCTAAACCTATTTAAAATTATATTGATTTTTTTTTTTTTTTTTTTGACTGAAGAATTTCACACTTGGAGAATTTTTTCTTGCAACTAACTGTTAAATTTTGTGATTTTTACATGAAGCCGATGGACAAATTTTCCATTTATTTTTCATGACTGACACAAGAATGTCGTGATCTTTTCTGCAACTGATGGGCGAATTTTGTAAATTTTTTCATGCGATCGATTAGTAAATTTTGTGATATGTTCTTGCGGCCAATTGGCGAATTTCACTTTATTTTCCCTGCGGCAAAATAATGAAATTTACGATTTTTTCCCTTCGAATGATTATGAAATTTCGTAATATTTTTCAGGATGATTTGCTACTTTTTCATTTTCACCTTGCAACAGTTAACCAAATTTACAATTTCCTCCATGTCCGTAACCTGCTGACAAATTTCAAGGTTTTTTTTTGTTTTGTTTTTTTGTAACAATTGGCAAAATGTAGTGATATTTTCCTGCGACCAATTGATGATTTTTGCGATTTTATTTTTGCAACTAACTGACAAATTTCACAAAGCAAAGGAATGAATTTTGTGACATTTTCCCACGATCAACTCACAATTTTCATGATTTTTCTTTGTGACCAACTGCCGAATTTTATAATTTCTTTTCATGAAAACGAACAAATTTCGAGATTCTTTCCTGTAACCCATTAATGAATTTCTTGAGAAATTTTGCAATATGTTCCCATCACATGTTATTTTCCCTGCGAAATTATAAAATTTGTGATATTTTTCCTGTGATCAAATGACAAATTCTATGATTTTTTCCTGCGACTGATTATCAAATTTCGCAAAATTTTCCTGCCCGATTGGTGAATTTCGTTTCTTTATCTTTTGTCAGATAGCACAAATTCACGTTTTGTTTTTAGTGTCTGACTGAAAAATTGGTATTTTTGACTGCGGCCAACTGACAAATTAAGAGATTTTTTACATGCAACAAATTGAATAATTTCGTGATATTTTTGCAGTGATCGAATAAATAAAGTTTAAGATTTTTCCCACAGCAACAAAGGGACACATTTTGCTATAGTTTTCTCTGTAAATTGGTGAACTTTCGTGGTTTCATTCTGAGACAGATTGGCGTGATTCACGATTTTTATGCCTGTTTCTGAGTGCTTTGCATTTTTTAGCCCTGACTGTCTGACGAATTTCTATATATATTTTTTTCATGTGACCAATTAACAATTTTTTCGATTGATTGACGAATTTTGAAATATTTTTCCTGTGACTAAATGATGAAATTTATGACTTTTTTCTTGCTGCAACATAGCGAAAATGGTAGATTGATGAGTAAGAAATAATCGAAAAAAGCTAGAAAAGAGACTAAATCCGAAAAATATAGACTAAAAGAGAGAAATGCAAAAAATTGCAAGATTGGTAACCCACTCCAAGGCATGGTTTTATAAATGAGGTATGAGTCTTGTACAATGAAGATAGATTTTTTAATTAAGTGTCATGTTTATTAATAATGGCATAATGTAATAACTATATATTATACATTATTTATTAATATATAAATAATTAATATACATTTTTTTGGTAGGTATTGTCTTTTTTTTTTTTACTTTCATATTAAAAAAGGGGGTTAAATTTGGCCTAAGTCATAGAACAAAATATATTTCTTTATAGATCAAATTTTCATCTTATTATGCATCCTCAAATTCAAATTACTATATAGTATAAAAGATTACCATTTATCAAAATAATATTGATTCTTGATATATAAGTTATTAAACAGATCATGGATGCATTAAAAGACAGCAAATAACAAAATCTAAATTTGCTATAAATCTTTTAAAACCTTAAAAATTAATTGGATATAAAAAGCAAAAAATTGGTCATTTTGTAGATTTCATGAAAAGATTCTCATATATCATAGATATCGTCAAAATGAAAAATGCAGTTGTGCCACCAGGAATGTAATACTATTAAAATGGATCAAGGGCTAAATGTTCTTTGATGCATAAATGAATGTCAAAATGAAATGCAAGATATAGTTATTTGAAGGTATGTGCTCGAGAATGGGGTGAACAAGGGAATCTCCAAAGTTACAGTGGAATTTTTAAATTTTTGAATAGCAACATCCACTTTCCCCCCAAATTCACCAGCACATCAAAAAGCCATAAATGACATTGGAATGGTACATGCAGTATAAAAAATGGCAACATAAGACACATACAAAGAACAGCATTATAAATAGCCAAAAGCAACAGAGATGAGAAGAAAAGAAAAAGTTTTACTGAGGTTAAAAGTTTTTTCACTCTGATCTATACAAATTTTCCACAAAAGACAATTTGCTTATAGCGTTCTACGATTGGTGCATATGTGCCTTGACTCTCTGTTGCTATTGGTTGTTGACAATGTTGCTCTGTGATAAACTACATGTACGATTCTAATTTTATGGTTTTTCAATGCATTGATCATTTTGGGATGAAGAAAAATGGGTGCTGCCAATCGAAACTTTTTCACTGTGATGTAACCAAAGCGTTTGTCACAAATGAGCAGAGGTGGGAAAATGTATTATTTTACTCGCCACTGGCGAGTGAATTTTCCGACAGGGCAAGTCAATTTTTAGGTAGTCTTTAAAAACTGCAAACTATAGAGATATGCAAAAACTTTTTTTTTAGTAGTTACTAGCTATATTTTTCAACTTTCCGAACTACTGTGATGTAAATATGGTACTAAATTATATTTTATATGAAACTTTCCATCTCTTGTTTATATTTCCTAATTTTACAGGGGAAAAAAATATGAAAATGAATCATAGTAATAAACTATTTTTGAGTTGCGTAAATTTTGTCATAAAAATGTTACTGGCTGGTGAAATAAATCCTTGGCTGGTAAGACTTTCTAGAAATTCTCCACCCTTGCAAATGAGCATATACTTTCAATTAACAATAACAATAATTAATATTCACTATACAATCATTTTACTTGGTTGAACAGTGCAGCAGCTAGAGATTCTTATATTGGCAAAATTTCTTTATGATTACTGTGTATAATGCTGAATATTATTCTTCATTTATACCATTAAATATTTTTATAGCTCTTGTGTGATCTAAAGAATCAACAGTGACTTTAGAATCTAAATTGCTTATTAAATGAAAAGTTTTGTTCTGTCTCAATCAATAGTTTAAAAAAGAGTTAACAAAATGAGCTGCATGGTACAAGAGAATAATATATTTTTTAACAACACTTATATTCTGATGATGCTTAAAAAAAAAAGGGTCAAAATATTTCTCTAACAGTTTTACATCGGAAAAATGCTTATCAGAAGTACAAACAGCAAATTTTGATGAAAATTAGCATTTTCTTTTAATAAAAGCAAAGCCATAGATATAATCTATTATCATAATGTTAAAAACGTCGACACATTAAAAAATTATGAAAGATTGGTCAGTTAAAATATTTTCCGTTATTATGTTGGTATATTAAAAAAAGAGAGGGGGGATGGGGTGGAGATGCGCATTTGGAAGTTTGCACCGATGTACTCATGATTGAAGTTAACAGCTCTAATTAGACATCAACGTAGGAAAATTCACCTCTATCTCCTGGAACTTGATTATCTAAAATGTTATTTCATGTAAAAATACACTTTTCAACTTAGATTATGAGAAAAAACAGCACAAATAATACATTTGATCCTGTATTATTTGTGTATATTGAAAAATTTATTCATTATGAGAAAAATAATTATGTAGATTATAATTGCATTAGGCAGTTATTACATCGAGAATTATAAGTCTATTTATTGATTATTCACACTTCTTTTTATTTACAATACTAGGGAGGTTCTGTCCCCAACAAGTTACAAATGCCAGACCCAACTCTAAAAATGTTAATTTGCCGTGTTTTAACTAAATGTAACACTATAAATACAGAAGCTCAATAGTCATTTGAAGATAAACATTTTAGGAAATGGACCCTGTGAGCAAAATAAGATTTTTTAATTTAATAAAATATTGTTTGCTGACTTTCTCCTTAAAATAAAAATACAGAAAAATCTAGTGAAAAGGATTAATCAATGTAAAAGTTTGTGGCAATCTGAAAAAGAAATTATGAATGGAGAATATATAATTTACATAGTTTTGTGATACCATCAACCAAAAAACTGTCGCCAAACTGTAAGATTAAATGTCAATGGATGATCTTAAATGTCACATTCACTTGACATTAAACATGTTACACATATTTGGTATGTCGTCAAGTCTTTTTAATTTGACCTTTTGTTTGTATTTTTACTTTCTTCTATCTTTACAAGAAAATGAGAATTCTTTACATTATCTTTTCATGAAAATTTTTGAATTCCAGTTTTCGACGGATACATACGTTTTAGGGGTCACAGAACCCAAAAAACATGTTTTTACAAAATGTCTGCCCGTGAGTATGTCTGTGAGTGACACAAATTTTGTGGGTGCTCTATCTCAAGAACTAATGAACGGAATTTAATAAAACTTGAGATTCAGTCAGTCCCTGATATAAACTGGTGTTGATTAGTTTTTGGTGTAAATCACCCTACAGGTGGCGCTGCTATGCTGCATTTTTCACGATTTCCGGAATACCTATATCTCAAAAACTAATGCACGGATTTTTATAAAACTCCAGATCTCGTTAGTCCTTGATATAATTTGGTGCTGATTACTTTTTTATGTAAATCTCCAAACCGGTGGTGCTGCTATGCGGCATTATTCATTATTATCGCAATAGCTCTATCACAAGAACTAATGCACAAATTTTCACCAAACTTCAGATTCAATTAGTCCCTGATATAAATTAGTGTTGTTTTGTTTTTAGTGTAAATCATCCAACAGGTGGCACTGCTAGGCTGCATTTATCACGATTTCCACAATAACTGTACCTCAAGGACTAATGCATGAATTTTCATCACACTTCAGATTCAGTTAGACCTTGATATAAATTTGTCCTGATTAGTTTTTGCAGTAAATCGACCAACAGGTGGCGCTGCTATGTAGATTTTTTTTCGATTTCCGTAATAGTTCAACCTCAAAAACTAATGCACAGATTTTCATCAAACTTCAGATTCAGCTACAACTTGACATAAGTTTTTGCTGATTAAATTTTTGTGTAAATCACCTAACCAATGGCACTGATATGCTTTATTTTTCAGGAAATATGAGATAGATGAAAGTTTGGGGATTGCCACATCTGACTAGTTATTAATGTTTTACTAATTTATTGGTTCTTTTGTTATTTAAAATTGCTGCAAATTTGGATTTATTATTATTATTATTTTTGTTTTGCTTCAAGCCTATATCTAATGTTTATATACATTTTATAGTTATATCCACCTATATTTTTGATTAAATAAAGAGTATTTGGTTCCTTACAATTTTCCATTATCGTTGATATTTATTATGTCCCTTAATAATTTCAATTATTACATTTAAAATATATGTTTGTTTATAGTTTAATAATTCTCCATTTAAATACATAAACTATTAGTATTCTTTTGCCCGAAATCATCTAAGTAAATCGAATATTATATTTGGTATGTCACTATACCATAAGTAAATGTCATCATTAAAGTAAACCTATTCTTTATTTTATTTTTAAATTTAAATTCATTAATTTTCCTACCTTAAAATTTTAGAATGGCAATATTCTTCCATTTGTATAATTTGGTCGATAAAATAATCAAGTAGTACTATTTTGTGTAATCCAAATTTCTAAAAATATTTTTCTGGAAGTTTCATTTTAAATATGACTACATTTTCACCAGTTGAAGTTTAAAGTTTGTGATTCATAAAATGAAAATACATGTGATGTGCTGAATATTGCATGACTTTCACATAAAGAACTTACAATAAATGCTAATGTATTGATATCAAAATATTTTTAATCTTGCTGAATTTCTTTTAAAAATACAGAAACAAAATGAAACAAAAAACCAATTATACTAAAATCCATCTATCATTATGAAATTGTACTGTATGGATCAATAAAAAAATAATTCAATGTTTTAAAACGCACAATTCGCTTAAGTATAACATAATATTCACCAATAATAACTGTCTTTTGCGCACAGTAATGTATTTATTTATTTTAAAGTTTTCTTTCATTTTCAATACTAGTGTGTAAATATATATATAGTTGAAAAAATATTATTTTGAATTGTTATTACCTAGATTTTTTTAAATTTTGGCAACAGTTAATAAAAAACAGCAATTTGAAAATTATGAATTATTTCTCTGTTCACATAACTGAATTTTGTATTAAAAAAGATTGGGAAAAAAATATTTAAAAAATGATTGGGCAAACATCA
This sequence comes from Maratus speciosus, assembly GCA_963932465.1. Taxonomy (NCBI): domain Eukaryota; kingdom Metazoa; phylum Arthropoda; class Arachnida; order Araneae; family Salticidae; genus Maratus; species Maratus speciosus. The sequence continues at coordinate 667,044,876 of OZ010786.1, read as the reverse complement.
CAACTTGGTCAAGTATCTGCTGCAAAAGATAGTTAAATTGCTATGTTTAAGTTTCTGATGCTATAACTAGTGTTCACATTTCTTTTAAAAAGGACCGGACGGATTTGGTGAAAAGGGCACTCGAGTAAAGGGGCACATTTTGTTAAGTGAAAAGACACTCTCATTGGATTATCATTTGTCAATTCTGAGGAGTGGGAATTTCAACTCTATTCAATTTGGTGAAAAGGGCACTTATATCGAGTAAAGGGGCACATTTTGTTAAGTGAAAAGACACTCTCATTGGATTATCATTTGTCAATTCTGAGGAGTGGGAATTTCAACTCTATACCTTTAATTAGTATTAAGTCCTAAATTTCCTGAAAGAATGGGAGGAGGCACACTCTGGATTCACTGGCATATATTATCAAGGTAAACTGAAATCGTGCTGTATTTTTAAGAATATCACAAAATAATCTCAACAAAAAGGGCAGGGTGCAACGACCTTTGAAAAACATTGAATAGGAACACTAGCTATAACAATTATATAATTGAACTATGTTGGTCAATTACAACATCGAATAGTATTTAAAACAATTCTTCAATTTGAATTAGTTTGTTTCAGCTTGTTAATCATTCATTAAAAAAAAAGACTACCAATTCTTTGATCAGATTTCTTTCTAAAGGGATGACCCACTTTTGTAAAAAAGGACCCAGCTTTTTGGAACCAAGGATTTCAAAAGCCTAGCGACATCACTGCCACCATGGAGAAGCAATGCACTGACTACCATGAATTTAGAACCATGAAAACTGAACAAAATCCAATTATAAAGGATTGTAACATTTAGTTTAAACTGAAAAATAGATGCTATATTTTTTTATAAAAATGATTATTCTGAATTAAAGAGATTCTTTCAACGATTTTTTTTTTTTTTGGTAGGTAATTATTACTTTGTTCAAATAAATATTGAATTAAAAATATTTTCTTTTCCTCAAAGACAATTCTACTCTTCACCAATTACAAATGTTTAGACTCCTAGAAAAATAAACATCAAGCCATGTATAAATGCCATAAGAATTTTAAGAGTTATATATATATTTTAATATTGCACTAACATTTGTTTGCTTTGCAAGAGATCCAAAACCTGATATTTATTCTTGTTGTGCCAGTGCTACAAAAAATTCGCTGATTTCGGGTTGAGAAGAATGCCAATTATTGGTAAAGATTCAAGAATGTCAATGGAAATTCAGAATTTCCAAAACAATATTTTGTGCAATTCCTACAGGTGGCAACTTGATTTTTTAGTTGTAGAAAAAAAGGCAGAAAAAGGGAAATAATGGGGATTATCAGATTTCATTCAAAACATTTTTATTAAATTTGAAAGAATATTTTAATATTGTTTTTAGTAAATAGATAACATTTAAGACTCCACACAAAACTCTAAAAGTTCTATAGTTTAGCAGGTAAAAAATGATACACTTTAAAAAAAAAAGCATTTTAATTCCTAAAGCTGAAATAATTTTAGGGTTCCATACTTAAAAAGCAGGGTAGTACTCGTCCTAGGTGATATTTCAGGATACATTTATCTGGCATACTAGTTTTTTCTGCAATCGTTTGCTGAAATTTGGAGATTTTTCCCCCCGAGATCGTTTGCCAAAATTCGAGATTTTTTTCCCGCGATTGTTTGCAGAAGTTCGAGATTCTTTTTCAGCAATCGTTTGCTGAAATTCAAGATTTCTTTCCCGCGATCGTTTGCTGGAATTCACGATCTTTTTCTCTCCCCACGATCGTTGGGCGAAATTTGCGACCTCTTGGCAAAATCACGATGTTTCGCAATTTTATTCCGTGATTGTTTGACAAAATCTGCAATTGTTTGATGAAATTCACTATTTTTTTCCATGACCGAATGATAAAATTTGTGACCCCTTGACAAAATTCGCGAGTTTTTGCACAATTGTTTGATGAAAGTCACGATTTTTGGCTCCAATTTGCAATTTTATTCATGGACTGTTTGATTAAATTCTCGGCGCACATCAACACAATTCCTTTTTATTTACGATTCTGCGTAAATCATTGATCGATTTTTAAAAAAGGAAAAAAGTGGAAATCTGCCAAAAAGCGGAAAATCTTTGTGAATTTCAGTAAATGATTGATGACATTCCCGATTTTTTTTAGAAATTGATTGAAAACTATCACAATTTTTATCGATGCCCGATTAACGAAATTCGTAATTTTCCTTCCTGTCCATCTGATAAATTCCCGATTTTTTTCTGAGACCACTTGATGAAAAATCCGGATCCCCTATGGACCTAAATTCCAAAATACTGATTTTGTGGAATATTGCAAAAATAAATGATTCGTGGAATTCTGCGGAAAATTCATGACTGTTAGTGTACATAGGGTGGAGTGAAAAAAATGAAAGTTGGAATTTTGATTTCGGATAGCAGCCAAAAGTTGCCTTTTAGTACCTCTAATAAACGTGCAAAATTTCATGAATTTTGAAAAACTCCTTCAGGGCTCTACCAGGTTCTTTATATTTTCAATGTTCTATACAATAGGTGCTTACCATACATGGTACATATACAGTGTTTTTTGGTGATCCCATTTAACATTTATAAATTTAAAATGATTTGTGTAACTTATTTTATAATTTTTAAACTTTAAGTCGTTATTTTAAAATATTTGAAACGTTTTATTGAGTTTTACAAATTGTTTGTTCTCACTTATAGAGTCAAAACTTGTGCGAGTGGAGGCAAACCGAAGTTTACCATTATTAGAAGTGCAGTCAGATGTCCCCTATTTGGTGCTTCTTCAAAACTAAATGAAGCTGTTTTGAAAACAATAGCAGACGTTATAAAATATTGTTTACATACAAGACAATAATTAAAGCACAGCAGGAATGGCGAAGATCCACCAAAGTCAGAGGTAATTAAAATCCTAAGAGAAAAGATCGAAGAAATTTGAAAAAAAAAACAAACTATTGCAATTTTCCAGAGGCATATTGATCAAATACTAGACAACAATTTTTCTGAATACCAGACACGTATTCGATTCACCTAGTCCAAAAGAAACGATAATTACATGAAGAAAGTTCAGGTTTACAAATCTGAAGCTGTAAGAAAACTTCTAGACATTTCGGCCTGCAAATGCAAACCAAGTCCTAAGTGTACATGCAAAAAATCAAAGAAGGTGCCTCTAAAAGAACAAGAGTTTCTTCTTTCCAAAAGCCAACAAGAAAGATGGTTATTGGCACGCTCGATAAAGCCAACACAAGTAAACTGAAACAAAGAGACGACATAAAAAAAAGTACTCGATGAGAGCTAGAAAGGCAAGTTTCAAGTCTGCAGCTAATCAGGACAGTACAGTTGTTATGCGTGGTTATGTTATGTTATGTTATGTTATGACAGTGGTGATAAAGAAAGAAGTAGTAGCACTTCTTCAGGGTGTGAAAAATTAATATCCATATCACAAGAATCTACTTTTAAGGAAGAGTCACAAAGACAAATGAGAACACATCTACTTACGTTTTCAAGGGTCTCAGATCAGTATCGGGTTTCAGATAGATGCGTGGCAGCAATAACTTCTGCAATTCTTCAAGATGTTGGAAATGTAACAGAAAACAATTCATCGCATATAATTGACAGATGCAAAGTACGCAAAGAACAAAAGAAAACTAGAGAATGTTTTAAAAAATGTGATCTAAAAGCTTTAGAAGCTGGAATCGAAAGTATATATTTTGACAAAAGAAAAGATAAAACACTATATCAAGAGAACTGGGGATAGATTACATCAAAGCTGGCATATTAGCCACCGCAAGGGACGATTAATCTTTGTTTAAAAAAATCTAATAGCACCATTATTTATCCCAGTGTTTACTGTTGATCCGTCACAACATATGGACATAAGTTTATCAAAGTTTAAGTTGTTTTCAGTGCAATATTTTAAAATGATTTCTGCAATATGCTTTTCTGATCCAGAAGATGGTATAATGTGTCCCAGATACAGTGAATTGGGCTCTTCAATCAGAGATACATGTTCTGCACTTATAGTTCTTCGATATAATCTATCTCCAATTCTCTTGATGTAGTTTTTTTTTTTTTTTTTTTTTTAATCTTTCCTTTCATCAAAATATATACTTTCGATTCCTGCTTCTAAAGTTTTCAGATCACTTTTTTTTAGCAAATGCTCTAGTTTTCTTTCGTTCTCTGCATACTTTGCATCTGTCAGTTATATGTGATGAATTGTTTTCTGTATAATGCCAACATCTTGCAGAATTGCAGAAGCTATTGCTGCCACGCATCTATCAGAAACCCAATACTGATCTGAGACCCTTGAAATCATAGGTAGATAGATGTGTTCTCATTTTTCTTTGTGACTCTTCCTTAAAAGTAGATTCTTGTGATACAGATGTTAATTCTTCACACCCTCATGAAGTTCTACTACTTCTATCTTCATCACTACTGTCTCAATACATAACAACTGTACTGTCCTGATTAACTGCAGACTTCAAACTTGCCTTTCTAGCCCTCATCGAGTTGTTTTTATGTCATCTCTTTGTTTCAATTTACTTGCTTTGGCTTTATCGAGCGTGCCAATAACCATCTTTCTTGTTGACCTTCGGTCAAGAAGAAATTCTTGTTCTTTTAGAGGCATATTCTTTGATTTTTCGCAGGTATACTTAGGAATTGGTTTGTATTCGCACGCCAAAATGTCTAGACGTTTACTTACAGCTTCAGCTTTGTAAAACTGAAGCTTCTTCATGTAAATATCATTTCTTTTGCATTAAGGGAATCGAATAAGTTACAGGCATTCAGAAAAATTGTTGTATAGTATTTGATCAACACGTCTCTGGGAAACTGCTGTAGTTGGTGCTTTTTTCCAATTTTTTTCGATCTTTTTTCTTAATTACCTCCAACTTTGGTGGATCTTTAACATTCCTGCTGTGCTTTAATTATTGTGTTGTATGTAAGTAAAGTAATATTTTATAACGTCTGCTATTGTTTTCAAAACTACTTCAGTTAGTTTTGAAGGAGCACCAAACTGGGAACATTCCACTGCACTTCTAGTAATGGTAAACTTCGGTTTGCCTATACCCGCACTCATTTTGACTCTAAACAAACAATTTGTAAAACTCAATAAAACGTTTCAAATATTTTAAAATAAAGACTTGCTTAAATACTATAAAAAAAGTTACATTAAACATTTAAAATGTTAAACGAGATTACTAAAAAACACTGTTAATGTACAATTTATGGTAAGAACCTACTGTGTGAAACAATGAAAATATAAAGATCCTAGTAGAGCCCTGAATGAGTTTTTCAAAATTCATGAAATTTTGCACATTTATTAGATGTATTAAAAGGCAACTTTTGGATGCTATATGAAATCAAAATTCCAACTTTTGTTTTTTTCACTCCACCCTTGTGTACATGACTGTAGTACAAAACTCGCTAAATTTCAGGAATTTCAGGACATGCTACCATATTTTAGGACATTTCAGGACTTTTTTCATTTTTTCGGATTTTCAGGACAAGTACAACCCCTAAAAAAGTAAAGATGGAATTATTATAAATTATCTCGTGTGTCTGTATATCAGAGCCATTTTTCTTGAAAACTACGGCACATAGAAAGTTCAAACTTGGCAGAGTTATAAAAGCTATTGCCCACCATATTTATAGATTAGCCATCAACAAATATTTTTAGAAAAAATTTAGGGGCTAATTAAAATACTTGAAAAAAAGAAAAAAAAAAAAAAATGGGGTACCGTTAGAAAGATCTAGTAGCAATGAACTCCTCGAAGTACCTATCGAAATAGGAAAGTCCAAGGATTGTTCATAATAATTAAAAAAAAAAAAAATCTGTTAGTAATCAATATATTAATAATTAAAAATCAATCAAGAAAAACATGGCACGGACCAATGCTGCATTGCAACTTTGCAACCTCCTTTTTTGAAGCATACTTTGAACAATGCTAAGTTTAAACTTGGTAATTTTTTTTTAATTGCAGTTAGTAATTAATATATTTATTGTATGGAACTTTTTGTGTGCGAGTAAAACTCACGCTTAATCGATTATTTTATACATGCGTCAAATTTCTCTACATGCTTTGGATTTACAAAAAAAAAAAAAAAAAAAAAAAAAAATTAGACTTTTTTTGACAAGTCATACCATTTACCTGTTAAAATTTTTTTTTGATATAATTTTTTCTAAATTTAAGGATAAAGATATTTTTTCCCCTTCGAAAATCAAAAGATCCTATGCAATGCAAATGCAACACATTGGGTATCATTTAGCTAGTATACATTTCAAATAACATGTTGCTTAAATTAGAAATTATTTCCCAAATTCACACAGTTCAAACAGATTTTTAACTTTTAATAATTTAGAAAATTAATGTACAATACACTCCCTCAAATCCACAAACGCCTAAAATATGCACATCTTTGCAAATGCAAACAATGAAACTTTCAGTTCAGATATAGCGGCAAAATTACAGAATTTTTTAGTTTTATATCATTCCACATGTATTTTGATATGTAATTCTCAATAATATGACTGAACTTGTGGTTTTCCATGAAGAAAGTATAAATTCATTTCTTAAAAAAAAAAAAAAAAAAAAAAAAAAAAAAAAAATGAAGATATTGCTGATATCACTTGTAATCACAATCGCTTTACCAAATATAAATATGTATTAATCAAGTTTTATTGGTTGTTTAGATTGGCTAAAACTGAAATAAAACTTCCCAACTTTATAATTTTGATGTGAATTAATGGGGTACCTTTATGAAGAAATTTTCATTGAACAACTCAAGGAAAATGTATCTCATCCTTATTATGCATATTTAATTATACATTATTAATTATTTACTTGACCTTTTATTTTAATAATTTAACAACTTTTTAAATTATCTTACATTTTATCATTCTAATTTATTACTTTACTTAATTATTTTAATATATTACAAGCATTCATTATAATTTTGATTGCATTATTAGATCCAAATTACTATTTAAAAAATGTAAACAAAACAATGACCAGAAATTTGCAAAATTCTAAAATACGTACAGCCTCCGTTCCCAAGATGTGCGGATTTGAGGGAGTCTATTGTTATTATTTAATTGTATATTATTTAATACAATTTACAATGTACTGAAATGATTTAGCGATACTTTAATCACTTATTAGCATTTCAATCGCTTTAAAGTTGAAATGCATAATTGATTAAAAGTAAACATACATTTTGAATACACAACAAGCACCCTAACACGTGTGCAAGTCATGTGAGAGAGATATAAGGTGTGTTGGCTAACAAATTGCGTTGCATTTTTGAGTCCTGCGTTGGGCCGTTTACCCACACCTGACCCGACCTGCAGTTCAGAGCTATATTTTTTCGTTTTGAGTCGGGTTGTCTCCTACTTTTATGCGGCGGTTCAGGTCGGGTTGAATTTTATTGTTTCGGGTTCAGGTTGACACGATTTTTTTTAATTTTTTTATCCGGTTAAAAATCTATATTCAAGAAGAGCTACATAGAGGACACTCTTAAAAAGCAAACACTTCTATTTAGCAAACACTTTTTCAATTCTTAACACTTATATATTTGTATGCTTGTACTTTTGAATAGTTGGCTTCTCCCAATCTACACATTCGAAGCCTGGGTATGTGGGCAAAAACTATTGCAAATACGGTACATGTGTTTTTGTGTATATCAAAAATGAAATGTTGGGACGTAATATTTTTAATATTCCAAGAGAAAAGTAAAAATGGTTCTTAACTATAGAGTAAAGAAAGAATAATTTATGAACACATTTCTTATATAGATTTTATTTCTCATGCAGTAAATAGAATATATACTCATTCATATTCACATATGTATTTATTGTCATCTGAAAGACAATTCTTCTTAAACTTTTTATCAAAATCCCAACATGCATAAAACCTAAGTATAACCCACAAGAATGATTCTATGATGAACCCGACCCACAGAAAGAAAATTACTGTCATCCCAACATGAAAAAAGAAAATTAGGGACAATGCAACACGACTCAGAGGTTTACTATATTTAAAGTTTAAAGAATATAAATTTGTCCATTTTCCTATGTAAAAGATAAAATTCGTATTAGAGGCACATGTAGATTAATTTTCATAATTGCATTAAAATGTGATTTTCTTTCCTTTCATTTCGGGTTGCCACAAATTATTTTGTTGGATTTCGGATAGTAAAAATTTCTTTTATTGGATTGACTTAAAATGGAATTTTTGGGTTTGGGTCAGGTACAACCCGACCCTTGCAGGACTATAGTTGAATTTACTATATTTAAAATAAAATATTTAAAATTGTTATGGAATGCTTAAAATAATATCGGACACAAGATTAGTCACAGAGGATTATAGTTTGCTTTTTAAAAAACATTGAAGGTCATAAAAGCAAAATTACAAATAAATATACAGAATTTTCAGATTGTGGCTAGGTTGATTTTAATAATTTGTTAATCTGTCATAAATATATTTTTGTTTTGGATTCTTATATCCTTTTTCAACATAGTTTTCATTAGAAAAATGTTTTTTTTTTTTTTTTTTTTTTTTTTTTTTTTATTGTTAGACTGCAAAAGACTGACTGTATTGTACATTTTGTTAGGATGTAAAAGACTTTCCATTAAAGCATCTTAAATTATAGCATATTCATAATACATTACTAGTCAACAAATTGTTAAAATATTCAAGTAGGAAGTAAAAAAATAAATACTACCTACATTTTTAATTAATTTTTATTGAATCAAAATGTTCTCAAATTTCTACAATTCTCCTTGCACACTTTAATTATAAAAAACACCTTGCACATTTTTTTTTTTTTTTTTTAACTTGCATTGTAAGATAATGTTAACAATTTAAAAACAAATATTTAACAGTCTAAGCCCCTGAAATTAATTTAAATTTTCTTTCCCTGATTGCTACTAAATTACTTAATCCTTTCATTTTAGATATTTCTGTAAATATATTCTTTATTCTATAACATTTCTAAATTTATAAAAAATATTCATTTATTTTTACTATAATATAATAAATAAGACAAAAAATAAATATTCCTTTAATAATCAAGAAGCAAACTTTAAATTTTATGTGCTGGAATGGGGTGAAAGCAGATATTGTAGGGAGGTAGATATTAGATAATCATTTTTTTACAACAAAAAGTAACAAACAGAACACAGAACGGTACATTCTAAAAACATTAAAGAATTTTAAAGATTTTACAATTTGCGTGCTGAGAGGTGGGTGAGGAAAAATCAAATGGTGAAAGTGAAAATACTGAGGAGTAATGTATTTCTGAAAAACTCATGCTCGAAGTCTGCTGTTCACAGCTTGTGATATTAGCCTTCTTACAAAATGGACTGTTTTCAGTCATAATAGATTTCCAGACATAAGTGTCATTCTCGATCAAAATCGAAAACAAAACTAAATCTATAATAGTAAAGATTGAAGTTTTCTATGTGTCTGTGTGCTGAAGAGATTACTGCGCATAGAACTACAAGACTTGGCAGGAAGGTAGCTGTATGTCTAGAGTTATGCATATCGAATATAATTTTTGGATTTTTTTAAATGTAATTTTTAGCCTTTTTTCATATTTTACAGTGATTTTGATGCATTTGTAAAAAAAGGAATGTGGTTTAAATTTTTTTAGCCGAATGTAGTAAATTTTGTCCTCTTAAAAGTAAAATTTATTTGGAATTTGTGCAGTGATTTTCTGGTATTTGAAACAAGAATATGTTTTCAAACTTTTATCCCTAATGTAGTAAATTTTGTCTTTCCACGATTGCATACTATGGTTTGAATTGTAAGCGATTTCTTCTTTTTTGAATTCCACAATGATGTTTTTCCCCATTTGTGAATAAATTCCAGATACAATGTTTTAGCCTACTATAGTACATTTTGTCTTCTCTGATTTTCTGCAGTGACTTTTCCACATTAGTAATTGGAATACAGGTCCAATTTTGTAGCTCAATTTAGTAAATACTCTTTTCAATACAGCTTAGTCGGAATTCGAACAGTAATTTTTTAATTTTTTGACATTTGTAAAAGGATCCCAGTTTCAATCTTTTTACACAACTAATTAAATTTTGTCCCCTTTGCAATAAAATTTATTTGAAATTTGTACAGTTATTTTTGAATTTGTTGCAAATTATTTTATGAAATAATTTTTTTTTTTCAATTTTGTGGCAATTTTTAACATTTGGTTTCAAACTTCTAGCCTAATGCAGTAACATTTTGTCCCCTGTAATTTTTGTATTTTTAAGGTTTTTGATTGGGTATTTTAATTGTATGGTGATTTTTGGACATCCATGAAAGAATTACAGTTACAATGTTTTAGCCCAATATAGTAAATCTTGTCAACTGCTATATATGAACTTTTTGTGAATTTTATAGTTTTTTGGTGATTTTTCCACATTAGAAAATTTTTTTTCAGTCACAGAAAGGGGACTAAGGAGACCAAAATACATAAAACTTTTAAGGGGGAAAAGGGGACCATTTGGGAACCCTGCAAGAATAATGCTGGGTCAGAAGATGAGATTCTCACCTTTTTTAATAATTCTGTTGAAAAATCATTAATGGATAAAATTTAATTAATTATTATTTAATTAATGGATGGCATTAATGGATAAAACTTTGAAAACTAACTCTCATTAACACAAAGAACTTGTTTATTCGAAATATAAACATAGGTTAAAAATGCATAACAATTTAAACAAAAATTACTTGACCCCAGCTTCTCCACCAAAAGATAACTTTTCTTAAATAAAACATTTTAGTTCATTATATACTTCAATTTCTGCTGCTTTATTTCTATTATCATATTTTTATTTACCATATAGGATATATACCTTACCATATATCTTAATGCACCCAACTTCGCATCTTGTGTTGTATAACTCTTTCAAGCCTAATCTTAAGTATCTCTCATACACTAGTAACTCAATATTAGCAAATTTTAAATAATTTTAGGCAGCTGAAATTACTTAGTAGAGTTTGGGCTCTTTCTAGTTTAAAATTCACACTACAGACTTCATGTAAATTAATGAAGGAAAAAAAATTAATTTCAAGTACCTTTTAAAATTACTTGTGAATAATTTTCTCAAAATGGGAGGGGGGGGGGGGGGTGTTAAGAGGGTGTTATAAGCAAAAAGTCATAATATTTTATTTTATTTATTATTACTATTATTGATGAGGAAAATAAATTTCAGGTTAGGCTTTTGCTATCTTGTACAAATGATGGTAAGTATTAAACAAGTATTGTGCTTATTTTACTTACTATTACACACACAGATCAATTTTTAAGATGAACTACAAACAGAAATGAAATTACACAGAATTAAACGAAACAGCAATTTTACCTTTATTATATTAAATTTTATTCAGCTTAATTTTTACAAAACTAACCAGGACAAATTTATAACACTTTTTAAATTTAGTTACCTAACAATTTATGATTTAATGGACAATTGTGATATTACATAAAATCTATGAGTAATTCAGTAAATGCAATTTGATCACAATTTAATTTATATCGTTCATTATGACACCTCTATTAATGAGATCTTCATCTGGAATTTCCTTAAAAACATGAACTATACAACATCGCAAGATAACAAATCTTTTTTCATTATTTTTTTATTCTTTTTCATTCTATCATAATTTTATATACGAGGGCTATTCAGAAAGTAACTTACATTTATGAATATTAAAGGAAACATTTTAGCATCTTCATCGTTAATGCTGAACTATGGGAAAAAGACAATGACAATTTTCACTTGTTCCTACACATGAAGACCTGGCTCGAAACACAACATACTGATGATGAGGAGGAACTGCATGCAGGCACTTTTGCATGGTGTAAGTGTCAGGCAGGAAAAATCTATGCCGACGGAATTAACAAGCTTGTACAGTGTTATGATAAACCTTTTAATTTATAAGACAATTATATTGAGAAGTAGCTGAAACAATGTGGCTTTCAAATGTAAGTAATAAAAAAAATGGTTCCCTTCATTTTTTAAAATTATTATTCATAGACGTAAGTTACTTTCTAATTAGCCCTCAGCAATTTAGAAATAAATTTATTTGAAATAATTAGCCTAATTTTGAAATGGAATGCACACTGTTCATTTAATAATTTAGAATTTCGTTACTACATATAAGTCTTCATTGTGCCTTACAAATACACAAATTTTACAAGTATCTTGAATATCTAAAACATAAGAGGAGAGAGAAGAAAGTTTTAATAAGATAACTAAACATTCTAAGAAAAGCACCTGTTTGGCTCTTTCAACAATTTCCTCTTGAGATCCAATTTGAGAATCATAAACAGAGGATATAGGACTTTGTTTAATTAGCTGTTTCTGTGTGACCATCGATGGGCGGCAGTTTTTAGATGGAGAGCCGGAACTGTCCATTGGTCTACTTGGCGAAGAGAACACACGAGAAGATGGCGACTGAGGATGACTAGAAGAGGCATTACTCGATTTAGACAGTTGTACTTGTTCTCCTGGGAAACCTGGGACATAAAACAATTATAATCGTGAACTTTTTGTATAAATATAAGAACAGATATCATAGACACACCACAATTGGTAGGGCTTTTTTTGTTTGTTTATTTGGCGAGAAAACCCAGTTTTCGAATACCTGTTAGGCCTAGCATGTGAGAACATCAAGCTAGTTTATTTTATTATAAAACAAAGACAATTTTTACTATATTATAAACACAGAAATGATTTTATTACAAAACTCATACAATGTTTAATTTATTATAAAACCATACACTGTCAACAATATAAACTGAATTGGCTATTAAAACCAGACAGCTTTGAAAAATACATTATATGCACTAGATCGTCTACTAGGTTGCGATATGAAGCAAAATCTTGGCAAAATCGGCAGATTGTCACTCCAGGTTTAAGGAAAAAAAAAATAGCTATTTTGGCACCAAAAAGTAAATCTGTGACATCTATATCTAATTATAATGAAGAATGGAACATGATTTTTACATTAGTTCAATCAATACTATTGTACTCATAAGGTTAGGTACAAAACACTAGAAGCTATTTTTGTATCAACCAAGTCTTTTTATTGTCCCCTTTTTAAAAATAAAAATGACTTAATATGCATTCATATTGTAATATCAGTATTAACAAAATATATACTGTTATGGATTACAGAAGAAAAAACTTTTTCTGTCATTACAAACTCTAATGAAATAAAAAACCTGAACATTTATGTTTTGGATTAAATTTCTTCTATCACGGTTAAGCAGAGAGAGGATTTAGGAATTTAGGTACCAATACGAATGGAGAAAATAATTAAATGATAAAACTGTTGTAAGGAACCAGTAACTCTGTTACAGAGGCTCTCTAGTGGTTTGAAGGTAAACATGGTGTAAGGCGTAACTCTAGTCTAGTGGCACTCTAATTGTCCGCGGTGCATTTTTAATTAGGAGTTCGCTGTTCCGCGAGTTAGCGGTAATCATATGCAAATTTATTTGCTCAGTCTGCCAGAGTATAAACAGGGGGACGAAAATATGCTAAGCGGTCAGTCAGTGGTTAGTTAGTGAGGGAGTGCAGTTAGACGTTGAAGAGAGTGTGAGTTGGCATAAGTAGTTTTGGTGTGGAGAAACTGCCTGTATGGCTGGAGCTTAGCCTCGGAACAAGAACAGATTTAAAGCGAGATGAAATCTAGATGTGGATTTGAAATTAACCCTGCTGTCGCAGCTTAAGCACGCTCCGGAGAAATGAAATTACATGAGTTAACTTTTGACTTTATATTTAAGATTGTTTTATTGCTATCATGGAGTGAGGACGAAATTTATGAGATCTTGTCTGCCAACCCCTTGCTGAATAAAAGCTCTATATTTAAAGCCTATAAGACTCCTCATGAACTCCCACCACAAGAAATACGCCACAAATGGCACCCAACTCGGTTTCAAACCCTGACCATCTTATAAGTATGCCACAAATGGCACCCAATTCATCAAATAACACCCAACGAGATTCCAAACCACGTCCATATTATATTGAAGCTACAGATAGATAGCTATGTTTTTGAACAAAATGACATTTTCTATGACCAGTTTACTAAGTCTGGTGAGATTGTGTCGCGTGTATATTTTACAGGAGAAGAAAATGTTCAGGACTTTGTACAGCAGCTAGAGGATTACATAAGTTATAATAATATACCTAGTAAAAACAAATATCTAGTACTGAAAAGTTTACTTAAGAATAAAGCTTTTCTATGGTTAGAAAATATAGGTAGATTTTTAGTGAAAGATGATACTAAATGATATGAGGAAACTGTATTTGAGCTCCAAAAAGCGTTTTGAGAGGTTAACGAGAAAAGTGTGTTACAATACAACATGAGTTTTATTGTTACCAGCAAGCCCGGTAGCAGAAAGTTCGAGACGCACGACGTGCGTCGCAGATTTATTTTGGACCTTGCAGATAAATTTGCCAACTTGAAAAAAAAAAAGCATTTCCTTAAAAAAAAAAAAAAAGTACGAAAATTCTGACAAAAAAATATCGCGAATTCGACAAATGGCCGCCGAAAAATATCAATTTCGGCAATCGTTCGCATAAAAAATCGGTAATTTATAGCCAAAGAATCACTATAAAAATGCGAATTTCGTCAAAAGAGACCGGAAAAAAAACATGAATCTCGTCCCAGGGTTGTAGAATAAATGCAAATTTCTGTCAAAGGATCGTGGAAAAAAAACACGAATTTCATCAAAGGATCGCGGAAAGAATGCGAATTTAGTAAAAGGATCGCGGAAAGAACGTGAATTTAGACAAACGATTGTGGGAAAAACGCAAATTTAGTGAAACGATCGCAAAAAAAACGCAAATTTATGTATCGCGAGCAAAGGCAAATTTATGTCAAAGGATTGCGGAAAGAAAAAGGAATTTCGTCAGAAGATCTCGAAAAGCATAAATTTCTGCCAAAAGATCGCTGTACGAACTTGAATTTTATCCAAAAATCCCCCCAAAAACGTGGATTTCGTTACAGAGGCGCAAGAAAAACGCAAATTTCTGTCACAAAATCGCGGAAGAAACTTGAATTTCATCAAAGGATCGAGGAAAAAACACGAATTTAGTGAGACAATCATGGAAAAAATGCAAATTTCTGTAAAACGATCGCGGAAAAATGCAAATTTTTGTAAAGCGATCGTGAAAAAACGCAAATTTTTATAAAACAATCGCGAAAAAACGCAAATTTTTGTAAAACGATGGCGAAAAAAAAACGCAAATTTCTTTAAAACGATCGCGAAAAAATGCAAATTTCTGTCAAGAGATCACGAAAAACGCAGATTACTATCAAAGGATTGCGAAAAAAAGAAAATTTGTCAAAAGATCGGAATTAAATTTGCAGAATTTCGTCAAAAAAATCACAAAAAGTGCAGATTTCTGCCAAAGGATCGCTGTAAAAACGCGAATTTCTGTCACAGAATCGCAGAAAAAACACGAAGTTCGTCAAAGAATCGAGGAAAAAACGCGAAGTTCGTAAAAGATCGCGAAAAAACAAGGAATTTCCTCATAAGATCGCAAAAAACAGCAGATTTCGTCAAAAGATCGCAAAAAACGGCAAATTTCGCCAAAAGATTGAGATAAACGGCATATTTCGTCAAAAGATCGCGAAAAACCGAAATTTCATCAAAAGTGCGCAAGAAAAACTCATAATTAGTGCCGGTAGTGGATTTTCGTCCCCTGCCCATCCACCTGTTGTAATCTTTCGGAAATTTTGATGTGAATTTCAGTTTTTTACTCAGAATCACCCCTGGTATTAATCAGTAAGAACGCTGTTTATTTTAACACTCATAATGTTTGTAACTCAGAAGAAAATGTAACACGCTACTCCCGCAGACAATTTTCATCCCACTACATTGCTGTCGCAGACACAACCATAATTTTCTGCTACTGGGCCAGCAAGATAATTTTGAAAGTGCATCTAAATTCTATTTGCATAAACTAGATTTAAGGAATAAATTAGGACTAGACTTATCATTTGATGAACTGTTAGACATTATTGTGCCCCTTTTTACTGTGCAGATTCAAGACTATATTGAGTTGCAAGCCCGTAACTGTTCAGCAGAATTATATCAACTTTTATTGAAATATGAATCTCATCGCGGCTTGGACGATTGGGGAGTGCGTAGCCCTCAAGTGAGAACCTATTGCAATAACACATTTCAGAATGAGAATGTTGGTCGTAATTTCAGAGGGGCAGACATGAAATACATAATACGTATAGAAGTGGTGGTGTTCCAACAGTTACGGTCGTAATATGTATAATCCAGGTAATAGAGTTAATGGAAATGATAGAAATGATAATTGGAAGAGGAATTTAGGAAGTAATAGTAGTTTTGTTCAAAGAGGGGGAGTTTGTGATAGGGATGTTCCTGCTCCACGAGTAAGGCAAGTGATGAAGAATGAAAACGATTTGGATAGAGCGATAGCGCAAAGGCAAGCTAGTGAAAATTTAGAAGGTATACAGACACGAGTTAAGCTTAAAAACGTTTGGTTAATTTAGTATTACATTTAACCCGATAAAGCTAGATGAGTTGTTAATTATATTAAATGGTATTGGATACAGGAGCAGAGCGCTGTTTTATCTCTTATGATCGCTATAGAAAGTATTTTCGATTTAAAAAAATTAAAGTTTTCAAAGTTATCTGTTCTGCTCAAGGGTCAGTTTGTGTGAATAAAGGTACAGTAGAATTGGAAGTACAGGTTTGTGCAGTAAAAACGTGTCGGCAGTTTTGTGTTATTGATGGTCTAGAATCGCATGGCATAATGGGAATAAATTATATGAGAGATAGAGGAATTATTTTAGATTTCTTTAAGCAATCTTTGGTTGTAAATAATAAGGAAAATGAATGCAAGAAAATGTCGATACCACTAGTGGTTGATTCAGAAGAGTCTGGTGTGGGGGGAAGTTGTAAAGAAGGCGCCTGAAGATAATATAGTTATTGCACATAGAGCAGGCAAGGAAAACGTGGTAGCAGATGCGTTGTCTCAAAATCCGCAGGAGTGTGTTGAAGTTGTGGAAAAAGTAGAACTTTGCGGTTTATCATCTTTAATAGTAAATTCAGGAAAGCAGTTAATAAAAGAGGAAAAGAGGAGAGGAGTTTAAGCAATCTTTGGTTAAGTGTGGGGAAGTGTTGTCAGTTAATCCAGGGTTAACGAGAGAGCAGTTAATAAAAGAGAAAAAGGGGGAGTTTAAGCAATTTTTGGTTGAAATTGGTGAAGTATTTTCAAAAATACCAGGGTTAACACAGTTATCTAACATGGCGGAACGTGTTAATAGAACTTTAATCTGGATGATATCGTTGTATGTTGGTACCATTCAAATTGGGACAGATTTCTGCAACACTTCGCTTATGCACTGTTCACAGCAGTTCATGAATTAACTGGGAAAATGCCTGCTGAGTTATTTATAGGTAGAAAAATTATAACTCCGCTTCAAAGATTAGTGATGGTGTCTGATGCCGAAAGTCAGTTCATGTGTAAGGACATTGATAAGTTAGTGAAGGAGGCACAAATTCAGATGGGAAAAGCTCAGAAAAAACAAGCTCTATATTATAATATGCGTAGAAGGTTATAAGTTAAAGTTGGTGATTTTGTTTTGTTGGAAAAGCATTGGTTGAGTACTAGGCGACAGAAAAGAGTAGCTAAATTTGGTCCTAAGTTTGTTGGTCCGTTTGAAGTATTGGAAGTGCGAAACAATAATCTGGTGATAAGGATGGATGGAAAAAGGATGACAGTAAACCTCGATCAGATGAGAGTGTATAAGTTTAGGGAAAATGGTAGTGGTGGTTCTCACTTGTCGAGTGGTGTTTCGCAAAGCTCCCAGTCAAGCGAGTCCAGTGATTCTCAGTTATCTGTGCCTAACAAAAAGTCAAAGCCTCATGGTAAATTACATGGAAATAGAGCTAAGAACCAAAGCGTTCATAATACAACGATAAGGCAATATGGACAAAAAAAAAAATCAAACAACGAGATTGTAAATCATTACGTTCAGAATCGGGCCATTTATGTGAAAAGAAACCCAGAATTACAAGTAAATGTTCTAAGAGCTATGAACGCTCGGACAATTCGACATTGATACTATCCAAACCCATAAATAATTCAAGAAGGGAAAATAAAAGCCAAAGTGCTCATAATGTGAACGTTTGCCTAGGAACTATAAGCGCTCAGACAATTCGGCATCGATACTATCGAATCCCACAAATAACAAATCTTTTTGCAACCCACGAATTCAATACAAACGTGCAAAAACTAATTATTATAGTGACTCTCCCCCACAGCTAAGAAAAGGCGAAAAGCAGGAAAGAAACATGGCTTGCCCTCATCTATGACATCAGGAGCACCTAGAAATATAGGTCAAAATTGGGAAATTTCAATAGTGGCCACTGGCCAGTAGGACTAATTTTTTAAGTGGCCACTTTCTTTAAACTAGCGGCCACTTTTTTATTTCAAAATGCTAAACAGTAAAATTTCTATAAGTATTAATCTAAAACTGAGTAGCCCAAATGAATATGTTAATATAAATATATTGGAACCAAAAAAAGTAGAATCCTTGATGAAATGAAAGAAAATTTTATTATCTCCTTGTAAAAAAGTTGCCGGAAGGTGGCCACTGGTAGACAATTTTTTACTAGCGGCTTTTTTTTCTTTACTGGCCCTGTGGCCGGGGGCTAGTGCTAATTTTGACCTTTACCTAGAAAACAGAGAAATCATACGACACACGAGTCAGGAGCCTACTCATCAATACAATACTTCTAACCGGCCAAGATCTAGTCATCGAGTGGACCCAACAATGGTTCCCTGACATCGATACCGAACGCATCTTCAGGTCAAGCAACCGACAGTGACTTCACCTTTCAGCTCTGACGAGGAATGAGCATTTGTCCAAGGATTCTGGAATAAAGATAGGAAGCATTCATTCAGCATGAAGCCAGCAAGCTCAGAGTCAAGTCTATAAATCAGGTGATGAAGTTTTTTTACTTTATTGTTTTTTAAATGAATGTGCATTTATGATGTAAGAATGGGAAGGAACCTAAGAAAAAGTTTAAAATATTCCAAATGTCGATTTATAAAGCATGTTAACTCTTCAATTAAATATGGAAGAAAAAACTGCAAATTTTTATGAAATGAAAGCTTTCACTAAGTTTCGGTTTTGGATCATTCAGCGTTCCGGTTTTTAGAGCGTTCCGGATATCGGGATGCCGGATAATAGGTCCTATACTGTATTCCTTTTCCTTTTTTAATCTTGATCCTACCCCCTCCCACACACACACCTATTTATCATGGTTTAGTCAAAAGCAGGAAGGAGGAGAGCAAGAGTAAGAAAGCTAGCTCTGAAAAAGTATAGAAGAAATATGTATAAAACAAGTTCATATACCAAGTGACCAGGGTTGTTTCTTCCAAAGTGGAAAAAACCACGAAAAAATAAGTTTCTTCCAAGTGGTAGAAATGGAAGAAACTGTATAATAAATGTCTTCTTATAACCTTAGTTAAATTAATTCCGTTAGATCTATACAAATTTAAATAATTATATATGCTAAATTAATAATTACATCACATTTTTAGCCAAGATCACACACACCACACACGTCTAAAGCTTTTCAACCATTGGCTACATGAAGAAAAGAAATTTTATTCAAAATACACAAAATCAATTAAAAATTATCCATTTCAATTTAACAAGCATATTTTAAAATTATTTAAACTTGTAGTAAGTATATAGCATATTTACCAGTGGTAGAACGAAACTCATTTAAATAAAAGACTGCTTTTAATTTACAATAATTACTCTTAAAAAATTTCATTATTAAAATCCTCATTTTCCTTAGCAGTAATATAGCAGTCCTAATTTTTTTTAGCAGTAGGATTCTGCAATCAGTTTCACAACTTAGAATGGATGAATGCAAAAGATGAAAAAAATTCTTTCAAGTCCTATAGCACTTCAGGGGAGTTTAAAGAATTTCGACATACCCATAGACATTTTTAGAATATTATTTTTTTAAAATCAGCATTCAGATATGATGCTATATGCTAGTATAAATAATTATTAAATTGTTTATTTACTGTGTATCCATATACATATATATCCAATTTTTGTCATGTGATAACTCTCATATTTATAAACCGAATTGGATGAAATTAATTGTATGCTTAGTACATACCAATGTTTCGACCGAGTTCGTTGGCCAGCTTCATCCGCCATTTTGTTTCAAAATGGCAGCCATTTAATTTTTTTTTTTTTTTTTTTTTTTTTTTTTTTTTTTTTTTTTTTTTAAATCTAAAACGCGGTGCAAATAAATTAAAAACTGAAAAATATTATTTTCTTAAGAGTTTGACCTTAATACAAGGATTCCAGAGCATATTTTGTTTTGCTTTATCTTAAAAAATGGCTGAGGTATAGTAGTTTGAATTTCTAGGGTGGCTGACAATTTTGCTTCATCCGCCATCTTGTTTGAAAATGGCGGCCATTGGTTATAGAACAGTATTTAATGCATCTCCATACCTATAAAGGGGTTACCATAGGGGGGGGGAGGGAGCCTGCTCTGTCAGCAAATGCCGCCAAAGTTGTTCCCAACTTGACGATATATCGCCAAATTTGGTGACCAAAATTAGTCACCAAAACTGACGGCAATATCTCTAATATTTCACTAAATTCCCACAGACTTCCACAGTAAACCAACAGGGTTTACTTGCTTACAGAAAATCAACAAATTGAGATATTTTAATGAAACAAAAACTAATATTAGCTTAAGGGATTATAGTAATTATATTTAAGGGAGTCCAAGAAAATTAAATTATGAATAAAAGTAACACGATACAATGTTTAGCATGCTTTCCCAAACATACATTTTAAGGGAGACCAAACTGGTCGCCAAGGGCGGCTAGTAGCTTACTAATTTGGCGCAATACTTATTCAAATTCAGTATTGACAAATATTCTCTAATTGAGTTCGTGGCATTTTAGCTTCTTAAAATTTGAGTAAAATTAGCTTCGAGTAAAACATGCAAAATTTTAAAACCAAGAAATATGAAAGCTACTTCTTCCCCCGGTACTGGCAGAAAGGACTTTTTCTGTTGGTTTCTTCCACTGTCCTGGAAGAAACCCAGCCCTGCAGGTGACCATAATAAAACTGACATTTATGAGTGTTCTGCAGTACAATTTAATTGTGAGAGCGGAATCAAATTTTCTAGGATAATTAAACAAGTTGGGGAAATGAAGGACTCAGCAAAAAATGCAACATACACCTCCTAGTGGTAACTGATGAAACTACAGTCTGTTTTCACAGAATCTTTTTGTCCCTGTCTTGTTTAATCATCTGACAAAATTTGGCTCCATTCTGGCAATTAGACTGCTCTACAGAACATGCTGAGTACCATGAGTTTAATTATGGTCATACTGTATATTAAATTAATTGAAAACTTTCTTTAAAACAAAATGTTTATTTCTAAGTTCATTTCATATGAATAACTATAGTTTTTGCAAGTCAACTTCCCTGTTAAAGAATTATTTATTAGTACTTAATGTAACAATTTCAATTTTCTCCTTTTTGAAAAGACAAACAAATAATACATCAGATGAGTGACAATTAGAAACATTGCTATGAAACAGAATCACATTAGAATACAATTATTTTTCATGTTAATAAGAATTTCTTGTACTGAAATTTCAGCATGTTTTAAGCAAAACCAAACCACTTGTTTTTTTTTTTTTTTTTTTTTTTTTTTTTTAGCAGCATATATTTTTAGGGGGAATTCTTGTTTGGATTATTTTCCTGGCAATAATTATCTTGATATCTATTATTCACGCTACTACATTTTTGGGAAATTTTCAAAAGAAAAGGTGGCTATTAGCTGACATTTTTTTTTTTTTTTTTTTTTTTTTTTTGTAAAGAATGCGTGGTGTGGTTTTAACAAAAAAGGAGCAAGTTTTCTCCAAAAAATATAGAAATAAACAATTCTTAAAAGTTATTTGCATACTGAAAATTTTTTTTTTCCCATCAGTTTTTAAAATAATTTGTCTTTTAATAATGAAATTACTATAAAAATCTAACACAAACTTAGCATTAAAACAATATGTTAAAAAACAGATCTTATACTTACCAGATGCAGTGTTTGAAATTGCATACCACCTCGACAGACACTCTGTAATAACTTTCACATCATCATACGAGTCAAACTTATTAGCTCTCAAATATTCTAGAAGCTCTGTGGGAAGTTTTTTCTTCCAAACAAGGTGGTCCATGATGTTACCACCACTCTTTAAAAAAAAGTACTCAGCTTGTTGGTGATAATACTTACATTTCAGTAACCGTAACTTTTTTGTAAAATGGTCCATTATTTTTTTTCTTTTGCTAATGTCCTTAGTTATAAGCGGTTTATCTAGTTTCATTTTTTTCGATTTTGGACTGCCTGGAATGCTAGGAATTCTTCCATCAGAAGATGATATTAGGCCCGACAGTAACTTATTCACAAGAGCAAACCGAGACACTATATCCGTGACAGTATTTACAGAAGATAAAGTATCTGATCGACTGGAAGCCACAGAAGCTAATCTCTTGGTACCAGTTCTTATTTGTGTGTGAGCAGGCGTAGTCAATATAGCTTTATGGGGTAATCCAGTACCCTGTAAATGCTTTCCTTGTGTTGATATTACAACCTTTTGCATGTTGCAACTTGAAGATAATGCAGAAACAGCAGCACTAGCTAAACTATATGAATGGACCTTAGTTACATCACTAGAGGGAACTAAGCCAGATGCAGATTCTAGGACCATGAACTGCGGAGATGAACCACTTGCTCCAGTAGAGGGTGACAAACGCAAAAAAACATCAGACATGCCACTGTTTAATACAATCCGTTGAGGCATGGAGGTCTGAGGAACCGACTGAGCAAGAATGGTCCCACCAGCAGTCCGCTGATTACTTGTAACAACATTTGCAATAGTCCCAATAGTTTGGGCTTGCTGATGTGTACCAGAACTTACAGTTACAGTTTGTCGCTCTAGGGAGTGGAGAGCAGAAGTAGTGGTCACTGCCACTAATATATGGGCTAAATCTTGTGAGGATGTAACAACACATCTTGGATTAACAGATATTGGTGAGTCCGATACAACAGTAGAATTAGTACCTAAAATATAATAAAAATTAATTTTAAAACATTACAATCAAATAATTAAAAAAGATAATCAGTAATTAAAAAGAAAAGATATGCCTAAAAATGGTACTTTTATAAATCACACCAATAGCAGCTCTATTTTTCGGATGAATAAATTAAAAACAAAACTTTGATAATGAAATATTTTGATTTATGGAATCATTTATTATTTCTTCTATTATTTATTTTTATTTTTTACTTTAAATGAAACGAGTGCAATACATGTATTTTAAATATGTGTATTTCAAATGAAATGAATGTAATGTGAATAATGGAAAGGGAAATAATATTTGCCGATTTATCACCTGTGCCCAATAGAACAGAAATAGAACAACACATTTAAAATCTAAGTTTCATACAATAAAATTATTGGCTAGAGTAGACATTTCGGTGCCAAACAAATCCCTCATCAATACAACTTTCAAACAAGACAAAAAGTTTTTTTTTTTTTTTTAAATAAAAGATCAGAAATGTAGATCAGAGCAGGACTACATAATCAGACTTAGAACTCTAGTTTGCATTTCATTGAAAATTGTACTGATGAGAGGCTGATCCAGGACCCAAAATATCCACTTTAGCCTATGGTTTTATTATGTTGTTTTATTTCTTATTAATAATAATAATAAAAAAAAAATCAACTCAGACATAAATATGCTTAATCATTTGAATGTATTTATGTTTATAGCATGAGATAACATGCCCACAGTAACACGAATCTTTAATTACAACGAATGCTCATTAATTTGAACTTGCAGAGACAAAGAAAAAAGCCTAAATTACTGATTTCAAAAAGGAAATGATTTTTCATGCTGTCACTAAACAAAATATACTTTTCTAACATTAAAAAACAACTTTTCTATAGCTTGAATTTTTTAAAATATAGTAAGTTATAAAACACATACTAATCTTAAAATGTCAAAAATATCTTTATGAGTAGAAAGAAAAATTTGAAGAAACAAATATATAATGAACTAAAAATTTTAATGATGGGAGAAAAAAAAAAAAAAAAAAAAGATGTGATTTTATTTTGATTAAAAAATGTAGATATAACACATTACAAGAATCTTTTTATTTTGAATAAACTTTTTATAGTGTCTTTATAATTTTAGCCAAATGTACTTCTATTACAACACAATTTCTTTGTTACGATAATCTGAGTACATATCGTAAACAAAATTGAAAAGATTCCTTCATTAGAAGCATTAAGCAAATGTGAAATTATAAAATGGAGAAATTGTTTCAGATAGAAAATGAAAAACTTACTAACACATTTTTTCAATTAGCATACAGTTTAAAAATACACATAAGTATAAAAATTACTAAAGAGACATGGAAACGAAGAAACAGATCTATTCTAATTTTTTTTTATAAAAAAAGAGAGTTACATACACCAGAATTAGCACAACTCTTAATATTAAAAGACTATTTTCTTTATTAATGTAGTCATGAAGACTACCACACTAATTTTAAACCACATTCTTGCTTAAAAATATCTAATTTACATCTGATAATATATTGTAGCAGACAATTTTGATTTGGAAAAAAAAAAAATTCTTTAAAAAAACCTTGCTGAAATTTATGGCTATTTTTATGAACAATTTCACAGTACTTTTCTTCTTATTTTTTTTTTTTAAATTATTTATTTTAGAAATAAATAAGACATAAGAAAGTGAATAACATACAAAAGTCCGGGCCTAAACTTACAGTATTTTTCTTTAAAATCATTATTTTATAAATTAATTTGGTAATCAATGTCACTACTGTTCCCAAGATAGTTACTTACTTTATAATTCAGGATTTTAATTTTTAAAAAAATTTAAAGAAGATATTTATCTTTTTTTTTCAACTGTCTTTTTATAAATATACTGTTGGATATTTTATCTGCAATAAATTTAAATGTTTCAAGTTTTAAGAATAAGGGAAAGGAGTGAAATTTATAGGGACAGAAGTGACATACTCTTTAAAATATTCAGTTTAAACATTTTAACAATTATAAATTATTATTCAACATCCATATATTTTTCCAAAATTGGATTAATCCTTTAAAAATAACTAACTAAAAGATAATTGGTAGATAAATAGATGAATTTATTCGGGCAATTTTACTGAGAAAAAACAGTGATTAGGTACAAGAAATTTTTTTTATTCAATTCCTACTATTAGTTCACACTCTCCCTATATATATCTTCAAATTTTCAATCGTTAATAAAATACTTATTTTTCATCCAATCAAGTTCAAATACATTTTTTTTTAGCTTGTAGTGGATGACACTTGATGGTAATACAGTTTTTCAAATATTAATTCATTTATTAAATAATCAAACTTAAACTTACACTATGTGCAAAACTACTTAAAAGATGAGACAATATTTAAAAAGATGTTAAATTACTTTAATACCTTAGTACTTTCAACTATAAAAACATAGCATAGATGCCCAAATTGTAAATACTGTATCAGGAGTAAACTAGTAAAATTTCAGGAGTTTTGGACACTCATCAGGAGTAAAATAGTCACGTTTCAGGAGTCATTTCAAGAGTTGCGCATAATTTTTTTTATATATAATTTTATATAAAAATATAAAATATTTTTTAGGTACTTTATGAATCCTCACTCCCTGGCAGCTTATCCATACAAACATAATTTAAATACTAATTTACTTTTACTTTTTATGTAATTAATATTTTTTGTAATAAAGAGATTTCTTTCCACAAACAATTGACAAAATTCGCGATTTTTCGCTGCGACTGACTGACGAAAATCGCGATCTTTTGCCGCGAATGAGTGACGAAATTCGCGTTTTTTGGCGCAACTGACGATTTCACGTTTTTTGCAACGCACTGAATGATTGACAAAATTCGCGATGTTGATCAACGACTGATTGCCGAATTCCAGGATATTTTTCCTCAACTGATTAACGAAATTCGCTATCTTTTGTCATGGCTGACAGCCGAAAAGTGCGTTTTTGCAGAGCACGATTTTTATCAACGACCGATTGATGAATTTCACGATTATTTGCAGCGACTACTGATTGACAAAATTTGCAACTTCTTCATATACCGGTTAAAGAAATTCACGATTTTCTGCCGTGAGCGACTGCCGAAATTCGTGGTTTTATCGACTGATAGACAAGTTTTGCAATATATTTCAATGACCGATTGGAGAAATTCGCGAATTTTTGCCGCGATAGATCAAAAAAAATTCATAATTTTTTTTTGCCGCGAATTTCCGTATTTTCTACCTTATTACCGTACTACCGTATTTTAACCTACATTTCCGGAGATCCTGGCATCTATGACATAGTCTTTGTGAGAGAAATATAAGAAATACAATTGTTATTAACGTCTAATTTTCAAAATTCACGTAGATGGTGACAAAAGGAGTGAAAGCAGAAGTCCATTTCTAGATCTGAAAAACATTGGGAAAATAAAACATGGATATAGGGAAGTGGAATACTACTCATTTTATGATTCTTTAAGAAAACTGAGCCAAATTCTGGGTATGTTGTAGGATAAAACGTCATTACAAACAGAATTTCTTTATTAATAATTTTTATTGATTCGCGGATTATTAAATCGTGATAAATCTTTGAGGGATATATAATTTTTGCGTCTTCGAAATTAACTTGTATATTCTGCTTAAGTCTTGACAGGGCTGTTGTAGATCGGTTATAATTTAAATCTCTCAAATGTTCTTTAATACAAACTTTAAGTTTACGCGAAGTCATTCCTTTAATACAAATTTTAAGTTTACGCGAAGTCATTCCTATGTATTCGAGATAGATATTTTCTGTTTTCAGTGGAATTATACATACAGTAAAACCCGTTTAAGAAGTTTTCCCTTATATTTTCGATTCCCATTTATCTCTTATTCTTACAATGTTAAAATAACTTTGTTTAAGAAAAATAGTTCGAAACTCTTTCCCGCTTAAAAAGTTTTATTTTTTCCTTCCACTTTTACTTTCAAAGCGCGTTTATATTGTCTTTTTGATTATTATTTTATTTTCTGTGCCGGAAATATCTTTCTTTATATTCTTCCCTATTCAAAAAGGTCAATGTTTAGGACTAATAGCAGTTGTGGTCACCTCTATTTCATCTTAAAATCTGTTTCAGTTAAACTAACAAGTTTGATGGAAATGGAATGTGGATAGAGGATGGGTCCCTCGTCACTGTAACAATAGTGACTGATAAGGAGAAAAGGGACCTACCAAGGGGCAGTTCTTTCAGTTCAATAGTTACTTTCGCTTATAACAGATTCTCCCCTACCCTCGAATGAACCAAAGCTGTGCTTGGTTCATTCATTTCGCAGTTTTTAAGTCAGTGTAAAGTCATCAAAGCTTTCTCGATAGAAAATACACGAACGAAAAATTCTGGTTTTTTTCCTCAAAAAATGTCGGACAACGCAATAAAAGAAAAAGTTTGTCAATTGAAAACAAAATCAAAATTTTGAAAGAAATTGATAGTAACTCAAAAATAACAAGAGTTGAAATTGCAAAGAAGTTGAACGTACCAGTGACTACTCTGAATGGAATTGTAGCAAAACGAGATCTCATTTGCAAACTGTTCTGAAAAATTAAAAAGGTGAAAACGGGAAAATATGAAGTTATGGAAGAAAAGTTATTGATTTGGTTCAAACAACCCAGAATCCGACAATATTCCTATAAGCGGACATATTCTTAGAGAGAATGCTGAGGAAATTCCCCAAAAAAATGGAGATTGAATTTACTCCTTCAAATGGATGGATTGATAGGATGAAGAAAAGAGCTGGATTGAATTATAATTCTATAAAAGGCAAGAGTAAAAGTGTCGATCCACAAGAAATAGAAGAGTGGAAGAAAATCTTACCAGGTTTGATATCCGGCTATTATCATAAACCCGTATTTATGCAAGGATATCCCAGGTTCGAGGAAAACCACGAAAACTCCAAACAGTTAGGCCGACGAGCGCGATTGGGTTCGAACCCAGCACCTCCCGTCTACCAGCTTTGAGAGTAGAACCTCTCAGCCACTGGTGTGGCAGCTACAAAAAGGACCAGAAACCTTACGGCGTTTTATCGAAAGTGTCGAAAATGTGCTGAAGAAGTTTTCAAAAGCTTAAGACAATTAGACTATTATCAATTAAAAATTGCCAAAAAAAAAAAAACTATAACTGTTTTTTTTTTGGAAAAACATATCAAATGGTTCTTAAAGAGAAATTTCTTGTCTTGGATTAAATAAAAAGTTTCTAAGGTAATTATATATTTTTACTTCATTAGCTAATTTTTTAAGTTTGCAAACTAATTTAAATTTCTTAAGAAAAACTCAATTTTATAGAAAGTACTCTGTGTATTATTGTACTATTTTTCCGTTTAAGAAGTTTTCTCCTTCCATTCCCTTGGGAAATTTCTTAAGCGGGTTTCACTGTACTCCAGAAACTTCATCTTTCAGGATCGGACCTATTTTGGCACTAATTAGATTTTTCAGTTTTGCTGGAGGAGTGGCGATTAAGTTTACGCCAAAGCGAAAAAGTGCATGTCTGAGTTTTTTGAAAAGTCCTGGTATGTACTTCATCTTGCAATATCTCATATTACTCCGTGGATTTTTTTGTATTTTTATATGGTTCTTCTGTGAGTTGATTAGCTTATTAATAATGCATATTGGGAAACCATTCTCAACTGCAATGTTTCTAATGGTATTTAATTCATTTTCAAGGTGATTAATAGAGCAAACACTAAACGCTCGTCTTATATAAAAGTTGAACGGAGCAAGTTTGTAGTTAAAAGGTGATGTACTTTCAAAAGGAATGGTGCTGTTAGCAGGGTTGGACGGTATTTACCGTCTGATGGTTTTTACTGGTTATTACCATGGTTTTTACCGTGGTTTTTACCACCTTTGAAAAACTTATGTGAGTTTGACTGTTTTTTGTCACTTTTATGAAAATTTATCTTTCAATTTTTCATTTTCCCAGGGATGACAGTTTTCCGGGTATTTTATACCACTATTTCCATTCAACAATATTCACCTAATTTAATTTCTGATTAGGTAATTAAAAGAATTATATGGAAATAGCGGTTTTTAAGGAATATAAAAAGCCCGGAAGACATTCATCCATGTTTACTAGCTACAAGAATTCAAAATTTAAAAGATATTATTGCACATTTATCATTATTAAAACCTAATGCTTATTATAACTATCATTATAAGAATGCACATTACAATATTTATTATATTTATCTTAATGGAGACTAGTTTACTAATTTTTACTGAAAGGAAATAGAAAATTATAAGTACACTTTTATCATATTTTAAAAACCTTAATCATTTTAATAAAAACCAAATGCTTACAAATATTAATTATCACATAATATAGTTTGTACAAATGTTAGTACACAGTTTACCAGTCTATACCCTTGAAGCCTTTTAGCATTTTATGAAAAGCTTTGTAGCTTTCTGTACACCCTAGTCTATTTCTTAATTTACTGTGGATATGTGAAAAGTTCGAAAAAATTAGCTCTATGGATGAAGAACTATAAGGTATGGAGTGGAGATTAATCATTAAATGTATGAATTCAGGATTCATTTCTTTGTTATTTAGTGCTTTCCACCGAACTTTGGCTTTTACATCTTTTGTTTTAAAGAAGCTTCTTGGAAATGGTGGTCCTTCAACTTCATATGTCAAGAGGAGTGAAAGAGAATTTGGCATGAAATCTATGAGCCATTCCCTTTCCATTTCCTTTTGTGTTTCACTTAATAGATCGTGATTTTTGTGCATTGGATCTGTCATAAATGCTAAAAGGTGAAAGGGCTCTAAAGCCAAATCCTTTTGCTTTTTAAAAAGAGCTTTATATGGAATTAATTCAGAACAATGCACTAATTTCAGCCATTCAGAACAAGCATCTGCTGTGACAAATATATAAGGCTTTGGCTACTTGTAGCTGTTGAAATAGATCCTTCACTTGTTTAAATAAATTAGTCATTCACTAATTTTTGAATTCTAATATCAATCAATACTATCTTTTTCATGATTTTCCAAATGTCAAGCAATGCAGGACTATTCTTAATAAATGCGTAGGGTTTAATCTAGGAAAAAGGGATTTTTAGCTTTTTGGCTAATTGAGGCCAATAACTTTTAGCCAAATAAAAATAGCTTTAGCCAAGGAAAAAAAAAGTTTTATTTATACAAAATTTCTATATACATGAGCATTATTTTTAGTTATACAATATACACACAAATACATCACTCTGTAAGATTGACCCTTCGAGATTTGGCTGTATACCACACAGCAAATGCTTTTTTTTTTTTTTTTAATGGAAATTCTTTTTAAAATTCCCCTTCCAAATTAATCATCATTAAGTTACTTAAATTCTTGATTGTCCGTTTGTTTCTCAAGTCAGTTTTTGTTATATTCATGAGACTGAATCCCCCCTTCGCAGTCTGCTGTTGACAACAAAAGTGATGCTACAAATTCATACAAAGAAGTCACATTGGGAAACATGTTAGTAATGCCATTTTCATGAAAAAAAAAATACAATAAGCTAGTTTCATTTCTTTACGCGTTGTAGTCAGAACCCGCATAAATTCAAGTCTGAAAAGTTTATACGACATGCATCTGGTACATTGGTGATTCAAAGCTAGTGCACATCATATACCATGCTTATACAATCTGCGATTTTCGTTTTCGCCATATGCTGGAGTCGTGTCTGATGCAAATGACGTTGCATTGTTTGAAGACGCTTGCATAGAGAGCACGAGACACATTTTAAGTGTTGCCGCAGCGAGGTTTACGAAAATGCGGAACAACAAAATGGGATTGATGTAGCCTATTTCTTTGGCTGTAGCTATTTGGCTAATTCACTAAATGCTTTGGGGGCAAAAAGCACTTCCAGTTAGCTTTTTGGCTATTTGGCTAGCTCTAGATTAAACCCTAAATGCGAGATACATTCTATATGGTTATTCCATCATACTTCGATTGGCAACTGGTGTTTCACTTATCACATGATGATTTCGGAAATACTTTTGTATATCAACATGTTTAGTAATGGATATTGGAACTTTATTTTCTGCCAGTAAGTTCATCCAATGTGCTGTACATCCATAAACAATCATATTAGAGTACAAGTGAAATGGAAACCCTGCTTTGCGAAGCCGATACTGAACATCTGTATTTCTATTTATAGATGGGGAATAGAAAATATGGTAAAATTTATATGATTAAAGCACTGTATCAGCAGCTTTAGAGAATTAATTCTGTATTTCCCATCTCTTTATATATATACATATGCATCAGTTACATGAAAATACAGCTTCAATCAATAGTATTTCAATATGGTTTAATGACTAGTAGAGTTTATTGTATCCTTAGGTTTTTACCATGTCCTGGTAAAAACTACTTTTTACCGGTAAAAAGCCAACCCTGGCTGTTAGACTTATTTACTTTTCTGGACTGTGTGCTCAATTGTTAAATTTGATAAATTTTTAATTAACATTTCGTCAAGAAATGACAACTCGTTATTATTTTCTATTTCGATGGTAAATTTTATTTTACGGTCCATATTATTTATTTTGTTAAGAAATGCGTACAATTCAGATAAACCATGATCCCATTCTATGAAAATGTCGTCCACATAATGATACCATACTGACGGAGTTAAAACGTTGTCTGTCAAAATTCTTTCTTCAAATGGGCGTAATTTGAATTTGGATAAAGCATTTGAGATGGGGGAACCCATTGGTGCTTTTTTAGTCTGCTTATAAATCCTCTTACTAAAAATGAAAATATTATTTCCAGTTACTAGGTTAAGTCCAGATTTTACGGTGGTCTTCATTTCTGAGTTTAATGATGGCTCATTATCAATAAAGTTATTCATGTGTAATTTTACTTCGTCAACGTCAATTGATGGGAAAAGTGAAATGATGTCAAAACTTGCTAAAACACTCTCTTTATTGAGCTTCAAATCCTTAACCTCTTCGGACCTGGAGTATCCTATAGGATACACATCTTTACAAATCAGGGTTCATACAGAGTAGGGAAGAAAAAATCCAAGGAGTACCCGAAAAATCCAAGGAGTCCAAAAAATTTTAAGGATTTGCCATTTTTTGTTGTTTTTTTTATGTGCTGCATCATTATGTGGTATGCACACCAATTTTTAATGCCCAGTTTGGAGAGAAAAACATTTGAAAAACAAATTTTACTCTATTAGAATATAATTGTTAGTGCTGAAATTGCACAGTATTCATAATATATTGCTTATTGATTTCGTAAATTTAAATACAAAATTGACAATCTACTTTTTTATGCAGTGACCAATGGTCATGTCACAGGGTTGATCTGGGTAAAAAAAATTTCTGAAATTCACAGCAAGTCTTCTGAAAAGTTACACCAGAGGGGGGGGGGGGGGGAAATCTACTCCGGACACTAGCTATGCGTTTTCTCCTTGATTCTTTGACGAAATTCGCGTTTTTTTGTGCTCATTTGACAAAATTTGTGGGTTTATACACGATCTTTTGACGAAATTTGTGGGTTTTTTCGCGATCTTTTGACGAAATTTGTCGATTTTTCGCGATCTTTCGACGAAATTTGTGGGTTTTTTCGCGATCTTTCGACGAAATTTGTGGGTTTTTTCGCGATTTTTTGATGAAATCTGTGGGTTTTTTCGCAATATTTTAACGAGGTTTGCGGGATTTTCTCGCTTATTTGACGAAATTTGCGTTTTTTCGCGATCCTTTAACGAAATCGGCGTTTTCCACGCGATCCTTTGAGGAAATTGGCGTTTTCCCCGCGATCCTTTGACGAAATTGGCATTTTCTCCGCGATCCTATGACGAAATTGGCTATTTTTCTGCAAACGATTGACAAAATTTATTTTTTTCGGCGACTATGTGTCCAAATTTTCGGATTGGTGACCGATTTTTAAAAATTTTTCGGAAATGAATGCCTTACATTTTCGGAAAATTCTGACTAAAATCACCCCTAGGTCATATAAATAGAGATTAGTCAAACCCTAAACACTTATCATGTATATCATATGCATGATACATCTTTAAAAAAATTTTAAAAGTAAAAAAAAAAGAATGCTAAATGCTATACAAGAAAAAATATAACGAGTTTTGAATTTATTCTTTTAGAACAGCGGTAATCGCTTTCTTTAAAGGTGAAATTTTGACAAATTCGCATTTTTTTCCGCGATTTTCAGGGAGAAATTCCGTTTTTTTTCGCGATCTTTTAATGGAATTCGCGTTTTATTTTGATTGTTTAACGAATCTGGCATTTTTTCGCGATCTTTAGATGGAAACCGCGTGCTTTTCGCGATCCTTTGACAAAATTTGCATGTTTTTCGCGATCGTTTGATGAAATTCGCGTGTTTTTCGCGATTTTTTGAGTAAATTCGCATTTTATGCGATCTTCAGAGGAAATCTGCTTTTTTTCTCGATCTTTAACGAAATTAGCGTTTTTTCGAGATCTTTTGAGTAAATTCGCGTTTTTTCATTGTCTTTTAAGAAATTCGTGTCTTTTTAAGAAATCCGAGTTTTCCCGCGATCTGTAGGAGAATTTCACGTTTTTTCACGATCCTTTGACAACATTTACGCATTTTTTCCGCGATCGAATGACGAAATTTGACGATATTTTTTCAGAACATATTTGCGAAAAACGCGATTTTTCAGAGATTCTTGGCTAAATGCCAAACATCGATAAAATTTAAAATAAAGGTCGGCTAACAGTGTCGAAAAACTGACTTTGCGGACCTAGTGGGAGCCCTGCTATTAAGACTACCCTACCCAATCAATGTTGTGCTAGATGAATGATGTGCATAAAGGATTTACCGTGAATTTTTCAATCGCGATTTTTTTTTCCCTCGGCAGCAATATCACTTACGTCGGAAGCCGCAATAAAATATAAGGAGTTTCTAAGTAGTGGTTTGCTTATCTAAGTAGTTCTAAGTACTACTTGGGAATGTTTTCATTTCTAAGGAGTTTCCAAGGAGTCTAAGGAGTCTGTGCGAACCCTGCAAATGTTTTTCCTGCATATAAATAATGATTAAAAAAATGAAAATGGTGTGAATGGAATCTTAAAAGATAGCCAAACTAACGCAAAATATCAATTTGTCTATTATAGTGCTTTTTTCGGCTGTAAAATGGGATTTGAAAATAACTTGCAGCAAAAATGAGGGAAATATACAAAAACGAAAAATAAATAATTTTTTTATAAGTTAAAATACCATATGTAGAGTCCATTAAAAATAAAAATTTATTGAATGCATAATTATTTAATATTTTTTCCATGCAAAACAAATGAAAATGTCCTAACAAATTGTCAAAAAATGTACTTATTGAGTTCCATGTGTCGTATATGATATATCAAATTTTATGTACAAAAATTAAAAAATAATTTTTTTTGCTTTAAAATCTTTCTTAGTTATCACTTTCCAAATATAAAATCATAACTGAAGTAAAAAAATATATGAAAATAAACAACTGGGGTCTGAAGATGTTAATCCGGTTAATGAAATCAGTGGTCGACGTTAAACTATGGTTAGACGGTGGCAGAAAAAGTTTCAGAAAAGGAACAAAATGCTTTTTCAAGGAAATATGTTGAGCCTGCACATTTTCCAACTATCGGCTTTAAAGGACAATTATTTTTTTTAATCCGGATTAAACCGAGTAACTGGAAATAATATTTTTATTTTTAATAAGAGGATTTATAAGCAGACTAAAGGAGCACCAATGGGGGGGGGGGGGGGGGGGGGGGGGAATCCCCCATCTCAAGTATTTTAGCCGAATTCAAATTACGCACATTTGAAGAAAGAATTTTGACAGACAGTGTTTTAAACTCCGTCAGTATGGTATTGTTATGCAGGTGACATTTTCATAGTATGGGATCATGGTTTATCTGAATTGTACGCATTTCTTAACATAATAAATAATATGGACCCTAATATAAAATTTACCATCGAAATAGAAAATAATAACGAGTTGTCATTTCTTGACGTAATGCTAATTAAAAATTTATCAAACTTAACAACTGAGTGCACAGTAGGGTGGGTTGAAAAAACTGAAATATTTACAACCGAAACATAATAGAGCGGAAAAGTTGCCTTTTGTAATAAACAACAAATTCATGAAATATTATACCGATCGGTTAATATCTTTTACCGCCGCAAGGGGGCCAAAGTTTCAACAAATTGCAAAAAACATGTATTTTTCAATATTTTTTTTTAATTATCTAAACGTGCGAATACAATTTCTAATAGGATGCAATAGCTACATGAAGATATAAGAAATGTCAGGTAAATGTTCATTATTATAAAATCATATCTTTTACTGCAGCAAAAAGACCATATTTTTTTAAGAAAAAAAATAATTGTAAAAATTTCAAATTTTCAGTTTTTCTAAATTTTTATAATATGTCTAGAAGTAAATAAATTTACTTTATATCTATTAATATGTCATAAATTTTGTTAACTATTTGTCATAGACTGGAAAATAAAAACGGTAATCATTCATTTTTCTTGACGACCGCTTCATCTACTACTGTTTTACTGCAAATTAGCAGTTTATATACCACAAATCACAAAAATGATATAAAATGAACAAAATATTTTACCATTTTATTAATTAAATACAGAGATGTCTAACCTAAGCGGATTAAATAAACTTAAAATGAAGAAATATTTAAAGTAAATGAATTTCATAATATGAACTATCTTTCAAATAAAGCCATTGTTCCTCGAGAGGTCGAAATTGATCATATATGATCCTCAATCTATTCTGATCCACAAACTTTACCAGCAATTTAGTGACTAATTTCATTTCTACTGATTGAGTGGGACAAGGAAATTTATAATAGCTGGTATCTTTAATCGAACATTCTAAACTCACCAGCGTTGTTAGATCGCCAGTCGATAAACAAACCGTAACAGGTGGTTTCGTTAGTTTACAGTTTTGCCTTTCGAGTAAAGCCAGGCAATTTCAAGTTTCAAAGTTCAAGTACGGAAGGACGAAATGGCGGATGTCATGTCGCCAATTATTCGTGCCGACAGAACTTTGTGCTTTGCAATTTTCAATTTTGGCAATCGGTTGATGCAGTACACTTTCAGGATGTACTCAATGAGAATATCTGAAAGTGTACTGCATCAGTTGGTTCACAATTAAAATGACTCCATCGTATTTCCGGATTTTGTGGACTATAATTAGTAACCCCCGTTGCCATATCATCTACGAAAGATTATAGTTCCTGTAATTTCACGAAATACCTATTTCGCAAATCATGGAAATGGCCTCATTGGAATGATAGCATATGACGGAGAGGACATCAGGACCCCAGCCAGAAAGAAAAGTGCCAAAGCACGAAGTTCTGTGGACACGAATAGTGCCATCCGACACTTCGTCATTCCAGACTTGAGCTTTGAAGCTTAAAATTGTATGGATTTAATCGAGTGGCAAAACTGTAAACTAACAGAACCACCTATTACGGTTTCTCTGTTGACTATAAATGCTGGTGAGTTTAGAATGTTCGATTAAAGATACCAGCTATTATAATTTTCCTTGTCCCACTCAGTCAGAAGAAAGATGCGTGAAATTAGTCTCTGAAGTGCTGGTAAAGTTTGTGGACCAGAACACAGGGGGGATCACATATGATCAATTTTCGGGTTCTCGAGGAACAATGGCTTTATTTGGAAGCAAGTCATATAATAAAATTAAATTATTTAAACACATCTTCATTTTAAGTTTATTTAATCTGTTTCAGATAAACATCTCTGTATTTTAATTAATAAAATGATAAAATATTTTGTTCATTCTATATCATTTTTGTGATTTTTGGTATATGAACTGCTGATATGCAGCAAGACAGCAGTAGACACGAAGCGATTGTCAAGAAAAATTAATGATTACCGTTTTCATTTTCCAGTCTATAACAAATAGTTAACAAAATTTATGACATATTAATAGATATAAAGTAAATTAATTTACTTATAGACATATTATAGAAATTAGAAAATTTTTTAAAAAATGAAAATTTGAAAGTTTTGCAATTTTTTTTAAAATATGGTCCCTTTGAGGCAGTAAAAGATATGCCTTTATCATAATGAGTATTTATCGGGACATTTCTTATATCTTCATGTAGCTATTGCGTCCTATTAGAAATTGTATTCGTACGTTTGGATAATTAAAAAAAAAATATTGAAAAAAACATGTTTTTTGCGATTTTTGCCCCCCCTTGCGGCGATAAAAGATATTAACCGATTGGTGTAATATTTTATGAATTTATTCTTTATTACAAAAGGCAACTTTTCCGCCCTACTACATTTCTATTATAAATATTTCGATTTTTTCGACCCACCCTAGTGCACAGTCTACAGGACAGTAAATAAGTCTAACAGCACCATTCCTTTTGAAAGTACATCACCTTTTAACTACAAACTTGCTCTGTTCAATTTTTATATAAGACGAGCGTTTAGTGTTTGCAAAGCAGGCAGGGTGCACTTTGCCATAAAAGGGCACTTTGGAGAAAAAAAAGGGCACATTAATGTAATGAAAAATAATCAACTAATAACTCTTCCCCACCCCCTAAAAGGTCTTTGCTTCTCCCCCTTTACCCCTCCCTGACACCTTGCAGTGGCAATATAAAATAATCATCTTTCCCTTTCTAAATAATTAAATAGATTTAACATTTTAAAACTTTGTACAGAGGTGGGAGAAGGGTAAAGTGGAAAAATCCAGGGGGGAGGGGTCCAAGGAATTTAGATGAGCGATTATTTATTGTTACAATAAAGAAACAAACAGAACCGAAAAGTTTTACAGATTTTAAACTTTGTAAGCTGAGAAGCAGAGGGGCGTAGCAAAGTGAGAAAAGCAGACTTTTTTTAAAGGGGAGGAGAAAGAGGTTGATTAGATGATTACATAGATTTATCATTGTTAACAATTTACAATTGGGACAGAAAAAGTAAAAAATTAAAAAGTTTTAAAGACTAAGTTTTTTGTGGTAGGAAAGAGGGAGGGGGAAGAAAACAATTTAGGGTGGGGTAAAGATTTTAAATGATTATGTATTATTATCGTAACAGTAAAGTTTTTTTTTTTTTTTAAATTAAAGACGTATGAAAATTTTTAACTTTGTGAGCTGGGAGAGGGGATAATAAAGATTTATAAATAGGACAGAATAAGTTAAATAGTTTTAAAGATTTTAAATTTTGTGTGCTAAGAAAAAAAGGGAGAAGCGGCAAATTTGAAAGTGAAGAGGATTTTAAACAGTTAATTATTTATTGTTACAATAAAATAACAAGTAGAGGACATTTTTTTCTAAGGGAAGATTTTGAAAGATTTTATAAATTTTGTGAATGGAAAGAAGGGAGGGGGGGGCAGAGGGGATAAATAAGTGTTTTTTTTTGGGGGGGGGGGCAGCTTATTAGATGAATGATTATTTACTTTACTAAAGATTTACAAATAAGACAAAAAAAAAAAAAAATGGTTTTAAACTCGTTAAATTTTGTTTACTAGGTAGTGGAAGAAAGAAATATTCAATTTTGGGAGGGGGAATTATATGATCGGTTATTTATTGTTACAACAAAATAAAGTAACAGTTTAAGCAGAAAAGTTAAAAAAAGAAAGACTGAAAGATTTTTAACTTCATGAGGTGGGGATCAAGGGAGAGAAGGAGATTTTTTTTTTTTTTTAAGAGCTATTAGATCACTTATTATTTCTTTACTTTATTAAAGATTTACAAATAGGAGAAAATAATTTAAATTAAAAAGATTTAAAGGCTTTAAATTTTGTGAGTTTAGTAAGAGTGTGTGTGTGTGGGGGGGGGGGGGGGGGAAGAAAAATTTATGATGGATTAGTATGATTATTTATTGATATAATAAAGTAACAGATTAGATAGAGCAGAAAAAAATTTAAACAAAACAACTTTTAGAAGTTTTTAACTTCATGAGCTGAGAAAGGAAAAGCAGTTTTTTTTTGTGTGTGTGTGTGTGGGGGGGGGGGGGTATTTTTATGCGATTTTTAGAGTTTTTTGTAGATTTTTTGAAGGAACTTTTCGTTCAAGATAGTAAATTTTGTCCTTTGCAATTTTTGAATTTTTCACTAAATTTTTGTGAGATAGTTAGCGTTTTTACAATATCTAAATTTTACACGAAGTTTTTGGCGTTTTTTTTGTTTTTCAGTGCAATTTTTTTTAAGTTCCACAAAGGAATCCCGTTTCCATCCATTAGTCCATCATAGGAACTGTTATTCACTGCAATTTTTGGAATTTTTCCCGGATTTTGTTTTCGAATTTTAACGTTTTGCTGTGATTTTTTTTTATGCTTATAATACGAATCCCGCTTCAATTTTTTTGCGGAGTATAGTAAATTTTGTCCTTTGCTACCTTAATGTTTTATACGTTTATAGTTTTTATTTATTGTTTGCATTCTGCGGCCTTTTTTCTTTTTCTTTTGACATTTCCCCCCCCCAAAACTGAACAAAACTCTTCAGTAAATTTTGCGACTGCCATTATTAAATTCGAGCTGAAAGAATCTCTGATCGATCCTGATAGCAATGCATACGACGATGCAGAAAATTTGAATATAATCTGTATTGAAATAAAACTGCATTATAGGAGAAAAAACGTGGTTGTCCGTAACGCTAACGCCATTCTGATGTTGGCAACAGCAGGCAATTTAATTTCGCTTTTACTGCATTTTTTTTTTTGTTGTTTTTTTTTCTTTCTAAACATAGCACATTATTACTTTTTACCGAGCCGAATAGAGAAAAAAATGCAATTATTTTCAAAATTATATTGCAATTAGTTTGAAAACTGTTTTGCAATTTAACCATTTTTTATGGTTTTTAAAATAATTTTCAAGTATGATTTTTTAAAAATCTATCTATAGCGCACAGAGATTATGAAAGATAAATCCGTTTGCATTTAAGTTAACCCCTTGGAGACGAGCGTTTACATATACTACATAAGGTGCTCAGAATCCTGGATTATTCTCCCCAATTATTTTTTATTGTCAATTTTGCCTTAAAGCAGGGCATTTTCCTGGTTAAATTAGGCAAAAATTTCTGTTCTGAAAAATTGATGATAAAAGATTAAACATTCTATAAAAGACGCTTGTCAAAAAAGGGTAAGCACAAACCGTTCGTTTGTTTCCGGTTGATGCAGTAGACTCCCTTAAATCCACATATTTTTTCAGATGTAAACAATGACATCTACAGTTAAGTTGCAAGAACAAAATTCAAGATGCCGCCGAAATCAGCGACTACCACAATGTTTATTTACTACATTTTTTGTTAATCATTCTCTTTTGGCTATTAAAGCTGATTTATTACTAAATAAATAAATTTACATTACGTTTGATTTTGATATAAATTAGCATATCTATATAAAAAAATTCCAGGATACGAAATGGAAAAATCCACGAACTGGAACGCTATTTTTAAATTATTGTTCGCGGAATTTTTTTAAAAATTGTAGACAAATTTATTTCTAAACATACAAAGCAGTATAAGAAAAGCATTCGAGACTCTAAATAACAATGAAAAAAGTTACTAAAGTTAAAAGTGCTAAGAACGAATAATGACGTATTGATCTTACGATCGCTTTACGACTAGATGGCAGCATAGAACTTTTGGAATCGAATTGAATTGATTTCAACTGTAATAATATTATATTTTTCTAAATTTTTATTTTATGTAATTATTTTAATAATTACTTACTTTTAAACTAATAAATTATTTTAATATTTTACTTATTTTAATATTTTACTTATTTTAATGTTTCACTCATTTGTAAGCATTCATTATTTTATAATTTCCCTTGCTTAACTACCAATCAAATTAATGTTTTAAAAATGTAAACAAATCAATGACCAGAAATCTGCAAAATTCTAAAATCCGCACAACATCTGGTCCCAAGCTGTGCGGATTTGAGGGAGTCTACTGTATTTCATAAAGATGTTTCAAATTCATGGGAAATAAAATAATATAAATAAACAATAATATAACAGGCATCTAATTGAACTAACCGCTTAAACAACTGAAAGAATCAGAATTAAAAAGGACTGCTGTAAGTTACGAAATTGTTGGTGTTTTTTATATATTAACTTATACGAAAGTATCACTTTTCATAAATTTCAAAACTTTATTTGAATGCAAAATTGGTACATTACAAATAAAAATTCTTTTTGGTTTTGTTAATAGCCAATTAAAAAAATAGTTTTCCCAGGAAGTCTAGGTTGG
Source organism: Maratus speciosus (assembly GCA_963932465.1). Classification (NCBI taxonomy): domain Eukaryota; kingdom Metazoa; phylum Arthropoda; class Arachnida; order Araneae; family Salticidae; genus Maratus; species Maratus speciosus. The sequence continues at coordinate 667,003,498 of OZ010786.1, read as the reverse complement.
ATCCCCTAGTAAGTAAAAAGGTAAAAATAGTTTAACAGAAAACACTCTTAACATTCAAAGTTCATCTTTTGAAAATTATACATTTCTTAAAACTGAAATTCCTATTTCTTCCCAAAAATTCTGTTACATTACATTAATATTGGTAACGTTGCAAATAAAGAGGAAAAACAAATATTTACACATATTTTCCTGGGTGATAAGATGATCAATCTATGGCTTTTTTTCTTCTCTCCAAACTGTCGTATAATATTAATAACCCTCATATTTTTCCGAAGGCATTATGGTTGAATAACAGATTTAAAAAAGAAAAAAAAAAATCTTATAAAAATTAACACACTCAACGACTCAACTAACTTTGAAAGGAACTACAATTCTGATACTGGAATTGTTGACTTTACTGAAGTTGGGAAATTTTTCATCAATTTTTCCTCTGCTCCAATGAAAAATGGGTACGTCTCCCCCCCTAAAAATATGGGGGAGCAATTCTTTCATGCCTTTAAATATTCCAAAAAGATCAAAAACAAGCATATTTTCTTCTTTTCTGTTGCCTCAGATTGGTCGTAAATATCGGCTGGCAAAGCATTTTTAGAGATCATCTTCATAAATAAAAAAATCCAATCATTTTTTATGGATGAACTTTTAGACTTATAAAATTAAAAATCCAGGCTATTGAACATCACTTAGAAAAAATAATGAAAACTTTGTTTTCGGGTCATAGAAGCAGGAGCTAAAAAGAGTCTGGACTCCATTAGAACGCTCACATCATCAAGACTATTACTTCTAAAATTCTCCAAAATTTTGTTAGAAAACTCAAGTGCGTATGAGTATATTTATACGAAGTAAAAGTAGTCTAGAAGAGTGACTCCAAATTATTTTTGAATCCATTAGTCAAATAAATAACGAGGAAAATTGAAAATATATGAAAGCAAGCAAAAACTAAACTAACATTTCATTTGTTCAATAGAGAGACACATCCTTCTTTCACATTCGCACTGGAGCAAGCTAAAATAGACTAGGAAGTGGCGTCATATTCAGGAGGTGGACTGATGGGGTTCCAGCCCCCTCCAAAATTTGTAGAAAATAACAAGTTTAATTACGAAAGTTTAGAAAATGTAAGAAACCTGCTAAGATGAAATTTAATTCATCTTAGAAAGTGAGTTATTTCTCAGAGACCACAAAACAACCAAGTTTCCGTTTTTCATAGGCTCTCTTTACATGCGTTTTATTACGTAAAATGTGATATGTTGTGATTAAAAGTGCATTATTAATTTTAATTAGTTTATAAAACATTAATAAAAGGCTTACACTTGCTATTTATCAGTTGAAAATATGTGATTTACGGTAATGCATGCATAGATTCAGACATTTTCTCAGTATGAACTGCAAAGTCTTGAACCTTTTGTTTTAATTTATGCAAATGCTTTTTGTGTTATAGACTTGTTATTTAGCTCGTTACAGCACTGTGATGTGTCATTTTATTTCGATAGCATTACAAAATATTGAAAAAAAAAGGTTGTTCTATGGTTGTGTAACTTTTTGATTAGAGATAAGCTTTATTTACATTTAAAATACATCAAAAATCTAACTGAGTGATTCTGAATCTTGAATACACAAAAACATCCTATTAACCACAATTTATGATTAAAAAGAATTCAGAAAATATTGTCAAGTTTGAGTCAATTTTCAGGTTGTGGCAGTCAATCATCATCAGGGAGCTGCTATTCCAAATATATCCCATTAGGAGAAAATGAAAAGCGCTTTTCAATACTTAAGGCTAATCTTCACTTCGCTTCTGAATTCCCCTCGGTAATGTTAAGTCTATGGGCATTTAATGCATTCTTATATCTAAAATTTCTTTTATTAGTATAGATATCTTCTCGGGAAATTAATATTTTTAACTCCTTTTTTCTGTGTACTTTTCTAGGATGTCTCTTTTTTTCTTAGTTGTCAAAATATTTCTAAAATCTATGCTTAATTCTATATGCAGTGTTAAAATTTTACTCGCAGTTCGTCAGCTTTTAACACTTAAAATATTAAATTAAGCATAGATTTTAGAAATATTTTGATAACTAATAAAAAAAAGAGACATCCTTTAAGAAGAGTACACAGAAAACAGAAATAAAAAATATTAATATCCCAAGGAGATATTTTACATATAAGAATGCATCAAACGCCCATAGACTTAACATTACCCATGGGAGTTCGGAAACTGAGTGAAGAACAGCCTTAAGTACCGTATTTTCGGGAATACCCGCCGCACCCACCGTAAGCGCCGCACCAATGAAAATCTGTTTAAAAAAAAAGTTTATCGACGTAAGCGCCGCACCATCGTAAGCGCCGCACCCGAGGAGCTGATATTTGTACAATCTAAATTCCGGAATCGTTTCGACCGCGGCTTTTCCGGATTTTAGAGGTCTTGAAATATCGTATAGAGACACTTAGAGGTCTGCACGGGCCAAAATTTCCGAGCCCGGCCCGAAAATTCTAGGTCGGGACTTCCCGACTCGTAGAAAAAAATTCGTCCCGGGACTGCCCGATTCGCAGAAAAAATTCGGAATGGACCAGCCCGATACAAAAATTAAAAGTTCGGTCCAGCCCGTACAAAAGAAATATTGGCCCGACCCGGTAAAAAAATTTAAAAGTTCGGCCCGGCCAGAGACTGGCTCGGAAAAAAGTTAAAATCTCGGCTCAGCCCGAGTGAATTTCTATAAAACATTGATGAAGTGCCGCAGGCTGTGATATTTATTTTTTTAATGAATATATTTCTTGTATGTAAATGTTTCAGTTATCATTACTATTATTAATCCAAATTCTGTGTATTGAAGTGTTTTAAAAATCTGAAAAATGTTATACAGTAAAATCTGCTAAGACGGAATTGTATAAAAAAGAAAAAAAAAGCGTTATAGACAAGATCCTCAACACGTTGTTCAGTTAAAAACAGGATTCCGTCATAGGCAGGTTCTTTTCACTCATTTTACTATATTTTAATTTAGCTATATTTTAATAAGCGTATGAAATCTACTACTCTTTAAATAGAATAAATTTTTAATGTTTAATTGTAGAATAATGGCGATTTAAAAATGTATGCATTTTTTGCAAACATTTTTGGTCCAGGCCTAATTTTACTGACCTTTGAACGGACTAGGCCACGACGAGACAATGATTTTCATATGGGCTTTGTCAAAACTAGGACTGAAAATTTTGGATCGTGAAGACTAGGAATGAAACCAGTCCCGGCTCTGTACAGAAAAAATAAGTTAGGTCCAGCCCGGCCCGATCTTTCAGGAAAAAAGTAAGGCCTTAACCCGACACGGACAGAAGCTTCAGAAAAGAGTATGGCCCGGCCCGTGCAGATCTCACACTGCCGAAACCACTTTAGGATAACTAGAAACTCGCCTTTTTTCTTAACAGTTCACCTATTGATAACTCTTTCATTGATTCTGTTTGTGGCAGATTTTATTTTTTATTTGCTACAAACGCATCTTTTCTTGTTCATTTTTAAAAATAATTTTGTAAGTTTTAAAAATATTTCTTGCTCAGAATTTAGACTTTCCTTTTCATCATAAGTTATGATACATATCTTCATACTAATTATCATCATATAATAAGTTTAAGGTAAGAGAAGAAAATTTACGAATCCACTTTGCATTAAAAAAATCTCTTATCTCGTTACCTCTTTTTTTCTACTGCATTCAAAGTTCTTTTCAAAGAAGCAAAACTGAAACTATTACACGTCAAGGTCATAGGGCAATGTGTCTGAGAACGTTCGGTCCGAGGAGATGGAGTGAATTTGAAATCAAGTGTGTTTATCTTTTTAGTTGAGTCAAGAGATAACAAAATTACATGTTAGTTTTTTAATTATAAATGCATACTTGAACTTGAGTGATTTTATTAGGCGCTTCTTTAAAAATAAAGATTATAAACATTAAAAGAAAAATAAAATAAGTATTTTTGTTGAGAACTCTTCGTAACAAAACAATTTTTAACCATATCAGCATAAAAACCATTGTTTTGAAGAAATTCAGTCGGGCCGAGATTTTAAATGTTTTCCGGGCCAGGCCAAACTTTTAGCTTTTAAGCCCGGGCCATTAATTAATTGATTTTTTGTACGAGCCGTGCCGATTTTTTTCCCCTATGGTTCGGCTACTTCACTCAAGGGTAAACGCCCGTTCGTTAATGTTAATCCTATGGAAGAATTAAAAAAAAAAAAAATACATGATTCGCATTTCAATATGCTTAAATGATTTTTTTTTTTTTTTTTTTTTTGTGCGTCGAATAGCTGAGGTTGATATCTAAAAAGACCCTTTTTCGATTTTGTTTACAGATGTTTTTCGTAGTATACTTCGATTTTCGGAATCACTTTCGAAAGTGAAAGTATTCTAGTAGAAAAAAAAAAAAAAAAAAAAAACCTTTAAACACAATCGAAAAAGTAAAAATGACTCTTTGTAGAGACCGATCTCAGCTATTCAATGCAAAAAAGATCATTTAAAAATAATGGAATGCGAACGACATATTTAAAAAAAATTTTCTTTCTTAGGATTTACATTAACGAGCCGGTGTTTTTGCGTGAGCAAAATAGCCCAATATTTATATCGCGGAAGTCGGCCCACTTAATTTGTTATATTGGTCAGGAGCGTTTATTTTGTTGTTCGCCCGATCCGGCTCATTAAAAAAACTGTACCAATTCTGCTGACCCGGCCGGTTTCAAAGTTTGAATTCATTTTGTTTGGTCGAGTCGGGTACGGCTCTATTTTAGGGGCCGAGTTTATAGAGTCCGGTACTGAAAAAAAAAAAAAAGAAAAATCTTGCTCTCCAGTGTTTTTACTATGTATTAGGAGACCCATTCCACAAAAGTTCTATGCCGGGATTTGATATTTCTCTAGTTAGAGACCAGTAATTTCACAGAGTGAGCACTCTGTAAGCAGTTTTGCTTTGCAAGTGGAAGGAAAGGGTGTTTATTAGAAGAAAAGCTCGCGACAGCTATACATTCCAGTATCCGGAGAGTAAAGAAATTATTGATGGATGCGCGGAAAATGTAATCATTTTTAACTTGAGAACCGGTGAGACAAATGTTATTCATCTCGCTGATTGTTTAAAAATAAACAAAACAAATAACATTTCTCGGACATCTGCGGTTGAGGGACATTTTCTAAAATTTTGGTACGTATTCGAGAGCATGAAACTATTGATCAAAGGGGGGAAATGGCGTCGTAAAATATTGGTTTGACAAAAAAAAAAAAAAAAAAAAACATAAGACATTGTTGTAAAAGAAAAAAAAATCATCGTATCCGCCGCCCTGGCGTAAGAGCCGCACTTAGAATATTTTATACTTTCAAACTCGTATGCGCCGCGGCTCATACGCCCGAAAATACGGTATTGCAAATGTCATGCAAGTATACTCCAAAATGAGTCCTAGAATGTGTCGAAGGAGGTGGGAGTGGCATAGAGTGAGAACGTTCTTAAATAATTTTAAATATGCTGTTTACTTCAGTTTTATTTACTATTTATTAAGGTACCTTTTTAGTAGATAATTTTCAGTATTCAGTTTTAGAAAATGTAGTATAACCATAGAATTATACTGGTAAAGACTAAAACCTGCCTAAAACGAAATTTTTCACAGTCCTATGCGATTCCATCTTAGCAGGTTTGATTGTATAATACATGCATTATTTGCTATGATAAAAACCTGTTTATAGTGGAATTTTTCCTTTCTGATCCCTTCTTAGAAACTTTTAGCAATATCTCAACCCTTCCGAAATAATAAGTCTAGATATGCCACTGAGACTCATGTGCGTTATGTATAAAGTACGATTAAATTATTATAAATAAAGGTCAAGTAAATATTAACAATGTATAATAAAATATGCATATTAAAGATGAGACATTGAATTATTCAACAAAACTTTTCTCATAAAGGTACTCTACTAATTCATATCAAAATCATAAAGTAAGGAAGTTTTATTTTAGGTTTAGCCAGTCTTATTAAACAAAAAAGCTTGATTAATACATAAATATATTTTTACTTTCTTCTATCTTTACAAGAAGAAAGTATTGGTTTCATGAAAATTTTTGAATTCCAGTTTTCGACAGATTTACACGCTTTATGGGTCAGAGATTCCAAAAAGCATGTTTTTACAAAATGTCTGTCTGTATGTGACACAAATTTTGTGGGCGCTCTCTATCTCAAGAACTAATGCCGGAATTTAATAAAAATTTATATTCAGGTAGTCCCTGATATAGATTGGTGCTTATTAGTTTTTGGTGTAAATTGCCCTGCAGGTGGCGCTGCTAGGTAGTATTTTGCAGAATTTTCGCAAAACCTCTATCTCAAGAACTAATGCACGGATTTTTATAAAACTTCAGATTAGGTTAGTCAAAGATCAAAGACGATTGTTTCTTGAATGCCTCTTGACATGAATGGATGCTGTTTACATTTTGGTGTAAATCGCTCAACAGGTGGCGCTGCTATGCTGCATTTTGCAGGATTTACACTATTTTCGCAGTAGCACTATCTCAAGAACTAATGCACACATTTTCATCAAACTTCGGATTTAGTTAGTCCTTCATATGAAATGATGCTGACTATGTGCTGGTGTAAATCGCCCAATAGGCGGCGCTGCTGTGTTGCATTTTGAACTATTTCCTCAATAGCTCTATCTCAAGAACTAATGCATGAATTTTCATCAAACTTCCGATTTAAGTATAACTTGATTAATACTGCTGCTGATTATGTGTTGTTGCAAATCGCTCAACAGGTGGCGCTTCTATGCAGCATTTGTCATGATTTGTGCAATACCTCTATCTCAAGAACTAATGCACAAATTTTCCTCAAACTTCATATTCAGTTAGACGTTGACATAAATTGGTGATAATTAGGTTCTGGTGTAAATAACCCAATAGGTGGCACTGCTATGCTGCATTTTGCTGGATTTACACGATTTTAGTGACAGTCATACCTCGAGAACTAAAGCACGGAATTTCATATTTTTAGAATTCTCATGATGAACACAGATTGCCATTTAATTTGGCACTGAGATAGTGAATTTTGAAGTATTGACATGTATGAGATAGAAGAAAGTTTTGTGATGGCCACAACATACTAGTTTGGTAAAACGATTGTGATTACCAGTTATATTAGTAATACCTTGATTTTTTTCAGAAATAAAATTACACTTCCTTCATGAAAAACCACGAAGTCAGTCATATTATCGAGAATTACACATTAAAATACTTACAGAAGGATATAAAACAAAAAAATTCTGTAATTTTGTCCTTACATCTGGACTGAAAGTTTCATTGCTTTGTGATGATGTGCGGATTTGAGGGAGTCCTGTACTCTTCTAAGTCTTTTGTACATATCTGTATAGAATCTACAGATCTATACATTTACTACATACATAGTATGCTAAAATTTAGTTTAGTTACAAAACATAATGTAAATAATGCAAGTTTTCAGTAATAAGATTTATTGATGACTAGGCTTAGTCTAGGGCAAAGTCAATGATTGAAACAATATTTGGCTATTTGTCTGTCACCAGTACCTAATTATCTACTAATCCTGAAAATTACATTAGAATAAATTGGTGTGAATGAAATAAAAGAAAAGCATACCTGCAACTTGGACAGGTGTTACTACATGTTGCAATTGAGTTCCTAATGCAACTCTATGATATTGATAAGCACCACTTTCAGGAAGAGATCCTCCTTCAGAAAGAATAACAGTAGTTGGAGATCCTAATGTACTCGCTACATAAGCAGATCGTCTTGGATCAACATGGACAGTGCGAACAGCAGCAGCTGTAACTGTACGGGGTGTAGATGAACTAGGAATTTCTTGTTCTGATTTTTGTTCTTTTCCATTAGCATCTTTTTGTGCCTGGATCATGACCTTAAAATCTGAAAACTTAAAGAGGGAAATTTTTCAATCAAAACAATACATCAAAAACAAACAAATTAAGTTCAATAATATCAAGGGAAAGAGTGTCAAGATTGAGATATTCATTTCATGAAAAGTAAATTTACTTAATGAATTTTTTAAGCAAATACTACCAAATAGGAGCCCTAGAAAGTAGAGATGCAATGAGTATTCGACCTTTTCAGTGAATACTAAAGGCTAGTAGGCCGAATACCGTATATCAGTAAAGCAACTTTTCAAAAATATTGGGTGGGTTCAAATTTTTTTGAGTAAAATAACACATATAATTTTTTTTCTCTTAGTGTGTATGAGTGTGGAGAGAGATGGTGGAGGAGCGAATAACGAAAGATGATAATTCAAAATTAAATTCTTTTTTAAGCAAATTTTAAAATTACTATAATTTTATTAGATTATATTCACATAAGTTCTTCCTTATGTTATAAATATATTAATATTTATTTTAACAGGGATGAGACTGAGAAAAAAGCAAAAAAGAGGAAATGACGCGTGAGGTAAAAATCGAGCAAAAAGTTAAACAATGCGCGAGGTAAAAATCAAGCAAAAATGTGAAAATAAAATTTGTGTCATTATTTGAATTTAAAATGAAACATATATATGAATACAAAAATACATTAAAATGAAATATGAACACTAGAAATATAATAAGAATGGAATTCAAAATTTTATTCAATAATTTACTGTAAATGACAAATATTAATATGAAAATTCCTCAGAAATGTAAAACTATTGTTTAATATTTGTATAAATAAATACATTTAAAAATCTGCATTCAAAATAACTTGTCATGAATCTTTCAAAAATTTCTTTTAAAATTAATGAAATTGCAAATATATTATGAACAAAAATTATAAAAAAAAATTTCTTTTTAAATATTTTAACTTTTGCTCTTTAACAACAGAAGTATTCACTAAAAATTAATTTTTAACGTAATAGGTAATGCAAAAGAGTAAATGATCACTAGAAATATATTCAATTAAAAAAAAAAAAAAAGAAAGAAAGAAAACACTATGGAACGAACTCTTACCTTAAAAATAATAATCAGTAAATATTTGTCTGGAATGTTGGATATCTTAAATATGGTCTCATATTAAAACAACTGCTTAATATTTTCAAAAAAAAAATTGTTCATTACTGAAATTCCGAAATATTTACTTTAAAACTGTGGCCAAACCATGATCAGAATGGTACTTTAATGAGATTATTCGAAATCAATAAACAAATTCTTTCAATGAAATGCTTCCCTTACATATAATATAAACGCTATAGTTTCAGTGGCCATAATAAAATAAAATATTTGAAAATCCTAAATATCGATAAATATAAATAAAATACATCAATAACTTTCACTTTTCATTCGAAATAGATCAAACGAGAAAATAAAATTAAAAGAATTCAATCAACTTTCACGCAAAGCACGTGCTTCAAACGATACTAGTGCTAATCCAAAATAAATAAATAGTGGAGCGAATTTTCAATCCCCTTGATATCTCAATGACCAGGGGTCTGTCCAGACTTTTCTCACAAGGTCCTGTTTTTGTGAAATTGTCAAGTTTTTCTTATTTTTGTGAAAATTCTAGTCATAATTTTGTGAATTTTAAATTATCGTTGTCTTCATGTTCTATCCTTCATATATAAAAACCTAAGTAATATGCTCTTTGGTGAGTTTAACTGCTTACTTACAGGCCAGATTTTATTTTTAAATGACTAAATTTGCAAAAAGTTCAATTTGAAGGTGAAAAAATTCTGTGAAAGGGCTATTTAAGAGACAAATAATTTTGTGAAGGGTCCTGTTTTGGGATAAAATGTTTTGTGAAGGGTCCTGTTTGGGGATAAAAAATTTTGTGAAGGGTCCTTTAAAGGACCTAAAATTTTCCTAAAAATATCCCTGATGACTCAGCATATTGTTTTACGCATATCAGAATGCGCGCCGCGCTTTCATTGTGTTGGATGCAGATGAAATGTCAACCGCTCTCTTCTGAGTCCACAATGTTTGTTTGCTACGTCATTATGGATGCGCGGAAGAGAACCTCTCTATGCATGCTGTGTGCAGCGCCGCGAAGAGAAGGGAATGGTTTATCGCGTTTCGCATCGGTTTGGCGCGGAGGCCGTCATATCTTCTGTGTTGCGAGTTGAAAACAAAACTTGCATGTTCAAAATTTAAAAAACCCGGAGATATTTCATGACAATCCGTAGACTAACTTATTGACGAAAAAGCCGGAGTTTCCGGCCAAAATCTGGAGACTTGGCAAGTCTGTAACATAAATAAAATCTTTAAAAATGTCAAAAAGGATTTTTTTTTTTTTTTTTTTTTTTTTTTTTTTTTTTTTAAGCGGAAATCTGCAGATTTTCAAAATAAGCAAAAACGTGGAAATCCACGTTTCCGCGGAAAAGTGGCATACCTGTTTTAAATAACGTTGGGATTGCTAATTAATGTTAATAACTAAATCCTTATAAATACATTAATATTTATTTTAAATAACGCTGGAATTGCTAACTAATGAAAGTGCAAAAAACTAAATGTCAAGAAAAGCATACATTTTAGTCACCTAAGTGCTTTGTCAATTCAAGACATCAAAACAGATTGCAAAATAGGCAGGAAATTTGTTTTCGGGAGAAATTAAACTGTACATCCACTGAAGGTTTTTTTCAGTGCTGCTGAAATCTAATGGATGTCCTTATTATTTTTCAAACAAAATTATTTTGAGGACATTAATAAAACCAAATTTTATTTCAGCGATTAAATAATTAAAAAAATAAATTTTGAATTAAATCAATTGAAATTGGGTGGGCTCGCGCCCCATGGACCCATATAGGTTGGCGCCATTGCCGTATAATACTCACGTTTCGCGTATAAGTCCAAAAGATGTATGTAATTCTCAACTATTAAAATATATTTTATATAATTTATATATATAAATCAAGTTTTGCTATATAAAAATAATCAATGAATAATTTTGATTTAACACTTTAAGAAATCTTACTTCTGAGGAAATTTTTGAGAAAGCTATTTAGTTTTAAAGAATGTAATAAATTCTGCCGAAATTATACACATTTTTTAACATTACACTTATGGGTTAAAGAATTTCTTTAAAAAATCTAATTTTTACAGAATATGCCAAACAGCTTAAGATTATTATAGAGATCTGCTAACAGTGATGTATATGTATTATTCTAATGCAATTCTTTTTTGTTTTTCTTGGATAGATAAATATACTTCAGAGTCTTTTCGATATTGATTATTTCATATAAAACAACTTAATACTAAAGACAGAATGAAAAAAGATAATGTAAAAACAAAAACAAACTACTACTAAAAAATGGGTTTTTGATAGTTTTCGACCTTTTTGACATGACAGTAAAAACCATGGTAAAATCTGGTAAAAACCGTCATGCGTCAAAAACTTGCCAACCCTGGCAAAAAACAATGAGAGATGCTTGAAAAGACTGTGCCCCTTTTCCTTCGTAGAGACTAAGAAAACATCTGAAAATTGGGATTCTGTATGCCTCTTAATTGTTGAAATCGTCGAAAATGGAAGAGAACTCAACTTAGAAATTGGATGCTAAAGATTTCGTTGAACTCGTAAATTCCTCTGATCCAGGGTTGGCAAGTTTTTGACATGCGACGGTTTAAACCGATTTTAACCATGGTTAAAACCGCCGTGTCAAAAACCTTTCTGTCAAAAAGTGTCAAAAACCTAGTTTTAATAAAAATAATACCAAAAGATATATTTAGCAGAGTTAGATAGGCTTTAAACAATAAATTCTAAGTAAAACTGAATAAATACATTAAAGCTGTGGGGTATTAACTGCAGAAATACATTCTTGAAACCTATTTGCATAGAATATGGTAAACTGCAAATTGATTGTTGCATGATTTTTTTTTTTTTTATTTGTGAATAAAAATTACCTAACTCTTATTTAATGATTTAGTTCATCATTAATGTATGCCTTTAAGATGAACAGTTAATAAATCTTTAATTATTTGTAATCATTAAAACTAGATTAGGTTTAATCTAAATTTTGCAGAGATAAATAAATTGTTTAGATATTTTCATTTTTTTTTATGGCTAGAAGCACAGAGTAATCTATCACAATTGGTATCTAATGAGCATATATACTTTCTTTAAGATAGAGCAAATTCAAAGATTCCCTTCCAGTACAAAACAGTATTGCTATTGCAACAAAACCAATTTTTCTTGCTTTCCCCCTATTATGTTCTTATGGATGGGGTTGTTTAAGGAGCTACCTTCACTAATGTGAAAACACCCGCCTGCTAATGTTAATCCTACGGAGAATTTTTTTAAAGTATCTTGTTTGAAATTTCATACTTTTTAATGATTTTTTTTTCAAAGTAGAAATGAAAACCTCTATAATGTCAATTCTATGGTAGAAATTTTGTTTAATATTTCAATATTTTTAAATGTTTTTTACATTAAATAACTAATGTTGATCTCTACAAAGGCCGTTTTTTAATTTTTCGATCTCGCTTGCAGTTATTTTTTTTTATTATTATTATTAGGATACTTTCACTTTTGGAACAGGTTTCAAACTAAGCTTTTTTTTTTCTTATTAATATTGTGAATTATTCATTTGTCCCCAATTTTAGGAGATATTCCATATACTTTCACTTTAGGAACAGGTTTCAAACTAAGTTAAGCATTTTTTTTTTCCTTATTTGCATGGCAAATTATTCATTTGTCCCTAATTTTAGGAGATATTCCATAAATAAAATAATTTCATCAGTAAGAGGTGATTGTCAGTCACTAACAAAAATCATTTGTAAAATAAATGTTATTTTTATTGTTCTGTGTTTGTACTAAATGAGGGGAAAAAATGCTGCAGAGAAAATATTTCTGTTAAAGATTGTATATAGGGTAGATGTGCCAGTAATGCACACCCTTACAGATAATTTCTTTAAAAATTGTTTTTTAATTAATAGTTATAATTATTATATTCCAGTTTTTTCAATATTATATTAAACTTATCAACAATATTTAATATAATCTATTTTTATGGTATCATGATCGATTTCATTTGTTATAATGGCTTATTATTATAAAAAGTTTGTCTATATATATACATTTTTTTAAAATAAGAAATGCAACCAAGTATGCTGAAAAGCCACAACAAAAATACACATGAAAAAGTTGGGCAATTTAGTCATAAACAAAGAAATAAATTATAATTTAACATTTGATTACAGTAAAATAAATGCTTAAACTAAAGAGCACAATCATTAAATAAAAACAATGTTGTATCTTGCTATAACAGCAATTTTTTTTGTTGCTGTCCTGACCATATTTAAATACTGGTGTTTTTGACGGTTAAAACGTGGTTTAAACCTATGTCACGTCAAAAACTGGTTTTTGACGGCTTAAACCCAACCCTGCTCTGATCCAAAATTAACCATCGACAAATTTTTCGAATTAAAGAAACAAAGTATTGTCGAAAAAAGATAAATATTTTGAGCTTAGGAGGGAAGGGGAAGATTATGACTGTTTCAAAATTAACCGAAGGACTAAACCTTATTGAAGCTGGAATGATGGTTCTTGAAAATATGGATTCAGACGAGTAAAGTGTAGCAATGACTAGAAAAAGCTCAGAAAACTCACTCTGCTGTTACAAAGAGCTTCTAAGAGAAAAAAGAAAAAACTGTCACAAAAATTGCCAATAGCCGTGTCAGAGCACAACGTTGTCACATTCGTGTCACTAAGGGCTCTCAGATACTCAGAGAGCACTAGGCCAGTGCAGTCGCAAATGTTTTGCCAGCTAGGGTTTGTGGACAAGCAGTGAGCCTAAGCCCGTTAGTATGTTTACGTAATCAAAAAGGCTGTAAATACAGTAAACTGTCTAAGACGGAATCGATCGGGATTAAGAAAATTTTCCGCAGTAGACAATATTCTGCTTTAGACAAATTTTACTCAATGTCTATGGATTTGCAGGGACTTTAAAATCTTTCCGAGTTAGACAGATTTCCGTCTTACACAGAGTCCGCCTTACAGAGAGTTTACTGTATTTTTATTTTAACCTTATTAAATGTTTATATTTTAGAAATATGTCTAATTTTTAATCTCACCAGTGCATTAACTTAGTTATCGGGAACCACCCGCACGGGGGAATTTCTGCTTGTGACAATGGTGCAGTCGGCACCTGATAGGGTAGTGAGATCGACGACGCGTGCCTCTATGTATATTATGCCAATGCCTAGTTAGGATGGAAAGTTTATTTCACTTAATGTGATTTTAGTTTCATGCACTTTTTATATAAAAATACATATGCAATCAAATTACTAAAAGTCAGGGCTGCAAAAAAGCCGGCTAAAATTAAAAAAAAAACCCATGCCGGTGGCTCTTATTGGTATTAAGAGCAAGAATCTGAGAGAGTGTCACACCTGTGATTCATGACATCTCAGATTTTCTCCAAAAAATTACCAGTTGTTACTTACCTTGTTAAAAGACAAAATCTAGAATTTTTTTTTTCCAAAGTTGAGTTGTTCATTTTTTATGGGCCCCCAAAGGTCACCGTGCAGTGCAAAAAATTGAGCGTTTTTTAAAGACATTAAAATCGCTATGACCCACAATTCTTTGCGCAAACAACTTGCCACAAAATTCTTGTTATGTATGGGATGTAGGAGGGCTCAACTTTATATAATAGATGATAAGTCTGTGGCAACTTGTTGCCGCAAGGTCACTGAAGGTCACAAACTTATGCATTTTCGCTGTTTTTTATCATTTTTAAGGCCCAATAACAGATTGCGCGTTGAAGTTGCCATGGCAAAAGAAGTGTCATTTGAAAGACATGTATTAGCACTTGTTAAAAATGTACATATAATTGAGGCAAGTTTGATGCGCTTTTAGTAACAGAGTGCCAAAATGTGAAAAATGTCATATTTGACCGATATTCAAACTGTCATAATTTCCTGCGGCAATGACATTTTGAAATAATTCTTTTGCCATTCTTTTATTCTATTATTGCTCTTTATGAAAAAATAAACTCCATTGAGGCATGTACCTTTAAGAAAAAAAAAAATGATTTTTTTAAACATACTCTATTCCGGTAGTCAGGACTTTTTTGCTTTTCAGAACAACTCGTCTGAATAACATTTTTTTTTAATATTTACTTGGCTGTATGAATGGATATATTTTAATATATTGTGACACATATATGATAGATGTTATTTAATTTGACAATCAAAATTTTTGGCATTTATAATCTATATTGATAATACAAGTATATTCAGCTAACGCTAACACTATCAATAATTAAAAAAAAAAACAAAAAACCCACAAACATATAATTGTTCCTTGTAAGACTCTTGAATATCTTTTAAGCATGGAACTGTAAAAGGATCAGCCCCAGACAATTGTATAGGACCAGAGAAGATGGTATCGCATGTGGGGTAACATGTTTTAATACACAGTCATATTTTAAAGTTGTTCCATAAGCAACATCTTGTAGAGAATCTGTTGTAAACAAAAAAATCTAAAAAATGATCAACCTTACTCATGTCGAGACAGTTTCTACTAATTTTGTGTACAAGAGGCATATTGCCAGCCACAAATTGTGCTCTCAATTCTCTTGCTCTCCTTACCATTCTCTGTGAGCATTGGAATTTCTCTATAACTTCTGATTTTGTGTATTTTTGAGGATCCAATAAAGCTAGCTTCATCTTTTGAGATGGAGTGCTTTTAAAGGCTGCTACTATCTCTTTTAGACATTCATCTTCAGCTTCCGTCTCGCTGCAGCTGCTACTGTCTGAAACAACCTTTCGAAATTCATGTTCTTGCTCTGGGGCCAGTTTCTTGGTTAACATTGCTTTAAAATTATTGGTAACTTCAGAGTATTTTCGTTTCATATAGCGAATGGTACTTGCAGAAAGTTTTGAAACAGGAGATTTCAACTGAAATTTAACAGGGCTTACACCTTCTGTTAATGATTTTATAAATGAATTTGTCTCGGTCTTATCAGTTTCCACTAACAGAGAATTACGAACTTCAAATGTTGGATCACTGGAAGTGATGTCGGCTATCTCAACTTCACCGTTCATTTGATGTAGATCTTTTGAAAGAAGATAATCTCTATGCTTTGGACAAATAGTTCCTCCAATTGGAAAGTTTACAGAAGAATTATATTTACATATTAATTCATATGTTGCCCAACTTGCAGACCTAACACCTTTTTCTTTTCTTTTCCTGTTTTCCTTGTGATAAGGGTGTAAACATTCAGCTGGAACATTCCAATAAGTACCAAAACCAAAACGATGCTTTGCACAAAGTTTAAATCCTTCAGGTAAAACTTTACCACTTCTGCTAGATATTAGTTCTTTTTCAGACACACTTCTATCAGGTGCTTTAACATTTATTCTTTCTAGATAATTTCTTCACATCTGCTGCCAAGTCCTGTTCTGAAAACAACTCATCCTTACGACTTTTGCCGTGTCTTCGACAGTTCAATAGCTCATTATAAAAAAATTAAGTTCTTCCATGTTTTGTAAAACAGTTTTTTTAACTAAAAATATATAAACTTAAGTATGAAAATATCCAAATTAAAAATTCACAACTTTATTTTTTAAATGGATGAACAAAGGTAATTCTTATTCAACAGAAATATTGTTCTGATATTCCAGAATAGCCCAACCATGTGATAACAGTAAGGCAAACAAGGGAAGAGCTGAGTTGGGGTTTTTTTTCTCTGTGCAATTTTATTTTACTAAAATTATTGTTGCAAATGTAAAATATTTTATCAGTAATACTTTTTTAAAAAAATACCCTTTATAAACAAAAAAGAAAATAATTTTATTTTTTAATGGATGGACATAAAGAATTCTGATTGCACAGAAATATTGTTCTCACGGTTCTAGAATATTTTACCAAGTAGTACTAGTAATACAAAAAAAAGAAGAGTTGAGATATTTTGTTTTTCAGAATTTTGTGTTGCTGAAATAATGTGATTATAAACTTAAAATATTTTATCAATGATTTTTTTAAAAATACTTTACAAAAATTAATCTTATCATCAGATACAGCCTTTTTTTTAAATGAAGGAGCATTATAAATTCATTCATATTCCACAGAAATATTGTTTTGAAGTTCGACATTTTCCACTATGTAGTAATAGTAATACAAACAAGGGGAAGGTTGGAATATTTTGCTTTGAATAATTTTATGTTCTGAAATTAATGATTTTAAATTAAAAATACTTCATCAATAATGATTTTAAAATGTACCTTATATTAAAAAAAAAAGACTAATATCTTTATATATGTGCATTTTATTCAGTTATAATTTTGTACAAGTTTCAGGTGATTTTTTAACAAATGTTAAAAATATAAAAATTAAACAAAATATTCCAAAATATGTAAAAATTAAACAAAATATTCCAAAATATGTATAAAAGTATAAAACTTTGTAAACCTTTTGCTTTTAGTCTATTAAATGTGAAAAATTACAGTAAATTTTTAAACAGTAATGGAAAAATCATATACCTATGCATTTCACAGGTATATACCAAATAGACAACATGTCGGTGATTTTTTGAATTTTAAAACTAAATAATTGTCTTCAATAAATATAAACGCAACAATATATAAAATATATTAATTCATACAGCCAAGTAAATGTTAAAAAAATTGTTATTCAGACGAGTTGTTCTGAAAAGCAAAAAAGCCCTGACTACCGGAATAGAGTATGTTTAAAAAAATCATTTTTTTTTCTTAAAGGTACATGCCTCAATGGAATTTATTTTTTCATAAAGAGCAATAATAGAATAAAAGAATAGCAAAATAATTATTTCAAAATGTCATTGCCGCAGGAAATTATGACAGTTTGAATATCGGTCAAATATGACATTTTTCACATTTTGGCGCTCTGTTACTAAAAGCGCATCCAACTTGCCTCAATTATATGTACATTTTTAAAAAGTGCTAATACATGTCTTTCAAATGACACCTCTTTTGTCATGGCAACTTCAACGCGCAAGCTGTTATTGGGCCTTAAAAATGCTAAAAAACAGCGAAAATGCATAAGTTTGTGACCTTGTGGCAACAAGTTGCCACAGACTTCTCATCCATTATATAAAGTTGAACCCTCCTACATCCCATATATAAAAAGAATTTTGTGGCAAGTTGTTTGCGCAAAGAATCAGGGTTGCTGGCTTTTAGCCAGGCCAAAAAAAGCCGGCCGGCTTTTTTTGGTTTTAGCCACTTAAAAAAAGCCGGCTTTTATTGAAAAAAGCCGGCTTTAATTATTAAAGGTTGGTTTACAGTTAATTTGTGTTAAATTTGGATTCATTATTTTTTTATACACTTATAAATATTTTCTACTAAAAGAATTATAATTTTTTATTAAATTTGGTCAAATAAATCTTTAACTGCTAGAAGGCTAGTTCTAGTAAAGGCATTATATCTAATATAAATATAATACAGTGGATCCTGCTAAAGTGACAACCTTGGTAAAGTGGCCACCTGGCTAAAGTGACCGTTTTTGCAAAATTTTACTCGTGCTCATGTAAAATAATATAAGAATTGCTCGGTAATGTGACCACCTGTCTATAGTGTAAAGTGACCAGATAGCAGGTTTGCCGGCTTTTAGCCAGGCCAAAAGAGCCGGCCAGCTTTTTTTGGTTTTAACCACTTTTAAAAAGCCGGCTTTTATTTAGTTTACAGCTAATTCATATTAAATTTAGATTAATTATTTTTTTATACACTTAAATATTTTCTGCTAAAAGAATTATTTATTTGACAAAATTTTAATAGAAATTTATAAATCTTGACCACTAGAATGCAACCAGTGAAGGCATGATATCTAAAAAAAAAAATTATAAATATTGAAAAGAATATAAGTTAAACTTTAAACCGGTGTTTTAAAATTCTATATTACATAGCCCCACATATACTACACATTTTAAAGATTACATTTCATTAAACAATCACAAAATGTAGCACATCAAAATGGAAACATTCTTAATTCTTACAGTCCATATGGAGAGATTATGTTATAATTGTAAAAAGAGAAATTAGAAAAGGGTATATTTAAGCAGAGTTTGGTACATAAGTGTACAAAAATAAATCTAGCAATTACACAAATTAAATAAATAAAATACATTCTATAAGTAAAATATAGAAAAATTGCAATAAAATTTTGAAAAGTTTGTTATTATTTAAAAGAGTGCATATTCATGCATATGCTGTTCCTAATATTGTTTTTAATAGTGAGAAACTGTATGTTTATTGTATGATTATGTACGATTTTAAATATTAATGCGAAATAAAATAAGACTTGTGTATTAATAGCTCTTAAAATTTGTTAAGTAATAAAACATGTAACTTAGTAATCATTGTCCTCTTTAATTTTATATAGCAGTAAAAATGAAAAAAAAAGGGGGGGGGGGGTTAAAGGTCAATATAAAGCAGATGGTGTAGCTTTTTTAAAATTTAGCTGACATATTTCTAATTCTCACTTCAAATCACTAGCAGATCCATCTAAGTTTTTTTTTTTTCAGTATTTATGTCTTCATTATAGAGAAATTGGGTTACTTATTGTATTCTAAATCAACCAAATGTCATTAAAACTAATTAAAAACACGTTAAAATGTGTAGTCTCCACCGGCGTGGCTTTTTTTAATTTTAGCCGGCTTTTTTGCAACCCTGCAAAGAATTGTGGGTCATAGCAATTTTAATGTCTAAAAAAAACGCTCAATTTTTCGCACTGCACGGTGACCTTTGGGGGCCCATAAAAAATGAACAACTCAACTTTGGAGAAAAAAACTTCTGGATTTGGCCTTTTAACAAGATAAGTAATAACTGGTAATTTTTTGAAAAAAATCCGAGATGGCATGAATCACCCCATAATGCTAGGTGTGACACTTTCTCAGATTCTTGCTCTTAACCGGCTTTTTTTTTGGCCATAATTGGACTTTTTTGGCTTTTATACAGTAGAGTATTTTAATTAGGGATTGACCGAATACCGAATAGTTGATTCGGTATTCGGTGGTTCGGCATGTAAACTGAATATTCGGCTTCGGCCGAATACTTTTAAGTATTCGACCGAATAATTGCAGATAAGTATTTTCTTAGAAGTAGAAGAATTCTCTTTTACTTAGCAGTAGAATAGGCTAAACAATGAGTTTTCAATATTATGTGCATGAGTTCAGAGTTCAGCTGCACTACAAAAAACAAGTCAAAGGCCATTTTTAATTAAAAAAAAATATTTTTTCCTTCCTAAAACAGTCTACATAGGTGTGAAATCAAAACAAATGTCTACAACAGAGAAAAAAAAAGTAAGGAAGATGCGCATCTTTCACTTATCATTTAATTTTATTTACTTCTACATTAGTTTTTTTTTTTTTAAATTTAAATTCATTTAATGTGTATTTTCGTTAATATACACATCAAATAAGTATATCAGAGTTCATATCTGTATATATAAGGTTATATTAAAGAAAATACACACATCAAATAAGTATACCCCTATGCCTATCCTATAACTTTTATAACCATTATATCAAAATCGCTCAAATTTCTTTTCTTCATCACCATAATGTTAAAATATTAATCAAAATATAAATATTCTATCAGTAATTTGACAGAAAATAGTTGAATGTACAAATTGATATACCTTTTGTATTTTGGGAACATTCCTATTCAATACGTTTGTAATTAGACTTAGGCAATCAGTAAATCAGCTTAATGACAACATTGTTTCTTTGTATTTGAATGAACTTTTGTTTTTCTGACAATCCTTATCTTTAAAAATACCCTGTACAGTTTAATAATTTCATAGGTTATTTTTGAGTATTGACTAGTGATAAAATAATAAAAAATGAGTGATGTGTTAATGAATTTGTGTGTGGAAAGAAGTCATTAAATTTTTTTGTGTAATTAGATTTATTTTAAGAATAAAAATGTAGCTGAATTAAATTATTGAGAATTTAATTTCAATTAAAGCTTATGAAAAAAAGCTAATATATGCAAAAATGCGTATTAAAAAGTTTCAAGTATTCGGCTGCCGAATACCGAAGCTTCGGTATACACTTCGACCGAAGCTTCAGTATTCGGCAAAATTGCTGCTTCGGTCAATCCCTAATTTTAATGACATTTAATTGACTTAGAATTAAATAAAAAACTGAATTTCTCGACAATGAAGACATTAATACTGAAATATAGGTGGAACTGCTAGTGATTTGTAGTCAGAATTGCAAAAATGTCAACTAAATTTTAAACCAACTGCTTTATCTGGTTTACATTGACCTTTAACCCCCCCCTTTTCCCCCATTTTTACTGCTTTATAAAATTAAAAAAGGCAATGGTTACCTAGTTACATGTTTTATTACTTAACTAATTTTAAGAGCTATTAATATATGTCTTATTTTATTTCTCAAACATTTAACATCATACAAAAAATCATGTAATATAAAATAAACTAGGGATTGACCGAAGCAGCAATTTTGCCGAATACCGAATACTTGAAACTTTTTAATATGCATTTTTGCATATCTAAGCTTTTTTAATAAGCTTTAATTGAAATTAAATTCTCAATAATTCAATTCAGTTACATTTTTATTCTAAAATCTAATTACACAAAAAAATTTAATGACTTCTTTCCACTCACAAATTCATTAACCCATCACATATTTTTTATTATGTTATCACTAGTCAATACCCAAAAATAACCTATGAAAATATTAAACTATACAGGGTATTATTAAGGATAAGGATTGTCAGAAAAACAAAAGTTCATTCAAACAATAAGAAACAATATTGTCATTAAGCTGATTTACCGATTGTCTAAGTCTAATTATAAATATATTGAATAGGAATGTTCTCAAAATACAAAAGGTATTATATCAATTTGTACATTTAACTATTTTCTGTCAAATTATTGATAGAATATTTATATTTTGATTAATATTTTAACACATTGTGGTGGTGAAGATAAGAAATTTGAGCGATTTTGATATAATGGTTATAAAAGCTATAGGATAGGCATAGGGTATACTTATTTGATGGGTGTATTTTCTTTTTAATATACACAGACCTGCCAACCTTTGAAAATGAGAAATCGTAGCACTTAAAATTAATCTGAAGGTTGGATGGTTGGTTTTTCGTGTTTTGCAGCCATCATTTGACATTTGTAAAAGGAATAAAGTTTCATTCTTTTAACTCAATATAGTATTTTTTCCCCCTGAAAATTTTTATACGATTTTTAGAGTTTCGTTTCGCAGCAATTTTTTTTTTTAAACATTTGTAAAAGGAGCTTGGTTCCAATTTTTTAGCACAGTTCAATAAATTTTGACGAAATTCGCGATTTTTTCCCCGTGATTATTTCAGGATATTCACAATTTTTTCCCTACAATCGCAATTCACATTTTTCTGTCACGATTCTTTGTTGAAATCCGCACTTTTTACCATGAACTTTTAACGAAATGCGTATTTTTTACCGCGATCCTTTGACGAATTTTGCGTTTTTTACCACGATCCTTTGACGAAATTAGTATTTTCTTTCTGCGATCTTTCGATGAATTTTGCATTTTCTTACTCATCTTTTGACGAAATTCCGTTTTCTTTCTGCGACATTTTGACAAAATTCACGTTTTTACAACGATCCTTTGATGAAATTTATTTTCTTCTGCGACCAATTGACGAAATTGACTTTTTTTACACGGTCATTTGTCGAAATTTGCGACCGTTTATGGCAACCCATCTGCAAAATTTTCGCTATCTTTTCACGACCAAAACAAAACTCACTACTCATTTACACGACCTTTTGATGAAATTTGCAATATTTTTCTCTCGATAGTTTATCGAAATTCGTAATTTTTTGCGCAATCTCGTGCAAAATAGGCACAATTCAGCGACCTATTGAATATAACCACTATTTGTTTCTGAGATCTTTGACGAAATACCCGATATTTTTACACGATCGTTTGAAGAAATACTCAATTTTTTCCGCAGTCGATTCACGAATTAATTTTGGAAAATTCCATAAAAGAAAAAAAATTTGCGGACTTCCAAGAAATTTCAAAATATACTCGCAGAAGAATCATCTAGGTCTGTGGAAGAATTTGCAGGGGTAAATACTGCACAGCAGTTTTCATTATGCAGGACTTACCTTTTCCGCATGCAAATCATGCTATTTTGCACACTATTTCAAACCTTGCCCCTAACCCCCCCCCCCCCCACTCCAGAAATTCTTAAAATGGCACCCCTGTTTCTAAGGAAGGGAATTCCTATATAAATATTTACAGAAACACGATTCACTCGTGGTTAATATACGTATAAGGAGGGTTTTATATTAGGAAGTTTGTTTTGCAGCCTAGATTTTTTCCCCGTGAGCGTTTTTTAAATAATGTCCGACTATTCGGACTAAAGACAAAATTTTTAAAACTTTCGGAAATGAATACTTTGAAATTTTGGAAATTTCAGAACAGAATCACTCCTGAAAAATATGGTGCACGGTATAAAAATCACAACTATAAACAAAAAATGTGTTTGTGTTTTTTGAAAAAAATCGTAGTTTAAGACTGATTTTCGTAGCATCGTAGTTTATAGGTCCAAATCGTAGCAACTACGATTTTTTCGTAGCAGTTGGCAGGTCTGTATACACCCTAGATATGAACTCTGATTTACTTATTTCATGTGTATATTAAAAAATATACACATTAAATAAACTTAAATAAAAAAAAACTAATGTAGAAGTAAATAAAATTAAATGATAAGGGAAAGATGCGCATCTTCTTTACTTTTCTTTTCTCTGTTGTAGACAGTTGTTTTGATTTCACATCTATGTAGGCTATTTTAGGAAGGAAAAAGTTTTTTTTAAATAAAAAATGGCCTTTGACTTATTTTTTGTAGCGCAGCTGAACTCTGGACTCATGCACATTAGTGATGCAACGAATAGTGGTTTGGCCAAATAACCGAATATTCGGCCTATTCGGCCGCCGAATATTGAACTTATTTTTGCCTAAAAAGAAAGTATAGTATGCACTACATGTTCAATTCTTGTATATTTCACAATTAAAATGCATTGTTTTCTTTTGAAAAATTATTTATATACAAATTTTTAATTTTTTAAAGCATTATTTTACTCTAAAAAAATATTCGGCCTAAAAATTGCCTCAATAATATAATTCAGCCACCCCCCCACAAAAAAAAAAAAAATTCTTCGCAAAAGTTCCTCATCAGGTACTGTCTAGTTACATTTTAATAGATATGTGTGCTGTTCTTGTTGATGCATTTTAAAATAATGACAAAATTTGAAAAGTACTGGGAAACATAAGTTTCAACTTTCAGATGAAAAAAAAAAAAAAAAGAAATCTTAATATCTTAAGAAAACCACTGATAGAAAGGATGAAAGGAATACCCTCTAAAATGGTGGAAAGAAATCATTGTAGACTTTATAAAGCTCACAATTAACATTTTTTATCATTTATTATTGTCAGCAGATAGCATTAGAGTTCTTTATAGGTATAATTCAAAATATTATTGAAGGAAATATTTTTTTATGTAACAAGGGATAAATGTTACTTCCCATTTTGATAACAAAAAAAAAAAAAAAAAAAAAAAAAAAAAATTGAATTTGCTTGTACAGTTGTATTAAAACAATTTTGAATAGATTAATTTTAAATTTAACAGATTACGTTAGCTTATTAAAAGAAGATACTTTTTGTACAACTTACTGATACAGCATAAAATTTTTTTTAACATGATTCCTTAATTAGCCTCTTATATAAAAATGGGTAGATAAAACCCATTCGGGATATGAAAGTTAATGGAAAAAAAACTGCTAGTTAATTTCAAATAAAACTTTCATTATACATGATGAATATAAATTGTCAAATTAAAAAGTTATACTGTGTAAATATAAAAACATTTATTACAGTATTATTCAGCCAAGGCCGAATAATGGATTTGATATTCGGCCGAAGCCGAATATTCAGCAGACAGGCCGAATGGGCCGAATATTCGTTGCATCTCTAATGCACATAATATTGAAACTCATTGTTTAGCCTATTCTACTGCTAAATAAAAGAGAATTTTTCTACTTCTAAGAAAATACTTATCTACAATTATTCGGCCAAATACCTAAAAGTATTCGGCCGAAGTCGAATATTCGGTTACATGCCGAACCACCGAATCAACTATTCGGTATATCCCTAATAGGGATTGACCGAAGCAACAATTTTGCCGAATACCGAAGCTTCGATATTCGGCAACCGAATACTTGAAACTTTTTAATATGCATTTTTGCATATATTAGCTTTTTTAAGCTTTAATTGAAATTAAATTCTCAATAATTTAATTCAGTTACATTTTTATTCTTAAATCTAATTACAAAAAAAAATTTAATGACTTCTTTCCAATCACAAATTCATTAACCCCCCATCCCTTATTTTTTATTAATTTATCACTAGTCAATACCCAAAAATAACCTATGAAAGTATTAAACTATACAGGGTACTATTAAGGATAAGGATTGTCAGAAAAACAAAAGTTCATTCAAATAAAAAGAAACAATGTTGTCATTAAGCTGATTTATTGATTGTCTAAGTCTAATTATAAACTTGTTGAATAGGAATGTTCTCAAAATACAAAAGGTATTATATCAATTTGTACATTTAACTATTTTCTGTCAAATTACTGATAGAATATTTATATTCTGATTAATATTTTAACATTGTGGTGATGAAGATAAGAAATGTGAACGATTTTGATATAATGGTTATAAAAGCTATACGATAGGCATAGGAGTATACTTGTTTTATTTGTATATTTTCTTTAATATACACCTTAGATATACAGATATGAACTCTGATATACTTATTTGATGTGTATATTAAAGAAAATACACATTAAATAAATTTAAATTAAAAAAAAAAAAAAAAAAAAAAAAAAAACTAATGTAGAAGTAAATAAAATTAAATGATAAAGGAAATATGCACATTTTCTTTCCTTTTTTTTTTCTCTGTTTTAGACAGCTGTTTTGATTTCACACCTATGTAGACGACTATTTTAGGAAGGAAAAAGTTTTTTTTAATTAAAAATGGCCTTTGACTTGTTTTTTGTAGTGCAGCTGAACTCTGAACTAGGGATTGACCGAAGCAGCAATTTTGCCGAATACCGAAGCTTCGGTCAAAGTGTACACCGAATATTCGGTATTCGGCAACCGAATACTTAAAAATTTTAACACAAATTTTTGCATATATTAGCTTTTTTAATAAACTTTAATTAACATTAAATTCTTAATAATTTAATTCAGTTACATTTTTATTCTTAAATCTAACTACACAAAAAAAAATTAATGACTTCTTTCCACTCACAAATTCATTAACCCATCACTTATTTTTTATTATTTTATCACTAGTCAATACCTAAAATAACATATGAAAATATTAAACTATACAGGCTATTATTAAGGATAAGAATTGTCAGAAAAACAAAAGTTCATTCAAATAAAAAGAAATAATGTTGTCAAAGCTGATTTACTGATTGTCTAACTATAAACATATTGAATAGGAATGTTTTCAAATACAAAAGGTATCATATCAATATGTACATTTAACTATATTTTCTGTCAAATTACTGATACATATTTATATTTTGATTAATATTTTAACATTGTGATGATGAAGATAACAAATTTGAGCGATTATAAAAGCTATAGCTTAGGCATAGAGATATACTTAGTATTTGATGTGTGTATTTTCTTTAATATACACCTTAGATATACAGAGATGATTTCTGATATATTTATTTGATGTGTATATTAAAGAAAATACACATTAAATAAATTTAAATTAAGGAAACTAATGTAGAAATAATTAAAATTAAATGATAAGGGAAAGATGCCTATCTTCCTTACTTTTTTTTTCTCTAATGTAGACAGTTGTTTTGATTTCACCGCTATGTAGACTATTTTAGAAAGGAAAAAGTTTTTTTTTAATGAAAAATGGCTTTTGACTTGTTTTTTGTTGTGCAGCTGAACTATGAACTCATGCACACAATTTTAAAACTCAATGTTTAGCCTATTCTACTTCTAAGTAAAAAAGAATTTTTACTTCTAAAGAAAATACTTATCCACAGTTATTCGGCCGAATACTTTTAAGTATTCGGCCAAAGCCGAATATTCGGTTTACATGCCGAACCACCGAATACCGAATCGACTATTCGGTCAATCCCTACTCTGAACTCCTGCACATAATATTGAAACTCATTGTTTAGCCTATTCTACTGCTAAGTAAAAGAGAATTCTTCTACTTCTAAGAAAATACTTATCTACAACTATTCGGCCGAATACTTAAAAGTATTCGGCCGAATACTTAAAAGTATTCGGCCGAAGCCGAATATTCGGTTTACATGCCGAACCACCGAATACAGAATCAACTATTTGGTATTCGGTCAATCCCTAATATAGAAGGATAATGCCTTCACAGTTACCTTCTAGTGGTTATAAAGACTTATTAATTTGACAAATTTAGTAGAAATTTATAATTTGTTTTAGTAGAAAATATTTATAAGTGCATTAAATATAAATTAATCCAAATTTAATATGAATTAGCTGTTAACTAACTTTTAAAAATAAAAACCGGCTTTTTTTCAATTAAAGCCAGCTTTTAAAAAGTGGTTAAAACTTAAAACCAAACAAAGACGGACGGCATTTTTTGGCCTGGCTAAAAGTCGGCAACCCTGCTAAAACTATTTCAATATTTATGATAATTGCCTAATCTTTATCTTAAATTAAAAAGTTGTGAAAATTTAAGTATAACATCAAGTAAAATATGTACTTGTAAATACTTTGAAATGTTGTATTAAATATTGATAAATGCTTCTTTGACAAACCCTTTCAAATGTTACACTAAATTTATCATTGAACAAAATAAATTTTAATTTATTTTCCTAATCAAAGTGAGTTTTGGTTTTGACCACTGATGGTCAAAATCTATTTTGACAAGGACGGTTAAAACTAAAACCAATACAACCCTGGACTCAGTAGCGTAGTTTGGCAGCGTGCTGAATTCGAGAATTTGGGTGATTGAACAACCGTAATTGAAAAAATATGTATAATAATTGAAATTTACGAAAAATATAAATTAAATATATATTTTGTAGCATGTAAGTACATTTTAAACTATGAAAATTTGCATTTATTAAATATTTAATGAAATCGAAAAGAAAAAAAAAATACATTCCTATAGACCGGGAATTTTTGCTGTTATTTAAAATTATTTATAGATATTTCAATGAATAATCGACTATTTTTCACAGAGAAATAAAATATGTGATATAAATGTATTATTTTAATTTTGTTTCATTATGAAAATATATTTTTTTAATATTCTTTTAAAGTCTTAATATGATTTTTTTAAAAATATAAATTCAGATTTTTGGTTTTGTAATTATTGTCTGTTTACGTAATAATTATTTTTAGCAATTCAATATCTTTTTAGAACTTATTTTGAAGTACATAGACAGTTATTCTAATTACAAACATAATAATCCAAGATTTAAAAATCTAATTGTTAAAAAAAGATACATTTTAAATTTTAAAATTAAAAAAACATTATCAATGATAATAGCAAACTTGCAATTTAACAAAACAGCGTGGGATAATTTTATATTAACTTATTTTAATTTATGATGATTTATTATTGTGAAAAATAGTAGCTTATTTGTGTAAATAAATCTTAAAAAACAGCAAAATTATGTGGTCTATAATAGTGCCAATTGCTAAAAACAGTTATTAATAGGCAATAACTACAAAACCAAAAATCTTAAATTTAAAAATAAAAAATTATGTTAAAAATTTAAAAGAATATTTTTAAAAAATGATCAAACAGTATTTGAAATACCTGCATAATAAAAAAAAAAAATTAAAATATTATATTTATTAACGTATTTTAATTTATTTCTTGTTTAAAATAGTAGATTTTCATTTTAAATACCTGTATATAATTTTAAATAACAGCAAAAATTTCTGGTCTATAGCAATAGTCATTCGGCTTTGGCCGAATACTTTTAAGTATTCGGCCAAATAATTGCAGATAAGTATTTTCTTAGAAGTAGAAGAATTCTCGTTTACTTAGCAGTAGAATAGGCTAAACAATGAGTTTCAATATTATGTGCATGAGTTCAGAGTTCGGCTGCAGTACAAAAAACAAGTCAAAGGCCATTTTTTATTTAAAAAAAACTTTTTCCTTCCTAAAATAGTCTACATAGGTGTCAAATCAAAACAACTGTCTACACTAGAGAGAAACTAGTATGTTGTGGCTATTACAAAACTTTCTTCTATATACCATATTTTCGGGTGTATAGCCTGTGGGTTATACAAGAAAAAAACATTTGGAACAGCCGCTGCGGCTTATACACGGTGCGGACTATACAAAGATTTTTTAAAAAAAGAAACGGAAAATCGTGATTTTTCTATAATTTTTAAACCCGAAAAAATTTCGAAAATCGTCAATATTTGTAAATTTTTTTCGCTATGCCTCGAAATTTAAAGAACTTTCCTGTGTTTGTAATGTTTTTTTACTGTTTAAATGCTATTAATATTTATTTCTGTCTTTGAAAATAGAGATATTATTGGTTTGTTTATGACGGACTCAGAAACTTCCGATTTTGAAGGATTTTCCGATTCCAGTGATTAAAATAAATATTTTTGAGCAAATTACTGTGTGCCTTTTTATACAGTAGTTTTATATTACTTATAGTAATTATCGTTTAAAATAATAATAACATATTTTCTAGGAGGTAAAATGCCACTAATGGCTCCAGTTGTATATTACATCCAGTTCTCTCAAAGTTACTGTTGTGATAATTTACCTATTATCTGCTGCTGCAATTCAAAAAATTAAACTGAGATAAATGGTATTTAATGTTTGCCAGAAATGTATGCAATTAGCACAATAATTACATTTACTTTTTGACATGAAAAAAAAAATATTGTGGAAAAATTTGTGTATTGTGTTGCTTATGATAGCTAATTATCTACGAAATTGGCCCGGAGAGGCAGGGATGCCCTCCATGGGGGTCTTTCTAACGGAACCTAACCCCTATTTACGCACAAAAATCCAAGTTTAGAAGAAAACTCTGAACGATTAGGCCGACGGGTGCGATTGGGTTCGAACCCAAGACCTCCCGTCTACCAGCTTTTGAGAGCAGAACCTCTCGGCCACTGGTGGGGCGTAGAAAAACGAAAATATTTCTTGAATTACCTCTGGCAATAATTTTGTTAATTTTAAAGGGAAAAAAAAGTGACTTTTTTTTCAGATTAAAAATAATGATAATAATAAATAAGTTAAAATCTGATTATATTATTATGGAATTATTTAAAAAAAAAGATTTTACTACCGTAATTTACGGAAGAAACGGCGTGGCGTTTACGTGTTTTAAATTGAAATTTCAAGCGATGCGGCGTTTACGCGAAATTAAAATTTTTTTTTTCACTCCCAAAAATTCAGATACCAAAGATGAGAAATTTCCTATTAGATTTTAAAATAATGTGGGCGAGCCAAAATTTTCAGACCCAGGCGATCGAAATATATTGGCCCTGCCTGGGCTAAACTTGAACCATTTATGCTAAAAATTTGGCCCACGCAGCAGTGAAAAAGTATGCTGCGTAGTGTATAGTATTTTTTTTCTATCAATATATTACAAAATGGCAGCCAATTAAACAAGACTTTGAAAAAAACCCACTTTTTTCTAAAAATAACCCACATATAAAAACACTTCTAGAAATCAAAATATTAAACAGCAAAGTTTTTCTTTCATTATTAATTAGTTTTAAAACACAATTCTGCAAAAAAAAAGAAAAAATAATAATAATATTTTAATAATTGTAAATTGAGGGATTTACAAATGAAAAATTATAAATGTAATTTTTTGCTTATTTTTTAAAAAACTAAATAAACACTTAAGTAATTTTAAATGCTTTTATTATTGTAAATGACATATAGAAACAGGACAAAAAGAAATTTTGACTTCTGTGATTTTTTTGATTAAGTTCTAGGGTGGGTTTTTTTTAGGATACATTTTCCTGTGGGTTTTTTTTAGAGGACAGCACTATATTATTTTGAAATGTTTAACTTATTTTACTTAATCAAAGACGAAAACAACGATTGTATCTTTGGTACTACACTTAGTTATCCCGTCGAACAAAATCTATCATTCGCCAAACTATAAGATTAAATGCCAATAATGGTTGATCGTAAATGTCACATTAACTTGACTTTAAGCAAGTTACAAATGTCTACGTCATCGTTATTTTTATTTCGACGTTTTATTTGTATTTTTATTAATGCTGTACTAATTTATTTGTTTTTTCGTTATTTAAAATAAAAATTATGTCAATTTGTATAATTTGGCGATTTATATAATTTGGCGAAATTGGTCGACGGGATAATCAAGTAGTACCGCAGCGGATATTTGGCGTTAAAATTCCCCAATCAAAGAGAAATGAATAGAAATCCGTTTATAGGGAGATCGCCACTGTTTTTTAAATTATAATTTAATCTTTCGAAATCTTTTTAAAGCCGATCAAATTAGCATGCATTTAATGTTTGTGGTGTCTGGATGGGGGTTGACGAGCATAGCTCGTAAGGGGCAGAGCCCCCAAGTTCACTAAAAATTGAATAAACAGTATACATAAAGAAAAACTATAAAATTATTAATTAGATATTTTATTTATCTCATTATTTATTTCAACTGACTAAGGTTTAATGCAATTTTTATTTATTATTTTGTGATTTGTGTTTGTCTGCGGTTTTCTAGGGAACAGGAAAATTTAAGTTTACATGTGAGAGAGGGGGAAAAGTTACTGGTCCTGCGGACTACTAAATTTTTCAAATTAGTGGTCCGATTGCATTTTTGGTGGTCTCGGACCAGCGGACCACCAAGGATTTCGATCGCTGACTATAGGACAATCTTTCCCCATTTAAATAAAAACAATTACATTACAGAAGCTGTTAAAAATATAACTATTATTTTCTGTCTTAAATGTTTGCTTATTCATCTCCGACAAATGATAAAAAAAAAAAATGTAATAATTAAATTTATAGTAGTAAAGTAATGAAACTTGTACATCTGCAGATCAGTGGTCTCAAACACCAGTTCTGCAGTTTCATTTTGAAATTATTTTATTTAGTATCTTAAAATTCATTCAACCCACAGTACTATTTCTTTCATATTTGTATAGTTTTTGGGAGTTGACTGTTAAAACTAGTAGGAAATATACGAATCTATGCACTTAAATATTCCAAAACTTTTTTTACTCCTCTAAACGCCAGACTGTCTCAATAATTTGATAACTTTAATTCCCTTACAATTAGTATTGTAAACCATCTATCTAAAAAAAAAACTAAAATACTGATCTCGTGATAATCACAGTAATTAATTGTTAAACAGTGAATAATTTTCATAAATATTTTATTAATTATTGATATTCTAATTATTAAATTTATCTGAAATTAACTACTATTTTGTTTCATTAAATTCTGCTTCTAAATAATCATAAAGAAAATTATATCTACTATTTTTTGGTGTCCTCCATTATTTGAATAGAGTGTTCATGTCCATTACTAGAGTTTTGGAAGTTGTGATATTTTTCTCTTATTTACAATAAAAGTTTTAATATTGGGAAATGAAACTATATACTATGAAACTATGAGAATAGTTAAATATTGTTGATATATTATATAGGTTACTATTATTTCTTATAGTAGTCTTGGTCGGTACAGAATTTATTGGTCGCAGATAAATTTTGATTTGCTGCAGATTTACACAGAAAATTCTGCTACTAGAGCTGTACCTATTTAAACTTGTAATAATTGGTTCTCATCACAAGAAGAACTTTCTAAGTAAATAATGAGATTCTTGTGTATTTTTATTTATTCTGATCTATACTAAACAATTAAATTGTTACCATAAATAAATATTTCAATGATTTTCTTTTTTTTATCCAAATTTTATTCATTGAACTTCAAAATAAATTCAAGAAATACTTCAATTATAGTACTATTATTATTTTCATAATATATATTAAGACTCAAGTATACATAACGTTGTTTGTTTTTGTTGCAAGACCTGTGTGTCCCCAAAAAACTTTTCTTTATTTTTTAAAAATGTTATTATTTTTAATATTAAGCTACGACTGAAATATATAATGGCAACAGACAAGAAATATGGCAAAGATAATTCCCTTATGGCTTTTTTCAACATAAAACTGGTTATCTTTTTTATTTTTTAAGGTAAAATACTAATAGTAAATAAAAATGCTTTTCAATTAAACAAAGTTATTAAATGTATCAATAATTCAACGATGTTTTCAGTCTAAAGTTTTTATTATTTTATTTTGTTTACTAAACTAAGAAATGCCAGGGGAAATGTTTGTTGTAGATTTGTTAAAATATCGATTTAAAGTTCAATAAGGTAAAAAACATTTTTAATAAATCATTAATTTCCTTATCCGAAAATTATAGATAAACTAAATAAGTACAAATAAGTTTAATTTATGTTAAAGATCAATGTGTTGATGTTATTGGATATAGACAGTATATAAATAACTGTCAAAATTGACAGGTTCTCGTAGATTATAAACAAAGATTTAAAAACTAATACTGACGTCTACATGTTATACTGTTAATAGTTTAAATATTAAGTCAATAATTTTTTTTTAAATAAATTAATCTATTTTAAATTTATTTACATTAAATTGATTGAGAGTTGATGAATAATTTGTAAATTAAATCCGAAGCCTATGGCCAATTTTATTTGTCTTTTTTGTATACAAAACATTTTAAATATAGCACAGACCGGTAACACTTACACATACAGAACTTGCATCACGTGCTATAAAGACGGTTTTACGGAGATGTCTAACAAAGACTGCGCAGCCGCCATGTTATCCTATTCTATGCAATTCACTTACCTTATTTCAATCACTTTTTTGGGGAATACAAAACATTCCATCTATCCATAAAAATGGTCTATTCTTGAAAATGAAGTGTTAATTGACGTAAATCTTCCTTTATTAATCCATTAAATGATCTATGAGTTCTATATTTTTGAGAAATTTGGATCGCGTTCTTCACACCAAACCCGCAGATCCGCAAATGGCTGCCTGAAAATTGGATTTCCTTGCGAATGCGCATGCGTCAAAATGAAATTTGGACAACACGGTATTGATGAAATCGTTTGCTTTTCCTGTATGCATCAGTCGGAGTGGATTGTTTATTATATAAGAAAATTTTGCGATACTCCGTTTAAAATAATTATTTAAAAATGAAACAAAGTAGTGATTGGAAATTAAAAGGTGAAAATATTGTCAATGAGTTTATTAAAAGTAAAAAGAACTCTAACTTATTGCTTGAGCTCGAGGAATTATTACTTGTAAGTTTTGTTTAAAATTAAAACTTTTGCATGTGGTCATATTCACTAAAAAATTATTAATGGCTCATTTCATGATCGTTATGTTTTTATGCATTTTATCTGCCATGTTATTCATTACTATCGTAATACTTATTCTCATTTTTTTCATCTCTATAGAAAAGGACTTTAGAGAGCAATTTTAAAGATTGTTGATAATAATTTACTTTACTATTCAATGCTGTTGTTATGTGTTAGTAATCTTAGTAATTTTTATTACTATTTTTGGTTGATGTCTTTTAAGAGCAAAAACTTAAAATTGAATACAAAATCAAAAATACTTTCAATTGATTATTAAAAATCATTTTTTTTTATTTGCTTCTGAAATTTTATTTTAAAACTTTTTGTTGCTGAAAATAAAATATGTCTATATAAATGCATATGCATTCAAATATACAAATTATGTGTATTATAAGCCCATAAACAGTTACATACTTTTGAATTCATCAGTATTAGTGTGACAATCTCCTTTTCTTTTTCTTCTACTCTACTAAATTTATCCTGGAGCTGGACTGGTTCTAATTACTGATGTAAACAGGATTTTAAAAAAAGACAAAAATCTTGAGAGTAAAATTTATAAGCAAAACAGTGATAGTAGCTAGTAATATCAGGGTTTCCAGCAACGTGGAAAGTCAGGGAATTTCAAAGTAGTCAGGGAAATCTTAAAATATATAGGAAAAGTTAGCGATTTTACAAATATTTTCTAAAATGTCTTGGGGGGGGGGGGGGACTCGAAATTCATCAAATGGTATCAAGAAAAAAAAATCATGAAATTCATCAAGCAATCACAAAAAAAATCCGAGAAATTCGAAGGGCGATCGCTAATTTTGATAAGTGATTGCGAAAATAGATGGAAAATTTTTCTGTATGGTCAGGGAAATTGCCAGTCATGTTTTACTGGGTACCCTGAATTAGAGGTCTGCCCGGGCTGGCAGAATGAAGGTGAATTTTCAAACGGAAGAATTAGGACAATTTTTTCGACGGGCTTGCAAAAAAATTGAACAGGCCTGCACGGTTGGGCCGAGCTGATAAAAAAAATTAATCAGCTTGTTGGCCCGATATAAGAATTCAAGATAAGCAGATAAAATACGAGCCATTTTCAATGAATATGATTTTCTCGAGAAGTACAAATGTGCATCATGAGCCGATGCAAGTGTAACAACATCAATACAGAAATGTAACATGTCCATCATAGAGATTGGCATTGTACAGTTACAAGATGTCTTATTCTGGGTTTAATTTATTTCAGCAGACTCGTGCCGGGACGGAACTGGTCTTAATCGATCTCAGGATGTAGGACAGGCATAATGTTTTGTAAAAGTATTAATAGTAATAATGAACTTCTGTTAACAGTATCTTTGGAAATACACCTTAAAGTGGTTCTCATAGTCACTGCTCAATAATGCGAAACTTTCATACACATTTTCTGACTCATTTTTAACTGTAAAGGCATAAAATTGACAGGCCTGACTATTGATGGTATTTTGAAATGAATAGCTTTCTCCATATGTGATAAACAGAGTTGTATAATATAGACGCACACGCCATGCACGGAAAATTTTCCGCAAAATTCGGAACTTTGCGGAAAATTTCTTAGGAAACCCCCCCCCCCCCCCCCCAAAAAAACATAATTTTTGTTCTTGTATTTTTTTTTTTTTTTAAATACACCGAAAAATTAAAAATGTTGCCCAATTTTATGTACGATTTATTTATTGTTTGTCAGGGGTCTGTTCTGAAATTTTAAGGTATTCAGTTCCGAAAATTTTAAAAAATCGGCCATCAGTCCAAAAATTCAGATATAAAAAACTGTCACTGAAATATATTGGGGATTTCAACAAATGGTCGCCGAAAATAAACCAATTCCGTCAATCGTTCGCAGAAAAAATAACCAATTTTGCCAAAGCATTGCAGAAAAAACATGAATTTCTTTAAAGAATCGTGGGAAAAAAAATAATTTTGTCAAAGAATTGAAGGAAAAAAACGAATTTTATAAAAGCATAGCGGAAAAGACGTGAATTTTGTCAAAGGATCGCGAAAAAAAGAACCCGCAAATTTTATAAAAGAATCACGGAAAAAAACTAATTTCGTCAAAGGACGGCGGAAAAAATGTGAATTTCTTTAAAGATTCGTAAAAAAAAAATTGTCAAAGAATCGCAGAAAAAAGCAAATTATGTCAAAGAAGCACAGGAAAAAAACAAATTTTGTAAAAGCATAGCGGAAAAAGTGTGAATTTTGTCAAAGGATCGCAAAAAAAAAAACGCAAATTTCACGGAAAAAAACTAATTTCGTCAAAGGATTGCGAAAGAAACACAAATTTCGTAAAAGGGATGTGCAAAAAGTGCGCATTTCATCAAAGGATCAGGAAAAACACAAACTTCGTCAAAAGGCCACAGAAAAAAAACGCGAATTTCGTGAAAGGATCGCAGAAAGAGCAAATTTCTTCCAAAAAGCGCAGGGAAAAACTAATTTTGTAAAAGCATAGCGGAAAAAGCACAAATTTTGTCAAAAGATCGCAAAAACAATGTAAATTTCGCAAAAGAACCACTGAAAAAAAACTAATTTTGTCAAAGTATCACAAAAAAAAACGATAATTTCGTCAAAACGCCGCGAAATAAAGAGTGAATTGCGTCAAAAGACCACAACAGAGTGATTGGCCTGTGAACAGAGTGATTGGCATTTTGTGAGAAGAGATCAGGTCATTCCATGTTAAATCACCCAGAATTTTCTAAAAATGACACCCACCACCTTCAATTTTGATAAACTTTGGTGTATTGGCAGAATTTTTAATGCTGATTCCAAAAATGTCAATCATATTGAAATTGGTCAAATGGTTTGCGAGTTATGAGCTTTTAAATGTCTTCCAAGATGGTTGATTTGCCGCCATTTTGAATAACACATGTGACAACGTAAAGGTCTATAACTTCTTTCAGGTTTAAGCTAGAACTTTCAAATTTTTTTTGTTCTGTTCAGAATAAAGTATACTTTCATTTAAATTGATTTTTGGGCAGCTTATTCCATTAAAATGCTGTCAGAAAATGACTTTTTGTCATTTTTTAAATTAAAAAAAGGCGTAACTTTAATGGCTGATTTCCCCCATTGTTCCCCCTTCAATTTTCATCTAATTGCATAAATAGGCAGCTCAAGGTGTGTTTTGATGCCTGATAAGAAAATTTTAATGGGCAGTTCGCAGGTGTTTTGTTTAAAGAAAAATTTCAATTTTACTGACCTTCCATAAGTAACGGAAAGTACAAGATAATGTTTATATTTCTTTTATTACCAGAAATATCATACATATTTACATATAAAAGTTTGATAAGGCTTTATCTTACATAAACATATACATATTTTTTAATGTGGCTATAAAGAAGGGGAATAAATAGGAATGCTAATAATGAATTCCTGCAAGACATAGAAGTATTTTCCTAACAAATTGAAATCTATTGTAAAGCTCTAGTAAATTATAAGTAAAAAAGAAATAATGGGAAAAATTCTACAAATAAGTCACATTTTATAGCAAAATCATACTTGTATTATAATACAAAATATAATTTAAAAAATACATTAAGTAAATATTATCGTACTTTAAAATTATACAAAATAACATTTAGCACATAGACAGTAAAAATGCTATTGAAAATATATCTACATCAATAACAATTAAAAATAAAGATAATAAAATTTGTTCTCTTTATATTTCGATCTTATTTCGTTCTAATTTTATGTTTTGCCCACTAGGTGCTTATTAAAGCACTGGATGCATCACCAAGTTTATATATTCTACCATTTGTAGTATTGATGTCACATGCACAAAGGGTATGACTGAAAGACACAATACAACTGTCATTTTCTGTCCAATAATATGAAGGTGATGGGCCATTGTGGATGCATGAATTTAACAGTTGCATCTCCTTCTTTTTTGTGGACTTTTGACACTAAGCTTATGTACCAATTCCATTCATACATACATGCTACATAACTTTTAAGCGATGGAATTATCCAAAGTCTCTTTAATATTCCTATCAAAAGATGAACAAACAGAAAAATTTTCATCAGTATTTATTCTTTTTCCACTTTTTAATAAGTTTTCTATAGATCCATAATAATGCATACTGCATGTTCCAGGAATTGTTGTAGCAAGTTGCATCCGATGAGGCATGTTGTTGCGCAGTTTTAACATGCCACTTTTTGTGATGATAAAAAATGTTATACCATCAATGTTTTGTCTGCAATATCCATACATCATAGCCGGGTTATTCTCTGCAATAGTGCAAAAAGTGCTTCCCAGCCATATAAATGCTCTTAATTTTATTACATTTTTATTTATTTTTATTTTTATTAGAAGATCTAAACATAGTTTATTAGGGGCAGAAAGTAAAATTTAAAAATAAATAAATTTAGTATTTAAAAATATAATATATATCATGCAAACATCATTCCCTCACCTTTCCCCCACCTGTACTACCATATTTTATTGCCTATTTCTTTCCATCCAGAAATAAAAATAATTAAAAATACCCTAAGCAAAATAAAGTTCTTATTTGATACATTACAAAAAATAATAAAAATATTAATTTTTACTATTATTATATAGTCTACTCAATCAATTATATGTTTCCCCATGTTAGACCATCATTCCTTCACACATTGCTATTATCTCAAATATCTACCACTAATGAGCAGTAGCAGTCTAGCATCCTTCACAGAAAAGAAGCTATTTTGAGCACTTGTCAGTCCAGCAACATAAATTGGTGGTGTAAGATTTTGTTAATTTTACAGAATTTTTTTTTAGTCAGTATATCCGGAAGCGTTTTTATTAGCAGTCATTCCCTCACACAGAATATTAATTTTTTTGTAAATATCAAAAATTTTAATTTTATCATACATTATATATTAAGTGTTTCTCTTAAAGGAAACAGTTTGGATTTCTTCATAATTTTGCATTTTTCCTCTACAACTAGTAAAAATGTCTTATTTCATCATTCCCTCACTTGTCATTCCCTCACATTTTTTATTTTATTTTTTCCACAAATTTTTATTTTATTTTTTTTGTTAAGTCAAATTTTTAAAACAATTTCTGTTGCTATTAAAATCTTCAATAATTGACTGATTTCTTACCATTTATCTAATTTTTATGAAAATTTACATATGCATCATTCAAGTCAGATTGCTGGCCAAATTTGCAAGTATTGTAGAGAACAACCCAGTGCCACATTTGCAATTTGATCATGCAACAGCCTTTGCAGACTTGCTTTTGTCACAAGTCTTTTAACATCCCCCCCCCCCCCCTCACGCACACACACCCTACCCCATCGCAAACAGATTTTCCATGACTTGTAGCAAAAAAGCTCCATTTTGCTTTTATTCCACCAAAATCATGTTCATGGGTTCAAAAATGTTTTTTAATTTTAATATTGGGCAGCAGAGCCATCAGTAAAATATTCTACATTTGTAGCTTACTTATTATTTATAGTCTATATTATTTATAGTAGTCTTTGTAGTACTTATTATTTAAATGCTGCATGATTAATTTTGGAGTCTGATAAATCATTTTTACATCATGGTCCATATCATCTGAAAGCATGCAAAAGCTTTCACTTTTTAAGCTGCTTCCATTTTTTTGCTTTACATAGAATGCAACTGTATGTAAAGTACAGCAACCAGGCGTGCAATGGTAGTTGTTGTGCTTCGTCTTGCAATACAAAAGAAAAGTTCTCACTAAAATCCATTTGTATGAGAGCCTCATGATTAGTAAGATCTTTTTTTCAAATAAATGCTTTGAGACTTGGATATGTGTGTATGGGGTACGAGCTTTTCAATCTTTTTAAAAATAAGATGGATGAAATCATACAGAGTAGATGTATGTGATGTTAATCATACTCTGTCAGTTGATACCCACTGTTTATGTTCAATTGCGTCTTCAGGATCAAAATCTGGAAATTTTAACTTTAAAAAAATCTTCAAGAACATCTTTCTTGGGACATTTGCTACATATATGTAACATACAATTTGTATTGTTAGAACTTCAAACCAATTTCTGGATTTAAATCTTCATATTTTTCTTCAATCCCTGTAGCTGCAATAAGCAACTGAACTTTCTGATGTATTGTATACATGCAGACAGAATGTGTGCCAGAACTCCCAACTAAGACGCAGTGCTTAGATCGCAGGTCAGCAAATTTTGAAAACCCAATTTTATTATTGGTAGGAAATTTCAATTGAAATTGGATATACAGTTAACAGATTTACAAAGAAGAAACCTTTTTTGAACATGGGCGGACATTTTTTTATGCTGACTGTATCTCCCTGACCAGGCACGAGACATGAAAATTCATTATCTTCATGAAACTCTTTCACAGATTTTATAGTGTCTTCTCAAGTATAAAGTCTATATTTGGTACTCAGTTACACTAAAGGTTTCAAATATTTTCTTTCTTGACCATCATGACTCAGGAATCAAAGTTAACAACTGAATTTTTTCTCTGGGACAAATTTGTGGAAACTTTTCTTTCACCATCTCTGTTAATCTTTCGAATTCTGAAGCTTTTCTTTTGATTCACATTATCTTCATCAGAGCTACTGTTTTCACTCTGAAGAATGTTCTCTTCCAAATCAAGGGTGCAAGCAACCTTCTTTCGCAAGGCAATTTTCTTTCTCCAGCAGACACTTTCCTGTGTGCAGAAATTGCACGTAACCTTAGTGATGAACTTCCATTAAGCTTTACATGATATTTTTCTTTCTGATCCATGTTTGATGTAATTTCTTCAGAAAAATCAGTAGACTAACACAAATCTTTCCTGTTCTTTCACATATACTTCCAGCAAAGCTCTTGCTTTTTTCCCTACAGGTTGAACATAGTTTCTTACCAGGAATGGCATCATTATGTAGCTTATCCCTGTAATTCTTAGCTTGATCCACACTTATCACATGTAAGGATACTTTTCTTGGTCTTGTTAGGATGAAGATTAAATAAATGCATTTCTTTTGCTGAATTTACATATGCAGAAAGTGTTCTCTGTGACAAAGCATATTGTTGAGCTTTCGCTATCTTCTAAATTGCATCTTAATGCAAGAAGTTCTTTATTTTTGGTGGATAACTCATTGCGATGGTGGATAGCTTGAGGATTATTTAAATCACAATTTGGATTATTAATATTTAAAAACTAATATTGTACATTTTTTGTTTATCCATAAGAAAACATCTAACTTAATACAACAAAGCAGCATCATTTATAAGATCAAAAGAGAAACTTTAATCTTTTTTAACAGATTGGCATAACAAGTTGTAAAATTCTGCTTAATCTGGTTGGTTGAAAAAATCTTCTGGGAAGTAACTTTAGCCCGATTCGTTGAAAATCTCTTTCTGGTAAGTACATCTATCTGGTTGGTTTGAAAAAACCCCTTCTGTTTCTGGCAAACCAAAGTGATATTATTGGTTAAAATTCTGTCTTCTGGAAAGTTCTGGTAATAAATTAACCCAATCAGATAATTTTAGCAATTAATTAGAAGTTTCATATTTTGGGCAGCAATTTTCGATTTATAATTCAACAATAATTACAGTTTTAATGTTATTTACATTTAAAAAATGAACCAAAGTGAAATAAAGTATATAATTTTTTTTATTTTGAACTAAATTTAAAATTTTTAAATCACCCATTAAATTTTTTTTTTAACAGGTATCAAAACACACTTTGAGCTGCAATATTAATACAACAGAGTTAATTTTTTAACTAATTATATTTATTTTGAATTTAGATATATTTTTAATAGTATTTTTACCATGTATGTGTTAAACGTTATTTTGTATAATTTTGAAGTACGATAATTTTTACTTATTGTAGTATTTAGTTAACAATTGTAATTTTATCATTTTGTATAATATACAAGTATGATTTTGCTATAAAATGTGACAATTTGTAGAATTTTTTCCATCATTTCTTTTTTATTTTAAATTTACTGAAACTTTGCAATAGATTTCAATTTGCCATGAAAATACTTCTATGTCTTGCAGGAATTCATTATTAGCATTCCTATTTATAATTCCTGAGGGATTCCCATTCTTTTTAGCCACATTAAAAAAATATATATATCTTTATGAAAGATAAAACCCTACTGAACTTTTAGATGTAAATATGTATGATACTTTTGGTAATAAAAGAAGTATGAGCATTATCTTGTACTTTCCGTTACTTATGGAAGTCAGTAAAATTAAAATTCTTCTTTAAACAAAAAACCTACAAACTGCCCATTAAAATTTTTTTATCAGGTATCAAAACTAGAGATGCAACGAATATTCGGCCTGTCTGCCGAATATTCGGCTTCGGCCGAATATCAAGTCCATTATTCGGCCTTGGCCGAATAATACTGTAATAAATATTTTTTTATTTACACAGTATAACTTTTTAATTTGACAATTTATATTGATCATGTATAATGAAAATTTTATTTGAAATTAACTAACACTTTTTCCCCCGTTAACTTTCATACCCCGAATGGGTTTTATCGACCCATTTTTACTTTCTTCTATCTTTACAAGAAGAAAGTATTGGATTCGTGAAAATTTTCGACTCCCGGTTTTCGACGGATTTACACGTTTTAGAATGCCCAGAACACGATTTGATGGTTTTTAGAAAATGTCTGTCTGTCACTCTGTCTGTGAGTCTGTATGTGACAAAAATTTTGTGGGCGCTCTATCTCAAGAACTAATGCACAGAATTTCACAAAACTTATTATTTAGTTATACCTTGATATAAACTAGACCTGATTAGTTTTTGGTGAAAATCGCCCAACAGGTGGCGCTGCTATACGGCATTTTTCACGATTTCTGCAATAGCTATATCTCAAGAACTACTGCACGGATTTTCATAAAACTTCAGATTCAGTTAGTCTAGGATATAGTTTGGTGCTGATTACTTTTTTGTGAAAATCGCCCAACAGGTGGCGCTGCTATGCTGCATTATTCATGATTATCGCAATAGCTCTAACTCAAGAAAAAATGCACGAATTTTCATCAAACTTCAGATTTCGTTAGTCCTTGATATAAATTAGTGCTGTTTAATTTTTGGTGTAAATCGCCCCACAGGTGGCGCTGCTGTGCTGCATTTTCACGATTTTCGCAAGAGCTGTATCTCAAGAACTATTGCACGGATTTTCATCAAACTTCAGATTTAGTGAGTCCTTGACATGAATTGACGTGTAAATTAGTGCTGTTTAATTTTTGGTGTAAATCGCTCAACAGGTGGCGCTGCTATGCTGTATTTTTTGCGATTTCCGCAATAGCTTTATCTCAAGAACTAACGCTTAGATTTTCAACAACCTTCAGATTCAGGTATACCTTGATATCATTTAGTGCTGTTTATTTTTAGTATAAATCACTCAACAGGTGGCGCTGCTATGCTACATTTTTCAGAATTCCCGCTGTAGCTCTAACTCAAGAACTAATGCACGAATTTTCATCAAACTTCAAATTCAGGTATACTTTGATATGAATTGGTGCTAAATTCATGTAATTTCTTGTACTATTTAAATGATTTAATTGACGTCATTTATATAGAAGAAAGTTTTGTGATGGCCACAACATACTAGTTATATAAGAGGCTAATTTAGGAATCATGTTAAAAAAAATTTATGCTGTATCAGTAAGTACAAAAAGTATCTGTAATAAGCTAACATAATCTTTTAAATTTAAAATTTATCTATTCAAAATTGTTTTAATACAGCTGTACAAGCAAATAATTTTTTTTTTTTTTTTTTTTTTTTTTTTTTATCATAATGGGAAGTTTAACATTTATCCCTTGCTACATAAAAAATATTTCTTTCAATAATATTTTGAATTATACCTATAAAGAACATAAGTATATGATTGATTAGATATACCGGGTGTCCCAAAAAGGACTGACTGATTTTAAAATTCAATAACTTGCAAACGGTGACAGATATTTAAAAAATTCTTGCAGGAGGGTTATGCATAAGGTCAAAAGTTTTATTACAGTGATTTTCGATTTTAGTTCGAATTACAAACGATAGATGGCGCTGTAAGCAATAGTCGCTAAATACAGGCTCGATTTCTGGTCCTTTCTCTTGTTCCATGCTGAAAAAGGAGATGGAAATGTATTATCCGGGCCACGAAGTACCAAAAATCAAGCCTGAATCCAGCGTCTATTGATCGCAGCGCCATCTATTGTTTCTAATTCGAACTAAAATTGAAAATCACTGTAAAAAAACTTTTGACCTTATGCATAACCCTCCTGCAAGAATTTTTTAAATATCTGTCACCGTTTGCAAGTTATTGAATTTTAAAATCAGTCAGTCCTTTTTGGGACACCCGGTAGATGTATTATATGTATAAAATATTTAATTCGTATAGGTTGCAATACTTAAAGGGTTTTTTTTAGTACAATACGCTTAAAAGTTAAATATAATTTAAGTGATTTTTTTAAGTGTATTACTATTTCTTATTAAATAATGAAAGAAATGTAAGTACTAAATTCTTTTAATTAGTATGCATTTACAATTTACATAAATTTTTCATGAATAGCATTGTACTGTTCATATTTGCCTTAAA
This sequence comes from Maratus speciosus, assembly GCA_963932465.1. Taxonomy (NCBI): domain Eukaryota; kingdom Metazoa; phylum Arthropoda; class Arachnida; order Araneae; family Salticidae; genus Maratus; species Maratus speciosus. The sequence goes on along the minus strand of OZ010786.1, from coordinate 666,958,588 downwards.
AAACAGTTAAAATGTATAAATGTAGATTGTGATGCAGAAATAATAATAATTCAGCATTCTCAGGTGATAGTCTATTTCTTTTTCTTTTTTTTTTTTTTTTTTTCGTATATGCTACCTAGTTCTGAAAATAATCTCTCACTATATATGGTACTTCCTGGTGCAGAAAGGTACTTTTTGGCTAATTGTGAAAGGTTTGGAAAGTCTTCTGAATTTTTTGCCCACCACTCCAAATGACACTGTTGTCTTTCTAGTAGTGGCTGGGAAAGAAAATTACTAATTTCTTTTACTTCTTCACATTGAAAGGAACTTTCTATAGAGCTTCACTCTGCGATTGGCTTGCAATTTCATTAAAGAAAGCCCACAAAGGATTTGGAACTTGTGAAGATGGGATGGTTATGTTGGAAATATATTGTTCCCATTCTGTTACTGGTTTCATGCTAGCCTTTCTTAGTCTTACTAAAGCAGTTAATTTGGACTTCACTCCTACATCCTTTGCTCCACCTTTGTTGAAAAAGAACACTTTAAATCTGGGGTTTAAAACCATTGCAATGGAATAGTGCTCATTGTCTTAAATCGAGGCAAAAGGCTTCTTGAAATTTTGTAGAAGAGTATCTTTCATGGTGCCTACACCAATAAAATCTCCAGATTTAAATATGATTTTAATGCTGTAACTATTGGGATGACTTCAGAAATTAATGATCTCGATGAGGCCATTTGTTTTGTTATTTCTTCAAATGGTTGTAATAGATTGAGCAATTTTTCTAAAATAAGACACTGGTTTGCTGTCAGATTATTTATTTCTCCAAATTTAGTTGCATATAGAGAAAGTGCACTTTTTTGTTCCAGTAATCTCTCCAACATATAATAGGTGCTATTCCAGTGTGTTGCTACACTTTGAACTAATTTCTTTTTAGGAATTTTTAACTCATCAATATGTATATCAGTTAATCTTGAACATGCTAATGGCGAATGATAAAAATGTGTAAACGATTTTTTTACCTACAACAATTAAATCATTTATTGATCTTTGCTATGTTAGAGCATCAGATACTGTTAAATGCAATGAATGTAATTTGCTTTGCGTTACAGATATTTCCTTCCTCTGAATCTCAAAACATTCACTATACACTTCTTAATAGTTCTATTTGCTGACAACAAAGAAAAAAAAAATAATGATAATAATAATGACAAAAATATTTTTGTTAATTGTGAGCTTTATAAAGTCTACAATGATCTCTTTGCACCATTTTAGAGGATATTCCATCATCCTTTCTATCAGTGGTTTTTCTTAAGATATTAAGATTACTTATTTTTTATTTTATTTCATCTGAAAGCTGAAACTTATGTTTCCTAGTACTTTTAAAATTTTGTCATTATTTCAAAATGTAACAACAACACACATAATATCTATTAAAATGTAACTAGACAGTACCTAATGAGGAACTTTTGCTAAGAATTTCTTTTTTTGGCTGAATCATATTATTGAGGCAATTTTTAGGCCGAATATAGCCGAATATTTTTTCAGAGTAAAATAATGCTTTCAAAAATTAAAAATTTGTATATAAATAATTTTTTAAAAGAAAACAATACATTTTAATTGTGAAATATACAAGAATTGTGCATATAGTGCATACTATATTTTGTTTTTAGGCAAAAATAAGTTCATTATTCGGCGGCCGAATAGGCCGAATATTCGGCTGTAACTTGGCTGAATATTCAGTATTCGGTTGTTCGGCCAAACCACTATTCGTTGCATCACTAATCAAAACACACTTTGAGCTGTCTATTTATGCAATTAGATGAAAATTGAAGGGGGAACAATGGGGGGGGGGGGGAATCGGCCATTGAAGTTAACCTTTTTTTAATTAAAAAAAATGGCAAAAAGTCATTTTCTGACAGCATTTTAATGGAATAACTTGGCTGAATATTCAGTATTCGGTTGTTCGGCCAAACCACTATTCGTTGCATCACTAATCAAAACACACTTTGAGCTGTCTATTTATGCAATTAGATGAAAATTGAAGGGGGAACAATGGGGGGGGGGGGGAATCGGCCATTGAAGTTAACCTTTTTTTAATTAAAAAAAATGGCAAAAAGTCATTTTCTGACAGCATTTTAATGGAATAAATTGCACAAAAATCTGTTTAGATGAAAGTTTTAGCTTAAACTTGAAAGGAGTTACTCCAGGGATGCCGCGGACGCGCTATAGCGCGTAAATTACGCGAAAAATCGGAGACGGGACGCAAAAAGATAGCTCTTACGCGTCCCACGGGACGCGTAATTTCGTCAAAAAATCGCGTAAAAAAGCTGATTTTCGTCAAAGAATCGCGAAAAAAGCGTAAATCTCATCAAAATATCGCGCAAAAACAGCGATTTTCGTAAAAGGGCCTCGAAAAAAATAGCGTATTTCGTCAAAGGATCGCGAAAAAGAAAAAGTATTTCGTCAAAAAATCGCGGAAATAATCGCAAATTTCATCAAAATATCGCAGAAATAAACGCAAATTTCATCAAAATATTGCGAAAAAACGTGATTTTCATAAAAGGGCCGCGACAAATTAGCGTATTTCGTTAAAAGATCGCGAAAAAATAGCGAATTTCGTCAAAAAATCGCGAAAAAAGCCGAATTTTGTCAAAGGATCACGAAAAAAGCGCAAATTTCATCAAAATATCGTGGAAAAAAGCCGATTTTCGTCAAAGGATAGCGAAAAAATAGCGTATTTCGTCAAAGGATCGTCAAAAAATAGCGTAAAAAACCGATTTTCGTCAAAGGATCGCGAAAAAAGCACAAATTTCATCAAAATATCGCGGAAAAAACGCTATTTTCGTAAAAGTGCTGAAACAAAATAGTGTATTTCGTCAAAAGATCGCGTAAAAATAGGGAATTTCGTCGAAAAATCGCGGAATAAAGCCGAATTTTGTCAAAGTATCGCAGAAAAAACACGATTTTCGTGACAGGCTCGCGAAAAAATAGCGAATTTCAACAAATGGATCGCGGAAAAACGCAAATTTCGTCAAAGTAACGCGGAAAAAACGTGAATTTAGTCAAAGCACCAAAAAAGATGTGCAAACTAAACTTATAGGTAGAAAATTCATAAAATGGGATTTAATTTTTTTTTTTTAGATTCTTAAAAATACAGCATGATTTCAGTGTACTTTGATAATGTATTCAGTAGGTGAAACAGTAAGAAATCCCCCCCCCCCCTCTCCTTCTTACTGCATTGAAATGTCTCCCGCCTGCAGAACATTTAAGATTTGATGCTTATTAGTGATTTAGATGTAAATTTCCCTTCCAAGGAAAATGTCTGATTCCAACACAGATCTATGCTGACAAATAATTCAGTGGGAAGTATAATGAAAGCACCCATTCATTCAACAAAAAGTACACCTTTACTTAACATAAGTATTCTTTTTTTCAGCAAAAATATCTTTTTCAATAAACCCGTCTTGCCCCATTTTAAAAGAAATGCGAACATTAGGGACACTTGTTAGTGGAACTTGGTATCTTCTACTCTCAAATAAACATTATTCTACAATTAAAATTGTATCTTGCATTTTTACTTTTAAAAAAGTAAAGAAAATTTCTCTTAATATTTTTATAAAAATATCTTATTTGAGTGCAAATAATACTGGTTTTAATTCATTATTTAATTATTGTTAAATCAATAATTAATGCTTTTTATTAATCTTTTCCAAATAAACAAGTTTCATTTATTCCTTTAAAATATAAATTATTATTGATGGGGACCCGCTTTTGTAAAAAAGGGACCCAGATTTTTGGAAATCCTGGGTCCCGGGGACCCAGGTTTTTTCAAGTACAGCGGCATCACTGGAGTTATAGACCTTTATGTTGTCACATGTGTCATTCAAAATGGCGGCAAATCGGCCATCTTGGAAGACATTTAAAAACTCATATCTGACAAACCGTTTGATCAATTTCAATATGATTGACATTTTTGGAATCAGCATTAAAAACTCTGCAAATTCACTGAATTTTATCAAAATTGGTGATGGTGGGTGCCATGTCCTGGGTGATTTGACATGGAATGACCCGATCACAATATTAAAGATTGGGCTGTTTCTAAATCAATTGATAAAATAACTGATAAGAATTCACCCCTTCTTATCATGGATTTTTAGCTTTATTATTTTTTTAACCAACATAATTATTCTGTAATTAATATTAATTAATTTTTTATTTAAATGGTAATTATTTTAAAACTGCTGTTTTTAGGTGCGTTCGTAATTATATAAATACGTAGCACCTATAGTCGTCGTTCTGTCCGTCCGTCCGCATATAACAGAGCAAAAACTACCCAACAGAATGGTCTGAAATTTCAAATGTATGATTGGTGTAAAATTTTGTCGAGCCATTTCAAATTTTATAAAAATCGGATGTATAGTTTAATTACAGGGACAGTCAAAAGTTTTTCTTTACATTACGGCCAATGGGAAAAATTATTGCAAGTGCATTTTAATGTTGTTACAGCCTTCCGAATCATCTGAAATTTTAAATATATAATTGTTGCAAAATTTTGTCGAGCTATTTCCAATTTTATGAAAATCGGATGTATAGTTTAATTACAGGGACAGTCAAAAGTTTTCCGTTACATTACGGCCAATAGGAAAAAATTATTGCAAGTTCATTTTAATGGTGTTACAGCCTTCCGAATCGTCTGAAATTTTAAATATATAATTGTTGCAAAATTTTGTCGAGCTATTTCCATTTTTATGAAAATCGGATGTATAGTTTAATTACAGGGACAGTCAAAGGTTTTCCGTTACATTACGGCCAATGGGAAAAAATTATTGCAAGTTCATTTTAATGATGTTACAGAATACGAATGGTCTGAAATTTTAAATATATAATTGCTGTAAAATTTTGTCTAGCCATTTCAAATTTTATGAAAATCGGATTTATAGTTTAATGACAGGGACAGTCAAAAGTTTTCCGTTGCATTACGGGGAATGGGAAAAAAAAAATGCAAGTGCATTTTAATGATGTTACAGACTATGCACTTATGAAGTGCAAAAAAATATACATTCAGTACAATATGGGGTGCAAAAAATAATTATAAAACTAGTTATAGTACGAACGCATCTCATTTGCCACGTTTGACGAGCAATTTCCAACTTGTTAATTCATGCCGTCAAAGTAATATAACACGTTATTTTATTAAACATTAAATTAATTTGACTCAATATTTATGTGCGCAGAAAGTTTTTGGTTTTATACAAGTCTGTTGATAAATTCTTACAGGGATAACAGAGATTCTTGTCACGTGACTACGTTTTTCTTTCCTGTGCTATCGCTTCTGGAAATTCGATTAAAAACGCTAACTTTGGCAGTATTTTTAGAAAGATATATTGCTTTTATGTTTGAAAAAAACGGCATTTATATAGTTTCTGTATAAGAATACTTGCCAATCTTAAGCGTTTCCGAAAAGAAATGAATTTCATAAATGTGTCGAAATGTAGCGCCTTTGGATTTGAAAAAAGCCTTAAAAATGAGAGAAATATTTTCACCAATCTACTTTTTATTATACAGCTTCAAAAGTTATCATGTTTTTAATCCTTTATTCTGAACTACATTAATCTTTTAATGAATCCTTATTTGAATTTTGAAATGTCTGTAGGGACTATGACTAAAACAGTGGAAGTAATCATTAATGTTTACTATTGTGTGTTTTCTGTTTTGCAAACACATAGTAATCTAAAATCAGGGTTGGCAAGTTTCTTCCACAGTGGAAAAAACCGACCAGAAGAAATACGCTTCTTCCAAGTGGAAGAAATGGAAGAAACTGTTATTCTTTTAAGAATTTACCATATAACTTTCAACTTTGTAAGGTACAATAAATGTCTTATTCCTACAACCTTAAGTAAATTAATTCCATCAGACCTATATAAATTTAATTATGTATGCTAAATTAATAATTATATCAGTTTTTAACCCAGATCACACATGACACCTGTCTAAAAAAGATCTTCAACCATTTGCTAAATAAAGAAAAGAAATTTTATCAGAAAAAAAAAAAAATGCACATAATCAATTAAATGTTATCCATTTCAATTTAACAAGCATATTTTTTAATTATAACTTTTGAAACTAGCAGTAAACAGTACGTGGATCATTCACTAATGGTAGAATGAAACTCATTTAAATAAAAGACAGAGCTTTTAATTTACATCAATTTTATTAAGGTAAGTAAAGTAATAGAGTACAATAATTAATACTGTATTTAAAAAAAAAAAAAAAAAATCATTAAAATCCTCACTTTCCTTACTACAAATGCAGCATAGTATAACAAAAAGTCTTTTAGCAGTAGGATGCTGCAATCAGTTTCTCAACTTAGAATGGATGAATGAAAAAGATGAAAAAAAATATTTCAAGTCCTACAGGAAACTTCAGGACAGTTTAAAAGCATTTCGTCATACCCATAGATATTTTAAGAACATTAGTCTTTTAAAATCTGCATTGAGATATGCATGCTAGATGCTAGTATAAATAATTACAAATTTGTTTATTTTATGGGTTGTGCAGTTTAAATTGATGCATTTTTATAAGAAAATAATGCATTTTTATATGAAAAATAAACATTTTGTAGGTAGATTTTTTTCTCTTTTTACATAAATGGCATAATTAATAAAAGAAAAAAATCCCTCATCCTCTAAAGTTGTAAAATCCATCACCTGTAAATGTCTGCTGAACCTGAAGTATGTTATTAAAAAAATAACTTATTTTTCCAAAAATAATATTTTTAATATTAATTAAATTTTCCAATTTAGGGTTCATATAATTATACTTTAAGTTTAATTCTTTTACATAGTTAATATACTTTAACTTTGAGCATCTATTTTGTTTTCTGTTGATTTCTTCCAGTTTTTTCCATTACTTCCAGTTTCTTCCACTGTCCTGGAAGAAACTGGTTTCTTCCGGAAGAAACCCAACCCTGTCTAAAATATACTGTAAAATGTTCCCATAAATATGTATGTAGTATTCATTAAAAGAATCTTAATTGTATGCAGGGTCGTACTGGCATGACAAAAAGGGCGGGGGCAACTTGGATAAAAAGGGCGCCAACTTCTAATCAAAAGGGCACCAACTAATATTTAAAAGTATTTTAAACAATTTTTTTGAAAAGTTAAGATAACAGCTACAAGATTATTTTATATATCTTGAATTAGATAATTCCCTTTCTTCAAATGGAGTGTCCTTTATTTAGAGGTTAAATGCATTAGAAATCAAACTTAAACGGACTGGGACTTATGAGATTGACAGTTTCATCGTGAAACACCTTTTACACCCCTCCTCTCATGTGCAATTGCATCCCAAGAAGGTTGGCCCTAACGAACGGTCTTTAAATTTGGATGAGGATATTCCAAGGCGGTTCTAATGTACCTGAGTCACAATTTTGTTGTTTTTTTTATAATTGGCTGATATATTAATTAAACCCCGCAATTAAAAAGGTCGACTGAAAAAATGTTGCACCGGTGAGTGCCAGAAACCATGGTATGAAACGTGGAGGCAGATAAAATACGAAAGTGGCTTTTTTAGCCCGTCTTTCGGCTAACCATCGGCTAAACCGATCGAAAAACAATAAACACAAACCCCGTCCACGTTTCTAACTTGTCTTTCTTACTTATCTGGCTTTCCAACTTATCAATCAGCTTCGAAAAAATACGAAAATTAATCCCCTCTTTGATGTATTGAATACGCCAGGGCATTGTTTTCAACATAGAAATTTTGTTCTCACAATATAAGTAAAATTTTTCAAAAATTAAAAGAAATGACAATAGGCTCATAAAATTGTTGAAAATGTGAGATATAAAGAAAGTAGAAACAAAACAAACTTCATAAAAAAATTTTAACTAAGATTTTTGGATACTGACATTAATAAGTTTTACTTATCAATACATACTTTATATATATTTATTAAAATAAATTAAATAAAAGCAAAATTTATTTGAATATAGACAGTATCTTTTTTTGGCACTCTTTTTTTTTTTTTTTTCAAGGTGCATTTTTTCCAGTGCTCTTATACTGGTACACTTTTTCCGGAAATCCAAAATTAATATCTACAGACTATGGGCAAAGTATACTACGTTATAGACAAAGACCCTTTTATCATTGTTAATATATGAATGGGAGGTCAGGTCTTACTATAAACTTGTGATATGGATGAAAATAACTTTTTAACAAAAGAAAATAAATAAAACCGTTTTGAAAAGATTTTTTTCTTACCTTCGGATTTATGCCAATCCTATATTGTTATCAACATTAGAGTCCTGCACGGGTCGCATTATACCAACTTGAAAATTCTATTTGAAGCTAACCCGAAAGCCGACACACTTCAACCGCATATTTTAATGCATTTGTATATATTTTAAATCAATTACAATAGATTACTCTGTAATTATATTTTTAATATTTCACACGCACACACACATATATTATATATACTGATATATATGGAGATACAAAGTTTAATATTGGTGGCATTCGTTTGAGAAAAATAAATAAATAAACGGCTTACCAAAATCCATCCGCAAGAGTCAAAACACAACCCTAAACAATTAGAGTCAACCCAACGCGCAACGGAAAAAATTGTCTGCCTACCCGAACCGATCGGATCCAAATTGCAGGTGTAGTCGGGTTAACTCACCTAATGCAGGACTGTAATCCGCATTAATTGTAAATCTCATGGTTTAGGATCAATATCGCGTATTATGATGTGAAGTAAACGATGACACAAATAAAATTTCTAAGGTGGACCTGTGAAAATATAGATATACATATATATAATCAAACTTTTTGTAACTGTTATATATATACAAGAAACGACGAGTACTTTAGAAACGTAAAATGGTACTGTGTGCTTTAATTTTGTTTTTAAATCCAAATAGAATATTTTCTGACAATTTTTTTTATTAACCATTCGGAAAAATGGTTTTTGTACTCGTCAAGGTAGGAAATCAAAAGCATATATCTGAAGTTTTTTATTGGTTGAATCCGCATTTTATTCGTTTTCTGATTGGTCTATACAGTAATCTGTATTTCCCTTTACTTTCAACAGAGATGGATACTTCTGTTGCCACTATGACAAAAAAGTAATAAAAACTACAAAAAAAAAAAAAAATTAATAACTCAGAAACAAATTGAGATGCAGCTTTCAAACAAATTGCATTTAAAAGTACATTTTTTTCTCTATACGACAATATAAAAAGTAATATTGTGGGATGTTTAGAAGTTTAAGAATGAAATTTCATTTAAAATGGGTCGTCAGATTTCTACGATGGAAATGCCTTTTCGCGAACAGCCAATGAAATGCTTGGATAATACATAAGTTTCAGGTCGATAATACGTAATCTTGCAATTTTTACGTGTAATAACACTATTAATGTTTAATTCATGGTGTACTATGTAATGTATGATCAACTCCGTGCGATTTTTTATGTCTTAAATTTTAGTCTTTGAAAAAATCATTTTCCAAATGGTCGTTGTAATTTGTTAAATTGCTTTTTTTTTTTTTTTTTTTTTTTTTTTTTTGTTCTCAAACGCATGAAATTGACAGGTGGTCTTATTCAGAACCATGTAAGTAAGCATTTTTTTCGATTCTTGATAAAAGTTGGAAATCTTTCAGAAAAAGTGTCAAAATTGGAGTTTTGAACCGAATTTCTGGATGCGACGGCGCTGGAAAAGGAAAAGATCTCTTGCCACTAGAGAACAATCGCTTATAACTCAGGATGACATTAATGTATCGGAAAAATGAAAGAAAAAAATCGATTACAAATCATTTTAATAATCATGGCTCCGGGAGTGTGTCAAAAAGATTCGCATTGTTGAACGAAAAAATATTTTTTTGAGAATTGCCTTAACAGCGTATTAACATTTCGTCAAAATTAATCAATTTTTATGTAAAGTAAAGCCTAGAAAGTAGAAAAAAAAGAGAGATAGATGAAAACCAGGGTTGGACGGTATTTACCATCTGATGGTTTTAACCGGTATTTACCATGGTTTTTACTGTCTTTGGAAAAACATGTTTTTACCACCTATGAAAAAACTTATTAGTTTGACATTTTGGTCACTTAAATATGAAAATTTATTTACCAATTTTTCATTTACCCAGGGGTTAAAGTTTTCTGGTCATTTAATACCATAATTCCATATAACAATATTCTAATTTAGTTTCCGATTAGGTAGGTAAAAGAATAACATAAATATTGGTTTTTAAGGAATATAAATAACCCAGAAAACTTTCATCAGTGTTTTCCTCCTACAAAAATTCAAAATTTTAAAGATATTGTACACATATCATTATTAAACTAAAAATTATTATAACTATTATTATGAGAATGCGCATTATAACATTTATTATATTTATCTTAATGAAGACTAATTTACTAATTTTTACTTAAAGCAAAAGGGAAAGAAAAATTCTACACTTTTAACACACTTAAAAACCTTAATCATTTTAATAAAAACCAAATGCTTGCAAATATTAATTGTCACATAACGTAGTTTGTAAAAATGTTAGCAGGTATATTTTACCAATCTATGTCTTTGGAGCCACTTAGCATTCTATAACAAAATACAATCTTTACAGTTTACTGTACACCAAGTCTATTTCTTAATTTACTGTGGCTATGTGAAAATCTCGAAAAAATTTGCTCTATTTGCGAAGAAGTACGAGGTATGGTGTAAAGATTCATCATTAATTATATATGAATTTGGGATTTATTTCTTTGTTATTTAAGGCTTTCCGCCAAATTTTGGCTTAAGCATCTTTTGTTTTAAAGAAACTCCTTGGAAATGGTAAGAGTACAAGTGGGATGAAAACCTGCTTTGTGAAACAGCTAGTAAACATCTGTTTTCCTATTTATAGATGGGGAATAGAAAATATGATAAAATCTCTATGATTAAAGTGCTGTATCAGCAGCTTTGGAGAACTAATTCTTTACTTCCCATCTCTTTATAATACATAAACACATCAATTACATGAAAATAGTTTTTATCAATAGTATTAAAATAAAAGTTTTAATAACTAGTAGAGTTTATTGCATCTTTAGGTTTTTACCACTTTTTCCCAGGTTTTAGGGTAGCTGAAAAAACGTCAATTTCTTCCAAGGATCGCGAAAAAACACAAATTTCGTCAAAGGATAGCAGAAAAAACGCGAATTTCGCAAAAAAGGCCGCGAAAAAACGCGTATTTCATAAAACAAAAAAAGCAAATTTCGTCAGAAAAAGGCGAATTTCATCAAATAATCGCGGACAAAACGCGAATTTCGTCAAAGGATCGCGAAAAAAGCGCAAATTTCGTTAAAGGGTCGCGAAAAAAACGAGAATTTCAACAAAAGGTACCGAAAAAGATGAGAATTTCATCAAAGGGCTGCGAAAAAAACAGATTTCGTTAAATAATCACGAATTTCGTCAAGTGATCGCGGAAAAAACGCAAGTTTCGTCAAAGAATGGCGGGAAAAACGCGAATTTCGCAAAAAAGGCAGCGGAAAAACGGGTATTTCATAAAGCAAAAACTGCAAATTCCGTCAGAAAAAGGCGAATTTCATCAAATAATGGCGGACAGAACGCGAATTTCGTCAAAGGGTCGCGAAAAAAAGGAGAATTTCAACAAAAGGTAGCGAAAAAGATGAGAATTTTATCAAAGGGCTGCGAAAAAAACGCAAATTTCGTCAAAGGATAGCGGGAAAAAAAGCGAATTTCGCAAAAAAGGCGCGAAAAAAACTGCACAGAAAAAAGCGAATTTCATCAAATAATCGCGGACAAGACGCGAATTTCGTCAAAGGATCGCGAAAAAAGTGCAAATTTCGTTAAAGGGTAGCGAAAATTTCAACAAAAGGTAGCGAAAAAGACGAGAATTTCGTCATATAATCGCGAATTTCGTCAAGTGATCGCAGAAAAAATGCAAATTTCGTCAAAGGACCGCGAAAAATCCCCCCTCCCACTTATCTTCCTATTACTTCCTAACTTTCCAGCCAGTATTTTTCATCTGGAAAAGTCATTATTATTACTTGTAGATCACACAAATAACAAACAGTCTTTATTTTATATATGTGTATAAAAATATTTTGTGTATACAAAAAATATTTTGTGTTTGTTTCAATATTAATTTGTTGTTAAACAAGAACCGTAACCAGAATTTAGTTTCACGGGTGGGAAGAACAATTTTATAGATTACAAGAGCTACAATGATTTTATTTTAAATGAAAGTATATAAAAAAATCCGGTAATACTTTTCAACTTAATTCGACGTGGGACTGCCTCAGGATTGGACCCGTACCTCCCCCCCCCCCTCCCTCCCCTCCATGGTTGATTCTGAGTAAAAAAAAAATATTCTGAAATTCACAGCAAAATTTCTGAAAGATTTCATCAGAGAGGGAAGGGGAGGAAATCCCTTCTCCGGCGCTAGTTATTTTTGTTGCAGGTTGGGTTAACTCTGTTTTCATTTCAGTTCAATATCACGCTGAGTGTAGATTCCTGCAAGTTGGGTTCAGGTTAACCAGATTTTTATAAAGTTAGTTCAGCATATTATTTCGTTTAAAAACTGTACCTATAATAATAAATGTTTGTATGTGGTTTTTCAGAAACCGTTTGATGAAATTCAGCTTTTTACCAAGACGTTTTGACGAAATTCGCATTTTCCCAGTGATCTTTTGACAAAATTCGTGTTTTTTCTGCGTCTCTTTGACAAAATTCGCTTTTTTCCCAAGGATCTTTGACGAAATTTGCGTTTTTTCTGAGGCCCTTTGACGATATTCGCGTTTTTTTCTGAGGCATTTTCACGAAATTTGTGTTTTTTGTGATCCTTTGACGAAATTCGCTTTTTCCCGCGGCCCTTTGACGGATAACGCGTTTTTCTTTGCTATACCTTGTCGAAATTTGAGTTTTGTTGCGGCTTTTTGACAAAATTTGCATTTTTTCTGCGGCCCTTTGACGGATTACGCTTTTTTTTTTTTTTGCTATACCTCGTCATAATTTGAGTTTTGTTGCGGCTTTTTGACAAAATTCGCATTTTCTCCGCGGCCCTTTGACGAAATACACGTTTTTTCTAAAGCTCTATTACGAAATTCGCCTTTTTTAGATCCTTTGGCGAAATTTGCTTTATTCTGCGGGGTTTTGACGAAATTCGCGACTTTCTGTTGAAATTTGCCTTTTTCCGCAGCCTTTTGGCAAAACTCGCGTTCTTTCCTATGGCCCTTTCACGAAATTCGGGATTTTTTTGCGATCCTTTGTCGAAATTCGTGTTTTTCTCGCTTCCCTTTGAAGGAATGTGTGTTTTTTCAGGGATCCTTTGACGAAATTTGCGTTTTTTTTTTCACAATCCTTTGTCGAAATTTTCGTTTTTCCGTTGCTTTTTGACAAAATTCGCACTTTTTTCTCGTTTTCTTACGAAATTTGCGTTTTTTCTGAGGCCTTTTGATGAAATTAAAGTTTTTTTCTGTTTCCCCTTGATGAAATTTGCGTTCTTTTCTGCGGCATTTTGACAAAATTCACATTTTTTTCTGTTTCTCTTTGACGAAATTCGCGTTTTTTTTGCGATCCGTTAACAAGATTCGCGTTTTTTCGCTGCCCTTTGACGGAGTGCGTGTTTTTCGAAAATTGCATTTTATCCACGACTTTTGATGAAATTCGCGTTTCCTCTGCGGCCTTTTGACGAAATTCGAATTTTTTCTGTGCTCATTGGACGAAATTCGCATTTCCTCCTGGATCATTTGATGAAATTCGCTTTCTTGCTCTCAATAATTTGACGAAACTCGCCTTTCCTCCACGATCATTTGTTGTAATTCGCGTTTTCTCTGCGATCATTTGACGAATTTTGACTTTTTTCCAGATCCTTTGACAAAATTTGCATTTTATCCTCGGCCCTTTGACAAAATTCTGGTTTTTTCAACAATCCTTTAACGAAATTGATTTTTTTCGGCGATCATTTGTCAAAAATCGCGATATTTTTTTTGTCCGGATTTTTTTAATTTCCGGAACTTCATGCCTTAAATTTTCGTAAAAGTCGGAACAAAATCACCCCTACACCTTCCCTTTCCCCCTCTGGCTACGGTCTTATTGTGAAAAATGATTTGTGTTTACAACACAATTCAACGTGTTTCATAAGATTTAGAACATTATGGAAATTTAAATCCCCCCCCCCCCCCCCACAGAAATAAAATCCTGGGTACGCCACTGCCTTAACGGTCGCTTAATATTTGAAAAAACCATAAAAAAGTACCTATTTTTTTATACAGATATTGAATAATTATAAGGTTTCTATACAAAATATGCAATTAGTTTTTTTTAAGGCGAAAAAGAAAGATATTATAGAACAAATTCACATTTGTGGAACAGCCATCATGCGAGAATTCTGTGTTTTAATATTTGTTTTATACCATACAAATCAATGCGAATAAGACCTTTATTTTTCACATTTTAGATCTTTATTTATCATAATAAAACAAGTTTTTACAAATAATATTTGAAATAATATTATATACATTAAATTATTTTTTTGAGCGTGATATATTTCGAAACATGCAAAACAAAGTCCAACATCACAATCAGCGCCAAAAACCAAACCAAAGCGCCAATATTCAAAGACTTCACACGGATATGCCAGTTAAATTTTTCTGGTTTCAGAAGTTTTTTCCAGCAATAAATCTCCAGCCCGGAAATAGGACGGGCATGAGAAATAACGAACGACACCTCAGCGCATCCCATGATATTGACGGGAGCGAGAATTAAGGGATTAAAGAGTAAAATCTATAGAAGCTCGTTAGGAACCGAAACAAATTTCAGTTTTCAAGAGGTTTTCAATCGAACACTTATAACAATATGGTATTCCGGTATGTATTCTTCCGTAGTGACTATGAACTTTTTAATTTAACCCTTTCATGGGCAAGTAAATGTGTTTCTGAAATGCTGAATTCACACCGGAATTTTCGAAAATGTCTATTTCAAAATAAGAACAAGCATTTTTACTACTTTTTTCCGCAAAAGTTATAAAAGAAAAGATGAAAAGTCTCCGATTCTAATCTTGATTAAAAGTAGACGGGATATAATATATCCCACCGCCCCTGAAGGGGTTAAGCGAGGATTCTGTTATAAACAGATTCCGCTTTCATATGTTTTGCTAAACAAAATACTGTGCTGTCCTCTAAAAAAAACCCACTTCTTTAATTTCTCACTATATAAAATTTAATAAAAAATACAAAACAATTTGAAGTAGCTACATTTTCACAGCCTGTCCTGACTAAGATTTTAATGTATAGTATTTTGTTTTCTATCAATATATTACAAAATGGCAGCCAATTAAACAAGACTTTGAAAAAAACCCACTTTTTTTAAAAAATAACCCACATGTAAAAACACTTCTAGAAATCAAAATATTAAACAGCAAAGTTTTTCTTTCATTATTAATTAGTTTTAAAACACAATTCTGCAAAAAAAAACTGAAAAAAATAATAATAATATTTTAATAATTGTAAATTGAAGGATTTACAAATGAAAAATTATAAATGTAATTTTTTGCTTATTTTTTAAAAAACTAAATAAACACTTAAGTAATTTTAAATGCTTTTATTATTGTAAATGACATATAGAAACAGGACAAAAAGAAATTTTGACTTCTGTGATTTTTTTGATTAAGTTCTAGGGTGGGTTTTTTTTAGGATACATTTTCCTGTGGGTTTTTTTAGAGGACAGCACTATACATTAAAACTTAGAAAAACAGAACAGCTATGGATATAGTTAGAATATGGATGCAAGCATACTTTCGTCTTAGTAGGTAGATTTGGCATTCCTTCCAGTGAATCATAAAAATGTGCTGGTATACACAGGTTTTGTTTTGACATGTTTTACTGCATGAAGTTCTACTTGATGCAGATGGTGATTGTGGGTTCATGAAAAAAAAATACCTGAAATTTTAACGAGACTAGTGCTGACGATAGAGTAGGGGTACACAACCTTTTTGAGAGAAGGGCCACTTACAAAAATGTTTGGGTTGTCGAGGGCCACATCAGTAACACAGGCAGAATTCTATATTGGGGAGGTTAGGGGGGTGGGGGGAGATTAGTAATAACTCTTTATTCTTGATAATGATTTTCGTATATAAAAACATAAACAAATAGAAATAATTAATTGTATACAGGGTTTCTTCACATCTGTGTGAATAACTATACAACCCTTTATGAAGACTAACTGTTCCTTCTTGATAAATTGAAAATTTCGACAAACTCACGATTTTTTTCCACGAGCAATTGATAAATTTCGCAACATTTTTGCGACCAATTAACAAAGTTTATATTTTTTTCCATCGATTGTTAAAACTCGCGATTTTTTCTTGTGATAAATTAAAAAATTCGCGATTTTTCCACAGCCAAGCAACGAAACTTGAGATTTTTCTTGATTTATGAAATTTGTGATTCTTAACTGACTGACGAAATTTATAATTATTTCCCACGGAAAACTGATGAAATTCGCGATTTCTTCTTGCAATAAACTGGCGATTTTCCTGCAGTGGATCAACGAAATTTCAAATTTTCCTCACCTCATCGACAAAATTCGCATTCCTTGATATATATATATCAAGTATGTATATAATTTTATATATTAAGTATACATAATTACAAATTATGTTAGATAACATAATATATAATCAACCTTAGATTATATAAATGATGAAATATTCTTTTTGCTTTCATAAGAAAATTATTTCTAAAAAATAATAGATAGTTAAATAAAACTTCTTAATAAGAATTTCGATTACATCATCTAATTAAAAATAAAAGATCTTTCAACTAAACATACTAAAAGATGATGATTTTATTTGGTAATAAAAGTTTGCAGATATAAAAAGGTAGGATAAGAAAAACTTGGACTTACGCTGTCAAAATTTAATAATTAAAAATCTTATGATACTCATCAGCGTACATGTAAATAAAAACTATATTAAAAACACAATATGCAATGACAATATTTCATTTCAGATTTCTAATTTTTGGTTGAATATTTTAAAAGAAGTACATTCGTAATGTTTATTTTGAATTTTCCTAGTTTCTTATTGTAGTGTGTTAGCCTACCAACAGATGGCGCCATATCCATTGCAGTACTGATTTTGATTGTTTTAATGATCAGTTACCGAAATGTTTTCAGTTGTGATGTTTTCAGTGTGTGAAAATGACTGTGCTGTTTGAAACTTTGCTTCGAGGAGGTCAAGGACTCTCTCCCCTGATGATGGCTCGTTAGAAAGAGCACGAAACGTTGGGAATAATATGTAATGTGTTTTTAATATAGTTTTTATTTACATGTACGCTGATGAGTATCGTAAGATTTTTAATTATTAAAAAGGTAGGTTTTAAAATTAGTTTAGATCTTTTCAATATCATGCGTACAAAGAAAATATATAGTTATTTTATAATATGAAGAAATACAGACAGTAAAACTTAACGAACCAACACATTTGAAGACTGAGTTGGAAATTGCGAACATGCTATCGGTTTATGAGATGTTAAAGGAAGTCACGTGATGATATAAACATCCGGTTTGTTGTCTGTAGTGAGCATTTCATCTGTATGAGCGAGACATGCCAAGCTTCGTTTTAAGTCAATGCTATTTGTAAGTAGATATTATTCTATTAATTGAATATAAATGAATTTGTATTAGAAATGTAGATGTAAAAATTAGTTTGAAGAAATAAAGTAGATAAGGAGAAACAAAAGTTTCATTAAAAAAATTATTTTATAACTTATAATTAATTTTAGACAAAAAAAAATGATTATTCTTAAGTCGACCATAGTATAAAATTAGTCATATATGACACACATTATGTGATATATAACTATCTACTGGGTCATTCCATGTGAAATCAACCAATTTAAAGAAAAGTTGTTGCACCATAGTCACAGATTTTTTTTAAATTTTTATTACAGACAGATGTAGTAGTGAAACCATCAAATCTAAAATTTTAAGATAATTTGTGCAATATTGACTGAGATATAGCCTTTTGAAAATTGATCATTTTTACCAAATGGCGGCCATCTTGGATGCTATCCCTATGTCTATAAATGTCCATAACTTGACAACTAATGACTCAAATTTTATTTTCTGGTACCAATTTAAAACTATTTGTATAAAGAATGCATATATGATATTAAAACAATAGTAATTTTTTATTTTAATACTGTTTATTACATTCAAACTGAAAATATCACCCTCAAAAAATGACTTCTGTAATGGGCCATAAAGAAAATGACCCATCATAATTTTTTTTCAAACTTGCTAAAAACATTGCTCCATATATGTACTTTAAATAGAAAAAAAATTGGAGAGGTAAAATTTTTCGTTTAAAAAAAATAGCTTTTTACACATAGGATGTCACTTACTAAGCAGTGACTATCTTAAAACATTTAAATATACCTGATTTAAGAAATAATGGCCAAAACTAAATATTTTTTAATCCCTGAATTAATGTAAAACTATAATGAAATATAATCTCATAAGTTTTTTGTAGGACCACCCTCCAATTGCTCCCCCCCCCCCCCCCCAAAAAAAAGAAGTCATTTTTAACACTGAAAATTTAACACTGAAAAATTTAACACTGAAGAAAATAAATAAAGAATATAATGTATAATTATGAAAAACCTTTAAATGCAATATATATAAACGAGATTTTACTGCATGTGTATATATGGAATCTATTCAAAACGTTTTCCATGCAAGAAATTCAATTTTTATACCTAAATTTCTATTTCTTACTTTAAAAATTGCTCACTTAAAAAGTTTTACATTTGTATGTGACTTTATAGAAAAATTCTGCTGTATGCATGTATTTACATCATTCAAGTTGCATTAAATATTCAGATATAAATATGTCTGTTTATGTATTTTCTATTTCAATAAATTTACATACTAAGAATGACAGAATTCTTGAAATGAATGCTAATCTTGCATAATCTATTTTCCTTATTATTTGAATTCAAAACATGATGTAATAATGCATCATCTTCTATCCTGATGTAATATTGGATCATGTTATATGTTTATGCAATTTTATCATAATGTATCCAACAAATCTTTTGTTGAAAATTTTTGAAACCTTTTGTGGGTAAGCTTATTATAAATGGCATTATATATAAAATTTTAAATAAAAAAAATATTTGACATAATTATTGCATAATTATGGCATAATTATGAATTATTGCATCATGTTGTATGCTGATGCAATTTTGGGAAAAGATTGCTGCTGTATCGTCATCTGTTTTCTAATTGGTTGTAATTAAAGTATGATGAATTATTACATCATAATGTACAAAAAAATTTGACTATCCCTTTTAAACATCATTTCTGTTGATGTTTTCAATGTAGTATGCACTGGCATAGAATAGTTATTTTGTGCTTAAGATTCTACAGTGGACATGGAGTGTTTTGTATGCAAGAAACTTGGTGTTTCATTGAGTACTGATCTGATTCCTGTTCTTCAATTGTCTTCACATGATTTGCAGTTATTAAAAAGAAGATTGCATTATGTAATCCCAGATGAAAAATGCTTTGTCCATGGAAATAGTATATGCAAGGGTCACAAGGATAAATATCTAAAATGGTATATTTTAAGACAGAGACAGTGTTGTGATCCATTTAATAAACATCCAAATAGCATCAGAGCAAAATCACTAAAAACAGTATCATTAGATATGTCTAAAACAAATCCAGATATCCTCATTCCAGGAAAAAAATTGTGTGTTTCCTGTTATTCATCAGTAAATATGAAAAAAATGTCTATTGTTGACAGGTATAGGTGTAAATTAGCGGTCGCCACTCGCCACGTGGCGATTAAAGTTGTAAAAGTGGCGATTAAAAAATCGGCCATCAATCGCCACTATAGTCGCCACTCGCCAAATGGCGATTAAAAAATCTGTTAACGATCGCCAACTGAAATAAAACTTTTTTCATGAAAATATGCATCTCTACTTTGATTACATCTAATTAGCAAACTGGTTCATTTTTTTTCCTACCGGATGCAAGCAGATTTCAATGATTTAGCTGCATTTTCAATATTTCATTTTCTTGCCAAGTGCTTGCTCTTCAGTTGGATTATTTTTTTTACAGTTTTATTCTGCAAAATATATTCATCAGCTTTGATTCCACATGCGTTTCAAATAATTTATTTCTTTTCTTTCACCGCCTTTTCCTTTTCTTTCACTTTTAAAATGCAAGTGCATTTAACCCTTCTGGGTTTGGAGTACTGTTAATAGTACATGTCTTTTCATCGAGTATTGTTTTGTCTTAACAATTACTTTTGCTACTATCTACATATAGTAATGATAGTGTATGGCTATGCCTTTCTTATTATGATTTCATTTATGTTTGGACATTTAGTAATAACAATAAAAGTTTGCTTAGTTCTCTTTGCACCGTTGGCAATTCCTTTATTTTATAAATATATATCACTCTTTA
Organism: Maratus speciosus; assembly: GCA_963932465.1. Lineage (NCBI taxonomy): Eukaryota > Metazoa > Arthropoda > Arachnida > Araneae > Salticidae > Maratus > Maratus speciosus. The sequence continues at coordinate 666,938,136 of OZ010786.1, read as the reverse complement.
AATTTAAAATAGTATAGGTTACTTTTCTGAACAAATCATGTGTGATAAAACAAAAAACTTGTAAAAGTTGTAATATCTGTTAAACTCTGTTGTAATGATATTTTCCAAACGTCTCCAAAAACTTCCTTCCTATTATCATATAAATATGAATTGAATAGTACACAAAATAAGTACATTCGTTAGAATTCAGACAATGAGATAATCTTTAAACTTCAGTAAATCTATTCGGATAACTACGATTAGCATTATTAAAATAAAAGTAATTTTATTATCAAAACTGAAGAAAAAAAAATCCGACATGAAAGGGTTAAGGACATTGCAATATCTTCAATATGTTAGATCAGTTAGATTATTTTTCTTCAAGAGATACTGTTTAATCCTGCGAAATACAGTCACCAGCTTAGACTTCAACTGTATGTAATGTGTGTAGCATGTTAATAACACATTTATTAAATAAAATCAAAATAATGTTTTATTTGATTTTCTTTTTTTAATTGAATACACCTAGCTGTTGGAATTAGTTATTTTTTATATAAAGAAAGTAAAATGAATTTGATTGATAATGCTGTTTATGAACATATACAAATTATCCAAAAATAAATTCTAAAAAAATTAATATGATAACAGATTTTGTGGTTTTAAAGCAATTTTCTTGAATTTCGACTGCTTCCCTATTCTTATTGTGAATAGTTGTCTGGTATAAAAGTCTGATTTATAGAAAAATATGTATATATACAACGATTATAGTTTATCTAGATGTCAAGAAAGTTTGAAACATTATAGTGGCCACTAACTTTAAAAAGTGGCCACTAATGAAACTGAGTCTACCGGCCACTGGCTACTAACTCATTTTCCCAGTTTTCACCTATACTAAGTTGGTTTACGCTTTGTTAGCAATGTGATATTTCACATCATTAATATTCAATAATTTCAAGCGTAATTTCACTGCTGAAATGTAGTTGAAAAATTAATTAAAATTGTATATTCACCGATGCTGGGTTTGTTTGTGTCTGTTACGCCGCTAGGAATGTGTGCTCATGATGACTTCTCCATCTTGTACTGCGGTTGCAGCGTTACCGACTTATATAAGTGAGAAATGCCAGGTTGGACATCGTCCTTGTGGTTTAGTGGTAGAGCACTGGAGATCTATTCCAGGGACCCGGGTTCGATTCTCGGCTTGGACATTTTTCACTAAGTTGGTTTACTCTTTGTTAGCAATGTGATATTTCACATCATTAATATTCAGTAAAATTTCTATTTCAAATTTTCTCTAAATGTGGCCAAAACTGGTACATCTACCCTACCATGCTTTTCGGATATTTTTTATGTTTATCTACATTATTTATAAAATAACATCTTGCCAAGTCTCTTGATTTTCACATATTTTCCTATGCTCCTGATTTTTGACATATTTCTCCTGATTTCCTTACACATTTTTCAAAAGTCTTTAATTTTTATCAGTAGTAATTAGTTTCTATTAAAAATTAAGATCTTCACTATTGTTTTGTATGTGATTATGAGGAAAGAAAAATTTCCTCAATACTAATTTTTAGTTAATTTAAAATAAGTTAGACAAACTAAATGTAATATGCTTGAGTTTTATCTGCATGTAAGAACCTACATACTTTTCCTTTTTTTGAACAAAAATGATATATATTCAATCTTCAACGACCCAAGAAAAATTTAACATTAAACTTGTACTAAACATGCTTTATTTAAAAATTGATGACATTACTGAAAAAAAAAAATCTTAAGATTTCTGAAATAAAATCTCCTGATTTTTGGGTTTTAGTACTTGGCAAGTCTGTAACATGCAATTTATTATAACAAAAATGTATTTTCTTTGAGAGGGAGTTCAGAAACGTAAGTCTTTCACAAAAATTTGACTGTTGCCACAATATAATTCTGAAAAATATGTAATCCTACCTAGAGATGTAAATTTTCCAGAAAAGTTGAAGTGGCGGAAAAAACCCGGTTCCAGTTTTTTTCTGAAAAATGGGAAAAATTGATTTCCTATAAATGTTTCTCAAAAATAAGTTATATTTTCTTAAAAAGTTTACATTAATAAACTTTTTCAATATTTTTGCATACTAAAAAAAAATTAGTTTTCCTTTATATGCGAATATGTTATTAAAAAAAGGAGAGAGAGAGAGAGAAAGCCAGCTTTTAAAAGTTTATCCTTTCAGTCTCGGAATTCTGAGAGTAGCTTTTCTTGCTTAATTTAACACCAGTGTTTGTATAATATATCATGTGTTTGTTGAAATGATTTTTCAGTAGCACGTGTTTAATTATATCAGTAAAACTAATTTAAAAAATAAACAAACAGATAAAATCTTTAGTTTCAACCAATATCACTGTAGTTTAAAAGCAGTTTTAAACTGTATTGTACATCTCATCTACATAGTACTCATAAAGGATGCCAGTGTAAAAGAAACAAATTATAGTAGTTCTGGTATTATTATAAATACTATTATCCTTTTCAAATCTTCCGTTGTTTAAAAATTGGTATTATTTTACAATATTACTTACCCCCCCCCCCCCCCCCCCATAGCAGAGTTGCCGGCCTTTAGCCAAAAAAAGCCGGCTGGCTTTTTTTGGTTTTAGCCGCTTAAAAAAAGCCGGCTTTTATTTTTCAAAAAGGTGATTTATAGATAATTCATATAAAATTTGGATTAATTTATTTTTAATACACTTATAAATATTTTCTACGAAAAAAATATAAACTTCTATTAAATTTTGTCAAATAAATATGACCTTATAACTGCCAGGATGCAACTGTGAAAGCATTACGTATGTCTGGAGAAAAATTATGAATATTCATAAGAATACATTAAATTAGACTTAGTATTACACATTACATTATTATTGGTTTAGAATTCTTTATCATGGCTCTTATTATGATTATTGAAGATTATATTATGAAAAAATAAGAAAATGTCACACATTAAAATAGAAAATTCTTACATATGCTGATATTTACTTTTAAAATTGATTAAAACTAAATAGCTTATGTGTTTAATAACTGAAATTATCTTATATAATACTCGAGCAATAATAAGCAATCGATATATAAAAAATGCTTATAAAAATGGTATATGTAAAAAGTTTTTCTGCTACTAAGCTGTTATGTAACTTATTCCAGATATGTCCATATGGACAGATTAAAATCATAGAATAAACAATGTTGAAAGAGAAATTAGGAAGGATATAACATTTGAGGAAATTTTAGTACATGTAAGTGCATAAAATAAAGAGAACAATTAAAAAAAAAAAAATTCTCCAAATAAAACTTGTTGAATTAGAATTTTGAAAAGCTAGTTGCTATTTAAAATAGTGCATATTCATGCATAAATTAATGCATATGTTATTCATAATACTGTTTTAATAGAGAGAAAATGATGTTTTTATCAAATTACTTTATGTGTGATTTTTTAAATAAATGTTTATGAAAAATAAAACAAGACTTGTATTATTAATATCCCTTAAAATTAGTTAATAAAATATATAACTAAGCAACCATTGTCCTTTTTAATTATATAAAGCAATAAAAATAAAAAAAAAGATTGTTAATAAATATAATATTATAATTTTTTTTTATTATGCAGGTATTTCAAATACTGTTTGATCATTTTTTAAAAATATTCTTTTAAATTTTTAACATAATTTTTTATTTTTAAATTTCAGATTTTTGGTTTTGTAGTTATTGCCTATTAATAACTGTTTTTAGCAATTGGCACTATTATAGACCACAAAATTTTGCTGTTTTTTAGGATTTATTTACACAAATAAGCTACTATTTTTCACAATAATAAATCATCATAAATTAAAATAAGTTTATATAAAATTATCCCACGCTGTTTTTTTAAATTGTAAGTTTGCTATTATCATTGATAATGTTTTTTTAATTTTAAAATTTAAAATGTATCTTTTTTTAACAATTAGCTTTGTAAATCTTGGATTATTATGCTTGTAATTAGAATAACTGTCTATGTACTTCAAAATAAGTTCTAAAAAGATATTGAATTGCTAAAAATAATTATTACGTAAACATAGACAATAATTACAAAACCAAAAATCTGAATTTATATTTTTTTTTAAATCATATTATGATTTTAAAAGAATATTTAAAAAAAAAAAATATTCAAAATATTTTCATAATGAAACAAAATTAAAATAATACATTTATATCACATATTTTAATTTATTTCTCTGTGAAAAATAGTCGATTATTCATTGAAATATCTATAAATAATTTTAAATAACAGCAAATATTCCAGTCTATAGGAATGTATTTTCGATTTCATTAAATATTTAATAAATGCAAATTTTCATAGTTTAAAATGTACTTATATGCTACAAAATATATATTTAATTTATATTTTTCGTAAATTTCAATTATTATACATGTTTTTTCAATTACGGTTGTTCAATCACCCAAATTCTCGAATTCAGCACGCTGCCAAACTACGCTACTGAGTCCAGGGTTGTATTGGTTTTAGTTTTAACCGTCCTTGTCAAAATAGATTTTGACCATCAATGGTCAAAACCAAAACTCACTTTGATTAGGAAAATAAATTAAAATTTATTTTGTTCAATGATAAATTTAGTGTAACATTTGAAAGGGTTTGTCAAAGAAGCATTTATCAATATTTAATACAACATTTCGAAGTATTTACAAGTACATATTTTACTTGATGTTATACTTAAATTTTCACAACTTTTTAATTTAAGAGTAAAAATTTTTTTAAAGATTAGGCAATATCATAAATATTGAAATAGTTTTAGCCAGGGTTGGAAAAAAACCAAAAAAACCGGTTTATTTGGTTTAAACCAGGTTTTTTTGGTTTAAACCGGGTTTTTTTTAAAATATAATTTCCTATTGCATACAGATGCATATCTGTTGATAAAATAAACATTTTTGGATATTATATAAGTAATATAACTTTTGAAAATATTTAAATTAAATAATTACAGTCAATTATGTAGAAAATTGAAATCATTTCTAATTTAAACATTATTAGTAACAGCTATGTCTTATGTTTACAGTAAACTGTTCTACACAGTGAACATTGATACCTTGAAAATCGTATGAAGAATCCTTTGATTAATAATATAATAATCAATCAATCAAACATTTGATGCAGTTTCATGAATATAATATTATTCTGTGGTTGTTATTATTTTTTTAATATCCAAATACTTCTGGTTATTTTGCTTTCTGAGTGATAATTCCAAGTGTCCAAGTCAACATTTTTGGCCATTAGATTCCGCAACTAACAGAAAAGATTGATTGGTATTATTGAAATGCTATAACTACAGACCTGCCAACCTTTGAAAATGAGAAATCGTAGCACACAAAATTTAAATTAATCCGGAGGTTGGTTGGTTGGTTTTTCGTGTTACACGGCCATCTTTTGACATTCGTAAAAGGAATAAGGTCTCAGTCTTTCAACTCAATATAGTAAATTTTTTCATTTGAAAATTTTTATACGATTTTTAGAGTTTCTTTTCGTTTCGCAGCGTTTTTACATTAGTAAAAGGAGCCTGGTTCCAATTTTTTAGCCCAGTGCAGTAAATTTTGATCATTTCAGGATATTCACAATTTTTCCGCAATCGTAATTCACATTTTTCTATAACGATTCTTTGTTGAAATCCGTACTTTTTACCATGAACTTTTGACGAAATTCGCATTTTTCACCACGATCCTTTGTCGAATTTTGCATTTTTTTCTGTGATCCTTTTGACGAAATTAGTGTTTTCTTTCTGCGACCTTTCGGTGAAAATTTGCGTTTTCTTACTGATCTTTCGACGAAATTCGCGTTTTCTTTCTGCGATATTTTGACAAAATTCACACCATTGAAACACAAAATCTGAAATCTTCCGGGGGGGGGGGGAGCATTCCCGTCCCCCGGGCCACCCCCTGAAATCAGTACTACTTTTTACCACGATCCTTTGACGAAATTTATTTTCTTCTGCGACCAGTTGACGAAATTGATTTTTTTTTATACGATCATTTGTCGAAATTCGCGGTGGTTTATCGCAAATCGTGCGATTTTGCACACTATTTCGAACCTTGTCCTTCAAAGAACCCCTCCTCTTTTCCAGAAATTCTTAAAATGGCACTTTGTTTCTAAGGAAGCGAATTCCTGTATAAATATTTACAGAAACACGATTCACTCGTGGTTAATATACATAAAGAGAGTGTTTTATGTTAAGAAGTTTGTTTTGCAGCCCAGATTTTTTTTTTTCCCATGAGCATTTTTTAATATCCGAATTTTTGGACTAATGGCCAATTTTTTAAAACTTTCGGAAATGGATACTTTGAAATTTCGCAACAGAATCACTCCTGAAAAATATGCTGTGCGGGATAAAAATCGCAACTAGAAACAAAAAATGCGCTTCTGTTTTTTGATAAAAATCGTATTTTAAGACCGATTTTCGTAGCATCGTAGTTGATATGTCCAAATCGTAGCAACTACGATTTTTTCGTAGCAGTTGGCAGGTCTGTAACTAGCACCCAGATTTTGCAAGCTGTGTTATTCAATTTGATATCTTAAGTTACTCTTTTAAATTCTTTAAAGATAATCTTCCCCAATCTCAATCCAGAAAATTTTCTTTTACAACTTAACCAAAATCTTAAAAATCATTGTATTTTGTTATTAACTGCTGTAAATAATCTGCATTTTTTAAATGAAAATATTTTATGCTAAATATTGAATATTATTTATCTATTTTATCTTTTCTAATTTCACATGTTTTAAGAAAAATCTTTAGGGTACGAGATATGTTCATCAGCACATGCTAATTTTCATTCTACATGCATAGAAACATGACCTAAGCTCGTTATGTCTCATGTTGACTGCTGAGATGAAGTGTTAAAAGTAGAAATTACTTCTATCAATAATTTAAAACAAATAAATTACAAAAAAGAGAAAATATTACATTAGATTTTTTCTAAAAAAACCAAATGGTTTTTTTGACAAAAAAACCAATTGGTTTAAACCGTGGTTTAAACCATGATTAAAAACACTTGGTTTAAACCGTGCCAACCCTGGTAGCAGGGTTGCCGGCTTTTAGCCAGGCCAAAAAATGCCGTCCGTCTTTGTTTGGTTTTAAGTTTTAACCACTTTTTAAAAGCTGGCTTTAATTGAAAAAAAGCCGGTTTTTATTTTTAAAAGTTAGTTAACAGCTAATTCATATTAAATTTGGATTAATTTATTTTTAATGCACTTATAAATATTTTCTACTAAAACAAATTATAAATTTCTACTAAATTTGTCAAATAAATAAGTCTTTATAACCACTAGAAGGTAACTGTGAAGGCATTATCCTTCTATATTAGGGATTGACCGAATACCAAATAGTTGATTCTGTATTCGGTGGTTCGGCATGTAAACCGAATATTCGGCTTCGGCCGAATAGTTGTAGATAAGTATTTTCTTAGAAGTAGAAGAATTCTCTTTTACTTAGCAGTAGAATAGGCTAAACAATGAGTTTCAATATTATGTGCAGGAGTTCAGAGTTCAGCTGCACTACAAAAAACAAGTCAAAGGCCATTTTTAATTAAAAAAAACTTTTTCCTTCCTAAAATAGTCGTCTACATAGGTGTGAAATCAAAACAGCTGTCTAAAAAAGAGAAAAAAAAAAGTAAGGAAAATCCGCATCTTTCTTTATCATTTAATTTTATTTATTTCTACATTAGTTTTTTTTTTTTAAATTTAAATTTATTTAATGTGTATTTTCTTTAATATACACATCAAATAACTATATCAGAGTTCATATCTGTATATCTAAGGTGTATATTAAAGAAAATACACAAATAAAACAAGTATACTCCTATGCCTATCGTATAGCTTTTATAACCATTATATCAAAATCGTTCACATTTCTTATCTTCATCACCACAATGTTAAAATATTAATCAGAATATAAAAATTCTATCAATAATTTGACAGAAAATAGTTAAATGTACAAATTGATATGATACCTTTTGTATTTTGAGAACATTCCTATTCAACATGTTTATAATTAGACTTAGACAATCAGTAAATCAGCTTAATGACAACATTGTTTCTTTTTATTTGAATGAACTTTTGTTTTTCTGACAATCCTTATCCTTAATAATACCCTGTATAGTTTAATACTTTCATAGGTTATTTTTGGGTATTGACTAGTGATAAAATAATAAAAAATAAGGGATGGGGGGTTAATGAATTTGTGATTGGAAAGAAGTCATTAAATTTTTTTGTGTAATTAGATTTAAGAATAAAAATGTAACTGAATTAAATTATTGAGAATTTAATTTCAATTAAAGCTTAAAAAAGCTAATATATGCAAAAATGCATATTAAAAAGTTTCAAGTATTCGGCTGCCGAATACCGAAGCTTCGGTATACACTTCGACCGAAGCTTCGGTATTCGGCAAAATTGTTGCTTTGGTCAATCCCTATTAGGGATATACTGAATAGTTGATTCGGTATTCGGTGGTTCGGCATGTAACCGAATATTCGACTTCGGCCGAATACTTTTAGGTATTCGGGCGAATAATTGCAGATAAGTATTTTCTTAGAAGTAGAAGAATTCTCTTTTATTTAGCAGTAGAATAGGCTAAACAATGAGTTTCAATATTATGTGCATGAGTCCAGAGTTCAGCTGCGCTACAAAAAATAAGTCAAAGGCCATTTTTTATTTTAAAAAAACTTTTTCCTTCCTAAAATAGCCTACATAGGTGTGAAATCAAAACAACTGTCTACAACAGAGAAAAAAAAAGTAAAGAAGATGCACATCTTTCCCTTATCATTTAATTTTATTTACTTCTACATTAGTTTTTTTTTATTTAAGTTTATTTAATGTGCATATTTTTTTAATATACACATGAAATAAGTAAATCAGAGTTCATATCTGCATATCTAGGGTGTATATTAAAGAAAATACACCCATCAAATAAGTATACCCCTATGCCTATCCTATAGCTTTTATAACCATCATATCAAAATCGCTCAAATTTCTTATCTTCACCACCACAATGTGTTAAAATATTAATCAAAATATAAATATTCTATCAATAATTTGACAGAAAATAGTTAAATGTACAAATTGATATAATACCTTTTGTATTTTGAGAACATTCCTATTCAATATATTTATAATTAGACTTAGACAATCGGTAAATCAGCTTAATGACAATATTGTTTCTTATTGTTTGAATGAACTTTTGTTTTTCTGGCAATCCTTATCCTTAATAATACCCTGTATAGTTTAATATTTTCATAGGTTATTTTTGGGTATTGACTAGTGATAACATAATAAAAAATATGTGATGGGTTAATGAATTTGTGAGTGGAAAGAAGTCATTAAATTTTTTTGTGTAATTAGATTTTAGAATAAAAATGTAACTGAATTGAATTATTGAGAATTTAATTTCAATTAAAGCTTATTAAAAAAGCTTAGATATGCAAAAATGCGTATTAAAAAGTTTCAAGTATTCGGTATTCGGCAAAATTGCTGCTTCGGTCAATCCCTAGTTTATTTTATATTACATGATTTTTTGTATGATTTTAAATGTTTGAGAAATAAAATAAGACATATATTAATAGCTCTTAAAATTAGTTATCATAAAATATAAACACCAAAGAAAAGTACTATTTTAATACTACACAGTATCTTGTAAAAAAGGCAAAGAAGTTTAAAACAACAGAAGGGATGTTATTGATGCCTAGTGGAAGAAAAAGTGTTAAACTGAGTCCAGACGTTATAGAAAAGGTTATTAATTTTTATTATGATGATAATAACAGCCGCATGTGTCCTGGAAAAAAAGATTTCATATCTGTTCCAACTGAAAACGGCAGAATATTAAAACAAAAGAGATTGATTTTGCACAATTTAAAGGACTTATATATTGCATTTAAAGAACAACATGACTTAAAAATTGGATTGTCTAAGTTTTACTCACTACGTCCAAGAGAATGTGTTACTGCTGGAAGCAAAGGTATTCATTCTGTCTGTGTGTGTGTATACCATCAAAATATTAAACTTATGCTTCATGCTATTCATATCAATGACTACATATCACTGCTAAAAAAACTTGTTTGTTGCATTGAATCTGAAGAATGCATGTTGCACAGGTGTGATAAATGTCCATCTCCTGAAATTTTAAAGAAAGATTTAATGGGTTTAGATGAACTGGAAATGAGTAATGATATTATTTATAAACAGTGGGTAAAGACTGATGGAGCAGAATTAAAAAAAGTGATTATGCCTGTTGATGAATTTGTTGATGATTTAATTACAAAACTCCTTGCTTTATGTTCACACCACTTTTTTGCAAAATCACAAAGTTTATATTTCAAGAAAACAAAGGATGAATTGAATACAGAAACTGCTATTATTTCAGCTGATTTTTCTGAAAACTATACTTGCATTGTGCAAGATGCTATTCAAAATATCCATTGGCAAAAAGAACAGGTTACAGTTCACCCCTTTCTTGCTTATATAAGGGACAGTATCACTGATACTGTGAAATCTATTCCTATGTGTGCAATAAGCGAGCATTTAGTTCATGACACTACTACATTTTGGGCTTTTCAAAAAGTAATTGTCAATTATTCAATTTCACAAATTCCACAGATTAAATACATAAAATATTTTAGTGATGGATCATCAGCCCAATACAAAAATTATAAAAATTTTATTAATCTCTGCCATCATGAAGAAGACCATGGTGTGAAAGCTGAATGGCATTTTTTTGCCTCTTGCCACAGAAAAGGAGCTTGTGATGGAATAGGCGGCACCATAAAACACATGGCCACCAAAGCAAGTCTTCAGCGTCCATTCAAAGATGGTATCTTAAATGCATTTGATCTGTATACATTTGCAAAAGAATATGTTAAAGGAATTGAAAGTTTTTTTATAACAAAATCTGAAATTGAAATTGCCAATAATCAGTTAGCAGATAGGTATGCAAAGGCAGATACAATCGTAGGAACAAAGGTTAATCACAGCTTTGTGCCAATAAATAAAGGCCAAATACTGGTTTCCAGGGTATCAGGCTCCTCAACAAATTTTATTGCTACTGTAAGATTTAGTGAAACCGACAAACCACAAACATTTAAAAGTGAACAATATGTTGCATGTGTATATGGTGTTAATTGGTGGATTGGTAAGATTTTAGATTACTGCGAGGAATTCAATGACTATAAAATTATGTTCATGCATCCTCATGGTCCTAGTTCATCATATTCATGGCCAAAATCTTCAGATGTTTGTTGGATTCCATATGAGCATATAATGAAAGTAGTGTCTACCCCAATGACTGCTACAGTAAGAACATATACTGTTGCCCCAGAGGAGCATACAGCAATTCAACTCTTATTCTTAAACTTCAAGACAGATTAAATCCTTGGTAATTTTCAACAACATATTATCAAGTTCCTTTCAACAATATATTATAAAGTTATATCCATGTAAGTATCCTGTTCTTATTTTATGTAAATATGTTTCATATAAGTTTTATCTAAGTCTTACTTTTATACATATTTGATGTTTTTGTTGTACATTTGTATCACACAAGATTTGTGTACTCATTTTGTCAAGATTTGTTCATTTAAATTGAAATTGGCAGTGAACTGAATAACTAATGTCAACTCAATCAACTCATTAATATTAATTTTTAATCTTTTATTTGAATTCAACTGATTTACAGCTAGTATTTCTGCCATATTTCAAAAAAATATGTTTTATGGCTCTTTTTCCTTCTAAATATTTTCCATTATGTATATTTTTTTGAGAATTATACATATTATCATTTTATATGAAATAAAAAGTATTGAAATGAAAATTTACTGTTATTTTAATACGTATGTGTTTTTAGTATAATTAATTGCTGATTGGTATTTCTAAATTGAATTATTTATATATTGATGCTCATACATTAATTCATATGCCAGAAAAAAATATTTTTAACCATTATTTGTTAAACCAAAGATACTTACGTGTTTTAAGATAGTCACTGTTAGGTAAATGACATCCTATGTGTAAAAAGCTATTTTTCTTTAATGAAAAATTTTTTCTGTTTAAAGTATACATATGGAGCAATGTTTTTAGCAAGTTTGAAAAAAATTTATGATGGGCCTTTTTTTTTTTATGGCCCATTACAGTAAGCCAATTTTTGAGGGTGATATTTTCTGCTTAAATGTAATAAACAGTATTAAAATAAAAATTTACCATTGTTTTAATATCATATATGCATTCTTTATATAAATAGCTTTAAATTGGTACCAGAAATATAAAATTTGAATCATTAGTTGTCAAGTTATGGACATTTATAGACATTGGGATAGCATCCAAGATGGCCACCATTTGGTAAAAATGACCATTTTTTAAAAGGGTATATCTCAGTGAATATTGCACAAATTAGTTTTAAATTTCAGATTTGAGGGTTTCACTACTATGTCTGTCTACAAAAAAAAATTTAAAAAAAATCCATGACTATGCTGCAACACCCATTGGTTGAATTCGTGTGGAATGACCCCTCTGACAAAATTAGTCTTTTTCCGCAGCCCTTTGACAAAAATCACGTTTTTTTCGTAGCCCTTCGACGAAATTCGCGTTTTCTCCGCAATCCTTTGACCAAATCCGCATTTTTTCTGCGATACTTTGGCAAAATTGGAGATTTTTTCTGCGAACGAGTGACGAAATTGATTTTTTTACGGCGACCATTTGTCAAAATTCGCGACTTTCTTGTAGTCGAATTTTTTGAATTTTCGGAACCGAATGCCTTAAATGTTCGGAAAATTCGAATCAGAATCACCCCTACTTTTAATTGTGAACGAGCAGTCAATAAATCGTACATAAAATTGGGGAATATTTTCGATTTTTCGGTATTTAAAAAAAGTGTTACAAAAACAAAAATTATGTTTTTTTTTTCATTTTGAAAATAGATTTTGTGGTTTCAAGTAAATTTGGTAGCAGGACTGAGGAGGAATTGGATTAACGAAAAAGACAAATTCGTGGCATGCCAGAAAATAAAAGAAATTTATCTCAAAAAGAAAGAAACAATATCAGCCTTTTTTTTTCCTTTCACTGCGATCCCTTCGGAAGGGCAATGGAGCTGTAACCTCATAACCTCCTTCCTCATCAACTTCTTTGGGTATTGCATGCTGGGGCATCACCGCATACTAATATATGGGGCTAACGAGAATAGCTGCATGGCAGAAAAAAAATACAAATTAATCTTAAAAGAAAGGAAAAATTCAGCTTTTTTTTTCATTTCATTTTTGATTATTTCGAAAGGGGACCTATAACTCCATCAGCCCCCCTCCCTTTGTTGGGTATACTGTGGTGTTGTAATTGTGCACTGATATGAGATTAACCAGAATGGCTAGTTCGTTGTATTGCTGAAAACAAAGTTACAAATTTATCTCAAACCAAAAGAAAAAAAATTAGCAATTTTGTGGGGCAATGGGGCTGTAACTACATTACCCTCTTTCCACTTCTTTGGGTATAATGTGCTGTCACTGTGCACTAATATGGAACTAAAGAGAAGAGTCTAGTCTGTTGAATGATAGGAGTAAAAAATACAAATTTATTTCAAAGAGAAAGAAAAAAAAAAAGCAATATTTTTCATTTGATTTTCAACTATTTCGTGAGGAGGGGTCTGTAATCCCATCAGCACCCCCCACCTTCTTTTGGTATGCTATGAAGTCAATGTGGACTAATGTTGGGTTGACGAGAATGGCTATTTCGCTCTATGGCAGAAAAAAAAATTAGAGATTTATCTAAAAGGTAATAATAAGGATTGCAGAAAACAAAATTACAAATTTAGTTCAAACAAGAAGGAAAAGAATCAGCATTTTCTTTTTCATTTCATTTTCGACTATTTTGGGAGGAAGCACCCTAATAGCCTCTTTCACATCTTTGGGTATAATGTGGTGCCACTGTGCGCTAGTTTGGAACTAGTAAAGAAGAGAAGAGAGCGGCTAGTCTCTAGAATGGTAGGGGGGTGGGGGGATATAAATTTGTCTCAAACAACAACAAAAAAAAAATCAGCACTTTTTCATTTCAATTTTGACTATTTCGAAAGGAGGAGGCTGTATCAGCCCTTTCCTCTCCATCTTTGGGTATGCCGTGATGTCAATGTGGATGAGGTTAACAAGAACAGCTATTTTGCTGTATGACAGAAGAGATAACTACAAATTTATCTAAAAAAGTAAGGAATAAACACTTTTTTCATTTAAGTTTTCGACTATTTTGGAAAAAGGGGGGAGAGCTTTAACCCCATCAGCCGCCTTTTTCTTCTTTGGTGTCAATGTGGACTAATATGGAACTAAAGTGAAGGGAGCGGCTAATCTGTTGAATGATAAGGGGGAAATTGCAAATTTATCTCAAACAGAAAGAAAAACATCAACACTATTTTCTAAATTCATTTTCGACTATTTCGAGAGGAGGGGGCTGCAATTTAATCAGCACCCTCCCCATCTTTGGGTATGGTATGATGTCAGTATGGGCTAATATGGTGTTAATGAGAATGGCTATTTCACTGTATGACAGAAGAAAAAAATTACAGATTTATCTAAAAAAAGTAAGGAAAAACACTTTTTCCATTTAATTTTTCAACTATTTTGGGAAAAGGGGGGGGGGGGTCTGCAACCCCATCAACCCCCTTTCTCTTCTTTGGTGTCAACGTGGACTAATATGAGACTAATGAGAATGGCTAGTCGCTGTTTGATTGAAAAAAAAAAATAATTTTTTTTTCCAAAAAAGAAAGAAAAAAATTCAGCATTTTTTCATATAATTTTCGAAAATTTCGGAGGGGGGGGGGGGCTGTAGCCCCCCGTTGGGTACGCCCATGCGTTAAGGGGATAAGATTATTGTGGCTATTTTAGTACAGTAAAATCTAATAAGATGAAAAGTCAAGTGATGGGAAGAAAATTTCGTTTTAAACAACTTTCCCTCATAACAGATATAATTGTATGCTATATTTTCTGTAGGAACCATAAATTTTTTACGTTTAAAGGGGCTAGTCACTCAGCTTCCGATTTCCCCTCACTCATGTAAAGTGTATGGGCATTGGATGCATTCGTCTATTTAAAATATCTCCTCGGGAAATTAATATTTTTAACTTCTATTTTTTGTGTACACTTCCTAAAAGATGTCCCTTTTTTTTCTTAGTTCTCAAACTATTTCTATAGTATAGACTTAATTTTATAGGAAGTGTTAAACTCTTACGCAGAGTTCGCCCGCTTTTAACACACAAAATATTTAGCATCGATTTTAGAAATATTTTGAAAACTAAGAAAAAAAAAGACATCCTTCAAGAAGAAAGAGTAGGCAGAAAAAAAAGATGTTAAAAATATGAATATCCCGAGAAGATATTTTAAATATGCACAAAAGTCCATAGACTTAACATGACGGAGGAGAATTCTGAAGCTGAGTGACCAGCCCCTTAAGACGAAATTCCGTCATGGACAGGTTCCGTTTCATACGTTTTACTTACTCTATTTTTATGTCCCGATTTAGAAGCGCTGTCCCGCATTTTGGGACAGTAGACCTGGCAACACTACCCGTGACCTGTAACTTGGGAGCCGCTGAAATAATATATAACAATGTGGCAATAGCACATTTTTAGTGGAAATGTATGTAAAATGCTAGGTAGCATTTCGAAATGCCAGAAAGAAAATAGAGCAGAGTCTCTCCCCCGCATTCTTGGAATTGGGTGTGTGTGTGTGTCTACTTCGGAGAAATAAACGATCGATCCGTGCCAAGAGAAACTCAATCGAATACCGGGTGGGATGAGTCACTCGCATCCTATATAATCAGGGCCGAAATGAGCCTTTTTTGCACACGGGGCAAACATAGTTTTTGCCCCCCCCCCCCCCCGGCCTCCGCAAAGTAAACATTAGAGCCAACGGCTCAACGAAAACACACAATTTACAAGGATAATTTTTGTTCTAATAGTCGATTTATTTTTAAATTTAAAAAATGAAATCAAAAAATAGTTAACACTGAATTACGTAATCAACTTTGTCAAATATTGATTCATTAAAACCTTGGAAACCAAGTCCAAAATAAGTCACTTGAAGAAACTTGCAAGCTAATGTTAAACCTATAGCAGCGTTCTTTTCAAATTTCTTGCTTGCATTTTAATATTTTTGAATGAATTTTTTCTCCTTGGGATAGCTGAGGCTGATCTTTAACCGGGATGATGTTTACTTTTTCAATTTTGGTTGCAGCTTTTTTTTTTTTTTTTTATAAAGTTACTTTAACTTTTCGAATGGGTTCCGAAAGTGAAAGTATCCTCATAAAAATTGCAACCAAAATCGAAAACGTGCAAACTAACAACGTTAAAGATCGAACTCAGCTATCTTAAGAAAAAAAAATCATTTAAAAATATTAAAATGCAAGTGAGAAATTTGAAAAGAACGCTCCCAAATAAATGTAACATTAGCTTGCGAGTTTCTTCGCGTGACAAGTGTAGGTTCTTAAGAACTTAAAAACCAAAATTCATTTGGCTCCCCGTTCGTTTTCCGTTCTGGCGACCGGGGCACATGCCCCCTGTAGTTTCGGCCCTGTTATAATAATGTAATAGGAAGCATCGCTCACCATTAAAATCTTGAAATAACACTTTGTTAAAATAGCCCTCGAGTACTATTTTCTTGTATATATGTGTCGCACATTTTTTCTTACCCTTAAGAGGCTACTTCAGCCAAACGAAAAGACCCGTTCGCTAATGCTAATCCTATGGAAGACATTTGTAAAGATATCTCGTTCGAATTTAAATGTTTTTTTCATTGAATAGTTGAGATTGACCTGTACAAAGACCGTTGTTTACTTTTTCGATTTTGTTTACAGGTATTTTTAATGAGGACACTTTCATTTTCGTAACCGGTTTCGAAAGTAAAAGCATCCTCATAAAATCGAAAAAGTAAAAAATGGCCTGCATACAGATCGATCTGAGTTATTCAATGGGGGAAAAAAATCATTTAAAAATATTGAAATGCGACTGAGATATCTTTATAAATTTCTTCCATAGGATTAGCATCAGCGAATGCGTCTTTTCGCTTGACTGAAGTAGCCTCTTAACCCCTTGAGGGGCGGTGTGGTATATTATATCCCACCTACGATTAATGAAGATTTGCACCAGAAAATTTTTATTAAATTTTACTTTTCTAACTTTGGTAGAAAAAAGTCGTAAAATTGCTTTTCCTTATTTTGCAATAAATCTTTTTGCAGATTCCGGTGTGAATTTGATATTATAGAAACGCAGTCACTTGCCCCTCAAAGGGCTTGTTATCAAGGTTGGTAAGTTTTGCCATAGGCGGAAAAAGACCTGGTTAAAACCGTTCCCGCAAAAATAGGTTTTTGCCAAAGTGGTGGCAAAAATAGGTCCATTTAATTTTTTTTCGCAGAAAAAGAGAAAAAACTATTTCATGAAAGAAAAAAGAAACTTAATACTTACTTAAAAAATCAATTTTCTAAATTTATATTTTAACTCTTAAGAAAAAAAAAAAAAAAAATGTTATCTATTATCTATGATATTAGTTTGGTTCTGTCTGGTTTTGTACAATAGCTTTTACAAAAAAAGTGTACCTACCTGCACGCTTACTTTTCCATTGACCAACTACAAAACAGGGTGCAATACTCTGGTATTTTGTTATCTGTATTGTGATCATTTGACAATGGACTGCTGGATTTGAGAATTTCAAAAGAGTATTTGGGGGAGGGGGGGGGGGGTGAATATAGTACAAAAAGATAAAATGGCTACAGGCTGCTTACTGAAAGTAAAGAATGTAACTTTTTTTCACTTTCTTGGAGTGTAAGAGGGCGGGAAAAAAATTCTAGTTTCTAACAAGAAATAACAGTTTTTTCAATATATAATTTCCAATTTAATTTCATGACTTTTTTTATCTGTAACAGACTAGTTTTATCAGATAAATAATTATAAATTAGTACCAAAAACTTAAATATTTACATATTTTAAGACTTATTACATAAAACAAAAGTAGCAAAGTTATATAAAACCGTTTGATAATTAAAAATAATAATAATGGCTGACAAAATACTTAACTTACAAAAACTTAAGAAAAAAAAATATGATTTTTAATTTGGTTCTTAAATTCCTAAGTATTAGACTGAATCTCACCTATTTTATAAAGATTTAAAATATTTAATTATATTAATTAGCAAATTAAGTAAAGATATTAAATTTAATTGTTTATACCATTATTATCCTTATTAGCTTATAGATTTTATTAAACATTAAAGAAAAATAAGAATTTGCCAGTTTTTTTCAGTTTTGCCCTGGGTTTTTCCAGGATCCTGCAAGGTCCAGGGTCCCTGGGTTTGTCCTGGCAAAAATGCCAACCCTGCTTGTTATCACTCAAAACACAAATTCACCTCTCTAATACTAAACCTACGGGTTTGGAAGCATCCATATTTTTCAAATTTCTCCTATTAAAATTAAAATTTTTACCTTATGTTTTTTGTATGCTCTTCTTGAAGAATGTTTCCAGGGCTTGAATTTCATGGCGGGATTTGCGACCAAATTTTTGAAATCCCGCCCAAAAAAGTACCGTGGGCGGGACGCTCCCGTGCAAAAAAATCTTACCATTTTCCTGAAAATTTTGCATTTTGAAATACGATCAACTCCTGTGAACGCCTTGTGAATTTCCCGATATTTTCGCGCGACCAATTGACACATTTTGCAGGGGTTTTTTTATTGCGAAAGATCGTTGAAATTCACGAATTTTTCACTCAACCGATAAACAAATCTCATTATTTTTTTTCTCGAAATCGGTTGACAAGTGTCCGCGACCGATTGGCGAATTCAAGAGTGATTCTGTTACGAATGTTCCGAAAATTTAAGACATTAGGTTCCGAAAATTATGAAAAATCGGTCATCAGTTCAACAGAAAAATATCGCGAATTTCGACAAATGATCGCCGAAAAAAATCAAATTCGTCAATCATTCGAGGAAAAAATCAACAATTTTGTCGCAAAGAATTGCGAATAAAACGCAAAATTTGTCGAAAGATCGCGGAAAAACGTGAATTTCGTCAGATCTCGATACAAAAGACTCGAAATTCATAAAAGGATGGCAAAAAAAAAACGCAAATTACGTCAGAGGATAGCAAAAAAAAAATCGTAAATGTCGGCAAAAGAGCGCGAGTTTCGGCAAAGGATCGCAAAAAAAGCGAATTTCGTCAAAAGATCGCGAAAAAATAAAAATTTCGTCAAAGGATCCCGGAATAAACGCGAATTTAGTCAAAGGGCCGCGGAAATCAAGCGCAAATTTCATCAAAGAATTGCGAAAAAACTCGAATTTCGACAAAGAATCGCGAAACAACACGCATTTCGTTATAGGATCGCGAAAAAACGCGAATTTCATCAAAAGATCACGAAAAAAAACGCGATTTTCTTCAAAAGGTCGCGAAAAAAACGCGAATTTCGTCAAAAGATCGCGGATAAAACTCGAATTTCGTCAAAAGATCGCGTATAAAATGCGAATTTCGTCCAAGGGCTGTAGAAAAAAGTAGCCTTAAATCAAATCAAACCGAACCAAAAAGAAAAAAGTTTACTCGACCTGCAACAAAAAATAATTAGCACCTGGAGAGGATTTCCCAATCCCTTCCCATCCCCTGCTGTAACCTTTCAGGGAATTTGCTGTGAATTTCAGATTTTTTTTTTTACTTAGAAACATCTTGACAGTCTGTATTAATACAGACATGACAAAATAATTAATGTAAATCTTTAAATAACACGTAAAATAACGGTGGGTTTTAGATTTTTGTCTCCCTCTCAAATATCTCAACTCCCCTCCTACGAAAAATTGAATTTCAAGCCCTGGATTCTTTCGTTTTTATTTGCCAAAATGTTTCTAAAATATAGATTTCATTTTATATTCTAAGTGTTAAAATCTAAGTGAAGCAGGCGAGTGTAAGTAAGATTTTAACACTTTAAATAAAAAAAGCATTTTTTAAATATTTTGTCCACAAAAAAAAGAAAAAAAAATTCTTCAAGAAGAGCATTAAAAAAAAAAAAAAAAAAAAAACACAGAAAAAATATAAAAAAATCCGAGGAGAAATTTGAAAAATACAGATGCATTCTAAGCCCATAGGATTAGAGATAGAAATTTTCAGTCTGACTGATGAGGAACCTTAAGGCTGTTCTCAAATCCAAAGGGACTACTTTATGACACATTTTTTAATACATTTTTGTTCGGAAACGCGTGGAATGGGCAGATGAACAACGTTTTCCATTTTTTGAGTAACTCGAAAGATCTTTCGGAAAATAATGTCAAAGTGGACGTTTTGAACCGAATTTCTGACACGAGAAAAGAGCAAAACCCGTCGTCACGTGACCACAATTGCTTATAACTCGATGAGTAATTGATAGATCAAAAAATGGAAAACTCATTTCGGTTCCATAATCAGACCTGCCAATTTTATGCCACGTTTAACAAGTCGGAAATTGTGCGCCAAACGTGGCAAATGAGGTGTGTTCGTACTATAACTAGTTTCATAAATATTTATATCTGTGTGCAATAGCTGCTGCACTGAAAAAATGTATGAATACAAGATATATTATGATTATATACTCGTATATATTAAATTCAGTAATACGGAAATAATAGGACTCCATCTTAAATAAGACGTCCTAACCATGGCAACCTAGAATAATTACCTATCATGGGATATCATTGGATTAATTAATGATGATAGGATCTAATAGAATAATCATTTTAGCAACTTAGAATCATTACCTATCATGGGATATCAATGAATTTTTTACGTATGAATATGATTGAAGATTGAATAGAATGAAGAAAACTTTTATTAATATCTTTTTAAGTTTTGATTCGATTTTCATAAAATTTTAAATGACTCGACACAATTCTGCAACGATTATTCAGGGCTCGTTGATATATATCCGATATTTATTTTTAAAATATCAAGATTTTTGATATTTTCGATATTTTCAAATTCTTGATATTTATTTTCAAAATATCACAGTGCAAGATAATTTTGATATTTTCTTCACAAAGCAAGTGTAAATAAAATTTTCAACAGTTATTGATTGCGTCATTCTGTTGATACACTTTCTGTACTTTTTTCTCTGGCAGTGATCAATATATTTTACAAGCTTTAATGTTTGAACCTTTTATTTTTAAGTGTAGAACTACTAATTATGTGAGGCAATTAATTCAGAACAGTCACTGAAAGGTAAGATGTAAATTAGATAAAAATTATTTACATACAGCATTATTAGAAAAGGATCTTTTCTGATTTTGGTTTAGTTGAGTCTAAACTGTACACAACAGGTTAGGGAATAAAAAATAAGACAAACATTTGTTAAAATTCTTCAATTAAACAAAACTATTTTGTGTTTAAAATTTTGTTTTATAAAACATAAAACTTTCTTGATACAAATCCCATAGTTTATGTGTATAAAGCAAGTTGTATCTGTTTTCAATTAGTTGACCTTCAATTTCGTTCTAAGGGAAAAAGAGAAATGCCTTTTTAGAATATTGTTTGATTAAGTTTTCATGTTAAGTGCAATATGTTTTAGTTTCTAATTTATATTAAGCTTGAAAATATTTATTATCAGCAGTAAGTTGATTATTTTGAAAGTATCATGTAAATATCATGATATTTACGAACCCTGCATTATATAGATTAAATTTAAAACCATTCGTTTGGTTAGTTTTTGCGCTGTCATATGCGGGCAGGCGGACAGACCAGACGACGACTATAGATGTAACGTATTTATATAAATACAAGGTTCCCAGCCTCATGGAAAGTCAGAGAATTTCAGGGAGTTTCCAAATATATAGGAAAAGTCAGGGAATTTACAAAAATTTTCTAATAAGTCATTTTCCAAATAATTTAATTTCCATTAAGTATTTTCCAAAAGTCATAGAGAAAAAAGGAAAAATGACGCAAAATTCATCAGATAGTCTTGAACAAATCACAAAATTCATCAAACGACCACAATTTTTTTTTTTGAGAAATTTGAAGAACGATCGGAAAAAAAAACTCGCCAATTTTGACAAAGATTTGCAAAAATAAGTAGCAAATTTCGTTGTATGCACGTTTGGTCAGATAATTTTTTGAGATTTGGTCGGGAAAAGTCAGGGAATTTTTTGAGATTTGGTCAGGGAAGTCATGTTTTGCTGGGAACCCTGAAATACAAACGCACCTAAAAATGACCTAAAAATGTTTCAGAAAGTTTCGCGTTGTTGAGCAGAGGACTTGGGAACAGTCTTAAAATGCCCTTTAAAAATCGGGTGTATAAAGAAGTTACAAATTTCTTTTCTGCGTACACCGTTTGGTATTTCTCATGTTTCTATGATGTAATGTTAGTACTTTAGTTAAAGATAAGATGTCATATATTGTATATGTATATATAATTATTTACATTAACTAACGTAATTTATACCGAAAGAATCCTATTTAATATTAGACAAAGATTACCTTTCTAGATTAATTCTAACTAATCTATTATTTATGTGATGCTGAAATTCTAACATAAAGCAATTTTTAAATGTCAGTGTACTGATGAAAAGCTGTTACAACGTTTTGTTATGAATATTTTAATTTTAAAATTCGATGTTGCCTCTCTTTTAATTTCATGGGGGTTTGCTTTTTCTTAAAAAAAAAAAAAAAAAAAAAAAAAAAAAAAATGGCTTTTGTTCTTTCCTCTTTTCGATTTCACCTAATACATTTTTAACTGGCTTCTGTATAAAAGAAAAAAATAAAAAAAAGATTACTCTTTTTTTTTTAAGGAGCATACATAAAAAGCAGGAAATAATTTTTTAATCAACAATCTGGAGGTCAAAAATAAAATCATAAAAATGTTGAGGAGCTGAAAGCAGTATGATAAGGAAATCCCAAGAAAGAGAACGTCTAAATCTAAATATTTATTTAAAAGTTAAATGTGTGGTGAATTTGATTAAAATTCCAATTTACTGAGGCACTGAGAGTATTTGTCATTCTTTTACCCTTTTTTTTTTACCTAGGTTTTTTTTTTTTCTTTTTTACTTTTAAGTACATTAACAAAAGCGTGTTTCAATATTTTTACTTTAAAAA
This sequence comes from Maratus speciosus, assembly GCA_963932465.1. Classification (NCBI taxonomy): domain Eukaryota; kingdom Metazoa; phylum Arthropoda; class Arachnida; order Araneae; family Salticidae; genus Maratus; species Maratus speciosus. Next base: position 666,915,053 of record OZ010786.1, on the reverse strand, counting down.
AATCCCATTTCTAAGTATCATAGAGCCAGAGATCAGCACAGGACGTGTTCAGGGCAAATTTTCATTCACGGCACTTGGGCCGGGCCCGTGCCTTACTTTTTTCAGAAGGACCGGCTCGGGCCTAGTCAATACTCTTTCCGGGCCGGGCTCGAGCCTAACTTATTTTTTCCTTGCCGAGTCGGAACTGATTTTATTCTTCCTAGTCTTCACGGGCCAAAATTTTCAGTCCCGGTTTTGACCCAGCTCGTATGAAAATCATTGTCTCTTGGCCTGGCCCAAAAGTTTTTGCAAAAAATGCATATATTTTTAAATCTCCATTATTCTAAAATTAAACATTAAAATTTATTATTTTTAAAGAATAGTAGATTTCTAGCCTTTTTAAAATATAGTAAAACGTATGAAAAAGAACCTGCCTATGACGGAATCCAGTCTTAAACTGAAAAATGTGTTGATCCATGCAAAATGAATACAATAATACGCTAGAAAAAAAAAAAAAAAAAAAAACATATAATACATTTATACCTGCTAAGAAGGGAAGTGTCTATAACGCATTTTTTTCTTGCTTGCGCGATTCCGTCTTAGAAGATTTTACTGTATAGCAATTTACAGATTTTTAAATCTCCGTTACATGGATTATGGATTAACAGTATTAATGATAATTGAAACATTTACATACAACAAATAGAGATTCATTAAAAAAATAAATGTTGCAGCCTACCATTCTATAAAAATGAAGATTATAAACATGAAAAAAAAAAGTTTTGGTCAGAACTCCTCATATGAGACAAATTTTTAACCAGATTGTCGCCAGATTTTAACCTGATTGATCAATGTTTTGTAGAAATTCACTCGGGCCGAACTTTTAGCTGTTATACCGGGCCAGGCCAATATATATTTTTTTTTAATACGGGCCGAACTGTAATGCCGGTCCGGGCAGGGCAAATATTTTTTTGTACGGGCCGGGCCAGGGCCTGGAAATTTCGGCCCGTGCAGACCTATACAGAGCTCGGGATCGCCGAATTTGTCCGAAATGTAGAAGTTTTTTCTATGCAAAGGTACAATATTATAATAGGTAAATTATATTTGTATTGGACATTGAAAAAAAAAGGGGGTGGGAGGGTGGGTCTTCGCTAAATAGCTTTCCGCTATTCAGGTTTTGGAGTGTGTGTTTATGATGGTTTTACTCTATTATTTCGAATCGGGTTTTAATTAGTTTTGATTAATTATTTTATGGGGTTTCGGGTCAATAAAAATTATTTTCTCGTTTTCGAATCGGGTTTCGGATTTACTTCAAATGGAATTTTTGTTCGGTATGGGTTGAACATAACCTGATCCGAAGAACGGCCGTATATAATGATTTTGCGATTATCTTTACAAAAAATCGTGAATTTGGGGTCACTTTGCGTTCAAAAGCCGTTTTTAATCTTTAAAAGAATTCCTTTCTGGAGCAATATAACCAAAGATAAGTGGTATCTATTAGAATTTTCCTATCCCCCGTTGATTTAGCGGGGTTTCCCGTATTTCTCTCTATCTCTACCGTAGATGTAATTTGTCATTTTAATCCTCCCCTCCCTCCGCCCCTTAGACAGGAATCGATTCAGACAAAAATTGGGACCTCTTTAAGACTTTTCCACAAAATTCCGTTTAATAAGAGGCGCGAACCTTCGATTTAAATAAAAGTTTTAGGTTGTTAGGTAAGACATTAAAATTTGTCGTAATATATTATAGCCTATGGACTATTGTTAAACTATAATTTCAAGAAATTAAAATTTTTGGTATAATTATGACGTATCCATTTAATTATATTTGGTAAAATAAATTAAAAATTTCACTACAACTTACCTTTCTCGCCAAAAATAGAAAACTTAAAAACATGTAAGACCAATTATCAGTTGTTATCAGAAAATGGTAACAAAAAGATATAATTCCTATTTTTCAACTATTTTCCCTTTACTTTCTACATAAATGGAGTACTTGAGTTGCCAAAATTAAACAAATGGTGCTAAAAACTACAAAAAAAATTATTTCAAAAATCAATGGAGATACAGTTTTCAAACAAATTGCATTAAAAATACTTTTTTTTTTCCAATACGACGGTATAAAAATTAAAAAATGTGCGATGCTTAGAAATTTTAAAAAATGGTATAGAGTATTTAATTGTACAATGATACATCTGCTTTGTTTATTCCTGGCTTCTGTAAGGTAACGTTATTTTTTTGGACACAAAATAAGCTGGGAGAAAGAAATAGCATACCGCACCGGGGACTAATAAATAAATAAAAGCCCGTTTTTATGAATTTAGAAGTAAAAAAGGTCAACACAAGGGTGAATCTTCCGGATTGCAGCAGATTTCCGCTTAAATCAACATCCCACCCCCTCAAAAAAATTTAATTAATTAAAATAAATAAATAAAATAATAATAATTAAATTAAACAATTAAAATCTTTTAAAAAAATCTTTTTTTTTCTTATTTTTATTTTAACAGTATATTATCTACCCCCCCCCCCAAATTACTGCTCCCCCCTCTGGTATCAAATATGCATAGTTTAACCTTTATAACTCTTTCATTTTAAATTTCTTTTCTGACTTTTTTAATTCTCTACAGTATCAATATTAAATAAGTAATCTGTCACCTAAGTTATTCTCTCCACAAAAAAAAAAAATTCTCTGCTTCCCCTTTTTCCTGTCCCCCAAACTCATCACATCCTTCCTCCATCTCATTCAGTTTAAAATTCTTTAATTTTTTTCTGCTCCATTTGAGGTTTTGTTGTAAAAATATTTAAATAATCATCTAAATTTCTTCTCCCCCCCCCCCCCCCCTCCCTCGAAAAAGTCTGGTTTTCGAAAGCCTTCCAAATGGTCTGAAATTTTAAATATATAATGGTTGCCAAATTTTGTCGAGTCATTTCAAGTTTTATGAGAATTGGATGTATAATTTAATGACAGGGACAGTCAAAAGTTTTTCGTTACAGGACGGCCCATGGGAAAAAAGTATTTCGAGTGCATGGTAATGATGTGACAGCCTTTCGAACAGAATGAAATGGATATACACTTAATGAAGTGCACTAAAATATACATTCGGTACACTATACGGTGCAAAAAATATTTATAAAACTAGTTATAGTACGAACGCCCCTCATTGGCCACGTTTGACGAGCAATTTCCAACTTGTTTGTAGCTTGGCTTTTCCTACCCTTGATGTTCTGTTAATGAGGGGGGAGGGGGGGGATTGTTATTTTAGACAACATATTTATTTTAAAGCATAAAATATACATGGGATTGGGGGCTGAGGAAAAAAAAATGAAATTTTTTTGCTTTCCTCCCACATAATTAGAAATTCCCCTATCCTTTTGGAGGAAAGGACAGAGCAAAATTTTCAAAGGAGATGAAGATTTTAGATATGAGTCACCTTACTACAAAGTAAGAAATAAGGCAGAATTAAAACTAGTATGTTGTGGCCCAGGGGTGCAGAATATGTCCGATCCGGCGATCTAGGATCGGGGAAATTTTTCAGAAACCTATACAATTGATTTCGATTTTAAAAACGAATTCCATAATTCCCTGAGATAGAACAATTTCTGTACAAATAAAAATATCCGTATGGCGACCTTCACAAAATCGATCTCAGAATAATATATACCTTATATCAGGGGTGATTATGTTCCGAATTTTACGAAAGTTTAAGACATTTGGTTCAAAAAAAAATAGGTCATCTGAAAATTCGGGCATAAAAAATACCGCGAATTTTCGCGAAGAATTACGAAAAAACGCGAATTTTGTCACAAGATCGCAAAATAACCGCACATTTCGTCAGAAGATCGCGAGAGAACCGCAAATTTCGTCAAAAGATCGCGAAAGAACCGCAGGTTTCTCCAAAAGATCGCGAAAGAACCGCAGGTTTCGTCAAAAGATCGTGAAATGAGCGCAAATTTTGTCAAAAGATCGCAAAATAAATGCACATTTCGCAAAAGATCGCGAAACAATCGCAAATTTCGTCAAAAGATCGTGCAACAATCGCAAATTTCGTCAAAAGATCACAAAACAACCTCGAATTTTGTCAAAAGATCGCAAAACAACCGCGATTTTCGTCAAAACAGGGCGAATAACCTTCTATTTCGTCAAAGAAAAAGCGAAAAAATCGCAAATTTCGTTAAAAGATCGCAAAAAACTGCAAATTTCATCAAAAGATCACGAAAGAACCGCGAATTTCGCCAAACGATCGCAAAACAACCGCGAATTTCATCAAATGATGGAAAAACAACTGCGAATTTCGTCAAAAAGAAGGAGAAATAACCGCAAATTTCTTCGAAAGATCGCGAAATAACCGCAAATTTCGTCAAAAATCGCGAAAAAACGCGAATTGCGTCAAAAGATCCATGAAAAATATATGGTGTTGGGAGTGGATTTTCCCCACTCTGCTGTAACCTTTCAGAAAATTTGCTGTGAATTTTAGGAAATTTTTTCTCACTCAGAATCACCCCTGCCATATATACTCGCGCATAAGTTGAGAAATATTTGAAAAATAAATTTTCTATACCTACGGTAATACAGCACTTACCTATAACATACCGTAAATTTTGGGGAAATTTTCGTGTGGATTGGAGGAAATGTTGGGAGTAGAAACATTCTCTGCACCCCTGTTGGCCATCACAAAACTTTCTTCTATATAAATCACGTCCATTAAATCATTTAAATAGTACAAGAAATTACATGAATTTAGCACCAATTCATATCAAACTATATCTGAATTTGAAGTTGGATGAAAATTCGTGCATTAGTTCTTGAGATAGAGCTATAGCGGAAATTCTGAAAAATGTAGTATAGCAGCGCCACCTGTTGAGCGATTTACACAAAAAAACAGCACTAAATTGATATCAAGGTAATAAAAATCCGTGCAGTAGTTCTTGAGATATAGCTATTGAAGAAAGCGTGAAAAATGCCGCGTAGCAGCGCCACCTGTTGGGCGATTTTCACCAAAACTAATCAGGTCCAGTTTTTATCAAGGTCTAACTAAATATCAAGTTTTGTAAAATTCCGTGCATTAGTTCTTGAGATAGAGCGCCCACAAAATTTTTGTCACATACAGAGTGACAGACTCACAGACAGACATTTTCTAAAATCCATTAAATCGTGTTCTGGGCATTCTAAAACGTATAAATCCGTCGAAAACCGGAAGTCGAAAATTTTCACGAATCCAATACTTTCTTCTTGTAAAGATAGAAGAAAGTAAAAAAAAAAAAAAAAAAAAAAAAAATTAGTATTAAAGATTTTAAACTATTTGCTGGGGGGGGGGGGGGGGGGGGACTGAAGAGTAACTGGGACTTCTGGAAGGAAGGAGGATAATTTAGATGACTGATTATTATTTATTTATTGTAACCAGAGATAAAAAATATATATACGTACTGCATATATTTTTTTAATAGAATTGTAGAGTCTTTAAGTTTTGTATGGGATAGGGCAGACGGCAGACATTTTTGGAGTAAAGGAATAATTTAGGTGGCAGATTTATCTATTTATTTTTAGTAGAAGGGCAACAAAATAGGACAGAAGACTTTTTCAAATAAGAGTTTTAAATATTTTAAACTTTTATATTCTCGGGGGCTTGGGGAGGAAACATGAATTTTGATGAAAGGGGGCTTGTAATTTTGATGTTTTATTATTTACTTATTGATAATAAAGAGCAACAAATAGGACAGAACATGTAAGTAATTTTAAAGATTTTTTGCTAAGGGTGGCAAAGAGGGTAAGTAGACATTTGGGAGGGGTGGGGGGGGTTAAAGAGATATTTGAAATGGTTAATTATTTATTTATTGTTATTAGAGAGCCACGAATGCGTTTTTTATTAAAGAGTTTTTAAAGATTTTAAATTTTGTATGCTGAGAGAAGAAAAGAGGAAAGGAGAAGAAGTGTAAATTTTGAAGGGAAGGGGGGGGGGTAATTTAGCTGATTTATTATTTGCTTATTGTTATTAGAGAGCAACAAATAGAACAGAAGAATGTTTTAAAATAGTTTTATTAAACATTTATTAATTTATTGCAAATAATTGGAAATCTTCCAAAAAATCAAAAGATGGAAAATTTTGTCCTTGATTTTTTAAATCCATTTTTTGTACAAAACAAGTTTGTGGGGTATTTGGGGATCGAAAAGGAAATCATAATACCTTAAAAGTGGGTGTTGGAGGGTCTTACTTTGAGGGGGTGGCTTATAATCTGGATTTTAAGGTATTTGGGAATTAAATCTCATGTATGTACACATACAGTGGTGGAAAACAAAAATAAATAAAAGATAGCTTGTACTAATTCTGCGGAAAATCATTCTATCAAAATATGGCTAGTACCAGTCAATTACTAACAATGTTTGTTCATTAATGTTAATGCCATACTTAAATTTTGCTTTGGGGGTCATCTACATATAGAAATTATAACAAGCTGTAAAATTTTCAGTACCAATACCTAATTTTGTCATCGTATTTGGATTATCTGGTAATTTTTATCTTTTGGATACTAAAGGGAATTAGTGAATAAATCTCGAAACTGTGTAGCTATAAATTTTCGTACTGCTAGTCATTCTCAGATAAATAGAAAGTTTGTGTCATTGGCTAAAATATATGAATTAAGTGAACGTTTAAATCACTATAAATATTTAAATTTTTTGTAGACATTTTTGTTTAAGCTCTACTTGTGCACTAGTTTTTAAATATGGGGGAAAGAAATCAATGTCTAAAAAACTGTAAAGTTGTAAACTTGTCTTTAGCAAGGCTTGTCCCAAACTTCAAGTTTATTAATTGAAACCCTTATTTTTAAGATTTGGAAAGCTTTAGGACAATTGCAATGATTGTATGGGTATATTTCATGTCTCTATTTATAATACATGTGACATTCTAGACAAAATATAAAACATTTCTATTAATTATATTTATTTAAAGTTTGTCCTTAGCATTAATTGTTAAGCATGCTTCACAGTAATTTTTCATTGAGTTCTCCACTAGATGTCATTTTGATATGATGGCATTCTTAGATTGTACACTTCCATATGTTTTTATGAGATCTAATGTCTGTTTTGATTAACTGTACAAGAACTACTTCAATTTGTGCCTGTGTTCCAAAATTACAGTCAGTGCATTTAAAATGTGTCATTACCAAGTTCAATCTTGCTAAAATACATATTTAATAATTTAGCTTTGCTCTGTCAATTATAAAGAGAGTCTGGGACTTCTTTCAGAATAAACAGCCTTCAATCTTTATTGCTATAGTTTAGCTGTAAAATAGTCTTAACATTAAAAATGTCATTACCATGTTCAGTATCAAAGTATATTGGATTTATGATTTCAGTCACTTATTAACAGGCATGAAAGAGTTCCTCCTAAAGAAGGAATTCCACCTTTTTAAAAGCAAATTTGGACATATCTCTCTCTGGGTTGATTAAAAAATGTAAAGAAAATATTAGAAGCATATAGAGGGGGGGGGGGGGTGGGGTCTAGAAAGCTTAATAATTAGACATTTTGTCTAAAATCCGTGGAATTTGTTTCTGAATTGCTGTACTATCAGGTCAAAGGTGAGCTTTTATTATAAGCATATGAAAGTCATGTAAATTAAATTCTTTAACTAGGGAAAGGAAGTTTCCATAAGGTTCTTTTGGAATAGAATATTTTATTCTATTTATAAAACACTTCTGGGTAATTTCAGTGATGCATTTTTGAAAATGTATTTCTGGAGTAAAGATTAATTTGGCGTGCAAATATTTAGCATAGAGATTTTTTTTTTAAGTGAAGTCTTGTCTCGGTCAAATCATTCAAAATAATACATTTATTTTTAAAAATTAATCTCTGTACTTCACATAAGTTCATCAGATACATTTGGATGGATTTATACTTTTAGCAAGCTGTTTCCAATCTTCCTTTTTTGATTTAATGAATTCATACATTTATTGTTAATTTATTTTAATATTTTCTAAGTTACAAAAAAGAAAATAAGTTATAATTCATTTTATTGTATGAATATAGTTGCTTTTGTTGTTAATTTGCGCATAACAACGCAACTTTCACAAATTTCCCAGAACTTTTTGCTCAACCTAGTAATATGATTTGTGTTCATTATTATTATTATCTGAATGCTTTATAGTTAAATCAAATTTAACACTCAACAATACTTTTAAAAAAATACTAATTTCATATTAAAAATGTTTAAGCTAAAATATTTTGCATGCATATCAATTAAATAAATTGAACTGATCTACAATTTTTGCTATACAGAACCATTTATTCAGAATACTTGGGGTCAGATGTATTCCGGATAACTGGTTTTTCCGGTTTACTGGTTGTGTATGAAAGCAGCATCCATTTGATAAGTTTTGTGAAATATATGTGGTTGTGGCATATTTCTGATATTAAATTATTAGATTACTTGGATTAAAAATCAATGCAAGAAATATCAAAAGTAGGGATGCACCGAATATTTGGTATCTATTCGGTATTCGGCCTATTCGGTCATGTTACCGAATATTCGGTTTGGCCGAATATCAAACTATTCGGTATACCGAATATTCGGCTTGGCCGAATAGCAAACTATTCGGCCTGCCGAATATTCGGTTTGGCCGAAAATCAAAATATTCGGCCAACCGAATACTTAAAAGAAACTTTTAAAACATATTTTTTAAAACCTTATACCATTTATACGTTTAACAGTCAACTTATAAAGATATTCAGAATAATTAGAAACAGAATCATATATTTAAATAAGATAATGTTTGTACATTATTTATTTGCTGTTTGTTGAGTGTTATTTAAGAAAATTAACCAATCACGAGCATTTTCATAGGAATTAATTATGTACAAATGCAAGTTCCTGAACATTGTCCAGTAAATAATTGTTTCTTACTAAGATTTTAAGAACAACATTTACAATCTCTGAAAATGATCGCCCACTCCAGACACCGATCTAGGATGTATTTAAAAATTTCCTTGCTTAATAAAGAGGAGTAGAACAGTTATTCTTGCTGAGTTGCCACCCTATAAAATTTGAATAGATTGTATTATTTATTTACTTTTACTTTAGTCTCTTCCTGACAAACAAATATATGATCCTGTACAATTTTTTCACAATTTCTCTTTGATTTTAAAATGTTTGATTTAGAATTTAAGAAATTTTTTTTCTATTTTGTTTTCTTATTTTGTTTTAATTCACAGAAGAAGCCATGAAATTTAAAATTTTATTAATTAAAAAAGTTTATAACTATCCTCATCTTAAGTAACTCAAAACAGATTTTTTTCAGCATAAAGTTTACTTGAAAAAGCTCCTGATTATCAAAATGAAGTTTCTGTTTCAAATATTATGTAAAACTGTTTTAAAATTTAACATTTTAATGCCTTTAAACTTTGAAATATAAAATTATTCGACAAGCCGAATATTCGGTATTCTGCCGAATAGTTACTATTCGGTATAGCAGCTACTATTCGGCTAGCCGAATATTCGGTATTCAGTTCGCCTGTAGGCCGAATATTCGGCATTCGGCCAAAATCACTATTCGGTGCATCCCTAATCAAAAGTCAACCAGAGTGTAAAAAAGGTAAATTATGGGAATCCCTTAGGAACAAAAATTCTTCTGTTTCCTCTGCATGAAAATTAAAACATTTAAAATACAACTAAATATGTTTTCATTTCAAATACTAGATGTTGTCACCAAATTATACAATTGTTTAAGCAAAGCCTATGTCAAACTGGCAGTATGCGATACCTTTTTCTGCAAAGATTCTGAAATCAGTCTATCAGAAATATCATTCCGGATAACTGGTTTTCCGGTTAACTGGTTTCCGGATAAATGGTTCCATACTGTATTTTCTGACCATTACCAAGAATATATATGTGTGTGCAGAGTTTCCCCTGGACAGTTTCAGGAGAGTGCTGCACCCTGCCTGCCCTTAGGTTTACAAATAGCACCCCTCTTGCCCCTGATGAAAAACATTAGCACCCTTGTTGCCTCCAGCTCAAAAAGTGCATTTACTCCTTTGTTTATTAAAAAAAAATATTTGCATACTAAAAATTGACTCATTGATGTCTTTAAAATAGCATCCTGTCTGTTAAATATTAAAAGTAAGTTTAAAAATCAAAATAATGCCTTTAAAATTTTTAAAAAGTGCCCTTAAGAATCCAAAAGATGCCCTTCGGAATCTAAAAGTCCCTTTTCCTACACGAAGCATCCTGCCCTTTTTTAAACCTGGGGGAAACTCTGGTGTGTGCAAAGAAAAGTTTGTCATTCTTATCCATAAAAAAAGAAAAATATTCATATAAGAACTATAAAATTCAAGTAATTAAAAAATACGTATTATAAATCGTTAGCTACTAGCATCAAATTTTACATTTAAGGTTTTAGAATGAGAGTGATAAAAATAAAGTTAATAAGAACTTTTAATGATTGTTTAGTTAAAAAAAGAATTAGAAAACTCTAAATATTGTTATTATTTTAGATAAAAATTGAAATTGTAGCAAGTAAAAATATATGCTCCACCGAATATTTTTAATTAAACTTCTTATAAAAAGGAAATATAATTGGTTATAAATTACAAACTTAACATTCTTTCACTTCATAGTAGGTTTAGAGAAACTACAATTTAGTAAGTTGTAGCTTCTCTAAGTAGTTTAGACTGACAACACCATCTATCATCTTAAATCTATAAGAATCACTTATACAATATACCAGTTCACCAAAATTTAAATAATTAATTAATTTAAAAGCATATATTTAAAAATTCAAGCATTATCTTGATGTGTACTATTTAGTCGGGAATTAAAATGACGGAATTTAATCTGTTTTTAGGTAGATTTCGTATGAAATACTACCTATTGGGATCGTTCCTATGTTGGAATTTCTGAAAAATTTTTGCAGATCTACACCGATCATGACCCCTAGAACCCAAAACCACCCTCAGTAAAAAACTTTATCTATCTATCTATCTATCTATCTATCTATCTATATATATATATATATATATCACTTTCTTCTGGACACGATAACTTTCGTAATTCTGCACCAATCTCTTCCAAACTGATACATAAAATCAATGGGCATAAAATCTCGGCCAAGTTCGTTAATGGGCAAAATCGGACCAAGGGGAGGGAAATAGGGAGGGGTTTTGTGAAAACAGAAAACCCCCCATAACTTCTTAATTTTTGTACATATCAAATCAGTTTAAAGTTTTTATTACTTCTAAAAATAGGGCCAAAAATTTATGTATCACAGATTTTTGATAAAGTTAAAAATGGGCTCAAGGGGCGCAAAAAATAGGGTTTTTGGGAGAAAAAAATTCATAACTTCGTCAATTTTCAAGATATCAAATTCAATTAATTTTATTATAAATCTCCTTAACATTATCTAAAACTTTTATATTCACAAGTTTTTGATTGGAGCAATTCGTACCGCAAAAAAAATTAAAAACGAAAACAAAAAGGGCGTTTGAAGAAGAAAAAAATCCATAACTTCGTCAATTCTCAAGATATCAAATCCAATTAATTTTATCATGAATCTACTTAACATTATCTACAACTTTTATATTCACAAGTTTTTGATAGGACCAATTCGTACCGCAAAAAAAATTAAAAACGAAAACAAAAAGGGGGTTTGAAGAAGAAAAAAATCCATAACTCCGTCAATTCAAAAGATATAAAATCCCCATGAATTTATCATATATCTTCTTAATATTGTCTACAACATCTATATAGACAAGTTTTGGATAGGACCAATTCTTAGAGCAAAAACAAATTAAAAGTACATACCGGCTGAAGTAAAAAATGATCTTAGTAAGGGTGTATTCAAATCCAAACTGCTTATTTTCTGACTCATTTTACAATTCATTTTTGCTCTCAAAGGCTTCCAATTGGTACGTTTTCTTACTCAGAAACTATATAATGTACCGTAATGATCGATTTTCTGATAGGAGCAGAATATATTTTTTTAAATGCTGTTAATAAGGGCATTTTGAACCGAATTTACCGAAGCGGATTGTGTTGGAAAAATCATTGTATTAAGGATGCGCTTAAATCCAAACTGCTTATTTTCTGACTGGTTTTTAAATTCATTTTTGCTCTCAAACGCATTTAATTGGTAGACTCGCTTATTCAGAAACTATATAATGTACCGTAATAATCGATTTTTAGATAGAGGCAGAATATATTTCAAAAAAGGATGTTAAAGTGGGCATTTTGAACGGAATTTCCCGAAGCGATTGTGTTAGAAACGAAAAATATTGTCCTTCTGAGAAAATAATTGTTTATATATCAAGTTTTAATTAACTGAACAAAAAATAAAAACACAGGTCGCTTATAAATCTCTTCAAAAATCACGTCAGCAAGTTTCATATTTTTTTTAAATTAAAAATGAATCTGGAATTATGCCAGAACATTTCGAGTTGTTGAGCATGGAAAAGTATTTTTTTTTAATACCGCCCTAACATGATTCTTATAAAACCAGCTATTATATGAAAATGAAATAAAAACTCGTCAAGAGCGGCCAGATAAAATTGTTAAAGTGGATTTATCTATAATCATGATTTAGTTTTTGTTTGTGAAATTAGTATATTTGACTTCGAAATCTACCTCTGCCTGTAGGCCGGGCCGGCAGGAATTTTTTCAAAGCCAAATTTTCCCTCCGTCTGAGAATGACTCTTAAATTCGTTTTTCATTGTTGTGAAACAGATTGCAATGAAGGTGTGTTTTTTTTTTTTTTTTTTTTAAGCATAATTTAAAAACTACTTGGCGGAATTAGCTGTAATTTTGGGTTTGCATATTTGAAGCTTCTGGAAATCGATTTCTGTTTAAGATTTAATAGCCTACAATTCTGTTTTTATTATTATTATTATTAATTTTAAAATATATAAATTGCAAAAAATGTGACATCACAACAGAAGTAATGGTATCACTCAAGTGTGACAGCTTGTGACATGGGAGGGGTAGTGGGAGAGAGAAAGAAGTAAAAAACACAAATTTTGCAGGATGAAATTAATTTATGATCTCAGTTTAGTTGCAATTCCATTTTCACAGGGTTTTACTGTATGTATGATGATTCTAGATTAATGTATCAACTTCTATGTTGCGTTAATGTTATGCTTAAAAAGTTATAAGTTTGATTTTTTTTTTTTTCAGTCTTCAAATGAAGAATGTGTACTCGCAATGTTTCCAGTTGTCTTAGATCTCTTCTCAAAAGTATTTTCAACAGGTGTGCTTAACACCTCATCTAAAGATGGTAAGTTTTCATTTTTATATTCAAGTGCTGTCTTGTTTTGTTTGTTTTTTCTTTATTGAGCTTCTATAATATATCCTGCCCTCCAGGGTTCGTAAATATCATGATATTTTCGAAAATATCAAAAATATCCGATATTTTGATATATATCCGATATTTTCGATATATATCCGATATTTTCAAAGCAGCCAACTTACCGCTGATAATAAATGTTTTCAAGCATAATATAGATTAGAAACTAAAATATATTGCACTTAACATGAAAACTTAATCAAAGAATATTCTAAAAATGCACTTTTCTTTTTATTTTCTGTTTTGTTTTTGTTTTTTCACTTAGAACAAAATTAAAGATGAACTAATTGAAAACAGTAACAATTTGCTTTATAAAGGAAAAAAAAAAAAGAAAAAAACTAACTATAGGATTCAGTATCAAGATCAAGTATTAAAAAAAATCAGAAATTTTAAATACAAAAAAGTTCTTTTAATTGAAAAATTTTAACATAAATTTAAGTATAAAATATCTTATTTCGTATTTTCCAACATGTTGTATAGTTTAAACTAAACTGGACCAAAACATGAGAAAAGATTCCTTTCTAATGAAACGGTATATAACTGCTTACTTAAGTTAGTCAGTTCATCTTTCAATGGTTGCTCTGAATTAATTATGTCCCACATAATTATTAATTCAACATTTTAAAAACAAAAGCTTCAAATCTAAAGCTTCAAAAATATATTTATTTTCTTTTTTGGCTAAAAAAGTCACATCCAGAAGAGACAAAAGTTCTTTATCTACAGATTCATAGTCAATAACAGTTGAAAATTTATTTCATTTACACTGAAATATTACGAATTACGACTGAAAATATCAAATATATCTTGCACACATTCATATTTTGAAAATAAATATCAAATGCAGAAAATATGAAACATCTTGATATATTGAAAATAAATGTCAAGTAATATGAAAATATCAAAAATCTTGATATTTTGAAAATAAATATTGGATATATATTCATTGATATATTTTAACGAACTCTGGCTATATATAAAGAATTATCAAAATTACATTTTATCTTTCAATGGCTGTTCTGAATTTACTGTCTAACATAATTATTAGCTCTACATTTAAAAGTTTCAAACATAAAGCTTGGAAAAGATTTGTTTTCTTCTTTTCCTAAAAAAGTTACTGCCAAAGGCAAAAGTAAATTCTCTATAGAATGATGCAGTCAATAACATGTGGAAATTTCATTTACACTTGCTTTGAATGTGGAAAATATCAAAATTATCTCACTTGGTGATATTTTGAAAATAAATATCAAATATACAAAATATCAAACATCTTGATATTTTGAAAATAAGTATCAAGAATCTGAAAATATCGAAAATATCAAAAATCTTGATATTTTAAAAATAAATATCGGATATATATCAAGATATATATCATGATATATATCCATTGATATATATCAACGAACCCTGCTGCCCTCTAATGTAAGTTCTCAAATATTAATTTTTAAGAAGTATCAATATATCAGATGTGAAAAAACAATATACCGACTAGTGATGCAACGAATAGTGGTTTGGCCGAATAACCGAATACCGAATTTCGGCCTATTCGGCCGCCGAATAATGAACTTATTTTTGCCTAAAAACAAAATATAGTATGCACTATATGCACAATTCTTGTATATTTCACAATTAAAATGTATTGTTTTCTTTTAAAAAATTATTTATATACAAATTTTTAATTTTTTAAAGCATTATTTTACTCTGAAAAAATATTCGGTTATGTTCGGCCTAAAAATTGCCTCAATAATATAATTAAAACCACCCAAAAAATTTCTTAGCAAAAGTTCCTCATCAGGCCCAGTAGCAGAAAGTTATGGTTGTGTCTGCGACAGCAATTTAGTGGGATGAAAATTGTCTGTGGGAGTAGCGTGTTACATTTTCTTATGTACAAACATTATGAGTGTTAAAATAAACAGCGTTCTTACAGATTAATACCAGGGGTGATTCTGAAATTCACAGCAAAATTTCCGAAAGATTACAACAGGGGGGGGGGGGGGGCGGACAGGGAGCGAAAATCCACTACCGGCACTAATTATGTGTTTTTCTTGCGAATTTTTGATGAAATTTGGGTTTTTTCGCGATCTTTTGACGAAATCTGCTGTTTTTTTGCGATCTTATGAGGAAATTCCTCGTTTTTTCGCGATCTTCTGACGAAATTTGCCGTTTTTTCGCGATCTTTTGACAAAGTTGAGCTTTTTTTTCGCGATTCTTTGACGAACTTCGTGTTTTTTCCTCGATTCTTTGACGAACTTCGTGTTTTTCCTAGATTCTTTGACGAACTTCGTGTTTTTTCTGCGATTCTGCGACAGAAATTTGCGTTTTTTCGGCACCTCTGAGATGCCTTTGGAACAGTGATCCTTTGGCAGAAATTTGCACTTTTTGCGATTTTTCGACGAAATTCCGCAAATTTAATTCCGATCTTTTGACATAAATTTTCCTTTTTTCGCGATCCTTTGACAGTAATCTGCGTTTTTCGTGATCCTTTGACAGAAATTTGCGTTTTTTCGCGATCGTTTTACAGAAATTTGCGTTTTTTCGCGATCGTTTTACAAAAAATTGAGTTTTTTCGCGAATATTTTACAAAAATTTGCGTTTTTTCACGATCGTTTTACAAAAATTTGCGTTTTTTCGCGATCGTTTTACAGAAATTTGCATTTTTTCCGCGATTGTCTGACTAAATTCGTGTTTTTTCCTCGATCCTTTGATGAAATTCAAGTTTCTTCCGCGATTTTGTGACAGAAATTTGCGTTTTTGTTGCGCCCCTGGAACGACATCCACGTTTTTTCGGGATTTTTGGATAAAATTCAAGTTTGTACAGCGATCTTTTGGCAGAAATTTACGCTTTTCGAGATCTTCTGACGAAATTCCTCCTTCTTTCCGCAATCCTTTGACATAAATTTGAGTTTGTTCACGTTCCTTTGACATAAATTTGCGTTTTTTCGCGATCGTTTGACTAAATTTGCGTTTTTCCCACAATCGTTTGTCTAAATTCGCGTTCTTTCTGCGATCCTTTTACTAAATTCGCATTCTTTCCGCGATCCTTTTACTAAATTCGCATTCTTTCCGCGATCCTTTGACGAAATTCATGTTTTTTCCGCGATCCTGTGATAGAAATTTGCATTTTTCTACAACCCTGGGACAAGATTCATGTTTTTTTTCCGGTCTCTTTTGACAAAATTCGCGTTTTTATAGCGACCCTTTGGCTATAAATTACCGATTTTTTATGCGAACGATTGCCGAAATTGATATTTTTCGGCGACCATTTGTCGAATTCGCGATATTTTTGTCAGAATTTTCGTACTTTTTTTTTTTTTAAGGAAATACTTTTTTTTTTCAAGTTTGCAAATTTATCTGCAAGGTCCAAAATAAATTTGAGACGCACGTCGCGCGTCTCAAACTTTCTGCTACCGGGTCATCAGGTACTGTCTAGTTACATTTTAATTGATATTATGTGTGTTGTTGTTACATTTTAAAATAATGACAAAATTTTAAAAGTACTAGGAAACATAAGTTTCAGCTTTCAGATGAAATAAAATAAGAAATCTTAATATCTTAAGAAAAACCACTGATAGAAAAGGTGAAAGGAATATCCTCTAAAATGGTGGAAAGAAATCATTGTTAGGGTTTAATCTAGAGCTAGCCAAAAAGCTAACTGAAAGTGCTTTTTGCCCCCAAAGCATTTAGTGAATTAGCCAAATAGCAACAGCCAAAGAAATATTCTATATCATTCCCATTTTGTTGTTCCGCATTTCATAAACATGCTGCCGTTGCACAAAAACAGGAAAAAAAATCTCATATTGCAGTCGCGCTGTGGCAACACTTCAAAATTTGTCTCGTGCTCTTTATGCAAGCGTCTTCAAACAGTGTGACATCATTTGCATCAGGCACGACTCCAGCATATGGCGAAAACGAAAATCGCCGATTGTATAACCATGGGATAGGATGTGCACTAGCTTTGAATCATCAATGTGCCAGATGCATGTCGTATAAACTTTTCAGACTGAATTTATGCAGGTTCGGGCTACAAAGTGTAAAGAAATGAAACTAGCTTATTGTATTTTTTTCATAAAAATGGCATTACTGGCATGTTTCCCAATATGACTTCTTTGTATGAATTTGTAGCATCACTTTTGTTGTCTACAGCAGACTGTGAACGGGGATTCAGTCTCATGAATATAACAAAAACTGACTTGAGAAACAAACTGACAATCAAGAATTTAAGTAACTTAATGATGATTAATTTGGAAGGGGAATTTTGAAAAGAATTCCATTTAAAAAAAGCATTTGCTGTGTGGTATACAGCCAAATCTCGAAGGGTCAATCTTACAGGATGATGTATTTGTTTGTATATTGCATAACTAAAAATAATACTCATGTATATAGAAATTTTGTATAAATAAAACTTTTTTTCCCCCTTGGCTAAAGCTATTTTTATTTGGCTAGAAGTTATTGGCTGCAATTAGCCAAAAAGCTAAACGTCCCTTTTTCCTAGATTAAACCCTAATTGTAGACTTTATAAAGCTCACAATTAACAAAATTTTTATTTATCTTTATTATTATTTTTTTTTCTTTGCTGTCAGCAGTGAAACCTCTATAGAAAGGGCCCCTCAATGTGAAGAAGTAAAAGAAATTAGTAATTTTCTTTCCCAGCCACTACTAGAAAAACAACAGTGTCCTTTGGAGTGGTGGGCGAAAAATTCGGAAGACTTTCCAAACCTTTCACAATTAGCCCAAAAGTACCTTTCTGCACCAGGAAGTACCATATATAGTGAGAGATTATTTTCAGAAACAGGTAACATTTACGAAAAAAAAAAGAAAAAAAAGAAATAGACTATCACCTGAGAATGCTGAATTATTATTTCTGCATCACAATCTACGTTTATTGAAAACATTTTAACTCTTTTTTAAGGCATTACAATGCTATTCTTGAAAAAAAAAATATCTAAAACGTAAATGCATACTAATTAAAAGAATTTAGTATTTACATTTCTTTCATTATTTAATAAGAAATAGTAACAGACTTAAAAAAATCACTTAAATTATATTTAACTTTTAAGTGTATTTTACTAAAAAAAAAAAAAAAAAAAACCTTTAAGTATTGCAACATATACGACTTAAGTATCTTATACATATAAGACATCTATATCTAAATGTTCTTTATAGGTATAAATCAAAATATTATTGAAAGAAATGTTTTTTTATGTAACAAGGTTTAAATTTTAAACTTCCCATTATGATAAAAAAAAAAAAATTGAATTAGCTTGTACAGCTGTATTAAAACAATTTTGAATAGATTAATTTTAAATTTAACAGATTGTGTTAGCTTATTACAGATACTTTTTGTATTTACTGATACAGCATAAAATTTTTTTAAGATGATTCCTAAATTAGCCTCTTATATAAAAATGGGTAGATAAAACTAGTGATGCAACGAATAGTGGTTTGGCCGAATAACCGAATACCGAATATTCGGCCAAGTTGCAGCCGAATATTCGGCCTATTCGGCCGCCGAATAATGAACTTATTTTTGCCTAAAAACAAAATATGGTATGCACTATATGCACAATTCTTGTATATTTCACATTTAAAATGTATTGTTTTCTTTTAAAAAATTATTTATATACAAATTTTTAATTTTTTAAAGCATTATTTTACTCTGAAAAAATATTCGGCCATGTTCGGCTAAAATGCCTCAATAATATAATTCAGACCCCCCCCCCCCCAAAAAAAAAAAAGTTCTTAGCAAAAGTTCCTCATCAGGTACTGTCTAGTTACATTTTATCAGGGTTTGCCCAAGTGGGCCCGCCCGAAAAAACCCACCTGGGTTTTTTCGGGCGGGCCCACTTGAAAAAACCCATTGTGGGTTTTTTCAAATTTTCTCATGTTTTCACAACTGTAACATTATTTAATATAAGGCATGAGAATGGGTGAAAACTGGAAAATTGGATTAGCAGTCAGTAGCTGTTAGACAGGGTTTGCCCAAGTGACCACTTGAAAAAAAAAACATTGTGGGTTTTTTCAAATTTTCTCATGTTTTCACAACTCTAACATTATTTAATCTGAGGGTTTTTTCGAGCAGGACCACTTGAAAAAACCCATTGTGGGTTTTTTCAAATTTTCTCATGTTTTCACAACTGTAAAATTATTAATCTAAGGAATGAGTATTGGGTGAAAACTGGAAAATTGGGTTAATAGTCAGTGGCTGTTAGACAGGGTTTGCCCAAGTGGGCGGCCCAGCCCGAAAAACACGCCCAGGTTTTTCCGGACATTGAAAAAACCCACTGTGGGTTTTTTCAAATTTTCTTGTGCTTTCACAACTGTATCATTATTTAATCTAAGGTTTGAGAATGCAAAGATAAAGGCCAATTTAAATATATTTCAAAAGAACCAGATTTAAAGGAATTTCTAAGCAGAGATAAAATGACCAAAAAAGAAAAAAGAAGGAAGATTTTCATGCCTGTAATCTAAAATGTATTCAAATGCTTTAAATCTTAATGCATGCAAAAAGATTGCACTTGAACCCCATCCTGATTGTTTGCATTGTTATAGCTTTTAAGATTAATCATCCCATTTATTATCCTGCTTCAATGTTCAATGAAAGTGTTATATAGGAGTTTTCCACACAAAAATGGTTCAGATTATGGCAAAAAAGAGTGAAACAGATAAGTTTCCTCCTGGATTTTGTGAGTTTTTTCTTTACATTCAGTACCAACTACCTCTGCTTCAATCGAACAATACTTTTCTACATTTGGTCTGGTTTGGAGCAAGTTACGTAATCATTTTGGAGTTGATAAAGCAGCAAAGCTAGTAATAAGTGTATCGCCATTTGTGATATAAATTTACAAATGTTACTGACTTCTATGACAATCTAATTTAACATTTAATACTGTTGCAATATATGTGTAGCAAATTTTGCTAAAATTTTCAAATATATTATTGCGAATCCCATTTCTTTCAAAAGAAAAAAAAAACTCTTCAACTGATTTCTGATTTGAAGTGAATGAAAGAAACTATATAAATTTAACATGTTTAACTTAAGGTAAGAATTATATAAAGAAATCCATTTGTGGTTCACTTAATATATGCTTAGTTCAGCACACTAGTCCCATGAGATACAGATGTACCTTTTAAATTAATTTGATTTTTTTTTCTTTTTATATACTTTTTGTTAATTCATACTTAATTAATGCAAATTATGCCCAAGTTTCACTGATAAATGGAGAATTCAGGTATTATGTATATGAAAATTAGAAGCTTAAAGTGCTCTCCAAAAAAACTCAATAAAGCCCGAAAAAACCCGGGTTTTATCAGAAAAACCCGAAAAAACCCGGGTTTTAGACTAGTGGGCCCAGTGGGCTGGGTTTTTTCGAAAAAACCCGGGTTTTTTCTAACCCTGATTTTAATAGATATTATATGTGTTGTTGTTACATTTTAAAATAATGACAAAATTTTAAAAGTACTAGGAAACATAAGTTTCAGCTTTCAGATGAAATAAAATAAAAAATAAGAAATCTTAATATCTTAAGAAAAACCACTGATAGAAAGGGTGAAAGAAATATCCTCTAAAATGGTGGAAAGAAATCACTGTAGACTTTATAAAGCTCACAATTAACAAAATTTTTATTTATCTTTTTTATTATTATTATTATTTTTTTTTTTTTTTTTGCTGTCAGCAGTGAAGCCTCTTTAGAAAGTGCGCCTCAATGTGAAGAGTAAAAGAAATTAGTAATTTTCTTTCTTCCCAGCCACTACTAGAAAGACAACAGCGTCCTTTGGGGTGGTGGGCGAAAAATTCGGAAGACTTTCTAAACGTTTCACAATTAGCCAAAAAGTACCTTTCTGCACCAGGAAGTACCATATATAGTGAGAGGTTATTTTCAGAAGCAGGTAACATTTACGAAAAAAAAAAAAAAAAAAAAAAAAAAAAGACTATCATCTGAGAATGCTGATTATTATTATTTCTGCATCACAATTTACGTTTATTGAAAACATTTTAACTGTTTTTTAAGGCATTACAATGCTATTCTTGAAAAAAATATCTAAAACGTAAATGCATACTAATTAAAAGAATTTAGTATTTACATTTCTTTCATTATTTAATAAGAAATAGTAACAGGCTTAAAAAAAATCACTTAAATTATATTTCACTTTTAAGCGTATTTTACTAAAAAAAAAAGAAAAAAAAACAAAACAACAACAACAAAAAAACCCCCTTAACTATTGCAACATATACGACTTAAATATCTTATACATATAATACATCTATGTCTAATCAATCATATATTTATGTTCTTTATAGATATAATTCAAAATATTATTGAAAGAAATATTTTTTTATGTAACAAGGGTTAAATGTTAAACTTCACATTATGATTAAAAAAAAAAAAATTGAATTAGCTTGTTACAGCTGTATTAAAACAATTTTGAATAGATTAATTTTAAATTTAACAGATTATGTTAGCTTATTACAGATACTTTTTGTACTTACTGATACAGCATAAATTTTTTTTAACATGATTCCTAAATTAGCCTCTCATATAAAAATGGGTAGATAAAACCCATTCGGAGTATGAAAGTTAATGGGGAAAAAAGTGTTAGTTAATTTCAAATAAAATTTTCATTATATATGATGAATATAAATTGTCAAATTAAAAAGTTATACTGTGTAAATATAAAAACATTTATTACAGTGTATTATTCGGCCAAGGCCGAATAATGGACTTGATATTCGGCCGAAGCCGAATATTCGGCAGACAGGCCGAATGGGCCGAATATTCGGCTTCGGCCGAATATTCGTTGCATCTCTAGATAAAACCCATTCGGAGTATGAAAGTTAATGGGAAAAAAAAGTGTTAGTTAATTTAAAATAAAATTTTCATTATATATGATGAATATAAATTGTCAAATTACGAAGTTAAACTGTGTAAATATAAAAACATTTATTACAGTATTATTCGGCCAAGGCCGAATATTCGTTACGTCTCTAATACCGACTCTAACATTGATCGTAAATTTTTTAATTGTTTACGTAACCATTTGAAATCTACAGAGTAGTGCTCACGATTATACGTATAAAGCATATTGTACCAACACAGATTTTTGGATAGGTATAATATGGTGAAAACGGTTTTCTACGTATACATTTTATACGTATAATCGCGAGCACTACTACAGAGACGCTGGAGCTCTAAATTTTCCCTTGCTCCAGGGCTCCTTTAGTTTTTAATATTCTTTTAAATATTTTTTTCAGTCTTTTAAATTTCCAGGCTTAAAATATTTTAATTACATCATTATTCAGTATTTTAATTATATCATTTTATAGGGGTTTTTTTTATATATTAGAGATGGAAAACTTCTCAAAACATGGTAACACCACTTTACTTCTACTTTCTACTTGAGCTAAGTGACAACACTATTTGAAAAATATGGCTGCATGTTGTTTACATGTGTAGTTGTTCAATTTGGTTGTTTGAAAAGTGTAGAAGAAATTTAAGATTTTTCTGTTTAAAATTCCACCAAACTTTCTATTTTAAAAGCAAAAGCTAAAAGATGTCATATTTTCTGAACAAGCATTTCAAGTTTGATGAGAAGAAAAATGCATTTTGTCACATCTTTAATGAAGGTAAAGGAAGAGAGAATTTGTGAGCAAAAAATTAAATGTGTAAATTAAAATCTGCAACTCAAAAATGCAAAGTTGGAGCCGGAACCACAGCATTTTATCTAGGAGCGGAGCTGGAGCATCCGGAATTGTTCCGCTCGGAGTCACTGTGGAAATCATAAATAAAAATATATTATTAAAAGTCTAAGGATAATGTGCTATTGAGGGTTGGGTTTTTGACATGACAGGCATCAAAAGCTGTTTTAAACTGTCAAAAACTGGTTTAAACCATTGAAAACTGTCAAAACCATGTAACAGGCTTAAAACATATTTTAACAACAATAGATAAACATTAAATAAGTCAATGATTTATGTTTTATTTAAAATTATTGTAATTTAATAATTAATTTTTTTTAATTATTAATTGAAATAAAATATTTTTATTTTTTGAAATTTTCAATCAGAACAAAATCATTTTGTACAATTAAATAATCCGTATCAATTTTACGCCGCAGCATGCTGCAGCACACAACCTGTTTAGCACATTTATTTACACCCAAATGACTTCTGAGTTTAGAGTGTATGAAGCATTAGAAAATAGTCTATCTCTTAATTGATGCTGAGCTAGTAGGACTTGATAGCAAAAGCATTGCTAGATAGGCAAGTTTTGGAGCAGGCTTAATAATACCTATAGCACTGAAATAAGAAAATGGGAAAAGGGATTCTTTAGCTTCATACGCAATCAGTATGGTTGGGTAAGCAACTATAAATTCTCTCTGTAGCCCAAACGCGAGCTGAATCAACTGATACATCAGTCAACCCTTGCCCCCTGATGATTGGGATGCAAAATGAAAGCCAAATAATGGTATTGTTTCATGATTTGATCCCTTCTATTAAGCACTTTTTCAATATAGGTCTTAAGCGAATTTTCTTTTAGAAAACCGAGCCAATTTTGTTCAGTTTTAAAATCGAAATTTTTTTTATATATATTTAAAGAAAGAATGTCAAAAGATTTTGACTTTAAGCTTTTTTTTTCTTTTTTTTTAATTACTTTTCTTATTTTGTAAATGTTAAATGCTTGTTTTGTAAAAGATTAATAATCCAATTTTGAATGGAAGGGTTATTGCCTAGCCTAGACTAGAATAAAATTGATGTACATTATCTTGTTATATATACAAAAAAATCTGCAATTTCTTTTTCTTTTTTAGTTTTTTTTTTCCCCCTTAAAAAAAAAAAAAAAAAAAAAAAAAAAAAAAAAAAAAAAAAAAACCTTGCTAATGCTACTTTCAAAAGTAATAGAGAAATTAAAACGATTTTAAATAAGAGAAAAAAATTATAGTTCAGGGGAGCTTAATGTCTGCATTTTAGAAAAGCACAATTTTACTCCAAAAAAAATTCAATAAAAATTTTACCCTGTTAAAAAGTTGCATTTAACAATAATACTTTACTATGTACTATTATTGATATTCAGTAATAGTGAATTTTAAATGTTATCTATGGTATTTAATGTGAAATTTTCTAGATCAATGTAGTATTTGAAGTTTTTGACAGATGGTTTTTGACAAGAGGTTTTTGACATGACGGTTTAAACCATGGTTTAAATCCGACATAAACTGATACATGTCAAAAACCTGCCAACCCTGGTGCTATTACAATAAAGTATGTTACACTATTTAATAGCTTAGTAAATGTTAATTCATTTGTGAATTTATTTTTTAATAACTTTTTTGAGGGTATATAATATGATGTGGTGGATTACTATCAGTATCAGCTGTTAATTAGTTTCAGGTCTAATTAAAACTGTGCAGGATCTATTGAGGTCTGGTTTGATTAACATTATTGCAAATATTTTAATTAATTCTCTTAAGTGCAGGCAGGCTCCAGGTCTTTCAATCGGATAAGTGCATCTCCTATTGGTATGGCAGATGTTGTTTAGCACTTTCCAGACCTGCCAACTGCTACGAAAAAATCGTAGTTGCTATGATTTGGACATATAAACTACGATGCTACAAAAATTGGTCTCAAACTACGATTTTTTCATCGAAAATGGGGATCGTGGAAAGAAAACATGAATTTCGTCAAAGGATCGTGGTAAAAAATGCGAATTTCGTCAAAAGTTTGAGGTAAAAATTCATTCATTCGAGGATTTCAACCAAGAATCGTAATAAAAAAAAGTGAATTATGATTGTGGTAAAAAATTGTGAATATCGTGAAATAATCACAGAAAAAAATTGTGAATTTCATCAAAATTTACTGCACTGGGCTAAAAAATCGGAACTGGGCTCCTTTTACAGATGTAAAAAGCCGCAAAACGAGAAGAAGCTGTACAAATCATATAAAAATTTATGGAGGAAAAAATTTACTATGTTGAGTTGAAAGTTGAAAGTCTGAAACCTTATTCCTTTTATGAATGTAAAAAAATAGCCGCGAAACACGAAAAACCAACCAACCAACATCCAGATTAATTTGAATTTTGCGTGCTAAGATTTCTCATTTTCAAAGGTTGGCAGGTCTGACTTTCTAGAGTATGTGTTTGGGGAGGGGATCTTTTTTTATGTCTTCTGTCAAGCTTTGAATCAGGACTAAGCAGGGTAGTAAAATATCGATGTATCAGGCCAAAAAATGTCAATTTTTGGCATCGATGTTAGACACGTTATATTTTTTTTCACATCTGATATATCGATACTTCTTGAAAATTAATATTTTAGATGTGAAAATCAACTTTAAGCATTCTTCACTTACATTACGTCTAATTAAATTGATTTTTTTAATAATTAAAAAAACTATTCAGGCCTCAATATTAAAAATCAGTTAGTAAAATAGTTTGTTAAATTCATGTGGCTGTGTATCAGATCTCTTGCAAATACAAATTATGAGATACATTTATATTTACCAATACCTTTAGCTAGAAATCACAAAAGAACCTTTTTAAAATCTAGGTAGTTCTAAAATGTATATACCTAACAATTTATGTTTTAGAAAGTTTCATATGTTACAATACTTAAATGTTGTTGAAACTTTTGTCTCAGCTAAGAGCTCATTTTCTAAGGTTGAAAATACAATTATGGGGGGGAGGGGGGAGAAATCATCTCAGTGGCAGCTATTATCAAACGTGCTATTTTTAAATGGATTGCCTTAAAAATGCTAGAAGTAATTTAATCGATTTTATAAACATTTATGTTCAAAACATGTGGTAAAAAGTTTAAAAGCCATTTTTAGATTAAACTTTACTTAACATAAACAAAAATAAATGATTCCACATATTAAGTGCATTAAGCAACAATGAAAATATTCTGATATGTTTCACATACCATTGTCTTAAGTTGATATATAGACATTTTGAAAATTTTTGCCAATTCTAGTTAAGGTGCCTCTGCTTGGTACAGGGAGTGTTTATGTTGGCAGTGTTGCTGAAAAATTCTTATACAATTCCAAGTTAGATTTAAAAACATATATTTCATTGTAGTTGTTTTATTGTATCAATAAATTAGCTGAAGGTTTCGCTGTTGAAGTTTTTATTTCTTATTTTTGCATTCAGTGTTAAGGCTCCTGTCCCTGTCAGGCAAACGCCCGCAAGCTAATGCTAATCCTATGGGGAGTTTATTTGCTAATATCTCGTTTTCATTTCGACATTTTTAAATAATTTTTGCATTGGATAGCTGAGATGCATTTCTAAATCACTCCTTTTTTACTTTTTCGATTTTGGTTGCAGATATTTTTTATAAAGTTACTTTGACTTTCAAAATTGGTTTTCAAAATGAAAGTATCATTATAAAAAATATCTGCAACCAAAATCGAAAAATTAAAAAAAGGGGCAATGTAGAGATGCACTTCAGCTATCCCATTCAAAAATAAATGGTCAAGTGTATTACTCGTGCACAGAGGGTTCCGTATAATAAATATGTGAATTAGTAATTGTATTATTTTTAAAAAAGTTGCTAAACTAATACTAAGACTTGTAAAAAACTATACAAAGTAGGGTTGGGTATAACTGTACATACTAGGAAAGTGTAAATGGATATACCATGAAAGTACAAAGATATATGGAACCTAAATAATCAAATATCGCTATTCTGTATAACTTATCTTTTAATATTATCCCTCCCAATGTGTTTATGATGAACTTAATTCGGTACTGACAATAAAAGCAGTGCACATTTAAACTTTATTCGGCATTTCATAAAAATAAATTCAGCGTAGTAAAAACCTTTCTTCCTACAGTGTATTTTAAACAAAACCTTTGTTCAAAGTTTAAATTTGGCATTTTGCTAAGCGCGCTTTGAAAGGAGGTCACAACGCAGCCTTGATCCATGCCGTGTTTTTCCAGATAGGTTTTTAATTAACTTTTAAAGTCACTCGAAGCATATTGAGCGACCCACTCAATGCAAACTAGTCACAATTCCAATAGTATTTGTGTGATTCATTCTAATTAAATTAGTCTGTTTTTAACAATTTGACGTTTATTGCTTTTATACTGCTACTGGGCATTGCATTACACATATATACCATTAAGTTTTTAACTAGGCTTTAAAAGCCGATGGTACATAGAGTACGCCGCCCCTGTCATTATGTATGTCCAAACTGTCCGTATCTTTAAGGGTTAATATCTCAGCTAATTACTGATGATTTTTTTTAAAATCATTATCAACAATGCTTTTATACTTCTGCTACGATAGGTACCTCCAGCTCTGCTCAAAACGTTTGCTGAATGCCCGTAAATCGTAATTTGTGTGTAACGGAAAAATGCTATTTTTCTCAAAAACTAAATGACCTATGGTAATAGCTATAATTTTCCTGCAAGGTAATGAACGTCTACTGCCTGTAATTTTTTCATAATTTTAGATTCAGTAGATTCGGAATTCGTTGGGGGGGGGGGGGGGACATATTTCTGCGCTACATTTTTGACAATATCTTTGAAAATATAATACCTGAAATTGAAAGAAATGCATTTTTGAGTTCAGCATTACGAAAGCTTTCACATGATACCAAACACAATAAAAAGAAAATAGCTTTTTTAAGTAACGTAATTAGCCCTGTACATTTTTACTAAATATATTTCTGAATGTTTAATAATCTGAAAATATGTGGGCCAATACTCTTTATTACTTACCCCAATTTGAACTTTCACGTTTAATAGTTTTCGAGTAAAATGGCTGTGACAGACAGACATAGGAGTGATCTTATAATGGTTCTGTTTTTACTTTTTAAGTACGGAACCCTAAAAATGATTTTAAAATGTCAAAATGCAAATGAGATATTAGCAAATAACCTCACCATACGATTAGCATTAGCTGGCAAGCACTTCACCTGACAGGGACAGGAGCCCTAAATTAGAATTAGCCAGCTGATTTTAATATGCTCATGAGTACAAAACTGACTTTTGAAGTGCATTTTGGAATAATAATCCAATAATGTTGGGTATTTTGTGTTGTCTGATTGGAACTTCCTAGCTGAATGTTTAAACACAATTGGCTGTTTATGTTTACAGTGCATAATCATTTATCCAGATTGTTTGTGGTGAGATGTATTCCGGATAACTGGTTGGCCACTAAAGCAACATCCATTTCATAAGTTTTGTGAGATATACGTAGTTGTGGTATTATTTCTGATTTCAAGTTAATTATTAGATTACTCAGATTAAGAATCGGATCCATACAAGATCAAACATAAATCAGAATTTGAAAGAAAGCAATTTATAGGAACCTTGTTTTGTTTCCTCTGCATAAAATTCAAAACATGTAATATATAACTAAATATGTTTCCATTTCTAATCTTAGATGTTGGCATCAAGTTATACCATGCATTTCCAACGTTTCAATGTCAAACTGGCAGTGTACAGCACTTTATTCTGAAATCAGTCTGTTAGAAATATCATTCTGGATAACTGGTTTTTTATTTAATCGATAAATAGTTACTGTATTTGTGATTTTTGATTCATTGATTTTCTGGCTAATGGATAAATAGTTACTGTATTTGTGAATTTCTAATTCTTCTGAAATATTCGAAAAATAAATATAGTGTGATGTCAAAAAACTTATCTCCACAACTATCAATAACACAGATCCAAATTATCTAACATTAGGTATTACTTGAAGTTGTTTAGTTATTTTGAACAGCATCAGGTTCTTTCTGAGAAAACAAACAATCTCTTTCACATTAAGTGTGGATTATTTCTGATTTTTAAAGTATCTAAAATTTTTTAACATTTAATTTTTAAGATTCAATAAATAATTTAATGTGCATTGTCTTTAAGATTTGTTTTTTAATTTTATGGAAAGATATAACAAAATATTAAAGAATATTTTGTATAAATAAAAATACTTATAGTTTGATGTAGTTTTTAAAATAATTTAAGTTGCCATGATAACCTGTGATTATACCTGATCTTATATCTGATATCCGTGATTAAAGCAAAGGCTTGTAAAGTCATAATGATGATGGCAGCTAATAACTAATTCCTAAACCATTCATTTTAGAGCTATACTTCCAATTGCAAAAATTTTTAAATGTTTTTTTATCATATAAAAATTTATTTATATCGTTAATAGATATTTTTTTTTTAAGTTACAAAATTAATTTTCACTTTCTTCTATCTTTACAATACAAGAAAGTATTGAATTCATGAAATTTTCGAATTCTGGTTTTCGACGGATTTGCACGTTTTCGGGGTCAGAGAACTATAAAAACATGTTTTTACAAAATGTCTGTCTGTGTGTGTGACACAAATTTTGTGGGCGCTCTAACTCAAGAACTAATGAACGGAATTTAATAAAACTTTAGATTCAGTTACTCCCTGATATATAAACTGGTGCTGATTACTTTTTGGTGTAAATCGCCCAACAGGTGATGCTGCTATTATCTGCATTTTTCACGATTTCGGCAATAGCTATATCTCAAGAACTAATGCACGGATTTTTATAAAACTTCAGATACTTTTAGTCCTTGATATAATTTGGTGCTAATTACTTTTAAGCGTAAATCGCCCAACAGGTGGAGCTGCTATGTGGCATTATTCATGATTATCGTATCGCAATAGCTCTATCTCAAGAACTAATTCACGAATTTTCACCAAACTTCAGATTCAGTTAGTCCCTGATATAAAGTAGTGCTGTTTAGTTTTTAGTGTAAATTGCCCTACAGGTGGTGCTGCTAGGCTGTATTTTATCAAGATTTCCACAATAACTGTATCTCAAGACTTAATGCATGAATTTTCATCAAACTTCAGATTCGGTTAGTCCCTGATATAAATTGGTCCTGATTAGTTTTTGGAGTAAATTGACTAACAGGTGGCGCTGCTATGTAGATTTTATTTACGATTTCCGCCATAATTCTACCTCAAAAACTAATGCACGGATTTTCATTAAACTTCAGATTCAGCTACAACTTGACATAAGTTGTTGCTAATTAGATTTCGGTGTAAATCACCTAACCATTAGTACTGAAATGCTTTATTTTTCAGGAAATATTAATATGTATGAGATAGAAGAAAGTTTTGGGATTGCCACATCCGACTAGTTTTCATATGGTCCCAGAGTTATGATACTTTGAATTGTATGAATTTTCTGCATTTTCTGGCACTAAAATGCATTTTACATTTGTACAAACTATACCTCTCAAACAAACAGTTTAGGAGTTAGCTGTTGATCAGCAACAAGAAGAAACACCTTGTATATTGTTTTATTTTTCCTAGTTGTTAATTTGTTTTACATTTTAAAATTGTAATTAATTTATTTTAATTATTTTCACAGAGAAAAATGCAAGTTACAAGGAGTGGTTATTAGGGAGATATGAAGATTTCATTTCCCACTTGTTGAGCTACATGTCCCACAAAAATGACGAAATTCAGGTAAGGGCTTGTTTTATATATCTCCTTTTAAGCTTTTTTCTAGCAAAGTTGCTATTGCTTTTAAATTTCTGAAAAATGGTAATTTCAATCTGTGAAAGTTTTCTTAATCATAATAATACATACTTGCTTTCTCTTTTTGTGTTGTCGAAAATAAAATACATTTTGCTTTTTAAATTTTTTTCTTATCATCAGTCTCTGATATGAAGAATTCAAAAGTAGATTACAGTTAGTTTTTTTTTTTAAATCAGATTTGTCAACTTTCTTATCAATCAAGGCCAATTGACCAACCAGTAACGCTTTTAAATGTGATTGAGATTAATAATATCATTAACAAAAATTGTAAATTGTGTAACAGCTACTAACATTTACTGGTATTGAAGTACAGTGCGTCTCATAAATATAAAGACACTGATATTTTCGAAATAATATTTTAATAATTCGGTATTCAAAATTATGTTTATGCATATAACAAAAAATATCTGCTAAGAAAACATTTTACAGTAAATTAAATTAGAATTAAATAATTTCAACTTGAAAATTGATAAATGTAAATAAATT
Source organism: Maratus speciosus (assembly GCA_963932465.1). Lineage (NCBI taxonomy): Eukaryota > Metazoa > Arthropoda > Arachnida > Araneae > Salticidae > Maratus > Maratus speciosus. The sequence goes on along the minus strand of OZ010786.1, from coordinate 666,883,752 downwards.
TGATGTCTCATAAATATAAAGACATTTTACATACTTTTAAATTACCGTCCAATAAATAATCCATTCTTATTAATGACAGAAAATATTCTAGCTGTTATGCTTTTTATTAAGTTGTATAACTATTTTGTCTTAATATCAAACCAACTTCGTTCGATTTCTTTTTTCAACTCAAGGACGTTTGAAAATTGTCTTCCAGATGCATATACACTGCGAACGAGAGTGCCACAAAAATTCTTAACTGGATTTAAACAGGGTTATGTGCGGGCCACGCCATGACATGAACATTGCTATCGGCAAACCATTTTTTTGTGAGTCTTGATGTGTGAATCGATGCATTATCCTGATTGTACAAATAATTCCGACCACCAAGAGTTTCAACAATTGGCAAAAACTGACTATCAAGCAGTTAGATATACTCTTTAAATGTCTGTTTACCTTCCAGAAAAGCAATATTTGTAGTTCCATTAAAAGAGAAGTCACCCCCACACCATAACAGAACCTCCCCCTTTCTGCCTACTGAAGAAGGTTCCAGATTAACGTCTTAAATCATGCTAGTAGGAATTCCAACCATCTGGGCCATCCAAGTTAAATCTCTTTTCATCTGAAAAAATATCTTGCATCCATTCGTCCTTCCAGTGCATATGATCTTTAACCCCGATTAACTTCCGTTCTTTGTGTTCTTTTTTCAGTAAAGAAAATCTGTTTGTATGTTGGCATACAATGTTTTTTCTTTCACTAGTTTTTCTCGGTCTGCCAGATTGTTTTCTCGAATTAATATCAATTGTAAGTTTTTGATAAAATTTTATAAAGTGCAGCTCTGATTCTCCCAGTTTTTTTTACATATTTGACAAGCTGTTAAGACATTAGCTTTAAATTCACGCATTTTACAAACTTCATCTTTAGAAATTTCAGTGTTCCACGGCATCTTTGCAATTGAAACAAGTCAAACAACTTTGCTCGTTTGGGTAAGTTAAAGTGTATTTCTGTGCGTGCGCATTAATTGAGTACGCGCGCATTCGAAAAAAATTTGCATATGAAGCAGTTTCATGTTTGTCTTTATATTTATGAGACCGCGTAATTTTTTTTTTTATTATTCAAGACGAAATTATTTTATTTAAATTAAAACCCCTATCAGAGATTCATTTCAGTGTTCTTAATATGAGGTATAAAATGTAATTTCAAAAACATCTGTGTCTTTATGGACGGACTGTACATTAACATATAATAAATAACTTTTACTAATTATGCTATATTTCAAGAAAAAAAGACAAGTTTATCATAATTGAGTTGCACATTAGTTGCTCCAGGTAACCTAGCAATTTACAATAGGCTGATGAATGGCAAAAATAAGAATTAGGAGCACGTTTTAGATATCGGGGGGGGGGGGGGGGGGGGTCTTCTCAAAAAATGATGAAACATGCTTCCCCTTACTTTCTGTAGATAATCCAAATTTATCATCAACAGAAATGTCTATAATGTAATACAAATGTCTGTAGTATTGCCAGTTTGTACATTTTTCAGGTTTATTGTATGTTACATGTTGAAACATTTCCCGTACGACAATTTCTTCAGTTTTTTAAAAACCTATCTACTTTTATAATTTCAAGAATTTTTATTAGTTTACTTTTCAATTTCCTTCGGATATTTCAATTTTAATGCATTTATTATTACAAAAATTTGACACCAAGGTTAATTAAACTGTATTGTTAGAATATTAATGATTACTTTTAAGGAAAATTCTTTAAAGTAGACAGTGATACCGGAGATGTGCTATAACACATCATTTATGCACAAAATTAGAGAAGGGATGCATAAAAAAACAGTAATGGGTCCTTCACGATGCATAATTTTTCTCTTCAAAATTCGTAAAAGTGGTATATTTTGCATTAAATACATAGAAATCTGTCTTATTTTGACAAGAAACAGTCACTTTTGTAAAAAAAAAAAAGAACCCAGTTTTTAGAAGTGCCTGTGTCCCAGGGACCCAGGATTTCAAAAGCCTAACGGCATCACTGAGACATTTGGCACATTCTATACCATAGTTTAGTGGGATGTGGAAGTAGTTTGATAAAACAAACTAGCGCCAATAAGAATCTTCCTTTTTTTGAGATAAATCTGGCAATTTTATCTGAAAAACCCCAAATCGAATACGGCATATTTTTCTATCTTTTTTTTAAAGACAATCGCAACTCCCAATGCTTTGTTAGTTGTCTTGTTAGCATCATGAATGCGCCTTACCATATTCATATATCATGCAAACAAGGAAGAATAAGTAAAAAAAACAACAAAATTTGTTTATCTCTCTCTACTTCAGTAAAAATAAATATGAAGTGAGAAACAATATTAGGACGTTTGTTCAAAGAAGAATTGCAGTTTTGCTTACTTAGAGATATTTTTTTATTCAAATATCTATCGCTATTTGCTATTAGTAATATTAATCTGTCATTAAATACAACACATATTACTATTTGGAAATAGTGGTTAAGGTATCTGAATAAAAAAATTTGCTAAATTGGCAAACCAGAGAAGAGAGAAGAAATTTGGATCTTCACATATTAAGTTAGATTTTTTTTTGCTCCAAAAAACCAAACCTTTAAAAAATATGAAAATGGGTAGTAGTACTATAGAGATAGTTTGATAAACGTGCTTAAGCAAAAAGTTTTTAAATCAAAGAATTGTTTTAAGAGATATTTAATGTTAAAGATCGTAAAAATCATTCCATCAAAAAAGGTTTATATAGAAGCAAAAACTATACATAAGAATTTAATCATTTTTTCTAAGGATTTGCATTAGAAGCTCCCGGTGTGTGCAGACTACATTTATTTTTTTTACTATTTTTTGGGCGTTATTTCAATTTAAATTCAAACTTTCAGCATTTCGAGATAGGGCTGCGGAGTCGGTGGGGAAATGGATGACTCAGACTCCGGGAATTTTAACATCTCGGACTCTTTCGCTCAATAATGGGTCCGACTCCGACTCCGCAGCCCTGTTTTGAGAGATATTTTTTACCTATTTTTGAAAAGTTATTATTTTAAATAATTGCCAATTGTAAAAACAGCGCAAAGAATAGTATTTCCTTCGAAAAAAAAAAAAAATATTTACACATGACTATTATAAACAGAAAAAAACTTTCAAATTACAATTAAATGATTACGTATTAAAAGCAGGAAAATATCGAAAATTACATCATAAGAACTATATTTACACCTGAATATTAGAAAGAAAAATTTAAAATAATAAATTCATTAAAATGCGTTAAAAAGAAGGAAGCGGAGGAGATTATGCCCTATTTAAAATGGCCAAATAATAATAGAAAGAAAACTTTAAAATAATAAATTCATTAATATGCATTAAAAACAATAAATGGGAGAAATTATGTCATATTTAAAATGACTAAATGATAATATTACACGAGACATTAATTTCATATTTTTATATGATCTTTTTAACTATTGTTGTGAATTCTAAGACAGTGCAAATAATGTTTCCTTTCTAACAACAAAAGCATTTTCACCTGAATATTAAAAAAGAGAAAGAAAACTTTGTGAAAATGACATTAGATTTAAAGCGATACATTTAAAATGTCTTATTTAGAACAATTTTCTTAAAGCATTGTTAAAAAAAGTACTAGGAGCCAAAGACTTTGTTTACATTGTTCATTTTATATTAGCATTTTTTGAAATGTTTAATTGATCTTACTTAGTCAAACATAAAAACATCCAGTAGATGTTTAACAGCAGCTGATCCAACCTTAAAATTCTCAAATCAAAGAGAAATGAAAGGAAACCTGTTTACAGACATCAACAGTTTTTTGTTTCAACTGGCATAACATCGTGGTGTCAGTATTTTAAGTCTGAATCTTTAGGCTTGAAATTCCAAGTCCTGGTTTATCCTATTTAATTTATATCAATAATATTAACAGAAATGTAAAAAACAATCTATTTAACATTATTATTATTATTTTAAAACCACTTGTTTAAAAAGTAGTTAGCAATAAAATTGATGCTACTGTCCACTGTCTACTAATGAAATTTCCTTGTTTTGTCCTTTATCTGCAGATAGTATGGATGAATTGGTATTGAATGTTACTGGTTAGGGGCTGTGCATATATAACACTATCACTTTAGGGGAGGGGAGTTTTATCTTTTGATATTGTTTTAATTTTTGATCCAACCAAAATTTTCTCTTTTTATTTGTAATTTGTTCTTTACATCAAAACTTTTCTCTTTTTATTTGTAACTTGTTCTTTACATAAAAAAAGTCTTATCTATTTTTATAAAAATACAAAGTTATTATTAAAATCATTAAATTATTATAAAATTATTTAATTCCAAAATATAGAATACCTGAACGTTTGGCATTATTATCCTTCCATCATATGTGTATGCTTATATAATCCACTGTTCAAGAAACCAGGTGCGAAGTATGTTTGAAATAATACTTGTGTTTACCAGTAAAGAAAAGAGAAAGAATGTTGTGCACCTGTTTTGTTGAAAATAATTCTGCCTGCCCTCCCCTTGCGGTGGCAAGTGCAAGAAGGCATTATTACTGTTGAATGCATTATGTAACAAAAACGTTTTATTAAATACTTTTAGGTAGTAACTATTTCTTTTTTTAAGTTTTCTTTGATATAAAATTAAATATAAGGATGTATTCATATATAATAGTGATATTTTATTGACTTCATTTCATTTGAATCAATAAAGTATGCAAATACTAAAAGTATAATCGTATCTGTATATCACTGCAAACAAAAGAAAAAATTGCAAGAATCAAAAGAATTTTTAGGCATTGATAACGATATCATTAGGGTGAAGGGGGTGGTCGAGAAATGATATCATAATGAGGGGATGGGGTCTAAAATTACCAAAAAGTGATAACATTATATATGTGTAGCCTTGTACTGACTCTAGTATTGAAAAATATATTTTTTAAATATTAAGAATTTTTATTAATTTTAGCCACTCTGGCACTTAAAAAGTCTTCCAATGAAAACTTTTTTTTATGCTTTTATTCAACATCATTTTTGTTCTGTCTGGATCAAAACTCGCAATTGATTTTCGACTGCCTTCCGCCAAATTTATCTTCCTCAAGTTAATTTTTACTGAAATGCAGTATTTATTTTGTCAGGACTGTGCTTTATCAGAGGCAGTGCAGTCTAGACGAAAAATTTTTTACTTACATTTTTGATTGATATCTCACATCTATAATAAACTGATTTTTCTGAAATTTTCTACACAAGTTCATTGTTGATAACCGTGTAATTTCAGGAACATGCTCCAAGGGCAAAAAAACATTCTTTGATTAAAATCAAATATATTACTAACCAATTTTGCACATAAGTTCTTTGACGATACATTTTTAAGTATTTTCTTGGCTATTAGAAATAGGGTCCAGGGTCAAAATTTCCTTTTATGTTTTTGATTGAAATATCATACCTAAAAATCCAATTTTTTTTTCCCTTGCTACCATTTTATCTTTTTATCTTTCTTCAAGCCCATATTTAATGTATTAAATTTTAGATGAAAAGTGTGTTAATCAAATTTTTGTTTATCTCCTATTGACATCCAAATATCAAATATTTTTCTCATTTGTGGTGCTTAATGAATGCTATTTTTTACAGATTTCGGCTGTCCATACTCTCTTTTCCCTGGTCAAACTTGAAAGTGAATATCCACGAATAAATGAAAAGGATAATCCCAACTTCCCCTTCATGCTGTTTAAGGTAACTGTATTTTTGTAGAATTTTTTTTTTTTTTTTTTTTTTTTTTTTTTAATATCTAATTTACAACAAATAACTAGTGTTCCTTCTAGGCCATTATTTAAGGTTGCAGCACAGTAGTGATAAATACTTATGTTAATGTCGTTTATAATGATTCTGTCGAATTAAAGTACATTGTTGAATTATTTAAGAGATGTGATAAACTATTATCATAGTAATAATAATAAATAAATTGAGCCAGTACAACACCTTTTTTTTTTTTTTTTTTTTTTTTTTTTAATCCAGTAAAAATAGCAGGAAAGGGAGTTTCTTTTTAGCCAAAATCTTTAAATGATGAATAAATTTTTATAAATAATCCCACCAGATTCATATGAAAAAAAAAGCTTCAGTGTAATTCTTCATCGAAAAGAAATTTAAGAAAAATGGCATTTTAAATCAAAGAATGACATGAGTGAGTTTAACTCATTTAAGAAAGGAAAACAGCAGGTGCTTAAAACCATCAATCAAAACATTCCGAATGTAGAATGCATCCAATATGTAATCAACCATGCCTTACATGCAGGAGAGATGGGAAAAATCTAAAATCCTGATGGCAGAACTAAGCTGCCACTTAGGCTGCTTGGCAAAAGATGCTTTGAATGGGAATAAAAAAGATGACACATTTAAAAGCAGGATACGCATATAGTGCCAAAAAACGCTGATGGTAAATTAAATATAGTATTCCTCACAAGCTCCTTGTCCTTTTTAGGTGCGTTCGTAATTATATAAATACGTAGCACCTATAGTCGTCGTTCAGTCCGTCCGTCTGTCTGTCCGCATGTAACAGAGCAAAAACTACCCAACTGAATGGTCTGAAATTTCAAATATAGGATTGTTGCAAAATTTTGTCGAGCCATTTCAAATTTTATGAAAATCGGATGTATAGTTTAATTACAGGGACAGTCAAAAGTTTTTCTTTACATTACGGCCAATGGGAAAAATTATTGCAAGTGGATTTTAATGATATTAGAGCCTTCCGAATGATCTGAAATTTTAAAGATATAACTGTTGCAAAATTTTGTCGAGCCCTTTCAAATTTTAGGAAAATCGGATGCATAGTTTAATTACAGGGACAGTCAAAAGTTTTTCTTTACATTACGGCCAATGGGAAAAATTATTGCAAGTGCATTTTAATGATATTACAGCCTTCCGAATGGTCTGAAATTTTAAAGATATAATTGTTGCAAAATTTTGTTGAGCTATTTCAAATTTTAGGAAAATCGGATGTATAGTTTAATTACAGGGACAGTCAAAAGTGTTCCGTTACATTACGGGGAATGGGAAAAAAATATTGGAAGTGCATTTTAATGATGTATCAGACTATGCGCTTTATGAAGTGCAAAAAATTATACATTCAGTACAATATGGGGTGCAAAAAATAATTATAAAACTAGTTATAGTACGAACGCACCTCATTTGCCACGTTTGACGAGCAATTTCCAACTTGTTTAAATTAGTAAAATGCACCCTGCCATGTTTTAAAATAGTGAAGTGAACCCCTAGTTTTACCTAATTTTGTAAAAATCTTCCCCATGCCATAGTACTTCTAAAGCTATATGCTAGAAAGATTACAAAAAATATACATTTACTACTCTAGGCAAAACAAGGCAGATTATTAAATCATGTTGTAAATTAATTATGCTTTTATTTGTATATATAATTTAAAAATCATTTCAAATTAATGTTACTTTATTTAATCATACTATTTTTTTTTTCCATTACTAACCACAATAATACATTTTCTCTTGCAATACCTTTGACTAGCATCCTATCTTTTTTCTTGTTAGAGGGAGCACAATGTTGTGTTGAGAATGTGGAATTGCTAATGATTTTAATCAATTAATTTTAAAAAGATAATTTACTAAAATTAAGATAAGAAAATATGCAATGTTTCTAAAGCCATTTAAAAGGTTTTAATTTATTGAACAAAGTCTTTATCAGATATAATGCTTTTATTTAAAATGTAGGGTCAACATCATTAAGTATTCGTAACCTCAACAAAATGCGAAAAATCTAAAAAGTGGTGATAAAAATTCAGTTTTGGCAAAATATTTCTTGGGGGAGGGGGGGGGGCATCAATGAAAGTTTTTTTGTTTTTCTTTGATTTCTATTTTATGGGGGGGGGGGGGATGTAACAAAGGATTAAATCCAGTTACATGATTCCAAATGAAACATTTATTAATATACTAATTGTTTAAATTCCTCCTGCTAAAGTTTTCCTATCTGTTTTTTCATATTACACAAATTTAGTAAAATAAGAAAAATATGTATAAAGTGTTCACTTTGATAAAATCTAATTTTGTAAAATGGAATTTTGCGATGTGTCTTCTGTTGCTGAGTGTTATTTTGTAAAGGAGCCTATTTTAATAAATGGAATTTTGTAAAGAATCCTATTTTATTAAATGAAAGCCTTTAAACAAGCCTCAATTTTTATTTGAATCAATCCCTGATTTGTGAAAGATAGAGATTATTTTTGCACCAATTGTGTAAGAAGTAAAAAAAGAAAAGAAAAAAAAAGTCTTACATTTTTGTAAGTATTTTAAATACACTGAAAGAAAGAGGGAAATTTAGAATCAAACACACAGTGTGAAATGGACCCATGAAGCTGAATTTAACCCATTCGGGACCATGGGTGCATATATGCACACTCAAAAAGAGCATGCAGAATTTGTTTTTGGCACCAGTAAAAAGAAAAGTAATAATTGCTTTCTTTAATTAGAGCATTTTTGCGATTATTTAAGTAAAGGTAATTTCTTTTAAAAAAGTGGTGCCAACGAAATAAAGGTGTTAATAGCAACTCAGTCTACTCATAACTTAAAAATCTCCAAGGCATTCAGAATAAAATTGGTTTTTGGCTAACACATTTGAAAATTGGCTAATGATTTTTAATTCAAAATCTATGTATTGACCAATACTTTGAATATGTTAGCGCAAACCACTTTCAAGATGTCTCAAAATAATTAAGTTTATTAAATTGTTTGTTGTGTTATATAAAATAAGTTAATTTCTGTCTTTTGAAAAATTAGAAGTGGTTCCATTATTTTTCCTAGTTTTATAAATATGTACAAAAACATATGAAAATGGAATCACAAGAGACTGTTTAAAAATTTTCATTTTAGTCATGTCTCCATCTTGTCAGGTATAATTATGTATTATTTCAATTGGGATCATCATGATTTTTTTTTCTTTTTTTAAACTGCATTCTGTTATAGACAGGTTCCATTTTGAAAGGTAGCATATTCAGACTAGAAGTCTTTACGGTTTGAAATTTCGAGGACCAGGCCTGGCCATGCAAAAATAATGAAATCCGGCCCGATTCAATTTCAGCAACAAATTTGGATTTTTCTTAACAGCATATTTTAGATTACTGTATGTTCGCAAGCCAGAGCATAGAGAGTAGCAACATCATGCATGTAAAATCCATTGTGAGTGCAAAGTCCTCCAAGTTACCTGTGAATTATACCTCTGGAAGTGCCTTGCCCGGTGGAGGTCTCATTACCTGACCAAGTGTCCAAATTACAAGATCAACATGAGTAGCAATGTGGAGGTTCCAAACAACAGGATATAAATTTTAAGCTATTGACATAACACCATTCACAACTAAGCAATAGGCACTGCCGATACGATCTAGGTGCTCGTTAGGTTTATTGCCGCTATGCAGCGATTAGGCGATCACTCGCCCGGATACCAGGTATCAAACCCATTCAGCTGGGGCTTCCCGGCAGGTAGGGGCCTGGTCATCAGTTAGAAAGAAAAAGAGTAGCAACATCAATAATCATTTAATTGGACTTGCATTCAAATAAAAATTCATTAAAAATATTAATAAAATGAAAGACAAAAGATGGTTATAAACACCGTAGCTGTTGAAGCTGTATAATAAAAAAAGGGATTTTTGAATATATTTTTCTCTAATTTATTAAGTTACATTTTCAAAGATTCCGTTACAAAAGTTCCTTATCACTATAGTTAACTCCTGTTAGTACAGACTTTCAAGACAAGAGAAATTGATTTTTGCCTGCACTAACCAAAGTCTGCATAACTGATACAAGCATTCTAATGGGTAATAAAATATGAATTGAAATTACCATACTTACATAATTTATCTTTATTTAAAATAATCTGTTAATTTTCTTTGGGAAAATTGAACACTTAATCTTTTGTATAATAACTAGATTTGCCTAATACACATTCAAAAACACTATAAATTCTGTCCGCCTGACCTCCAAATTGTTAAAATGTTTTGCTTATAAAACATAACCTGATAGAGAATCATTTATATTTAAATTTCTTAGGGCACATGCCTGTAAATGTTGTTGCCTTCTGTACCTGTTTGGTAATCTAGCATTGTTTATAACTTATTTAATGTCCAGTTTTGCCTAGTCTTAAATCATTTCAATTTTTGTTTTTAATAATCTAAATGCTTAGTGTCTAAAATAATCCTTATTCTGTAACATATTTTGCAGAAAATTATCTCGTGTCTGGCATCAGATGTTTTAAACCAACATAATGTCATCAAAGCTTTTCAAGAATATACTAAATTTTATGATGTTAAATTGTATTTATTGAAAGCCATTGATTCACTACTGAGCTCGTCTTCAGAGGTAATTGGTTATTTTCTTTTATATTGATATATTTGATATCATATTTCTTACTAAAATATTGCATGATTGTATTTAAGAGAAAAATAACTAATATTTTTATCATTGTAAACTTTTTATTTCATTTAAAATAACATGTCATTTATTATTTGAAGTGATAAAACAAAAACAATAAGCATTAGTTTTCCTCTTTGATCTAAATATCTTGGAGTACAACCATTTCTTTTTGTAGTTTAAGGTCATTTTTAAAAGGCTAAATTGTGTATAAAATATTTATTTAAGTATTTCAAATAATTATAGTATTTTATTTGTATTCTGTAAGTCCAGGCTTCCTTCACAGGGTCTTGTTTTTGTGAAATAGTGAAGTTTTTTTTGTAGTTGTATAACATCTTGTCATAATTTTGTGAAAATGAAGTTATCATTATATTCAGGCTCTTATTTATCTATTTTTTAAAAAATCTTTTATGTGTAAAAAAGCTCAATAATAGGTCTTTGATAACGTCAGAATAAATTTGTGAAAGGTTCAGTTTGGAGATGGAAAAGTTTTGTGCATCCTTTTTTTTAGAGGTGAAAAAGTTAGTAAAGTGTCTTTTAAAGGACACAAACTTTTCCTAAGCAGATCCCTGAAGTATTTTTAAGTTGTAAACAGATCTGAAGTAAATTATTCCTATTGTTTATTAGACTTCCTATTTCAAATAATTTCTTTAGGAAATGACATTGATGTAACTAAATGCAAGTGAAATTATATATATCTTTTTTTTTTTCCATACATATTTTTAGGTAACAGGATGCTTTCTCGAAAACTGCTTCCTCTTGCTCTATTCCATGGCATTCCCCAAAAAGTTTGATTGCACAGACACTGTTGAAACATTTGCATATCGCTCAGGTAATTTTAATATTCCTTCAATTTTATGTTTCATTCATTTGAAGGATCTTTGGATTATATCACAGAAGTCCTTCAAATGATGTTACAGGAGAAAAACTCTAGATTTGAAATTTGCATATTTGTTAAGATTTTTTAATTTCTTTCTACTTCAGTTTTTAAATGTTACAATTGCTTTCAATTGCTGAAAAAAGTTGTACTGTATGATATTAGTACCTCGATCATGAAATGAAGTCATGTTGATAAAATCTATATTACAAAGTAAAAACATGAGTGGGACTAGGAAAATCTACGGCACATACAAGGCTGAAAATTTCGGTGAGGGTAGTTCGAGACTTCTCCTGATGCACCTGAGAAAATAATTAAGACATAGATTTTAAAATCATTAAAAATATGTATGTAAAATTTGAAGGTGAGAACGGAAGAGAAAGGGGGGAGCATACTGCAGTATTCTCAGATATGGGGTAAAACAAATCTGAATGCTTGACCCAATGCTTAACTATCTTGTCCCCTAATTATCTGAGCCTTTTGTATCGCCTCTTCTTGAAAATTTTACCAAGGAATTGGATTTTTTTTTTTGGGGGGGGGGGGGGGGAGATTTTTAAAATCATGTTTTCTACAATAAATATCATTATTTTAGACCTGATTTTTTACGGAAACCCTCTGATACATATTTTTATAGCGTTAATAAAAATTTCAAAGGGGTGGAAATGAACTCTGAAGTTAGGATAGTTGATAACTCACGGGGGGGGGGGGTATTTCTAACTTTTCCTGGCCCCCTCATGTGATATATCATTGAACAGCCCTTTGAACACTCTTTCATATTATGCACCTCCCATTCACCTCTCCCCTATTGAACCCTTTCCTGACTCTTTCTGACCTCCTTCATGTGATGTCATTGGACAGCCCTTTGACAACTCTCATATTATGAACCTCCCATCATCCCAATTTCCCCAACTTTTTCTAACCCCCGCATGCGATATATCATTGGGCAGCCCTCCGATCTCTCTTTCATATTATGAACTCCAATTTCCTCTGTGGTCCAAGTCAATTTCCAAGCCCCCCAAGTGTTTTTCTTTCTCTTATTTAAGTCCCCACCACTTCGACTAATATGTCTATGGATAGATTGAATAATGGCGTTTCATTTGGATATAGAATTGTTTAGAAAAGAATGTGACTCCTGGCAGTGGAAAGTGGAACTAACAGATTTTGCAGAGCATGTGAGCATGCCTGCTTGTAAAGTGCTGCGGGCAGCAGGAACCTCTGTCAGATGTTCGTATAGAACATATTGCATGGGTTACATTTAGGTTATATAGATAGGTAAGTTACGGTTATGTTGCAGTTAGGTTGTACCTCCTGTTGGTGAAAGGTGAAACTAAAAGTTTTTGTAACGTGTGCAGATCATGCCTACTGTACGATGCCGGAGGCAGGACACATCTCAGAGTTTAGTTTGGAAGGAGATTTGTTTAGAAAAGATATGCCTCCTGGAGGTAGAAGATGGAATTAAAAGATTTAGCAGTGAATGCACAGCACACCTACTATACGGTGCCACAGACAGTACGGACACGTGCCGCATGTTTGTATTGAACATATTAAGCTCCCTGGAGTTGAAAGGTGGAACTAAAATATTTTACGGTGCAGTACACCTGCTATATACTGTGCCTGAAGCAGCAAAGAGCCAAGCCAGATATTCGTATGGTTCGAGGTTAATTTTTTGAAAATTTTTCCTGTGAATTAGAGGTCTCGATGTAATTACTTATAAATTTACAGTTTATTTAAGGTTACTATCATGTTCCTGGGCAATGATGGGTAGATCCGATTGTAAATAAATGAAATAATATAAAATAAACACAACTGTAATAGATGCATGATTAAATCATATGCATAAATACTTAAATAATTCTTTAAAAAGAAGGCTGCTGTAATTAGCCAAATCTTTGGTAATTGCTTTTGCTATTAAGCTTTGGCATGTAGCTAATACAAAAGTATTGCTTTTGATAAATTTCAAAACTTTATTTGAATGCAGATTCATATTTCTCATATAAAAATGGTTTTTGCCTCTGTTCTGTATTCCAGGAAGACCAGATTGGATCGTCGGAAACTTTTAAAACAATTAAAAGTTTATTTAAATATGATATGTTAAAATGTATTATTCATATCTTTTCATTTAACAAAAATTTGCCCCCCCCCCCCTTTTTTTTTTACACTATCCTATTTTTGTAATTTCTTATATTTCTAATATATATGTATCCAATTCTTAAAAGTTTCAAAATAAGAAACATTTTGTTTATCAGTTAATTTAAGAATAAAAACACTGAACTCTTAATAAGAACTAATTTCATCTTCTAATTCACTTGGGATTAATAATGTAAAATTAGTATGAGAATAACCATTCATATGCTGGGTGTTTTGTGATGAGACTGAAATTTATGTAGTCCTTTTTACTGGCATCAAATTTTGTGACAGATTTGTAAATGGACTGATTTTTCCTGTGAACAGATCCCTGTATAATCAGTTGCTGATGTATCAGATTCGTGAATAAATTGTTTTTTAACATGATTTCATATCAATCATTTGTTGCTACCACATGTAATTTTTCTACTTCCTTTGTCTGTGATTGTTTTAAGTCCTTATTCTCTTTAATTTTAGATTCACAGCAGCCATTCCAACTGAAAGAAAAACCTTTTCGTAAATTCTTCACATCTGTATGGACCTGTCTTTTAAATTATGAGGTATGTGAATATCTGAAATATGTCTCTCTTATATGATATTTGTCACAGTTGCATTAAGTTGCATTAAGCACTACATTTTTTTCTTCTCTTTAGTTGTCACCTGAGTTTCTGCGAAAAGCTCTGTGTGCCTTAAATGAAAACATACTGCCTCATTTACAGAATCCCTGCTTGATGACAGATTTTCTAACCAATTCCTTTAATAGAGGTAACTAGGACTGCAATGCATTCATTATTTCTAGAATTTAATGTCTTGATTATAATTTATTATTTTTGCCACAGTCAAAAAGATTCATAAAGAAGCCATAAGAGTTGAAAGCTTCCAAACTGAGTGAAAAGTGTTCAAGGCTGAAGTTTAATCGGTGACCTTTTGCATGTTATGCAGGCATTCTGCCAACTGAACTACCTGAACAACTTCTGGCAGAATTCACTCAGACAGCGAATGATATCTGGCTTGTCATATGAGGCAACTCAACAAAGTAAATCACAGGTTCTAAACAATGATGGATATTACATTATATTTAATTATTTTTATCAATCAAACTGATTGATAAATAAATCTTATCAACCTTACAAGTTGAAAATATCCAAACTGAGTGAAAAAGTGTTGAAGCTGGAGGTCAAACGAGGGACCTGTCACATAAGGTGTCTGGTTCTACTCCCAGCTTGGACACTTCGTAACTCAGTTTGAAAACTTTTAACTCTTATGGTTTTGATTATATTTCAGTATTGAAATTATTTTTAAATATGTTGTTTTTTATTGTCTTCCCCGTAGCAGAAACTGTGCAGCATGGCAGCAGCGCTGCAGATTTATTTTAAACCTTGCAGATTAATCTACTGGCTTAAAAAATTCACTATAATTTAATTTGTTTTAAGAGTTATTGTGTTTCTTATTACATTTTGTTTTTGTAAAATGAAATATTTGTTAATTTATGAGTTACTGTAAGTATTTATGACAGTAGCTTGGTTCAGCATTTTTGGGTCACAGATAAATTTTGGTTTGCTGCAGATGGACACCGAAAATTCTGCTACTGGGATTGTCTTTAAGATATATTTTTTCCAAATTAGTATGTAGTAACTCCATGTCTCTAGAGATGGGAATGCTCGGGGGAAAAAAATTAGGGGAGAAATTTTTTAGTTTCTTTTTGAAGGGTTATTTTTCAAATTTTCTAAATCGGAAGCATTGAAATTTCATTTATTAAAATATGTAGTCGAAATTTTATAATAGCTACATTCTGATTCTTTTATTTATATTTTTCTCATGTTTAGTGTCCCACATGAAAACATTAACATTGAAAATCTTATCTGTAAGCAGGAATCTGTTTAGAAATAATTTCAGTTCTTAAAGAATACTTCACAATTTTTTCACCTAAAAATATATGACCCTTAACAAAATTCTTTCTCTTAAAAATATATATTTCAGAATTTTTTTCAATCTCCAATCTTTCACAAATGTAATGATTTTAAAATTTAAAAGAAACCTGTTATAGCTGAAATAATCAATGAATCTGTTACCTAGCTATAGATATGTACAAAGAACCTTCGCAATAATGTTTAAACAAGAACTTAAATATAAGGATAATTTCTAATTCTCAAAATTCCGATTACATTTTTTTTTCAAGTATATATAAAAGCTCACAATTTTGCAAGAACGGGATCTTATGAAAAAATTTCCAAGCAGATCCCTGTTAAGATAATTAAATGCAATTTCTCTTGTTAAAAATAAAAATTATTTCAATAATATATGAATTAATGAAAATGCTAAGGTGGAAAATTTAATATAAAATTTGAAACATACATTTATTTTTATTCGCATAGCTGTAATTTTCCCATATTATTAGAATTTCTTATAATTAGAAAATTTCTTTTTTTAATAACATGCAATTGAAATTATTTACTCTTTTCTTTCTTTTACTAAAATATAAATTCTTAGAGTTATCTAACTGTATTTATTTATGTATATATAAAAGCAAACTTTGTAAAGAAAATGTAAGCAAATTTCTGGGGAAAATTTAGTTGAAAACAATTTTTAAACATATGCAAAAATCCACCAAAAAAGTTTTAAAACTCATTTTTAAAAAATTACCACTTTCAATATTAAGAATCTAAAGCTTAAATTAAAACATAGTTTGGGTTTAGACTGGAAAGTTACACCAAAACTAAATACACAGGAAATGAAAATTATAATTGTAAAGGGGGAAGGGATGTAATATCATTTAATAATACCATTTTTTTAAAAATTGAAGATATGAAAGGGATACTATTTATAATGATGTCAGAACTGCTATAATTTGTTTCTTTTAAACTGCCATCATTTATATGTTTGAAAACAGTACTATGTAGATGGGATGTACAGTACAGTTTAAAATTGTTTTCGAACTGCAGTAATATTGGTTGAAACTTGAAAGATTTTTTTTGTTGTTATTTTTTAAATTAGCTCTACTGATAATTAAAAAAGTGCAACTTAAAAATCATTTCGGCAGACACATAATACAAACAATGATGTTAAATTAAGCAAGAAAAGCTACTGTCAAAATTCTGAGAGAAAGGATAAACTTTTAAAAGCTGGCTTGTTTTCTCTCTTTTTTTAGATATATTCATTTAAACGGAAAATATTTTTTTTTAGTCTGCATAAATATTAAAAAAGTTATTATTTTATATTTTTAAAGAAAATATAACTTATTTTAGAGAAAAATTCGTAAGAAATCAATTTTCCCAGGAAAAAAAAAACTGTCCTTTTCTGCCACTTCAAAATTTCTTGAAAATTTACATCTCTATCTCCCTACTGAAATGACCATTAAGAATCTCGGAATTAAATTCCTTTCAACACCATTTGAATATTCTTGCAAAGGGTGTGCAATCATATCCCACGTAGACAGGGAGGTGGCAGCACAGACAATCGCCTCATCGAGTTCATGGCAGAAATTTTTAGAACGAGTTAAAACTCGATTCGCCTATTAAAATGCAATCGGTCTGCCAAGTCCTATCTTGGAGGAAAACACCTGAAAACCCGATTTTAGAGGTTGACTCGTAGGTTTACCACTGTGTTTTCCTGCATCCAAAAGTCTGAAAACAGGGAGGACTGGGAGTAGGAAAATACAATAGTAAACTTATGGGTCAACCACTAAAATCGGGTTTTCAGGTGTTTTCAACCAAGATAGGACTTGGCAAACTGATTGCGTTTTAATATGTAAATAGAGTTTTAACTTATTTTGGAATTTCAGCTGTGAACTCGATGAGGTGATTGTCTGTGCTGCCGCCTCCCGATCTAACATTGGTGTCTAATTGATTTATGTGAATTTTTAGCATATGCTTGGTACATGACCTCCACATGAGACAGTCATTGTCAAGTCTGGAGAAGCAGCGTCTCGTTTCCAATCAGGTGTCTCTAATTCAGTCTATTCTAGAACAGTTTTATGTTTTGGATGTTATATATTTTGATTTCTTTCGTTTACTCTCAGTTATAAATTTACTTTCTCTTTTGTAGGTGGCGTTTTGAGTTTATTAGCCCTGAAAGGACTCTTTATTTTAATGGACAGATATAATTTGTAAGTGTTATTTTGCTTTTCACTCTGTGCTACTCCTATGTGTATTTACAGTTAGAAGATATAAGTTTTTTAAATCGTTAAAAATGAATCTAAATTGCTTTCAAAATTCCTTTAAGCCAATTAATTTTAAAATTAAGATAATCCATAAAAATAAATTGCTATAGCCTTTAGCTTTCTTCATTCAGAAAATAACTGTCATTTCTACAGAACACTTGGTTATTTGGTAACAATTACATTTTCCATTGTTTTACTAAGCAAGTAGTTTATACTGATGATCAACAGCAAAAAGAAATCATTTGGAATTATTCTCAGCCCAAGATGACTTTAGCAACTTTTTAAAGTTTAAAATACTGAAAAATCTACTAATGTGACTAATTTCATGTCAAAGTAACTTTTTCAGAGACTTTTTTTTTCAAGATGTCCGGAAAATATGTTTAAAGTAAAACAATTTTCACCAATGATGTTTCACTTTTATTTTTAAGTAACCTTTCTCGCAAGAATAATGTTTTTTCTATAGCCAATTATATTTAATTTTTAACAGAAAGTGTTTTAATTATTCTTTATATTTGTAATATCATACCTAAATTCTTTGTTCTAAAATTTTCTGTTTGAGGGGTAGTTAAATTGTGTTAAAAATTGGAGATAATTATTTTGTATTTTACTATTTTTGTATATCTAAACTACTATTCAGGCAATTATTTGGATGATTTTAGGCTGCTAAAGTGACACTTTTTCTGTATTTCTCATGTGGCAACTCAGTACTTATACTTTGTTATTTATTTCTTATTGAAATGTTCTCTGTACTCATACTTTCAGTTATTTATTTCTTATTGAAAAATTTCCATATTTCCTGCAAAGTGTTTTTAACACTTTCCAACAAAGTTGAAAAGTGTTTATGCATTCGGTTTGTCTGTCCATCTGTCCACGCTCTAACTCTACTTTCTCAGATTTTCATGCAATTGATAAACGTTATTTACGATCACCATAGCATGTTTAGTATTGCATATGAAGTATGTGGGATTAATATTTCATTTACAGGGCTACCTAAAAGAATTCCATTAAATTATGGTACATGGTGAAAAATCATTTGCAGAGTATTTTAATAACATTACGCTGATTCAAATGTATTTAAACTGATATAGTAAACTGATATAAATCACTAAATTTCACTACGATCACGTTAGAACATGGCATTCATAGCATTTTTTATTCATTTACACACACGAAAGAAATCGGTTACAGAACTGTCTTTGAGTAATAAATGTTGGAGTGTACAGTTTCAAATTCAGTATGCACTTTTAAATTTAGATAATCTTTTGTACGTTACTCGTTATATATCAATTCTATACCTCATATACAGGGCTGCACAAAAGTATTCAGATACCATTCTCGTTATTAGAGGAACTTGCTGAAGGGGAATTTTCAATTGATGTATATGTATTTCTTAAGTGAACAAAATTTTGGCATGCATGTAGTTAATAGATACAAATCTATAAATCATATACAGAGCTGCTGAAGCAAATCAGATAATTTTACAATTGTAGATGAGAACAGCTGAAATTGGGTTTTGAAATGTGTTATGCGTTTCCATGTGGCTGATGTTGACTTAATATTATAATTTTTTAAACGGTGCAGTTTTGTTACACTATTCTGAATGTGTTGGAAAGTGTTTCATAATCTTTGCTGAACGCATGATTTTTTTGTTTCTTGTTTTTTTTTTTCAAAGGGCTCTTATAAGTCTTTTATTTTCATCTTAGTTTTTTTTCCGATTGAACTGAATGCAATTTTCTACCAATATTTTACTTTTACTATCACAATAATTCACTATAATTCGTTCTTCTGAATTGCAGCTCTTAATATACAAAATAAAAATGCAGAAAATGCCAGGCTTGGAACTAGCTTGTTTTATAAATATCTGTTTATAAATTTGACTTCACTTTATTAGGAATATTCATATTATGTATGCAAAAAGTTCGGTACTATAGTGAAACTTCCCTGTATGACCACCTCCCTAAACGACTATTTTTTCATGGAATGAAATTTATTCCCATAGGTTCAATACTAATTTTGCCTCTCTTCAGAGACTACCCCAGTTGAACTCCTTCCATGAACAACCCATTTCTTTGAAGAAAATGAAACAAATTCCGTTTTTTCCTGGTCTCTTGAAGAAGGTTTTATTAGAATAATAATTCTGGAGAGAGCATTATTCATCAGACTTCTAAACTAAGTTTAGATTTCTTTTTATTCCGGTAACTTTTAAGTGTTTAAACCACTTTGTGAATTTTTAGTCAAATGAATTTAACTCTGATGACAAATTAAGGATGATAGTCAATAAACTCCCCTGCCATATTCTGTCAAGAAACTCTTAAAGAAATAGATAAATTAATGAAATCGTCATAATTCGTTCCCGTCCAAAAAAAAAAATTGCATTTATTGACTGAATTTTGAAAGGACTTGGAAATAAAAGTTATAAAAGATAAAACCATAAAATTAAAGCAAACGTCAATGTATTAATTTTTTACTCTGCAGTTATTAACTTATGTAATTAGCTTTTGTTTTTATACTTAAATTTTCATATTTTTTCCTAATGTGACAAATAAATTTTAGTAACATTAATTGTTAACTTTTTTCAACAATTAAAATCTAGATTTAAAGGATTTTTATAGGAATGGAACGTGGTCGCTTTAGGGAGGTTTTACTGTATTCATGCCTGTTTGTGTTCCGGGGAATCCCTGGAATTCCAGGGATTTGATAAAACTTACCCCGAAAATTCCGGAGTTACACAGGCATGAGATTCTTCCACGATTTTCCATTTTTTGTCGTTTTCCGTTTTTTCCGATTTTTTGCCGTTTCTCGCATTGGTGATTTGTTCCGAAATTTAAAAACAAATCGGCCATCAGTCCGAAAATTCGGGCACAAAATATCACAAATTTCGACAAGTGATCGCCGAAAAAACAATTTCATCAATCGTTCGCAGAAAAAAATAGCCAATTTCGAAAACTATCGCAGAAAACACGCAATTTCGTCAAAGGATCGCAGAAAATCCCTGCAAATTTTGTCATAGAATCGTGAAAAAACAGCTGATTTCGTCAAAGGGTTGCAGAAAAATTGCAACTTTCGTCAAAGGGTTGCGGAAAAAAGGCAACTTTCGTCAAAGGATCGTGGATTTTGTCAAAAGATAGCCGAAAAATGTGAATTTTGTCACAAGATCGCCGAAAAAACGGGAATTTTGTCAAAAGATCGCCGAAAAAATGGTAATATTGTCTAAAGATTGTGGAAAAAATGGGAATTTCGTCAACAGGTCATGGAAGAATCGGGAATTTCGTCAAAAGGTCGCGGTTGCGTGATGCCGTGAAAGTTCAGCCTTTTTTCTTTTTCAGGGGATTTTATCAAGTGTTACAAACAGCCATGTGTATTTGACTATCCCATCGACCAATTTCGCCAAATTATACAAATTGACGTAATTTTTATTTTAAATAATGAAGAGCAAATAAATTAGTGTAACATCAATAGAAATACATATAAAACGTCAAATAAAAAATAATTTGATGACTTAACAAACATGTGTAACATGTTTAATGTCAAGTGAATGTGACATTTACGATCAGCCATTATTGGCATTTAATCTTATAGTTTGTCAATAGTGTTTTGATCGACAGGATAATCAAGTAGTACCAAAAATTTCAAGCGAATATCTCTGGTAGTTTCTGAGAAAAGGTTAGGGTGTCAATGATTTAAATCAGTTGATTTAAATCATGATTTTAATCAAGTGATTTTTTAAAAAAAATCATTGATTAAAATCAAAAAATTTTTAAATGTTTAAAATGACATAAAAAGTATTCAAATCTAAGATGAACATAATTTAGAAAGTTTCTACAGGTATTGTGACTTATGAATACACAAAACAAAGCTTTAAATAATGTTTCGAAGCGTAATTCCTGAGTATTGTGAAAAATGTAAGTACAGTTAAGTTTGTAAAAAGCATGGTTGTTTATCTAACAAACATAAAAAGCATTTAATTTTAAAATGATATTTAAATCTAATATAACTTACAATGTCATCATTTCCTTTTAATAATCAAGTTATTCATTCTTTTATATACAATAAACATAGCAATAGAGTGTCAATGATTTTAATCAATTGATTTAAATCAGATGATAAAATCACATATTTTCTGATTTTTTAAAATAGTGTGAAAACGCATTATAATCAGTAATGAAAATTATCACTAAATCACTTGTAAAAAATGTAATATTTGTTATTGTTAATTATAACAATATTAAACTGTGTAAAAAGAAGTATTACACATTTAAAAAACATCTAACTAAATGTTAAATAACTTCAAAACATTATAATATTTAGTAGCTATTCAAATATTTTAATGTTGTGGGGGAAAAAAACTGATTTAAATTTCAAAAATACAATTTTTATAATCTATTTATAAATTATGTGTGAGTTTGCTGTATACATTGCTACAATTTTTGATCAATTTGATATACATACGCTTTAGAACCTGTGTAAAATTACTGGCTGCTTTATGAATTTATCAAACTATTATTTATCGCCTTTTTTCAACCGCTTTTTCAAAAATGTAGATTGTGTTCTTAATTAAACAGTTAATTGTTTAATAATTACAAAATTTAATCTGTATCATCAATTTGAAAATAAATGCAATTTATCAATAACTTTAAAATATAAGCAGTATTTAATATTAGTGCACATAATTATTGCAAAATATTAATGCACATAATTTTGTATGTTACTAAAGAAATTTTTAATTTGCAGTTTTTTGTAATTTCTATAATTATATAAATAAAATCTTCTTTTAAAATAGCTGTGATGAATATAATTAATCAATCATCACATACTAATTATCCCCCAATTAATAATCAAAATTCTCCTTTTAATAATATATTTAACTAAAATTTCTTTCCCTTTTTAAACTATATATCTCCTTATCTCATTTACAGTTTATAAATATTTTTCTTTTTAATGTTTACCAAATTTTCAGCTGTTAAGGAAAAAAAAAAATGTTCTCATCCTAGAGCCATTAACAATGAAATAACAAACTTTTCTTTGGTTAACAAATAAATAAAAGTATATTCCTTGATTATATGTTTTTTTTTTTGTTTTGTTTTTTCTCTTTCCCCAGCAGTAATCTAAAAACTATAAACAGTTATTGACTCATTCGCTGACATGCAGAATGCACTCAATGAAACAATAATAAAATAAAAAAGAAAAGTATCTTGAGCTCACAGTCTATTCATACTAATTGTATTTTATACTCTTACTTCAAAGAATGCCTTTCGAAAAATAAATTAAGAGGGAATCATCCCCCCCCCCCCCCCCCGTCATATCTCTATACTTAAACAATAAGCCTCCAAATCTCATCAGGGAAGCGCTTTATCAGAATAAACTGGTTACCAAATTTGAAGCAAATCAGATAGAAAAATCCATATATCTAAATTAAGGGGGGTTAGCTCCTGTTCCTCCCTTTATACTTAAACACTGAACCTCCAAATTTAATCAGGGAAGAGTCTTATCAGAATTAACCGGTATACCAAAATTGAAGCAAATCTGATAATTCTGCATGAAAATCCCATTTATCTAAGTGGGGGGGGGGGGGGTAATAGCCCCGTACCATCGTCCTTTATGCTTAACCAATGAACCCTCAAAACTAATCAGAGAAGCGCCTTATGAGAATGAACCTAGAAAAAACATTTGAAGCAAATCGGATATTTCTATCGAGAGTTATCGCGTTATGTATGTACGTACGTACATACATAAGAAACTGCGGGCACATTAGCTCTCAGGCTTTGATAGCCTGTGAGCTAAAAAGAAAAGTGTCCAGTTAAACTGATGGCATTGAGCTCACAGGCTATTCACACTGACTGTATATTATGCTCTTATTTCAAAGAATAATGCCCCTCGAAAAATAAACTAAGGGGTGAGGGGGAATTGCCCTCCCCCCCCCATTTCCCAGGGTTTGCCCAAGTGGGCCCGCCTGAAAAAACCCACCCGGGTTTTTTCGGGCGGGCCCACTTGAAAAAACCCATTTTGGGTTTTTTCAAATTTTCTCATGTTTTCACAACTAACGTTATTTAATCTGCGGGTTTTTTCGGGCATGCGTACTTGAAAAAACCCATTGTGGGTTTTTTCAAATTTTCTCATGTTTTCACAACTGTAACATTATTTAATATAAGGCATGAGAATGGGTGAAAACTGGAAAATTGGATTAGCAGTCAGTGGCTGTTAGACAGGGTTTGCCCAAGTGACCACTTGAAAAAAAAACATTGTGGGTTTTTTCAAATTGTCTCATGTTTTCACAACTGTAACATTATTTAATCTGAGGGGTTTTTCGAGCAGGACCACTTGAAAAAAAAAAAACATTGTGGGTTTTTTCAAATTTTCTCATGTTTTCACAACTGTAACATTATTTAATCTGAGGGTTTTTTCGAGCAGGACCACTTGAAAAAACCCATTGTGGGTTTTTTCAAATTTTCTCATGTTTTCACAACTGTAACATTATTTAATCTAAGAAATGAGTATGGGTGAAAACTGGAAAATTGGGTTAATAGTCAGTGACTGTTAGACAGGGTTTGCCCAAGTGTGCCCAGCCCGAAAAACACGCCCAGGTTTTTACGGGCATTGAAAAAAACCCATTGTGGGTTTTTTCAAATTTTCTTGTGCTTTCACAACTGTATCCTTATTTAATCTAAGGTTTGAGAATGCAAAGATAAAGGCCAATTTAAATATATTTCAAAAGAACCAGATTTAAAGGAATTTCTAAGCAGAGATAAAATGACCAAAAAAGAAAAAAGAAGGAAGATTTTCATGCCTGTAATCTAAAATGTATTCAAATGCTTTAAATCTTAATGCATGCAAAAAGATTGCACTTGAACCCCATCCTGATTGTTTGCATTGTTATAGCTTTTAAGATTAATCATCCCATTTATTATCCTGCTTCAATGTTCAAAGAAAGTGTTATATAGGAGTTTTCCACACAAAAATGGTTCAGATTATGGCAAAAAAGAGTGAAACAGATAAGTTTCCTCCTGGATTTTGTGAGTTTTTTCTTTACATTCAGTACCAGCTACCTCTGCTTCAATCGAACAATACTTTTTCACATTTGGTCTGGTTTGGAGCAAGTTACGTAATCATTTTGGAGTTGATAAAGCAGCAAAGCTAGTAATAAGTGTATCGCCATTTGTAATATAAATTTACAAATGTTACTGACTTCTATGACAATCTAATTTAACATTTAATACTGTTGCAATATATATGTAGCAAATTTTGCTAAAATTTTCAAATATATTATTGCGAATCCCATTTCTTTCAAAAGAAAAAAAAAAAGTCTTCAACTGATTTCTGATTTGAAGTGAATGAAAGAAACTATATAAATTTAACATGTTTAACTTAAGGTAAGAATTATATAAAGAAATCCATTTGTGGTTCACTTAATATATGCTTAGTTCAGCAAACTAGTCCCATGAGATACAGATGTACCTTTTAAATTAATTTGATTTCTTTTTATATACTTTTTGTTAATTCATACTTAATTAATGCAAATTATGCCCAAGTTTCACTGATAAATGGAGAATTCAGGTATTATGTATATGAAAATTAGAAGCTTAAAGTGCTCTCCAAAAAAACTCAATAAAGCCCGAAAAAACCCGGGTTTTATCAGAAAAACCCGAAAAAACCCGGGTTTTATCAGAAAAACCCGAAAAAACCCGGGTTTTAGACTAGTGGGCCCAGTGGGCTGGGTTTTTTCGAAAAAACCCGGGTTTTTTCTAACCCTGCCGTTTCCCCTCTTTATACTTAACCAATGACCCTCCAAATGTCATCAGGGAAGCGCCTTATCGAAATAAATCGGTGTACCAAATTTGAAGCAAATCGGATAGAAAAACCCATTTATCTAAATTAAGGGGGTATTAGTCTCCTGTTCCCTCCTTTATATTTAACCAATGAACTTCCAAATCTAATTAGGGAAGCGCCTTATCATAATAAACTGGTATACCAAATTTGAAGTAAATCGGATAGCAAATCCCATCTATCTAAATTAGGGAGGGTATTATCCCCTCGTCCCCCCTTTAGATTATAACAATGAACCTTCAAATATAATCACAGAAACTCGTTATCAAAATTAACCGTTATACCAAAATTTGAAGAAAATCTGATAATTCTGCTTAAACCCGTTTTTCTAAGCTAAGGGGGGGGGGGGGGATTAGCCCCCGTTTCCCCTTTATACTTAACCAATGAACCCCCAAAACTAATCAGGGAAGCGCCTTAGCAGAATGAACATAGAAAAAAAATTGAAGGAAATCGGATATTTCTATCAAGAGTTATCGCGTTACGTACGTACATACATACAAAACCGACGGGCACATTAGATCTCAGGCTTTGATAGCCTGTGAGCTAAAAAGTGCCAAAAGCGTGTAACTAGTGGGGGGGGGGGGGACAGAAAATAAAAGAGGACATATAAAACCTTTCCAACAATATGTTACACGAGATGGTTTGGAAGAAATGATAAATATGTCCCCCCCGGGGGACAGGTAAGTCTCAAACGGTGGGAGGGGTGACCTCAAATGTATCTTTGGTCAAGGTTTCAAAAGGTGGATTTATAATAAAATAGAACGAGGATTGGGCATTTTTAAAATAGCATGCATATTTTGAACAGCCCTGTAAATTAAAATTGGCGAGGAAGGGGGGGGGGGGGGGGGGGAAAGGATTAGAAGGGACGAACTTGAAAAATACAACATGATAAACTAGTAACCCAAATAACTAGGCTTCTAAATAAAAGTATAACGATTTAACCTAGTATTGAATTCAGGGGGTGACCCGGGGGAACATTGGAATGTCCCTCACGAAAGTTTTGAGATTTTGTGCTTTTTAATTAGCAAATGTGCATCCCCCCTTACGGAACTCTAAAATCTTCCCCCCCCCCCCCCTATCTCGACCGGAGCAGTCTAGAAATCAACCCGCCATTCAACACTGAACCTAGAAAGAAAAAAAAAGGCTCTTATACAAAATTTTACAGCAATTCTGCCACTAAAACAGTAAAATCGGAGGAATCTATTCAACCCGAATCGTGGATCATGCGCGATGCGATTTGAATTGAAGTAAATCAAAAAATTACAATTTCACCCACATCTGAAAATCGGCATCGAATCTGAACTGAATCGATTCGCCCGAATCTAAAGAATTGAAGTAAATCAAAAAATAGCGATTCTGACCGCATCTAAAGATCGACATCGACATCGAATCTAAACTGAATCGATTCGCCATTTCTGATCTTAATTTACGGGCAGAATCGATGCGTCAATTTTTTCTTGCTTTCTTTTGTCTTTAGAAAAAGAAAGCATTGGATTCGTGAAAAATTTTGACTTCCGGTTTTCGAAGGATTTATAGTTTTAGAAGATCTTGTCTGGAATACGATTTGACTATTTTTATACATTGTCTGTCTGTCAGTCTGTCTATTTGTTTGTCTCTGACAAAAAAATTGTGGGCGATCTATTTCAAGAACTAATGCATGGAATTTGTTGAAACTTTAGATTCAATTAGACTTTCATATAAATTGGTGCTGATTACTTTTTAATGTAAATCTACCGGCAGGTGGCGCTGCTATGCTGCATTTTCCCCCATTTTCGCAATAGCTCTATCTCAAGAACTAATGCACGGATTTTCATCAAACTTCACATTCAGTTAGACGTCTGGCATAAATTGTTGCATATTAGATTTCAGTGTAAATCACCCAACAGGGGGCGTTGTTATGCAGATTTTATCAGCAGTGTTGAATTCAGACAATTTTTCCGGGAGGGATTTCTGCGGATCCAGACCAGAGAGGGACATTTCAGAGGGGAAGGGGACTGGGCTTTTGTACATTAAGCATAAAATCTCAAACCTTCTGGGAGAACATTTGAATGTTGCACGTGGGGGGCATGTCCCTCCCGGGCTACCCCCGGAATTCAACACGTTTTTCTGGATTTAAGCGATTTTAGGGATCATATCTCAAGAACTAATGAACGGAATTTCATCAAACTTAATATTCTGTCATAAGTTGTTCATGATTAGGTTTTCGTGTAAATGATATAACAGGTTGTGCTGCCATGCTGTTTATTTTTGCAGTGTTGAATTCAGACATTTTTCTCCGGGAGGGATTTCTATGGTTCTGGAGAGGGACATTCTAGAGTTTCGGGGGGGATTGGACTTTAGTCCATTAAGCATAAAATCTCAAATCTTCATGAGGGACATTTCAATGTTCCGGGGGAGAGGTGTTTTCCACCCGTACCAGCCCCTGAATTTAACACTGTTTTTCAGAATTTACACGATATTAGCAATAATATCTCAAAAAGTAATGACCGGAATTTCATCAAACTTAATATTATGTGCCATTGACATAAGTTGTTCCTGAGTTTTTCGTGTTAATCATGTAACAGGCTGCGCTGCTATACTGTTTTTTTTGCATGATATTCGTGATAGCCATATCTCAAAACTAATGCACGGAATTTAATCAAACTTCATATTCTGTTACACTTTCAGATAAATAGATCCTTATTGGGCTTGGGTGTATACTGCCCAACAGCTGACGCTTTTATGCTCTTTGAATTGGGATTTTCCGTTGCGGACATCTAGGCTAATATAAGACGAACGTCTTTTTGCACGCTTTTTTTCGCTCTTACACCGTCCCCTACACATGCTACCGAAGGTGTAGGGATGGCGTAAGATCGAAAAAAATGTGCAAAAAGACGTTCGTCTGACATTAGCCTAAGAGGGTGTGGGCCGAAATTCAATGATTTGTTAGGAAAATGCAATGCTTATATTTTCTTTTAAAATGCACATACTACAACGAACCTATCCTTTTTGAATCCTCATGATGCGCATAGGTTATTATTTAAATTTGACACTGTGATAGCGAATTTTGAAGTTTTAACATTTATGAGGCAGATGAAAGTTTTGGGATTGGCACATCCAACTACTTTATCTTCAATTTTTGAAGGAAAATGAAAATGATATTACCTTATTTTGTCTTAGAGACATCGATTAAAAAATTCATAGTATCGATTAAATCGAGTTGGCCATAGTATCGATTAAATCGATTAAAAAAATCGAAATCGCCCATCACTAGTCCAGTTACATTTTAATAGATATTATGTGTGTTGTTACATTTTAAAATAATGACAAAATTTTAAAAGTACTAGGAAATACAAGTTTCAGCTTTCAGATGAAATAAAATAAAAAATAAGAAATCTTAATATCTTAAGAAAAACCACTGATAAACAGGATGAAACGAATATCCTCTAAAATGGTGGAAAGAGATCATTGTAGACTTTATAAAGCTCACAATTAACAAATTTTTTATTATTATTATTATCATTATTTTTTTTTTTCTTTGCTGTCAGCAGATAGCACTATTAAGAAGTGTATAGTGAATGTTTTCAGATTCAGAAGAAGGAAATATCTGTAAGGAAAAGCAAATTACATTCATTGCATTTAACAGTATCTGATGTTCTAACATACCAAAGATCAATAAATGATTTAATTGTTGTAGGTAAAAATCGCTTACACATTTTAATCATTCACCATTAGCATGTTCAAGATTAACTGATATACAAATTAAAGAGTTAAAAATTCCTAAGAAAAAATTAGTTCAAAGTGTGGCAACATGCTGGAATAGCACCTATTATATGTTGAAGAGATTACTGCAACAAAAAAATGCACTTTCTGTATATGCAACTAAATTTGGAGAAATAAATAATCTGACAGCAAACCAGTGAACTATTTTAGAAAAATTGCTCAATCTATTACAACCATTTGAAGAAATAACAAAACAAATTGCGTCATCGAGATCATTAATTTCTGAAGTCATCCCGATAGTTACAGCATTAAAATCATATTTAAAGTATTAGGAGTAGTAAGGAGTAAAGTCCAAATTAACTGCTTTAGTAAGACTAAGAAAGACTAGTATGAAACCAGTAACAGAATGTGAACAAAATATTTCAAACATTCCATTCCATCTTCACAAGTTCCAAATTCTTTGTGGGCATGCTTTAATGAAATTGCAAGACAATCTCAGAGTGAAGCTCTATAGAAAGTTCCTTTCAATGTGAAGAAGAAAAAGAAATTAGTAATTTTCTTTCCCAGCCACTACTAGAAAGACAACAGTGTCGTTTGGAGTGGTGGAAAAATTCAGAAGATTTTCCAAACCTTTCACAATTAGCCAAAAAGTACCTTTCTGCACCAGGAAGTACCATATATAGTGAGAGATTATTTTCAGAAGAAGGTAGCATTTACGAAAAAAAAAATAAATAGACTATCGCCTGAGAATTCTGAATTATAATTATTTCTGCATCACAATCTACGTTTATTGAAAACATTTTAACTGTTTTTCTAAGGCAAATATAAACAGTAGTACAATGCTATTCTTAAAAAAAAAAAAACGTAAAACATAAATGCATACTAATTAAAAGAATTTAGTACTTACATTTCTTTCATTATTTAATAAGAAATAGTAACACACTAAAAAAAATCACTTAAATTATATTTAACTTTTAAGCATATATTACTAAAAAAAAAAACCCTTAAGTATTGCAACATATACAACTTAAATATCTTATACATATAATACATCTATATCTAATCAATCATATATTTATGTTCTTTATAGGTATAATTCAAAATATTATTGAAAGAAATATTTTTTTATGTATCAACGGATAAATGTTAAACTCCCCATTATGATAAAAAAAAATTTGAATTTGCTTGTACAGCTGTATTAAACAATTTTGAATAGATTAATTTTAAATTTAACAGATTATGTTAGCTTACTACAGATACTTTTTGTACTTACTGATACAGCATAAAAATTTACTAACATTATTTCTAAATTAGTCTCTTATATAAAAATGGGTAGATAAAACCCATTCGGGGTATGAAAGTTAATGGAAAAAAAGTATTAGTTAATTTCAAATAAAATTTTCATTATACATGATGAATATAAAGTGTCAAATTAAAAAGTTATACTGTGTAAATATAAAAACATTTATTACAGTATTATTCGACCAAGGCCGAATAATGGACTTGATATTCGGCCGAAGCCGAATATTCGGCAGACAGGCCGAATGGGCCGAATATTCGGCTTCGGCCGAATATTCGTTGCATCTCTACTTCCAACTTCCCTTAAATTGAACTTATTTAAATTATTTTAGTTTGAAAAGTAGAAAAAAAAAAGTTTTCTTAATTACACTGTCTGTTTGAATAGTTAATAAGATACTTGATTTTTTTTCCCCAATGATTTGTTTTCTCTTTACTTTTTTATTTTTAGAGAGTATCCTGACTTTTTTGTTAAGCTGTATGCATTGTTGGAACAAGATATCATCAATGGGAAGTTCAGTTCAAGATTTTTTGAGCTTACAGATCTATTTTTATCTTCAACGTAAGCTTGAGTTATTTGTATAGTTTATTAACTGTTGATTTTAATACTGATTGTGTTACAAGTTAGCTGTAGCCATTAGTATGTTGGCTGGTTATAGTAATACAGATATGCACTTTATGATGAGGTACCTTGAACACAACCTAAAGACAGGCTGTGTAGTTAGCATTCTTATAACTGAAATGGTAGGAGAATGAAAAATGTCTCAGTTACAAAGTTGTAGTGCATGATGTCTTACATGAAAAAATAACTTTATTAGAAGTCTTGAAATGTTTTATTATTATTATTATTCAATCCCCAGCTTAAGGGAAGTTTCTACTTTTCTGTAACTTTCAAGTGTGTAGAGTGCTACCCTAAAGCGGTTTCATGATATTCCAATTCCTTACAAACTTTTTTGCTCATTGAGCATAACGCAGGGCTCGAAAAATCTATTGCCCGACATGCCCGGGGCATGTAAAATTTCTAATTGGGCATGTATTATTCTTATCAACATGCTCAAACGGGCATGTATTTTTGATGGCATTTGAGATGCTATCTGTGATCAGTGAAAGTTAGAGAAGACATTTAATATAGCTATCTGCAGCTATTACTGAAACAAGATATCACCAATACTATACTTTTATTGGTTGAAATAATGTTTTGTTTTTCACCTGGTATATCTGCATGTGAAAGGGACTTTAGCTGTATGAATCGAGTTAAAACTTCTCTCTGCTTCAGCTACAAGAGAGAAACTATAAATGACTTAAAGTGAAAAAGCAGTGATGGCCCTGACCTGACACTTGTACCTATAACTCTTTACTGGCAATTGACTGCCAAAGGTACACGACACGTTAGAGGACATTCTCTACACTAGCAATTGAAAGTAGAGAATGTAACTTATAATATAATAAAACAATGTTTAATTAGTTTTGTGATGTGATTTTTATTTATTAAATGAGAATCATTTATTTAAAAAAATTTGAATCATAAGAGTTTTATATTCCCTTGAATAAAAAAATTTCTGTGTATCCTTTATTGTTTTATAGATTGTTATATTTACCAGCTTTAAAATTACAGCCTTGAAATTTAGAAGTGCAAAAATTCAGGCATGTAAATTTTTTATTTGGGTGTCTATATTTTTCTACCACATACCCGACTGGGCATGTAAAATTTTTCTAATCCTGGCATAATGCTATTGTAAAACTTTAAGCTTATTTATCTTGAAACCTTGTTTTTCACACTGGTCGACAATTTTTCTCAAGAACTATTTGGCCAATTCCATTCATTTTCTAAAAGAAAGGTAATCATTTTTGCTGAAGCATATACCACCAGAAAGTATAATTTTCATTGTTTAAATATTTTTTTTCAGTTTGCAGAAGTTAAAAGGCTAAAAAAGACCTTTTTTGTTGAAATGACTGCCATTTTGTCAAAAATCAATTTTTAAAACAAAATTTTAGTATATGCTCCAGAGAATTCGATATCCTTTCATAATTTGATGACCCAATTTATTTCAGATGGCTAGAGAAAAATGGTGAACCGATTGGAAGTTCACGGCATGCGCCTACATGTACTCCCTGTCATGTACATATATATATAGCATACTATTCTTTTTTTTTTTTTTTTTTTTTTTCCATCCAAAATTATATAAGTGAAATGTCAATAAATAAAAGCAAAAATGTTTGAAGTTGATATCTTTTCTTTGTAACTGTATAAAATCATAAAAATCACGTGAATTTTAGGCCAAAGAAGTTGAACCTTTCCTTAAATATGCCATTAATTACATACAGAAGTATAACATTAAAACTCAAATGCATAATTTATGAATAAAAGTAAGACATGTAAGGTTTGTACAGCAGTTATCATAAGAAAGCCAAATTTACTATGCTCAGTGTGTCCCCCATTAGACATATGCAGAATGTATGCCATTTTAGAGATAGGAATTCTAACTCTTCAGTTTGCCACTACAAGATATCTTGTTATGTTAACCTGTAGAACATGGCGTATTCATCATAATTCAATTGTATAGTGAAAAAAAACGGTGCTGTTAGTAAGCAAAGAAAAATCATTTGTTAATCACATCAGTCTTTATTTTATTTATTAGCTAGCAGCCTTTGCCTGGTATGCTGGTTATTTTCTCGAAAGGAATCTTGAATCAAAAGAGATATATCTAGCATAGATGAAATTTAAAAGGGAAAAAAACTTATCTTAATTTCTATTTTCAAAATTAATCAAAAATCAGTAATAGTTGCCTTTTTTGTATAATCTTGCATTATCCAGTTCAAAGACCATGTTGGTGACAAAATAGCTTAAAATCGTTAAGCACGTGTGTTTAACTATATATTTTTTAGTAGATTTGCTATCCATAATTTCACGCTCCACGCTCCCACCTAAAACTGCTGCTAAGAAATGCCAAAATAACCTAAAACTTTCTACTCTCTCCCTTTTAACCATCAGAGGAAGAGAATTTCTTAAATCGGTGAAATACATGTTTAACTATATTTTTAGTAGATTTGTTATGCTGAATTTCACACTTCTACCTAAAACTGCTCTTGAGACATGGCGAAGGGACTAAACTTTAGACAACACCCTTTAAGGATAGAAGTTTGGAAATCGCTGAAATACATATTTAAGTTCTTTTTAGTAGATTTCTTACCCTGAATTTCTCGCTCTTACCTAAAACCCTAAAACAACTGCTAAGATATGGCGAAATGACCTACAACTTTCAATCACTCCATTAACCCCCCTTCCTGGAAAAATTTCTAAATTCACTGAAGTATGTGTTTAATTATTTTGCTGAAATATGTGTTTAATTATTTTTTGGTAGATTTGTTATCCAAAATTTAATGCTCATAAGTAAAATTGCTGCTGAGATATGGCAAAATGGCCTAAAACTTTCAACTCCCTTTTTAACCACCCTTGGGAAATAATTTCTAAAGTCGCTGAAATATGTGTTTAATTATTTTTTAGTAGCTTTGTTAGCTCAAACTTTATGCTTCTACGTAAAACTGCTACTGAGAATGTCTGAAATGACATAAAATTTTCGACCACCCTATATAATCCCCTCAGGAGTGAATTTCTAAAACCGCTGAAATGTGTGTATTTTTTGTGGATTTGCTATCTTGAATTTCACGCTCCTACTGAAAAGTGGTATTGAGATAGGAGATGAAACTACAACAGCAAAAAATTTTAAACATAGAAATTAAAAAAAAAAAAAAAAAAAAAATTGTAAATAAAAAATACACAGTTTAATAATATATATTTATGTATTTTTTCTGCAAAGTGATGTTGAATGAATTGTTTCTTGTTTCTATTCTTTAGTCATTTGCCGGCTCATGTGGTTGCTGCTTTTGCCAAGAGGTTGAGCCGTCTAAGTCTCATGTCAAACACAAGCACCATCCTGAAAATTCTTCGTCTTCTGTCAAATATGCTGGTCAATCATCCTTCCCTGGGAATTTTAATTCACAACAAGGATGCTGAAGGTGTGAGGCTTTATTTTGTGTCTAAATTCTTTTAATCCACTGAATAATTTATGCACATTATCTATTTAGAAAAAAATTGACTGATATTATCATGTGACATTACTTCTTTTTTTTCTCTCTCTCTCTTCTTTAGAAAGTCGAGAAGACCCCTTCAATGTAAATGTTCTTGATCCTGCTAAAAGCAATGCCATAGAAAGTTCCTTGTGGGAAATCAAGGTAAATATAATAAAACATCTATAGCAGACACCTCCACCTCTATTAAGTCCTTCATGACAAGCAGCATGTATACATGCTGTATAACAGGTTTGTCCAACAGTAAGCAAGAGTGAACCTCAGTTGTTTGTGAAAAATAAAGGGCTCTGTTATTCACTTGTTAAAAATATGCAATAATATCATCTCACTGTATCAATGGTAAGGATACACACTGATCTTATCAGATTCAATTTACTGCATTCTTTTAATTCAAAATAGCTACTACATTTTGTGAATAGTAATATTAACTTTTCTTAATCACGGAATATCTGATATTAAACAAAGATAAGATTACTATATGGAAATAGGGGTAGATAATTTAAATAAAAAAGCAAGCTAAAATGGCAACCTTGAATATTATACCATGCTGGTGGTTATAGGTGAAAACTGGGAAATTGAGTTAGTAGCCAGTGGCCGGTAGACTCAGTTTCATTAGTGGCCACTTTTTAAAGTTAGTGGCCACTCTAATGTTTCAAACTTTCTTGACATCTAGATAAACTATAATCGCTGTATATATACATATTTTTCTATAAATAAGAGTTTTATACCAGCCAACTATTCATGATAAGAATAGGGAAGCAGTCAAAATTCAAGAAAATTACTTTAAAACCACAAAATCTGTTATCGTATTAATTTTTTAGAATATATTTTTGGATTATTTGTATATGTTTATAGATACAATTACCAACCAAATTACTATTACTTTCTTTATATAAAAAGTAACTAAATCAAAATTCCAACAGCTAGGGGAGACCTGGGGAATGGCGACACCTTAAGGGAATTTAAATTTTTTCACCTCGAAAAAATGTTTATTTTTTAATAGTAAAAATTCTAAAGCTGAATCATGATCTTTAGTATCTGTATAAATTTAACCGTAATCATAACTGTAAAGTAAGCATACATAAAAAAATATTTTTTAAACCTCTGCACAGTGGCGGGATTACCCAGGACACTGGGGTAATTCCGCCACTGTACCGGGGTAATGCCACCACTCTTTAATGACCTAGTACATGCATCAAATGGATACTAGGAAACATACAACTTACTGAAAATAGTTAGAAAGCAATGTAATTGAGCAAAATAATGGTTAAGCTTACAATTTACTTCATATTGCAAAAGTCACTCTGCTGAATTGGCTCCACAACATTAAAATGAGGCCATTTCTCACCCGATTTGCATGGTGGCGGCATTACCCCGAGAGGACAATATGGCGGAAATCCTCAAGCAAAGCCGAAACAAGAACCGAACTTGTTCAACACATTACATCAAAATGTCGGCGAATGCATATAGTTTATGGGTCATATTATCTTAAATACCTAATGTTACAATAAAAGGTGCTTATCTCTACTCATTTGAAGCTCCAAAATAACAAGCAACTAGATGAAAACTACATTTTTCACTAGAACAAAAGAACGACGTACAGCAAAGTCACTCTCACTTTAGGCACTGTTTATATTGTCGGCCGCTATAGTGCAGGCACATTCACTATCTCAAACTGCCCTTAGTTTTTAAACTAGGTGGGGTGGCGGCATAACCCGGGTTGGCGGCATTCCCCCGGTCTCCCCTAAGTGTATATACAATTTAAAAAAAAAAAAAATAAATAAAACACAATAAAATATTATTTGGGTTTTATTTAATAAGTACATGTGCTATTAACATACTACACAAATTAAATACAGTTGAAATCTAAGCTGGTGAGTGTATTTCGCAGCATTAAACAGTATCTCTTGAAGAAAAATAATCTAACTGGTGAGGATGTGGCAGGAGTCGAAATATTGAAGATACTGCAATGTCCTTAAAATTCGCTTCCATCCAGTAAAAAAAAAAAGGAATAAATTATTTGAAATGCATGTGGAATCAAAGCTGATGAATATATTTTGCAGAATTCTTGAAATAAATAGAAATTTCTTATAAAAAATAAGTGAGGAGCAAGCACATGGCGAAAAGTCGAAATATTGAAAATACAGCTAAATCATTGAAATCTGCTTGCATCCAGCAGGAAAAAGAATTAACCAGTTTTCTACTTAGGTGTAATCAAAGTAGAGATGGATATTTCCATGAAAAATGCTGTATTTTCGTTGGCGATCGTTAACAGATTTTTTAATCGCCACTTGGCGACTAAAGTGGCGATCGATGGCCGATTTTTTAATCGCCACTTTTACAACTTTAATCGCCACGTGGCGAGTGGCGACCGCTAATTTTCACCTATACTGGTGGTGCACATAAGGCCAACTACGATTCAGGAATACTGTATAAAAGTAATTTTTATATAAAAACATAAACCCTAGCATATTTAGAAGTACATTTTTCTGTGAAGAGACCTATCTCAAAATTTTTTTTAGGGGAAGGACCTAGAAACCTAATAATCTTATGAAAAAAAAAAAAAAAAAAATACACTGATATTACTAAGAAAAAAAAAAAAAAAGTGAAAAATAGTGTAATATATATAAATTTAATTTTCTGGCATCATATATCATTAAATATGGTTTGGAATTTAATTTCATAGTATGTTTTATTCAACTAATAATGTTTTGTATTTTTTCTTTTTCCTGTGTAACTATTATGTAATATAGTACTGAATGAGATCTCTAAATGAAGTTTTGTTCGATTTGTCCAT
Source organism: Maratus speciosus (assembly GCA_963932465.1). Lineage (NCBI taxonomy): Eukaryota > Metazoa > Arthropoda > Arachnida > Araneae > Salticidae > Maratus > Maratus speciosus. The sequence goes on along the minus strand of OZ010786.1, from coordinate 666,846,474 downwards.
TATTCAGCGGTTTTATTGTATACTCATTATCTCTTGTCTTTTCTGTCAGATTTTCAAATTACTATATTTCCAAGCATATAAGTCAACCTTATATTTTTAACATGCAATGGCATCTTTTGGGTCTATAAACTGACCTAGAAACTATATATTTTTATAAAATTAAATGCACTAAAGATTGGGATTAAATGTGACAATTCTGTAAATGTAGATGATTTCCCAGAATTTTGAATCTAACAGTGATGATGAAGAAGATTAGATTTTCCAGATGAATAAATTGCAACAATGATATGATAAAAATAAATCACACATTTTCTTTTGCTTATAATTTATATTTCCTATGCCTAATTCATGTCATAATTATAAAGTTTCCTCTAAGTCAATCATTATTATTATTATTATTAATTTTTTTCTTGCTTAAATGAAATTGATGTTTTTAAAACAGTTTTAGAAATAACAGTAATAGTTTTTAATTATTGTGCAAAATAGGTCAAAAATTATGAATTTTGTGTGTCATAATGACATGGGAAATATAGAAACTTATTCCATTACAAACAACTACAGCTACAAACCACGATCAATGCATGTCTTATTTTATATCCATTGTCTATGTTAACTTCCTGAATTTTTATTTGCATTTTAAAATGTCAACTTATACAACAAAAAAGGCTATGTTTAATTCAATATAGTTATTCTGTTTTCATTTAAGCTGATTGCTTAAACTGTTCTATTGCAGGTGCTGCACTCACATGTGAATCCCGAAGTTTCATGCAGGGCTAAAGAGTTTACTGCTGCCTATCCAAAATTTCTTTCTGATGTGTCAGAAATTTCCAGCCTCACAATGCAAGATGTAAGTTTTCCGAAATGTTTCTCATTATTAACTTTTTTTAGCTTGCTGTTTGTGTTAGTGGGCACCACATTATAATTAAATATTTCTAAGCAGCAGGTTGCTTTTCCGCACTAGGGGTGCCAGTTTGGAGAGACTAGAGAGAGAAACCCTTCCCAAGGAATTACATATTTCAGAGTGTATCGGTCATCACAAATAATGTATATACAATGAAACCTCTTTGAAAGACCACCTCTCATGAAGACACTTTATTTCTGGTCTATAGTTTTTAGCTATAGGCTCAATGTACATTTTCACTCCTTTAAAGGACCACTATTTCCTGTCTCCCTCTGAAAGACCACTTTTCGGTTAAAGGGTAGGATTATTTACCTTTGCATAGTTGAATCTTGAAATTCCACTTTCCTCCAGAAAATACATTCTGCTAGCTGGTAGGAGAAGGGCAATTGTCCCTTTTCCTGGAATGGGCCAAGTGACATAAAGAGAGCAGCAAGAGTCTTGTTCTTGGGGTGGGGAAAGGTCCCTATTTCAGTTTTATTTCAATTCTGTTGCTTCTATTGAAAATATTTTCACTTTTTTCATCACCTTACCTTAGACTTGTTTAACAATTAAAGTTAACAAAACAATCTGCATTCATATCAGAGTAGTATGTTTCTTGCTGTGTGTTTAGTAATTTGATTATATTTAAGCGAACTGTGTTAACTTTGGATGACAAAGTGAAAGTTTTAAGATCAAGAGCACACAAGAATGGAACATCAGAGAGGAAATTGGCGACACAGTTTAATTGTAACCAAACTGAAATATACATTCAAAAAGAAAGATTTTCTGTTAAAAGAATATGAGGAATTAAAATCTTGCACAACTAAAAGAGAGATAAAGGGAAAATTTAGCAAGCTGCCGAAGCTGTATTGACTTTCTGTCAGCAGATTGATAGAAAGTCCGATATTTTTTAAAGATTGTACAAATAGAAAGTCCGATATTTTTTAAAGGTTGTACAAAAATAAATAATTTGTTTAAAGCTGCATAGACATGAAATATAATAAGCTGATTATTATTTTTATTTCTTTAAGTATACAGTAGTGCCCAGACTTATGTCGCCCCACATTCACGTCATCTAGTCTGAAAAAAATTTTCCTTAATTAAAGACAGTTTTTTGAAGAATTTTGGTTCTATGAAAGAAAACTTTCCCGTCACAGTCGAGTGATAGCGACAAATAAAAAAAAGTCTCTAGAAAAAGCTTAGAAAACTAAATCTGCTGTTAGGAAGAGCTTCTAAAAGAGGAAAAAAAAAAAAATGTTCAAACTTCATTGCAAAATTCTTTCACATCCTCAAAGACTCTAATGGGGCAGCTAGAACAATAAATTGTATGTTAGCGACTTATAGTTTTAATCCAAATTTTTGTATTGCAAACGGATTTTTTTGCTAATGTTAAATGTATATAACATAAACCCTAAATACAATAGACTATGTTCATTAGATTTTGGAGAATTTTTATTACTTATCCTTTTTGATTATCTAAATGTACTTTGACTTACGTCGCTAGTCTTGAGACGAATTGCAGACATAAGTCGAGGTATAACTGTAGTACATATTGCGTGAAACTTTGCTTTGCCCATTACCTCTATTCAAAGCCCACCTCTTTGAAAGACGGATATTTTATAGTCCACTGGATGGTCTCCTTAGAGAGGTTTTACTGTATATATATATATATATATATATGAAACGATAAAAGCTAAACCCCTTTTTAAAATCACCTTTTTGCCCCTTTTAAAATTTGAAATCCCCGTTTTAAAAAGCAGAAATTTAAATTTAGAAATTAAAATTAAAACTTTTAAATGCTTTAATAATTCTGTCTCAATTGATTGAGTGCCACTGCCCCTGTTAAATTAGTTTTTCAGCATCGCATCTTATAACTTTCAAAGATCGTTTTGTCACAGTTCATAAGAATACTTTTGCTGAGGTAAGTGCAATTTTAAAGTCGTGGTGCATTCAATCGGCCGATTTTGAGCCAATGCCTTTCGCCCGGGCAATCAATCATTCAGCTAGCGGCCAATTAAATTTTTAATACGCCTCCTTTGACTTCAACGACCCCTAGCGGGAATAATGCAAAATACCTCATACTTCTACCCCTGCACGAGTCGCAAGAGGGGGACTTTTTACCATCTAAGTAATGCCTTAAGTCCACGCAACTTTCCTCTCCAGGTATCACTTTGCCACCTAACTCCCGATCCCGATGTCCATCAAGAAGTAAAGTAGCAGCTCTCATGTCAAAGGGGCCTGATTTCTCTCAAAAGGATATAACAAAGGCTAATAAATCAGGTCCCCGAAAAAACTGTGTCTTCTTTTAATCAGACAGTCATCTTATCAGACTTTTATTAGCTCCCGGATCAACACTCACGGCCGGCAATTACAGAAATATGATAGAAACTCCGAGGGAGCGATCCGAAATCGGCACGGACACGTCTTCCGTCCGTGCCCCTGCACGCATTGGCACGATTAACACCGAACAGAGGAAAGACAACGGGAGTAGCGCAAAGTCCTTACATATATATATCTGAAATTGCACAACAGCTGAAATCTTGTCAAATTACTTTTTTTAAATAATAACGTTAAATAAACAATGAAATCAATAATTATGAATAATATTTGTCAAAGGATCGCTAATGCAACATTCACAATGTGGGACACAATTATCATTAATAAGTACTTTGGCTGAAATAAACTGTATAAATTGCATCTCATCTATGCAAAACAAGATCAAAAGAAATTTTTATCACATTCTATTCAAAGTCAGCACATTTTAGCATTAATGGATAGTAGCCAAACAGATATTGGCAAGTAGATTTTCTAATGAAGTAAGAGAATTTTTACAGTTTGTAAAAAAAAAAAAAAAAACCTGCAGTATATAGATAATATATTAAACATTTTTTTTATTTGTTGGCCATATTTTGCATTTGTTCTCAATTACTGTGATGTAAACGGACACTATAAACTTTCATCTATGTATTTTTCTTAATTTTATACAAAATTTATGATTGTTACTATGAAAATGCATTGTAGTAAAGAATTACTTTTGTATTTGGATAGATTTTGAATAACAATTTGGCCTATATATAACTATTTAGCAGCAAGTTTTTCTAAAAATTCACCATGATGCATTAACTGATAATATTTAGAGTATCAATCAATGCATAACCGTATCTTGTTTAATGAATGTTGTTAAATCAACTACCATTTTGTTTGGTGGAACATAGTAAAATAATGAATTTTTAATTATCTTCATTATAAATCACAAAACTTAATCTCTTTATTTACTTAGTCCAGGACAGGCTATTTTGGTGAAAAATTATATATATATATATATATATATATATATATATATATATATATATATATATATATATAATAGTAGGACATTTTGAAAAGAATTTGGCATAAATGAAGTGCTTATTCAATATTGACATAAATAAAAATGTGTGCTTGGCAAAGCAAATGAAAGAATATGAGCCTGACTGTGTTCCTATAGAAACTGTAATTCATTTAAACTTAAAGAAATTCTGTACCTTTTTGAATAAAATTGTTTAGTTATACCTTTTTTTTGTGTCTCCTTTACATAATGATATGAAATAGTTAAACAAAATGATTTTGCTACAACCAAAAAAAAAAAAAAAAATAATAATAATTATAATAATCGTACCTAGATGGCTAAATTTTCAATATATATATATATATATCTTTAAGAAAATTTTAAAATGTTTAAATTTTTTTAAATTCTCAATATTTTTACATGTTTTTTTTCTCTTACAGTCACAGGAATATCCTGTATAACTCTAGGGATTGACTGTTTTATAAATCCGTTAGTTTGAGAAAACAAAATAAAACATCCTTACCTCTGCTAAAATCTAGTAAAAAATCTAAATTCTTCATACTTACATTTTTAGCAATTTTCGTATTCATTCTGTTGCAAAATTCATCCCTAATTCGATCAAATATACCTTTCAGATTATGTAAAAAATATCTATCTATATATATATATGTCATTTTTTACATTGTCAAAAAAACTCAAATTGAGAAAAACTAGTTTAAAAATTGGAACTTTGATGCATTTAAATGAAAGTGAATGCAGTAAAAAGCTTTTTTCACATATTTATAATCACCAGATTTTTACTTAACATCACCAGAACTTATTAAGGATGTCTAAATGCATTTGAAGCAAACAATGGGAAAACTGATAATTTTCGTCATTTTTGGCATAGTGGATGGTACAGAAATTCCCTTAATATAAAGGTTATTCAGGGTGTCCAATTCCAATGGCTAATTTCTAAACCGTTCCTCATAGACATATAGTTCCAATTGCAAAATGTTTTAAATGAGGTAAAAAATTTATTTTAAAAGTCATTTAATAAAAACATTTCTTAAAAAGTTGCAAAATTAAAATTTTTATCGGGTCCCAAGTCCAGTAAAGATTTCCTATTACACTAACAAGGAAGACAAAAAAAAAAAGTCCCATTCATCTAACACTAAAATGGACTGAGTTATGAACCTTTAAAAATGCATGACTTATATACCAATTTTCTGCATCTGAACACAGATGAGTTGGACCATGCTTCAAGGGATCATACACAAAATGCTTAAAGTATTAGAAGGATTTATTTCACATGTACATTTCTGTATTGCAGTCAAAGGGAGTCACTTCCACCAATTTTTAAGATAACTTTAATTTTTATTGATTATTAAGTTTATTTTTCTATTTTATTAAGTTTTAAATCAGGTAATCTAATAACATTTTAAAATATGTATCATATTTAGTAAAGAATTGAGACTGTTACTTTTCATCATTTAATTCAACTATTTTTTTCTTTTCACTTATGTTTTTAATACAAGCTGTATATTTCGCTGTCAGAATGAAATAGATTTCAAATTTATATTGTAATGTTAGTTTTACTTGTAACTATTTTTTTATTTTTTGTTTCTGGCGTTTATTTATATTTCTGGTAAATTTGTGAATGACCCCTATTTTGCAACAAAAAAAGATGCTTCAACTTTAAACAGCTATTACTCGGTCAATTTTAATTGTAGAAGAATGGGACTTTTTTGTCTTACTTTTTAATATAATAGGATATTTTTACTTTATAACTTATAGGACCAGGGGACTGTATAAAACTTTAAATTTCGTAATTTTCTAAGAAATATTTTTATTGACACAAATCACTTTTTAAATATTGCTTTACCTCATTTAAAACAGTTTTGTAATTGGAACTATATATCTATGTCTAATGGTTTAGGAATTAGCCATCACTGAAAGTGAACACCTTGTATTTGCGATAGTCAATTCTTTAGTAGCACTGCCCCCCCCCCCCCCTCCTGAATTCTGTTATCTAAACATGTGCCAGTAAATATGTATGTCATATTGAGATATTGTATCATAACAATAAATTTGCAAATAATTTTTTTTTATTATTTTTTCCCCACAGCTGTACAGGAAAATGAGAAAAAGAAAGTTTGACAGTGTTCCTTTAGCTCTAAGTCAACCTCCTATTAAAAAGAAAAAGAACTGATTGTACATATTCTTTCTGTTTTAAACAGTTTATTTATCTTGTAAATAAAATATATTTTGTTATATATGTTATATTTGCTTTGTATGTACATTATTATTCTACACATCTATGTTTCTGTTAACTAAACTGCTATTTTCGATTAATTTTAACCTTAATAAGTTTATTAATTTTAATTTCTAAAAGATGTAAATTAAAACTTTAAAAACAGTAAAAATAGGTTTACCCGACTGCTTATATGTTTTGACTCTATCAGAGTCATTTTCAAAACAAATAAATAAAAATATTCTAAAATGGCACGGTCTATGAAACGCCTTCATTCCCTTTTCCACTTATTCTTTCATATTATGCACATTATTTTATTTTACTTGGATGTTTATTTTCATAGCCATTAAGTAGCTCAAGCCATCATTTTGGTAAGTTAAAGAAGGATACTGCATTGTTACCTATTGAATTTTTGCGGGTTACAATCTCTATGGTTTTTCTTATAATGGATGTATAGACTGGAGGGGGAAATTATCTTACTGTCACTGAAATTTATTTGGATGGTTTCTTCTTGATATAGGGCTGTAGTTTGACTGTTCAGCATGTAGCTGATATTAAATATAATAGAAAAACCCCATGTCTAGCAAGATTATATCAAGGACAATCCATCCAAATAAATTTCAATGACAGTGAGATAATTTTTCTCTGCAGTCTATGTTAGTTATCCATCCATTATAAGAGAAACCATAGAGATTGTAACATGCAAAATTTCAATATATAATGATGCAGCATCATTTAACTTACCAAAATTATGGCTCGAGCTAGTTAATGGTCATGAAAATAAATAAAAATGTGCATAATATGAAAGAATACGTGGAAAATTGAATGATGCCGTTTCATAGACCATGCCATTTTAGAATATTTTTATTTGTTTGTTTTGAAAATGATTTGGGTACAGTCGAAACATGTAAACAGTCGAATAAACCTATTTTTACTGTTTCTAAAGCTTTAATTTACACCTTTTAGCAATTAAAATTAAGACCAGTAGTGTAGTGGTCAGCATGCCTGTCTGTCACGCTACAGAACACAAGTTCTGCTCCCGGCTGGGCAAGGTTCACTCAACCTTTCATCCCTTTGGGGTCAATAAAATAAGTACCAAGGCTTGCTTGGGAACTAAACACTGAGGGTCTCATGTTGGGTTGGCCACCTGGTTTAGTTATTTTTAGCAATTAAAATTAGTATATTATTACAAGGTGTTAATTTTCTATATACTTAACCCGGAGGACCCGCACCGGGCCTGATAGACCCAGAGTGCGAATGGTTTTTACAATTGTCACCACTATTTAAATAATCTTCAACTTTTTTTAATCGCAGAATTTGTAACAGTTGTCTCCGACTAAATAAGGCTATGATTATTATTTGTATTTATTGGTGACAAAGTAAAAACCATTCATACCCTGGGCATGTGCACATTCTCTTGGGTTAATAAATTTATTAATTCATAAAAAATGGTGAATTGTTTCAGTTACAAAAGATATAATTTTTATTGTTTGTGAATTTCGGTTGTTAAATCTCTCTATTCTAAAAGAAAAAGTAATGCTGTCACTGTAAATGAATTTTTTGTGACTGGAGGTCTTTCTCAGCTAATATTAAGAAAACTAGCATATAAAAATAGGTGGTAGTTTTGTAGAGAAATGCTTAATAAACATGCTGAAGCAGACAGTTTTTAAATCAAAGGATTATTTCAAGAACTATTTGATGTTGAAGTCGGTCAAAATAGTTCTGTTAAAAAAGTTTTATAGGAACAAAAACTATGAATGTTTAGTCATTTTTTACAGGGACATATTTGACGAGCTTACAGTGTGCAATCATTTTACAGATATGATTAATTTTTTTAAGCTTTTTATTCAAAATTTCTTCATTTCAGTAGAAATTTCTCATATTTTGGAATGGTCATATTTTACATTGTTGCTAAATTGTAAAATAGCACAAATAATAATGTTTCCTTTCAATTAAAAAATGTATTTGCACATGATTATCAAAAAAACTAAAATAAAAATTAAATGTCCATGTGTTAAAAGCAATAAATGGGGAAAATTATGTCATAAAAAATGTGTCTACATGTTAATATTAAACAGAAAGAAAAAACTGATGAAAATTACATCCTATTTAAAACATTTACAATGTCTTATTTAGAACAATTTCCGTATAGTGTCATTATAAAATGCCTGAAAGCAGCGACATTGTTTTCTTAGCCATTTTATACAAGCTAATTTTAAAATATTTAATTGATCTTATTTAATCAATCATGAAAATAGACATTAGCTGTTACATTCCACACTCAAAGGGAACAAACTTTTTTGATAGAACTATTTTCACCGACTTTAATATTAAATAGCTGTTAAAATAATCTTTCAATTTAAAAACTGTGTTTATCAAGCAACCCAATTACAGAAGATCACAACTGGTCATATAATTATAATTCAATATTTCATAATATTTTTACAACAGAGAAATTAGAGTGTTTTTAAAGTCTGCAGTGTCTAAACGGGGGTTGGCAATACATTAAAAGTGATACATTCATATTAGGTACACCTCAGAAATTAATAGTTGCAAAAGATATTACTACTTACAGCAGCCTTTTTAATTCTGATAATTATTATTTTTATTTATTGATGAATCATTGTGGAATCTTAGCAGGAAACAAATGCTCAATTATTTATAGTATTTTAAGTGCAAACAGATTAATCTTTCATAATTTGCATGGGATAATTTTTTTAAAAATCATTAAATTAAGATATAGATTTCAAATAAATTGCATTTGGAAGAATACCTTTTTTCTATTTGTAATGTTTAGAAAAAATTGTAATAAAAGTGAAATTTATTAGTCAGTTGTTGTCATTGTCAATATGAGAGTGCATCAGTATTCCTCCCAGACATATTTTTGCTTTATGATACAGATTTTCAGCATCAATGGGATGGAATTACAACAAATTTAATATGCAAAGTGCTTATTACAAAAAACTGTGCTGACTCTATGTTGATATATAAGGTTAGTTTGATTACAACTGGAGCTCTGCCGTGCTTATGTATTTTCAATGAACATTATAATTATATCCAACTTTGAAATAGCATTTTTCCCCAGGAGGGATTTCTGCTGGCTTAGAAGGGAGGGTGGGGTATTGTGTTTCGGGAGCGGGGAGATTTCACATTCAGACCATTAATAGAAAATGTATAAACATAAAAGGGAATGTGCTCCTAGGTCATGCCCAGAATCCATAACTGGTTGTATCTGAATTTCTATAGGGTAGAAATGTACCTAATATTTAAGGATATTGAATTATTATCTTATAAATTCAAAGGTGTGCACTATATTTCATATGCATAATTGTTGGTTTGTAATTCCACTATTTAAATTAATGTATTAGAACTAAGAGAATGTAAAATATTAAGAAAATCAACTCGTGTGATATCACTTTAAAAAAAAAAAAAAAAAAAAAAAAAAAAAAAAGGTCTGCTTCCCAGATTATTACAACTTAAAACATTATGCATATGAAATAGAGTGCACACCTTTGAATTTATAAGATAATAATTCCATATCCTCAAATATTAGGTACATTTCTACCCTATAGAAATTCAGTTACAACATTTGCTAACTCCATTTATTATCTCTTACAATAATCTTGTTCAGAGAATTTGTCAGTTGTAATCCACTTAAAAGTAATGTAATTTTATTAAAAAATTAAGAAATCTTAATTTCTTTTATGCTTAACTAAACACAGAAAATATTTTTGACAGATTATTTATAGAAAATAAAATTCAATTTAATAAATATGAATGTATATATTCAACTATGATTGCTAATAATAATGCTCGGATATCTACATAATTTGTATATTCTGTTAAGTAAATTGCTTCATAAACATATCTACTATGATTTACTTTACAGCATTAAAATCAAAGAGGCTTTTCAGTTTTATGTTATCTACATAAAGATTAATAAATAGTGGTTTAAAATACTCAGTTTTACTCTGATACATATGAAAATTAAAATACTTATAAATGTCAATGCAACTATAATAATATCTAGCAACGAACACATTACATTTCAAATTTAGCACTGAAAATTAGATATTCTTGCATAATGCATATTAAGCATTATGAAAATAACTTTTGATATTGTTCTTTTATGTACACTTAATCTTTCTTGTATTTTTTCTACTGACAAATTTTCATGTACAATAAGCCTGAATATTGAACATTCTGTTTTCCTTTACTTGTGTCTACTGCTATTTTCCTCAATGCAATGTCCTAATTAAAAAAAAAAACTCAGCCTTCCAGATCTGAATTTGTCTTTTTCAAAATATGTGTGGGCATTCAATTTACTCATGTTCTATCCCCCCTTCAAAATAAAATTTAACTATCCAAATCTGTATCAGAAATAATAATTTGACAAAGGTTTCAGGTAGTAAAATTGCTACGGGTTTTAAAAAAATTTCGCAGTCAAAGGAAGGAAGTAAAAAATATAAATGGGACATTTTGCCTCAGCCTAAAAACACAAAAATGTAAACAAATAACATATCCAAATTCCTATGTGCTTAATATAATTTAAAAAACATCAGCAGAGCTTTGCTGGTCTGTTTTTTTCTAAAAAAAACGTCCATCTTCGATAGCATAGACTATGGGCTACACACCAGTTCAAACTAAATTAAATTAACCTTAAATTATTGTGGTTTTATTATTTCATACCACATTAAATTTTCGGCATCAACGTTCATGTTGCTTAGCCGTTTGACTGCGGAGGAGCGCTATTGCACTCCTCTTGTTTTATGCTAACATTGCAGAGAAGGTGATAACACTCCTATTTGTTGTCTCAGTTTGGTGTGCTTTTAAGCACCTGCAAAGCTTACGATTTCTGTGTATATTGTTGTCTTACAAGTAATTTTTTTTATAAATATACTCAAACACATTCGCATTTTTGACATCCACAAGATTAGTTCCGCATTGAAACGGTTAAGGAATAAAAACATGTATAATACAAATATAACACAAAATTCCATGTTATCCACTTTACAATATTTTCCTGGTTTCTCCGAACGTTTAAAATATAAACTCAATAAATTCAATATCTTCCTAGTTGCAAAACCATCCATGAAAATAAAAAATATAGTATGCAAGAAAATAGATCAAATTGAGTCCAACCAATTAGCAGGAGTATACGAAAACCTTTCACCAAAGAAGATGGAACAAAGCAGTTTTATATAGGTATGACAAGCAGAAAACTTAAAACTAGAATCAAAGAGCATATAGCAGACATCAAATACAATAGAAGAACCACAGCTTTGGCCAGATTATGCAGCGAAGAACCTTTACAGATTGAATTTAAAAATAGCAAGTTAATTTATCCATCAAGATTTTATTTACCATCCATAGTCCGAGAATCAATAGAAATATTTTTACGCAACGAGAATATTTGCAATGATTCTGTGTCCCTTGATTTACCTAGAATTTGGAAAGAGATGCTAAGTAATTGTAGAAACAATAGTAAAAATTAATCCACACTCGCAAATAGCCAAGTTAATTTTATTTTATGTTTTGCAATGTTTTTCAGTATACTTGATGTCTTGTGACATTGTTTACCATGTTGTTTTTAAATTATGTGAAAATTAATCCACGCTCGCAAATAGCTAATTTAATTTTTATTTTATGGTTGCAATATTTTCATTATGCTTCATGTCTCGTGACATTGTTTACTATATTATTGTTTTTAAGTTATGTGAAAATATTTTCTATTATGATTGATTTTGAAAATGTCGCCGATTGTGCGATGAAACGATCGTAAGTCTTAACAAAGATATTCTATCACTTTTTATAGCATTATTTAACTTAATTTGGTTAAGGAATAGATTTGGTATTTGATCTCAATCTCAGCGGTACCAAAGTTTACCAGAGCATTCTTTCCATTTGGAAAAAATTCTTGTCGTATAGAATGAAATTTACTATACTAAAGACTGAAAGATTGAAACAAGATTCCTTTTATTATGAATGTCAAAAAAAATGCCATGAAACACGAAAAAAAAAAATTTTTTGTTGTTGTTGAAAATTTAAAAATTAGGACAAAAATTACTATATTGGGTTAAAAAAAATACTGCCAAGTAGTTTTTGAGTTACACTTAAAAAACTACTCTCATTTCAATCTGTTTTGAAAAAATTACAAATAAATGTTACGCAAGGAATTCCAAACTTTAAATCGTCAAAATTCTTAAACTACTTGAACAAATAACTTATTTAATACTAGAATAAAACTCCTGTCAAAAATGATGAAGTGTTGATCTGATTTTCATAAGACTTCATATAAACAAACAGTATGAAGATTTTTATTATTGAAAGGTTTGTATTGTAGAAAGGTATGTTTTAAAAATGACAAATAATTTTTACAAATGATGGTATTGTTTTTACTCAATATTCAATTTCTGAAATAATTCAATTCATAAAGGCTCCGATTCTAATCTTTGAAATTAAAAATTAGTGAAATTCGCATCAAGTTGACACAATTATATCAATTTTTCTCCATAGTTTTATTAGTGTAAGAATGCTTTTTAAGCTAAGCATAATGTCACCAGCACCAACTTTTCAAACATACTTTATGTACACTATATATAGCCATTAATTACCAGACACTTTCAATTTTAGACATTGTCGAATATTTAAAAAAATATGTGTTTGATTCTCCTGGAATTTTAGGAATATAAAGAATATGTTTGACCTCATATTTATCAATGTCAATTTGATAAGGACAATTAGAGAATGAACAAAAAATCAAAGAAAAATAATTATATTTGGGATCATCCTGTAAATGAAAATGCACGAAATGATCTATCGCTGCACAGTAAAAATATGTGGATGCTGTACAACATTTTTATTGATCTGTGTAAGAATAGCACATATATTCAGGGAGATATAGTGATATTTTAAAGTTAAAAAAATTCTAGCATGTTTATAGCTTATATCATGCAGGGTTTTCAACCAAATTTAACACCAGTTTCAGAAAAATTAGCAAAGTGTAGTAGAAATAATATAGTGTAATTGAAATATAACAAATATTTTATGAAATAATGAGCAGCTGTGTGAAATAATTTTTATCTGTGCATATGCGAACGATAACAAAGATTTTTTTTACATAATTTAATAGTTAACTTTATGGAGCAACTCATAAAAAAAAATCCAATGAAATATGAAAATTCAGAATATCGGCGATAGAGTGAGCTGATTTTTAGTTACTCTCTAAAAGCAGCTGAATGATAAGGGATTTTCCACAAATTGTCAATTTAAATTTTTTATTGATGCTTTTAGTCTTTGATAACCACCACAAAGAGCCTAGTCCATGATAAAAAGAAGTATCAAAATCGTAGCATTTGTCCTAAATCTACTCGTTGATATTCATAAAATACTAACTTTTTTTCGAAAGTTGGTTAATAAAAAATGACAGCTTGTGGAAAATCCTTTATCTTTGATTCAGTTGCTTTTAGAGAGCAAGTAAAAATAAGCTCACTCAATCACCAATATCTTTTTGAATTTTTTTTATATTTGACCAGAATTTTTTTTTTTTATGAGTTGCTCTATAGAGTTGACTATTAAATTATGTAAAAAAACCTTTGGTTTTTGTTCGCACATGCACAGATACAAATTATTTCATACATCTGCTCATATTTCATAAAATGTTTAATATATTTATATTCCAATTGCCAATCATATTGTTTCTACTACATAAAACTTGATTGAATACCTTGCATAATATAATAAACTAAGAACATGCAAAAATTTTTAGAACTTTTTAAAAAATTGTGAAACATTACAAAAGTAATGTCCAAAAGCTGAGCAGAGATCACCTAACAGTGAAAGGATCAAGTGCTGAACTTATGAAGTAGCCTAACACAAGAAAAAGTTAATTTAAGATAAAGCTGAAATAAAAACTATATAACCATGAATCTATTAAACCTGTAAAAAGAAAAACGTATGTGGTGGCAAAAGAAAAACAACAAGTTAAAATAAACAATTGTATTTTATTTAAAAGCAGAAATAAAATATATAGTCAAATTAATAACGTTCAAAATATCAGCAAAGTCTTAATTAAATATTTCTATATTCCGTCGATTAAAACATTACATCTCATATTCAAATTAAACAAGTTTACTTAATCATTAATCAAACTTAAATCATTTAATTAAACCTACGCTATTTTTATCACTTAAATAGAAAAACATTTCTTTTAAAAATATAATGACTTAAATATATCTACCCTGGAGCTCGTTATGCAGAAACCATTTGTATAATTAAACATGGCAAACGAAAAAGACTATGGAATATATCTTCACCAACACACCTGAAAAACATGAAAAAGCTCTTGGATAAAAATGACAATCGTAACGAGAAACAACGAACTCTCAATATGATATCTCCCAGTAAACATGTCTGTTAAAAACAACATCAATCTCCATATCAAGATGACGCCATATTTCCTCAGCGAGTCACAAGCAGACAACGATAACATGTCCCAGCCTTAAACTAAATTACTGAAGACAATGTTATGGAAAAGACTTCACTTATAATCGGAAAGCACTTCTAAAAATACGGTGATACGATGTATTTCACTTTAAAAAGAATATCACAGACAGTTCACTTTGAAAACGGTGGAGATAGAAAAATGAACATATTTCAAGGCTGTTTCACCGGTCAAAATATCTCACTGGGACTTTAGAAGAAAAACTATTTCATCGAAACATTAAAACATCTTAAAAACTTTATGCTGAAATATTATGTCATTACGAACACCTCCTGAATGAGAGAACAATGTTGACTGCTAAGAAGGTTAACGAACTCTCAGCATATATGGGATAAGCTGACGCAGAAAAAGGTTCTACGCATCCTCACCAGCTCCCCCTACTACTGGCACTCAACTTCCGATCATGTATAGAAGTGACGTCAATCTTGATGACAGAGCTGCTCACGCCATCTATGGATCCTTACGCGTACTAAAACAGTAGCCAGCTAGATATAGAGAGACTAGTATGGAGAAAAGTTAAACAGAAGATGCCGTAAGTTGAAAAGTAACGATCCATTGTAAATAAGGATATATGACACTGAAAGACTGAATTATAAAATATAAGAAATAGAAAAGGATTACTTTACTTAAGAAATAAAGATAAGTGTTTAAAAGAAAGTAAATATTCATAGATAGAGCTCCTTCAGACTTAGCCTACCAACAAGCAAGTACAGTGATGAGATATAGGGAAGCATTTTTCTAACAAAAATCACTCTATCTCCATGAATATATGTGCTATTCTTACACAAATCAGCAAACATATTGTACAGTATCCACACATTTCTATTCTGCAGCGATAGGTCATTTTGCGCATTTTAATGTAATACAGGGTGATCCCAAATATTATTTTTCTTTGATTTTTTTGTTGGTTCCCTAATTGCCCTCCTTATCAAATTGACGGTGATAAATATGAGATCAAACATATTCTTTATAATCCTGAAGTTCCAGATGAATATTTTTAAATATTTTTAAACGTGTGACCGAATGTCTAAAATTGAAAGTGTCCAGTGTTTAATGGCTATATAGTGTACGTACTTTTATGCTTAACCACAGTATATTCTAGTAAAAATATATTTTCTATTTAACTGTAATGAAAAAACTAATAAAGTCAAAATGCATAAAAATAATAAAACCAACTGGCAATATTCTTATGATGTCACAAAAATATGAATTTTCATTCGCTTATACAGAGCTGCCAAGTATCCGGCTTTTTGGATACCAGTATTTTAATACAGAAAATGTTCTTTTATTTAAGGGGGTCCGGGACACATTTTACAATAATTTTTATTTATTGAGTTAAAATTTCGAATTTTTTTGTGATGGTTAACCATATCATTTGTAAACAAAATCACATGATAAAACTTCTCATAAATTAAAAAAAAATATTAAAAACTAAAAATTTATTAAAAAAGTGGAGTAATTTAAAATCGTTATAACTCGAAATATTATTTGTACAATTTCAATTTTTTATCATTTAAATAAACAGAAATACATAAGTTTTAATTTTGATTCAGCATTTTTAAAGATATTAATAAAAAAAATTTAAAATATTTAAAGTAAAAATTTAAAAAATGATATTTTCAAAAGTAATTTTTTTTTCCAATTTGCTGAATCAAAATTAAACTAATTGAAAAAGACGTGTTCCAAGTTTGAACCATAATCTTTAATGGTTCTTGAGTTATAACAATTTATATATGAGAAATGGTGAAAAAAAAAAACGCATTTTCACAAAAAATCCTTTGCATGACCATTGCTTGAAAGCTAGATTTTGAAAACAAACCAAAACGAAAAAACTAATATTTTCTGTTCTAAAAAGGATATAAGCATGTTTTAAGCAGAAAAAAGCACAGAATTTTTTACTGCAGTAAAATGTTTTTAGAAAATTTGAAGATTTTGTGTCCCAGAACCCCTTAATTGAAAGATTTGGGCGATTACATTAAAAAAACATTTTCTGTAACATAATAGTGGTGTGCGAAAAGCCAGAGACTTGGCAACTCTGCTTATAAAAATAAAATACACATGCATAAATTCTTTTTACCGAAAATAACTCTCAAATGAAAAAATACGTCCAAAAAGTCATGTGTCTAAATATTTTCATTATTTCTCTTATCTGAAACAATAGAAGTAATCCTATTGGTATCATTTTGAAGAAATTTTATAAACTTTTCCAAGTAAAATATAGAAATGAGAATATTAAAAAAAAAAATAACTAGTGTGGGCACATCTTCAAATAAACAGCTTTCATTAAAAAAAATTGGTTCAGTAGGAAGCTCAGGGTAGATGACTAAAAAACAGCCTTGTGTTTAAAATATATAGAAGTGACAGTTCACCCCAGAATGGTTACCACTGCACTTTGATTTGATATAAGTAGATTACATCATTAAAAAAAAAGTTTAATGCAAAGAAAAATTTAAAAAATAAAGCAGATAAATGTTAAGCTCTTAAAAATTCATAAAACTAAATTTAAATTCTATCAAAGAAATCATAATAGTAATATTCCTTTTATTTTTATTGAATGAGATTTTTAAGTTATATTAACCGAAATTCTTAAAAATTTACCTCTGATTACATCATTACGTCCTGTATTTTTCTTATAAAACATTATAGTTGCTATCAAAAGTTCATTTATATTGATTGCAGATAGCATCAATCAACAGTGTTTGTTTGCTTATATCTGGTTATCT
This sequence comes from Maratus speciosus, assembly GCA_963932465.1. NCBI lineage: Eukaryota > Metazoa > Arthropoda > Arachnida > Araneae > Salticidae > Maratus > Maratus speciosus. The sequence continues at coordinate 666,828,807 of OZ010786.1, read as the reverse complement.
GTTGTTTTTAATTTACAACTTAAAACATTGTAATTGGATAGTTTTTGAAGGTTTAGAGAAAATGAAGAATAGATCTGATGCAAGGTAGATTATATGTATATTTCCATAAGTTGAACAATCGGCATATTTATGGCATCTGAATACTTACACCTAGCATGGCCGTGATAAGTTTCTTTTCTCGAGGGTGTGTAAGACCTGGAATTATCACCTCACTTGCATGTTATCTTATTTATTATCCTAAATTAAAATTTACGAAATAAGTCAAATGTTTGTTTGTACAGAAAATTTCAGAGTTTGGTACAATTTGAGTTTGAAGATGACCCCTAAGTTTTTTAATTATTATTACACATAACAAATTAAAATAAGACAATTTCCAGTTGTATGGTTTTTTTTTTTTTTTTTCCCCCATGGACAATAAGTGATTATTTTTTCTTTTTTTGGGGGGGGGGGGTGAAGGGGGTCGCAGTTGTAGTAAATAAATTCCAAAACACAAATCAATTAACATGATTAATTGCTGTTTTCTGGTGTATAACACCCATACCAAAATTTAACCCTCTTTTCTTTTAGAGGGGGGGGGGGGGGAGAGAGAGAACATGAAAGTAATAAAATGACCCTACCTAATTTTTAAAAATTTTATAGCAAAACTAATTTTTAACAGTTTAAATGAAATATTTAAATGCAATAATAATAATCTCCTGAACTTACATAAAATTATAGAAAATACTAAGTGGAAAATAATTATAATTCTGATGGGTTCTTACAATTTCACAATAATTAATGTACAAGTAGAATATAATATTTTATTTCTAAACATCCCAACACAGCACTATTTATTCAGTTTTTATTTACAATTCATTTAAAGAGAAAAATGTACAATTTCCTCCAGTTCAAAATCCGCTCCCACAATGCACCAAAGCACACAAGAGTCTCAAAGGAAGAAGTTTCAAACTCATTCAGTTTTTTGGCTCAGTTTTGGTGGATTTTTTGACGGATTTCTTTTTCTCAGCAGAAGACTTCTCTTCTTGGATGTCCAAGCTGCTTTTCCCTTTGACCTTTAGTTCTTCGTATGCCTTGAGGATTTTCTTGTTGCCTTCTAGGAGCATTTTTGTACGCCATTCTTTCATTTCATGGACGTAACGCGTTTTTTCGTGTTCTGCCTGTTTTTCATAAACCTGTGCAAAGGAAATAGTTAGATAAATTACATTATAATAATAATTATTATTGTAGTTATTTATTATAATGCAACTATACATATAATAATGAATTCATATTATTATTATTAAGAAAAAAATGTTCCATAAGAACCACACTTATGACATGGCCTATACAAAGTCTTCGGATACCATCACACAATCTGTGCAGACTGGAAATCCTAGCTATGGGTACATAAAAATATTCCAAAGAATCATACCTCAATGATGCATAGTCTTTGAAGAAAATTATGGCAACACATACCCCCTAGTAGTTTGTAATGCATTACCATTGCACTAAAGTATATATCACACAAAGTATGTATATACAGGGTGTATAGCCACCTGGATAACCTGGAAAAGTCATGGAAATTTATATGGACTGGAAAATTTGAAAACTCTTTGAAGGGTTACAAAATTTTTAAACTACCAAGAAAAATTTTCTTATTATAAAGCTAAGGATTTGAAATTACAGTGCCAGGAAAATCAAATTTTGTTCTTTTTAAGTTCTGGAAAGAATATTTCAACCTGTCGTGCAAGTCTACTCCTTTTCCATCCTTCCTTATAACTCAGAGATTTTCAATTCCAGCTCCACTGAAACTTTGCATTGAATGTTGTAGAATTGCTAAGATATTTCAGCCTGTTTACTTATCTTTGTTTTGGAACTGAGCATTTATTAGGTTAATATATTGAACATTATTTGAATTCAAATACAGTAAACTCCCAACTATCCGGCTTAATGTGGCAGAAGGGTAGGCCAGATAACAAAAAACCCGGATAGTCCGGAGTTTTATAAATATTTACTCACTTCCTGCCCTCAACCCATCCATTGTATTAAAAACGCATGTTACACATTTTAAGATAAATTTTACATATATAGTACATACAGTTTCAAAATAAGCGAAACATTACCGTAAAACGTAAGCCAAATTCTTAAAAAAATGAGTCAATCTTATTTTACTGTTTATTAATAAATGATTGCACAAATATGAAAAGTTATGCATAAGATAAGAGTCAAAACTTAGTTTTTAGTTTTTGAAAAAGTGCTTGATAAATTACTGCTTCTCCCTGTTAGCCCTCTTTCCCTCCACTTACGCAAGTCACTACAAGCTTTTTTTCTTTTGTTATCCATTTCATTAATCTTCAATAAATAAACACGAAGCACACCAAAAGACTGTACGAAAGTAACCAGGATAAGCAGAAAATAACGTCCGCACTTGTTAACATCCGTTGCACAACTGACGAAATAGGTTTTCAAGCCTTAACCCCCCCCCCCCCTTCCTGTCTGTCGCTGCTACTGCATTCTGCAATCCCTTTCTTGCTCATTCCTGTCGTGAGTTAGCACTTTTCTATGGGCGGGAACCTGCCTGTCTCGGCCACTTGCAACATTCCTCATTTTTTTACTTGGCCAGATAGTACGGAGGGCCAGATAATCGGGAGTTTACTGTATGTCGAAGCAATCTGTATTTAACTGTGACTGATGTGATAAAGAATTTCATCCTGATTGGCCAAAATGTTTAGGATGTAAAATGTTCAACAATTTGTAAATTTTGAAAGAATTTGTTTAACAATTCAGTAGTTGTTACTTCAGAATCAGTTGTGAAAGTTCCCTCTCAAAGTCACAACTTTTAAGTGTTTTTGTGAGTGTTTCATCACAAAATCTCGATACCTGGAAATTTTTTTCTAGAATCTGTAAAAGTCAGGGAAATTTGTTGCGGATCTGGAATAGATATTCTGATATATTGCACAAAGTATATATCGCAATACTCAGCGATAAAATATATTATTACCATGCAAAGATTGTTGACAGTTTCAAGATGCTGTCTTTTAAGGTGTGTTCATTTGCATATTATACACACACCTATGTTCCATCTCTTGTTAGATTAATCTCCTTTTCACAAGCCTTTGATGTACAAATATGTTTTATTTTTTATAGTCTTTTATTTAACTCAACCTTTTTTTTTATTATTCACTTCTTGATAGGCTAGAATTAAAATTTATGTTCACAGGTGTGTTTCAGATGTCACTATAACATTTTAATACTTTTAGAACTTAATTATAAATTAATTCTAAGTCATTTTTCCATTATCCAGTTATAAGTGATAAACTGCCAAATATTCTTTATGATTACGACTGTTACGGGTTACAAAAATAATGGAGTTCATGGGGCACCCATTCATGCTCGCCAAAGTATGCTAACTGGCTTTGAAACTGCAATAACGAAATATTTTAAACACTAAAAAATAAGGAGTGGAATATAGTATATATATTTTTTAAATATCCCTTTATCATTTACTAGTTTAATATTAATTAAATTATAACTATATGTTGAGAAAACAATTTAAGGTACTTTTATATAAGACGGGCACAAATCTTGCCAATAGAATTTTTTTATTCTCATCATTAGAAGCTTTATTTTTCGTGTATGTAAATTAGAAATAAAGCATCGGTGTGAAATAAATTGTCTTGATTTATGATACTTCTAATTATTTTGTTCCAATTTTCCTTTTTCTCATGAAATGAGTAAAAAATGTGCATTTTAAATGAATGTAATATGTATTTTAAATTAAGTTATATGTTTTAAAGGGAATGAGTTTAAAGGGAAACGAAATTAATACAATATAAATGATGGTGATAGGAACAATACTTCGCAGCACTTACTGCACCCTGCTAATGTGAAAATACCTAATTTAGAAATCCTTAATAGATGCTCTAAATTATATTCTTTTCCTTTGCTGTTGCAACACATCAGGTTGCCACACTGCTAGTAGGTAATTTAAATAATGCTTTTTGTTTTCTGTTGCCATATCTTAAAAAAGAATTGCACTTTCTATCAAACGTAAATCCAGTTACTAAATTTTCACTAACAAAGGCCCTTACCATTTTAACATATTGTGCCAGAAATATGCTGCGACTACATGAATTACAATCATGAAGATGGGTCTGATTTTTATGATGAATGTTTATAAAAGAGTGGTTAAAAAAAAAAAAATTTACTTTTATTTAAAATTTTCTTTCTGATCTGGTTTGCAGTTTCACAATGTTTAATTATACACTAAAGGGTAAAGGCAATAAGGTTAAACTATAAAGCTTATTTTCAGTGTCCCGGATATACTTTTTATTTTCACATTTTTCTTGAAAACTATGTGTTTTAGAGGTGTAGTTCTATCAGACACCTCTAGTAGTTCAATAGACACTTTTCAGGTATTCTGAATAAAGATTCTTGTTCTGCAAAGTTTGTGTGGTGCATTGTATAAAAGGAAAAAAAAATTTCCTCTTTTTTTACCTCTTGTAACTAAATGAAAAAATGTAGCTTTTATGTTGAATCCCCCCCCCCCCCCTCCCACAGTGTTATTGATTATGTTTGCGGAACAGCGTGATTTGTGATTTTTTTTTTTTTTTTTTTGCGTGTGCTGCTGTGTTGGTAAGAATTTACCAAATCAAAGTGTTTATCGTCTTCGGGAAAAAGATGTTTTTCTCATGGTTTTTAACATATTTTGAAAAAACTTTTTTTTATTATTCTTCCTGCCATTTTTATATAAAAAAAAGGGATCATCTTCATTTTTCATTTAAATTATACACAATTTTTAAAGCACTATTGTGCAAACAAACTACAAAATTAGCTTATTAAAAGTATATATATATATACTCATTTTAATCAGATAATATTTTATCAGTTCCAATAACCTGGATAAATAGTTTGATACAATCTCACCCCCTAACCGCCATGAAAAAGAGCAAAACTTTAATGTTTTTTTCTCTATATATTTTTTAAATGCTAAAAAGAGATAATTTTTTCATTTCAACATAATATAAAAAAGTAATAATGTATAAGAATATAATCCTTAAGAGTATTAATCATAACTTAATCTTTCAAAACTGAATTTTATCTGTAGAATCGTATTAATTTAAAAAATGCTTGCATTGCAGTGAAACCTACAGCTCAGTGAACGGATATATCAGTTCATGTCAGTGAAGGTTCATGAACTGATACATCCGTTCACTAAGCTGTAGGTTTCAGTTCAATAGAAATATTATTTTAATTAATATAATTCTAAAGATATAATCCAGTTTTGAAAGATTAAGTTATGATTAATATTCTCAAGGATTATATTCCTATTCCTATACGTAATTAATTTTTTTATATCATGTTAAAAAAATTACCTTTTTTTAGCATTTAAAAAAATACAGAGAAAACAACATTACAATTTTGCCCTTTCGCTCGGCAGTCAGGGGGTTAAGTGAATGTTTTCCCTGGACACCTTAATTTTTTGGGCATATTTTAATAATGCATATAGAATAAAATGATTTTTGGCATTGAATTTATTGTATTTTCACCTAACTGTGTGAATATTGCCATAAAAATGTTATTTTAATTGATATAAACTCCTTCACAGTTAATTGTGCATGGCATGCACAGTAAAGGGTAGGGGTATAAATAACTGCACTCTTAATAATTATCCAAAACAACAGCAAAAAATAACACATTCTTAAAATATATTAAATTATTTGAATGCCAAATCTGAAATCGATAAGATATATCAAAATTTCATAAAATGACAACTGTTTGAAGTATGTAGTTAATTTCTGGCACTTATTTTTCATTTGAAACTGGAAATTACTAAAAATTTTAATTTTTTGAAGGTTTATCCTCCAAACGAAAGTCTAGTTTAAGTTGCAAAAAATAAAACATTAATACCTTGAATGGTTTAAGCATGAGAAGGTATACCAATTCGAAAGAATTGTTTCAAGAAGAAAAATGTTTAAAATTTTGATCAGCCCTTTTATTAAACATGACACTGATTCATTAAACTCCAGTAGTAGAAACAGCACATTGAGGCAGCAGGTACTGCAGATTATTTATACACTTTGCAGATTAATATAACACCTTAAAAAGGAATGCTAGGCTTAAAATATTGCTAAAATTAACGTTAAGTGTCTAGATTTTTGCATAAACGGCACCTTCTTATTATGTTTTCTTTTTAAATGCAAGTTTTGCTTATTGATATAGAAAATTCCATTACCAGACATTAAACTAGTAGTTATGACTTAAATACTGGGTGGAACAAAAAAAAAATGGTTTATAGGGCATATTTTAAACCCTTCAAAAGTTAAAAAAAATCTATTTTTTTTTTTTTTTTAAGTTTTTCAAGAGAACCTTTCCTTAAATTCTCATGAGAATAGTGAACTAGCCGCTACAGAATTTTAAGCTATTACTCATATCCCCATGTCTTTGTATAATTTTAAAATCCACTAATTCTGTATTAATATAGTCAGAAATAGAATTGTATACAACTTTAGAATAAACACAGACATCTGTTAAATGGTAAACAAAATATGGATTGTGTAAATTTAAATTTCAGACAGAGAATATGGAGAAATATACACTGTTGAATGTAGAAAACTTCATGGTGTATAAATAAAAGAATTAAGAGAGTTAAAAGAGAGAAACAAATGATAAAACTTACTTTTTTAGATTCTTCGGGTAAAGTGTTCCACAACTCAGCAACTTTCTTGATGAACTCCTAAAGATGCATTTCAAATAAATTAATAAAATTAAAACAAGATAGCATCATAATTTTGAAGAATAATAAATAAACAACACAAGAATTCATTAAATAAGTATATAAAAAAAAAACTTTCTTAAAACTATGAAACCTTCTTTAACCTTATTATCAGAGAGCTAAAAATGAGACAATATTGACTATCTAGATAAATGTAACGTAATTTTTTGTTTTGGAAATTTTATAATTTTAAATAAACAAGTTTTATTTATTTTATTTTTTAAATTGTAATAAAATCTGTGAAAACAAAATCTACAAGGATTGTAAGGAGAGAGGGGGGGGGGGGGGAGTTTGATACAGGTTTTCATTTTAGTAGACATAATTGTATCATATTCCTTCTATATAGACCCTGAATTTTTTCTGTTTCAAAGTTTTGGTTCAGTGAGCTATCAAATCCCCCCTTGCTAATGTTAAACCTATGGACAAGAAAGTATTCATATTTTTAAAATATTTCATAATGAAATGTGTATATATATATATATATATATATATATTCTGTGTACTCTTTTTGATGAATGTCTCTTTTTAGTTGTCAAAACTTACTCATAGCTCCTCAAGATTTTAACACTTCAAATTACAAATTAAGTATATATTTTAGAAATATTTTGTAAAAAGAAAAAGATGTCCTTTACGAACAGTACACAGAAAAGAAAAAGTTAAAAATATTAATTTCCTAGAGTCATTGTAAAAACACAAACATGCCCATAGGTTTAACATTAGCAATGGGAATTTGAGATCTCACCGACTAGCACCCTTTAGACAAGAATTCATTAATAGATAGGTCTTATTTTCAAATGTTTTAATGTACGTCCCAATCGCTGGGGGGGGGGGGGGGGGGATATCAAAATTCTTAACATAGTATTAGTGAACTACAAAATAAAATGAGAAAACTGAAAAAAGAAGGGAGGTGCACAGACATATACATAATCTAAATATAATTTGGATAACATCAAATTTTGTAAGATTATAATATTTGTTTTGTATTTAGCCAGAATTTATTTATTTGCTATTCAATCTCTTTGGAAAAATGCCAAGGTTTTGGTTTTACAAACAATCTGAAATATTTTATATTTCAGCATTGAACTAAGAAGATCTTATAGTTGCTGTACCATGCATTAGCATCCTATAAATATTGAGAATAGTAAAAGAAAAGAAAATAGGATGAAAAATAAAACTGCCTTTGTAAGTCTAAGAATGGTAAAAGCTAACAACAGAACCTAGTTTCTAACTTTAAGTTTGAGATCATTATAAAAATCAATAAAATAAAAGCACAACAGTACCATTCTGGATCATATGAAATTGATCTTTCATCAGGTGTAAAGCCATACCAACAAATTGGTTACAAGGCAACCACAGGAGGGGAAAAAAACTTTTGGCTTGCACAGTTGCCTTCAAACCCCATTTGGCTTAGATTGATCAATTTCATATGACTGGAAACAACCCTGTTATATTTACTTTATTAATTTTTATGATGATCTAAACAAAATTTTCTACTTCATTTATCTGCTGCCAACTCTTGGTGCTTTCCTTTTTATTTTACTACATTCAATTTGGAATACTGGTTCACATGTTGTGGCACATGGAATAAAGAGATAAGCATATTTGAATTGTTTTATTATTTTCCTGACTAAAACAGAGTAATCCCTATTCCCTTCAGAATATTTGAAAAATAGATGGATACACAATAAAGACATTCTTATAATGACAGACATACCGACTGTTTTGATTCCTTCAAAGTTCTTTTGGGAAATAGAGAAAATATGGAACTCTGCAAAACCCGCCAATTAATCTAGAAAATTACAATAATTTGAATTAAGATATTTACTTTTTAATCATCTATTGCTATTCTGTTTCCATTTATAACACACATCATCCATGCAAAAAGCAGAGAATAATAATTGACATAAAATACTACTATGTACAGTAGAGAAACAGCTGATCTCAGCTTTTGAAGTCATCGGAATGAAATATTTTGTCATCAGCAGTGTTATGGAAACACATACTGAGCAATTACAGACATTTCTTAATATGAACTGCAAGGTAACTCTGGATGAAATTCAGAAGACATCACAGAAGATAGATTATCCTCTCATCATCTATTAAGTGACTCATGGAGCATATATTGAAACTAAAGTTCCTACTGGCGTTTGATTAACCAAAGCATTTTGGCTTACCGTATTTTATGGAAGAAACTCTGCAGCGTTTACGAGTTTGAAAGTTATTTTTTTTTTGTCAACTGTGGTGTTTACGATTTTTTTGCATGCGTAAAATTGGGATAAAGTAAAAATTCCTTAAGATTGTTCGCAATTCCCCTGCTCAACAATGCGAAACTTTCTGACTTTGCCTATAATGAAAACTGTGACATTTTTTATGGTGATACCGAATCCATAGATTTGAAATAATCTCATCTCAATGACCGAACCATACAGGTAGACGAAGAAAATTTACAACCTTTCCACTCAGATTTTGAGGGCTTCAAATAGAAACTAAAAAAGGACTAAAGGGGATGCGACGTAAAAAGCGTGTTAAGTTGCGCTGACAACTTAACAAAAATGCAGAGTGCCTAAGGAGAGGGGTCTGCGTTTCATGCTCTGGATGGTTTTAATACCAATTGATGTCTCCTTAATTAAAAAAAATTACATAAAACCATTTTAAACCCAATTTAAATATTTTAAATAAAATTTTATAATCTTAAGTTATTAAAAATGAGGCACCTTACACTGTTCGGAAAACTTTGATCAAAATTAGTTCAATGAGACACTGTCGACAAAAGTAGCATTCCCTCAGGAGCAGCATTTACGACGGGTGCGGCGATTACGGTATTTTTAAGCTTATGCAGACCAATTTTGAAGAGTGCAGCATTTATGATGGGTGCGGCATTTCTTCCATAAAATATGGTATTAGCAAAGAAAAAAAAAAAAAACTGTAGCCAAATGAAAATAATGTTAGCAATAAATTCACTGTAAAATACTGATTCTATTTTTTTTTTTTTTTTTTTTTTTTTTACTCTTTAACATAGTTCTATTTAACTTTTCCAATAAGTATTTCAATTGCTTGTAATTGTTTTCAAATCAGTTACTGATCTAAATTCATTATTAGCAATAGAAACAGAGAAAATGGGTGTATTCTAGAAGTTTTGCAAAGTCAAGAACAAAAACTCTAGACCAACTGATTTCGAAATAGTATTACGAAACAAAATTGAAATTAGCTCAGGATTGGGGGATACTATATTAGCAGTTTAAATAAAAAGATACAAATGAGTTCTGGAAAAATTAAGTTACATAAAAAGAAAACTATCAGTCGATCCAGAATGTGATTGAGAGTGTCACCAAAAGAAAGAAAGAGATCACTACAACCCTCACAATTTACTGATTTTTATCTTTTGTTTTGTTATCATATGAAACATTTTGTCATGATTTGGCACAATGATGATAAGCAGTATAAACTCAGCAGTGTTACTGAAATACATACCGAGCAATTATAGACTTAATATGAAAGCACAAAAATTTTATATGCATATGTGTTATTTATTTACCACTATGATACTTTTCTGCAACGCCATTGGTCATGAGTGAAGACGCTAAAAGCCTCATGCTGTGAAAGATTATTAGATCTTTTTCTTTTACATTCATATGTTTAAGCAATCATCTTAAACAGGGGGTTAAGGGGATTTGTCCCCCTAACAAAAAAACCCCCCTCTTTTAATTATCTTTTATTTAAAAGAAAAATAAAGTATAAGCTTACTTTTGGACTTAATGTTTCTTATTTGCTACATTACTGCATTTTGTTTCTTAGGAGACAGATTTGGGGAATAAACTTGCAATCAGAGACATTATTTAGAGAGTGCAGGGTAGAGCAACACCCCCCTCCCCATCCTGCCCCAAATGAATTTTAAACTTTTTTTTTAACAGTTATCTGTTTCTTTAATATCTTATTATTAGTTAAAGGTTTTCATTTGTTCTACCAATATACTATTAGTTGAATGTGCAATAAATTATAAAAAATGTTGAAATTATACATGCCCAATGAAAGAATTTTACTGCCTCCAAGCAAAATCTATAATGACTCTCCTGTTATACACACAAAATGTACCAGGTTAGACTTAATATAAAAAAAAAAATTCAAAATTCTAGACATATATAAAGAAAAAAAATAAATAAACATACATGATAAAAAAATTACAAAATATGATAACTAGAGAAAATTTGGTTGTGATTGAAGCTAATGTGGCACAAAGACATTCTACTATAAACAATAGGTTTCAATTAATAATTATGTTTCAAATTAATATTCTTCTACTGAATAGTAGTTGGTGCAGTCTGTGACTAAATCAGTGCATTGTAAGAGTGCCTAACATATATCACAACTAATCAACCATACACCTGTTTTGTAAACTATTTCTGAAAATTGGACACATTTTAATATTTTGAAAACATCTTCAAAATGATTCGATTGATTAAGACAAAAATTAATAATAGGTATCTACATAAGGGCTCAAATTTATTGTATCTATATTTGAAAAAGTATATACATTCTTTCTTTTATAAACTTTTAGTGCTTATATTTCTTTATTAATCATAATTCAGTTTGAAATTATGCTTTTTTTTTTTTTTTTTTTTTTTTTTTTTTAATCAAGATTTGGATTTCAGAACTTAGATATTCATTAAAGAAGGAAATTAAAAAGCTTTTCAGGGGTCAATCTAGAAAAAATTTGGGGCCTATTTAGGGCCCCTTCACAAAAATAAATTTAATAAAATGAGCCCCTTCACAAAAATAAACTTAATAAAACAGGCCCCTTCACAAAATTCCTTTTAATAAAATAGACCCTCTACATAACATTCTTTTTCATAAAAACTGTTTTAAAATGTGTAATTTGTAAATACAACCACATCACGAAAAACAAAAACTTTAGCAAAGAGATTTAAAGAATGTTTTTGTTCATAAATTCTTCGTTCGAATTTTAGTAACTGGATTTCAACTTTCGTTACAAAATTTAATTTTTCACAAAAATATAATAAAATTCACAAAAATAACTTCTACTTTTCACAAAATGGGTCCCAAGAATAAAAATCTGCATCGACCCCTGCTTTTCTTTTGTAAAACAAGACAAAGACTTTTTTTTCTGTTATTTGTACACAAATAAGTATGAGAGAAAACCCTACCAAAGCTCAAAGACTGAAAGACAACACTAAAAAAAGGAGAAATAACTTTGAGTTATGGTTTTATAATGTCTTAGCATTTTTGGACAAAAATTTGCATATGTGGTTTTATGCACAGATACTGATATCTTGAATATGCTGGCTAGCTGAGATCTAAAATGTCTGACTAGGCTCAGTATAGATATAAAGCCACATATGTGTTTCCCAAGACCAATTTTCAAATTGGGTTTGTATAAATTGAAGATGTAATTATAGATTGAATATTAGGATCTCATGTTTTAACTCAAGAAATGAATATAAAAACTGAAATTAACTTTTGAATTTTATAACATATACATTTATAATACATCTTAGAAGATAACCAAAGTTGAGAGATTTTTCAACCAGGCATGTACTTACAGCACCACTCTTCACGGAAGGTTTCTTCTTGGCCTCAGCCTGCACAAAGAGAGCATAGGCAGTAGTGGGAGCTTTGGGTAAACCAGATTCACGCAGAAGCTATTTCAAAGAATAGGAATACAAAATGATATATGAAAACTAAATAACAGAAGCAAAGAAATTATTTTAAATAACACATAATTTTTTAAGATATAGGAAAACTAAAACCTCACTGAAATAAAATAAGGTATTTATATATTCCATCAATATTTTTCTTCCATCAATATACATGTTGTTAATCAGTGTTATTAAATGAGAATAAACTCATACCATTGGTTTTATGTAACTCCAATTAATTTTCGATAAACCAATTTGTAAATGTCATAATGAAGAGAACAAATATTTTTTTCCAACTGTATTAAATCACATTCAAGGCTGGAGTAGCACAGTTTAAGTTTATTCCAAAAGAGCAAGAAAGGTCTGGACTAGGAATAGAACCTGGATATATTTGGCAGGCCACGCTTTACTTGTTAAGCTATTCGGACGATACCTGGCTGACATAAATCAATCTTATTTATTGGACAATAGAGCGAATTATGTCAGCCAGGTCTCAACGGATAGCTTAACAGGTAAAGCATTGACATGGCATGTTAAGGATCCAGGTTCGATTCCTGGTCTGGACGTTTTTTGCTCTGTTGGAATAAACTTCAACTGTGCTACTCGAGCCTTGAATATAATATAATTTGTAAATGTTTCACATAGAAGTGCATATATGATCACTAGTGCTGGATTATTTATAAATATATCAACAAATATTGATATTTTTAAATTACCATAATAAAAATAACCAAGCTCTGACTTTGACAATATATCTCAATATCGATATCTAAGTTCTGACTAAACCAATGGCAAATCCAAGGGGGAGGTCATGAGGATGATCCCCCCCCTCTGGATGAAGAAGATTTCTAAAGCACATTTTAAAAATGAAATATATATTAAATTCTTTCAAATTTATCTCTTGCTCAATGATGAGAATCTTTCTGACTCTTTGAAGCTGTACTTATATTGAAAGCATGTAATTTCTGACACATCCAGGAAGTCATTTTCAATCTCAGATGCAGGAAATTGGCAAATGAACTTACTTAGAACAAATGTGACTAATAAGCATTTTCCATTTCTCGATAAAGGGAAAGAATCTTTCGGGAAATCTACGTAAAATGTGGGGTTTTAAACTGAATTTCAGGTCACGACAGTCAATTAATTACTCCCTCATGACGGCATGTTTGTAACTGTCAAGTCCTACAAATTGGCTTAAACTGCTCAATTTTTGAATGTTTCTTTGTTTATATAAGAAAATGAGAAATTCTTCAATTTCTTTGTATCTAATAAAATGTGTAAATTATATATTTTTATGAATTTTTTTTTGTATTTATGAATGAAAACGACTTCCCAAAAATTATTAAATCATGTGAACCCCCCCCCCCCCCCCACCGAAAAAAAGAAGAAACCCTATGACCCCACCACCTCTCTAAATGGAGGGTTGGATCTGCTCTTGGACTATATCAATATATACTATATACCAATATCTCAAGAACATTTTTCTTTCTGCAGTGCAATGTCAAATCATGAAAAAAAAAAAAAAAAACGAAAAATATTTTTCACCTATTATCGCTATACCTTCTCCAATCCTTATTTTCGCGAGTGCAATTATTCACATCCCAACCAAATTTCATTGAATATTCATTCATGAATAAAGCTATTATTGTCTGTATTTAATTCTGCCCCTGCTATTGGCCTAGACCTATTGCAACATATCAAGGCTTTGATATATCATGAGCTAAAATATGTGTGGAGTCAAGAATATTACTGTAGCTTAGCAGCTAGAAAGCTCGGCTCGAGAACAACCAATCAGAGTACACTAATGATACGCTAGAGTACACTAATGATATACTTTATGTTGAATAAGTACACTTCGTCTTTTTGCTTTTGTTACCTTGGGAAAGCCTCTCTGCTTGTTTATTGGTTGCTTTTGAGTTGAGTTTCTTATTTACTAACGTCTAGAAGTTGCCTCTGCTGCACCCAATGATTATTTGTATGATCTTATTTTTTCTGCTGTATTAGTGATAGAGTGAATGTTTTTCGATACATTTGATATAACCTGCTTCAGTATTTCAGCGTTAAATGAATATTACTCAATGAAAAAAAAAAAAATCAATTAGTATAAAACTATTTCCAGGTGTCATTTGATTACTTATATTTCAAAAGAGGTTTCAATGTTGTATTTATGTAGTAAAGTAAACAGATAGGAAGTTACAAATATAGTGACATTCATTTTTTTCATTTTTGAACTAAGCATTGACACAATAGAGAAATATTGATAAACAAAATTTCTGCTGCATCTGTCATCTATTGAAATCTATTTAATTACAATTATATTAGCATGACATGTGGTAATAAATCAATTTCAATTTTTGCGTTTCACTTATTTTAAACTTATAAAATCAACAATATCCTAAATTTAAGAACATTTTATTTTAATTTTTTTTTAATATATATATTCTCAGATATACACAAGAAAAATGACTTAGTTAAATTTTATTAATGAATAATCCATAAAATAGGCAGAATATGGTAATCTATAATTTTTAAAGAAAAACCCTATGGTATAAATGCAACTGGATACTAAACATTGGTTTTTTTTTTTTAAATACTTCTATTTTGTATAAATAAACAAATATATTTACTTATTTACTTAAAGGATACTCTGTGAGAAATCGTTTGTACTTAAATTGCTGCTACCTACCAATTATCTTTCGAAATAAGGATTTTTTTCAACTCTCACTCACTTTAAGGTAATTATTGCAATATATTAGCAATATCAATATTAACTTGTTAATATATGGTGATATTAAATTTCTGATATCATCCAGCTCTAATGATCACTACCCTGTGTTGTTACTCCCACCTTTGCAATGCTCTAAAAACTGTTTTGGGCATATTTTCTTCAAACCAGTGGAGCATGGCAGCAGATGCTGCAGATTAATCTAACATCTCATAAAGAAGAACTGTTATTAAAAAAAAACATGTTAAAATTTATTTTAAAGCTCTAGAATGTATAGTATCTTTTTATTATATTTTCTTTGTAAATGCAAATTTTCCCCTTTTTTATGGGTTACTATTTTTTCTTCTGATAGTAGGTATTATTAGTTGTCAGATAAATTTAGGTTTTCTGCCGATTGACACAGAGCATTCTGCTACTGGGTTTTCGTACACACACACAAAATAATCATTACATCAAATTGTGTCAGCTAAAACACTGCAATTAACACTGTACCCAATTGTGGGAAAATACTTATTAGGTTTTTTAATTTCTGCATCAATATACTCTATTCTTAACTCTATTTTGTATAAGTCAGATATGGCGTTTTGTACAAAACAGATATGGCTCACTTCGTAAATCATGCCAGTAATACCTTAAAGTATCTTGTCCATCAAGGTAGAATTTGCTTTCACCAGTAAAACCAATTTTTGCTACAGATTGCATTTTAAGACATTGTATGATGCAAATTTTAGTCTTGCATCCATGTGATGTTTTTGTAGTTTGGCTTAATTTTAGCCTATTTCAAGCATTTAACACTTTTAAACCCATTTCTAACAGTTCTGGACATTACTAAGAATTCTAGAGCACATTTTACAATAGAAGAAAAGGCATAATCTTGAACTTTAAATTGTAACAATGTTCCATTTCCAATGGGATGAGGGTTGTGATGGTCCTCCTCTTCTTACGTTTCTTCCATAGTTCATTAGATCAGAAAGAAAACTGTAGACAACAGTTTTAGATTTATTTATTTTTAGTGCAATTTGCCTTTCACACAGCCTGCAATCCAAATGATTGCAGGCTTCCTTAATGATTTCCTGTGACCCATGCTCAAAGCAGCAGTTGAATATCCCAAAACCTCAAATCTAGCAACTGCTAACTTATAAGTATCATCACAGATTATATCACGCATAAAATACTACAGCCAGTATGTCATTTCATTATGTTAGATTTAAAATAAGTTACTGGTCCTAAACTTATTACCATTTGCTAATGTTGCAAGATTTTAAAACAGGCATGAAAGTGGGAAATGGGAAAAAGGGTGGGGATTTTTTTCCATCTATACAATAAGGCCAAACTCGTATAACTTAGACACATTTTAACAGTTATTCATACAATAAAATGAATTATAACTGTACATATGATTGTTATTTTCTTTTTGTAGCTTAGGAAGTATTAAAGGAAAAAAAATAACAATAAATGTATAAATTCATTAAATCAAAGAAGAGAATTGGAAACAGTTTGCTAAACGTATAAATCCATACAAATGTATCTGATGAACTTATGTGAAGTACAGATATTAATTTGAATTGATGAATGATTTGACTGCTTAAGACTCTACTTAAAAAAAAAAAAAGAAAAAGAAAAACTATGCTAAATATATGCATGCCAAATAGATCTTTACTCCAGAAATACTTTTCCAAAAATGCATCACTGAAATTACCCAAAAGTGTTTTATCAATAGAATAAAATATTCTACTCTAAAAAGAACCGTATGGAAACTTCCTTTCCCTAGTTAAAGAATTTAATTTACATATTTACATGACTTTCAGATACTTATAATAAAAGCTTGCCTTTGATTTGATAGTGCAACAATTCAGAAATAAGCTCCAAAGATTTGAGTAGGCAAAATGTCTAATTATTATGTTTTCTAGACACCCTCCTCCCCCATATGCTTCTAATGTTTTCTTTGCATTTTTGCATCAATCCAGAGAATGTCCAAATTTGCTTTTTAAAAAGTGGAATTCCTCCTTTAGGAAGAACTCTTTCATGCCTGTTAAAACTTATAGATAAAAATACTTTCTTACATTCACAATTGAATTAAATTCACACATTATATCAGATATATATGTGTCTAAATTCACAATATGTAACTCTTTTCAGAATTTTATTCTAAACAATAATCTTAGTATGTGGTTTTAAACTTTTTCCAGCACTGTATATATATATACAAATAAACTAAGTGACTGAACAGTTCATACACCTGCAGTTGTTGTTCACTGGATAAGACCTAAATTGCATATGCAATTCATACCCAGTTGAACAGTGCACTGTCAACTAACCAATCTTGCAGACTTCTTGCAAACTTGGCTGACATGTACCCAGCTTTGTAAACAAATGTCAAAAGTACACAATTAATAGCTATTTTCAATCAAGTTTTAAAATAAAGTTCAGCCAATTTTTAGGGCATTTTCATAATGAAATCAACAAAGAAAAATGTTATTTTAAACACTTAAAACTTTGTAAACTATTTGCTTTACATGGCACTTTGAAATAAAAAATACTCCCCTTTATAGCATATTTAAACCTTCATACCACATTACGATGAAATTGAAAAGAGGTAAAATCAAATGTAACTGACAAAATTTCTCATCAAGCTCTAAGAAATACATGGATACATGGTTGAGACTCCTTAGAAGGAATAGGGTTTATCTGCATTTTTCTATAATTACAAAATTCTTCAGAAAGAAGGATATCCCAGTGAAAGGGGACTATGTTCCATATGATGTAATCCATGAAAGACGGCTCACAGGTTAAAATTCTGATTAGTGATCCTATTACCATCACTCACTCTTCTAATGCTGCAGTTCCAGAGAACAAGCAAACCAGTCCATTTAAGACCGACAGTGGCAGAACTGTACATGTTCTGTCAAGACTTATTGGAAGATGGTTTTTAAAGGGAGAGTTGTAATATAAAGCATGTGACAACAGCTAAAAGACTTATCGGAGATTCTGGGTTGGAGGAAAGCTATTGTTTATATTTAAATTCATCTGTAGCTAAGCTGTGCATATTGCATACTTGAGATAGTTCCATATAATAAAATATTGAAATATCTTCAGGGTTTTATGTATATACCACAATAAAGATAGTGTGATGTGTCAAAAAGAAAAAAAAAATATCTGTTTTTGGCGATATTCATGCACAACTAACAGAAACAAATAAGTAAAATTTATAAATTGCAGTATAAATAAATTAATCGCATTGAAAACAAAATAAACAGTATTCTATTCTAAATAAAGTCAGAGATCCGTGCACTGAATAATTAAACTTTTTAAGTGATGACACCAGCAATCTATAAAAAGAATGGTTTATTTACAGATAACAGACATAAACATTCGCATAAACTGAAACTGATGAAAGATTGCTCTTCTATTTTATACAAATTAATTAAAAAACTACTAGAACAATTTCCATCATGAAAAAAAAAAAAATAAATATTTGCTATGATTAATATGAAGATTACTTTTAAAGGGGAAGATGTGAAAAAAAGTATGTGACAACAGCTTAAAAAAAAAATAGCAAAATCATAGCACCAAAGTGAAAGTAAATTCATTTTACAATCTCATTTAAGGTAAGGAGAAATAAAATATGAATTAATAAACCAACAAATCATACCTTTTTTTGCCGATACATACGGCGAGATTCAATTTTTTTAGCTTTGAGTCGAGCCAGTTCTTCTTTCTGTTCTTCTGTCAGATTCTCATAAAATTTCTTGTGCTCAACTCCATACATCTGAGTGTTCTCTCTTGCACTCACCTCATAAGGCTAGAAATTTTATTATTTTTTAAGTTATTAGAGCATTTGTAAATTGTTACACACTCAATATACAAAACTCAGTTATACAAAGTACATTTCAAAACTAGATACAGTAAAGATCTTTGTAACATAGATTAATATAATGCACAGCTTCTAAGATGTAAATGTTGAATTTTGCAGTCAAGAGGGTCTCTTCATTCCACACTGACATTGTAGAAATATTGCTAGCCTCTAAAGGCCTAAATTTCAGACGTTTATTCCTTAATTTTTTCATTAAGAAAACTTTTTTATTATTACATGCAACTTTTTTGAAAAGGACTAATATAATGATTTGGTCCAGGCGTATTTGGACAAGATAAATTTAATAATGTCTGAAATGATCTACATTATGTAAAAATTTATAATCTGCTCACATTCAGGTCCTAAGGTGAGCAATATAAAGATCTACCTATATTTGTTTCAGTCGATATTTAGTCATGTTTACAAGGTAAATTTAATAATGTGTGAAATAATCTAAATCAGCAGTTTCCAAACTTTTAGACTGGTGTAACATTAAAGAGAAATGAATACTTTAGTCATACCACCAGGTATTGAATGTAATATTAACAGGTGTTGATTTTCAGCAGGACATAGAATGCACATTGCCCTGAGCCCCTCACTCTCAAAAGGATACAAAAACTCTAAAATATGCAGACCTAAAAAAAATAGATATGAATCTAGAGGGGATGAGAAAAATGTATGCTCCAAATGAATAAGTTCAGCCCTAAAAGCTAGTGTTTAAACTGTATTATTATTTAAATTGTACTTATTTCTTTAATTGACATTCATGCACGGAGTAACATCAAGATTATACATCCATAATGTGTAAAATATCATAAAACAATTTGGAGGAGGGAAGATGGACACATATGTCTTATTGACTTACTTTTATATGTACAGTCAATATATATGTAATAAAAATATTTTTGTCATTTTTACCTGATTAAATTATTCCAAAATCTACCTTTTTTTCCTTGTCTTTAAATAATATCTTAAATATAAATTATATTTTAATTCCATGCCTTTAATCAGGGCATTCTTTTATTTCTTATTCTAAAACCCTTAAACTGTTAAAAGCGACACTTCTTCATAAAAAAAAAAAAAACCTAATCTATTTTATTTCTTCATATTTTGAGATGTTGGGTCTTTATTTCTTTTGAAGGTTTCTTAATACCATTTTTATTTCTGTTAAAATTATTCTTCGATATCCTTGCACCCTTTGTGAAGATTCCTTATTCACATTTTTAATTCTCTGCTGTGTCGATAAAGTGTACTGACATTACATCACACTTTGCCTGTCCTGCTTCCCATCTTCAGACATTCACTAGGCACGCCCCTCGCCTGGCTTCTCCCTAACTTGAGTTTTGTTGGCTCTTCCGTAGAGCATGTCAGTGTATCCTTGAGCGTTTTTGCTGGTATTTATACAGGTTACACACATCTTATGAGGAGAATTTGTATGTTTTTTGACTTGCTTAATAAATCCATTTCACTAAGAGGAGTTTTCTTTCAATGTTCGAAGTATGTCTCTAATAAGTTAACATCTTAATTCTATTCTTTAAGATGTAATATGGCCCCGATGGGGGTCCAAAACTTGAAACTCGGTGGAATTGTTTGATACTACTTGAAGTATAGTAAATTTATTGACGATAAATGCAGGGTTTTTTTATTTATGGAAAAATTCCCAATGCATTCACAACATGACCTTCCACTGTGACTTAATGCTTCGACTGCAAATTTGTGATTCATCAAATTGGTGATGGGTGATTCTACAGATTCATCGCTTGCTAGAGAATAATATTCCACTAGTTTTTCAACTTAAGTTATACCTGTTTGGAATACTATTACACACATATATATATACAGTACATTCCCTCTAATCCACACAGGCCGGGACCAAGGGATTAGCGGATTATAGGTCATTTCTTTGTTTACATTTTAATATTTGGAATTTGTCATCTAATATAGTATTCACACTGCAAATAAATAACACAGAAATAAAATAAAATGCTTTTTTTTTAATAAAAAAAAAAAAAAAAACTACAGTGAATATTAGAAATACATTTAAATAACATAATACAAAATGAATAGAAAATATTCCTACTTATTTTTAAATCTATCAAATGTTGCAGTGATAGTGGCTTGCTTTATAGTTTTTGCTTTTTGCTCTGTTATTTAATCTTGAAGCCTTTTAAGAGTCAGGATTTCTTGATTAGTAACAAAAGTTTGTTTTTCTAAAAAACTAAGATATTTATCCCCCAGAGCTAAAACCTCTTCAAAAGCAATTTTATTTTTTATATAGCTAACAAATGGATTCAAAATATAGCAATCTAATAGTTATTTATAAAATACATAAAACATTTCCTTCTAATGAATGCAAAATCCATTAAAAATTTCTTAATAAATTCATCGGAGTCTTTTTTTATGTTTGAAGTGTACAATATCTTGCGTAAAGAAAGATTTAAACTGTTTGTTTACATCTGAAATATAGTGTGGATTATAGGTGTTTGCGAATTATAGAGTTGTGGATTAGAGGAAATCGACTGTATGTACTGACAGGTTTTAAAATTCAATCATTTGGTGCCAGCTATTGGCACCAAATGGTGACAGCTATTAAAAAAATCTGGCAAGAGTCATACGTAAGATGTCAGAAGTTCTTTTAATTGAGATTCTCAGTTTTAGTTCCAATAGCAGCAATAGATGGATGGCACTGCAAGCAATAGGCACTAAAAAAGGCCAAATTTTTTGGCCTCACTCTTCTCCCAGCATTAATGCAAAGGAAGGAGGCTAAATATATGGAGTGGGTTTCTGGTATGGGCCAATTTTTTTTAGAGATCTACTCCATATATTTAACCTCCTTTTTTTACATCAATGCTGGGAGAAAAGTGAGGCAAAAAAAAAAAAAAAAAAAAAAAAAAAAACAGACTGTTTTTAGCACCTATTGCTAGCAGTGGCATCTATCACTGCTATTGGAACTAAAGCCGAAAATCTCAGAAAAAAAAAAAAAAAAAAATCCCTTGCAAAATTTTTTTAAATAGCTGTCACTATTTCCAAATTATTGATTCTTAAAATCAGCCAGTCCATTTTCGGACACCAAGTACTATCTTTCCTATGCTAATTTGACTTTCATAGCTGATGTGAAAGGGCAGTGACCCTGTTTAACCACATGATTTAACATTTATTAATTTTAGCCATGTGTGATTCAATCCTTAATTTATTCCTGAATTTTTCTTTCATAAAAAAAGGGAAGTGAATGTATTCTCACATATCTAAATTTTGCTAGGTATTTAACAATGAGAAAATTTATAGCTTTTGTAGAAATTAGTAGCTTTATCACCAGGGGTCGATATCCAGGCAAAATTCCATTTAATAAAACAGGCTTTTTCACAGAACTCCTCTCAATAAAATAGGCCTACTCGCAAAATTCTTAACAAAATAGGTCACTTCACAAAATTTTATTCTATAAAACATACCCTTCATTAATTGTTTTCATTAGGTTTTAAAATTTGTAATTTTCAAACAAAACAAGTTAATCAGAAAGAAAACATTAGCAGAAGGACTTCAGAGGCTACTTCACTCACACGAAAACACCGTTCATTAATGTTAATCCTACGGAAGAAATTTTTTTTAAGATAGCTCATTTACATTTGAATATTTTTAAATGATTAGGATACTTTTATTTTCAGAAACGGTTTCAAAAGTGAAAGTATTCTCATTAAAAAAACATGTAAAGAAAATAGAAAAAGTAAAAAACAGCCTTTGTACAGTTTAATCTCAGCTAGCCAATGCAAAAAACATTTAAAAATACTGAAATGCAAACGAGCTGTCTTAAAAAATTTCTTCCATAGGATTAACATTGGCAAACGGGGATTTTCGCATGAGTGAAGTAGCCCCTTAAAGAAGTTATTATTAATAAAGGCTTGATTTGAGTTTGAGTAAATGGATTGCATTTTTCATTTTAAAATGTTATTTTGCACAAAAGTGCATTAAATTTCACAAAAATAACTGATTTTTCACAAAATGGGTTTCACAAAAAAAAAAAAAAATCCTGGAGCGACCGCTGTTCACTCACATCAGAAAATAATACTCTGTTACTTTATACAATGCTCTCAAGAATTACAATATATGATAACAGAATAGACTTATTTTTTATACAAATGTCGAGATCTGCTAAAAAAAATTCTATTATTAAATTTTCTAAAATGAATAGTTGACACGCTATTCATTTATATCCCTTATCTATTCAGCATGCATTTTTATTATTTAATTCCCATGCATAAGATTGTTCAAAAGTAGAATTGATAATATTGTTCCGCTGCTTAAGTCCATAGTGAAGAATTTTTTTTTTTTTTGTTGTTGTTTCTGAGTTTTTTTTTTTTTTTTTTTTTTGTCAAGAATTAAGAACGGTGTTGTGTAGAGACTCTGCAAGCTCTTATTTAACTTCGCTTCATTCTACATTTAAAACAGAAGCTTTGTGTACCAATATCAAAAGGTACCAATTCTGGTAAGCATAATATAGCATAGTTCAGAAAAACCTGATCTAAATAATGAACAAAAATCTATAATTGGGAAAACTCTCGCCTCAAGGTGTTCATTATAAAGATCTTCTATTATACTTCCCTTTTATAAGGGCATTGGTAATATTTTTAAAAGCTTCGTACAATTCAATTTTACAGAAATCAAACTTGCTATCAAATGACATAAACATGAAAACACAACATGAACACAATGAACAATTACTTTTGTTTATGTATACATTTAAAAAATTGCTTCAGATTACACATTAGATAAATTATCTCTGTGTATATAAGAAAAGCTTCTGCATCTTAAATAAATTGTAAAAATACTGAAAAAAATTGCTTATGTGTATGAAATAGAAGCTGCCAGAAAATACACGTGAAAAATTTCTTTCTATTGCTTACGGCCATTTCTTGTCTTGCCAAGATCCCTATAAAAGGGAAATACCAAAAATATCATAACAAACTTTCAGGCAGTGGCAGCTCATGGGTAGGCATTGCAGAACTGCAATGCATTTTAATTGTACAGGATGTCCTGAATTCATGGGCTTAATTGTAAGAGAAGGTAAAGGACACATAAAGAAGCAATTTTGGTATACTAATGTGAGGTTGGAAATGAAAAGTTTTGGCGAAAAACAAGAAATGCAGAGAAAATAAAAACAAGCATTTTATGGATATAACAATTATAGTAAGTGCTCAAATGTGCCACTGGCAGCGTCTAGCAAGGGATTGGTGTGGTATAAATTTATTATGATTGTTGCAGTAGACATAATATGAAGCATTAAATAAATAAAAAGAGTTAATTTGCTGTGAATAAACATGTGGCGAGAATAAACATTTTCTTGAATGCCGTAAATGGATCGTATAGCTAAGATGATAAGACTGACTTGCAGTAAAAATAAAAGAAGGATGAGTAAATGTAACGTTCTTACTTTATGATGAGATAACACATTGAAGAGACAGCAGTTGTAAAAAATCTTCTTTATTTATTCGTTTCACTTGAAAGGTTGGAAGCCAATTAGAATAGGCAGGTCATTGTACACATTAGAAAAACGTTCCACGTAGCATTATTAAGAACTTGAAGTAATTCCATGATAAAAATGAATGCTGGTTAAAAATAATTATTTAGAGAATGTCTTGATGATAAAAAATCCAAAAAATCGAACATGCGTTAAATTAAAAAGCCAGAGACCGAAGATAAACGAGATATCGAGATATAGCTACTGAAGAACATCGTTCTTTGAATTTAGGCGCAAAGGCTGAAATTCAAAAGACAAATCACATTGTCAAAAATAATACATATTAAAACTTTCGTAAATCTTAAAATCTGTTAAAAAACTGGCTGCATTAATATATATACTACATAAAAGGGGTTTACAAAACTACCTCTAGAAATGATTTAAATCTATTCGTTAAATTAAATTTACGTATTATGATTAAATCGTATGAAAACAGAGAAAAGAAAACAAAACTTTACAGGGAGAGAATGAAGCTTTTTAATTCGCCAAGCGAAGACACACCCCAATATGACGCGGGCGACGTCACGCTGATTCTAAAAATAGAACAGAAAGAAGGGGAAAAGCTGAAATAAAAAGCGATTTGAACGATGTTTTGAGTCGAAAATAAATAGTTTAAAACGTGAGATAATAATGCTGCATTACAATTTAAAAAATAAATAATAAATGTGATTACTACATCTCAATTGGCATACCTTTTTGCTGATTCAAAATGTTTCATGAACATTTACAGCAACGACTGAAAGTCTTGCAAGGAGGTCCTCATCAGAGTCAACGGGTGTGTCATAGATGAGACATCTGGAACCTTTGAAAGGGTATGTCAATCTTTTGCTAGACACTGCCAGTCAGGGTTCCCAGCAAAACATGACTGGCAAATTCCCTGACCAAATTTCAAAAATTTCCCTGATCAAATCTCAAAAAATTCCCTTGCCAAACAGGCATACAATGAAATTTGCTACTTATTTTCGCAATCCTTTGTCAAAATTAGCGATTTTTCTCTGCAATCATTCTTCAAATACCTCGATATATATTTTTTTTTCAATCGCTTGATGAATTTTGCGATTTTTTCCCCCGAGAGACTATTTGATGAATTTCACGTCATTTTTAATTTTTTCTCCAAGACTTTTCCATGACTTCTTAGAAAATATTTGCAAATTCCCTGACTTTTCCTATATGTTTTGAAATTTTTGACTTTCCATGACGCTGGGAACCCTGCAGGTATGATCGATGTTGGTGGTGGCACATTGGAGCACTTATTGTAATTGTTATGTCAAAAAAAAAAAAAAAAAAAAAAAACTTTTTTCATATCCTCTACATTTCTTCTTTTTCGCCAAAACTTTTCATTTCTGGCCCCACATTGCTATACTAAAATTGCTTCTTTATGTGTACATTTCCTTTCTTTACAGCTTGATATAGGTGAAAACTGGGAAATTGAGTTAGTAGCTAGTGGCCGGTAGATTCAGTTTCATTAGTGGCCACTTTTTAAAGTTAGTGGCCACTATAATGTTTCAAACTTTCTTGACATCTACATAAACTATAAGCGTTGTATATATACATATTTTTCTATAAATCAGAGTTTTATACCAGCCAACTATTCATGATAAGAATACGGAAGCAGTCAAAATTGAAGAAAATTACTTTAACCCTTTCGCGGGTGCTGTCCTTTAAAAAGGACACCTAATTGTTATTTTACTGGCACCCATAATATTTAATTAAAATTTTCCTTTTATAACGTACTTGAAAATAAGCAATTCGTATTTACAAATAAATTCGTTTATATATTCTGTTGTCAGCCCATCATTTCATCTGCTTATAAACACAATTTCTCCGTGTTGGAAAGGGTTAAAACCACAAAATCTGTTATCCTACTAATTTTTTTAGAATACATTTTTAGATTACTTGTATATGTTCATAAACACTATTATCAATCAAATTATTATTACTTTCTTTATATAAAAAATAACTAAATCATAATTCCAACAGTTAGGTGTATACAATAAAAAAATAAATAATAATAAAATGTTATTTGGATTTTATTTAATAAATAAATGTGTTATTAACATACTACACGCATTACATGCAGTTGAAATCTAAGCTGGTAAATGTATTTTGCAGGATTAAACAGTATCTCTTGAAGAAAAATAATCTAACTGGTGAGCATGTGGCAGGAATCGAAATATTGAAGGTACTGCAATGTCCTTAAAATTCCGATTGCATCCGGTGAAAAAAAAAAAAAAGAGGAATAAATTATTTAAAAAGCATGTGGAATCAAAGCTGATGAATATATTTTGCAGAATAAAACTGCATTTCTTCAAAAAAATAATCCAACTGAAGAGAAATGGCGAAAAGCCAAAATATTGAAAGCATTGCTAAATCGTTGGAATCCGCTTGCATCTGGTAGAAAAAAGAATGAACCAGTTTTCTAATTAGATGTAAAGTAGAGATGCATATTTCCATGAAAAAAGCTGTATTTCACTTGGGCGATCGATAAGATTTTTTATCGCCACTTGGCGAGTGGCGAGTAGGGTGGCGATCGATGGTCGATTTTTTAATCGCCACTTTTACAACTTTAATCGCCATGTGGCGAGTGGCGACCGTTAATTTTCACCTATACAGCTTGACCCGTAAATTCAGTGACACCCTGTATATTATCAATAAGATTTAATATGATGACTTTGTCAACCTCTGAAATTTTTGTGAAAGATAAGAAACATCACAACATTTTCCATGTTACAACTTTAAGGAAATCATCAGATCTCACAGAAAGCAAAGTAAGTGTGTTGATATAATGATGAAATATAGATAAAATATTTTCATTACATTTACATTTACGAATGAAAATCTTGGTTCAACTTAAAGTGACACATCCAGTACTTCTGATTAAATTCTGATCCAGTACTTCTGCAACTAATGTAGCCAGATGCCTTATGTTATCAAGGCGCCAGTAGCAGAAACAGTGCAGCACGGAAGCGGGCGCTGCAGATTATTTTAAACCTTGCAGATCAATCCACAAGCTTAAAAAGAAATGCTGAGCTTAAAAAATAGCTAAAATTTACTTTAAGTCTCTAGATTTATGGTATTTGTGTTATCCTTTTATTATAGTTTCTTTATAAATGCAAATTTTGCTTATTTTATGGGTTTATATTATTTCTTATGATAGTAAGCTTAGTCTAGCATTGTTAGGTCGCAGATAAATTTTAGTTTGCTGCAGACTGACACAGAAAATTCTGCTTCTGGGATCAAGGCTCCAAATGCCCTGGACATCAGCATTTTAAAAGTAATTTTCTTCGCTTTAGCTAATGGCAGAATAAACTTTAATAAATTAGTGGTGTCCAGAGAATCTGGAGCCCCAAGTTATGCAGGACACCTGACAACGCTAATTGCAACCCAGTTTAGCTACAAAAAATGTTTGCTGTCACCTCTTAAAATGTGACAAACTGCAGCTGAAACACCCTTTTCTTGATAGTTTGTTAAAAAAGCAATAATGCCAACAATTAAACATCACTGACAATTGGCTTGAATATTTTTCAGAGTGCACACAAGGATTCAGTATTTAAAATACTTCTTTGAAAGTCAAATACGAGGCAGACAAATAATAATATGTTATAAAACCTTTTAAACAGCTACAGTTTACAGATAGTTACTAACAAACTTCACACAGAACTTCCTGCAAATCCATATTTGAATAAATTCTATTAAGATACGTCAAATTATAGAACTAAATTAATTAAGTTTTCAACATTTTATGTATGTTAGATGTGAGCATGAAATTTACAGCTGGCAGGTCAATGTAGACAATTAAAAATTTGAGGCTGATGACTAGAAAGCAGTATAATAAAAAATACTACACAGTTGCTTTTAGATTTCAAATCAACATTTTACTTGCCCAAAAATTGATTCCCACATATTTTCTCCTTTTGCTACAACTCCTCTGTGCAAAAGAGCATTTTTCACCACTTGATCCAGTAATTTACCCAATGATTCCTAAACATATGAGATTCTATTTTTTTTTTATTATTATTATTCCTGGTGTTATAACCAACATCCTAGTTTTCCTGTTAAACAGACATTTCACTATTGTGTAAACTCAGTGTAAAATGGTGTTCAAGATATCAATATCCTGAAAATGGGCCTTTGCACAAACTACAAATTAATATTACATTAGTGTACTTTGTTAACTGTGTATGATATTTAATTTTTATTCAAAACAATTAATTATAAGCATGTTTTAATATTTGTTTTTGTGCCTGCTATAGAGACATAATGTTAAATAAATTTGAGTAAAATTATTTATTCCAGGCCTTCAACAAGCCTACAGATAACTAACTTTATGAGAAGAATGAAACTGAAAGGTTTATGAAGGATTACAGATTATATGGTGACTGCAGGTGTGCAGCTCTCATGAAATGGAGTTGCCCAGGATCCAAAAGTCACATCCAGTACTGATGGCAGCTTAGGGATTAGCAAAGCGGCTAACTTGCTTATATGGGACATCGATTAAGGAGTCTCTGAATTAACAGGGCCTGATCTTACAGGAGATAAAGTTTTAGTACCCACTACTAAAATACAGTGTCTTAAATTTTTGAGGTCACAACAATATTTGAAACCTGACTTCACTCTCTAACACTTACTACTGACTTCTAGCTTGACTTCTAAGTACACTATTTCTCTAAGTTTGAGCCATGCAGTAGTTATGACTTAGAAGTCTGCACATATACCGTAGAACCTCTTTTATCCGAAACTCTTTTAACCAAAAATCTCGATTAACCGAAATCCATTTTTAAAGCTTTTTTTTTAGTGTCACATTCTTTGTGTGCAAAATCCATTTTCAAAGCTTTTTTTTTTTTTTTTTAAACTATCATATTCCTTGTGTGCAAGTGATCCATTCCGAACTATGAGTACATATAAATATTTTCTATCCACTTTCTTAGAGTTCCTTTGAATTTAACTTGAGTTCCCGTAAGCAGAGTGGAACGAACAAAACGAGCATATTAGCAATTCTGAAGCTTTTGAATGTTTTGCAAAAGGTTTGACATGGCTGTAGCAGCAGAAAGACTGTGATACTCGTGAACTAATAATACAGTAAATTCTGTCTAAGGCGGACTCTGTGCAAGCCGGAAATCTGTCTACCGCGGAAAATGTTTCAAGTCCCGGCGAACCCATAGAAAATAACATTAATTCTTGCTGCATAAGGCGGAATCTGCCTAACGCGGAAACGGAAAGGATTTTAAGGTCCTACCGAAACCAAAATTTTGCATAAAGCGGAAGAAAGGATAATTTAAAAGGCGGAGTCGGTCTAAGTCAAAACGGATAAGTCAAATATTCAATGTCGAACATGTTAGTTAAATTTTCTAACACTTTGAAAAAGTTAATTCAAAACGACAGGAACTGTTTAAATTTTAAGGAATTTATGCTTGTGCCATTTTTTTATATGCAAAATTATATTTAAAACTTAATATTTCTAGTAGAATGAGCATTTATCAAAATATATATTTTCGAAAGCTCAATGTATTATACTTTAAGGATGTACTCAAATTCAAAGTTATAGCGTTCTGTCTCATTCTCGAAGTTTATTGGGGGTGGGGGTGGGGGGGCGGGTTGTTAGTTTTTTTTTGTGTGTGTGTGTAAACTTCCAATTCGCATGTATTACAACAGTACTAAGAAATTTAATAGCGTTTCTCATTTATCTATAAAGACAAAAGATCTTTCCGAATTTAAGTTTTCAACCGATTTTCGAGTCAGGAAAATCAATAAAAAATCATCAAATTCAAGGATTTTTTTTTTTTTGGGGGGGGGGGGGGGGGGGGTGAGCTTTTTTGCATAAGCCGGAATATTGTCTACCACGGAAAATTTTCTGAGTCCCGATCGATTCCGCCTTAGGCAGAGTTTACTGTATTAAAAAACTTCATGATAGATTTTCAAAGCAAAGGCAATCGAAACTGCGACAAACAAAACATTGTTTCAAACCCTTGTGAAAATTGTACAAGGTAGGGGAGAGTGGTAATGAATAGGCCAATTTTTGGCTATTAATTTTTATTATTTTTTTTTTAATAAATGTTTTTAGCTCAGAATTGGTTCTTCAGTTACTTTACTTATTTGGTTATATAAAAAAGACACAAAACTTGGATTAGAAAATGCTTATAATGAATGATAACTGAAAATAAAAATATAGAAATCTGGCCTATTCATCCCCACCCATGGGGCTGAATGGGCCATTGAAGGTAATGAATGGGCCACTAAATGAATCAATAAAAACATGTGGAATTAATCTGTTATTCACCAAACATGATAAAATGAGTGGCACTTGACATGATATGATCAAAAGCATACTGAAATAGTAATACACAATGCTTATCAAAATTTATAAACATCAAAATCAAAAGTGATATTATTAAATCACATAATAGCAGCAGAAAAATGAAAAAATAATGAGATTATAAAAAAGAAAGAACATAAAATATGCATAAAAATAATAGATAATACACCTTATGATTTAACGAAATTCATATTTTTCAAAATTAATATTAAACGACATGGTTGTAACAGAGTTGAACTGCCTATTAATTGACTATTTAGTGTAAATTTCTGGTATTATTTATTCTACCCATCAGATTCAGAATATAAACAATTATTCTAGTTTTATATCAAATGGGAAAATACTGGTAGGTGTGGTCAACAACTGGACAGTTTACCTTAATCATTTCTACAATTTAACTTATGTTTTTAATAAATAACTAATATTTCTTAGGGTGAAAACGTGCAAATTATTTTTTAGACATCACTATAAACTTATTCTAACTAGACAGTAATTTAATCTAAATCCATGACAGCCAGTTATGTTTAATATTAAAGAGAAAATCAGAAAAAAAGAAAGAAAACCATATTTTCCTAATCAGGGCAAAGGTGGCCCATTCAGCCCCACCTGTACTTCTGGAATATATTCAGGTTTTATTTAGTACATTAAATTCAAATAACCTCTAAATACATCCTAAAATTAGCTTACAGATATGCAAAGACTTGCTAATACACATATCTGCAATGAAATAATAGATATTTTTTCGCTTATTTATTTTACTGGAAAGGGAAAAAATTTACTTTTCAATCAGATTCTTGACCATCCTACTCTAGTGGGTACATGGCTTCTCCCAAACAATGGAAAATTTGATGAGTTTGGTAGAACAAATAGCTACATCTATTGGTGGCATCTAAAATAATTTTATGCAAATACTTTTTCATATTTTGTTAATGGCCCATTCATTACCACTCTCCCCTACTTAATTTAAAAATTAAAATTCAGGTAATTTTGTTAACTTGTTTCTATTTTGTTATTGCTTTACAGTACAGAACCATTTATCCGGAATGCTTAGGGTCAGATGTATCCCGGATAACTGGTTTTTCCGGTTAACTGGTTGTGCATTAAAGCATCATCCATTTGATATGTTTTGTGGAATATGTGTGGTTGTGACATTATTTCTGATTTTAAATTATTAGATTACTTGGATTAAAAATCACTGCAAGAAAGATCAAAAGTTAACCAGAGTTTAAAAGAAGGCAATTTATGGGAATCCCTTAGGAACAAAAATTCTCCTGTTTCCTCTGCATAAAAATTAAAACATCTAAAATGCAACTAAATATGTTTTCATTTAAAATACTAGATGTTGTCATCAAATTATACAATTGTTTCAAGCAAAGCCTATGTCAAACTGGCAGTGTATGATACCTTTTTCTGCAAAGATTCTGAAATCAGTCTAGCAGAAATATCATTCCGGATAACCGGTTTTCCGGTTAACAGGTTGCCGGATAAATGGTTTCATACTGTATTTTTATTGAGTACTTGTTACCTCAATAAGGAATAGCGCACACATTTGTCCTTAATCTTAAAATTGAAGCATTCTCGATTATCCGAAAATTTCGATTTTCCGAAAGAGGGTCGGTCCCAATTACTTCGGATAATTGAGGTTCTACTGTAATTGCTTTTATAACTTGTGCAATTAAATTCAAAAATTCCAATCAACAATTCATATTTTATTGGAATAACAAACTTACAAAATCATAACATATCTTACTAGTTACTACGAATGCTATTAATTTTAAGAGTATATGTTTTGTTCACTCTAGTTATTCCAACTAGAATTTACTGATCAAATTTTAATTAGTTGGCTGCCTAAACTAACTGCCAGAAGTTAAAATAGAGCTGACCCAGACAGTAGATATTATTGGATGATCTACTAAAATTGCAACTAATAATAATTCATGCCTGGATCTTCCAAGCAGATATTAGAGGATTTTTTAATGAAATTTTACACTTTATTATTTTAATTTAACACAATTATACTGATTTGTAAAGATATCATGCAAGTTTAAATTTTTTCAACTGAGTAAAAAAAGTGGCAGACTGAGAATTAAACACAAAAACTTTGGTATAAATTTCCAACATTTTTCTAATTGAGCTACCTGGAATGCCAAATGGCCAATGAAATTTACTCAGAAAACCTTTTGGCAACAGCATCTGGTCTGCCATGTAGACAGCTCAACAATATCTTTAACAATCATCAGGTCTAGTAAACAATTAAAAAAATGGATAAAAAAAAGTCTGCATTACATCTTTAGTTGGTAAGCAAAGTATTTTCAATTGGTATAAAATTGTGGTGATCATTATTTGACTCTGGTGACTATCTTTAGACTTTAAATCCCATGCCTTGTTTTATATAATGTAAAACATTTCAGCTTAGATTAAAAAAATTTTAAAGCAAAGCTTAAATCAAGATCAAGTACCTTTTTCATTTCTTCGGTTAAAAGACTCCATTTTTTTGCAAGGATTTTTATTTGCTCAGGATTACTTAAAGCTGGAATTAATAATAACAAAAATGTAATTAAATATTCAGAAGAACAAAACACATTCATCTTATTTCTAAATATTATTAAAAAAAAGAATAAGTAGTGTTGGCAAAAAATTTTCATTGTCATGTTTTATTTAAATACATAACTAAGAACATAAGCTAGTACACTTGTATATTGACAAACAATTACAGTTAAGTCTTTTATGAGAAACAATATATGGGGCAATCTCACAATCTTTTGACTTTCGGGAATAAAAATCTGATGAAATTAAACTTGCTAAAATAACATTTTAATCTGATAGACGAATGCCTTATTAATGATTCAAAATAAAGAAAAAATGGTCAGCAGCAAATTTTTTTTTTTATTTAACTGAGGTTTATGTTAAATTTGCAAGCTTAATTTTCCTTACCATTTTACCATTAAAACTTTTTATTTTCTTCTAAATTTTTACTTATAATGAATTTGCATAGTACTCACAGGACATTTAAATAAGAAATAATAACAATGTAGTATTTTTAGTACAAAATTTTGGTATAAATTGTCTTAAAGGTGTGTTAAAGAAGGGACGGTAAGGTAAAAAAAGGGGGTGGTATAGGAAAAAAGGGACAAAATGGGAAATAAAGGGACGGTAAGGATGAAATGGAAGAAAAATAACCACCTATTTTAGGCAAATCATGTTAAGACTAAGTGGTAGCCACAATGTTGATTGATTTTTAGAAACAGTTATTTACATTGGATTAAATAAATAAATAAATAAATTAATTTACCTCAAAAGATAAGAATTGAATGTACACAATCATCGGACATAAGTTCTCTTTTTGATCATTTTTATGATTTCGCATCGGCGTAACCTTTAGAAATAGGGGAAAACTAACTAGATATTCTTAAATTTCATATTTTTCTGTTTCAAATGCTAAAATCCATTATAAAAAATTTTAATTTTAACCTTTTGAAAAAAAATATTTTTGAAACATCACTTAGAATTTGAATGCGTTTTCCACGATCGAAAATCTGTTGGCAAGCTCCGACATTTGACGTCATCTAAAGCCGCACCTACAATTCAGCCAATTAGGAGAATGAGAGAAACGTTCGTTTTACCGTTTTCAGCTGCATCCATCGAACAGTAGAAAAGCAGAGATTCGGAACCATATAAGACAGAAAGGTGGTACGGCGCTTCGCATGATTATTATTATTTTTTTTTTTTTTGGAAAGGGGGGGGGGGGGGGTGCTTTCGTGGGATTTTTATTAAATATCAAATTTGTTTACAAAATAGGGGAGGGTGGGTTAATGGAATATTACAGTAATTATGCATTTCTTTATCTCAGCGAATTTGCGGAAATCTGCATTTTAAGTGTTCATAATTTTGCCTCTTGTATTTTTCTGTCCCCTTTCCATGCGATAAATTCGTAAACAAAACAAAAATAAATAAAAAGTCAACTTTCAATATATTCCCCTCCCTCCCTCTCCAATTATTGGATGAAGATGCAGTTCAAGTTTGTTTCAATATAGACAGTAATGCTCCACTTAGTCATCAGATGACATACAGTGACATTTGTGAAATGATGACTAAAGATGCATCTGATGATCGTGTGATGATGATGACAAGAATGAGGAGGTAGAAAAAATATCTAATGAACAAATTATATTTTACACTCAACAATTAATTCAAGGCATGGAACAAAGAAGTTATTTCCATGAACAACAAATAATGTCGTTATATAAAATTCAAGACCAGCTTGTAAAAGAGAAACGT
Organism: Maratus speciosus; assembly: GCA_963932465.1. NCBI lineage: Eukaryota > Metazoa > Arthropoda > Arachnida > Araneae > Salticidae > Maratus > Maratus speciosus. The sequence continues at coordinate 666,793,718 of OZ010786.1, read as the reverse complement.
TACTAAGCAGCTAACTTTACAAGGATTTTTCCAAAAGACTAATTCCCAAGCATCTGCATCTGAACCCCAAAACTAAATTTTATTTTTGATCTTGTTCATTTGTAAGTTTTATTATAATTTAAAATTATTACTTAACTTTTTTTTAAACAAAAATCAATTAAACTTTTCCATAATTGTGTTTTATTGAATTAATTTAACAAATGTGTAATACAGTATTTTTAATATTATTTATGCTAACCAGTATTTCATATTTATGTACATTAGAAAATATTTGTGGTAGTGTTCCGAATTACAGAAAAACTCCTTATCCGGAATGCCCCAGGTCCCAAGGATTCCAGATAACGGATCCTATACTGTACTAAAATAAAAATTATTATTCAGGGACATAAAAGTCAAAAGATTGTGAGAATGCCCCATATACAATTTCTAATTTAAAAATAAATAAATAAAGGATTAATTACAGAAATTTTACTTCACCTTATGTTAAATTACACTGAGACAAAAAATTATTAGTGTTAGATTTTAATTTAAATATCATTTAATAGTTTACATGTGAACCCTTGCTTTGAAAGAGCTTTGAATACTCAATCTTTCATCAATATATCAAAAGTGTATATATGTATCTTATATGATATTCGAATTAAATGAAGTATTGGAGATTTCATTTCTCAGTGGGTCACATATCATATAACTTGTCAATGGATTTAACAGTGCATAACAATGATCCCTGACAATTGGGGCTAAATCGGCCAATAATTTATATTTCCTTTGCTGAACAAGGCTTTGGAAGATGCAAACACATGCATGGAAGAGTTGTCCTATTGAAAAATCACATCTGTATCAAATTAAAATAATCCCAATTGAGATTTCTGAATTTCCAGTATCTTTTGATATGTTTCTAAGTCTGTAGCACTTGAAATAAATCCCATGTTTCCAAATCCAAGAGAGCTAATTCTCCCCTAAACCATTAGTGATGATCCTTCTACACAGGGAGAGGGAGAATATTTTGAAAATCTTACCAGCAAGCACGATGCAACGTACAGTTGAAAATTGTAAAGAAAAAATATATGCAACTTTAAAAATAGTTAATTATCATTACTATGATGCAGTTCCATAATTTTTTTTTTTTTTTTTTTTTTTTTTTTTTTTTGATAAAATTAAGAAATATATACAAGAGAGATAAGTTGAGTATAGGATAGAACTTACTACCATGTTTAGATTGCAGTAATTTGGAAAGTTACAAAAATGTAGCTATCAAGCAAAAAAAAAAAAAAAAATAGCATTTTTGGCATATCCCACATAGCTATAGCCCACAGTTTTTTAAAGGGTACCAAAAAATGTACCTGCCCTGTCAGAAAATCCATTTGCCAGTGGCAAGTAAAATATTTTCCTACCCCTGCTCTTCTATGAAGGTGCTTAAAAAAGTGCTCTATTTTTTTTCTGAAAATCATTTCAGTTATACTGAAATCCATCCGGCATATCCAGATCAAATTCCTTTTTGACAGAAAAAAGAGAATCATTACCTGTTTCTCAGTCTTTTATTAGCATTTTTTTTTTTTTTTTGCCTATTTTGATACTGTATTACTTGGAATCCTGTTAGTTTTTGTATCCTCTCATATTTTATATATATTTCCATTGTCCGAAATTACGCTAGATATCGTTTCTCTATTCTATATACACTTTATCATAATATTATATTTAATTGTAATCTTAATTTTATTTTCCTTGCTCACAAGTTTTCGTTTATAACAAGCTGGAAAACTGAATGCTTTGCTTTTGATATTTGTTTACTTGTGTCTGGTGTTTGTTTCCCTAATAAAAGGATATTTTCCATCCATAATATTTAATGCAGTAAATGATCTATGTCTTCCATTATAATGTTTGGAAGTGATTATTCCTTTATTCCTACAATAAAGTGAAAAATAGAGCAACAAAATTAAAATAGTAGTAAAGATTTTTAACTTTGTATGTTGAGGCTGGATAAAAGGCAGACAGGAAAAAATTTTTTGGGGAGGTGAGGAAAATTTCGATATTTTTTTTAAAAAGTATAAATCTGACGTAACACAGATGATTACTATTTCTGAAAAAATAGAGTTGTTTAAATGATACAACATGACTGAACCAGATAAGCAACATTTATCATTTAGTAATGTGATGAAAGTGCATATACAAAAGAAACTTTTTCAGCTCTCTCAATTAGGTGATTTTGAACATTCCTTTCCTCGCCAAATGAAACATTTTGTCTAGATTTGGAGAAATGACAATCAATAGGAAGAATCCTGCGTTGGTAAATGATGAGTTGATAAACTGCTATGAAAATAAATAAAAGGATCTTAAAAATCTATTATATTTGCAGGTTTCTATATTACAAGTGAAAAAATGTTACTGATTCTTTGCACAAAATTTCTAAGTAGATCTTCTAATAGAGATGTATAATTCTAAATTTTCAATAGTTTATGATTGTTCTGCAAATTATTTTTAGAATGGAGTTTCTAAATCATAGGGACCTTATGGCTACCGGTGTAAGATGTATGTGCATTGTATAAAACATGCGTGTATCACTATCACTGCTATTGTTAAATAATATTGCTGCATGTTTTCATTTATGCTAATAACAGTGGATTTCATTGTTTGCAACCAGATGAAGTGCAGCCCTGCTTACTGAAAAGTTGAACGAGTTTGAAGTACAGTAACCACCGTTAAGAACTTAAGAATAAAAGTTGAAATAACAAACATGGTTCTTATAGGCAGAAATAAATTACAGGTATGAATTTCACTTGCAAGAATCAACAAGAAAAATATTGCACAGGTTTAACTTATTTTATGTATCTATAGATTTATTAATCATATTACAATTATTTCTTGAAAAATAAAATTACTATTGTCACTTAAAATGAAGTTTATGTTTACAAATAAACCAAATACAGTCAGTACTGGATATAGGGTCACCCGCTTATAAGGTCACTTTTCGCAAGTCCGGACTGACTGAATAGGTATTATGTGTTAAAATACACCGCCTATATGGTCAGTTTCTAGTGGCTACTATCGGATATATGGTAACATTTTGTTTCCCCTTTTTTTTGCAAAATATCTTAATTTTATGCTTTTTCCTTCCCCAGTTTAGGGTGTAAAGTGCCAAATAGACGTATCATTTAACTATCTTCAACTGTCGGCCTCTTTGTATTGATAATGCAGTGCTTTTCATTTTTAATAGCTTTAGAAAGAAGTGAATTGGCATCCTGAAGGAGGAACTTCTTTCATTGTAGTCATTCTTCTTTTTTTACATCGTTGAATCTCTCGTGCTTTTGTTAAAACCACAAGTAGGAACTTCCATATAGTAAAGAAAGAACAGTTGACATTTTTACAGCTTTAGAGTGACAGGGAGACCTTTTCCTTTTTAAATGAAACTTTAGCGATCGCCCTAGAGATACTCCCTGTCGGTAAGAGTTTTGAAAGCTCTGGAGGTTTCTTCTTCAACTGTCGCATTAGATACCGATTCTTGGAAAAAATGCCATCGCTCCTTGAGACCGAATTAGAATTGTCCTCCGTGTAGAGAAAAGTTACATTAGGAGTTTTTATTGTTTTGTATCTTCCATTACTTGCCGCTGCCTGTATAGGTGTAAATTAGCGGTCGCCACTCGCCACGTGGCGATTAAAGTTGTAAAAGTGGCGATTAAAAAATCGGCCATCGATCGCCACTATAGTCGCCACTCGCCAAGTGGCGATTAAAAAATCTATTATCGATCGCCAACTGAAATACAACTTTTTCATGAAAATATGCATCTCTACTTTGATTACATCTAATTAGCAAACTGGTTAATTTTTTTTCCTACCGGATGCAAGCAGATTTCAATGATTTAGCTGTATTTTCAATATTTCATTTTTTCGCCAAGTGCTCGCTCTTCAGTTGGATTATTTTTTTTTTACAGTTTTATTCTGCAAAATATATTCATCAGCTTTGATTCCACATGCGTTTCAAATAATTTATTCGTTTTCTTTCACTTTTAAAATGCAAGTGCATTTTAACCCTTTCGGGTTTGGAGTACTATTAATAGTACATGTCTTTTCATCGAGTATTGTTTTGTCTTAACAATTACTTTTGCTACTATCTACATATAGTAATGATAGTATATGGCTATGCCTTTCTTATTATGATTTCATTTATGTTTGGGCATTTAGTAATAACAATAAAAGTTTGTTTAATTCTCTTTGTACCGTTGGCGATTCCTTTATTTTATAAATATATATCACTCTTTAAATTTAAAATAGCATAGGTTACTTTTCTGAATGAATCATGTGTGATAAAACGCAAAAGCATTAGAAAGTTGTAATATCTGTTAAACCCTATTGTAATATGATATTTTCCAAACGTCTCCAAAAACTCTTCCTTAACCTATTATCATATAAATATGAATTAAATAGTACACAAAATAAGTACATTCGTTAGAATTTAGAATTCAGACAATGAGATAATCTTTAAACTTCAGTAAATCTATTCGGATAACTATGATTAGAATTATTAAAATCAAAGTAATTTTATTCTCAAAACTGAAAAAAAGAATCCGACACGAAAAGGTTAAGGACATTGCAATATCTTCAGTATGTTAGATCAGTTAGATTATTTTTCTTCAAGAGATACTGTTTAATCCTGCGAAATACAGTCACCAGCTTAGACTTCAACTGTATGTAATGTGTGTAGCACGTTAATAACACATTTATTAAATAAAATCAAAATAATGTTTTATTTGATTTTCTTTTTTTAATTGAATACACCTAGCTGTTGGAATTAGTTATTTTTCATATAAAGAAAGTCAAATTAATTTGATAGATAATGGTGTTTATGAACATATATACAAATTATCTAAAAATAAATTCTAAAAGAATTAATATGATAACAGATTTTGTGGTTTTAAAGTAATTTTCTTGAATTTCGACTGCTTCCCTATTCTTATTGTGAATAGTTGGCTGGTATAAAACTCTGATTTATAGAAAAATATGTAGGGGAGAGGGGGGCACATGTAAACAGTGCATATTTCACTCAGTTAATTTGAAATAAAAATATTCAAAAAATTACCAATAGATGGTAGTAACCTCTTTTAACTGAATTTTCAGAACAATAAGAAATTTTGATTTCTGGTAGTTCTAATTTGTTTGTTTTAGAAGGTGTGAAGTTATTGAAACTCTTCGAAGTTATTGAAGTAAAAATTCATTCAAGACATTTTTTAAAGTAGAATATAAGCATTGCATTCTATAGGGTCAGGTGGGGTAAAGTGGTCAGGCGGGGTAAAGTGGTCATAATTCATGAAAAGGGCTAAAATCTTGACTAATATAGAAATTTGAATAATTTTCTTTTAATTTTAGATTTATTAAGTATTGATCAAAGTTTCTCACTCAAAAAAACATTTTTAGTAACATGTTTGAGACACTGAGCACTCATTTTGTCTGTCTTTGTTACACCTTGTTCTTTTAACTCTTTAATTAACTTTTCTGCTGCATTTTGTTTCTCCCAAATTTTGTTAAATTGGCAGTTCAGAAAGTTTTTCACATATCTCAAGAACATATTTTCATTTATAGCTAAGTTATATTTATCACAGATTTTATTTCATAATAGTTTTAGTTACATGGGGTAAAGTGGTCATAGGGTTAGGCTTAACTTATAGATATTTGATCTGGGTTAAATTAGTCATTATATACAATGCCAGTTTATTAAATACTAATAACTATTAAAAACTAACTGCAAATAGTTATTATTTAATAATAGTTTATAATATGGGGGTTAAAAAAGGTTAGGTTTAATTTTTAATAGGTTCAGAATAGTGAATGAATTAACTAAGTGTAAACCCGAATTGCTTGCAAAGGTTACATCAACTAATTTAACAACCAACACATTAACTACTTTTTATAATACCCATACTTGTATTATATAAGAAAATAGTCCACAAGAAAATCCTGAAAGAATTTTTAATGTTGATGAGGCTGGAATGGATATGGATAGCCAAAATAGTTCAGTTTAAAAAATTGTACGCAATGCAATGCATTACATAAAATTCAGAAACCAAAGGAAAGATAATGTTTAGTGTTCCTTTTGGTATATCAGCTAGTGGTTATTATATTCTTCCATTCGCCGTTTATGAGTGAGTATAGATGAATTATGGATAAAGGGTGGTCGTGCAGGAGCATTGTATGCATCATGGAATCTGGATAGATGCAGGATTCTGTACTTGAATCTTGTATGGATCATTTTATTAAGTAGATAGTACACCGAAAGCTTACAAAAGCCTGCCCTTTTATTTATGATTGTGATGGACATAAATGAATTATGATGCTGTGAAAAATAGCTATCGACAATCATATTATAATACTCTGCCTGCTACCTCATACTAGTCATAGTCTACAACCATTAGATCTAGGTGTATTTTCCCCCATTAAAAAAAGCCTGGAAAGGAATTTTAAAGAAACAGTATCAAGAAAGCCGACTGCAAAATATGTAAAAAAAAATTAAAATAATCTACATCGGCAACATTATCTACACTCATTTCAGATGTGAATAGAATTGTTAGACATAGTTTTAAAGGAAAAGGAAATGTGTCCAGTCCAAGATCAGAGTAGTATTGACAGAAAAAACACTTGCATTATATCTGCAAAAATAACAAGGGGAATGTGATACTTAAAAAGTTGCTTAAATTTCCAAAAGGAAAAAAACAACAACAAAATATCCCTTCCCTAGTCAACATTCTCTTTTGAATCCATTTATAATCGCTAAAGATGACATCTCAAACCATATCTATAGGACCTTGAGTGTTGCTAAGATATGAAATGAAGAAATCAATAAAGCAATTGGGAAAAAAGATGATTATTTTTCTTAAAGTATGTTAAAAAAAAATCCAAATTTGGCAATCATTATACTTTTCCAGAATCAGATGTGATCAAAATCCTTGAAGAACCAAATTTTAACAACAAACAATTTTAACATTACAAATGTACATTTTAATAAAATAAAAAGGCAGATAACTTATTATAAAGGTTGTTTAAAATATTTGTAAATAATAAAATGTCACTTTTTATTCATTAGTTTATTTTTTTATTACACTTTTTCAATGTGACCACTTTACCCCATGCACTACTCACTTTACCCCACCCCCCGGGGTAAAGTGGTCATAAAAACATGCCTGGAAAAATATGTTATAAAAAGGTGTTATTCCACAAAAATATTTCTGAAATGGATATGGATGTACTCTAGAGTAATGTAATGTAAAATAACACCCAAAATTTTAGAAAACATCACAGAAATTCTGATGTTTATATCCTCTGAAAGTTTGAAAAGCCTGTTTTTATGACCACTTTCCCCCACCTGACCCTAGTGGCATTAATTAGGTAAGTCTAGGGAAAGTTTTGTTTCCTTATTTCAATTAAAAATATATTTTTTTTATAAGTTAGGCTGAAGTTGGTAGATGGGGCACTTGTGAACAGAACATATGGGGGCAGATGTGAACAGTTCACAAGTGTACTTTTTTAAGTCTGCGAATGCAATTTTTTTTTAAGTTTAAATTTTAATTACCCTTGTCAAACATTGAGCTATAAATTCAAAGTTTTTAGGATTGCTTCACAATTTTAATTTACTGGAAGTTAGATAACAATTAAAAGTGACTCAAAAGGAGTAGATATATTAGTGTACAATTTTATGAATAATTTCTTGTATCTATGTTGAAACATTTATTTATTTATTCACACAACTAGAAAGAGGGCATCTAATTAGTTTTATCACAGCTTTTATTCACAAAAAATTATTTTTGTCTTATTTGTGCATGTGTTCACATGTGCCCCAGGTATGTTCACAACTACCCCTCCACCGGGGCACATGTGAACAAATTTAGACAAATTTTAGAATGATGATATAAGTTAGAAATTCTTGATAAATGCATCCAGAAGTTTCACCAAAAGAACAAACAAATTATAAATATCCATATAAATCAATTTTTGGTTCAATAGTTCATAACAATTTTGAGAAATAGTCAAAAATGTAAAAATTGTTCATATGTGCCCCCCTCTCCCCTATATGTACAACGATTATAGTTTATCTAGATGTCAAGAAAGTTTGAAACATTATAGTGGCCACTAACTTTAAAAAGTGGCCACTAATGAAACTGAGTCTACCGGCCACTGGCTACTAACTGAATTTCCCAGTTTTCACCTATAGCTGCCTGTAAAGTGTTCTTTCATTTTTTAATTGTCTTTTGTGAATACAACATGCCAGCAAAACGAAAAATTTGACAATTCTGAGAAAAAAGAAATTGATAGAACATTTTGAAAAATCGAATGTATCGAAAGCAGCTTTTGCAAAGACTCATGGAATAGTGAGAACGATACTGAATAACATCTTGGGGTTCAAATCTTTTTAAGCAGAAGATGGGATCAATCAAAATAGAAAGCAACATGTTTTAACATTTCAGAATGTTGAGAAAGATCTTTTCACTTGGATAAAATATGCTAGATCGCAGAATGTTCCAATATTATGGATTATCGTAAACAGTCTTTGAAAATTGCTGCTGAACTACGAAAACTGAATTTTACTGCTTGCAAAGTGTGGTTACAAAGGTTTAACTTACAGCACAATCTTACTTTTTATAAATGTGTGGTGAAGGTGCTGATGTTGATGATAGTATACATGAAAAAGAATAGAAGGAATGGGTGTTAACTTGTTAAGTGACATTCTCAATAGGTACAAACCTTGTGATGTTTTTAATTTTGATGAGTGTGGGCTGTTTTTCATGTTTTGCCAGATAAAACTGTTACTTTTAAGAACGAAAAAGGAAGTGGGAGGAAGGTAAGCAAAAAAAGATTGACCGTTTTATTAGCAGTGAATATAGATCAATGGCTCAGATAAATTGACTCCATTCGTTATTGATAAATTTCTGAAGCCTTGTTGTTTAAAAAACTGCAAATCTTTACCTGTATCTCAAGATGCGAACCGAAAGGCTTGGATGACAACAAGCATTTGGGAAAAAGAAATTCGGCATTTCGGAAGAATTTGGACACACAAAAAAAAGAAAAGTGGATATAATCACAGACAGCTGTACTGCCCATTGCATGATTCGAAATTTAAATTCGATTGAACTTGCCTCCAAACTCAACTAGTATGGCACAACCCTTAAATCAAGGGATTATTCAAAAATGTTTTAAAAAATTATCGAAAGCTGCTTCTAAAAGGCTTCATTGCTGCCACTGATCAAAAAAAGAAGTTTTTCAAGACTATGTTAGATACCATGTGTTATGAAGACAAGAGTTGGAATATGGTATCAAAAAAGACCATTAAAAATTGTTTTAGACATCATTAACTTCGAGAATGTGAAGAATTATCATTCGATGACGATGGCAATGATGATGATGATTATGATGTGACTCTATTTGAAGTTGCGCAAAAACTACAGAATGCCGTTTGCACAAAACAAGGCGAATTGACATATGCAGTTGTTGAACAATGAAATCGCTTCTAATGGAATTTACCCACAAGTGGCAACAGTCACGCCTTAGCGGGTATGTACCCTCTGAAAAATACTGCTTATTGGAAGAAGGGGAAGCTATGTTAAAATGTTCTTTATGCCTATTGTTTTTTTTTTTTTTCTAGATATTCGCCACTGACGTGACATGGGTAACGTGAAGCTTCTATACTGGAAGTCGTTTTGGAAGTTTTAAATATGAACGCTGATCGAAACAATGATAATGACAGTGAGTGCGAAGCTGAACCAACAAGGCGAGCAGAATCTCTCAAAGCACTAAATATCCTCAGATATTTTTTTACCAATCCCAAAGACAAAGAGGAACATTTTAAAACTGTTCGTGAATAAGAAAAAATAGTTTTAACAACTACGATAAAAACCAAACAAACCTACATAAAAGATTATTTTAACTACTACGATCAATAACTACTCACAAAATCGAAAATTTAAGTGTAAAGCAATTCTTGTTTATACCTCTTATTTAATAAACTATATATCCATTGTTTCTTTGTACATTATTTTACTAATATAACTAACTTATTAATAATATTTTATTGTCTAAAGTAAAATTCCTGTTTATACCACATATAAGGTCACCCCGCTTATAAGGTCATATTTTTCAGGACCGCATGGGTGACCATATAACCGATACTGACTGTATTTAATGAAAGACTATAATACCCATCTGCACAGGAAAGCATGGATACTTTCCTTTACATGAGTTTGGAAAGTTTTTTGTTTAAAAATATAAAAACAAAACAGACTGGAGAGTGTGTGGCACATTCAATGTACACTGCCCAGTGTTGAATTCAGGCACTTTTCTCCGGGGAGGGGGGATATGTCCCTCTCTCCCAGGCTATCAGCTGAACTCAACACTGATAAGACGTGAGTTTCAAAACTCGCCTTAACCAGAAAATCAAATTGTGCAAAATCGCGAAAAATCTCTGACTGCGTCTGTTGGTTTTCATTGTAAAGATTTTACAATGCCAGCAATACATGTGTTTCGGCGTAAATGCCCTCAAATTTATTTGTTTATAATTTAACTCTGTTTATCTTTCATATTGCGAAATATAATTATAAAACTGATTTCTTTTGACAGAAAAAATCTAATCTGTTTATCTAAATTGTTTATAACCCTGAATCAATATTTATGAGTAACATTATGATTTCAAGGTCATGTAATATAGATTTATTTACTTTATAATAATTTTGAATTGATGGTGATTTATTAGTTTTATAATTACTTGGATGTCATTTAAATGAATATTATAGCTATTTAGAAGATTTATAACTGCATATTGTAATTTTTATTTTGATGTTTATTTTATATAATATGTATCATTTTTAAAATGGTCAGTCTTGACTCTGTAACCAAGCAGAGAACATGTAACATGTCCTGACTCTGTAATCAGAGATGCCAATTGTTAAATCATGGCTCTGTTTAATACAGAGTGTATAGTGGAAGTCTTGACTCTGTAACCAAGCAGAGAACATGTAACATGTCCTGACTCTGTAATCAGAGATGCCAATTGTTAAATCATGGCTCTGTTTAATACAGAGTGTATAGTGGAAGTCCTGACTCTGCAACCAAGCAGAGAACACATGTTTTTTTGTATCGGCTCTGTTAAATACGGAGAATTACTATTATGGAACAATTATTAACTTCTAATGATGAATAGAATTTACATACTATTTCAGTTTTATTTAATAAACTATTTAACCTAATTGCTCTCCCATCTCACTTGGATTTTGAAAATTTATTTGTCAGATGAATTTCGGCGCCAACATTTATTTTTGGTGCCGAGTAACCCGCGAAACATTTTTTGGAAATAATAGTGAGCTATTGTGAAAGAGATTTGTGATTAACAACTGTGATTTATTTTTCAACATGTGATTAGTGTGGAATTATTATTGTGCCATTTGGATTACGACATGCCATCTACATTACCTGGAATTAACAGGTAAGAAAATATTTTTTTCATTTTCTATGAATGGTTAATGTTTTAAAATAAGAATTATTCTTTATTTAAAATGGAAAATCTTGAAAAGCTGAAAGCAAAACGTTCTGTTGAACGAACAAGTTTCACGAAATTAATTACAAAATTAGAAACATTATTAAATGATGACATTGATAATACGAAAACCGATGAATTATTAGAGCTTCAAGAAATATTTCTCTTAAAAGAAACGGCTTTCCAAAGTTTGAATCGTGATATTGAAGCTCAAATATCCGACTTAAAAGAATATGAAAAGGACATTGCTAATAGTGAAAAGTACACTGACCAATTGATCAGTGCTAAATTTAAAATTAAAAATAGATTAAGAAAATGTAAAAAGGATAATGTTTCTATGATAGCAACTAGTCGTGTAAATTCATTGAATGGTTCTGCTAGTGGAACAGAAACGAGTTCTGCCATGAAATTGCCTAAATTAAATGTTCCAAAATTTTCTGGTGAAATCGAAGAATGGGTCGAATTTTTTAACTGTTTTGAAACATCGATACACCAGAATAAATCACTATCTAAGATAGAAAAATTCGCTTATCTAAAATCCTTGTTATGTAATCGGGCCTATAATGTGGTAGAAGGGTTTCCTTTGACAGAACAAAATTATGATACTTGTATTGATTTATTAAAGGACCGTTTTGGTAAGGTTGATGTTATTATTAATAAACACATGACTAATTTATTAAATATGGAACCAGTTAAAAATTGTTCAAATTTAAATGCATTAAGAAGATTGCATGACATGTGCGAAGTTAATATTAGAAGTTTAAGAAATTTGGGGGTAACATCCAGTTCTTATGGACAATTGCTAAATCCTATTTTGCTAAAGCTATTGCCCCATGAATTAGTGATTGAATATCATAGAAAACGTGATACTAGCAAAGAGTCAGATGTAACCGATCTAATTGCCTTTCTGAAATGTGAAATAGAATGTAGAGAAAAGGCTTTGTCAATGACAAGTTCTAAAAATGATGCATCCTCTTCTTTTGTACATAAAAATAAAACTGAATTTCGTGAAAAGAAAACATCAAATAAATATCAACATGCTAATACCTTAAATGCCACTATTAAAGTTTTTTGTGTATTTTGCAAAGGTAATGATCATTTATCTTCCGAGTGTAAAAATTTAGCTGATGATAAGAAAAGATTAATGTTACGTAAGGAGGGTAGATGTTACAAATGCTTTTTGAAATCGCATTTATCTTCGCAATGCCGCATAAAATTAAAGCCATGTCTAAATTGTAAAAGCACTGAACATAACAAATTATTTTGCTTTAAGAAAAGTTTGAAACTGGAAATTAATGAAAATCAAAATCAAACAGTTGTATCTAATTCTCATTGTAATTTTAGAAATTCTAAGCATGCTGTTTTATTGCAAACATGTTGTGTAACTGCTCAAGGTAATTCTAAATCAAAGGTAGTTCGATTATTACTTGATTCTGCAAGCGAAAAAAGCTTCATAACAAAAGCATTAGCTCGTGAATTAAATTTGCCTGTTTTAAGAAAAGAACATTTAACTGTATTCGCTTTTGGCATGGATCAAGGTCGCGAAGAAGAATATGATGTTTTTAAAATTAAATTGCGAAGTAAAATGAATTATCATCGTTTTATAGATGTTGAGGTGCTAGCTACCGATTTGATAAGTGCAACAACATTGAAGGTTCCCAATTCTGACCCTCTAGTTATAAAATACATTGAAAGTAAAAGATGGAGGTTAGCCGACCCTACGCCCGAGGAATCAGAAGTACAAATTTTACTTGGAGCTGATTATTTCTGGAATGTTCAGAGAGGTGTCGTTGAAGAAATTAATGACCATTTATATGTAGCTAATACACTTTTTGGGTACACAATAGTGGGAAAAATAAACTCTAAAGGTAACGAAACAGTTAATGCTCATCTTGTATCTGTTAATGAAATAGAAAATTTTGATTTGCAAAAGTTTTGGAAACTAGAGTCTTTGGGTATTTGTGATAGTAAAAATGAATTATTTTCACAAAAGGATTTAGATGCTCTTGATTTATTTAATGATAATTTAAATTTTGTAAATGGAAGATATGAAACTAAACTTTTGTGGAAAGTAAATAAAAATGAATTGGAATCCAATTTTGATGTAGCTAAACATAGACTTTGGGGATTAAAATCAAAATTGTGCAAAAATGAATGGTTACTTAAGGAATATGAGAAAATATTAAATGAACAATGTGGTTTGGGTATAATTGAAGAATGTGAGTTTAATAAAGATGAAATAAACACGTATTACATGCCTCACAGACCAGTAATAAGGGAAGATAAATCGACAACTAAAGTAAGAATTGTTTTTGATGCGTCATCCAAAGATAAGGGGGCAAAATCGTTAAACGAGTGCTTATTTCCTGGGCCCAATCTAAATCCTAACATATTGGACATTATTTTAAAATTCCGTCTCCACAAAATTGCTTTCTTGGCCGATATAGAAAAGGCATTCTTGCAAATCCAGATACAACAAGAAGATAGAAATTTTTTGAGGTTCCTGTGGTTTGACAATATCACTAGTAACAATCCCATTTTGAAGGTTTTTCGCATGACCCGTGTAACTTTTGGTGTAACAACTTCACCCTTTTTCCTTTCTGCAACCATCAAACATCACATTGAGGGGTATAAAGATTTGTTTGGAAAAATAGTTAATATGCTGGATACTTCCTTATACGTTGATGACCTGTTTCATGGAGCTGATTCAGTAAATGAAGCTTTTGTTTTATCAAACGGTGCAGAGAAGATATTGAGTGAGGCCAATATGAAACTCAGAAAATTTAAAACCAATTCTTCCGATTTAAAATTTTTATGGAAGGAACATGGAATAAACTTTGAAGAAGACACTCTTGAACAAAATCTTTCGAAGGTATTGGGAATTATATGGATAACAGAAAGTGACACCTTGAAAATAGACATACAACCACTTTTAGTAGAATTTGACCATAAAATTATTACCAAACGTATTGTTTTACAAACTGTGGCAAAAATTTATGATCCTATTGGACTCATTTCCCCTTTCGTGATAAGAATTAAATTTTTAATGCAAGAACTCTGGGAACATGGAATTGACTGGGATTCTACATTACCAGATTCTTTAAGTGGAAAATTCAGAAAATGGCATAATGAAATAAAAGACTTGGTAAATTTTGAAATTCTTAGAAAATATTTTGTAACTATCCCAAAATTAAATCCTGAAACCGCTCAACTTTTCATATTTTCTGATGCTAGTTTAAAGGGGTATGGGTGAGTGGCTTATTTACGTGATTCTTCTTCTTGTGAAACTTCATTTGTAATAGCAAAGTCGAGAGTAGCGCCTCTCAAGAAAATTACATTGCCGCGCATCGAACTTCTTGGAGCACTTACGGCTGCAAGATTAGCGAATTATTTAAAGGAAATATTTAAAATTGTGAATGAAAATATATTTTGTCTAAGTGGCTCCCAAATTACCTTGCACTGGATTAAAGGAAGTGCTAACAACTGGAAGCCCTTTGTGGCAAACCGCGTACGCGAAATTCAGGAACTTGTTGCTCCTGTACAATGGAAATTTTGTAAAGGAAAGGAAAATCCTGCAGATGTTCTCTCTCGTGGTTGCTCTGCATCTGAATTGATTAATAACGAGGTATGGTTACATGGTCCTAGCTGGCTGAAGGAAGAATCGTTACCAGTATTTCCCCCTGAAACTCAACCTAATCTACCTGATGAAGAGGTCTTGCAAGAACAACGTAAAACGCTTGTTTGCTCCATATCCCAAAATATTCCAGAATTTGAGCTTTTATTTAAATTTTCATCCTGGTCTAAATTAAAACGAATTACGGCTTGGTGCCTCAGATTCATCAAAAATAGTACATGCCCATCTGAACGAGTCTATGGTTTTTTGACTGTTCCAGAACTTGAAAGGGCAACAAATGCTATTGTGAAATTAATTCAAAACCATGAATTCGGAGACGAACTGAAAATTCTAAAATCCAGAAAGATCCTAAATTCTAAAAGCAAACTCCTTCCTTTACATCCATTTCTTGACGAAAATGATATTCTTCGTGTTGGAGGTAGGCTAAAAAATGCAAACTTGTCTGAATATCAAAAACATCAAATCATTCTCCCTAAAAGGCATCATGTTACAGACTTGATAATAAAGTATTTTCATGAGAAACATCTTCATAGCGGGACTCAATTGACAATTTCAGCAATTCGACGAAAATTTTGGATAATTAATGCTAAAGAAGCTGTGAAAAGAGAAATAAGGAAATGTATGAAATGTTTCCGAAATTCATCACACCTTTCATCTCAGTTGATGGGAAATCTGCCATCAGCACGCGTGACACAAGCTCGAGTATTTTCAAGAGTAGGAGTCGACTTAGCCGGCCCCTTTTTGATCAAACCTCGTAAGGGACGTGGTGTGAAACCCTTTAAACATTATGTTTGTCTGTATGTTTGTTTCGTAACAAAAGCTATCCATCTTGAGTTAGTCACTGATCTTACAACTGAAACCTTTCTAGCCTCATTGAAAAGATTCGTGGCTCGACGTGGAAAACCTCTAGAAATATTTTCCGACAGAGGTACAAATTTTGTAGGGGCAGACCGCGAAATAAAGAGAATGATGTCTCTAATTGCTTCTGATGAAAAATTGCACAAGTATCTTACTGACGAAATGATAGTATGGAAATTCAACCCACCTTCCGCCCCTCACTTTGGAGGCCTTTGGGAAGCGGGAATAAAACAAATGAAAAATCATTTGAAGAGAACAATTGGTGATCAGATTTTAACTTATGAAGAATTTTTGACCTTAATTGCACAAATTGAGTCATGCTTAAATTCAAGACCGCTTGTCGCTGAGTCTTCTGATCCAAATGACTTTACGGCTCTGACGCCAGGACATTTTATTATAGGAGCACCCTTGACCTCCTTACCTGAGCCTGATATCTCCTCTACCTGTGTAACTCCTTTGGAACGTTGGAAATTGCTACAAAAGATTTTCCAAAGTTTTTGGAAAAGGTGGTCGTCAGACTATCTCTCACAATTGCAGCAACGTACAAAGTGGTTTAGAAGCAACCCGAACTTAAAAATCAATGACTTGGTGTTGATAAAGGAAGAAAACCAGCCCCCATTAAGGTGGAAATTGGGCAGAATAATTGAACTATTTCCTGGGGATGATAATATTGTTCGTGTTGTCAAATTAAAGACTTCTACTGGTGAACTGAAACGCCCTATCACAAAATTGTCTCCTCTACCGATGGACATTTAATATAATAGAATTTTACTTTATTTTAACTAACTTTATTATTATTATTTTTTTCTATGTCTAATTTTTGTAACTTTCTGAACTATTTTGTATTTTAATGTCTTTTTCTATTTTTAGTTGTTCCAGAAACTGTTTTTTATAGAAGTAGTAGGATTTAATTGCATTTCATTTTAGTTATACTTAACATTTAAGGTAATATTTTAAATTTGTATTTAATATTTGATTATTTAGTATGTGATAGTGGAAATTTGGTAAGTTATAATTGTTTGATGAACTTCGTTCATGGAGGCGGAGGATGTTTCGGCGTAAATGCCCTCAAATTTATTTGTTTATAATTTAACTCTGTTTATCTTTCATATTGCGAAATATAATTATAAAACTGATTTCTTTTGACAGAAAAAATCTAATCTGTTTATCTAAATTGTTTATAACCCTGAATCAATATTTATGAGTAACATTATGATTTCAAGGTCATGTAATATAGATTTATTTACTTTATAATAATTTTGAATTGATGGTGATTTATTAGTTTTATAATTACTTGGATGTCATTTAAATGAATATTATAGCTATTTAGAAGATTTATAACTGCATATTGTAATTTTTATTTTGATGTTTATTTTATATAATATGTATCATTTTTAAAATGGTCAGTCTTGACTCTGTAACCAAGCAGAGAACATGTAACATGTCCTGACTCTGTAATCAGAGATGCCAATTGTTAAATCATGGCTCTGTTTAATACAGAGTGTATAGTGGAAGTCTTGACTCTGTAACCAAGCAGAGAACATGTAACATGTCCTGACTCTGTAATCAGAGATGCCAATTGTTAAATCATGGCTCTGTTTAATACAGAGTGTATAGTGGAAGTCCTGACTCTGCAACCAAGCAGAGAACACATGTTTTTTTGTATTGGCTCTGTTAAATACGGAGAATTACTATTATGGAACAATTATTAACTTCTAATGATGAATAGAATTTACATACTATTTCAGTTTTATTTAATAAACTATTTAACCTAATTGCTCTCCCATCTCACTTGGATTTTGAAAATTTATTTGTCAGATGAATTTCGGCGCCAACAACATGATAAAACTAGTTTTCTGATTATGGAACTTTAGCCGAACTTATGAATCCAATTTTTAGAATGGACAACATAGACCAAAAAAAGAAAGGGTACTTTTCCATTAGCTTGGGACAAATCAGCTTTCAAGCAATAGCATTTTTGCATGTGTAAATTAAAAACAATGTTTTAATGTTGAAATAAAATGGTTTTGTTTATAATTTTACACCTTATTGATTTTTTTCTAAATGAAATGAGGGAGAGGGGTGTATTTTAAATGAAATGAGCAAGAGACGTGTATTTTAAATGAAATGAGCGAGAGACATGTATTTTAAATGAAATGAGTGAAAGGTTTAAATTTTAAAAGAAATGAGTGAAAAGTTTATATTTTAAATGATATGAGTACAGTTTTGAATGATGGTGGCTGATAGCAATACATGGGAACTTATCACTTATGCCTGGTTAACAGAAAAGTATCAAAGAAAGACATGCACAATTTGTGACAGAGCACAGGTCCTGTACTTTTTATTTTGAGTGAATATTTAAATATTATCCACAGCCCACCGGAGTTTATAAAAACTGCATACAGAAGCTCTCAGAATGCTGGTTTTATGTTGTAATTTGCTAAGTGATAAATAAAAATTCTTGGTGAGTAAAACTTTCTGAAAATTACTCACCCATGATTATATGTTTTCTAGATTTTATTACATATGGATAGTTAGATATATTTAAAATATATTAAATTTTTTCTTCTGGTGAAGAAGAAAATTAGGTTAATTTTTTTGCAAATAATACATGAAATACAAATATGCAGGTGAAAGGGAACTGGAGATATGCTGAAGTTTTTAGCATTTCTAAATATTAGGGATATGGTACTTTTTTTGCTATGAATAACGCCCTGAAAAAAAGAAAGAAGAAATATTAAAAAAAGAAATCAATTAGATGCAAAACAACTTACATGGATTTTCTTTCAAAAGATCTTTCCTGTTCTCTTTGCAAAATATCATGTAGGCAGAAAGAGGCCTTTTAGGAGGAGATGGGATCTCTAGCTTGCTTCCAAAATATCTCTCCACATTCCAATTACTCTTAATAATGTTAAAACTTTAAAAAAAGAAATAAATAAATTTTATTAAAAACGTTTTACATTTTACACCAGAGCTCAACAAATAATGAGTGCCAGGTTGTCATGGTGACTGGAAATATAAGAAAAGAAAATCTGACTTCACGAATGACTCCCAAACTGTCTGTCTTTATTTATGCTTCCTATTATACAAAAATATTTAGGCAATCTGATTGGTCTAAGAATAACTCATCTATAATCTGATTGGTCTATGATTAATGTGTGTGCAACACAACTGGTCTATGCTGTCAATTCTTACAATGATTGCTAGGGCAAAAGGTAGATTAGTTGATAAAAGTGTTTATTTGTAAGCAAGCCCTTTCCTTATAGGTTTGTAGTAACCCAGTTTTTTTTTTTGTTGTTGTTTTTTTTTTTTTTTTCTTAATTTGGTAGGTATTCAAGTGTCATTGAGTTTTCCAGCCAGGAGTTTTTCTTATTATGACTTTTGAATGATTAAAGAGAAAAAAATGGACTCTTTATAAAATTGAGCTCCCAATTTATTTTTTGAACCTACTTTAAATCAGGGTTGTAAAAAACCCGAGTTTTTTAGAAAAAACCCAGCCCGGGCGGGTTTTATTAAAAAACCCAGGTTAAATGAGCAATTTTCCCCGGGTAAATTAAATTGCCAAAATGTGGACAATGATTCCACCTTCCTCACAAATAATAATCTTTACAGTTGCCACTGTATAGGGAAAACAAGAAAATCTGAGGGAATTTAAAAATGAGTATTAAAAACAAGGAATTTTACTAAACTTTGGTACTTTGCAAAATTTATCCGTTGAAATTTTGAAAATTCTCAGAGGAATTACTCTGGGAAAATTTAATATTTTGCTCAGTAAAGCACAAGAAATTTGAGTGCCGAAATAAGTGGCAATCCTGATCTCAAATACAATCTTTGTGAACACTTCATAGTCTAATAGATGAGAATGACTTCAGAGTCTTAATAATGATCTCACCATTTGTCTCTGTTCTTAAAATACATATATAGATATGATCACTTTAATTTAAATAACAAAGGTACTTCTTAGTTATCTCGTCGACCAATCTCGCCAAATTATACACATTGACATAATTTTTATTTTAAATAACGAAAGAACAAATAAATTAGTAAAATATTAATAAAAATACAAATAAAACGTCAAATTAATGGTTTTATTGGCCATTATTGGCATTTAATCTTATAATTAATTAATTAATGGCATCCATTATTGGCATTTAATCTTACAATTTGCTCAACGGGATAACTAAGACAATTGTGTGTTTTCCAATTGTTTCCAATCTAAAAGTGCAAGTAAATTAATACAAACTAGGGGGCTCGGCCCCCTACGAGCTACGCTCGCCAACCCCCGTCCAGATTCCGCAGACTCTAAATGCACGCTAATTTGATCTGCTTTAAAAAGATTTCGAAAGATTGAATTATAATTTAAAAAAAAAAACGATCTCCCTATAAACGGTTTCTATTCATTTCTCTTTGATTGGGGAATTTTAACGCCAAATCCACTGCGGTACTACTTGATTATCCCGTCGACCAATTTCGCCAAATTATATAAATCGCCAAATTATACAAATTGACATAATTTTTATTTTAAATAACGAAAGAACAAATAAATTAGTACAACATTAATAAAATAGAAATAAAACGTCGAAATATAAATAACTTGATGACGTAGACACGTGTAACAACATTTCAAAATAAGCTAATATAAAAGGAATTAAGTAAACAGTCTTTGTCTCCTGGTATTTTTTAACAAAGCGAAAAGAAAGTTCTTTTAAATGAGACATTTTAAATTAATCGTTTTTAATCTGACGTAATTTTGACCAAGCTATTTCTCTTTTAAATATTCGCGTGAAAATTCTTTTGTTAGAAATGAAATATTATTTGCACTTTCCGAACACAAGTAGTTGAAAAGATCCTCTCAATATATCAAATAAATGTCTAGCACAATTTCTAAATTTAAACCGTTTTGCAATATTTTGTGTTCATTTTATGTAATAACTGTAATGTGACGTAAATATGACGTAATTTCTCTTATTTAAGACTTCTAACGCATGTTAATGAATTTATAATTTTACAATATCCTTTCTCTTTTAAAATTCACGTGTGTACTTTTTATGACGTAATTTTTAATAAGTTCCTGCTTTTTGTACATAATTATTTAATTGTAATTCCAAATGATTTTTTCTGTTTATAATAGTCACGTGTAAATAAATTTTTAATTTGAAGCAAACATTATTGTTTGCGCTTTTTATACATTTGGCAACAGTATAAATTAATACCATTTTCTAAAATAATGTAAAAAATATCTCTCAAAATGCTGAAAATTTGAATTTACAATAGAAATAAAACCTCCAAAAATGAGTCAAATTAAAAAAATTAATGCAATCTGCACACCGGCAAATTCTAACGCATAAAATGATCTAAAAATGATTACATTCTCATGTATAGTTTTTGCTGCTATAAAACTTTTTTAATGGAACGATTTTGTCCAACTTTAGCATTAAATATCTCTTAAAATGATTCTTCGATTTGAAAACTGTCTGCATCAGCGTGTTTATCAAACATTTCTGTATAATACCACCGATTTTCCTATTTTTGTCTGCAACATTTTTCTTAATATTAACGAAGAAAGACCTCCTGTCACAAAAAATTCAAAACCGGCGGTGGTGACAGCGGTAGTTACTTTTTTTTAGAATAGAGAGATATATTTTCTAAGATTCAAAGAAGTGAATAAATAAAACAAAATAACCATAAACTGTTAACAATTTATATCATCTGTTCTTTTCCAGAAATATATTTTTAAAAACCCGGGTTTTTTACCTGGGCTTTTTATAAAAAACCCAGCCCGTGCGGGTACCCGGGCAGCTACCCACTACAACCCTGCTTTAAATATATTTAAATCTGAATAATTGCGGGTGCTTTCAGTATAAATACGTCATATATCCTGATTACAATTAGGTGGCGTAAGTTACAAAAACATTCAAATGTAAAGACAAGATGGATTTTCAAATTTACGTAAAGTTTCTTTGCATTATGTCAGTGTTATCCATATCAAGAAAATTTATAACTACAGACCAAAGAAGGTTGGCCCTATGCTTGTGCATAAAATTCTACTTCTATTATTGTGGCGCAAGGGTACTAAAACTGGCGAGTCCTGTTTTACGCACATATACTTCATTTACATAATGAAAATTAAAAGGACTAGCTCTACAATTTAAATAAATTAAAAATGAAGCAGCATAATGTAAAACTTTAGCGAGAAATATTTTCTAATACACACTGAGCACATTAAGTCAGAATGAACAAACACTTAAAACAGTATCTTTAAATTAAAACTCAGTTATTAATATCCTAAACGTTTAAATTGGCTAAGTATGTAATACAGTTATTACCTATGTTTACATATAATTAGTAATTCCTAAATTTAAACTGGAAAAATACATAAACAAAGGTAAATGTTTACTCACCCTCTTTCTCTACATACTGCATAGCCACTTAATTTAATAATACTGCGCAGTACTGTCATTATCCTCTATTTAATTATATTTTTAAAAAAACAAAGAGAAACACAATAACAATATATTGATATTTTTGTTTGTTTTTGAGTTAGCGTTCATGAATTGGTTGGTCGGTTGAAAAACATTAGAATGAGGTATGGATTTTGCTCTTTTCATCTCCTTTCGATAAAATTTTCGCTTTGACATGTCTGATATCTTTTTTATTTGATACTCATCAAAAGTTCTATTTAAATAACTTTAATAGCTTGGTTTTAGAGGGATTATTAAATATGTTTATGATTAAATACTTACTTTGTGATTAAAGTAGTGGTCGCAAATATCACAGGTGCATCACGCTGGTTAACAAAAGTTCGATTTCTGCTTTTTAACTGTTATTGTTGTCAGTATCGTGAAACAGCAAAAGCGAAAGCGTAAAGATGGTAGAATTAAAATTAGAAAGAGATCAGGTAAATTTTTATTTAATAACAACTGTTTTCATTGTTTGAAGCTATGTTTTTGAAAAGAATTACTTAATTTTTATGTAATACTTCTTTTATTTGGCTGTGTAGCATACTGTCTAATTAAAACTAAGTAGAAATAGTCACTATATGCCTCTCACTGTTTTTCTTATATTTTTTCATTTTCTGAAGGAAAATAACTTGTGTAATGATTTATGTTGTTCTTTAGAATATGGATGTTGACGAACAAGCTAAAGGAGATGGTTTGAAGCAGTATTACATCACTAAAATAGAAGAGCTTCAAGTAAAAAAAATATTTATTTACTTAAAAGTTTCTTATTGTTTTGATCGTCTGTACCGCTGAACTGTATATTTCATTCTTATTTTGACAGTGTAAAGTTTTCAAAGGTTTTTTTCTATGAGAATTGCAGTTGTTTGGAAAGTTTTCATCACGTACTATGTATTATATCTGCACTATAAATTCTTCATGATTAATTAGTTTCGGTTTTTTGGCAAAATTAGTAAAATACGGTGTTTGAACAATTTTGTTTTCATAACCTCAAACTTCAGTGATTTAAAACTGTGAATATTTTCAGTTTACCTCTTATTATCTTTGTAAATTAGTATACATATTTTGTGTAGACTTTTTGTTTACTTTTGTAATCTAGCAAAAATAATATCCAATTATTCAGCATTTTGTTAATAAGTAAAAGGTACGTGTTGTACATTAAAGTTTAATGTATGAATTACTATAATTGATGCTTTTTAATCCTATATAATGCTCAGAGTCAGATAATATAGACGAACGCCGTTCGCAGAAAATTTTCAAAGTTTGCAGACAGTTTTGGTGTTTTTTTTACAAATTTCTTTATTAAAAAATATATATATATATCAAGACTCTGGGCAGAAAATTGGTGCAACACACGTTGCAGACTCTTGAGAAGGTTTGCAGGCTATTTTTCAACTGGAGAAAAAAAAAAGTTTGCTAGAAATTATTTGCTATGTACCATGGAACAGTATTTTTTGGAATAAGCACCGTGGCCCATGCGAGTTTAAAACTTATAAGGTTAGTTGGGGTAACTGGACCATGATTTTACAATGTGACTCTGGAGCTTCTGACAATTCATCTTAAAAAGCTAATGTTCATTTGAATTAAAGTCTGAACTTCTGTAAATGTATTCAGTTAGGTTCTCTGTTCCCTCTATCAGACAGAAATGCTCAAAATTACATTTTAATATATAAAAATATGCATATTTCATCTTTCTTTCCTGATGGGTCCAGTTGCCCCCAAAAATGGGGTAACTGGACCAGGGGGTCTATGTTCCACACGCGTTTATATTTTTTCATATCGGATATAGGGTCCTCTTTGAAAAAGTGTAAACAACTTAAAAAAATTTAAAACAGGCAGATCATGTAAATTATATGTGAATAAACAGTGTTGTAAGGGAAACGTTTGCTGTCAATATGTTTAAAAAAAGCACTAAAAGTGAAAATATTAGATTTATTTATACCAAGAACATGAAACTTATGTACTTTAGTATAGATAATAAGTATAAAAGTCACATGGATATTTTAAGGAAAAAAATAGCAAGGTAAATCTATGAACAAACGGCTACGTAAGTACTTTATCTTTATCCAGGAGTCGCATTATATAAGTAAAATTTTATTGCTCCTACCAGAACCCTTAAAGAAAGGTGCGATGAAGATATTATTTTCAAAATAGTGGTAGGAACGATAAGTTTCCCTATAGAATGCGACCCCTGGTTATAGTACAATTTCAAGGTCTGCCTGTCTTACTTTCAGGGGCAAGGTACTTGCATTCGTAAAATGTTGAAATAATTTACTGACACCAATATTTAAAAGAGAATCTATCTGAAAACAAGTAAAAGTATATTTTCGCGTACTTAATAAAGGTGAAATTTTCAATATAAAATTCAGGTGCCAATTAGGAATTAAGTGATGCCAAAAACGGCATCACCGCCTCTCAAGGGGTCAAGAAATTTTGTTTGATACCACCCAATATGATTTTTTAAATTTTTATTGCGTAATTTTAATAAGGTATTCTATAATTTTCTTTATTGTGAGCAAAAAAAATTGGAGAAATTTACTTCAGGTAGTAAGAGAAGCACAAAACAAATATTTACAACTATTGGGGTAACTGGTCCCGGATACATGTCCCAGTTACCCCATTCTTGAAAAAATTATGGGGTAACTGGGACACCAGGCTTACATTTGAAACATGAAGTAAATATGTATAGATACCTAATAATATTATAAATATACATCCATATCTTTTTATTTGTGTATTTTATTTTGACCAGTGTTTTTTTTTTCTTTGTAATTTTGTTACATATTTAATTTTGTCTTTGAAATAAATTCATAACATACCTAACTGCAGTTCACAGTAATAACAAAAAAAAACCATGAGGACATTAATTAAATTATATTTTATTACGAATAATATATTTACTATGTTGTTTAGGCTCAAATTTATTTTATTATGGTTTTACAAACACATTTAAGAGTTGTATTACATTGTCTAAAATCAGTACTCTAGCTTGTCCACACTAGCCTCACCACTAGGGCTGGATGATATCAGAAATTTAATATCGCAATATATCAACGAGTTAATATTGATATTTGTGATATATTGCGATAACTACCTTAAATTGTGCAAGAATAGAAATTTTGCTAATTTCGAAACATAAATGGTATAATAGCAGCAATTTAAGTAAAAACAGATGTAGGGAACAACTACTCAATATCTTATACCTATATGTTCACACAGCACATTAAAATAAATATATATATTTATAAAAAAAATTTTAGAAATGAAACCAATGTTTGATATCTGTTTACACGTATACCATTTTTTGCCAAGTATTTTCCTTCAAAAACAGTATGTTTCCTATTCTTCCTACTCTATGCATTATTTATCAGCGACATTTTAAGTATTGAAGTACTTTGCGAATAACTGACAAAATTATAAAATACAAACTAAAATAGAACATTCTTAAATTTAGGACGTTGACGATTTTATTTTAATTAACACAGGAAAAGAGGAAACTCTAGAGAAAACTAAAATTAATTTAATGACACATGTGGTGCTAATATACTTGTTATTAAATAGGTTTCAGTGGATGATAGATGCAACAGAAATGTTGCTCTTCAATCTTTCTCTAAAGAATCAATTCCTTCTTGGCTGTTCTTAAATACAAAAGGGCAACTTTATGACATAAGTTTTAATTTATTTTCGTTAGGAAATGCATGAAACTAGCAGGTGTTGTTCAGAAACTATGTAATCAAACTGGTTTTCTTTTCAGTTTTTTCCATTTTATTTTATTTTATTTTTTTTTTTGCAAACGCAATAGATCTTTCAGAAAATAGTGTCAAAGGGCGCGTTTTGAACGGAATTTCCACGCGAAAGAAGAATAACCACTCAAGAAAGGGTGAAAAACATCTTTTTCATGTGATCAAAATCGCTTAACTCAATAGGTAATTTATTTATCAAAAAATGGAAAACACAGTTCGTTTCTAAATCGCTTCCAATTTTGTGCCTTTGCGTTTAAAAATGAATTTGTAAATGTGTCACAACGTTTTGCGTTTGTTGAGCAGAGCAGTTCCCTGTATTTATATCTTTCTACCTATTTACTACAAGAAAACAACATTGAAACCTTTTTAAAAAATATATAAATACTTAAATCACACTTGAGAATAGTTTTATACTAATTTAATTTTTTTTTATTTTTTATAAATATTCATAGCTGAAAAATATCAATACAGAATATATTAAATTCACTCCAGAAAACTTCGCTCTAACAAAAATACGACAAAGAAGTTAATATGAATAATTATTACTGACTGGGAAGCTCTTTTTAAAAACAACCAATCACCACTGTGAAAGACTGCTTTGACCTTGGGCTTTTCGCCAACTTTCATTGCAACTTTTGCTATAAGGGGAAACTTTAGCGGACTCTCATTGGTTGCTTGCAAGCCGAGAATTCTACCTTCTGAGGTATAGACTGTTGGAATGTTATTCCATGTGGAAGGCATGAATATGAAATTCCTCAATAGATAAACAATAAAAAGTTAAAAGTTTTACCTTTATGTTTTGATGCATTTCAATAGAAATATATTCTTCTTAGGATGAACAAAAAACATTTATTTGAAGATTAAATACACTAGAATAATATATATGCTGGACACAATACTAATCACACTTCACAATAAAACAAAACAGATGAATAAGACTATTTACAAACACAAAGACATACTTTGAACTACGGTTTGTTGCAGTTTTTTTTTTTAACATATTATCATTCCTTTGGAATATAATTGGATTTTTAATCCACCCGCATTTTACTGCCAACTGCTATAAGGGAAGGAGAAACACACACTGTACTGAGTGTCTGTCACAGTAGATCAAATAAAAAGGATTGTCTGATGCTGCCATCTGGTGGAATGTTCTTGAAACAAAAGAGCATTTTCTAACATCTCTCCCGTTTTGTGATAGAATCTGACACCAGGTGGATAAGGTTTCTACAAAGCTCAAATTTGGCCTTTGGCAGCGGCTTCGTCATTATATCTGCTATCATTTCATTTGTTGATAGATATTTGACATCTATAACATTTTTCGTTTTTAGATCTCGTATGTAATGATAATTTGTATCAATGTGCTTAGTGCGAGATTTAAATTTTTCACTTTCAACCAATTTAATTGTAGATTGGTTATCCTCAAAAATTCTAATAGGAAAATGTTGTTGTAAATTGAGATCTTTACATAATTTTAAGATCCATAGCACCTCTTGAGTTCCTTGTGACAGTGCCACATATTCAGCTTCTGCTGATGATAATGTCACACATGATTGTTTTCGTGAGAACCAAGAAATGCAGCTATTGCCTAAGAAGATTACATTTCCTGAGGTGGATTTTCTGTCTGTAGCATCTTGACCCCAGTCTGCATCTGAGTATGCAACTATATTAGGATATTCTTTTGAAGAAATGTGGAGATCAAGGTCTTTCGTTGTTTTTAAGTATCTTATTGCCCTCTTAACAGCATTCCAGTCCGTTTGTCTTGGATTATTGCATCTTCGACTTAGTATGTGTGTAGGAGCGGTAATATCAGGTCTTGTGCATGAGGAAATATATAAAAGACTTTCTATAGCTTGTCTATAATTATCATTTGATGATAAAAGATTTTCTTCTTTTATCTAAACTAGGGATTGACCGAATCAGCAATTTTGCCGAATACCGAAGCTTCGGTCAAAGTGTACACCGAATATTCGGTATTCGGCAACCGAATACTTAAAAATTTTTAATACATATTTTTGCATATATTAGCTTTTTTAATAAACTTTAATTAAAATTAAATTCTTAATAATTTAATTCAGTTACATTTTTATTCTGAAATCTAATTACACAAAAAAATGTAATGACTTCTTTCAACTCACAAATTCATTAACCCATCACTTATTTTTTTATTATTTTATCACTAGGCAATATCCAAATTAACCCAATGAAAGTATTAAACTATACAGGCTATTATTAAGGATAAGGATTCTCAGAAAAACAAAAGTTCATTCAAATAAAAAGAAACAATGTTGTCATTAAGCTGATTTACTGATTATCTAATTATATGCATATTGAATTGGAATGTTCTCAAATACAAAAGGTATCATATCAATTTGTACATTTAACTATTTTCTGAGAAATTATTGATACATATTTATATTTTGATTAATATTTATCACTGTGGTGATGAAGATAAATTTGAGCGATTTTAATTTTAATGGTTATAAAAGCTATAGGATAGGCATAAGAGTATACTTATTTGATGTGTGTATTTTCTTTAATATAAACCTTAGATATACAGAGATGAACTCTGATATACTTATTTGAGGTGTATATTAAAGAGAATACACATTAAATAAATTTAAATTGAAAAAACTAATGTAGAAATAATTAAAATTAAATGGTAATGGAAAGATGCCCATATTCCTTACTTTTTTTTCCTATATTGTAGACAGTTGTTCTGATTTCACCCCTATATAGACTATTTTAGGAAAGAAAAAAAAAGTTTTTTTGTAATTAAAAATGGCCTTTGACTTGTTTTTGGTAGTGCAGCTGAACTTTGAACTCATGCACATAATATTGAAACTCACCATTTAGCCTATTCTACTTCTAAGTAAAAGAGAATTCTTCTACTTCTAAGAAAATACTTATCTGCAATTATTCGGCCGAATACTTCAAAGTATTCGGCCGAAGCCGAATATTTGGTATATATGCCGAATCACCGAATACCGAATCGACTATTCGGTATTCGGTCAATCCCTAATCTAAACTATAATAGTTAGTTTCCATTGGGGTATAAGTTGGTTTGGCTTCGTCAAGCTGAAAATCCTTAACTAATTGATTTATTTTACTTCTTTGTGAAAATAAATAACTTCCATCTTTTCTGTAAATTTCTATACCTAAGAAGTATTTTGCTTCTCCTAGTGATGTTATGGGATAAGATTTCTTTAAGTAATTTATTACTTCATTTTCATCTTCTGAGCTCATCAGCATATCATCTACATACAGTATGAGATGAATTGTCTTCTTTGATTTTTCTTTTATGAACAAACATGGATCAGCTTCACTTTGTTTAAATCCACATGCCTTTAGAGTATTCTCTATTTCTTCATTCCAGTACTTGGCGGCTTGTTTAAGACCATATATAGCCTTTTTTTAATTTATAGACTTTGTCTTTATTTTCTTCATCATGAAAGCCTTCTGGTTGATGCATGTACCTATAATTCTTCATTATCTAGTTTACCATGTAGAAAGGCTGTTTTAACATCTACTTGGAATACTCTGGCATTTATGATAAGCTGCCCAGGTCAGAAAAGCTCTAATGGTTGTATGTTTGACGACAGGAGAGAAGGTTTCATCATAATCAGTGCCAAATTTTTGAGCGAAACCTTTGGCAACTAATCGTGCTTTGCATTTTATTTCTTCTCCATTTACATTATGTTTTGTTTTGTAAACCCATTTACAGCCAATGGTGTGCTTGCCTTTGGGTAAAGTAACAAGCTCAAATACTTCATTTTCCTTTAAAGAGTTAAATTCTTCCTTCATAGCTTGAAACCATTTCTGTTGATCTTTTACTGGTAATTGTAAAACATCCTTAAAAGTTACAGGATCTTGATTTTTGGAACAACTGTCTTCAGTTTTGTAAGAATATCTTTCTGGTAGAATTCCTTTAGTCTCTCTGTTAGATATTCTTCTCTGGAAATTATCTTCACTTTCTTCTGTTGGGCTATCTACTGATTTTTCATCCATTTTTATTTCTTCTGCAGTATTTTCTATTGGGATAGCTTCACTATCATTTTCAAGATTTTCTTCTGAAAAATTGAAATGCATTAAATCTGAGATTTGCTCTTCGGGATTTTCTTGAAAGACATTTTCACAGTTCATATTTTCAAAAAACTTCACTGTTCTGCTAATCACTATTTTTCTACCGCCTATATAAATTCGGTATCCTTTGCTTCTTAAATCGTAACCAACAAAGACTCCTTCAGTGGCTTTTTCGTCAAATTTTTGTCTCTTCTGTTTATGAACATACACATATGCTTTGCATCCAAATACTTTAAGGTGACTCAAATTTGGCTTATGCCCATTCCACAGTTCATATGGTGTCTTTTCAGTTGATTTTGTCGGTAATCTATTTTGTAAGTAGGTTGCGGTAACTATGGCTTCTGCCCAGAATGTTTTTGGCAATTTAGCATTTATAAGTATGGCTTTACTCATTTCAATAAGCGGGCAATTCTTTCTTTCTGCGACTCCATTTTGGGACGGTGAATATGGCGTCGTTGTTTCATGATTTATTCCTAAGTTTTTAAGGTAGTCTTTGACAGATTCGTTGCAATATTCTGTTCCATTGTCACTATGCAAGGATTTAATCTTGAATCTAAATTTATTTGTTGTTGATGCAACATACTCTTTTAATTTGTCAAATACTTCATCTTTAGAGGAAATAAAATATACTTGTGTATAACGAGAGTAATCATCAACAAATGTAACAAAATATATTTTTGGTCCCATACTTTTTGTTTCTGCAGGACCGCATACATCGCTGTATATCAAATCAAGTGGTTTTTTACTTCTGTGTTGTTTCTTTTGGAAACGATTTTTCTATTAGCTTAGCTTTTATGCAACTTGAACATTCAGTATTATGAGAACAATTATTCACAGTAATAAAAGCTAAATCATCCTTTTGAATTTTCTTGATGGATTCCAAATTTCTATGGCCCAGCCTTTGGTGCCATTTTAGAATGTAGTTGACATTAGAACAAACGGGTAATATTTCTGAAGCACTATATACCCTTTCATTCGTAGGTATTATTTTTAATCTGTATAACCCCTCATCAGCTTTTGCATCTTCAACTAAGATGTTGCCCTTTTTAATTAAACGTATATCATCTTTAAATGTTACAACAAAACCTTTCTCAGTACAAGACTGGACAGATAATAAATTACTATCCAACTCGGGAACATAAAGTACATGATCTAATGTAACTCTATTTGTTTGACCATTAAGTGTTTCAATATTAAAAGTACATTTACCCTTTCTCTTTGCAGTTAATTTAGTTCCGTTAGCAATTGTAATTGTATCTTTATTCGAACATTTTAATTCTGAGAACAGTTCCAAGGAATTAGCTAAATGAACAGAATCAATAACAACCTGAATCAATAACAAAAGACAAATTTTTGTTTTTATTTCCATTTTGTTGAGATTTCATAACAAAACTCGAAGAATTTGATTCTTCCATTAATTCACGATAGTTTTGAGAATCTGATAGATTTTCATTTTGACTAGCAGTTGAAGCAGAGAAATTGTTTGTTTTCTTAAACTGTTGACGTGATCTATCTTGAGTAAAACTTGGTTTTGTTTTGTTAGTATTATTAGTCTTTAAGTGAAAACAATCTTCACGGTTGTGATTATTCTTTTTGCAATGAGAACAAAATTTTTGTTTATTCAAATGCTTTGGTTTATCCCTATTACCCTTTAAAGCAATAGATTCAAATTTTGTTGAAATTTGTTTAGTTTCAACTCTTCTAAGATACTCATCAATTAATTTGTTTTGAACATATTTTAATGATAAATCTGTTTCATATTTACTTTCAATAGCAGTTATAAAGGTACTATAAGAATTTGGTAAGGAACAGAGCAAAATAGCTATTAAATTATCATCTTGTATTACTTCACCTATATTTCTTAATTTTTCTGCTAATTCTAAGACAGAATTAATATGTTCCTGCATTTTTACACTTTCATTATATTTAGTGGAATACAGCTTCCTAAGAAGAGAAAGTTTATTTGTTAAATTTACTCTTTCATGAACAGATTTCAATTGATCATATGTTTCTTTAGCACTTTTAGCATGTCTGACATGAACAATTTGTGAATCTGAGATATTTAAACAAATTAATGCCCTAGCATTTCTATCATTTTTTACCCAATTATCATCATTTTCCTTTTTAGGTTCAAATACATCATACAGACCTTTGATTGACAATTGTTCTATTTTGAACTTCCAAACTGAATAGTTGTCATCAGTTAATTTATCAACATAATGAGATTCTTTAAGACTAGACATTATAATATAATAATATATGCTTATTTCACAGAAAATAAAACTTTTTTTCTTATTAATACACCAAAACAACAATTATAAACTCAAATATAATGCTAATGATGAAATAAGAACAAAATAAAATTCTTGAACAATTTTTGAAGTTACTTTTGATTTCAGAAAAACTGTTCTTAAATGTTCAATTGTTTGTTTAAAACATAAATTTACTTTTTCAACTTGTATAATAAAATTTCAATAAGAAACAGGCAAAATAAAATTCAAAATAATTTCTTTTCTTATCAATACACAATACTTTTGATTTCAAAATAAGAACAATTCTTTGAATTTTCTTTTATATCATTCACTTGTGAAAAATACCAACATTCAGAAAATAATTATTTTTTTTAATTTAATTATATTATATTTTCTTCTTTCATATTATTACATTTAAAATTGAGAACTTCAGTCTCATAATCGACTGTTAGAATGTTATTCCATATGAAAGGCATGAATATGAAATTCCTCAATAGGTAAACAATAAAAAGTTAAAAGTTTTACCTTTATGTTTTGATGCATTTCAATAGAAATATATTCTTCTTAGGATGAACAAAGAACATTTATTTGAAGATTAAATACACTAGAATAATATATATGCTGGACACAATACTAATCACACTTCACAATAAAACAAAACATGAATAAGACTATTTACAAACACAAAGAAATACTTTGAACTATGGTTTGTTGCAGTTTTTTTTTAACATGTTATCATTCCTTTGGAATATTATTGGATTTTTAATCCACCAGCATTTTGCTGCCAACTGCTATAAGGGAAGGAGAAACACACTGTACTGAGTGTCTGTCACAGTAGATCAAATAAAAAGGATTGTCTAATGCTGCCATCTGGTGGAATGTTCTTGAAACAAAAGAGCATTTTCTAACATAGACTCGATGATCACCCGTTATCTTCGTATCAAACACACAATGAATAACCAATGCTCATGCGTTATTATTCATAATGCATCAATTATCTGGAGTTATTGGAATAGGTGTAGAGACTAAGAGTTGAGATGAGAAAGGATGATAAGTGTTATTCAGTATTACGCAGAGAGTCGAACGAACTTTAGGTTTATTGAGAAGGGATAGGTGTATTGCAATGATTGGGATAGTTTCTATTGCAGATAATCAACGGAAAGGAAGATTATCAATGTAGATTTTCTATTTTGGATGAGAAAGGTTGAAGACAATGGAATAGAATTTTTTTTTTTTTTCATGTTCTCTGGCGGTGAGCGCAAAATATTATTATTTTATTGAGTTCTGAGTTATTTGGCGATATTTTTTTCGGTGCTCGTGTTCGTTAACACTGTTATATTATTGGGATATATCCCAATAATATGTTGATATATATATCAACAGAGTCAAAGTTTAGATATTGTTATTGCGATAGTTCAGAAATATCAATATCTGCCGATATATTGATAAATAATCCAGCCCTACCCACCACATGCGGTTAGTGTGGACAAAAACAACTTTTTTTAAAAAATACATTAATAAATAACTGTATGGCCAAATAATTTAATATATCAACCAAATCAAAGATAAAATAACAAATTCTTGTAAAAAAAAATACTTGAAGTGTGAAAAATGGTATTTAGTACTTTTTTTTGCAAAATTTATAAAAATTGTCCACACTAGCCCCCTTCTCCCCTACTGGGAAGGAGACATTTGCATATTAATAAATTATTGCCTTTGACCAGTTGTTTTAAATCAAAAATTGTAATTTTAACTTCATTATATTAAATTTACTTTTGAATCTTTTAGCTTGTTGTTTCTGAAAAAACACAGAACTTGCGTAGGCTTCAGGCACAGAGAAATGAATTGAATGCTAAAGGTAATTATTGCAAAAATTTTATTCAAATGTTAAATGTTATAGGTGATTTTTGTGTGAATGTTAACATTTTTAATTATAATTCATTGAGGTTGTTTAATCCTAATCATTATTTTTCATAACCAGATTTGATTTCATTCAACTTATCAGATTTGATTCATTTTTTGCAATGTTTTCATTTAGTCAACTTTTTATTTTCTAAAGAGGCAACAATACCTGAAATTATTATTATTATTATTTTCAAAGTGTTTATACAAATTCATTTACACTAAATCATTATTTATATATTCAAGTTGAAAATTGTCTATACCTGCCGAGTACATAATCCACCATAAAAATTGATTATGTTACTGTATTTACTCATGTATAAAGTACTTCTCCCCACCCAAAGTCTCAAAAATGGGACTTGCATAGTATGAATATTTATGATAATTATGAAAGTCCACATGATTTCATGTACTAATTCCAGCACACAGATATTGTGAAAAAATTGTACAAATGAGATTCAGTAAGAGAAAACTAAGAAATACTTCTTTTGCATGTTGTAGTTTGTGTATCATGGGCAAAATTATTCCTGGACTTTCTTAAAACAGCATGGTGCATATTATAATGTTATATATATTTTTTTCTTTTTACTTTATTATCAAAAACACAATGTTATTTTATACTTGAGTAATTGCAGTAAATATTTTGATAGATATAACTTTTTAAAATGTGTTCAACTTTTTTCTTTTCGATGACCATGTAATTTCCAAAAGTAGATAAGTTTAAAAAATTTGCGATTGAATGCCACATATCTTTCAGTATAAGTAAGATTGTCTTTTATGTTTTATGAACTATATTTCAGATTTCAGCTGCAATCATCCCTGCAAATTATATATTTGATTATTTTAATGTAGTTTTATTATTCAAGTGTAAATTTATTTCCTTTTAAGTTCGAATGCTTCGTGAAGAATTGCAGTTACTTCAGGAGCAAGGTTCATATGTTGGTGAAGTTGTAAAACCTATGGATAAGAAAAAAGTTCTTGTTAAGGTATTATTTTTTTCTCCTGAATATCAGACTATTGCAATTGTTTTATTTATATAAAGTAGATGCCAACTGTCCTGCTCATGAATATCTGACCTAAATTTAAATAAAAAGAAAAAGTAACATAGGAGGAATTATTTTGTTAACCTCTTAAGCACCATATTCAATTTAGTTATAGAAATGCTGAATACCAGATACAGTAGAACCTAGGGTTATTAAAAATCGTGATTAAAAAAAATAAATAAATAAAAAAATCCGATCTATTTGATTTAAATCAGATTTTTTTGATTAATATTATTTGTGTACTTATTTATGTATGTGCATGTATTTATTTTTATTTTTCTGTATCGATTTACACATTTCTATTAGTTTCTTATTTCCTAGATAAGAATTCAAGCTGTTTTAAATAAAAATTAAAAATTGTTACAAATTTAAAAGATTCACTTAAAACTTCCTATATATATTGATTTTTTTCAAATTCACAAAATTGTGATTAGATTTTCCAATTAAAAAAAAAAAAAAAAAAAAAAAAAAAAAAACTTCACAAAAACAAGACACATAAATCCTGGACCAACCCATGAATAAGGTACGGTAATATTCCTTATATTTTCAGGTAAGCAATGAATTCTAGGAAAAGAAAGGAAAAAGGGATTAGTCAGCTATTAAAGTATTTTCAGTTATAGAAGAAAGATGTAATTGGAATTCTATAATTCTGTGTTAGACAAATGGTCGAAATATTTATTATGTTATAGTCCAAGTATTGCTCATATTATCTGATCAATATTTGAATCACTTAGATATGGGACACAGTAATTTGTAGGTCTAAAAAGCAAACTCGTGAATTGTGTGTAATCTGCTTCAAAGAAAGTAACTCTGCACTGAAAGTACTATTATATTAAATACATTATTACTTTCTTCTATCTTTACAAGAAGAAAGTATTGGATTCGTGAAAAATTTCGACTTCCGGTTTTCAACGGATTTATACGTTTTAGAATGCCCAGAACACGATTTGATGGTTTTTAGAAAATGTCTGTCTGTGAGTCTGTCTGTCACTCCGTCACTCTGTCTGTGAGTCTGTATGTGACAAAAATTTTGTGGGCACTCTATCTCAAGAAATAATGCACGGAATTTCACAAAACTTCATATTTAGTTAGACCTTGATATAAACTGGACCTGATTAGTTTTTGGTGAAAATCGCCCAACAGGTGGCGCTGCTATGTGGCATTTTTCACGATTTCTGCAATAGCTATATCTCAAGAACTACTGCACGGATTTTGATAAAACTTCAGATTCAGTTAGTCCAAGATATAGTTTGGTGCTGATTACTTTTTTGTGAAAATTGCCCAACAGGTGGCGCTGGCATGCTGCATTGTTCATGATTATCGCAATAGCTCTAACTCAAGAAAAAATGCACGAATTTTCATCAAACTTCAGATTCAGTTAGTCCCTGATATAAATTAGTGCTGTTTAATTTTTGGTGTAAATCGCCCAATAGGTGGCGCTGCTGTGCTGCATTTTTCACGATTTCCACAAGAGCTGTATCTCAAGAACTATTGCACGGATTTTCATCAAACTTCAGATTTAGTTAGTCCTTGACATGAATTGACGTATAAATTAGTGCTGTTTAATTTTTGGTGTAAATCGCTCCACAGGTGGCGCTGCTATGCTATATTTTTTGCGATTTCCGCAATAGCTTTTTCTCAAGAACTAATGCTTGGATTTTCAACAAACTTCAGATTCAGGTATACCTTAGTATAGTTTAGTGCTGTTTACTTTTAGTGTAAATCGCTCAACAGGTGGCGCTGCTATGCTACATTTTTTCAGAATTTCCGCTATAGCTCTATCTCAAGAACTAATGCACGAATTTTCATCCAACTTCAAATTCAGATATACTTTGATATGAATTGGTGCTAAATCGTTGTCATTTCTTGTACTATTTAAAGGATTTAATTGACGTGATTTATATAGAAGAAAGTTTTGTGATGACCACAACATACTAGTTTTAAATAGATTTAATTATAGCTTAAGCATTTAACTTGCAAAAATGAACTGATCATTTATAAAAAAAAAAAAAAAGCAATTTAAAAATGAGATATCATTTATCAATATTTTTGAGGTATGCACTATGGATTGATAATATTTTTAATATAATTGCATTTACCTTCATAAAATGATAGTATTTTGAACTTATAAAAGTTTTATTTAATGTTATTAAAAGGTCATTTTTAATCTGAAATGAATGTTGACTTTTCTTATAACATAAATGATGAATTCGATTCTGAAATGTAATGTCTTTCTTCGAAACCTGTAAATATGAATGTTAAAAAAGAACTGATTTAAATCAAAGATTCTTTTTAAAAAATCGTTTGATTTAAATCAAACATGCCTGGTAGAACCTCTTTTATCTGAAACTCTTTGTTAACCGAAAGCTCTTTTTTACTATCACATTCCTTGTGTGCAAAATCCATTTTGAAACTTTTTTTTTTCTTTTTTACTATCATATTTCTTGTGTGCAAGCGGTCCTTTCCGTACTTTGAGTATCTAAATATTTTCGATCCTCTTAAAGTTCTTTTGAATTTAGCTTGAGCTCCAGTAACCTGCAGAGTGGAACAAAAAAAAATGAACTAATTAGCAATTCTGTAGCTTTTGAATGTTTCGCAAAAGGTTTGGCATAGCTGGAGCAGCAGAAAGACTGGGATACTGCTGAACTAATAATATTTAAAAAAACTACGTGATAGAGCTTCAAAGCAAAATCAATCAAAACTGCGACAAACAAAACATTTTTTCAAACCCTTGTGATATATGTAAAAGGTACTTAATTTCAAAATTAAAATTCAGATAATTTATTCTTGTTTCTATTTTGCTATTGTTTTATTTTTATTAAGCACTTGTTACCATAATAAGAAATATTGCATACATTTCTCCTTAATCTCAAAATTGAAGCATTCTCGATTTTCCGAAAGCTGGTCAGTCCCAATTATTTCGGATAATCGAGGTTCTACTGTATATTGAATTTCCTCAGAAGTAGTTTGTATCATATTTAATTAATATAATATAAGGACATCAAATAAAGGTTTATTTATTTTTTACAAACAGAAATAAGGTTAAAAATAAAGAGCAGTACATGTGTAAAGTTCCTAAGGTTTTCGAACCATCAAAATTAGAAACCAGGGTTGGTAAAAAAAACGTTTTTTTTTTTTTTTTTTTTTTTTTTTTTTTTCAAAAAAAAAACAAAAAACCCGGTTTTTTTTTGGGGTTTAAACCAGGTTTTTTTTAATAAGTTTTCCTATTACATATACATTCATATTTATTGATAAAAATAAACATTGTTGGATATATAAGTAATACATCTTCATTTAGAAATAAATTAAATAATTACAATCAATTATGTAGAAAATTGAAATCATTTAATATTTAAACATTTTTTAGTAAAAGCTGTCTTATGTTCCATGTATAAAATGCTCTACATAGAGAAACATTGATACCTTGAAAATCTTAATAAACAATCTTTTAATTACTAAAAAACCCGGTTTTTTTGGGGGTTTAAACCAGGTTTTTTTTAATAAGTTTTCCTATTACATATACATTCATATTTATTGATAAAAATAAACATTGTTGGATATATAAGTAATATAACTTCATTTAGAAATAAATTAAATAATTACAATCAATTATGTAGAAAATTGAAATCATTTAAATAAATTTAAATGATTATGATGTACTATAAATAAATATATGATGTAGCTTCATAAATATAATATACTTTCCCATGGCTATTCAAAATAATTTCTTTGAAATATTTGCAATCTGAGGTATCTGATTTTTCTGTTCCAACACTACAGGACAATCATTATCTTTTATTGAAAGTAAAGCTTTTTATAAAGAATTCCTGGAATGATTTGAATTTAGCAGTAGAGTCTTTATACGTTTCAAGAAGTTATTGTGTATTGTCATTTGACACTTCTCCTCTGAAACTGCCAGGTAAAAAAAAAAAAAAAAAAAGGGAAAAGGCGACAGTAAAATAAACAGAAATACCTATTTACCAGCTTTTTAGAATACTGAAAACATTTATCTTAAAATGGAAAGTAGATTTATAAAAGTTTTCATCCACTAAAACATTTAAACAGCCATCAGACTTAATACATAGGCTTTTTTTCTGAGCTATGTTATAATACATATTACTTTTAAATGTCTAAACTAAAAATTAATAATATATCTTTTTAGGCATTTTTGTGAGACTTTTTTCTATTATGTCTCAAGCAAACCTTAATCTCTATTTTCCCCCATTTTTTGTCAGTTCTAAATAGTGGATTCGATTATGCAATAGACGATTTAAATATATCTTATTGCATGTTTTAGTTTTAGCATGTTTAGTAACAGGTGCTTCACTAGCACCCAATTTTTGCACCCAATTTTGTCACAACAGTGTCCTCTTATTCAACTTCATATCTTGTTTTTTTTTTTCCTTTAAGGCTGTTCTCAAATCCGAAAGGGCAACTTTATGACATAAGTTTTAATTTATTTTTGTTCGGAAATTCATGAAACTAGCAGATGCTGTTGTTCAGAAACTATGTAATCAAACAGTGTTTTCTCTGTTTTTCTTTGCAGACACAATAGATCTTTCAGAAAATGTTGTCAAAGTGGGCGTTTTAAACCGAATTTCCACGTGAAAGAAGAATAACCATTCAAGGACGGTTAAAAACATGATCACGTGATCAAAATTGCTTACAACTCAATAGGTAATTAATTTATCAAAAATGGAAGACACAGATTCCAAATAGCTTCCATAGTCAGGCCTTCCAATTTTATATCTTTCTGTTAAAAAATGAATTTGTACATCTGTCAAAGTGTTTAGTGCTTGTTGAGAAGAACAGTTGAGAACAGCCCTAAAAGATAATCTCTCCAATCAAGAAAATTTTCTTTTACAGCTTGACTGAAATCCTAAAGGTCATTTTATGTTATTAATTATAAATAATCTACGTTTTCTCAAAGGAAAATACTTTATTCAAAATATTGAATATTTTTAATCTATTTTATCTTTGCTAAATTCACCTGTTTTAAATTTTCTCTTTAGAGCTTCAAATATGTTCATCAACACATGCAATTTGCATTCTACATGCATACAAATTAACCTAGACTCACTATATCTCACGGTGGCTGCTGGGATAAGACTGTTAAAAGTAGAAATTATTTATATCCAATAATTTCAAAAACTTAAATTACAAAAATGAGAAAATATTATATTATATTAGATTTTTTTCTAAAAAAAAAACAGCTGGTTAACTAATTGATTTAAACCGTGCCAACCCTGATGGTAACAGAATAAAATCATAATGCAAAACCCCAATCCCAATGTAGAAATGCAAGAAAAACAAAGGCTTACTAAACCCAATAGCCATACAGCAAAGAAAACTCACAGCCAATCATTCATTAGCATACAAAACAAAGAGTAACCAATGGAGAGAATTACTTATGATTATGTCATCATTGAGGCATAATGCAATCCTTAGTAACTCTTAACTAATCAAGCAATCTAACAAGTAAAAATGTATTTTTAGCTCAAACTTGCCTTTTTGGCTACTTTTAAAAATAAAAGGTTTAAAAAAAAAAAGAAGAAAGAAAACTAACTACTTGTTTTTTTTCTTCCCAGCAAATTTTAGAAAAATTAGTCTTCCATCTAGATTTAAAGCTTATAAGAAAAGTTTGATTAAAAATGTTTGTCACTTTACAAATTTATTGATTCATCATTTTTCTACAGCTTTGCTTGTAGCTTCTGCATAACTTGGATTTTGCATTTTTTAGTAATGTGTAAAATAAATGCAAACATTAGGGGAAAAGAGAAAAAAACCAGATGAAAAAAAACCAGCATGTTTTAAAAAAAAAAACATTTGGTGTTGGCGCCGAAATTCGTCTGACAAATAAATTTTCAAAATCCAAGTGAGATGGGAGAGCAATTAGAATAAATAGTTTATTAAATAAAACTGAAATAGTATGTAAATTCTATTCATCATTAGAAGTTAATAATTGTTCCATAATAGTAATTCTCCGTATTTAACAGAGCCAATACAAAAAAAAAATGTGTTCTCTGCTTGGTTGCAGAGTCAGGACTTCCACTATACACTCTGTATTAAACAGAGCCATGATTTAACAATTGGCATCTCTGATTACAGAGTCAGGACATGTTACATGTTCTCTGCTTGGTTACAGAGTCAAGACTGACTATTTTAAAAATGATACATATTATATAAAATAAACATCAAAATAAAAATTACAATATGCAGTTATAAATCTTCTAAATAGCTATAATATTCATTTAAATGACATCCAAGTAATTATAAAACTAATAAATCACCATCAATTCAAAATTATTATAAAGTAAATAAATCTATATTACATGACCTTGAAATCATAATGTTACTCATAAATATTGATTCAGGGTTATAAACAATTTAGATAAACAGATTAGATTTTTTCTGTCAAAAGAAATCAGTTTTATAATTATGTTTTACAACATGAAAGATAAACAGAGTTAAATTATAAACAAATAAATTTGAGGTTATTTACGCCGTAACATTTGGTTTAAACCAAACAACCCTGTTAGGAACAATCACTGTCTGTGTCTGGCATAATTATTCTATAAAATTATTATCTATCAGAGATACAAACACAAAAGCAAAACACTACATTTTGTGAAACACAACTGAACAGAATTACTAATGCATCAATAAATGAATGACGAAAAAAAAAAAAAGAAACAAAGCAGCAGCAAAACTAATGTTTTTTTTATATATATATACATAATGCATCTATTGGGTGCGAAAACAATAATTTCTATAAAACCCATACAAAACCAATCACAATATCAGTTAGCGTATTAAAAAAAAAAGGATGCTTAGGACATTGCAGTCTGGTCTTATAACGAGGACATATGCAAATACGTCCTGGCATTTCAAAGAGAAGCGTTCATGACATACGCAGGTAGATCGAGATGTTTAACCCCTTGACTGCCAGGCTTAATTTCGTCAGTGAAGGGCCCTCTAGTGGCGTTCTAGTTGTAGAATCAAGGTGATTACTACTTATCTTCGGCCAGTATCCTATTATATCAGTTGCATATCACAGACCAATCTGGTTCAAATATGCAACCACTACTGTATAGTGAACGACGTATGGGGTGTTTGTCATGTTCGTTGATTACTGAAACGAGAGGACATATGTCTTGACGGTCAAGAGGTTAAGGTGTTAGAAGCAGGCATCAACCACAGTCTATGG
The DNA here is from genome assembly GCA_963932465.1 of Maratus speciosus. NCBI lineage: Eukaryota > Metazoa > Arthropoda > Arachnida > Araneae > Salticidae > Maratus > Maratus speciosus. The sequence goes on along the minus strand of OZ010786.1, from coordinate 666,751,029 downwards.
TTCTCCTATGTGCTGAACCTTATCTTTTATACCTATTAATGTTTTCTTTATATATTCTTACAGTACAATACAAAGTACATGATTTTTTTATTCTTGAAAGTGAGTTAGACATCATAAAATTTATCTTGAAATATGCTCAGTACTTTTATTCTTGGACTTATTGTCCCTCTTATAGATTTATTTTAAGGGGTTTTTAAAACAGTATATAACAAATGTTTGTAAAGTATTATACTAGCCTGTACTAAAGATTTTCCTGTGTTACAGAATATAGGTAAAAACCAGGATTTGAAAAAACCTGGGTATCCTGCTTTCATCACCAAAATCAATGGAAATGACAGTGGATCAGAGTTGGAAAATTTTTTAATTGCAATTATTTGTGAAGTAATTACAATTATATGTAACTTATTATAGTTACAATTACATGCCATGAAAAATCCTTGCAACACTGTAGCTGGAACCACCTCCTATCCCATTTGACGAAAATTTCTGTGCTTGAATATATGTAACTGTAATCAGTTACATGCAATTAAATTGCAATTACAAATTTGACGAAACTTAACAGTGAATTTTTCTCATGCAAATTCAATAAAAAATTTCAATGAAGTACTTATATATATAATTCAACCTCTGTTATCAAAAAAAAAAAAAAAAAAAAAAAAAACTACATTTTTACAGTCTAAGGTATAAATATATAAAAGAGGATTTTTTTTTTTATATGTATCCAAGAACAATGTCTATAGATATAAATAGATATATTTATGAACTGCATCACATAAAACAGAAACATTATAGTCTGAAAAAATGTCGCAAGTGAAAATGGCAACACAAGCATGAAGTAAGAATTCTGCTTTTTCAGAATTTAGTATTGCCCTTGATGAGGAAAAAAAAAATATTACAAGGTGGAACTGTTTCATTAATTTATAATTAATCTACAAAATTAATTACAATAAAAAATACAATTTTCATTGGTTAGTCTAACTGTTAAACAAACATTACTTTAACCTTTAGGTCACTGTTCTTCTATAAAGACACTCTAAATTTTTGTAAAACTTTGCATTTTTATCAGTGTGTGATTTCAATTGCGTTATTTTCAAAAGTGAAGCATTTGCACCTGTGAAGAATTTCAAAGCCACTGCAATGAAAATAATGCACTTCTACAAAACTTATTTCAGTTTTAAGACTTAAAATACTCTTTTATTTTATATAAAATGACATCTCAGTTGCCACCATTAAAGAAATTGCATTAAAAACTACAAAAAAATTAATATCTCAAAAATAAATTGAAATGCTGTATTCAAACAAATTGCAGCTAAAAGTACTTTTTTTTTCCCCTTATACGAAGATGCAAAAATTGAAAATGTGCAGTGCTTAGAAGTTAAAAAAATTGCAATTGAGATTATCAGTATTTAACCGTACAATTATACATATTTGCTTCATTTTACAACTGGCTTATGTAATGGAATGTTATTCTTTTGGGAGGACAATTTAATTGTTGCCTAAAAGAAATGGCATTTCAGAGGCTAATAATATCAACTGTAATGGATTCAACTATGCTCTGGTTTAGTCAGAGAAATTGATTTTTTTATATGTTGGAGCTATTTTAGATACAGCTCTAAAATCTGCTTTATATATATATATATATATATATATAATGTCAAAGATAATTTATTAGTGAAAATAATTGTAATTTTTATCTTACATCTGAACACCCTGTTGAGTGAAATATCTTCTTTTAATTGGCGCTTCTTTCAATTAACCGGCATGCTCAGGAAACATTAATTGCCGTATACTTGAAAAGTCTGGATAGTTGAGCGCTACAAAATCTGTCATGAAAGAAGAAGTAAGGGAGGGGGTGCATGGATGTAACGGTGAAACAGGAAAATGATTTTTGCTTATTTTCCTGTCATCAGGAAGTCGATCAAATAACTCTTTTATAATTATTAAATTTGTATTTGATAAAGTTATTCTTGTTGAATTAAAAATGAGCAAACAATATTCTGTGCTATGATGTAATTTCTAAATTTATTTATTAATCTTTTAGAACATTATATTATTTATAATTAGACAGAAAAGCACATAGAAGCTTGGAAAATTAACTTCTGTACTATTCGCTTGTGTTGTTAAGTTTATCCACATTAATAATGAATCCTTTCTGCATAGCTAAGAACTTTATCAGATGCAAATTGATAATGTCTGACTTCTCTGATCATGATAAAAAACAAATTACATAGTTGTCATCTTTTTGTTGTTGGAGTGGAGTTGGTCTAATAGTGGGCTTTTTTTTAAGGGGGGGGGGGGGGTTCTAATTTTCTGAAAACTTGTTTTATTTTAATAGAAATTTGTTAAGCTGCCTAATTTATTATTATTTGAATTCGCTAAAAATTTGAGTGCAATAAAACAATTACAAATGGAGAAGGCAATTATTTCTTTTAATAATAAGTAAGGAAAAGAGAACAGTATCATTTCATTCTTTTTTTTTAAATCTATAATAATATTATTATTATTTCTGTTTGCCATTTATGTTGTTCAAAAATATTTTCCCCTACTAATTCAACGATGCAAAACTTTGATACAATCTCAGTCATTGACAGTCGGCTGGAGAGAAAAAGTTTGAATTGATAAAAATCTAACAATAAAAGGAAAACAAAAGAAATAAACTTACCCTGGGGTATATATATATATTTTGTAAATTTCCAGTTAAATGTAGATGATCCAAACGCATTCAATTATAAAATAGTCTTGAGTAAATATAATATGGTATAAAGATCTTTGTTAAATAATTCTTTAAAAGTAATAATTTCTTATTCGCGAGTAAAAAAGCAATTAAAAAAATAGTTTGGAATAAATAATTTCTCAGCAGTTACTGTTTGTTTGTTTTTCTTTTGATGTGCAAGGAGTACTATAAAACACATGTCTAATGTCCATCTGTAAGAAAGTTCTCCTTTTTTTTATGAAGCACTCTTTTATGAGATGCAAATCCAAAACTTCTTGTGTCGAACAGTGCAAATTTTTTTCACAAAATTTAAAACAAGTAGATAAACTTTTCTCAGCTTCACTCCACGAAAATATGTACTTTTCAACCATTTATTACGCCCTCCCCTTCAGTTTTGCCAAGAGCAGAAGGATCAAACCTCTCTTCTCTAGTCTTCTTTTTTCCTGCCTCTCCTTTTCTCTTTCACACGGAAAAACAGCTGGCATAACAGACTATGACGCAACATGTAGCTATTCTGTACTACCAAGCTATACACAGTTCTTTATCCTATATTTTTATTTTATAACATTGACTGTCGTGAACATACACATAGATTTGTTTTACGCCAAATCAGTCGCTGAGATAATTTGAGAATGCTAACAGTACACTTTCCAAAATAGTAGTAGTAAAAAATTTTCAACTGTTGATGAGAAGGAAAAAATAAAAGAGTTCTTTGAATTTTTCTGGTTAGTTGAGCTGGTTACTTGAATGCTGGATAAGAGCTTTTACTGTAATTAAAATGACAGACCTTAAGGAAAATTTTAACAGTAACTATTTATTTTATGAATTTTTTCTCCTTTTTGTAATGTTAAAATATTGATTATTAATTTAAATTTAAAATTAGGAAAGTTAATTTAAATATTATTATTAATTTTCTATGTATATATTCGCAATGCAATGGTAATTAATTTATATATTTTTTATTCTACAGTCAAGGATCTATAATCCGCACTCCCGTAATCCGCAATTTCCTATAATTCGCATTGCTTAATGAATGTAAACAATTAAACACATTTACAAATTCTTGATCTAAAAATGATTTTTTAAAAGAAATATCTGAAAAATTTAAATATAAAAGTGAATACAATCAATTTTTTAATACAAGAATTTGAAAAATGCAATTTTTGAGGTAGCATATTAAATTAATTATTATATATCATATTTAAAATAGTGTCCAGAAATAAGAAAAAGACATATAATCCATAATACTCCATAATCTGCATTATTCCCTAATCTGCACAACCTTTGGTCCCAACTTGTGCGGATTAAAGAACTTTGCCTGTATACGATTCTTTTGTGGAGTGTAGGTACATGTATATAACATTAACGTAAATAAGTTTAAGATAATTTTGGTTTATGTTAACAATGTCCGGTGCTTACTTAAGTTGAATTATTATATTTTTGCCTTTTTTTTATATTCCAGTTATTATCCACCCACCCAACCCACACCATAAGAAAAGTATACTATAGTTTTTCTGTCTTTGTTTTCATAGCTGTTTATATATTTGACCGTACTTTTTCACTGTTAGGGCTGTTGCTGTTTTTTAGTTTGGGGTAATTCATGTTTCAGAAAGTGAGATTTGTTGGCAATGATATAAATAGCTATGAAAACAAACCTAATAACCTCTAATGCTTGTTTTATATACTATTTATATGTATAAAAACATTTTATATACATACTAGGCTAGGGGGCTCAGACCACTGCTTGCTAAAGCTCGCCAACCCCTGTGAATTGCTATGCAATTCACATTGGGATCGTTACGCGATCCCAGCTCACTTCGCTCGCTCGCCACTATTTGTGTCAACTCTAGCCAGAATGAGTGCTATCATGAATCATTATAACGTATTAAATTTACAAATATTTTTAATGTATAAAAAAGTAATGGAAAACTTTGTTGAAAATGTAAATAAAAATGTATTTTAAAAACCTTGAAAACAGAATTAATTTAAAACCTCAGTGAAAACACAATAAAAAATATTTTTAGTTTGGCCACTATGTGATCCGAGCAAGCAACATATGAAATTTACAAATATTTTTAATGTATAAAAAGCCATGCAAAACTTTGTCGAAAATGTAAATAAAAATGTATTTTGGTGGTGCTGCCAATGGGTATAAAACATTTTAACATTATGAAATTTACAAATAATTCATAAAGTAATTGAAATTTTGTTGAAAATATAAATAAAAATGCATTTATCAAAAGTTTGGTCCTGTGACTTGTTGATCATCACTGAGAAAGCTAAGCGAACTGGATATTGACGCTGTTAAAATTTAAATGGCATGTTAGTGTCAGATGAGGTGCTTCTCCTTTCATTTTGCCTATAGTATTGAAAATCCCAGCTTAAATTCATTTAAAACTATAATAAAAAGCTATAAAAGATGCTACGTATCATGCTAACGAACTGTAAACAAAACGTTTTCGCCTGTGTCTAAATCTTGGATTAAAAAGCTGACTTGCTGAATTCCTCATGTCACTGTAAAATGGACCAATAGCAATTGGCATTCATGCATCGCTCAAACGGTTTGTGTTAAAAGAGAGATTCTGTCTGGATTTTCATTTGCTGAGTTGTTTGGGACATGTGACCATAACTGAACCACTGAGAATCGTCATTGTAGCTGTTGCCAAATAGCAAGCTACAAATACAGCCTTTTTTTTGGCGCTACGTAAGAGAAATATATATAGATTAATTATTGTTATTGTTCTGTGGTATATGCAGTTGACTTCTGTTTGTATATAAGAATAAATAAATGGTTTGTTTATATCAAATAAATTGTATAACTATTGAAAAAAATGCTTGTGTATGTGAAACAGTAAATATGTTGCCAAATTTTCTTCTCTTGCAAAATCCCTATACTGGAAAAGCACTTATTTGACAACAAATCTTACTTCTTTAAAGCCCAAATTGTATGAACATTTTAAAAAAGCACCAAGGCCTTCTGCATGGAAGGGCAGAAGAATTTTCTCACATTTACGTGTAAAAGGGAAAACTGTGGTTGATCCAGACCGAAATTGGCACCCTTCACAGTATTTCATTCCATAAAAACAAACTTCATATATATTTTATTATTTCATGAGGATTTGATGTGTTTAATTTTCAAACGAAACAAACTGACCAAAAAGAAGAGCTTTGGCATGAGGACTTTAAAAAATTAGTATTACTGTATGCTTCGTTTGAATATAACTGGGTTTAATTTTTTGTTACGATTTTTTTTTTTCCCCTTCCAAAAATAGGGACCCAAGGGGAAAAACTACATTGACACTTGTTTTTAATTGTTTTGATTCCAATTCTCTGCCATTTCTTTTCGATCATTTTAACATAAATAAAAATTTACGTTCTTTCTTATCGGCATGTGTCTTAGTTTTGCTTGAATTTTACAGGTTCATCCTGAAGGCAAGTTTGTCGTCGACATTGACAAAAATATTGACATCAATGATGTTACTCCTAACAGTAGAGTTGCTTTGAGAAATGACAGCTACACTCTTCACAAAATTTTACCTAACAAAGTAAGTATTCTTCATTGTTAATTTCATCAAAATAATCTATTACAGCAGTTCTCAAACTATGAATCACCACCTGCCGGTGTCTCTCAGAGTGATATTTGCTAAAATGTATTATTAATTTTTCTGTAACTGTAAAAATATATCAAACGCTGTTTGTTAATTCTTTAAAATACAAAATCTCGAAAGAAATATTATAAGAAACGTAAAGAACTTTGTGAAACATTAGGAAGATGTTAACTTGAGACTAAAATTAACGTCCTTTAATCCCAAAATAGACTTTCTCATTGGTGCAAAACAATTTTTGCACGGATCTGTTAAATTGTATTTTTTCATCTCTAGTTTATAATTTTACCATATTATTATTATTAACTAGTATACATGGTGCAATATGTTATCTATCGCCGACCTTTAATTTCTCAACCGTTGGTCATAGACATATAGTTCCAATTACAAAAACGTTTCAAATGAGCTAAATATTCATGTTGTGGCATTATTTAAAGTAAAAAATCAATTTTATAAAAATTACGAAATCTAACTTTTTATACGGTCCCCCAGTTCCTATAGTTATATTTAGTAAAAGTGTACACATATCGTAACAGAGTTTGATAAAAAAAAGTTTGACATTTGTACTACAAAAATTGACACAGTTATTAAATTTCAAAGTTTTAGATTTTTGGCATGATTTTGTGTTTCATTGAGGGATCAGTTAAAAGATGAATTAAAGAAATTCAAGATCAAAATCAGAGTACAATTCCGCTGCCATTTATCTAGTCCTTAGTAAGTGTGTTTTATTTTCCGGTTGTCGATTCTACTTACTTTGACGTTTGAATGTTGTTCGACCCATAAAAGTTAGCTCAAATTTTTAGATGAATTAACCCTCTTTGGTGTTTTCCCGATTTTGCGATACCAACTAAAGGTGGTTTCGCCGTAAAAAGGACATTGCACCCTGACTTTGATCTGGAATTACTTTAATTCATCTTTTAACTGATCCCTTAATGAAAGACAAAATCATCTCAAACTTTGAAATTTAATAACTGTGTCAATTTTTGCAGTACAGATGTCAAACTTTTTGTGTTATATCTGTTATGATATGTGTAAACTTTTACTAAATATAACTATAGGAACTGGGGGACCGTATAAAAAGTTAAATTTCGTAATTTTTATAAAATTGATTTTTTACTTTAAATAATGCCACAACATGAATATTTACCTCATTTGAAACATTTTTGTAATTGAAACTATATGTCTACGGCCAACGGTTGAGAAATTAAAGGTTGGCGATAGATAACATATTGCACCCTGTATAATAACCCACGTCAAAAATGACGGAATGTTAATTGGCATTTCATATACATAAGACTTCATAGAAACAAACAGCATGAAAACAGTAGTTATTCAAATATGCATATATTTTCTATTTCATTGTAATGAAGAAAAAAAAGTAACATGAATAAAGTCATAGTTCATATGTGATGTAGTAATCACATTTGCCCTTTAATTGTAATCAGCATTCTTATTTCGCCCCTTTAATGTTTTCTTTTCAGCTCAACATCGTTCAAATCGCTTTTTTTCTTTTTACCGAAAGTAACAGATAGCTTCCCCCCCCTCTCCTATGATCTATTTTTAGACTAGCACGTATCGTAGTGATATTAGAGGTGTGTCTTCGCTAGCCTATTAAGCATAGTTTTGGTTTCTTTCTGTTGTTATTTGTTCTACAATCCAAACGTAATTTTAATTTAACTAATGATTTTAAACTTATTTTGCATGCACTATTAAAAACCCTGTTTGCTTGGTAAATATGACAAGTGATTTCAACAGATTTTACGAAAATTTGATACTGTATTTTTGACAGTGTAATTGTCTTTTTGACAATTCGGGCCGAGCACTTGATTTAAAAAAAAAGTACGAACCATTTGTTCTACGATTACGTTGTTTTTCTAAACCTTTCTTGAGAAAATAAACTCAACCAGCATCGGTGCATCATTATTGTCATGGAATTACTAAAGTTTAATCTACGTGGGACGTTTTCTACGTGGGACGTTTTCTACGATGTACGGTGACGAGATTAATTCTGTGCTATACCTTCCCACCTCTCCATGTGGTTAATAAAGTTAATTTATGGTTTAGCGTATCTACGTATCTTCCTTGAACAAGCCTCTGTGTCATCAGTTTTCTCCTTAAAGTAAGATTATTCTTAATTTATTTTTACTGCAACAACAATATTATTCTCGGCACCTTACTTTATTTTCTACGGCACTCAAGACTATTATTACGGCACATCATACAGATAAAATAAACCCAATAGACAGTAGTAACGTGATGTCGCAATAAATATGAATGTTTATTTGCTTATAAAAATAAAGTACACGTACATATTTATTATTATTTTTTTTGTTTATTTATATTTTTTTTATTTACTGAAAATAGCTTGTGAATGAAAAAATAGGTCCAAAAAGCCATGTGTCTGAATATTTTTAATTATTTCTCTTTTATCTGAAACAATGGAAGTAATCAGATTGCCACCATTTTGAAGAAATTTCATAAAAAAACTTTTTTAATTAAAATATAAAAATGAAAATATTTTTTAAAATAGCTTGTGCGGGCACATCTACAAAATGAACAGCTTTCATTTAAAATATAATTAGCAAAATTGGTTCAGTAGAAAGCTCAGGACAATTGACTGAAAAAAACAGCCTGGTGTTTTAAATATATAGATGGTACGTTTCATAACTTCGATTCGGCTCTCCCCGGAATGGTTACCTACACTTTCCCATACTTGTTTTATATAGTTAAATTGAAAGGATTATTCACTTTTGGATTATCTGTTACTCTTTTTTTTTCGTGTATTTACTTTATGTTTGTGATGCATGCACACTGTTTTCATGTATAATGCAAACATTTATGAAAACTATCCTTCTTTGCATGATAGAGGAAAAAGCCTTTTAATGTCTGTATATATCAGCTGAGTTGGGAAAATTTTTGAAGCTTTAAGGTGGGTCTCAATAGAGGATTCTCGTTCACTCCGTTTAAAACGTATCTCTGGTTAATGCAAATACATTCGTTTCCCTCATCATATCCTAAGTAATTCTAAGGACACCATTTAATGCACATTTCAGTTAGTGCAGACGAAAAATGGTCTCCCTTGGAAGTCCAAACTAACGTTGAGGTCTCTGTAGCATGAAACCAAAGTACTCTATTTCTGTGGGGAAAATAAAGAAAAGGATAAAATAAAAGGAGTATTTATATCTGTTTGATGCCTTTTCTTTAATTAAATTTGAAAATAACTATATTTTGATTTTGATGTGGTTTAATAGTATTCATTCTCTTAAAGCACTCTACTGCAGTCTTTGTCTCCCCTTCCCAAAATAAAGAGGGCTGTACACAGGTATGAGATTCTTCCGCGGATCCGCGATTTTCTGCTTTCTTGTCTTTTTCCGTTTCTCACAGGGGCGATTTGTTCCGAAACTAAAAAAAAAATCGGTCATAAATTCAAAAATTCACGGACATACGATCGCAAAAAAAAACTCAAATTTTGTCAAAAGATCGCGTAATAAACGTGAACTCTGTTAAAGGATGGTGAGGAAAATACGAGTTTTGTCCAAAGGTCGCGAATTTTGTCCAAAGATTGCAGAAAAACGCGGATTTAGTCAAAAGATTGCGAATTTCGTTAAATGATCGCGGGAAAAACGTCAATTTCGTTAAAGGATCGAGTAAAAATTTCATTTTTCGGGAAAGATCAAGTAAAAATCACGTTTTTCGTGAAAAGATCACGCAGTAAGCGCGTTTTTCGTCAAAAGATCGCGAAAAAACATGGATTTTGTCAAAAGATCGTGGGAAAAAATTCAGATTTCGTAAAAAAATAGCTGGAAAAACGCAAATTCTGTGAAAGAATTGCTGAGAAAATGCGAATTTTGTTCAAAGGATTACGGTGAAAACGCAAATTCTGTCATAGAATTGACGGAAAATCGCGAATTTTGTCAAACGGTCGCGGCAGAAACGCGAATTTTGTCAAACGTTCGTAGCAGAAATGCGAATTTTGTCAAACGTTCGCGGAAGAAACGCGAATTTCTTTAAAAGATTGCGGAAGAAACGCGAACTTCATCAAAAGATCGCGGGGAAAACGCGAATTTCATCAAAAGATCGCGGGGAAAAAACACAAATTTCGTCAAAAAATTGCTGGAAAAACGCGAATTTCGTCTAAAAGCTCGGGAAAAATGCGAATTTCGTCAAAAGATCGCGGAAAAAACATGAATTTTGTCAAAGATCGCGAAAAAAAACGCGAATTTCGCTCAATGGATAGCGGGGGGAAAGCAAATTTTTTCTAAGAATCGCCAGAAAATCGTGAATTTCGTCAAACGCTAGCGCGAAAAACGTGAATTTTATCAAAAGATCGCAAAAAAAAAAAAGGCGAATTTTCTCAAAAGATCGCGAAAAAAAAAAAACGCGAATTTCGTCAAAGAATCGTTGAAAAGTTGCTGCAACATTGTTTTCACCAAATTTTTTTGCAGCTGAGTGACAGGTTAAACATAAACATTAGCTTGCCATGTTCATTAACTCATGTTTTGAGTAAAAGCAAGTTAAAATTTTAATTTGACAACTACCTAAGATTGCTGTGTAAAACATTGCATTCGAATTATAAACTTAAAATAGAAACTTTCAATTTAGAATTACTTATAGTATTTACATAAATTACGACCACCCCCCCCACCCCCCTTCTTAATAAAGCAGCATTTAAACAAAAATATTAACAGTTTTATTGTGAATAAAATAACATTTAAAATAACACGTGCTTAAATGTACACTATTATAAATAATTTCTCATTTTTCCGTTTCACACACTTTTCCTCTTTTTTCATTTTTTTGCAATCTCATGCCTGGCTGTACAATAGAAAATTGGATTTTGAACTTTTATATTTCAAGTATCTTCTAAATAAATTGTACTAATAAAAAGTATTTTTGGATAGAGTTGTGTAATACATACAAGTATGATTATTTACAGTTTCTAGTTTATACATTTATTTTATAAGTCAAAAACAGTACTTTTATGCTAGCTGGGAGCACATGATAAATCACTAAATATTGTTCCCATCACTGTTATTCGTATTGCATTCATTTTATTTGAAATAAAAACCTTTCAATCATTTTATTTAAAATACATGTGCATACATATACATTTAAAAATATATGCCTTTTGCTTTTTTTTTTTTTTTTTTTTTTTTTTTAAGAGAGAAAGAAATATTACTACAAATGAAAACATTTTATTTCAGCATCAAAGCATTGTTTCTACTTTACACCCATAAAAAATACAGGCTGTTATTGGTGAAGGTGTGGTTTGGGTGTGTTATTGGTGACTTTTGCTCCCGTCTAAGATAAAAGTACTCCAAAAAATGTCTGAGTAATGCTCGCGTTATTATATTAATGGTGGCAATAACCTAATCAATCTTTTTTATTATTATTATTACTTTTGACATCGCATAATTTAATTTTTTACATTAACAAATGGAAGATTTGCTTGTAAATTGTATCTGAGTTTAATGATTTTTTTTAATATTTTTCAAGCTTGAACTTTTTTTTAAATCTATCTCCATTGTATGTGCAACTTGATTATGGAAGATTAACTAGATTAGTTATCACTTAAAGCAAAGTAAATAGTTCAGTGTTTAAGGCTAATATTCCATAACAAAATTAACACTTCATCAATCAATAAATAAAATAATATGCAAACACAAAACTTGAGTGGGCGTGTTACTTGGGAACAGTGTTGGGCACGCTAAAAAAAAAAAAAAAACTGAACTAATTTAAACTCAAACTCAACTTCTCAAAAATGAGTCAAGTTCACGTTCAAATTCAAAATTTTTCAAACAAACTCGCTCAACTCAAACTCATGTATGAAAGTGAGCAAAGCTCACTAAAAACTCTTTTAAATAGAACTTTATTGTCCAAATTTACAAAATTGTATGACGTAATCTTTTGGTTATTCGATGTAAGTGTCTTCATGGGTCCGGCCTAATTTTCCTCCCCGTCACTCGGTCCGAGCTGGGTTTGAGGATTACTTTTTTCTAGAGCTTCAGAACGAGATGGGCCAGGACTGGGTTTATTTTCCGGCCCAAGTCAGGGCTGTACTGCATTCGTCTTGAGGTCTGAACAGGCAGAAATTTTCAGTCCCAGTTCCAACCCAGCTCATATGAAGATCATTGGACCGGCACGGTTCTGGTCTGTCCAGTAAAAATATCAGTAAAATTCGGCCCAGCCCCCCCCCCCCCCCCCCCCTTTTTTTTTTTTTTTTTTTCAAAAAATGCACGTATTTTTAAATTGCTATTATTCCACAATTAAAATTTATATACAGTATGGAACCATTTATCCGGAAACCAGTTATCCGGAATGATATTTCTGATAGACATTAGATAATTCAGAATCTTTGCAGAAAAATGTGTCATGCATTGCCAGTTTGACATAGGCTTTGCTTGAAACAATTGTATAGTTTGATGACAACATCTAGTATTTTTTGTCATCACATTTAGCTGTATTTTAGATGTTTTAATTTTTATGCAGAGGAAACAAGAATTTTTGTTCCTAAGGGATTCCCATAAATTACCTTCTTTAAAACTCTGGCTAACTTTTGATCTTACTTTCTTGCATTGATTTTTAATCCAAGTAATCTAATAATTTAAAATGAGAAATAATGCTACCACCACACATATTCCACAAAACTTATCAAATGGATGCTGCTTTAATGCACAACCAGTTATCCAGAATACATCTGACCCCAAGCATCCCGGATAAATGGTTCTGTACTGTATTTATTTTTATTAGTTTTACTTTATTCTATCTTTATCAGAAGAAAGTATTGGATTCGTGAAAATTTTCGACTTCTGGTTTTCAAAGGATTTACACGTTTTGAGGTGAGATATTCTGAAAAACATGTTTTTATAAAATGTATGTCTGTCTGTCTGTGACACAAATTTTGTGGGCACTCTATCTCAAGAACTAATGCAAGGAATTTAATAAAAAATTATATTTAGTTAGTCCCTTATATAAATTGGTGCAGATCGCTCATCAGATGGCGCTGCTATGCTGCATTTTTCACAATTTCCGCAATGGCTCTATCTCAAGAACTAATGTACGAATTTTCATCTATACTTTCATCTGAATTGGTGCTAAATCGATGTAATTTCTTGTACTATTTAAATGATTTAATTGATATGTTTATATAAAAGAAAGTTTTGTGATGGCCACAACATACTAGTTTAAGGTGGGTAGATGCATTTCTAGGCAATAAAATTAAAATGCGGTAAAACCTGAGAGAAAAAAAACCCCTGCCTTTGACGGAATCCCATGTTTAACGAAATAAAACAAAAATGTTGATCTATTTAAAAGGAGGATAACAGTACTTATGAAAAGAATGTAATGCATTTACAATGGACAATGAACTTGCACATAGAGAAATCAGACTATAACAGATTTTTCTTCTTTCTGATGCAATTCTGTCTTAGAACATTTTATTGTATAGACTTTTTAAAATTTTTAAATCTCCAAGCCATAGAATGTGGATTAACGATATTAATGGTAACTGTGACATTCACATATAATCAGATGCATTAAAAAAATAAATCCACAGTTCAGAAAACTTTATTTTAAATGAAGAATATAAGCCTAATATAAAAGATAAAATAAGTATTTTTAGTTAGGACTCCTCGTACAAAACAATTTTAATCTTGGAGACAATTAATTTTTTGTCCAGGCTGGTCCGAAGTTTTAGTTTTTATACCGTGCTTGGTCAATAATTTTTTGGAACGGATTGAGTTGTGCTCGGAGCAGTTTTGGCCAAACTTTGAACTTTTTTACCAGGCCAAAAGAAAAATTGTCTACGGATCTACTCTATACAAGTTAAAACAATAATAAATTCATTTATGCGCCTATAAAAGTCGAAATATGCCGAATGACTGTCAATTTGCATCAATGAAACATTTTAAAGGCTTTAAAGTAACAAAAATTATTATAAATAAAAAATGAAATGCATGATTTAATAATAATAATACCCTTTTATTAATAATCAGTTTACCATTATTTAATTTACGATTGTACATTGAAGAATAAATTAAGATATCCTAAAAAGATAGTTTAAATAATGTTTATTTCTTATTGTTCTATCTTAACTCATTCCCAAATTCCCTGTTCAACAGCACGAAACTTTCTGACACATCCTGTTACTAATTTTTAAAAGTATAAGCATAAAATTGGCAAGTTTGACTACTGAAGTGATTTCGAATTGAATATCGTTTTTCATTTTTTCATAAATGGGTTATAAGTGATTCTAGTCGCATGTCGACAAGTTCTTCTCCTTTCATTCGTTGCTGCGTCGTGAATTCGGTTCAAAACTCCCACTTTGACAGTATTTTCTGGAACATATTCTGACTTTACCAAAAAATGAAAAATGCCATTCACTTACATAATTTCTCAACAAGAACACTGGCCAATTTCATGCATTTACGAACAAAAATGAATTGAGAAATGTCACAGAAAGTAGCTCCTTTGGATTTGAAAACAGCCTTAAAAATCACAAAAAAAAAACAGTCAGTATCGTTTATATGGTCACCCATGCGTTCCAGAAAAATATGACCTTATATGCGGTGTAAGCAATAATTCTATTTGAAACAATAAAATTTAAACAATATCTTAGTTATATTAGTAAAGTAATGTACAAACAAATTATGAAAATGTAATTTATGAAAGAAAAGATATAAACAAGAATTTCTTTACACTTTAATTTTCGAATTGAGTAATATAGTCTATACTAATAAAAAATAGTTTCGCTCGGTGTGTTTCTGTCTGTCTGCGATGGCTCATGGCATGTAGAAGTGTGAAAATGTAGGTGAGGATAGCCCAAGCCTGATGCATCCGAGGCTCGGATTTTTAATTTTTAAGGCCGGGCTCCTTTAAGTTTTTTGCCTTAATTTGTTAATAACTTGCATCCCTTTTCTACGGTTTTCTTCGTTTTGGGGGTCGTTTCTCCATTTAGGCATTCCTCCATTTCTACATTCCAGTTAAGACCGTGGCCCACTGGGGCCTAGTACAGGGCCCCTTAAAGTTTTTGTGTCTTAAATTGATAATAGCTTCCCTCCTTTAATCCGATCTTTGTTTTTGGGTTCCTTTTTCCATTTAGTTATTACTACGTTTTTACATTCCAGTTGAGATCTTAGGGACCTGTCCGGGTCACCTTGAACTTTTTGTGTGCCATGCATTTTCACCCCCTAATTGTGTCACTCTCTCAATGTATAACTTTAAAGTTGACTCTTGGACTGTTCTACCCGGGCCAACACCCTCATATTTTTATTGGACCCTACGGCCCCCTTTTTAAGCATTTCCTCACATTTTTTGCACATTTCTTTTAAATTTTAATCTAATGATTAATACCTACCTTATGCTTAATTTCGCCTAATTGAAGATCTATAGCTCTACGTACTAGAATTTTTTAACATGTTTTCATCTTAAAGCCCTGTTCTCAACTATCAGTTGGCCCTTTTTGGGCCCCCGATTATATCTCTCTTAAAATTATCCGATTCACTAGCTTTTTTTCTAACAACTTCTTAGGTTCTCCAGTTACTACATGAACAATAAAAAAAAATTTCACACTTCAGCTACCACCAATTTTGAATATTAATCGCCTGCTTGAGGCTCTTGGTGCAGCTTTTAAAACAAGTGGGTAAGTGTGATCACAGATCGCACAGAGGGTTTCGTTTAATATTCCTTTCAAAACACTTTATCCTTTTGAAAAATCTGTTAGTTCCACATTTCACAACCAGGGGGCGCACTTGATTCTGAACAAACCTGCATCCGAACGAAAATCCGTTTTACATACTATCCGTAGATATATTAGTCGAGGGGATTGGGCCCATAGCACCCGAGATATGTAGGCGCACCTGGCGGAAAAAATGGAACTAAAATATGTAAGGCTATGGTGCATAATATGAAAGAATGGTCAAAGGGGTGTCGGCAAAAGTTGGAAAATTTCTCCCCGGGTTAAAAGGGCGGAGGTTAAAAAAATTGCTTAAAATACACAAGTTAGAGCCCAGAGGGGTAAATAATAAAAGACTTTTTGAAAACTTTATGATTTGTCGTGTGGTCTGAGGCTGAGGCATTCAGCTATACGTATGCAAAATTTCATGTCACCAACTTAATTAGGGACTCTCTATAGGTGTAAATTAGCGGTCGCCACTCGCCACGTGGCGATTAAAGTTGTAAAAGTGGCGATTAAAATATCGGCCATAGATCGCCACTATAGTCGCCACTCGCCAAGTGGCGATAAAAAAATCTGTTATCGATCACCAACTGAAATACAACTTTTTTCATGGAAATATGCATCTCTACTTTGATTACATCTAATTAGCAAACTGATTAATTCTTTTTCCTACCGGATGCAAGCAGATTGCAGCAATTTAGCTGTATTTTCAATATTTCAGTTTTTCGCCATGCTCGCTCTTCAGTTGGATTATTTTTTCAAGAAATATAGTTTTATGCAAAATATATTCACCAGCTTTGATTCCACATGTATTTCAAATAATTTATTCCTTTTTTTTTTTTCACTGGATGCAAATGCAAGTGGATTTTAACCCTTTCAGGTCTGGTTTACTACTAATAGTACATGTCTTTTCATCAAGTATTATTTTGTCTTAAAAATTACTTTTGTTACTATCTACACATAGTAATGATAGTATATGGCTATGCTTTTCTTATTATGAGTTCATTTATGTTTGGACATTTAGTAATTTATTTTATTACTAATTACTTATTTCACTCTTTAAATTTAAAATATAGGTTACTTTTCTGAACGAATCGTGTGGTAAAACACAAAAAAACATTATAAAGTTGTAATATCTGTTAAACCCTCTTGTAATACGAGATTTTCCAAACGTCTCCAAAAACTCTTAACCTATTATCGTATCAGTAAATCTATTTGGATAGCTATGATTAAGATTATTAAAATAAAAGTAGTTTTGTTCTCAAAATTGAAAAAAAAAATTTGGACCCTAAAGGGTAAGGACATTACAATATCTTCAATGTGTTTGATCAGTTAGCTTATTTTTCTGCAAGAGATACTGTTTAAGCCTGCAAAATACACTCACCAGCTTAGATTTCAACTGTATGTAATGTATATGATACGTTAACACATTTAATTATTAACTAAAATCGAAATAGCATTTTATTGTTTTGTTTGATTTTTTTTTTTTTTTTTTTTTGCATACACCTAGTTGTTGGAAATTAGATTTAGTTACTAACTTTTTATGTAAAGAAAGTAACAGTAATCTGATTGATAATTGTGTTTATGAACATTTACAAATAATCCAAAAATATGTTAAAAAAAATTAATATGATAACAATTTTGTAGTTTTAAAGTAATTTTCTTGAATTTCAACTGTGTCCCAATTCTTATCATGAATAGTTGGCTGGTATAAAACTCTGATTTATAGAAAATATGTATATATACAACAATTATAGTTTATCTAGATGCCAAGAAAGTTTGAACATTATAGTGGCCACTAACTTTTAAAAGTGGCCACTAATGAAACTGAGTCTACCGGCCACTGGCTACTAACTCAATTTCCCAGTTTTCACCTATAGGACTCTCTTAGAAAGAATTGCTTCAAATATATACGTGGTAGCTCAAAGGGTTAAACATAAGGCTTTTTCAAGATTTTATGATTTGTCGCCTGGCCTCAGGTGTTCTGCAATAAGTATGCAAAATTTCAAATCTCCAATTTAATTAGGGGCTCAGTTAGAAAGAATGGTTTAAAATACACAAGCTGGAGTTCAAAGGGTTAAACATAAAACTTTTTCAAAATTTATTATTTGATGTGAGATCTGAGATGTTGAGCTATAAGTATGTAAAATTTCACGCCTCCATCCTAAAAAGGGGCTCACTTAGAAAGAATTGTTTAAAATGCACATGTGGGAGCACAAAGGGTTAAATGTAGGACTTTTTCAAAATTTTATGATTTGTTGTGTGATGCGAGGTGTTCAGCTATAAGTATGCAAAATTTCACACCCATAACCTAATTAGGGGCTCACTTAGAAAGAATTGTTTAAAATACACATGTGGGACCCCAAAGAGTTAAACGTACGATATTTTCAAAATTTTATCATTTGTCGTTTGATGTGAGGTGTTCAGCTATAAGTATGAAAAATTTCACGTCTTCAAACTAATTAGGAGCTCACTTAGAAAGAATTGTTTGAAATACACATGCGGGACCCCAAAGGGTTAAATGTACGACTTTTCCAAAATTTTATCATTTGTCGTATTATGTGAGGTGTTCAGCTATAAGTACCCAAAATTTCATGTCTCCAACATAATTAGGGGCTCACTTAGAAAGAATTGTTTAAAATACACATGTGGGACCCCAAAGGGTTAAACATGCGACTTTTTCAAAATTTTATGATTTGTCGTATGATGTGAGGTGTTCAGCTATAAGTACCCAAAATTTCATGTCTCCAACATGTATAGTTTCTGAGAACGGGCTCTGTGACGGACAGACAGACAGACAGAGGAGCGAGACGAATAGGGTTTCGTGAGATGAACGAAACCCTAAAAATGATCCAATTCTCTAGCGATTTTCTTTAATGTAGTTCTAGGGTCTCCCGGCTACTTTATAAACTATTAAAAAATTTCCTTATACCCCAGGTACCACTCTTCTCAAATATTAATCTTCTTTTTTAGCATTAACTTATGTTTACTCACTATATCCATAAATTATAAATCTCGTTACTGTTAAAGGGAAGTGGTTAACTTTAGAGTGGACAAATTGCATCCGTAAATTAAATATTGCGTTAATGTTAAAGACAATTCGTTAAATTTACTTCAGTGGGGCGCCTTATGCATCATAGGGGCACATTCTTTGCTTGGGTTCTATGGGCCCAATTTCAACGGGAATTCTTTAATTCAATGGCACTCACGTCACAGTTTCGCTCAGAAGAGGTTTGTTGGGAACACATTAGACGCTGCCGAAGGCATTGGGGCCCCGGGAACTAAGTTCAAATACCACATGCTGCATAAGCATAATGGTAAGTAACACCGTACGCTGTGAATGCAGCGGGGCCCCAAAACTAGGTTCATTTGAAAGATTTCCTGAAGATATAAAATCGTAGAAATTTGAGTTTTGTTTAAGGTTATTTTAGTGGCCCCGGGCAATGCCGTGCAGGTCAGCTAGTATGGTAATAAAACTTACTTCTTTATTTAAAATAATCTTTTATGTAGAGTAGTCTGTTTTTTATCATAGTTGTTAAGATTGATATTTTGCAATTCACGAACAGTTTTAAAATGTTCTTATGCTTTGAGAGCTTCTGTGCTTGCGTTGTCGGTTCTACTCAGATTCACTGTCCTTATCATAATTTCCATCAGTGTTTATATTGAAAACTTCTGAAACGATTTCTGGTATGGAAGCTTCACTATTAATAGCTGTCTTATTGTCAATACCTGCATATGTCAATTCGTCTTGTATTGTTCAAATAGAGGCACATCATTGTCTTCGAAAGATAAATCTTCACATTCTGGAATCCAAACATGTCTGGGAAAATATTTAATGGTCTGCTTTGATACCTTATTCCAACTCTTGTTTATGCAATCTAAACTTTTATTTTTAATCATTTGCAACAAAATGATCAACTGAAGTCTTTTAGAAACTCCTTTCAATAATGTATCTTGAAACTTTGAATAATCCCTTAATCTAAGGGTTATGCAACAGTAGTGTAGTTTGTAGGCAAGAAAAGAAGTTCAATCGAATTTAAATCTGGAATTGTGTAATGGGAAGTACAGTTCTTTGCAATGATAGCCACTTTTCTTTTTTTGTTAGTCAAAGTTTTGTCCAAACGGTGAATTTCTTTTACCCAAATGTTTATCATCCAGACTTTTCGGTCAGCATCGTAGGATGCAGGCAATGATTTGCAGTTTTAGAAGCAACGAGGCTTGGGAAATTTCCAATAACTAATGGAGTCAATTCCTCTGAGCCATCCATATTAACTGCTAATAAAACAGTTAATCTTTCTTTGTTTTTCTTCCCGCCACTACATTTTTCTTAAAAGTAACACTTTTATCCGGCAAAACACAAAAGAACAGTCCACATTCATCGAATTAAAAACATCACAAGGTCAGAACCTATTCTTGATAAAAATCCTTCTGGAAGTTGCTTAGGAAAGGGAAAAAGCATAGAAGGATAGGAAATTTCTCAATAAAAAAAGAGACACAATGCAACCATCAGGGGTCATTCTGAGTTTAAAAAAAAAAAAAATTCTGAAATTCACAGCAAATTGTCTGAAATGTTACTGCAGAGGGGGGGGGGGGCAGGGAAAGCGACTCCCAGTACTAACTATGCGTTTTTTCCGTGGCCCTTTGACGAAATTCATGTTTTTTCACAATCCCTTGATGAAATTTCAGTTTTTGTCGATCTCTTTAAAAAATTTGAGGTTTTTTCGCGATCTTTTCACGAAATTTGAGGGTTTTCCGCGATATTATGGCGAAATTTGCAGGGTTTTTCACAATTCTTTGACGAATTTTGCATTTTTCTGCGATTCTTTGACGAAATTTGTGTTTTCCCTGCGATTTTTTGACGAAGGCGATTTTTCTGCAAACGATTGATAAAATTTCTTTTTTTCGGCAACCATTTGTCAAAATTCGGGATATTTTTTATGTCTAAATTTTCGGATTGGTGACCAATTTTTAAAAATTTTCGGAAATGAATGCCTTAAATTTTCAGAAAATTCGAAACAAAATCACCCCTAGCGATAATATATATCTGATAGTAGTCATTAGAGTCTGACCATATAAGCAGTGTATTTTAACACATAATACCTATTCAGTCAGTCCGGACTTATGAAAAGTGACCTTATAAGTGGTTGACCATATATCCGGTACTGACTGTATATATTTTCCAATAAATTCACTTGTTTGCACTTTCCACCAAGCGCGTAAAATAAGCATGATTTTTTCCTAATTGAGTTCGGTGCTCACGTTAAATTAATGTATTATAACGGAAATTTTTAGGAAGGAACATGAATTGCTGTCAAAATATAAGGATAACTTTTGAGATGAACATTAAATGCTTATAAAAAAGTGTTTATAAAAAATCTATTTTTACTCTTATAGAAACCCAATTGGCTTCGTTCGAATTTATGCCGGGTGTAGATATTTTTACGTAAGATGTGTTACTTCTAAAATGATATAGTGGCTTCTTGAACTTAACAACATATTTTATTCGCATTTACTTCGTCATAAGTATTCCAAGATATTATAAGCATCTCTCCTTCATAGCTTCTTTTTGAAGCGAACATTACACAAAATCGTTACATTGGTGATTCAACAACAAGCACTAAAAGTGTTTTCTTCATTTCACTTCACAAGTGGGGGGATATCGAATTAGCAGCGCCACCTGCCTTTTTATTTCACATTTTCGACACTCCCCACCTGATAATTACCAAAATTATCACACTATATTTTTAATCTAATTTTACCAATAATTATTGAAACCAATATACATGTCAAAATTATACAATATGGAATTATTCAAAACAATAGATTTTAAAAGTTTTACCTTTAAGAAAATCTGAAATAAAGCACTAAATAAACAATCATAATATAATTACAAACATATGTTTCTTACCAATATGTACAACATAAATATACCTGGCCAGGATTTTTGCAAGAAACTTTCATAAAATAACACAATAAATGCAAAATTAAATAATATCAGTATTTACAGTATAGTTAAATATATTACAGTTATAATACAGTAAAAGAATAAGTTATTAATGTTATTTACATAAACACAATACTAAAATTAAATATTGTTATATTTACAGAAAATTTATTTACAAAATTATCTTATTAATCAGCAATTTCAAAAGGATATATAAGTTGAATAGGTCGTCTTAAATTTCCCTTTTTGGTCTTGACGACACAAGACCTGACTAGTCCATCACGACCTCTATTGACCTCAATAATTCGTCCTAAGTTCCATAGGAACTTTGATTTACTTACACCTTCAATTAAAGCAATGTCATTGACTTTCAAGTCTTTTTGAGCATTAGGAGTTCCGAAAGAATGCAAGCTTTTAGTTGCTAGTAAATACTCAGTCTTCCATTTCTCCCAAATCTGGCTCAAAAGTTTTGTTTGATACGTTTTTCTTTTAATTAGGCTAGTCCTAGTTATAGAGGCGTTAAACAGTTCGTTAAAGTTAAAGGGGTATCCTACCTTGTGTCCAGCAAGCAGGAAATGGGCCGGTGTTAGCGGCTCAGGCTCAGAGGAATCATCATAAATGTATGTTAGTGGTCTGTGGTTGAGAACATTTTCCACCTCTACAAGGACAGTCATAAGCTCTTCAAAAGTAAGCAAAACTTTTCCTAAGATTTTTCTTAGGGGGTTTTTAACACTTTTCATCAGCCTCTCACAGAAACCTCCCCACCATGGGTCAAGTTCAACGATGAATTTCCATGTTATTCTTTCTGAAGAGATAAAATTTAGAAAATCTTGGTGCTTAAGTATGTCAAAGAAATATTGAATTTCTTTATTTGCACATTTGAAGGTTTTGGCATTGTCGGAATAGAATATACGACAGTTTCCTCTTTGGCTAAGAAAACGTCTAAGTGCCAATATGAACTTTTTAGTTGATAAGTCGGAAACTAGTTCAAGGTGGACAGCACAAGTCACAGCACACGTGAATAGAGCTATGTAAGCTTTTTCGGTGTTATCTCAATTTTTTATATAAACAGGACCGGTGAAGACTACTCCAGAGATGGAAAATACCAAAATTTCTAAGATTCGATCTCTGGGAAGTTGTGCCGTCATTTGTTTTGCTGGCTTCACTG
Source organism: Maratus speciosus (assembly GCA_963932465.1). Taxonomy (NCBI): domain Eukaryota; kingdom Metazoa; phylum Arthropoda; class Arachnida; order Araneae; family Salticidae; genus Maratus; species Maratus speciosus. The sequence goes on along the minus strand of OZ010786.1, from coordinate 666,727,923 downwards.
CATATTTTCGACATATGAGGCATTTATCGACGGCTTTTTTGATTGCTTGCCTCCCCTTGGGAATCCAGTAATTCTCAAGCAATTTACATAGTGTAGCTGCAATGCCACTATGAAACATATTGTTGTGCTCTCGTAATATTAGTAGTTCTGTAAATCGAGAGTCCTTTGGCAGGGGGATTTGATGCTTTTCTGCATAAGTATATTTACTCTCGTCCAGTCTTCCCTATATTCTTAATAAATCATTTTCATCAAGAAACGGTGCTAATGATAGTAAGCTCGATTGTTTTGGAAGCTCACTCTTCGATTTAAGCAAATCAATTTCTGGTTTATAAAATTGTTTCTGGACTGACTTAATGAAGAATATTTCCGCATCTTGAATTTCATCGGCAGATAAGGGACCATCGTTTCCAGGTAATTTTCTAACTTTCCTTATAAAGCGTTTAATCCATGCAATTGTTCTAAGTAATTTTAGCATACTACTAAAGCTTTCTAAAAGTTTTACTAGCTCATTGTTTTCAATAGTGCATTCATTAACGAGAATATTTTTCCGATGCTCTAACATGTTGTCATTAGCCGAAATTTTTTTCGATTGTACAGGGCAATCTGTGGAACTGGTTAACCAAGGCGGTCCCAGCCACCATAATGAATTTTCCTTTAAAGATCTCAATTGCAATCCTCTCGTCAACAAATCTGCAGGGTTTTCTTTACCTGAGCAGTGGTTCCAATTTTTGGGATCCGATATGTTTTGGATTTCTGTCACTCGGTTAGAAACGAATGGTTTCCACTCTTTAGCCGAACTCTTGATCCAGCTCAAAACGATTTGAGAATCGGTCCAAAAAAACGCATTCGAGCAATAGTCATTGAATATTTTATTCAAGTATTTATAGATTCTCACTGCTATAACTGCTCCCATCAACTCCAAACGAGGCAGTGTTAGATTCTTAAGAGGAGCAACACGTGATTTTGACATTATAACAGACATTTTCACTTTTCCGCCTTTATTTATGTATCTGAAGTACGCTACAGCTCCATATGCTTTGTCACTAGCATCACAAAAAATATGTATAGTTACTTTTGTTGGATAGGCTCCTTCCAGAAAATATTTTCTATCGACTGATATGTTTTTCAAATCTTGAACGTCCACTAACCAGTTTCTAAATTCAATATCTAGGTCTTCGGGAAGTTCTTCGTCCCATCCTAGCCCTTTTTGCCATATTTTCTGTATTAACAGCTTAATTCTGATTATAAAGGGGGCTATATATCCAGCGGGATCATAGATTTTTGCTGCAGCACGCAGGACCAAGTGCTTTTAGTGACCAAACTAGTGTTAGCTGTAACATTCTGAAATTCCAATGAATCAATTTTTATAATGTCTTTATTAGTGTCCCATTCCAGTCCCAATAACATAGACCGCTCAGATGGGTTATCTAACATACCGTTTTGTTGCCACAATTCTTTTAACTCAATCGAATTTGAATTAAATTTGCGTAAGTTCATGCTAATGTCCTTAAGTATAGTGTTAGCACTGGATGAAAGGTTAAAAGCATTTTCAGCTGTATCTGCCCCAGAATAAAGATCATCAACGTACATGGAGTTATTTAACATTTCAAAAACCTCAGGATAAAATTCTTTATATTTTTTAATGTGTGCCTTAATTGTGGCCGCTTAAACAAAAGCGCTACACCTAATTCCAAAAGGTAAATGTGTCATATTCATTACCCTAAAGGAGTTAGTCACCATTATTAAACCAAAGAAATTTTAAGTATTTTCTATCTTCTTTTGCTATTTCTATCATTAAGTATGCTTTCTCAATATCAGAAGAAAAAGCAACTTCATATGTTCGAAATTTAAGTATCATGTCCAATAAATTAGGATTTAAATTTGGACCTGATACCAAATCATCATTTAAAGATTTTGAATGGTTTTCCTTTGATGATGCATCAAAAACTATCTTCATGCGCGTAGTTTCTTTATCTGGTCTTAAAACAGCCTTATGAGGCATATAGTGTCCAGACAATAATGTATCATTTTTAGATTCTTCTACAATTCCCTCACAAAACTGCTCATCGATAACTTTCTTATACTCAGCGCATACTACTTTATTTTTATTCAATTTTTCTTTCAAATTATCGAACCACTTTTTAGCAATGCAAAAATTATTATTAACTTCATGTGAACCTGAATCCCAAATAAGATTAGTTGTGTACCTATTATTTTTGTATTGCAATTTTCTCTTAAACTCTTCTATTAATAATTTATCCTTTTGAGATAATTCATCACTCTCGTCCGAAATTCCGATAGAATCAATTTCCCAAAATATTCTTAAATCATTTAATTCAACCGCATTTTTCATTACTGCAATATTTTGAAAACAACTATTTCTCAATTCCTGTCCCGTAATTACCCATCCAAAAACAGTTTTTATAGCGCCTGAGTCGTTATTAATGGATATTCATTCATTTAAAATAAATTCCCAAAACAAGTCTGATCCAATTAGTATTTCAACATTCATCAAATCTTTTCCTACACAAGCATCAGCCATTTCCATTTTATTATCCCTCATAAATTCCCTAATTTGTGCAGACGGTTCGTACATATCGGCGCCAGATATCCGAGGAACAACAAGCGCTCGGACTTTTGCCTTGAAAGATTGATCTAAGCTTTTAATTTCTACTTCTACTATTGGATATACTTTCTCTACCGCACTTTGCATTCCGAAAGAATACACTGATAAAATCTCCTGACCTACTGGCTTTAAACTCAAAGCATTCAGTAAATCTTCACTGACAAATGACCGCTGACTCCCATTATCTAAAAGTATTCTAGTTAATTTTGAATTGAAATCAGAACTCGCAACTACTTTACATGTCTGCAAATATACATTTTTAGAATGCGTCACATTATTATTACAATACGAAACAGAACTAATAATTTCAGAACTAGAATTGTTTGCATTTACTGTCGCCTCAAATCCATAATTAGGAGATTCAGAATTTTGCTGCGTATTGCTTATTTTATCATCCCGAGCGGTATTTAACCCTCTGCTGTCTTTTGTGCAAATAGAACCATGGTGATATTGGTTTTTACATTTAAAGCAAGACAATTTACTTCTACACCTTTTGCTGTTGTGAAAAAGTTTAAAGCATTTAAAACAGCGATTAGAATTTTTCAATATCATAAACTTATCTTGCGGGGGCAGGCTACATTTGAATGAATCATGGGGAGAAGAACAAAATATGCATGATAGAATTTGTGCATTAAGAGCACTAGCAGTACTCGAACCCTTAAAATAATTTTTACTACCTTGCTTATCGGGGGGGGGGGGGGGGGCTGTATACTTTCGTTTAGTATCTTTAAAATAATTTAGCATGAGAGAAGATTCCCGACACTCAATTTCGATTTTTAAATATCTCAATAGTTCTAAAACATTAAACTTATTTTCATCTGATTTTTCTAAACGTTTTCTATTAAAATTTAGAGCGAGATCATCTGGGATTAATCTAATCAGAATGGGATACAAAAGATGACCATACATTTCAGTCGTTACATTTAACGACTCTAAACTTCGAATTTGAATTTCAACAATGTCATATAATTTTCTTAATTCAAATATATTAGTTGAGTCCTTGACGGGATTAAGGTTTAACAATTTTGACATATGCCCGTTAACAACTAATTCCTGTCTACCAAATCTTTGTTTTAGTAATTTTATTGCTTTTCATAATTTTCCTCTGACAAAGCAAATCCGTTTACAACATTGAACGCAACCCCTCCTAAAAGAGTTTTTAAATAGGAAAATTTATCTATTTTTGACAAATTTTCGTTTTTATCAATAGAGCTTTGAAACTGATTCCAAAATTCCATCCACAAACATGGATCGCCATAATATTTTGCAATTGCGATTTTAGGTAATTTCACTGTTACATTATTAAAGTTTAAACTATTGTTTCCTGCATTTTCAGGTGATTTGCTAGGTTTATTAGATATAACCTTTTGCAGTATACTATCAGGACTGGAAAGCATAAATTGTTTCGATTCTTTAATAATTTTTATCCTCGCATTAATTCTGCTAATCCAAGTCGTTATTTTTTTATTATATTCAATAGCATTCTGCACTTCACTCTCGAACTCTTTATCTTCATTAATTAAATTTTTAATTTCATTATCAAAGGTTTTTAATTCTTTACTTATTTGATCTAAATAACCAACATATTCTTCTAGAGCTCTCTGTACATTTTTCCAAATCATCACTTTCCAATTTATTTATATACTTAGTTACAGCTGTTCTCAAAACAGCCCTTTCTTTCTTAAGTTTCATTAAATCATTCATGTTTATTTACCTACACTGTATATCAAACGGGATAAATAATTCAGTTTCTAATTATTAAATTATACAGTTTTTTTTTCTTATATCACATTATTAAATTCGAACAACAACTTTCGTTTTCAAAATAAAATGAATCAGAACAAGAATTTATCTTCAAAACAAACAGCATATTTTTTTTTCTACTACTTAACAAAGTTACTTTTTTTTTCTTTTGTTATTTATTGCGAATAAAATGTTTTCAATCAAAATAATTAAATGACCTTACTTCCTTTCCTTTGGCCGGTTGCACCATATAGAAACCCAATTGGCTTCGATCCAATTTATGCCGGGTGTAGATATTTTTACGTAATATGTGTTACTTCTAAAATGATATAGTGGCTTCTTGAACTTAACAACATATTTTATTCGCATTTACTTCGTCATGAGTATTCCAAGATATTATAAGGATCTCTCCTCCATAGCTTCTTTTTGAAGCGAACATTACACAAAATCGTTACATCGGTGATTCAACAACAAGCACTAAAAGTATTCTCTTCATTTCACTTCACAAGTGGGGGGATATCGAATTAGCAGCGCCACCTGCCTTTTTATTTCACATTTTCGACAACTCTTATGCTTATTTGTTTAAATGTAATTGTCAGTGAGATCTTAAATTCTCTTCATTAATGTTAAACCTATTGACATGGAATGCATTTTTTTTTTTTTTTTTTTTTTTTTTTTTTTTTTTTTAATATTTCCCCAGAAAATGAATATCTTTAATTTTTTTTTTTTTTAATATTTCCCCAGAAAATGAATATCTTTAATTTTTTTTTTTTTTTTCCTGGGTAATTTTCTTAAAGGATTTTTCTTTTTTTTTTTCTTTTCTTTTCTTTTTTTTTTTTTTTTTTTAAGCTTACAAACTAAGCAATCGAAATTTTATTACTGAAATACACGTATACGTAAATAAATATATCAGGAAAAACTTTAGCATGTATTTTTTTTTTTTTTACAGCTTTCATTAATTTAAAATAAATGAGATGTTCTGAGGTTTATAAATTTTAAACAATTGGTAATATGTTACAATCTATGGGCCAGATTTCAGGGCATTGCTTTCTAAAATTAAATGGGATAAAAATAAACTCAGCTGCATTCTTCATAAAATGCATTCCTTTCTATTTTGTTATATTTTTTTACGACTGAGACATATTTGAGGCAGTAATTCACATATTTTTATTTATCTTTCAATTTATACTTCAGATTTTCTTTATACCACTTATTTTCTTCAATCATTGTGTTAGAAATTGTGAAAATGAATAGAAAATAAAGAAAAAGAAAAAAACAAAAAGATTCTTTGAAAAGACGCTATATTTCCTTTTAATTTTCTTTCATTTTAATTAGTTAAAATTAATGCAGCTTTTTAATCAAATTCCATATATCAATTTGTAATCCCGTGCTCATACAGGATTTATTTTAAAGATATTTTTGCAACTGTAAAATCCATGAGAGTATACGGCCAATTCTCAATCTCTTTGCTTTTATTGTTTAAATAAAGGGGTATGCAAAATTGAAGGGATAGTGCCTTCACAAAAGCTGTCTGCGACCTCCTGCTGCTCGAAAATTGTCACGGTGCCAGAGAGGTAGAACCACTACATTTTACGATACCCATGTATCAAAGAACACTGATAAAGTTACAAACAATCAAAGGCCCCGAAGATGATGTACCTCGCGGCTATACCCGTCCTGAGTTTTATTTTGGGAAGAATTCACCAAAAATAATCAGAATGGATGTAAACACTTCCCAGAATGAAATAGGTTATTTCTATAACAGAAAAGCTACCTCCTCCGTTTTGTTGTGTCATTACAAAAAATTTGGTGATGAAGAAACATATATATATAAAAGAAATTATCTGTCAAAATTTAACCATGACAGAAAGTAAGACACAAAATGCTCCTTAAAAAAAAAAAAAAAAAGAAAGAAAAAAACAAAAGAAAAAAAAAAAGAAAAAAATAAAAACTTACAGTTAAATAGATTCAAATAATTGTTTTATCATAAATTTTAAGATATCCTCTTGGAGAATAAAATCTATGAGACTTTATATCATCGGTATTTTAAACGAAATTAAAAGAATTTTTTACCTAATTTTTGTTTGAACATTTTAATAATCTTCTTTGTAGAGTTTTTCATATTAAATAATACACACCAGATAAAACATGAATATTATGTAGATATTTCAAAAAATATCTTAACAAAAAATAATTTATTTATATTCTTTTTTCTGTAACACGTTGAATGCCAAGTCTATTTTGTCTGTCTTTTCGTTTAGGCCACGAAATAAGACTCTAATTACGGAATCAACAATGACTGACATGGCATTCAACGTGTTAAGATTAAAAATTCAAAGTGTAATAAAGTTAAAACAAGCACAGACTAGATTATTAAAAAACTTTTATGTATTTGTATTGTTATTTTTTTATTGCTGGATTAGCATATACAGTACAGAACCATTTATCCAGAATGCTTGGGGCCAGATGTATTCCGGATAACTGGCTTTTTCAGTTAACTGGTTGCACATGAAAGCAGCATCCATTTGATAAGTTTTGTGGAATATATGTGGTTGTGACATTATTTCTGACATTAAATTATTAGATTACTTGTATTAAAAATCAATGCAAGAAAGATCAAAAGCTAACCAGAGTTTTAAAAAGGTAAATTATGGGAATCGCTTAGGAACAAAAATTCTTCTGTTTCCTCTGCATAAAAATTAAAACATTTAAAATACAACTAAATATGTTTTCATTTCAAATACGAGATGTTGTCACCAAATTATACAATTTTTAAGCAAAGCCTATGTCAAACTGGCAGTGTGTGATTTCTGCAAAGATTCTGAAATCAGTCTATGAGACATATCATTCCGGATAACTGGTTTTCTGGTTAACTGGTTTCCGGATAAATGGTTCCATACTGTATGTGATTTTGATTTAGGAAGATCTGCTTCTGTCCCATCATCCTTCCGGTGACTTAGTAGAGTCTGGCATCGGCTCGGGTTACCCGCTTTTATCTGAACCCAGCCACGAGTCAGGTGTGCACTATATTTTTTGTTGCGGGTCGGCTTGAATTCTGCTTTTTTTCTGCGGGTTCTGCAACTTTCATTGTTTCGGGTTGGTTTACACTACTGCGGGTCGGGTTCGGTTTGACCCAATATTTCAAAAGAAAGCCGAACATATTTTTTTAATATTAAAAATCTATAAACAATAAGATCTTCATGATGGATATACTCGAAAAATACACATCTATTCAGTGAATACTTTTTCAATTCTTAATACGTATATATCTATACACTTATATCGCTGAATATGGGCACCTTTTAGTCCACACACATGTAATGTTTGTGTGCAAAGACTATCACAAACGCATATACATGTGTTTTGTGCATGTAAAAACGAATTGTTGATAATATTTTTCATATTCCGAGAGAAGAAAAAATGGCTCTTACCTGTGCCGTAGAGGAAGAATAATCGATGATCACATTTCTTATACATTTTATTTCTCATGCAGTAATTTGAATATATAATCTTCAAATTTAAGAATGTATTTATTTTCATCTGAAACGTAGTTGTTCTGAAACATTTTGTGAACATCCAAACAACCCAATTTGAAAAAAAAAAAAAAAAACCTAGACCTGCAAGAATTATTCAAGGCTAACCCAACTTGGATAAACAAAAATTAATATCATTAAGGCCAGAAATAGAAATTTATGGATAACCTGATCCGATGTAGTACTCTATTTAATGATTCAGCCATCTCTACTATTCAGCGGTTTTAATATATTTGAGTATAAAAGAATGAATTTTATGAATGTTTGAATATTAAATATTTGTACTTTCCTCTATAAAAACAACATAAGATTGGTAGTGGCACAATTGCATTAAAACATAATTTACTTTCGTTTCATTTCTGGTTTGATTCTGGTTGTTGGTCACCAAAAATTATTTTGGAGCATTCAGGTTGGGTTGGAGATCTAGCTTTTTTGTCGTGTTTGGATCGGGTTGACTTCAAATAGAATTTTCAGGTAGGACTCTATCTCTGATATAATTATAGTAAAATTTACTCTTCGTAAGTGACACAAAACAATTAATTAAACCAGGGTTTGGTTTTTGATGTCAAAAACTGGTTTTCTTTGATAAATAGAAGTATCCGTTTCCTGTGTGTGTGTGTTTTATTGCATACAGATTTTTAACCTTTTTATTTTCGACATTCTTTCGAAAAATCAGTTTACCCGAACCCAAAACGTAAGAGTCAAAACCCAATCCGATTCCAAAACAGACAAGAATCTAAAACAGAAATCAACCAAGAACAGTGAACAAAGAAATAGTGTGCTGTTCTTTAAAGAGAATTTTAATTATAGAATAAAATTAATTTTAAAAATATGTATTTTCGGGGAAAAAAATTCATGAGCCAAAGAGGCTGTTCCTTAAACAAATTTTTTCACGTGTCAGACAGGGACGGGTCAATGATTTTCATATAAGCAGGGTAGTGGGGGGGGGGGGGATAAATTTCAGTCGGTGAAGAATGAAAGGAAGAATAACATAAAGGCCCGGTTCAGTGCAAAAATATTGTCTGTTTCGGCATAGATCGAGCCTACAGAGAAAGCAAGACCCGGGTGCAACCCAGAAAAAGTTATGATCAGACCCGACCCGTACCGAGTCCGTGTAGGTCTCTAAATAGCATTTGAATGGGAAAAAGGTTTTCTTAACGGCTGGAAAATTTTAAATAAATTATGAAAAAAATTGAGTTTGAGTTGTAAATTTTGTTCAAACTCATGGATTTTTTGAGCTTTCGTTCAGTTCATGTTCGTTTATCAAAAAGTGAGTTAAGTTCAACTCAACGTTCATGGAAAGTGAACTAAGTTCGTGAACTTTCATTCAATGAACGCGCTCATACCCAACACTGCTTGGGAGGCATGTTATGCATGAAAAAAAAATGTTCACAAGTCTTTTAAAATTCTTGAACTCTTTAAAATTTTTCTGGATTCCTTTTTCTTCTCAAGGCTGTATGAACATAGCATTTGTAATACTGGTGTACAGGCTTTCTCAAACCACCTTCAAAACAAGAAAGAAAATTCATTTCATAAGTTATAGAATTTGAAACACTCTCTAACACTAACATGATAATATTTAAAATTTTTATTTTTACTTTCTTTTATCTTCAGTTGAAGAAAGTATTGTAATCGAAATTTTTTTCGACTTCCAGTTTTCGACGGATTTTCGTGTTTAAGGTTAATGTCAGACAAACATCTTTTTTCACGCTTTTTTCTCTCTTCCAGCATCCCTATACATGCTAGTATAGTAAATGTGTCGGGATGCTGGAAGAGAGAAAAAAAGTATGCAAAAAGACGTTCGTCTGACATTATTTGCCTTTGGGGTCAGAGATCTCAAAAAACATGTTTATACAAAATGTCTGTGTTGCCATTGTGCCATTGAAATGTGTATGAAGTTATCGTTAGAATTGAACCAATTTTTTTGTGTATGTTTTTAGCTATGGCAAGCAGGTGCACTTTAATAGTGATGTTTGTGCTATTTTCATTATTATGCCATTGAAAGTGTATGATGTTACTCATAGAATTGAATTTTTAGTGTATGTCTTTGGCTATGGCCAGCAGGTCCTCCTTGAATTTTGAATCATTCTGCGGGAAAGGGCCGCTGTGATCACGATTTTTGTATACTTTTCTTGATTTTCTGTAGTTCTATTGTCCGTTGTTGGCATGTGCAGCGACAGGAACTCGCGTCCTGCTAAACCGGCTATTCGCAAACAGCTGATGTACAACAGAATGAAAAACTATTGATTTTAATAAATAGCATGATTGAGATAAGCACGTTTTTACTCTGATTAATTGAGTATATGTGCCAACTTCAAATTAATCTTCCGTAATACTTGCGTTAATTTAGCCATGGTTCAGTAAGTTTCGAACCAGAATTTTTTTTAAAGAAATTAAGTTAAATATGTTCCATATAGAAACCTGGAATTTAATAAGCGTTCGTGAAATAAATTTTCTGGTTCAAAATGTGGTAAACCTGGGTCAAATTAATCCAGACATTACGCAAGATTAGTGGAAGATTGGCAACTATGATTGAGTGAAGAGAAATTTAAGGTGAAAATCAAAGTTGGTATAGTATTAAACTAATAATATTGAAGTATTAATATCTGTAACTACTTTTTGAAATACTAAGATGTATGAGATAGAAGAAAGTTTTGGGATTGGCACATCCAACTAGTTTCATTCGATGAAATTGATCATACTTCATCCTTCAACCAATTTCTTTTATGTATATTACTTTAAATGAACAATAAATGCTATATGTTACATAATCTGTAGAAAACATGTAGTGCATCTGTGATTCTTTTTCATTTCATTATGCTTGAAAGTATCATAAAAAGAAACAATGTAGTATGGCATCAGGCACTGCAAATTATTTTAGATTTTGCAGATTTATCTAACAGCTTAAGAATAAATTATGAGCTTAAAGAAATTTCTATACTTTGTCGCCAGAGCTATACTATCTCTTAATTACATGTTCTTCATAAATGCAAATTTTACTATTTTAATCATTGCTATAAGTTTTATTAGAGTAGCTTTGTTCAGCATTGTTGGGTCGCAGATAAATTTTTGTTTGCTGCAGACTGACGCAGAAAATTCTGCTCCTGGGATCTTAACGTTATTCAAATACATTGCAAATGATTTTTAGATCCTAGTGTAATGGAATTCTTTTTTACGTCTCTGTAAATGTTCTATATTCCTTAGAGAACATATTTTTGCACACCTCAGCATATCAATTTCATTAGGTTTGGAGTATTGTAACATCATTAAAATGCATTGGAAACTATTTCACCTTGGACCATAATGTAATGTTATTTTTGTGTATGTCTCTGTGAGTGAATTGTAAATGCTACACACTTCATTTTCAATACTGAACAAAAATACTTAGTAAACTTCAATAATATTAGAATGGAATCCGATATTTATGCATGTTAGAGCATGGTCAAACAGACAGACACGGAATTCATCAACTGTTTTCAACTATATTGGTATCTATGTTTGCATATTTTTCTTTCGTGTATTTTTTTTTTCATCTTTAATTCAAAGTAAAGTACCTCCTATGTATAAGCTTTCTGTGCTTTATAGTTATTAAGTAAACCATACAAGTGTGTCATCATCAGATCATCCAATGATGGTGTATTCCATTTGCCGGTTGAAATATTTTTGTCACCTGTGGCAACCTGGTGATTGCATTTATGGAGTCCTGGGGATTAAAACAAGAAAATTGATCAATAAAAATATGTTACTTATGTTTTTTTTTTTTTTCCTTGTTCATTGTTGGTTCCTAACAAAATGTATGTTATGTCTAACCTCAGTTAACAGCATCATTGAATGTTAATTTTGATTTTTAGGTTGATCCCTTAGTGAGTTTGATGATGGTCGAGAAAGTTCCGGACTCAACTTATGAAATGGTCGGGGGTCTCGACAAACAGATCAAGGAAATCAAAGAAGTTATTGAATTACCTGTCAAACATCCTGAACTGTTTGAAGCGCTTGGAATTGCTCAGCCAAAAGTAAGTCATCTATCTCTCTTGCACCTGCCTAAAGATTGCAGTTAATCTGAATTACAACCGGGTATATACTAAATATTAGGTATTTGGCATATTCAGCCACAATACCGGATATGTTAAAGTGAACTTTCAAAAAAGTTTTTTTTATAAAATAAATCTTAAAAACCAGTTATTCTAAACTTTCAATAAATTAAGATATTAATTCTGAATATTTAAGAAATGAAATTATCTACTTATATATATATATATATATATATATCCATAATAGAATTACAAATCATCTATTCCAATTACAAAAATTTAATAAATTTAGCAGCAAATTATAACTATAACATTATACAAAATACAGATGGAACCCTAAACATGTAATACTAATTAAGCAAAATCCACCAATTGGCTAGCACATTGCATATGATTAATCCATATTAACATATGAAAAACCACCAAAATTTTTTTGAAAAAAAAAAAAAATATTATGAAAGACTTATGAAACAAGAAACCAGCGAAAAAATGTTGAACACTTAAGACATATTGTAAACAAACAATAGATCAAGTGGAAGGATGGAGCCAGAAGCTTATATAGCATTTCACTTCATCAGGGGTACATGAAACACCAATATAAGCTAATGCATAGTAGATTTCTGTAAAAGAATCCAGCATAAGCTAAAAATAGATTCCTATGCACCCTATCGACAACTCACCAAAAAAAAAGTCTTAAAAATCCCATGACATGTAAATTTAATAATATAAAAATATTAATCATAACAATATCCTTAATAATGAACAATTTTAATTTAAAGAAACAATTAAATTTGAAGAAATACCAAGATATAGAATTGCAATGATCACATTAAACCATGAACAAGTAGCAAATTAATCACAACAAATGTCCCGCCGATTTGTTTTTACAGTTAAAAACAAATTCTTATGGTTGCAAAACTACACAGTGTGCAGAAAAAATACACAACTACAAATAAAAATAAATTGACATATCGTCTTTATTATAAAAATTATTAGATGCATAAAAATATCCTGTAATAAATTATTACTAAAAATATATAGAATAAAATTATTTAAATTTAAGCGTATAATTATATAGAGAAAATTAAAATATAATTAAATATATGGCATCAATCTTATTTAGACCTAAATAAATAATTATTTAGTGTTGCAATCTAGCTTAACTATTTAAAGAACACTTACATCTTGAAATAAAATATTTTATAGTGCTGCCATCTATTGTAAATAATATAAATGCCTAATGTAACTGTATAACTATTTCATCTAATCTTAATACGCAAAAAGAACAAACTAATAAATCACATTTAAATATCGATAATAATCACTTATCATCCATTAGAATGTTTATAATTATTTTTAATTATTTATTAAATATTAAATAGTAAGTAAATTAATATTAATATCAATCAAGTAACAATTATTATAAAAAAAGTATGTTTATTATGCACATATTAAATTTATTGTTTTAAATTTTAAATGTACATTACAAAATAGGAAGGGGGGGGGGGGTATATATAAACATATTACAACATTGATTCATACTGTTAATTATAATTAACAAACTGTAATAATGTACACCATAATAAATTTATTTTGAAGTAAATCAATAAAAGTAACTTAATTCCATATCAATATAATATAAATATAATATAAACCAACAAATTAACAAACCATTCCTTTTTTTTTTTTTTTTTTTTTTTTTTTTAAATATGTATTAAATCAACATTTGCATATAAATTATCCAGACAACACCGCCCTCCTCCATAGTCTAACATCTACCCACCCAGCCATCCTATTTAAAATTTTTTATATGTTTTGTATTTTTAATTTTTTTTTTGTTTATTTTTATGCATTCTTCTTATAAATATTTTTTAATATGCAAAATGTTAATATTAACATACAAGAAACCGCCCCACTAAACATTGTTTAGATCATTAATTAATTGTAGATTAATGAATATATGAATTTCATAGGAAAACCATGATTTAATGCATCATTAATTGTTTTATGTTCTTATTTATAAGATGTGATGAACATAAACTTTTGATTCTATATAAATGATTTATTAAAATATTACGGTAAACTGAAATATGTAGACAGGATTTAAAATGAGTAAATATTTTAACTTTGAATTGAAAGTCTTTACGTTTGTCATAAAGATCAGTAATTGTTTTGTTTTGTGCGATTGTTATTTTTATATCTAAAAAATTAATGGTATTATTTGTTAATAGGTTTTCTATCAATTCTAAATTAGTTGAATAATCAACTGGAAATTGAGTAATATTTGATTGTTTAGTGTCAATCAAAATTATGTCATCAATATATCGATATAATAGTACATTATTATCACTGAAATTACGTTCATATTGATAGAAATATCAATCAGACATTAAACTGGATGTTGATCCTCCTTGTGGAATTCCTTCTACTTGTAGACAAATAATTAGATGTTGACATAAGTTGTTGCTGATTAGGTTTTGGTGTAAATCACCCAACAGGTGGCGCTGCCATGCTGCATTTTGCAGGATTTACACACGACTTTAGCAATAGTCCTATTGCAAGAACTAATGCACGTAATTTCATATCTTTAGAATCCTCATGATGGGTATAGATTGTCATTTAATTTTGGCACTCTGATAGAGGATTTTGAAGTATTAACATGTATGAAATAGAAGAAAGTTTTGAGATGGGCACATCCAACTAGTTTTTTTCTTGTGCTGTATTTGTTATTTTAAAATTTTCTAAATTTCTACTGCCACACGCTGAAATTGCCCCCCCCCCCCCCCCTCCTGGCCATTTGGGTGTTTAAAACTTATATTTACAAAAATGAAACTCTTTATTAAAAAATGCATATTATAATTTATTTAATTTGTAGGTCCTTACATTTTTTTGGTTTTAGTCCTTGAAAGTCCTTGATTTTTATTTAAAGAATGTTATAGTCGGCCACTTTAAAAAATGGCCACTAATGAAACTGAGTCTACTGGCCACTGATTACTAACCCATTTTCCAGCTATATTTGCTGGTACACCTAAAACGTTTCTTGCTAAATCAGCATGAAGATTATTGGTGTTGAGTTGTTACCATATTAATGGATTGCCAAACAGAATTAGCTTAGAGAAAGGGGGGAGGGGAGAAAAAGAAGAATAATGATTTTAATAATGGGCATTTCCATGAAAAAGTGGACATGAGGGTTGAAATTTCAAACTTCTTTTATTATTACAAGTAATATATCAAATTAAAGGTAAAAATAGGACACATATGAAATTACAGAGAACTAAGCTGTAAAACTTATTCTTTTATGGTTTATCTAGGGTCAAAGTTAGAAAAATTTCAAAAAATTTCTAGACTGTAAAATAAGGTATCTTCATTCTACCAGATGCAATATTTAAAACAGCAGCATTTTCACTCTATGTGCATATATTACTATTTTTGCCTTTGTTTACCTTTTGAAACACTTAATTTTTCAAAATAATTTAAAAGACCCGATTTTTAATGCAAATACATTTATACTGTCTCTCTGTCACACCCGTCACAAAAAAGATGCTCAAGTTATTATACAAAATTCATTTTTTCTCAAAAATATATGAAACTTTCTGAAAGTCTAATTATTATAAGTCTGAATAAATATGAAATATTAAAAATTCATTAAATTTTTATTTTGTGTGGAATTTTAGTGTGACGGGTGTGACAAAATCCTTGTGACAGGTTATGACACTATTTTAAATTGTTTAGAAATATATTTAAATGTTTCTTAAATGAAATGTAAGGTTGAATCATTATTGTTTCTAAACATATTAAGACAAATGTGGCTTAAAAAAAAGATAAATCATAAAAAATATATATTTGAATTATTTTAGCAAATTGTTAGTTGGTGGCAATTTACTTTAACTTTTGATAGATTTTCAAGAAAATGAAAGTCTATTATTAATATTCTTTACATAACTGTAACTCAATCCAGTTACTTTGAAGACACGAAAAATAATGTGGGAGACACTGAAGCAATAATGCAAGTGGTCTTTGCCGAGAACAATAGTGCTGTCTCTCAAAATGAGATCCAGAGTGCTCACTGGACTCATCCTCAAATCGGCATTTTTACATACTTTGCATCATTGAAAGGTAATGTGATTTGCTCTTATGTAATAATATAGTAATCAGTACTAATATAGTAATCAATAACGAATTGCAGCATCTTAAATAAGTATTCTGTATGGGAATTTTTAAATGCCATTACTAATAGTCTGAAAACAGAATTTCCCCAACTCAAAACGGTGAAAAAATTTTCTGATGGCTGTGCAGCCCAGTTTAAAAACATTTCAAACTTGTGCTTCTTTATCAAAGATTTTAAGCCAACATGTGAATGGAACTTATTGACCACTTCTCATGGTAAAGGAGCAGTTGACGGAATTGGGGGATTGATAAATTCAAGAGTGTGGGTTTTGCTTGTCCAGAAAAGCAATAGTTAATTCTGCTTTGGCTTTTTTTTAAAATGTGCACAGGAGATTGGTGCAATAAAGACATTGTATGTGTCAGCAGAGAAAATACTGGAAAGTAAACAAATGCTGACAGATGGATGAGAAGGCATCAAGTCTTATCACCACTTTAAGGTAAGTGCTGATAGTACCAACTTTTTGATTGGAAAAACTACGAAATCAACACTAAGGGAGGTAAGTCGCTGCTAATTGTGAATCCCTCCCCAGAAAGATTTTGAAAACATCAGATTTAAATATCTGAGACTATGTTGTGGTTTCCCTGGCCAGTAACAAAAAGCACAATAGCTTGTTCCTTGTACTGCGGTAATGTCTTGAATATCAACTACTATAAGGAAGAAATAAACTTGAAATACATGCAAGCCAATGGACCATACTGGATTTGGCCAGAGAAAGATATCTCAATTGAAAACTTTTTTGCCATTGTAAAAAAAAATAGCTACCCTATCACTTATAACAAGTAGGGGGCACTACAAATTTTAAACTAACTGCATAAAGATGTTAGTTTTATTAAATTTTGTTTGTATATTAGCTATTGTAAAGTTTTCTGTCCATACCGTTCGCTGTTTTCTTTTGTAAATAACTTTAAAATTGTATACTTTGCATGATGTCACACCCATCACAGTAGAAAAAAATTTCTTATACTTTAAAATAATTAAAATTTATTATGAAAATTATGCATTAAGTTTAATCTGAATCTCTTTTATTAGAAAAAAATTGTTTTAATAATGAAACATTAAAATATTCACAAGAATTTTAACAAATGTGTATGCTAGTGAAAACTCATGTCCGGAGAGAGTCACACCCGTCACAAGATTTAATTTTTTTTTTTTTTTAAATTGAAAGCTATTGAAGTTTTGTGTTTGCACAATTATTCAAGCAAATGCATGGAAAAACATATTTTAAATACTTTTCAGGGATTTATTAGCTAATTTATTGCCCAAAATAAAGATATAACCTCTTAAAATTGTGTCTGGATGTCACACCCGTCACAATGGAAAGGCCCTAATCTCTTTAAAAAATCTATTGAATTTGTCAAAATTTAACTATTCATTGCCAATCATAATAAAAAATGTTAATAAATAAATAACTAAACAAAATTAAAGAAACAGAAAAAATTATGAATTATCATTTAAACTTAGAAATAATAAATCATGGTAATGTAATTTTTGTGCTTTTCATATTTTCTTTTCTCTCTCCCCCCCCCCCCCCCCCCCCCCCATCATTATTGGATCCACTTTTTTAACACATCATGGTCATGTAAATATATTTTGTTGACAAATTTGGCAAGCGGATGCGAGGAATCTTTTACCATCTGTGCCTTAAAAAGATGGTAAAAGATTCCCAAGAAAATATTTTGATATATAAGTTATGTTTCTTTGTAATAAATTTTCTCTTGTGATCCAAATTAAGTGATTAACTAATTATAGTTATAAGAAACTTTATTTCTGGCCTTCTTCATAGGGTGTCTTGCTCTATGGACCACCTGGAACTGGGAAAACATTACTTGCTCGTGCTGTGGCTCATCACACCGACTGCACATTTATCAGAGTTTCTGGTTCTGAACTCGTTCAAAAATTCATCGGAGAAGGTTCCAGAATGGTACGAGAACTCTTCGTCATGGCAAGGTAATTGTTAACTCTCGCTGTCCCACTCCAGTGCGCTCATTCATATAATTCTGTTGTTTTATCCAGTTCATTAATATTCTTACATGCATATTCTGTATAAAAGTGTTTTAATGAGCGTATTAAATGCTAAATACATTTTTATGTGTGTGTGTGTACATGCAGGAATGAAATGCCCTCATGTAACACACTTTTCCTGTCTTTTCTAATATTTCGTTTGGAGGAAAAGAGACCTAATAAAAAAAATTGTCAGGGAAAGATATGAAAGGATGTAATTTTGTTAAAATCTAAGCATTGTAATACTAACAAAACCTGCAACTTTGCTGTTGTAATTGTTGAAATATGCCAAGTGGTATTTGTGTGCCTATTTTTATTAGAAGAAATTATACTACTATGGATAATTCAAAAATTCTAATTTTGTCATATTTTGATTAAACTTCATTCTTATACTGCATTAGCTGAACATGAAACTTAAATTAATGAGAAGAACTAAACTTAATTCGATAAATAAATAAACGATATTTGGACGTTTTCTACTTATTTCATTCGAAATTTCGAATTTATTTGTAAACCATTCTTCACAAGCATTTACATCTGACAAGTAACCATCATGCCAACTTCGAAGCTTCCAGTTATGTATACAAGCTTCTATAACAATTATATTATGGAAATCACAATTTTAGAATTTTTTTCTTCCTGCACACTTTAAAATTTCTACATTTTAAAAAACTGTTCTGTAGGTGCATTTACATCTGCAATGTAACAGCCATGTCAATTTTCAAGTTTGCCACGTATGCAAGAGTTCCTCCTCAAGGAAGGAATTCCACTTTTTTAAAAGCAATTTTGGACATTATCTGGATTGATGTCAAAAATGCAAAGAAAATATTAGAAGCATAGAAGGGGTTGGGGGGGGCTCTGGAAAATTTAATAATCAGACATTTTGTCTACTCAAATCCTTGAAGTTTCTGAATTGCTGTGCAGAAAAGCCTCAAATCAAAGGTAAGCTTATATTATAAGTAGAGCTGGACGATATCAGAAATTTAATATCGCAATATATCAATGAGTTAATATCGATATTGTTGATATATTGCGATTAATACATCAAAGTGTATAGAAACAGAAAGAATGCCCAATTTCGAAAGATAAAAGCAGCAATTTGTGTAAAAACAGATGTAGAAAACAGCGAATAAATGTATTACCTATTATATATCTAATATAATAGGTATATACCTAAATGTACATACCTATTTGCTCACACGCATCCTTTAAATGCACACGTGTTTATACAAAATAGAAATATCTTAGAAAAAGGAACCAATGTTCGATATCTATTTGCCCTTATACCATTGATTTGCTTAGCATAGCGTTTTCCTTTAAAAAGTAGTACATTCCCCCCATCTTTCCTATTTTATACATTATTCATTAATAATATTATAACTAGTATTCGTTTCCCCATGAATTATTGGGTATATTATGAAAAATAAATTAAAATATAATATCCTTAAGGATGTTGCGTATTTTAATATTATTAAAATAAGAGAAAAGCAAAGGCAAAAACTGAAATAGATTTAATGTAGGCATTTTTTGTATTTGAGTTAGAGATTTAAAAAAAAATTCTGTATATTCTTTATTATATATGTGATAAAATTGCTCATGGAATTAGACTTAAGTTTTTTTTTTTTTTTAAATAAAGGTGTATGAAGATGTGTTAGTTTTAATCGTTTTTCACTATATACACGTATATCAGTAAAAAATTATATTAAATATAATATTAGATGTAACTGAAAATCCATGCGCAGTTGTATGTAATACACATTTGAAAATCTTAAAATAAAACATTGGTCAAAAATATCAATATTTAAAAAAGTAGTAGCGATTTAAAAATGCATTTTTTTTTAAATTTTTAATTAAATATGCAGTAAATTTTTTTTCAAAATTCACTGTTATTTGAACATTGAAATGCAGTGAGTTCACCATTTGTACAACATTTTAAAAAATAAACAAAGTTGTTGAAAAGGTAAACTGACCCCTTAACCGTACAATGAAACATATGCTTCGTTTTACGTTGGCTAATGTAATGTAGTACTTTTTAGGGACGCCCTTTTAATTGTTGCCCGAAAGTAATAGCATATCGGGGGCTAATAAATAAAAATAAATCAAATTTCGCAGTATTTATATCTTTCACTACATAAATGGAACATTGAAACCTTTTTTTAAATACGAGTCCTCAAATCACAATTGAAAATAGTTTTATACTAATTAAAATTGCTGTTTTTTTTTTAAATATAAATTTACAAAATTTAATTAAACATTAAAAACCATATTAATGAACATTTTAAACTGAAATTTCAAAACAGGATATAATAAATTCACCCTGGAAACATTTATTTTACCGATAATACTACAGAAAAGATAAAACGAATGATCATTGAGCGCAGCATAGACGTTTCTAGCTAGGAAGCTCAGCTTAAAAGCAACCAATAAACGAACAGAGAAGTTTCGCCAATGCAATGAAAAAAAGCAGAAAGAAAAACTTTACCATTAGCAGACTCTGATTGGTTGTCCTACAGATGAGCTTTTCAGCTGCTAAGGTTATAATAAGTGATACTATATGTACCTAGTCCAACAGTCCAAAGTAATCAGCACATATTTTATTTGTCCATGTTTGTTATTGAATATATCAATGCTATGACATATCTAGATAGGCCTTGATATGTCTAAACCAATAGCAGTAGCAGAATTAAAACGTGGATGATAACAAGCATTCATTATTCAGTAACGATTGAAACATTACGGAGAATGAAATTTGCAGTTGAAACATAACGTAGAGAATGTATTGGGGATATATTGGAATAGTTAGTATTAACGAAAGACAGATAATCACTGGAGTGGGATACTGTGCTTTGAAAGAAGCGGGGAATGGGTGGCGCTAAGGAAACGATTGAAAGTGGAGGACATTTCTTTAATAGTTTTGAATATTCGGTGCTTTTTTTTCGGTGTTTGAAGTCGCGGTCGGTAAAAAAAAGGTTCTTGGGGTGTATGGGTTAGAGTAAAAGCCTAGGTATCGGTATTGGGATATATTCTTAGAGTCATAACTCCGATATTGTTATTACGATAATTAAAATATATCAATATTTGATGATATATTGATAAATAATCCAGCCCTAATTATAAGCATATGAAAGTCATGTAAATGAAATACTTAAAAGTGTCTTAAAAAAGGAAAGAAATCTTCCATAAGGTTCCTTTTAGAATAGAATATTTTGACCTATTTATACAAGACTTTTGGAATTTCAGTGATGCATTTTTTGGAGATCTATTTTTTGGAACAAAGATCAATTTGACGTGTACAGTAGAGAGCCAAAAATTCGTACTTTTTGGGAGAAGGCATTATGCGGATTTCAGGATTTTAGATTATAAAAGAACAATAATTAATAAAGGTTTAAAAAAAATAGGACAAATAAAATAAAACAGTAATAGCTACACACTTTTATATTAGATTATTAAATTATTTAATTACAAGTATAAATGAAAATTTTAATAAACAGAAAAAAATATATATATCTGAAAACAATATAAACAAAACAACTTATTTTTTAAACTTTGAAATAATTTGTTCAATTGTGGCCTCTTTCAAAACTTTAGTTTGTTCTAGTTAAAGTTTTTTTTTGCAGGTTATAGATGGTCATTAGTTCCTGCTCAGTTACGCAATTTTGATGCTTCAGTATTTCTCTCCCAAATTTAAACCCTCATCAAACTGAATTTTCTCAGAATTATCCAAGTCATCATCATCACAACTGCTTTTGGCTGTATTCAAAACGATACTTCACCAGAAAAAAATATTGAAAAACAACTTAAATGATTAAAAATGTCTCGCACGTGATTAGATACAGATAAACAGATAGCAGAGTCAACGTCACTGACATTCCCAAATATATTTCTCAAACCAATCAACACGCATGTGCATGTTCTCTTCACTTTAGTCCCAATTTTTGCTGCATTCCTTGTAAACAGAGATGAAAATGTCCTGAATCGATCATTCGCTTTGGAATGACATCATCATTTTCTCACAACTTCATTCTTTTAGCGCCGCGGAGGAAAAATGTTTACATCTGAAAACCTGTGCGGATTTCGGACTCTGGTGGATTTGTGTCTCTCTACTGTATGTATTTAACATAGAGAATTTTATTTTTCTTGAAAGAAGGGGGAAATCTTAAATAGCCAAACCATTCAAAATAATATTTATCCTGAAAAATTAATCGCTGTATTTCACATAAATTCATCGGATATATTTGTATTTATACCTTTAGCAAATAATTTTAAGTTTTTACCCCTAACAATTCTAAATAAACTAATTTAGAACATTTTTTATGCTCATTTCACACTTTTAATTTTTTATTTTTAATCAACTGTTTATGCCATGCTTCTGCATCTTAAATGTAACTACTAATTAAATCTCAATTTTCTAACCAAATTGTAATTTAGTATGTTTTCTGCTCATTTCACTCTTTTAATTTCAATTTTTTTACGAACTGTTCTTAGCAAGCATTTACTTCTTAAAAGTAACCACCATGTCAAATTCTAAGTTTCTCTTTCTTTACCAACTGTATCATATAAATCACAGTTTTAAAATGTTTTTTGCTCCTGTATGCTTTGAACTTCGAATTTTTAGAAAACTGTTCTGGTTTACTTTTCTAAAGTAACAGCTATGCCAATTATTTTAATCCTTATGCAAGTAAATGTGAATAACTAAAAGTTTGTGATTTTCTTTTCTTTTTTTTTTTTTTTTTTTTTTTTTTTTTTTTTTTTTTTTTTTTAATTAGGAATTCTGCTTAGTACAATTTTTTTTTTCATTCAGTTGGGAAAATTTCATCCAGTATGAGTTTTTTTTTCCTCAATTTGTATGGTCGAGATAAATAAAAAATGTTCTATTTATTTTGTGTAATTTATGATTTTATGTAATTTATAATTTGTGATATGGCATCACTGTTTTTATTTATTAGGGAACATGCTCCTTCCATCATTTTCATGGATGAAATCGACTCCATTGGTTCATCTCGAATTGATGCTGGTTCTGGAGGAGACAGTGAGGTACAAAGAACTATGTTGGAGCTCTTGAACCAGCTGGATGGATTTGAAGCTACAAAAAATATAAAGGTACCTTTTGATAAATGTTTGATAGAATGTATATTTTTATAGTTTGAATGTATGTCCTTTTCCTGTGCATTTTATTTCCTATGGTAGTTTTGATATTTTTCTGTAAAAAATCTATTTTCATAAAGACAGTCTAGTCCTAACACTTTCAAAGAACTTTATAATTTATTTTTGCATACTAGCTGACCCACCCGGCATTGCCCGGGCCCATGATAATATTCTTAAATGAACTTAAATTTATATAATTTTTATATCTTTAACTTGATTTTGTCAGAAATATGTGTCCACTGCCTGTGTGAAAAATCATTAAAAAGGGGTGGGGAACTGAAAGCAAAGGTGGGAAGTCGTAATTTTGGGAGAGGGGAGTTAAAATAATTGATTATTTATTTTAGAATAAAATAACAAATAAAAAATAAAAATTTGAAAAAAAATTTAAGATTTTTTTTTCCCTTTTTTTTCGGGAGGGGGGGGGGGGGGGGAGATTTCTTTTTAATAGTAAAAATCTGACAAAATGTGGAAGATTCTCACTCTCCCCGTATTTACCTTTTTACTTCTAAATCAATGACGAAAATGTTTTTTTAATTAATTTTTTTAAGGTCTTGATTATAAGCCTCCCTCCCCTCCCAAATTCAACTGTTTTTGCTTTTGAAAAATGGGGCAGGGCATCAGGATTTTGCAGTAATTTTTTCATGTTTGAGACATGTGTATGTACTCATATGATTCAGGAGATTTCTGGGCATGTTGATATAGAAAAATTGATCCTGAAAAAGTAGTACAGGAGATTTTTTTATGTTTTCTAAAAAGGAGTATTAACCCTGTGTAAGTTTTCTTTTCAAGAAATAAATAGTTCCTGATATTTATTTAAACGTTAATAATTTCTTTTTTTTTTTTAAAAAGAAGTTATGCACAGTGTTCCAAAAATATTGAAATGTTCTTTAATTTTTTACCTGTTGGAGATCATAGGCAATGTAAATTTCAGGAATATTCAAAATAAAGTAAGAATAAATATGCCGATAAAACCGACCTGCTATTAATTTTGAAAAAGTTACGCTTTTCAAATTTGCATACAAGTTTCATAAAATACAAAATATCATAACTTGTGGAGCTTTGGTCATAGAAGAATAGAACTTTTACTATTTTACTTGTCAGAGCATGAAGATTTTTCTAATAACTTCTTGGGACCCTATAAAAATTGTAACTTTTCAAAAATTAGTGGCAGGACTATTTCATCAACATAATCTTAATTTACTTTTGCGATTTGCCTATGCGTCTCTAACACATGAAAAGTTAAAGCCTATTTCAATCTTTTTGGGACATTCTGTATATTATTTGAGTTGAGTTGAATTTCCATTAGATATCTCATCTGTTTTTTTGTTTTGTTTTGTTTTCTAAGATTGTGTTCCTTTTGTACCTTTTGTAGGTCATTATGGCAACCAACCGAATTGATATATTAGATCCTGCTTTATTGAGGCCTGGCCGCATTGACAGAAAAATAGAATTCCCACCACCCAATGAAGAGGTATATATTTCTTTTAACTAGTGAATCTGCAGATCAGGACCTCAACATCAACTGCATAATAAATCACATTTTGTTTTTGGTAGCATTTTATACTTAGCTCTTGCTCATGAATTCCAGGGGTGCAGAATATGTCCGATCCGGCGATCTAGGATCGGGGGAAATTGTATCCATCCGGGGAAATTTTGCCGAAAAATACATAATTGAATTAAATTTTAACAATGAATTATGTGATTCCCAGAGACAGAAAAATTTTCACTACACTGTATGGCAATCTCTACAAAATCGATCTCAGAATAATATGTACCGTATATACTTGTGCATAAGTTGATAAATTAAAAGGGAAAAAAAAAAAAAAATCTACACCTACGTTAACACTTAACACAAGATTTTATGTAAAGCCTATGTATCATATCATAAAATTTTCTGGAAATTTTCATATGGATTGGGGGAAATGTTGGGAGTAAAAACATTTTCTGCACCCCTGATGAATTCCTTTCTTAAGGCTGTTACTTCATGTAAAATTTCACGAAATTGCAAGAAGTGTAACCCTTAAAAACTGTTTTGGTAAGCACATTTTCATGCAATTGTGTTCTGAGTTTTTGTATGACTTTTGCAGGTTAAAAATACTTGACTTGTTCTGGAAGTTCTGTGTCCTTGGATTCCTTCCTCTGCCTTATTGTTATCAGGATCTGATCAGTTGTGGGGAGGGAGGGTGGATTTTTTAAACTAATATTTCAAATCTGTTTTGCCTTTGTACTAGTTAGAATTAGTATTTGATACTTTTATTGTTAGATTTAAATATATATATATCAAAATATGTTTTTGCATGCTTATGTATGCATTTGAAGGTATAATATTTTGTAACCATTTTTGAATCGTAAAAGCTAAGACTCGGTTTATTTTATTTGGAGGAGGTAGGGGAATTTTAAAATGAAGCTCTTAATCAAAGTCACTGATCTGTACTTAGGAAATTTTTAAGCTTCTCATGTGATACAGTGCATTACCCTCTGCTTGTGAACTACACAAATAGACTGAAAGTTTTAGAATATACATTTGTGAATGTCAGGGAATGTCATCCTCTTTTGTGAATCACAATCCTGTCATTCTCATATTATATTAAAGTAAAAATTTTTATTAAAAATTACTCTGCATTTGCATATTTTATTTATAAATACGTAGTGTTGACTCTAGAAAAAAAGGACCGCCGGGCAGAAATTTTTCAAAAAGGGAATACTATTCTTAAAAAGGGGTACATTTTTCAAAAAGGGAACAAACACTATTCTAAAAAAGGGTACATTTTTTCAAAAAGGGAACACCATTCTAAAAAAGGGCACTTTTTTTCAAAAAGGGCACTTTTATACCTTGTTCACAAAAAATATTTTGAACTGGTTTGTTTAGAGTCCCTAGAATTTGCGATATTTTCCCGAGATCAATTGAATTACCACGGGGATCATAGGAAGTGTTAAAAAGGGATGCCGGGCGCATCGGAAGGCTTTAAAAGGGCCGCCGGGCGCTGCGCCCTGCTAAAGTGGCTTAGAGTCAACACTTATACGGTGGATGCCGCTTAATGTGATCGTAGTTAATGTTAACAGAATCAACCATGTACCGATCCATTGTATTCAGCTTCATACTAAAACCATTGCTTTGTGTAATCAATACTTTGTTTTATGTTATCACTTTTTCAGTAGGCCAGTTCCTGAATTTTAACAATTGAAAGCGGAGTTCTGTTAAGCCGTTACAAAGCATGAATTCTAAGTAAGAAGAATATAGCAGTTTATCCTTATGTGTTACTTCTGTTTTGTGCTTATTTTACAGATAGGGAACATGTAATCAAGTGAGTAGCGCACAACTGCTGCAGTAATAAATTCCTGGAATTTGAAGTGAAAAATCTTTTAAGTAAACCTCAGAATAGAAACAAAAATGTGTGCACTTGCTATGTCAGTCTCACATGCCTGTTTACTGTGCCATCAAATATGAAAGTTCTAACCTGGCAATCCTTTGTTAGATGTTGTCTTTGAAGAGCAGTGAAAATGTCTACTACCAATAAAAAACAAACTGATTTTTAAGTATAAAAGAAAGAATCAAAATTTTAGATTGTTATGATAATTTAATGAATCAACGCAATACCACAGTTCAATTGAAAATTTCTCAGCCTCTTCTGTAAAAAGTCCTTAAAATTTGTGAAGTTTTAATAAAAAAAGAAAAGTAGAATGAAAATACAGAATGTAAGAGCAACCAAAGTGGAAAAGGCACTGAAATTATGGTTTTCAAATGTTCGAGAAAAAAAAACGACAAAAAAAAAAAACACTTGTCGGTGTTCCACTCATGCGACAAAAAGCAGTTGATTTAGTGGAGAAAATGGGGGAAAAAAGAATTTGTTGCAAGTGATGTCTCGCTTCAGTGAAGGAGAAAACATGGAAAAAACATTTTTAAGAGAGCACATGGACAACAAAAGGATGTTGATCTGCCAGCTGTAGGAAAATGGATGAAAGAAAGAATAGCCAAAATTTGAGTTTTCATATTCAGCAGAAAATATTTATAATGCCAACGAAACAGGCCTCTATTTTAGAGCATTACCAGACCAAAAAGTTTCGAAGCACATCACTGTTTATGTTGTGTTAGTATGGCTGGACAAAAAAGGAAGCTTTTAGTTGTTGGAAAAAGTAAAAATCCATATTACTTCAGGGGAGTTTAAAAGCTTCCAGTTGATTATTACTATGCAAATAAATAAGCATTGATGGCCAGCATCATATTTAGTGAATGGCTTCTGAAGTAGGATACTGTATTGAATCGTGATATTCTTCTCTTGCTTTGATAACTGCACTGCATTTGATTTCAATGTGTCACTAAAACACATCGATGTTGTGTTTTTGAAAACCAGTACAAACTATCTGATACAGCCTTGCGATCAAGGTATAATTAGTGCATTCTAATACCTGTTATCGGCATGAAAATCAGGCAAGAGTTTTAGAAAAATGGGAGATAAACAATACATCATAGGAATGAACTAGTGAAAAAAAAAAAAAAAAAAAAAAAAAAAAAAAAACATCTTTTGTCATTTGGAAAGGAATTTGGTTTCAAACTTATAGCTTAATATAGTAAATTTTCTCCTACGTGATTTTTGATTTTTTTTTTTTTTTGGGGGGGGGGGGGGGTGCTATTTATCATGATTTTTAACATTTTTTCATGTTTCACAGTGATTTTTTAACATTCCTAATTGAAATTAGATTTGAAACTTTTATCCTAATATAGTAAAATTTGTATTTTGTGATTTTTACGATTTTTACATTTCTTCAAAATCCACTGCGATTTTTTTATCTAATGTAATAAATTCTGTCGTCTTTTCAATAAAGTTTATTCAGATTTCATGCAGCAATTTTTAAATTTTTCATGACTTTTTTTTTATGGGATTTGTAGAGTTTTTACACATTTTGCAGATACTTTTCAACACCCCTAGAAGAAATCCAGTTTTATTCTCTTAGCCCCATATATAGTAGAGATGCAACGAATATTCGGCCTGTTCGGCGAAGCTTCGGCTGAATATTAAGTCCATTATTCTACCTTGGCCGAATAATACTGTAATGTAATAAATGTTTTTATGTTTACAATGTATAACTTTTTAATTTGACAATTTATATTGATCATGTATAATGAAAATTTTATTTGAAATTAACTAACACTTTTTTTCCCTGTTAACTTTCATACCCCGAATGGGTTTTATCTACTCATTTTTGTGTTAAAAATAATTTATGCTGTATCAGTAAGTACAAAAAGTATCTGTAATAAGCTAACATAATCTGTTAAATTTAAAATTTATCTATTCAAAATTGTTTTAATACAGCTGTACAAGCAAATTCATTTTTTTTTTTTTTTTTTTTTTTTTTTTTTTTAATCATAATAGGAAGTTTAACATTTATTCCTTGCTACATAAAAAAATATTTCTTTCAATAATATTTTGAATTATACCTATAAAGAGCATAAATATATGATTGATTAGATACAGATGTATTATATGTATAAAATATTTAATTCATATATGTTGCAATACTTAAAGGGTTTTTTTTTTTTTTTTTTAAGTAAAATACGCTTAAAAGTTAAATATAATTTAGGTGATTTTTTTAAATGTGTTACTATTTCTTATTAAATAATGAAAGAAATGTAAGTACTAAATTCTTTTAATTAGTATGCATTTACGTTTTACGTATTTTTTTTTTTCAAGAATAGCATTGTACTGTTTATATTTGCCTTAAAAAAACAGTTAAAATGTATAAACGTAGATTGTGATGCAGAAATAATAATAATTCAGCATTCTCAGGTGATAGTCTATTTCTTTTTTTTTTTTTTTCGTAAATGCTACTTGCTTCTGAAAATAATCTCTCACTATATATGGTACTTCCTGGGCAGAAAGGTACTTTTTGGCTAATTGCAAAAGGTTTGGAAAGTCACTTCTTCACATTGAAAGGAACTTTCTATAGAGCTTCACTCTACAATTGGCTGGCAATTTCATTAAAGCAAGCCCACAAAGAATTTGGAACTTGTGAAGATGGAATGGTTATGTTGGAAATATTTTGTTCACATTCTGTTACTGGTTTCATACTAGCCTTAGTCTTACTAAAGCAGTTAATTTGGACTTCACTCCTACATCCTTTGCTTCGTCTTTGTTGAAAAAGAACACTTTAAATCTGAGGTCCAAAACCGTTGCAATGGAATAGTGCTCATTGTCTTGAATCGAGGCAAAAGGCTTCTCCAAATTTTGTAGAAGAGTGTCTTTCACGGTGCCTACATTAAAAAAATCTCCAGATTTAAATAAATATGATGCTGTAACTATTGGGATGAATTCAGAAATTAATGATCTCGATGAGGCAATTTGTTTTGTTATTTCTTCAAATGGTTGTAATAGATTGAGCAATTTTTCTAAAATAATCCACTGCTTTGCTGTCAGATTATTTATTTTTCCAAATTTAGTTGCACATAGAGAAAGTACATTTTTTTGTTCCAGTAATCTTTCCAACATATAATAGGTGCTATTCCAGCGTGTTGCTACACTTTGAACTAATTTCTTCTTAAAAATTTTTAACTCATCAATTTGTATATCAGTTAATCTTGAACATGCTAATGGCGAATGATAAAAATGTGTAAACGATTTTTTTACCTACAACAATTAAATCTTTTATTGATCTTTGGTATGTTAGAGCATCAGATACTGTTAAATGCAATGAATGTAATTTGCTTTTCCTTACAGATATTTCCATCCTCTAAATCTGAAAACATTCACTATACACTTCTTAATAGTGCTATCTGCTGACAACAAAGAAAAAAAATAATGATAATAATAATGATAAAAATATTTTTGTTAATTGTGGGCTTTATAAAGTCTACAATGAGCTCTTTCCACCATTTTAGAGGATATTTCATTCATCCTTTCTATCAGTGGTTTTTCTTAAGATATTAAGATTTCTTATTTTTTTATTTTATTTCATCTGAAAGCTGAAACTTATGTTTCCTAGTACTTTAAAATTTTGTCATTATTTTAAAATGTAACAACAACACACATAATATCTATTAAAATGTAACTAGACAGTACCTGATGAGGAACTTTTGCTAAGAATTTCTTTTTTTGGCTGAATTATATTATTGAGGCAATTTTTAGGCCGAACATAGCCGAATAATTTTTCAGGGTAAAATAATGCTTTCAAAAATTAAAAATTTGTATATAAATAATTTTTTAAAGGAAAACAATAAATTTTGTGAAATATACAAGAATTGTGCATATAGTGCATACTATATTTTGTTTTTGGCAAAAATAAGTTTATTATTCGGCGGCCGAATAGGCCGAATATTCGGCTGTAACTTGCCTGAATATTCGGTATTCAGTTATTCGGCCAAACCACTATTCGTTGCATCACTAATATATAGTAATTTTTGTCCTTTGTGACTTTTGATATTTTAGTGCTTTTTAACTATTTGTTGTGATTTTTTTCACATTAGTAAAAGGAATCTGCTTTCATTCTTCTCGTCCAATATAGTAAATTTTTTTTCTTCAGATATTCATATTTTGTGCAGCAATTTTTAAAATTTTCATGACTTTTTATTGTATTTTTTAGAATTTTTTCGCATTTTGTGTAATTTTTGACAGGCCCAGGCAACGCTGGACAAATCAACTAGTACCTAAATAATATGTAGTGTTATAATTATTTACTCTTATGCTGTTAGATCAGTGTAAATAATGATTTGAAAATTTGTAAATGAAATCTCTTAAATGATGTATGTTTGAAAATGTAAGTCATGTAGATTAGATGCTTATAATGGTGTTATTCTGGGCAAAATGGCCACAAAGAAATCAGGCAAAATGGCTGGATGGCTACTTTATCCGGAAACTATTTTTTATTCATTGTTCACAATAAAATACTACTCAAAATTATTTTCTTTGAAAGGAAGAAGACAGATCGGGATGATAATTTCTTTGGATGATAAAAATACAGTTTCAAAGTGTTATTTAAAAAAATTATTAATTATTATTAGTACTATTTCAATAGTTGCAGCACAGGAGACTTTTTTTTTTAATTCATAGTTTTATTACATATTTGTTAATTTTTTGTTTTATTAAGGAATCTTAATTTTGTTATGGTATAATAGCCAGAAAGCCTGGTTTACCCAGAAGTATTGTAAATGTTAATAGTGTGTTTATTAGAATACAAACTAGCCGAACTTTGCTCATCTGAACGCTTCCATATTGTCAATTATTTTTAATCAGTTTTTTCAAATTTTAAGTGAAAAACAATTTTTACCCACCGTCCTAGGACGGGCATTTACACTAGTTCAAGAATATTTATGTTTGTTACAAGTGAATCACCCTGTATAGTATGTGCTTAAAAATATGTATTGTATATCATTTACTTGAAATAACAAAGAAAAATCATCCTTTAAGCATGGATTGTGAAACATTTTCCATCACTTTTGGAATATTTTAACAAAACTTTGCTGTTTAATTAAATAAGATACATAAGCAAATATTTTAGAAAACATAGCGCTTTTGAAAACTAGATTTCAACAATTATCATCCATAGCCAGAAAAGCACTCTAATTCTTTTGTGCAGCACTGCATTTGATCTATATATTCTAGATAGTACGCTAAAATTTATCATAATAATCAATTCTCATAAAATTCACCTTTGGTAATTTCTACCCATACATGGAAATATACTTTAATACTTTTGTTAGGTCCTGTAATTTACCTACTAGCTTTTCATACACGCCACGCTTAAAACTACTGAAACCACACTTCCAGAAATTAACATCCATAGGAAGCCATGTATGGAGATCTTTGAGTGACCTAACATATGATTTTATCTATATTCTACAAACATCTCGAGTATACTAAATATAATTCAGCTTGGAATTGCATAACTTAAAAACTAAGCAATTTATGCTCATATTTGGTAATCCTTACATTTTTTTTTAAACCATTTGGAAAAATGGTTATTGTTCTCGTCAGGGTAGGAAATCAAAAGCATATCTGAACATTTTCATTGGTTTAATCTGCAATTTATTCATTATCTGATTGGTCTATACAGTAATCTGTATTTCCTTTTGGTTTCAACAACGATGGACAACAGAGTGTTGCCACTATGACAAAAAAGTAATAAAAACTACAAAAAAATTAATAAATCAGAAAAAAAATTGAGATACAGCTTTCAAACAAATTGCATTTAAAAGTACATTTTTTTTCTCTATCCGACGGTATAAAAAGTAATATTGTCGGATGTTTAGAAGTTTAAGAATGAAATTTATTTAAAATTGGTCATGAGATTTTTTGGAAATCTGGTGATAGAAAAGCCTTTTCCCGAACAGCCAATGAAATGCTTGGCTATTGCTTGCAATTTTTACGTGTAATAACACTATTAATCTTTAATTCATGGCATACGTAATATATGACCAGCGCCGTAGAAGTTTAAAAATTTACAGTACCGAAAATTGTAAAACTGAAATTTCTTTTAAAATTTGTTCACGATGGGTCCAGGAATGTTATCGTTTAATCCATGGCATACGTAATGTAGGATCAACTGCGTGCGATTTTTTGTGTCTTAAATTTTAGTCTGAAAAAATCATTTTCCAAATGGTCGTTGTAATTTGTTAAATTGCTTTTTTTTGTAGACCTGTATATAATCTGCAGCGTTTATAAGAAGGCTGTGGAGTCCAGCTTTTTTTGTTAGACAGTACGAAATAAAATTAAACCAATTACAATAAAACTTGCATAATGGACACTCCTGAATAGCGGACACCTCTATTTAGCAGACAGTTTTTCAATCCCCAACATCAAGATATTTATATATTTTAATCTCTGAAAAGCAGGCAGCTCCGAATAGCGGACAAATTTCCTGCTCCCAAGGTGTCCATTATTCAGAAGTTTTACGGTATATGTAATTTTAAATCTATAAAATGAATTATTATTTTTGGATTATACTAGGCTGCCCAAGTTAAAGATGCCCAATATACTGTCCGGTGTACAGAGTAAATGAAAACCATTTTTTATTGAAAACTGTAGTAGATATTTAGTATATAGTATGGAACCATTTATCTGGAAACCAATTAACCAGAAAACCAGTTATCCAGAATGATATTTCTGATAGACTGATTTCAGAATCTTTGCAGGAAAAGGTGTCATACACTACCAGTTTGACATAGGCTTTGCTTGAAACAATTGTATAATTTGGTGACAACATCTAGTATTTGAAATGAAAATATATTTAGTTGTATTTTAGATGTTTAATTTTTATGCAGAGGAAACAGAAGAGTTTTTGTTTCTAAGGGATTCCCATAAATTACATTCTTTTAAACTCTGGTTAACTTTTGATCTTTCTTGCATTAATTTTTAATCCAAGTAATCTAATAATTTAAAATCAGAAATAATACCACAACCACAAATACTCCACAAAACTTGTCAAATGGATGCTGCTTTAATGCACAACCAGTTAACCGGAAAAACCAGTTATTCGGAATACATCTGACCCCAAGCATTCCGGATAAATGGTTCTGTACTGTAGTACTTTTCCTTAGTATAAGTACTTTTCCTCGGATCAAATGGGCCGGGTCAGCAGAATAAAGACAATTTTTGTTAATGGGCCAGACTGGACTGATAAACAAAATTAGCAGACTCAACACCCCAATATAGCAAATCTGAAAAAATCAAGCTACGCTGATAAAATAGAAATTTTTTTTTTTTAAATGGACATGACTGGGGTGAGAATAAGTACAAATATGTTGCATGACCTGATGACTAGTTTGACAGCATCAATACAGAAACGTAATATGTCCAACTTAGATATTGGTATCAGAAAGTTAGATTGTGTCTGAGCCTGAGTTGAAAGCAGACTCGGGACGGGCCGAGCCATAACTGGACTTAATTATTTCCAGAACGTGTCAGACGCAATTTGTTTTGACAAATTGTAGTGCTAATGAATTTCAGTTAATGGGATCTTTAAAAATATACTATAATAAATTGCAGAGAAATAGTTTTAAAAGTCTTTTTTTTTTTCTATTATACGGAGTCAAAATTTATGATCAACCACCTTTTTTCTTTTAATCCTAAACTACATTAAATTATTTGATGAATCTTAATTTAATTTAATAGTCTAATAGCCTAAGTAATCATTAATATTGCTATTCTGTATTCTATGACTTGTGAACCAAACAATTCCTTATCTGAAATATAGGGTAACATTTTCCCATAAATATATATTCAGCATTCTTTATAGAATCTTATTATATTATGAAAATTGGAATTTTGATATAGAAATTGTCTGGTTGGGCCGGTTTTAATGGATTTTTATATTGGCGGATGTTGTTTTCACTGATTTTTGCACAACTGGCAAAGCCGAACTTCTAAGAGCCTGCAAGCCTTTTTTTTTTTTTTTTTTTTTCTAAAGTTTGTAGATTCAAAATAGTAAAATTTCAGTTTTTTTTTTTTTTTTTTTTTTTCTTTAAATTTCCATAGTTGGATTTTTCAGGTTTGTGGGATGCAAAAATTAAAAAAAAAAAAAAAAGTGGTATCTTTATTTTTTTTCCTTTTTCTTTCAAAGCCACAAAGTACACAAATAACGCCAAAATAGTGAAATTTTTTGCTTTATTTTTCTTAAGTTGCCTCATAATTTTAACCAACAGGCAACGCTAGTATATTAGCCAACCTAGAGTTGGCCATTTTTCCCACCAACTCATCAGCCTTGATTTATACACACCACATAGAATGCAAAAATTTAATTAAACTTATAAATGCATACCATAACTGAAAATGCACTTCTGACAATTATTGCTGTATATACAGATATATTGCTTCAAATGTAGTACTGTATCCAGAATCTTCTGTGTGTCCCTGTAAATGAGCTATAAATGCTATGCACTTTATATTCTACCACAAGTAACTTTTATTAAACTTCAGTAACTTATATAAATTTCATTTTGCTTGAAATAGTGTAACATAATTGATATATGCTTCAGTTTTTCCTCCCTGTACCATTATGTAATAATTTCTTTTGTGTGGCCTTGTAAATAAATAATAAATTCTTTGCAGATTGCTCTTTGCAAATATTCTACAGAATGCATATTTTTATGCACATCATAAATGCATATAAATTTTATTATATTTAAAATTGTGTAACATCATTACAATGGACTTGAAACGATTTTTTTCCCATT
This sequence comes from Maratus speciosus, assembly GCA_963932465.1. Classification (NCBI taxonomy): domain Eukaryota; kingdom Metazoa; phylum Arthropoda; class Arachnida; order Araneae; family Salticidae; genus Maratus; species Maratus speciosus. Next base: position 666,692,513 of record OZ010786.1, on the reverse strand, counting down.
GACTTTAATGTAACGAAATACTTTTGATTGCCCCTGTAAATAAACTATAAAAGCTTCACACTTACTTCATTTTCAATAATGATTGTGTTATACTAAACGTCAATAACTTACAAAAATTTCAAGTCAATCCGAGTATATTTACGACAGTTAGAGCTTGGACAGACAAACCGAAATCATAAACTCTTTTCAACTATGTTGGAAGGTGTTTAAAAGCATGGAATTGTTCTTAATGTGTTGTTTAACTTATTTTAAAAATCTGATAGGTATGAAATTGACTTTAATTCATAAATTTATCTTTCTGTTGATAGGCTCGTCTGGATATATTAAAGATTCACTCTCGTAAGATGAACTTGACACGTGGCATCAACCTGCGAAAAATTGCTGAAATGATGCCTGGTGCATCTGGAGCTGAAGTGAAAGGTGTTTGTACAGAAGCCGGGATGTACGCACTCCGTGAAAGAAGGGTTCATGTTACACAAGAAGATTTTGAAATGGCAGTTGCCAAGGTAAATAAACACAATTTTTCTCTTGCAAAGTAGTTTTCAGGTGTTACATTTACTCTAATTTTATCTGTTCTGTTTTTGAAAGTCATATTGTTTATATAGTAGCGCTAAAAAGTATTTTGACAACCTTATATTATCTCTTATTTTATTTGATATAAAAATGTAAAAGAAAATATATTCCCTATAATTGAGAATACTATGACTGCAGTTATTCAAATGTATCAAGTTTCAACTTGTTTGTTTACATTCGGCGCCACTGAAGAAAAATGACTTCCCCTTAGCTCAAAAGTATTTTGACAATTAGTTTGCATTTAATTGTTGAAGGTGTCAGTGGTGCTATAACTTCGATTATTGTTTATATTGACTTATTCTCATTATTTTTAAGGATCAGGAATGCCAAAATGTAAAAAATATTGAAGTGATTCTAGAAAAGCCGCTGTAAATGCACTTAAGAAAGGCAGACTGCAAGCAGAACTAGCTCGTTCTTTTAACGTGTCTCGGCATTTTTTATTACATAGAATAAAGTTTTTAATAAACAGAAATACATCGAAAATAAGCCTTAAAGTGGCCATCCAAAAAAAACCCAACTTGCAATGTTGACTGTATTATAAAAATGATATCTAAAAGTGATTGTCGTAAGTCCGCTGTAATAATAAAAAATGAATTGAAAGAAAATTATGGCATAGACTTACATGTTTCATCAGTCAAACGACGCCTAAACCTCTATGGTTTACATGGCAGAAGACCAGCAAAAACACATTTGTTATCTACTAAGAATAGGAAGGCTAGAGTTGCATTTGTAAAACGGCATAACCCTTTCAGAAGCAAAGCAATTCCATTGCTAAAGTGAGGAAATTAGTAATTGACACCGGAATTTGAAAACAAATTTATTTGTAAATAAGAAAAATCTATATTTCACACACATAATAAACCAAATTTTTTTTAACTAAAATTCTGGTATCAATCATTAATTTCAACACTTCAGCAATGGAATTGCTTTGCCCCTGTAAGGGTTTTGCCCTTTTTACAAATGCAATTCTAACCTTCTTATTCTTATTAAATTAGATACATGTTTTTCTTGGACTTCTGCCATGTAAACCATAGAGGTTTAGGCGGCGTTTGACTGATGAAACGTGTATGTCTATGCCGTAATTTTCTTTCAGTTCAATTTTTATTATTACAGCGGACTTACGACAATCACTTGTAGATATCATTTTTATAATACAGTCAACATTGGAAGTTGTTTTTTTTTTTTTCGGATGGCCACTTTGAGGCTTATTTTCGATGTATTTCTGTTTATTAAAAACTTTACCATGTAATAACTAGTTGCCGAGACACGTTAAAAGTCTGCTTGCAGTCTACCTTTCTTAAGTGCATTTACAGAGGCTTTTCTAGAATCACTTCAATATTTTTTACATTTCGGTATTCCTGATCCTTAAAATTAATCACAATAAGTCAATATAAACACTAATCGAAGCTATAGCGCCACTGACACCTTCAACAATTAAATGCAAACTATTTGTCAAAATATTTTTGAGCTAAGGAGGAGTCATATTTCTTCGGTGGTGCCGAATCTAAACAAACAACTTGAAACTTGATACATTTGAATAACTGCAGTCATAGTGTTCTCTATTATAGGGACTATATTTTCTTTTACATTTTTATATTAAATAAAATAAGAGAGAACATAAGGTTGTCAAAATACTTTTGAGCGCTACTGTACATTAAACTTCTTTTTTTTTTTTTTTTCAATCTTATCTATGCTGAAACTATTTGTTAATATAATATACATCTTTACAGCTAATAAATGCTGTAAATATAGCTTATAAAGGTTTCTGCAACTACTTTTAATATTTCTACTACATAATATTAACTGTAGAGTTACAATGCAGAAAGAAAATAGATAACAGGAATTCTGCTTTTTCAGAATTTAGTGTTGCCCCCAATGAAAAAAAATTATATGTATATAAATATAGATAGTAGGTACAAAACATATTTCAGTTTTGACTTAAAACACACGCTTTTATTTTATATAAAATTACAACATTCGCATCTGCTAAAAAATTCCACATTTACGATCCAATCTTAAACAACATCTACAGTAAAGTATGCAAAAGATGTCACTGCCGCTGAATAATACACAAATCCAAAAAAAAAAAAAAGATGTTTCATTTAAGAAACTCAACAAAAAAAAAAAAAAAATTGGCTGTCTAATGATTCATAGGCCTTCATTTGTTTGTAACATTAATATAGATGCTTAAAATCAAATTACTTTATAATAGCTTCATTCTTTATCAGAAGTCATTCATTTATATTTTTTCAAAATAGCATGTATTTTAATTACATTCTTTTTCAGTTGTTATTGTAAAAGGACAACAAAAAGATATAATTACTATTTTCCTACTATTTTTCCTGTACTTTCTACAGAAATGGAGTACTTCAGTTGCCAAAATTAAACAAATGCACTAAAAACTACAAAAAAGAAATCTCAAAAATAGATTGAGTAGTTTAAAAAATTGCTATAGAGTATTTTAACTGTGCAATGATACATCTGCTTTGTTTTACGGCTAGCTTATATATTGGAGCGTTATTTTTTAGAGACGCCACTTTAATTTCTAGCTGAAAGAAATAGCATATCGGAGGCTAAAAAAGGGTTACTAAGTTACTGTGATTATAGTATACTTGAGCCCCATTGTTGGTGCAGTGGATTTAACTCACCACGCATGGATAAGTACCTTTTAAATGTTGCTGGAGAAAATTAAGTTACAGTTTTAAAAAAAAGTGACGTGGGAAAGTCAGAGAAAAAGTTCAATTCCTTGCCACCCTCATGCATCAAGAGGCAAGGATGTAAAAAAATAGTTCTGGACAATTGAGGTTACTGATATTCTTCCCATTATTACATACTAAGTACACACCAAATTTCAAGTCTTTATCTCAATTTGTTTGGGAGATAGAGCGTTAGAGCGTTTATACACACAGATGGGCAGCAATTTTTTTTTTTCTCTAAAAATATGTTTTTCGGAATCTCCAGTGTCTGAAATGTGTAAATCCGTCAAAAAAAAATTTTCAATTTGTAAAACGATTACAAGACTTACCCTATACTCTACGTATGATGGGTAAGTAAAAAAGGCTGGCAGCTATACAATGATGTTTTAGAAAAGTGTGCTACCGAACAAAGCTAATATATAACAGAGTTTCCCCCAGGCAGTTTCAGGAGGGTGCTGCGCCCTGCCTGCCCTTTGGTTTACAAAATAGCACTCCTCTTGCCCCTCATCCAAAGAATTAGAACCCTTCTTGCCTCTCCATTAAAAAAAAGTGCTTTTTCTTTTTTGCATTAAAAAATTTGCTTACATAGTACAATCTGACTCAATGTTGTTTTAAATATTAAAAGTGACTTTAAAAATCAAAAAAGTGCTCTTAAAAATCCAAAACATACCCTTAAAAATAAAAAAAGTGCCCTTCTCTCACCAGCAGCACCCTGCCCTTTTTTAAACCAAGGGGAAACTCTGATATACCAAAATGTATGATGTGCTTTAAAAAATCGGTCGATTGATAAATAAATACAGAAATTTGGAAACCCCATATCCACATATATTCATTCTAATATGGAATCGCACTGAATTTTGGTTAATTGCAGCAACTAATTCAAAACAATAATTTTAACATCGATCATTAGAGAAGTAAATAGATCACATTTATTTTCACATTTCTTAAAATTCAGAAGTCTTTTGAATTTATTTTTAGTATATTCTAAAATTTACAGTCCGATGATTTTTATAATAATGCCTGACAACATTTAAAAGTAAATTCATTTTCTTTTTTGCCAAAGTAATGAATGCTAATGCTATCAAATAACAAGATAGCATTTTGAAATTTTCCACAATCCACAATTTGTCACATTGAAATGAAAATGGTAACCTTGTTTAACAGTTCAAAATTAAGAGTTAAAACTTTAAGATGGAAAGTCCCCAAATTTCTGTATAAGAAAGTAGATCTGTTTATCTTCATTACCCATACTTCAAAGATATTTTCTACACTGACGATGATTAAGCATGTGCCTATGAAAATAGTATAACTTTATAAGCACCATAAGTTTTTAAGCGCATATCCCGCTATATATAATACTTTCTAGCAATGGTTCTTATGCTTATAGTATTTTCAAATTTCTTTAACTGCTGTGGTCATCATTTCTTCCATATCCTTGTGAACGATTTCGACTTGCAGGATATTTAATGTAATGAAGACAATATATAAAAGCAAATACATGTTCTTCAATAGGTTAGTGAAAGCACACTATTTCTCTTTTAAGAAGTATCCATTTCAATTATAACAGTTTATTTTTCTGATGTTTAACCAAATTTGTATGATTTTTAATATTTGTCCTGTAGCACCTCTTAATGTTAGTCTTTCCGACCTTCAACAGTGGCTACATATCAAACATAAAATTTCAGTTTTCCTTTAAATATAATGGTACTGAAAATCACCTTTTAAAATATCATTTTTCATCTTCAGTTATATTTATTCATACTGATAGAGAGGTTTAATATTTTTTAAAGTAAATCCTGGGATGTATGTGAGTATATCAATAAAATGGATATGTGTATCAATAAAAATTTTTAAAAAGGAAAGAAAAATCACGCAAGATTCCTTAACGACACATTTACTAATTTAAGTAATGAAAATAATTAAAGTTAATTTCAAAATCCGTATGTTCAACTAAAGCCAAAGTGAAGAACCTGGATGACATATTCAATGTTTTTGATAAAGTACAAAAGTGATAATATGTGTCACAACTCATTTAAACCTTTTTTATTATTATTTTAACTGTTCCTAATTAGTTTCAAATTTTAATGACTGTTAAAGCATTACTTTTGACATAAAACCTATAAACATTATAAGTAATAAGTAAAATACTATAAAAATGTTATGAATCTTTTAATTTTGAGACTCAAGATCCCACAGTTTAGTAAATTCTGATTAGTTATCTTTCTATCTACAATTTCTTGGTGTTAAAATTTGAAATTCAGTTATATCTGTCTATATACATTAGTCTTGCCAGATGAAGTTTTTTCCTTTCAATTCAGAATACTACCACATTCTGAAAATAAATATTCCTCTTATTTAATGACAGAATATATATAATAAAAAGTACTATTCAAAAATAGTGATAGCAAATCTGAATTTTAAAAAAAGCCTGCCTAATTGACAACATATGTTAGGCCATCTTTAAGACCATGGTTGGTTGATATGTGTTCATGCAAGGTGCATTTTCATCACGCCTGTTCGAATTGAATAAACACAGGTAATATTAGAAAGATTTCGCAGGCCACAGAGAAGTTGTCAGCAGGCCAGTTTGTGACCCGCAGGCCACATGTTTGACATGCCTGTAGTGCAGTAATTATAGCATGAAATTTGCGCTTTTTGATATCCTTGTACAGAGAAATGGAATTTTCTTTTTTGGTTTTCATTTTTACAAAGTATACATAATATTCAATACTATGGTCCCAGTGCTAATGATTTTTGGCATTTAGAGATTCACAAAAAAAAAAAAAAAAAAAATCCCCCCCCCCCCCCCTTTTGTTTTTTTAAACTGATATGACCCAAAATCTCACCGATAAAAATATGCATACAATTGTTACTTTTTATGGAAATGTTTTTAAATTGTCATTCTCTTAAGTTATGTGGTTGTGCTGTAAGATAGTACTGTAATTTGTTTTTATATTTTACTGCCCTGTACACTGAAACAGCTAAATACTGAGAATAAATTAAACGGTGCAGACCAATTAATTGCATTTATTTCTTAAGGAAAATTTTATTTGATTCTGGAACAGTGTTTTCTATGAAATTGTGTTTTGAAAATCGAGGCATCATTGTATCTTTCTTAACCTCTTGACTGCTAGAACGTAAGCTGCATACATCCTCTCACTTCAGCAATCAATAGGGTTGTCAGATTTATCTTGGGAAAAGAAAAAAACCAAAAGATTTTGATTGACACTAGTTAATTTTGGTTTTATTGCACTACCATCCTTTTTTATACCATGCTGAAAAATGCAGCCCAGCAGCACCACCTGTTGGACAATTTACACCAAAAACTAATCAGAACCAGTTTATATCAAGGTCAAACTGAATCAAAAGTTTTGTGAAATTCCGTGCATTAGTTCTTGAGATACAGCGCCCACAAAATTTTTGTCACAGAGTGACAAACATTTTTTAAAAGCCATCAAATCGTGTTCAGGACCTTCTAAAATGTATAAATCCATCGAAAACCGGAAGTCAAAATTTTTCACGAATCCAATACTTTCTTGAAGAGATAGAAGAAAGTAAAAAGATGTTCAAAAAAATTTAAGAATCTTTTTTTTACCCTTAAGTGTCTGACCTTTTATAAAAGGATTCAGAAGCCTTTTTTGTTTTACCTCTATCTTAAAAAATGGCTGAGATATAGCACATGGAAAACTAAGATAGCTAATTTCTCCTTAAACAGTCTCATTTATGAAGTTTGTAAAATGTAGTTTCTTGTAAATTTATTTTAATTGTTGCTATCCTCATATACTTCCAAATTTGGCAACAAATATAGGTTGCCATAAATAAAGTCAACATGGTGGTAGTTGATTAATTTTTGTGAAATTCTGTACTGGCGAAAACTGGGAATCTTCTATAATCAGGCTTCCACCTATTTCACCTTGATGTACTTTAATAAAATTAGCTTTCCTATTCCTTGCTTTTAAAAATTCTGCTGCATTTTCCTTCCACTACTGGCCGGAAGGACCTTTTAAATTAAATTTTCAGAAAACAATTTAGAAATCCTAGGTAATTTAAATAATTCTGATAAAGAGTCCCTTTAAATCTGTTAAAATAATCTAAAGTAACATTTGAAGTAATATTAAAATTGCTTTTGTTGTTGCCATATTTTAAAAAGAAATGGAGAAAAATTAAAATTTTTTGATAAAAATCCATTAAATGCGACTTTTTAATGTGTGTTTCTTACATGAGAATGAGACATGCTATGAAAAACATGAATCTTTATTTATAAAACTCAAATTTTAAATTTTGTGTGTCTATTTTTTAACTACTTTTATTTATTTTTTTTAATGAAATTCTCTTATTCTTAATTATAATTTCATTTCTTTTTTTAATTAATTTTATGTAATATTTAAAATAACTATTTCTTTTTCCAGGTTATGCAAAAAGATGCAGAAAAGAACATGTCTATTAAAAAGTTATGGAAGTGATTTATTTTACTATTTATATCAAAATTATATGTGTTCAGAATTGTTAACTGTAAGTGAACTAAATAAAAGGTGGACTTTTTTTTTTTTTTCTGGAAGTTGTGTTTGTTCCTTTTGCTGGTATTTCTAGCAAGTTTTTTTTAAAACAAGTAGAATGTTTATATTCTTGAGAAAATTCTGCTCCAAAACTAAAATGTTCACAAAAATTAAAAAAGTTGGAATGTTGTTACAAAATGTTCAAAGGAATGTTTTTACACATTATTATGATGCCTGTAGCTAAGATTTATACCATCATTAAAGCTGATGAATTCATCATTAACTGAACTATGAATTCTACTACAGTTCAGTGTCTAAATTTTAGTTTTACAATACTTACTTTATCTCATCTAAATTGAAAGATGATTGTTCCAAAAATAAATCTGTTATGCCATCTATGAGAATAAGATTTTTCAGCATTTGATAACCTGAAATTTAAAATGTTATAAAAATTTATTGGAACTTCTTATGTTCAAACAGTTATTACATAAAATAACTTCATTAACACATGCAAGATAAGTCAGTGTTAGTAAGTCTTCATTAGAAAGTGGTTTCTTTTTGAAAAACACCTCAGCATTAATTGACAATGCAAATTTTATTCAGCAAAGAATTTCAATTTATTCTGCTAGATTTCTAATTTTTCACCCATAATATGCATTAATACAGGTTTATTTTGTCATTTTTTTTTTTTTTCATATTGTTTGATGTTTTTTTTTTCATAATGATATGGGAAGGGATATGTATGTCCAGTGGATATGTATTTATTTTTTTGGGGGTATACACCCAGGTATTTATCCAAGCCTTGGATAAATACCTAAAAGTTGGGTATTTTCATATTTTGCTGTAAAATATCAATTTTGAAATCATAGGTTAGAATGTTTCAAATATTATAGCAGCTTTGAGTCTAATTAAATGAAAATATCTGTGTGTTGTCCAAATGAGTGGTTTTGCAAATCTTTTCTATATTCTGATATTTTAAGATGCCAGTCAGTTAAGCATTTTTTTAAAGTGTAATTTATATAGTGAGGACCAAAAGATGAAATAACTACTTACATGCAATGCTTGGTCAAATTCAAGATGATAAAAGTTAAAAAAAAAAAAAAATTCTTTGAAATTTCTATGAAAAAGTAAATGGGGAAGTTATTTGCATTGTCTTAAACTTTTAACGCTCAAGCTATTTTAAAGTTTCTTTTTCCCAAATATTCTTTTAACATAAAAAAGGGGCTTCTAAATTTTTGTCTCATAATACTGAAGAAATACACTAAAAAACAGAATGCAACATGTTTAAAAAAATTTCCTTCATCAGTCATAAAAAAGCCGTCCTATGAATCTGTATGAGAGTAGAAGCAAGTTTTCTTTCCATTCTTGTAGTGGTAGTATGTAATACAAGTTGGATGTGCATCCTATCAATTGTAGTACTTTGTAAGGGGAAACAACAATTTACTTCAAAAACAGAACAATGGTGGTGTTCATACTCCAACAGTGGACGAAAAAAACTAGAATAAATTAGTAGCCAGCTGTATGGAAAAATGAGTAGGAATATTGAGATACGTTTACGTGCACAAAGAACCAATATGACGCATCATTAACCATTTAGAAAGCGAAAATTAACCTACGGTGGAAAACTTATTTTAAAGAACTATAAAGGGTTAAAAGCATAAAAAATGACAAGTTATGGCAGCTATTTATTTATAATTAACAAATTATGGCAGTTAGTGCAGAAGCTTATAAGCTAAAGAGAAAAGTTTCAGATGATGTGTTTTAGGTTCGTATTGAAAAAAAAACAAAACAGAAAAACCTCCATTTTTAAATCAATTATGAAACTAATTGAATCTTTTCAATCAAATAAACATCAGATTCATTTAGTAAGTGAAAAACTTAACACAATAATATATTATGTTCCTATATATTTATTGAAAAAAAAATATATTTAAGACTATATATATATACAGTAGAAACTCTTTTAACCGAAATCCGTTTTTAAAGCTTTTTCTTTTTTTTTTTTTTTTTACACATTCCTTGTGTGCAAAATCCATTTTTGAAATCCGTTTTTAAAGCTTTTTCTTTTTTTTTTTTTTACACATTCCTTGTGTGCAAAATCCATTTTTGAAAGCTTTTTTTAGTATCATATTCCTTGTGTGCAAGCGATCCTTTCCGAACTACGAGTATATATAAATATTTTCGATCCCCTTTCTTAAAGTTCCTTTGAATTTAACTTGAGCTTCCGTAAGCTGCAGAGGGGAATGAAGAAAATGAACAAATTAGCAATTCTGAAGCTTTTGAATGTTTTGCAAAAGGTTTGGCATGGCTGGAGCATCAGAAAGACTGTGATACTGGTGAACTGATATTTAAAAACTTCGTGGTAGAGCTTCAAAGCAAAGGCAATCGAAACTGTGACAAACGAAACATTTTTTCAAACACTTATGACATATGTAAAAGTTACGTACTTAATTTCAAAATTAAAATTCAGGTAAATTATTCTTGTTTCTATTTTGCTAATGCTTTATTTTTAATGAGCACTTGTTACCATAATAAGAAATACTGCATATATTTCTCGTTACTCTTAAAACTGAAGTATTCTCTACTATCCGAAAATTTCGATTTTCCGAAAGAGGGTCGGTCCCAATTACTTCGGATAATCGAGGTTCTACCGTGTATATATATATCATTAGTCCTCTCTTTCTTGCAACCAGTATTTTTAATCTAGCTATGCAAGGAGGTACAATGGGCCAAAATACTAAAAAAGATTTTTATGTCCTAAGTGTCAGAGAGAGAGGAAAAAAAAGAAATAGCCATTCGACTGGGAATTATGACTTTTTCAATTTATGTTTACAAAAAATAATAAGAGTAATTTTCATACTAAAACTGGACTTTTCAATACGAGCACCTAATTTTGATTATTATGTTTGGGCTTTTTCTGTAAATTTTACCTCGGACTACCAAATGGTAAATTCATTATTTGGTCAAATAGCTTATGAATTATGAAGGTTTAAAATTTGTAATTGCTAATGTTAAATTCATTTGTAAATGTTTCAAAACAGATTACGATGCACATCATTTTCATAAGCATAACTCAAGATCTAGTTGGCGGACTGAGTAATAATTTTATATTATCATAATTAAAGCATCTAGAAAACAATTTGTTTTTAAAAACTAATAAGTTTCACTTCATTTTTTTTTCAGAAAATTAATTTTTTAATATGAATTGTAACTTATGAATCTTTTTAACAAAAATAGATTTATGAAAGCTCCAAATATGCAAATTATAAAATTATCTTTTTCTGCAAATTAGTTCTGAAATTATGCTTAAAAACATCAAACAACACATTGCAATCTGTTTTACAATGATTAAAAATAAATTTGATGTTAGAAGTTTCAAATTTTAAATCTTCATAATTTCTAAACTATTCGACTGAATGACTTCTCATTTGGTGTCCTAAAGTGAAATTTAATTTACTAAGCCAATACGATGTCAAAATTAGTTGTTTATAATTGAAAATTTTAGTTTGGTACAATTTCAGTATAAAGACAAGCCCTAAGGGTCTTTTTTTAAATGTAAAATGAAAGAATACATAATTTCCGTTGAAAAGAAGATGTTTTCTGGGGAAATTTGATGACTAAAATGCATGTAGAGTTCTCTTTTATTTCTGTACCCGACTGTACCTTAAAACCATCAGATATACAGTCGAACTCGTTTATAGCATCATTCAAGGGACCACAATAATTATGACGCTATAACCGAGGTCAGGTCAGAAGCACGGAATATAAGTAAAGAACACACGCATACTACCCTATTTCGCACCTTATAAAATAAGAATAGTAGTATAAATTGTATAATGAATTATAAAATTAGTATATATTACTTATTATATTTTTCCAAGAAAAAATGAATTTATTCCTGCATAACATGATAATATTAGAGCTAGGAGGGCATATTCAGAAAGAAAAAAATGTTCATTCTTCTTTTATTTTTCGAGCAAAATAATTTTCGTTCTACCTCATCTTCAATGTATCTGATAAATTTAAAGATAGTTGTATCTGTGATTTGGGATTCATAAAAAAGTGACAACAATCTTATTACTTGCTGAGCGTCTTTGATTCCAGGTGGTCGTATAACTTCAATTTCCTGCCCTTCTTCATCATCACTTAGTTTCCTCTGTTTCTTGCACAATTTCCAAATCAGGTTTAAGTTCCAAAGTTATTACCTCATCATCTACTACAACAAACTCGTCCAAATTTTCACAAAAAGGCAAATCATCAGATCTTGTGAATCAACGATTCCACTCTGATAAAGGGAAATCTTCTTTATCTTCTTCTTCTCTTTGTGAAATTTCACTAACACTTTCCTTTGTAGAAACAAAACTGGCATGTCAAAATGAGTTTTGAATCGTTTTTTATGTAATTGATCTCCAGGCTTTATCTAAAAAAATTAATTGAATTTAAAAGATTTATACTGCAAGTCTTGTTTTCGTCCGAGCATTCTAAATAGTGCATAAGCACACACTTCCGATAGTTGTTCTTAACTGCTTAATTTTTGTTTCCGTGATATTCACGGCTGTGTCTTATTTTCAGACTAATTGCCACCAGTTTTATAAAAGTGTCCATTGATTTTATTATGGTATCACTTTACCTGTCATAAAATTAGGTGGATATTTCTTTTTCAAAAAAGTGGTACCAATAAGCAATTTGAATTATTAAACCGTAATTTAATGCGACAGTGAAAGGGTTAAGAGTTCTGATTACACCTTGATCCATTGGTTGCAGTTTGGTGGTAGAAACACTAAATGTATTCTCTGTAAATTTTTCACATTGGGATGGGTGGGAGAGTTATCTACTAAGAGTAGAATCTTTCACTTTTGTCTGCAGAGTTCCTTATTCTATCGCCTAACTTCAGCTTAGGACAACTCTAATGTCATCCAAGCCTTTCGACTGTGTTAGTAGTTGGCTGGAATCATTTTTTAATGTTTTTAAAACATCTTGGATGGTTAGACTTTCCAATCATGATCAAGATTTTCTTGTCTGTTCCAGTCATGTTTCTGTACATGAACTGTAATTATTTCCTTCGACAACTTCCCACCAGAAGACGTTTTGTTCTTAAATGAAAAGTTTTGTCGGGAGTAAGCTTAAAAAAGAGGTCAGTCTCATCTGCGTTAAAAATGCCATTGTCTGCATAGCCTTGTCCAGCTTTTGGCCATACCTCGCTTAGCTAATCCTGAGCACTCTTATCGTCTACACTTTTTTCTTCGCCACATACTTTGTGCAATGCTGTGCTGTAAAGCGAGTGTATGCTTAAATCAATCTATCCAACCGTTGAAGAAACAAGATTTGCATGCACAAGCAACTTGGCAAGCCATTCTGCTTTTGTCATCAGCATTGGACCACTGATTGGTACTTTCATAGTTCTTTGCTGTTTAAATCATTTAGCAATGCCCCATCAAGGTCTTCCTTATCTGGCTTCCTCATTTGCTTAACATTCTTGCAATTTTGTTAAAAGGCGCTTAAAATTTTCTCTTTGTTTTTCCAGATAGAACACACAGTTGAATTTACTAACCCAAATTTTGGACAAACTTCAGCTTTCTTCTTCCCTTTATACAATGCATTAATGATATTAACTTTATCTCTCAAAGATGGATGCCATAATAATCAGTTTCTCTCTCAAAGCACGAGAAAACTGAAAACCAAGCGAATGATGTTACTGTTAGATCAGAAACACTATACTTTTTTTTAATTTTTTCAGCCAAGTGTCATTCGATTTCACCCTGTTTCCCCCTAAAAAATTGCATGTAAGCGTAAATTGAGCCAGCTGTGATTGGAATGTTTCCCATCGGTGATGAATTGGACTTCCTTGTTGTGAAAACAGATTATACTGCTCCATTTTCTGAAAATAAATACATTAGATTATGTATAATTTTGACACAATAACAGAGGTCACCATTTAAATTGTCATTATTTCCAAGTTACCATAACATTGGTGTCTATGGGAGTTTCGTGGGGACTGCAGAATTTGATATTTTAACCGAGGACGCTGTTACCGTGTTCGAGTGTACATGAAATTTATTTATGAAATTTATCATCCATATGGAATTAGATAGCCTTCAACTTCAGACATATGTATTATTTGCAGAGAAAAGGAGTGTATTTGAGGAAAAAAAGTTTTGTGAGAGGAATTGCAGAATGTGTCCCTTTTATTGGAGTACCCTATGTAGTACTAATACATTAGCTGAAGTAGTATTGGGCACATTAAGTCCACCTGTTACACAAATTCAATTAAAATTATCTTTTTAATAAAATTCTTATGAATAAATACATTAGATTTTTTATATTCTTTATCATAATTAAAAAAAAATATTTAAATGTAAAATAGTGTGTCACTTTAAAATTTAAAAGATGTATTTTTCTTTCTTTTTCAATAATCTATCATAACTATTAGCAATATGTTTTTTTCACACCTATTTAACTGGAGAATAATACCCAGGTATTATTCCCTAGATATTTACCCTTAAAAGTAAATACCTGGGTACTTTATATCACTGATCATGACTATGTATATATACTTAATCTGTACACATTTGGTATATTGATATGTTTTTCACTAAGACTGGCAGTTGACCTTCAGGGTATTTTCTTTGATAGTGTTGTCTGTATTTCCCCAGTTGCTTACTTTTTTCACACTACATTTGAAGTTTCAGAGCTTTTATAGTCAAGAACGAGAAGGGTAGGATCTGTTACTGACCTTTGAATCCATTACTCTGATTTTTATTCAAAAATTCATTATCTTAATAAAAAGAGATATTTCATATTAAGAGTTTGAATAATATTTCCAAATACTTCTCAATTGAAAAATATATTTACTACACATGAGTATTAAAAAAGAAAGAAAATTTTACAGTTAAATTATTACGTGATTATTACACTTCACAATTTATTTTTCCTCTTAAAACAGTACATTCCTTTACAAAAATCCTTCAAAAAATTGTGGTTCTTTTTAAAACAGTTAAAATAAAACCCTTTACAAATCTTTTCATTTTAAAACAATGACTTTCACAATTTCTGCCAATTTAAAACTCATCAGAGCTGAAGCTAAAGTAATACTACAAATACTCATTCATTGGTTTTTCACACAAAAAAAAAATTACATCATAGATGACAGAAAAAAGAACTTTTCTGAAATTGATACTTTAGGGAACTAGTAATTCAAGTTCACAAATAGGGATCTGAAGTGACAAATCCCCCTAAAATATCAATTTAGTGATCACTAACTTAAATTCACGCAACTAGTAAATTGAAGGCCTTTAAGCAAGTGAATGATCTGCCAATCCTCAAAACATTTTATTGTGGATGATTTAAGTTAAATAAGTATGAGAATTTCTTAATTCCTTGGCCATGCTGTCTTGAAGGCATTTTGGAAACTCATTACATTTATTTTATAATGTAACTGAAATAACATTTATTTTATGGGGAAATCAGCATAGATGTTGCGATTTATTGGTTTGCTTTTAAAGCAAAAAGCATTCAGCTATACGAGGGGGTATCAATAAGTTTTTGCCCTCACACAGAAATAATTGAGTAAAATTTATGAAATTGCCACATTGTATTAGTCCTTTTCTATATAGTCACCATGCACAGTAACATTTCTGCACACAGTATTTCCAAAAGAGGGGCGAGGATGTATTCCAGGAGGTGCGATAGTAGACCCAAAGGGGGCATTTTTCTAACTTTTGTTGACCCCTACGTGTGACATATTATTGGAAAGGCCTGTAACCACTTATTCATGTTACGCACATCATGAACCCCTCCCTACCACTTTGCACTCCGGGGTAGCACTTTTCTAAATTTTGCAGTCACTATTCATGACCCCCCTCCTCTGGGTGGCAAATTTGGGTGGAGGGGCTTGGAGGGTGCATAACATGAATAAGTGGTCACAGGCCTTTCCAATCATATGTCACATGTAAGGGTCAACAAAAGTTAGAAAATGCCCCCTTTGGGTCTACTATCGCGCCTCCTGGAATACGTCCTCTTCCATCTTTTTGAAATACAGTTTGCAGAAATGTTACTGTGCATGGTGACTACATTACAATGTAACAATTTCATAAATTTTATTCAACTATTTCTATGTGAGGACAAAAACTTATTGATATTCCCTCGTATTAAGTAATAAAGTCAAAATGTAAAAAAAATTTAGAATTTTTTTTTTTTTTTTTTTAAAGACCTTTCACAAAACTGTTTTGAAATTATCATACTTTTTAAACTATAAAAATATATCTGATATTTTTATACATATTCCATATTTTTAATAGGTTCTATAGTTTCAAAATAGTCAACTTACGGCTGGCTATAAGTCTTTTCAGGCTTATTAGAAAGTGTAATATATTGGGTTTAACATTAAAATTAAGTAAAACAATATTCTGTATATTTCCACTGAAGATCATCTAACTGAAAGCAGAAACATTTTGCTTTTTACACCTATTAAAAAACTAAATATAGGATTCAGTATCAAAGGTATTGTGAAAATTTTATGTTTTACGTAATAAAATTATAAATATGAAATACTTTTTGAGCTCAAAATTTTAACATGTACATTCGTTCCTGAACTTTTTTATTCCGTAACTTATTGTATAGATTCAACTGAGCTAAACCAGAAAAATATCTTTCTAATAAAACTGTAAATAAATATTTACTTAAATTAGTTTATCTTTCAATAGCTGTTTTGAGTTGATACTGTCTCCATAACTATTGGTTCTACATTAAAAAAAAAGACATATTAGCTGAATTTTTAAAGTGGAAGCATTTAAAATAATGGAAATTTACAACTGTTAAGATTTAGTTACCAGCTGAATAATTCTGTTAAAAATTAATCTAATAAAATTTGGGTTATTGCACCAGAAGGAGGGATGTTTTGATAGCGATTTTTGTGTCCATTTTCCTAATTGTATCATCAGAAAGTGTATGTAGTTATGGACAGAATTGAATTAAATTTCATTTATATATTTTTTTGGCAAATTCCTGTATACTTCATGCACATGCCAAGCATTATAACACGGGACCTTCACTATAAGCTGCTATTAATGATTTAGCTGCTTCACAACCATAAATTGCTAATATGGCAATTTGTGTTTAAACTGAAATCTGCTTCCAAATAAAGTTTATTGAAAAGAGGAGTAATGTACTCCCTTCGTCCGAAATTAGTTGCGACATTTCAAGTGGGTAGAGTCATAAATAACTTCCAATGCAGTTTAGTAGATCAACACCACTTTGTAAGGACTCTACCACCAGTATACCATAAAGATAATTTTATTCCTAAAGAATTAATGATTCATTAGCTAGAAGGTAGTTTTATACTGATGGCAGAATCCTTACAAAATGGGGCATGGCTTAAGAGTGTGAAAGCCCTGGATTTTTTAAACTACAGTAAACTCTATGTAAGACTGAAATCTGTCTAACTCGGAAAGATTTTCAAGTCCCTGCGAATCCATAGACATAGAGTAAAATTTGTCTAAGGCGGAATATTGTCTACTACGGAAAATTTTCTCAGTCCCGATCGATTCCGCCTTAGACAGAGTTTACTGTAATTTGGTACTTATTTAAGGAGAGATTGAGGGAATGCTTGGTAAGTAAATGTTGATTGATAGCATAACACCCTGAAATATCTGAAAAATGTTCAAATCTTATGCAAAAGATCTAATTTAAAATTCACCTTGTCAAAAACATAGTAATTCTATAGCAAATAATTTCTAAAGGAAAAATTAGGTGTCAAATTTATAAACAATATACTAAGGAGATTACAATAAATAATTTTCTTATTGGTTTTTAAACACAAAGCACACACATTTAAAAACATTTACCATAATTTAACAAGTAAATAAAATAAATGCAAAAAGCCAGTTCATTATCCATGCATTGTCATTTTAAAGAAATTCTTGCTCAATTTCTTTTTTAACCCTTTATCTACGGCATTATGATCTACTGCAATTTTTTTCATGCAATATTTTTTTCTCAGTTACTACAATGAAAATTAAAGAATAAACATTAAAAAAATACTCACCCGTGAGAAATTTAATTATTTAGAGGTAATTAACTAAAGTGGTACTTTAAAGTACCGTCAGTACACTATGACTAAAATATTGTAACAGAAAACCTACAAGGTATTTCAACTGGCACCAGAAAATATTTTCGATTTAATAAGTATGTGAAATATAAGCTTTTCCTTATTTACGAATAAAGCGTTGGCAAATTCCGGTGCCAATCATTTATTTCAACACTTTAGAATTGAAAATGCTTTGCTCCTGAAAGGGTTAAAAAAAAAAACTTTTTTCTTTAGGTTTTGATCTTGTTAGCAGTCCTTTAGTTATGCGACGTCAATATTCCAGGGACAACATGTTTTCTCGCATCTCCACATATGCAATATATGAATTTACATATGCCATTTCTAGCATAGCAAAAACGAGCCTGTGCGACAACTTTTTCGATTTCCTATAAAAAATATCATTGAAACAGAAAAGAAATACCAGGGAAATCATTACTACACTACATTTTAGTAATTACATTTTAAAGCAGATAAAAATGATGGATAACTACACAGATGTAAAGTAAACAAGAAGTATTTCTGCAACACCCAGTGTACTGACGGTACTTATAAGTACCACCGAGTCATTCCACTGTTAAATCAAATACATACACCGTCCACCTAAAATAGCTAGTCAAATTGTATTCTAAGATCCTAATGAACACATAAAAAAAATCCAACAGTTATCTTGTATCCTGTGTGTGTAGCAATAAAAAGACGAGCATGGCAATCTGTACGAAATGTCAGTACAAAACGCATCGACTGCTTCAAAGATAGCCTCATTCCTCTCTAAAATAACAAATCTGGAACTACTGCTGTCATGTATACAGATAAAGTGGAGTTAAAAGAACGTTTTTTGCAAAGTACCATTAGAATATTAGTAATATTCACTATGGTATAAAAGTTTAAAGTGAGTATTACTTATAAGTACCGTCAGTAGATAAAGGGTTAAGATGCAGCCAAAAAAAAAAGGAAAAATAATTTTAATTGTTAAAAGAAAATGTTTTGGCTGAAATTTAACCAAATTTTTCCACAAAAACATTCAATTAAATAAATAACAAAAAATCTGATGATCTAAATAGTTTTCCTGAAGCATAATCAAAATTTTAAGACAACTGCCATCTTCAAACCTGCTGATATTTGCTCTTAACATATTTACATAGGCTTGGCAGCATTTAATACTACAGATCTTTAGTTTTTGATTAGAATAAAGAACTACAGCAGTTTGGGATTCTTTTGAAGTGTAAGCAACTTCTGATACAGCAAGTACTTTTAGACTGAAAGCTGATATAAATATTTGATAAAGGTACAAACTTTAAAAAATAGATTTTTCTTGTTTATTTAGAATAGATATGGTTAACCAAACAGATTACCTTCGGTTTAAAAATATACTTAGCAATGTTACACATCGCACTGCAAATCAAAATGAATGGTACCCTGATGAGTGCCAACATATTTGGGATAATGTCCACAATCAGATTCATTCATTTTGCTTTGCAGAGCAGGGTGTGCAATATTGCTAAGTGTAACCCATTAAGGACTAGAGTTACCATAGGGTCACAGCATAACTGGCAATCCTTTTACAGTTTGAATACCAGTAATTTATAACAAAATTTTTCACTTTCTTTAATGACAGAAAATCTGCTATAAAATAAGATAAATATTGCTTTTCTGAAAAAGTGGTACGAAAGGCAATTTTTGTCTGATGCAGTTTACTGCTTTTGGCAAATTCCGTCTTTAATGGGTTAAACTTATGGCAACCTGCCAGGTCATCCATACATATTTTGGATAAACAAATAAAAATGTTTTATAAAAGATATCAACCTTTTCCATATAAACCAAAAGGCAGTAGTAAAAACAATCACCTCATCGATTTCACGGCTGAAATTCCAGAATTAGTTCAAATTCAATTCGCATATTAAAATGCAATGGGTCTGCCAAGTACTATCTTGGCAGAAAACACCTGACAACCCCATTTTAGCGATTGACTCTTACGTTTACCATTGTGTTTTCCTGCTCCCTGTTTTCATACCTTTGGATGCAGGATAACACCGTGGTAAACCTATGAGTCAACCGCTGAAATCGGGTTTTCAGGTGTTTTCTACCAAGATAAGACTTGGTAGACCCATTGCATTTTAATATGCGAATCAAGTTTTAACTCTGGTATTTCAGCTGTGAACTCGATGAGGGCATTGTCTGTGCAGCTGCCTCCCGGTGTATATTGAAAAGGTTAATACCTTTCATAAAGCATTTTTTCTTATTTATCCAAAATATGTATGGATGAACTGGCCTGTAGTTTAAAAGTACACTTAGCAATGTTGCATATTCTGCTGCGAAACAAAATGAATGAATGTGACTGTGGACATTATACAAAATACACTGCTCAAAACAATTAAAGGATATTTGAAGTTTTATATAAAATACGAAATTTTTTTTGCCGAAAATAGAAGAAGAGAATCACAAATGCAAATTTTTCTGGTTTTCAAACTGTGGAGTGTGCAAATTTTGAGTTCAACGTCAAAAATGTCGCTTCAGCGGCAGCGAATGAAATTTGACTTTCAACTGGATAAAAGAGAATGAAGACAAGGATGATCGGCATTCAGTGATTGCTTTGTTTTGATGAGTACGATGTCTCAGCGAAGTAATTTGACAGATTCAGAAGCTTTGAGAATTGTTGGTAGGTTAGAAGGGGGCCAAACTCAAGCCGAAGTAGCACAAGCCATTGGAGTGTCACAAAGTGTCATTTCCAGGATCTGGAACCGTTTTTTTTTGGAGAGTGGATGTGCAGGCCGAAGACCAGGGCAAGGTCGTAGACGGGCAACAACGCCCAATGAAGAGCGGTATTTAGCGTTAACAGCTCGGACACACTGAACCATGAACGCTACTCTTCTCCAACACCTTCGCTCGGCTACAGGCACCACGATTTCAACTCAGACTGTCCGAAACCGGCTCCATGCTGTAGGTCTGTATGCTCGCCGACCGATGGTATGTGTTAGATTAACATCAAGGCATCGTCGCGACCGCAGGGAGTGGGCAACCGAGCATGTCAACTGGAGGAGAAATGAATGGAGCAATATTCTGTTTTCTGACGAGTCCCGTTTTTCTGTGCATCCGGATAATAGGCGTATTTTCATCTGGAGGGACCGTGGCAGTAGGAATAATCCTGCGTTCGTGCACGAACATGTCAGATTTGGCAGTGGAGGAGTGTTGGTGTATGGTGGCATCTCCATTGACGGGCGCACCGACCTCTACATCATTCGAGATGGAGCTCTGACTGGTCGCTGATATAGGGATGAGATCCTCAGACCTATTGTAGTCCCTTATGCTGCAGCAATCGGAGATAACTTCATTTTAATGGACGATAACTGCAGGCCACATCGTGCAAACCTGGTGGAGGATTTCCTTTTCGAGGAAGGAATCGTTCGAATAAAATGGCCAGCATGTTCTCCAGACATGAATCCAATCGAGCACGTTTGGGATGCTCTAGGAAGACGAGTTTCTGGCCGCCAACAACCCCCACAAACTCTCCAAGAACTGGAAAGAGCTCTTCTGGAAGAGTGGGGCAGAATACCCCAACTCGTCATTAATAGCCTCATTGAGTCCATGCCTCAAAGGTGTTCAACGTTACTGGCCGCCCGTGGAAACCATACCCCCTACTGAAAATGATTTTCTTTGAAGAAAACACCTTTTCTTATTCTTTTTTTCTCATATGCACAAATTGTGTTTTTTTCCTTTAGTACACAAATGCGCAATAAAATGCATTTTTTTTCTGCCAAACATGTGTAATTTATTCTCATATAACCTACTATGTCTGTCGACCATGTATCAATCAGCTAAACAGTTTACCAGATACAATATCCTTTAATTGTTTTGAGCAGTGTATATTGGTGATCACCATTCATCAGGGTACCATTCATTTTGCTTTGCAGTGGGATGTGTAACATTGCTGTGTGTACTTTTAAACTACTGGCAACCAGCCACTTCATCCATACATATTTTGGATAAATAAGAAAAAATGTTTTATAAAAGGCCTACCTTTCCATATAGACTGGGAGATGGCAGCACAGAGAATCATCTCATCAAGTTCATGACTGAAACTCCAGAATTGCAGGTTGCCAAATCACCTCATCGAGTTCACGACAGAAATTCCAGAATTAGTTAAAACTCGATTTGCATATAGATTGGGTGGGATGGGATGGAGGTAGGGAGTGTGAAGAATAACATTATTGGGTCTTTCATTTAAGATATTACATGACATATCGCAGATTAAATTTTGAAGTTTGTAAATTTTTTTTCAATAGCGCACCCTGGCGACAGAAAGACAAAAATGGGCGAGAGGATACTAATTGTTGAGATTTGTTATGCAGATTTTCATCTCAATTTTTGGGAAAATATATTGTGTAGTAATGAACAAAATAAAACTTTAAAACACCTCCTAGGGATGAAAAAATGAGTGGGTGCTTAGTAATGTATAGGCCAAGTGCTTTAAAATGGCATGCCATATGAAAAAATCAATTTCTTGTGACAGACAAAGAAGTAAGACTATAAGGGTTTCATGAGATGAACTAAACCCTAAAGAAGGAAATTTTTTTGGTTTGCAGTTTAACTCACAATTTAATCTGAATGAGAATTAAAAGAAAACTTTTTTTTTAGAATATTTCCATAAATCATTTAATTTATAATATATTGATATAAAGAGAAGAATCCTTTTCTTATAGGCTAATTATATTTGCAGAGTTCCGATATCCAAATTTTATATATATATATATATTCAAAGAGACTGTTTTTATGAAAGGAGTCACTTCAATAAGGAGGAGGGTTAATAGTCCAAGAGCCAGCAGCACAAAAAACTATGTTATCAAGCAAAAGAAAAAATCCTTTATTTCATGGGAGAGTTGAAGTAGGGGAATCTAATGATCCATGCCTGCCGGAAGTGAAGTGGTGCATAAGCCAAAAATTAATACTACCAATAGTAGTTGACTCGTAGGTTTATCAATGTGTTTGTCTTACAACTATCCGCCATGTTTTCATACCTTTGTTTGTAGAACAAACACAATGATAAACCTACGAGTCAACCACTTGTGGTATTAATTTTTGGCTTATGCACTTCACTTCACTTCTGGCAGACATGGATCATTAGATTCCCCTACTTCTACCCTTCCATAAAATAAAGGGTTTTTTCTTGGGTTTGATAACATAGGTTTTTGCGCTGTCGGCTCTCGGACTACAACACATTGTGACTTCACATCTAAAATATGAAAACAATAAGGTAGGCAATATTTGCAAACAGTATAATAAAACTCATTATAAAATGAGTACAGTAGAACCCCGCTAATCCAAAATTCCCATTAATCTGAACCGATTTTATTATCGAAAATTGTACTTGAACAGATTAACTTACGAAATTTTCCGGATTACAGGATCAATGTTGGGAAAAATGTGTAGAAGTTAGAATTAAACAAAAAAAATGTCAGTAAAGCATGTTTTTTATTCTTTTAACAGCTTCAATAGAATAAAAAAATACTGAATGTAAAAGTACAATGTATGTACATGAATATAAAATGAAAATGTGCACTGTAGGCCTACTCATAGAAGCCATCTTTAAACAATCTCAAATATCAATTTGTTTGCCAATCACCATAAAATTATTTTCAAAATGCAAAAAACATTAATTCAGATGATAAAAATTTATTTTTTCCACTCAACAGTTAGATTTTGCAAATTATCTACAGAAACATTTTTTTCTTCCTTCCACATCGACATGGTGATTGAGCAATTTAAAGATTCGTGATTTTGAACTGTTTGTAATGCATTGTTACATAATTCCTCATTTTGAAGTTCCATTGGATTATTATAAATATCAGGGTGATTAAACAAAGAATATTTTTTTTTCTGTAAGTCGTGCTGGATTGCTGAATTTCAGAATGAAAGATTAGAGGATATTTACTGTACTATTGAACTGAGTATAACTTACATTTTTTTAGCATGCATCTCCCCCCCCCCCCTATTTATCAATAATTTCGGGCAATCTGAACAGGCACCGGTCCCAATTAGTTCCGATTAGCAGAGTTCTACTGTATTTCTTTTCAAGTAGTAATAGACATATTACTCCATACCTGTGAACTTTTGAAATTGCCAAAGTGTAAAATAAAACGTAAAGGTTATTTCACATTTTCTAAACAACAAAGACCCACATAATCCATTTTTTAAATAGCACATAAATGATATTTTAACTTTTTTTTAAAGCACATAATGGATGAACATTATTGAATGACTCATTGATACCATTAAAAATTAAATATTAAATTGATACCATTGTAAAGATAATTTGGTGATAAAAATATAACAACAGAGTTTTCCCCAGACAGTTTCAGTAGGGTGCTGCGCTCTGCCTGCCCTTAGGTTTAGAAATTAGCATCCTTCTTGCCTCTCAATAAAAGGGAAAACCTCTTAAACTTTTATTGACATATTTTCTTGCATAGTAAAAACTGACTCAATGTTGTTTAGAAAAGAGTGCCCTTAACCCCCTGAACATAATAGAAACCATTGAAAGTAAAGTCAGTTCTGTCGACGACATAGTCCAGGGGTTAAGAATCCAAAACATCCTCAAGAATAAAATAGTGCCTTTTTCCTCACCAGCAGCACCCCCACCCTTTTTTAAATCAGGGTGAAACTAACACTCATTAAGAAACTGGTTTTAAAGACAATTTTTTTTAAACTTGATTTTTAAAGAATGTCTGAGAAAATTTATTCAAAACAACATCTTTTTACATACAATGAAAATGTAAAAATTTCCCCCCCCGGGTTATTTTTAACAATGAAACCTCAACTCATTCCTTTAACAATACTAAATATATTTTTTGCATTCACCACTCTGTTATTAAAATCAACTAGAAAATAATTCATAACTTAAGGGGACGAGGGACCTTAAAAAACCTTAAAAATCAATTCTTTATTTTTTGAAATTTTGACTTTAAATATTATTCAGGGGTACATTATATGCATTATGACAAGCATTTATCAAAAAAAAAATTTTTTTTTTAATTATCTTTGAGAAAAAAATGGAGTTTTACGCGTCGTCTTAGAAATCTTCGAAATGCCCCATGCGCATTCCAAATCAATGAAAATCCCCAATATTTTTTATTAAAGTTTGGTTTATATATATAAATAAATCTGTGCATCGAATTTTATATATTTGAATATAAAGGTAAAAAAAAAAAAAAAAAAAATTAAAAATTTCAAAAATTTTGAATTTTTTTTTTTTTTTTTTTTTTTTTTTTACACCTTTATATTCAAATATATAAAATTCGATGCACAGAATTATTTATATATATAATCCAAACTTTTATAAAAAATATTGGGGATTTTCATTGATATGGAATGCGCAGGGGGCATTTCGAAGATTTCTACGACGCTGTGTAAAATGCCATTTTTTTCTCAAAAATAAATTTTTTTAAATTTTTTTTTGTGATAAATGCATGTCGTAATGCATATAATGTACCCTTTAGTAATATTTAAAGTTAAATTTGCAAAAAAAATGAAAAATTCTGAATTTTTGAATTTTTTTCAAAAAATTTCAAAATTTTTCAAAAAAAATTTTTTTTTAACCTTTATATTCAAATATATAAAATTCGATGCACAGATTTTTTTATATATATAAACCAAACCTTTATAAAAAATATTGGGGATTTTCATTGATATGGAACGCGCATGGGGCATTTCGGAGATTTCTAAAACAACGCGTAAAATTCCACTTTTTTCCTCAAAAATGACTTAAAAAATTTTTTTTTTTTTGTAATAAATGCATGCCATAATGCATATAATGTACCTTTGAGTAATATTTAAGGTGAAATTTACAAAAAATAAAAAATTTATTTTTAAGGTCCCTCGTCCCCTTAAGGGAAGAAAAATAAAACTACAAAGAAATTTTGCAAAAAAGTGTAAAAATAAGTATACTAAGTGTAAAAATGTAAAAAAAAAAATTTACACGTTAAAACTAATGTGTAAAAGTTGGCAAGTATTATATACCTTTCTTAAAACACTCTTTTATAAGTATTCAATTTTTTTTCTTAAAAAAACGTGCCTAATTTCATGACTGCAATCCACATCATTCCAAAAATTTTCCATTGCAATACTTTATTTGGTGTCCGGCCTTGATTATTGAAAATCCACTGCTTCGATTTATGCTTCATAGAAAGTACAAATTTTTGAATTTATTAAAATTCATTATAATTTTTGCTCTGTTACTTTTTTTAAGGAATGACAACAGGAAGGAAAAAGATAGCATTACTAAAGCAATCGTTTAAAGATTAATAAATTGTTTTCTCAACTTATAATCATAATTGAACTAATATTAAACTATTAAATGATAAAACAGTCCTTTTAAAAGCATTGATTACATTTATATTTTCTAAATTTTAGTGTTTAAATTATTGTTATTGCAGTTTCACAGCCATTTTACCATATCTTGGAAAGTGATTTGGGACATAATTAACGCTATATATTTTTTCTATTTTGTAAACATTTGTAGCCATAAAGATTATTGAATTTATCACCTGCAGTCGGCTAACATAAAAATACCTTCATTTATAAATAAGTTCTAAAAATATTAAAATGTTGTACTGTAACCAGAAACATACCTCTGTACATAAATTTTGTATTCTAGCTTATTGGAAAGTGGATGAAAAAACTGTTACAAAATTCCATCTTTACATGCAAAAAGAAAATTAAATAAAAGAGTAAAAACAAAAAGAAATTTTAAAAAGTTACTGGCTTTTTTTCTTTTTTTTCGTTCAAAGCATTTTGCGATTTCTTTTTTTAACAAATTGATACAAATTTATTTGAACTTTTCTGTGAAAATGAAGCAAAAAAATTTTTTTATAAAGAATGTTTTATGTCTGTATATGTATATAAAACACGAAAAATTTTAATATTAGAAAACAAAACATTTGAAAAAAAATTAGCAATATGCTTGCAACAATAAATATATATATTGCAAATTTCAGATTATTATAACACATGATTCTTTTCACTTTTTGATTTAATATATAAGCGCGGATTATTGTCAAAGGGGTGGGGGGAGTTTTTTTATGCACGAAATTTTACTAATATTTCTTTATGAGATTACTACATAAATACATTTTGAATAATTTAAATTGCCCTGCAAGAAATATTCTGTTGTTTTTGTTATTTTACTGGTAGGGAATGTTTGAGGGGCAGCTCGCAGAAAATTTGTCAGGGGGCTTATGAATGAAAATTATGTTGTAAATTTTTTATTTACAAGCTTCTTTTATCAGTTATTTTTGTATAATTTAGAACAAAGTGTTTTACTTATTTTTTGTGTGCATGTAAAATACACTTTAGGTGCTGCAGATGAAGTATGAGCTGCCCAAAGGAGTCTTTATTAAGTATTATAAATGCAACAGCTTAAATTTAAATATTTTCAGAGAAATAATAACATTTTCAACAAAAAGATTAAATTTAAATTTGATTTACCACTTGCATATTAAGAAATATTACAGAAATGAATTTAATTTTGACAAAATTAAATTAAGTTGTAAATCCATATTGACACAATACACTTTTAATTTCAAGAAATATACATTTTAAAAATGCAATATACAATAGGCCATACTTTTCATAGCACAGATAAAATCAACATGTTTTTTGCATCCATTTCACATTGGAACAATAAGTCTTACTAGTCTTTTTTTTTAAAAATCTTTTTGCAGGATTCTCTCAGTACTAAGTTTTAGTTATATGCAGTAGTCTTTTGAATGTTTTTTTTCTTCATCTTAATACTAAATGCAGCAGCAGTAGAGCTGATTAATGACATACAGAAAACTGGATCGTAAAGGCACACTTCAGTTCTGAAAAAGAAAATTAAGAATTTTTACATTTTAGATGACAGTAAAAATCATTATTTTTTTAAATATACAAGTAAAAATATTTTTAAATGCTCTTTTAAACAACTAGCAGGACAAGTAGAGCACATTTAAACATTACTTCACACTGCATAAGTATTTAAATTTAACAAGATTCATCTGTGAACTTAATATTTAGCCAAACATTACTATATTATCCGATAAACCAAATTAATACAGAACATACACCTTGTGATTATGAGCATCAGAGCTTTGAATACAAACTGCTGACACTGCCAGGACTTTTTAACTGACAATGCAAGCATCAGAGACAATCAGACATAGCTGTGCAATTTGCATATATTGTCTGAAACGAACGTTTTTGCATAATTATCTTTAAGATTAATTGTCAGATGGTGGCTAAACATCTGAAAATAATGTTAACCTAAATAAAATACTTTTACATAAAGGATAAATAACATTAAAAAAAAATATTCAAATATTTTCAAATAAGATTTTGAAAAAGAATAAATTAGTGAAATATATCTGAACAGCGCCGGATATTGTTCTGATTGAATACTAGCATTCACTGGCACATCTTATGATACCTTAAAAATGTAGACCTATGAAAAAATGAATTTATTGCAAAAAAGAAAAATTAACATGAATTGCAGTCATGAAATTAGGTGTGATGATAAAGCAAAGTGGGTAAAAATAATAAAATGCTCTAGTGTCATGAGAGACTTTTTTATAGCTCTAGCATATCAGGCAGTGAGTGAAAAGTTAATTACAAAATTCATCTTTACATAAGGAACAAATTTAATAATAATAAAAAAAAGAAATTAAATTTCTTTTACTATACAGCTGTATGCTGTAAATGCAAACATTTTGCTATTTTATATTTGTGTAATTTAAATAAATGTTAATAAAATTGTATTTTTGCAGTTAAAATTTGTTTCTTCTTCATTCCATTACATTAACACAATACTTACAAACATTACAAATAACGCATAATCACATTACAACTTTGCTATTTACAATGTTTGTAAGTATTGTATTAATATAATGAAATGCAAGAAGAAACAAAAATTAAGTGCAAACATAATTTTATTTATAAGCTGCAATATGATGTTACTATTGTAAGTAGGTGCAATTATGTGTTAGGTTCTTCCTTTTCGGATAGTGGGAGCATTTATATTAAAGCAATTACATTAATGCTTAAATACTTTGGCAATAGCATAAGATAATTTCACAATTTACAGAAGTGCATTGAATAAAGGAATGTGCACAACATATACAGATGTGGGGGGAAAAAGTAAACACACAGTTCATACTCAATTTGAATAACAAAATTCTCTGATTTTTCCAGGCTTTCCAGGCCATATTTCCAACAATTCCTGGACCACAATTCGCGACATTAAAAGAAAGAAAGAAAAAACAAAAAAAAAAAAAAAACAGTTCTAGACCTTAATGCTTAAATTTACATCTGAAAATGAAAATAACTTATAAAGTTGAAACTAAATATATATATTTAAAATTTTATATTTAAAATATAAAAAGTGATAAAAAATTAACAGTTAAAAAAAAAAAAAACTAAAATGCAGCTCACATGGATTCAAAGTATTTTTTTATTTATATAGCAGCACAGAATTTACACTAATTAAACATTCAACTTTCATTAGAGAGTTATGCTATCTATTTTTGTTGTTTCAAAAGAAATTTGTTGTGCAAATTTCATTAACATTTTAATTTCAGCTACAGCTCTTCTTTTTTTTTTTTTTTTTTTTGGGGGGGGGGGGGTTCTTGCTTTATAATTTTCTTTCTTTTTCTTATTTAAATATTTATGATACCTCATCCTAGCCACCTTAACACAGCTCAACATTTCTTTTGCAGAAGTATTGCCAATTTGGTGACAAATTTGCATGGATTTACGTTAAAAATGTGAATATAGCTAAAATTCCACTTGCAAGTGCAAAATCAGAACTTTTTTGCAAATCTTGACAAATGATAGAGCATTTAAAAAAAAATCCATGATTTTTTCAGGTTAGAGAAAATAATTGTAATTTTCCCTGACAATTCCATGTTTTCCAGTCGCGTAGGAACCCTGAAATACCCCTTCTAACTCTGCAACAAATTATTGTAGAAGAAACTTATTGGTACTAAAAGATTTGAAAATAAAGTCTACTTTTAAATGATGTACATAAAACTTCATTTTGGTATGTAGATGGCCACTAATCAATTTTTTTTTTTTTTTTTCCCAATAACAATACCCAAGTTTGACATCATAAATTCTATACCCTTCATAAACAAAAAAAAAAAAAACAAATTTTCATGAAATTTGTACAATTAGTTTCAGAGAAATTAATTATTTTAAAATAAGCATAATTTAGGAGCTGTATCTAAACTTAAGATTATTGAAATGCTACAGAATGACCATGTCATTTCAATTTGTAGTTGCTCTATAATATATTGATATCTGTGCACAGTTTTTATGTACTCTACATACACATTATAATTTAAAATAATAAGAATAATCCGATATATATATTTTTAGCCCATGAGTTCAGCTGCAAATTATGTGAATTATCACAAGAAAATATGGTATATAAAATAAATGAATCAGTCTCATTGGCAACGTGAAAGAAAATGCAAATATTTTCACATATAGACTAAATTTTCCATATTTTCATGTATTTTTACAAAATTCTCCAGACTTTCCCGTATCGATAAACTTCCCTGATTTCCAGATTCTGTAGACACCCTATAATACAAGGTTTCATTTTTGTAAATACAATTTTCAAACATTTAAAAGGAGGAAGGAGGGGAAATTTTGAAAGTGTGACAGTAGAAATTTAGAACACCAAATATTTAATTATAGTTACTTCAAAATAGCAAATACTGCAGGAAAAAAAGAGATTAAGATGATTATTTAACTATTGTTACTGCAAAGTAACAAATAAGGCAGAAAAGTTTAAAGTTCTAAAAATTTGAGACTTTGTTATGGGAGGAGGGCAAAAATGGATATTTCAATAAAAGAAGGGAAGAGGAACAGCAGAGTAATTTAGGTAAAATTATCAAAATAAATTCTCACCTCTGATACAGTGGATATTGATTCTACTTATAAACAATCAGGAAACATGAGGGAAATGGCAATTTTTTATAGTATGGTATTCTATTCAGGGTTCATGAAAATATACCAAAGTCCGGTTTTGAAAATGGAAAAAAAAAAAAAAAAAATCGGCATATAACTAGAACACATGTGATAAAACAAAAGAAGCATAATGTGAAAAAAAGAGATAGAAAAAACAAACAGAAGAAATTTTATAAGAATGAATACAAAATATAACTTCAAAATAAGTCAAAACAATTTTCAGCTTACATTCTTATTGACTGTCTAAATTTCTTAATCTCTTTTTCCTTTATCAACAGATGATTTTGTAACAGTGAAATGACTAATCTCCTATGGATAAAAAAGAAGCAATAAAATAAATCTTAAAACTAAAGATCATAATAGAAATGAAGTTTTCATAAACACATTACATCATTAAGTAATAATTAAACACAATAAAAACAAAAGAAAAACAGTTCGTAAATATCCTTTTGATATTTTTTATATATCTAATATATAAAAATGAAAATTTGTCTGTCTGTAATTCTATGCAAATCCACAATTTGGAAGCCAGAATTGAAAAATGTTACGTACATGTGTATTAAAACACGGTTGAGGCAACTAAAGTAATCCGGAATCTGAATAACTTATAGTTAATTTTTAATTCATAAAAAACCACAAATTTAACAGCAATTTCCAATCAAATTTAAACATTTTTCGTTTTAGCTGTTACAAACAATTAAGAATCCACAATAAAATTCTTGCCACAACAATTACTTTTCTATTGCAAGATTTCCATGTGAAAAAATGAAATAAATAGTTTGACGAGTTTTAAGAAAGGGAATACTACATCATAACTTTTCTACTGCAAGATTTCTACATGGAAAATGAAAATAAAATCAATATTTTGACGAATTAAACACAAAAGTGAATGTTATGTAATAATTTTTCTGTTTTATGATTTCCATTTGAAAAATTATAATTATATAATTAATTTAACAAATTTAAAAAATGGAATATTATGTCATATTGGAAATATAAAGGACGTGGTGAATATATAACATCATATAAGTGTGAAAAATGTATCTAAGCATGATAAAAATTCAATTATGAAAATATTGGCATATTTTAACATTATTGCTCCAATGATGAATGGAAATAGATTAATTTATAGGTGTATTACAATAAAGCACAGAAATGTACAAAGTGGAGAAATAAGCTATGTATGTTTGTTATAAAGACCATACAAAACCAATCATAATAACAATTGGCAAAAAATGAGATGCTTAGAATATTGCAGCCTAGACCAAGGTTGCCAATTTGGTCTCCATTTTTATCCTGAAAGTTTGACTTCAGAATGGAACTTTTTGAAAAAGAATTTTTACTGTAAGTAATCAAGAAAAATTTGACACTAAATAAACCTGAAAATACTTTTTACATTTTCCGGTGTGAATCTGAATTTTTTTTAAATAAAGGTAGAGGTCACACTGGCAACCCTGGTCCAGACTGCAATGTTCTAACCATCTCTTTTTTTGCATGGCCAATTGCTATTATGATTGGTTTTGTATGGTCTTTATAACAAACATACATAGCTTATTTCTTCATTTTGTACATTTCTGTGCTTTATTGTAATGCAACAATGTGTCAAAAAACTTACCAACTTAACACATGCAATAGCTGTTTATATACACTCATTGCCATAAATATTTGCACACCAAAAAATAATTGTGGGATCGTAACGAAACTTGGCATGAAGGTACATATCAGGCAGATATGCAAATGATTAGAAATGCAGCGTGATTGCACATTGCGTAATGCCACTAGAGGGCGTTGAACTTCGTCCTCCATGGAGTATAAAACTGGTAAGCAGAACTTGTCTGGGTGTACCTTTTCTTTTGCAAAGGAAACGCTGAGGTAGACATGCTGTTATGCAGCCATCGAATACAATATGAGCAGCTGTCAGATTTTGAGACGGGAAGAATCATAGGTATGATGGAAGCTGGGTGGTCAACTCGGCGAGTAGCTCGTCAAGTAGGCCGTTCTGATTTTACCGTGAAGAGGTGTTGGGACCAGTGGACTGAAGAGACGTCATTTACACGGCGACCAGGCTCGGAACGCCTGCAACAGACCAGTCGTCGAGGAGACCATCACATCATACGAAACGCATGCGTAGAGCCAACTGCCTCATTGACCGCTATCCAGACACAGGCAGCACCTTCACTACCGACCCCTGTGTTTTCCCGAACCATCGCAAGGCACCTGGCTGAAAGACATCTGGTATCGCAGCGCCCATTACGTGTGCTGCCAATGACACCCACCCACCGACGCCCCCGTTTGGAGTGGTGTCGCGCACGACGGGATTGGACTGCAATGGAATGGAACCAGGTCGTCTTCAGTGACGAGTCTAGATTCAATTTGAGCAGCGATGACAATTGTGTTCATGCGTGGAGGCCCCGTGGTGAACGCCTCAATCCTGCCTTTGCTTTACAGAGCACACCACTCCCACAGCTGGTGTGATGGTATGGGGTGCCATTGCTTACGATACACGGTCACCCCTAATATTGATCCGTGGCACAATGACAGCCCAGCAGTATGTCCAGGACATCTTTCAGCCACATGTGTTGCCACTCGTGGCAGGTCTCCCAGGAGCCATTTTTCAGCAAGGCAATGCTCGGCCACACACAGCAAGGATGTCACAAGCCTGCCTCCGCCACATTACCACCCTTCCATAGCCTGCTCGATCCCCAGATTTGTCACCAATCGAGCCTATCTGGGATCCTTTGGGACGGCAAGTTGGACACCCTGCGAGTTTGGTTGAACTCGAGGCGTGTTTACAGCAACTGTGGAACGAGATGTCTCAGGACATCATACGGAACTTGTATGCTTTAATGCCCATTCATATCGCATCGTACATTCGCACAAGAGGGGGTCCAACAGAGTACTAAAATTTCCATTCATTTGTACTTTTTTCTGCAATAAATGATCCTTTTTCTTTGGTTTTCTATTCACTTACTTATATCACAGTAGTACTTATGCGTGTAAAATTTCATTTCATTTGGACGTCTTTTTCTTGGTGCGCAAATTTTTATGGCAATGAGTGTAATATAAATTAACCTTTATTTCATCCCCTCACATTACA
The DNA here is from genome assembly GCA_963932465.1 of Maratus speciosus. Classification (NCBI taxonomy): domain Eukaryota; kingdom Metazoa; phylum Arthropoda; class Arachnida; order Araneae; family Salticidae; genus Maratus; species Maratus speciosus. The sequence continues at coordinate 666,658,574 of OZ010786.1, read as the reverse complement.
TGTTATTAAAAATAATGACATAAACTACTTTGTTTGGTGAAATTTAATACGTCTGTTATTTAGCATAATCACCGAAATGAATCTGGTACTTAAGGGGTTAAAAACTAATGTGTAATTACTAACATTACATATGCAGGGCTGCCACAGAAGACTATTTTTTAATTCTATTTCGCACCACTTTTTCAAAAGAAAAAACTTTTACATACGTTTTGACAACATACTACAGAATGTATTTCTTAAAAATTGTGGTGCAAACAGAGTGTAAAAATAGTCACCTGTGATAGCCTTGCATACCTTCTCAGAAAAAAAATCATAATTCACATAGAGGCTACCAAAATGTCAAGCATTTGACTTAGCCATTCAAATCAAGAAAGTCTATTAAACAAGAATTACTTAATATCAGCTTTTAATAATTAAAACATTTTTACACCTTTCTTTTTCTCAAGAATACACTACACTAAACCAGCCAGAAGAAAAAAAAAAAAACTTAATTGGAAAAGAGGATGACTTAAAATGCTTACATAAACTATTATAGTAAAATCAAGATGAGACCTCACATAAAAAAGTATATAATTAAAAATATAAATAAATGGAAATTTTTATATATATTCTCAAACATAAACTGAAAGATACGAAAAAATAAAAAAGTTTAAAGACAACTTACTAAGAAAGTGCGATCCACTAAAACAGTTTTTATTTCTTTTCCAGAGAACCAGTTTCGGTTCTTTAAAACGATATCATGAGGGACAGTTACAAGGTTTCCAAAATCGCATCCAAACACCTATTGAAGGAAAAAAAAAAAAAACTAGAAAACAGGAATTCTGCTTTTTCAGAATTTAGTGTCGCCCCAGATGAAAAAAAATATATATGTATATATAAATAGTACAAAACATATTTCAATTTTAAGACTTACAGCACACGCTTTTATTTTATGTAAAATGACGTCATTTGCATCCGCTTAAGAATTCCACATTCACGATCCACTTTTAAACATCTACAGTAAAGTAGGCATAAGACATCACTATCGCAAAAAAACACACAAATGCAGCAAAAAGAGGCCGTCATTAAAGAAACTCTACCGAAAAAAAAGGGCTGCCTAATGATTCATAGGCCTTCATTTGTTTGTAACATTAATACAGATATTTAAAATTAAATATCGTTTATAAAAGCTTCACGTTTTAGCAGAAATCATTCATTTATATTTTTTAAAAATAGCACGTATTTTAATTACATTTTCTTTCGGTTGTTATGAAAAAATGGCAACAAAAATATATAATTAACTAACCGCCTCTGGCGACCAGTTTGGTCTCCCTTAAATGTATGCTAAAAATTGCATCATGTTACTTTCATTCTTAAATTAATTGACTTGCTCAATCCTTCCCCGAGTCCAAAAATTCTGATAGGGAAATCAAGAATTCTTTGTGAACTTGACAACATTTCATACATTGTTGTTGTTATGCGCATTTCGTCTTTTTTGACAAATACCACTTAATTTCCGTAGCCGTAAAAATGAGAGAAATTTCAAGTGTTTAAACTGAGATTTGTTCATAAATTATCTAAATTAAACTTATTTTACTTAAACATGCTGTTACTTCAATGCTATTTTTTAGTATTAATAAATGTAATAAAATTTTGCAAATCATGCATTTATAATGTTTTTTTCACTACTTAATAACTAAATAATGAATATATATACTTTTGCTTTTATAGATTTGATTTCTGAGTTCATAAATATGACAATATAGTAACATAACAAAGAGAAACAGCAAAATAAAACCCTCATGAATGCAAGCCATTAACAAACGTTAGCGCAACCAATTTACCTACTATGACGTCATAAGAATATTGTCTATTCATTGTTGGAAAATCTGCTTGGCGAATGATTACCACCATGATCTAATATTTTCTACTACTTATGATGAATGAATATCTTGTGTTTGTTTACTTTATAAAGTGAAACAGAAATATGTCAACTTAAGGGGCTCTGCGGCTGAGTGGTCAAAGCACCAGTCAGCTAATCGCTTGTGCATAAGTGTTTGTGGGTTCAATTCCCGCTGGTTCCATTGCACACACACTTTGTGTGGAACTCCCAGGGTGTATTTCTCTTGTGTTGTAATATTTCCTTGTGCTATCTTGTCTCCGACTTATAATTATCTTGGAATATATATTTATTTGAATGTAAATTAGAAACAATACTTTGATGTTGAAATGAAATATTTTAATTTGTGTTATTATTACGATTAATTGTTTATTTGGGTTCTTTTCCATTACAGGGGCCTTGGCATTATATTTTTTAAAGCTTGGTGCAATTCGGGCTTCAGAACGTGAAATACATTGATAAAATATATAAATATTTTATTTACACATATTATACAATATTTGTTTACATAGAAATTACTTCTGTTTCTATATAAAAATAGATTATTGGCTTCTTTAGATTAAATAAATTGTATACATATGGAAAAAATTGCTCATGTATATGAAATAGGATATAGATTGCCGGAAAATACGATGCCAATTTTTTTTTTCTTGCCAAGAACCTATGCTGGAAAAACAGCTATTTATTTATTTATTTATTGTATTTTAAATGAGGTAAATAAAATATGTGTATTTTAAATGAAAGATTTATTTTAAATAAAATGAGTGATAGGTTTATATTTTTAATGAAATAATGGTGATGGAAGAATATTTGGCGATTTATCACCTGCGCCCGACTAATATAAAAGTACCAAAATGCCCGTTTGGCATATAAAAAGTGAAGCGGTCAGCCCGGAATTATTGATGACAGTCACATGACTTCGGCTTTTATTATATAGATATTTTACAACTATTTTTCCTTTACTTTCTACAGAAATGGAGTACTTCCGTTGCCAATATTAGGTAAATGGTGCCAAAAAGTACAAAAAAAATTCATATTTCAAAAATAAATGGAGATGCAGTTTTCAAATTGCATTTAAAAGTACTTTTTTTCCCCAATACGACAGTATAAAAATTGAAAATGTGCGATGCTTAGAAGTTTAAAAAATTGCTATAGAGTATTATTTTCCAGGTCCGTACAAATCGAGATTTCCGGCCGGAAAATAGCCAGTGCTGGAGAGGACGATCTACATTTAGTCTATACAGATGCAAGATCAGGAGCAGAGTAATCTCATAACAAATCTGAGAGAGTTGAGTTATTGGCAAGCAGTAATTTACAAAAATGTCAAACCAGTAGATATCTGGCGAGAATTAAGTTGAAATGAGACACGTGTTAATTTGCGTTAATGGATTGTCAATGAGGAGGGCGAAAGGTTAACATATGAACTTTAATGTCAAGCACATAATTGACAAAATATAGACCGCCAAAAACCACAGGACCGCATTTTACATAGGGGTTGGCAAACCATGGGAATAGGTGCCGCTGTGTCGAATGAAGGCATGTGCAATTAAGAAATAAAGGATATTGCAGACTAAACTTATGACAAGAATTTTACAATGGGGAAAAAATGATGCAGCTATAAAAACACACTCCATAAAGAAAGAAGGCATGAGAAATATCCACCTATCAACTGAATTAAGCGCGCAAATGTAAAGGGTAAATTGTTTCTATGCAAGATAAAAATAGCATGCCTCTTTCAATCTATTACTGCTTTCTGTGGTTTTGAGAATTACAGTGCGAAACGAGAATATATTTCTAAAGGAAATGAGTGAAGAAATTTAATTTAATTTATGATTTAAGACAGATTTAAAATATAAGAGTTTAGTAAAATAATCTTATTTTAAAAGGGGGGGGGGGGGAGGAAATATTCTTCATGGCAGACCAACACATAAACACTATTTTAAGTATGTCTGAAAAATTTAAAAATTAGTATGCTGTTACTATGATGAAATTTTACTTTACGCATTTTCTTTGTCAGGAAGATGGACAGAAAAACATGTTTCTCAATTCTCAACTTTACTCAAAGTAGTAATTCAATACACATAAATGTAAAATGTCATAGCTTGTCCAATATACATTATATTAAATGCAACTATACCTTTACAATTATAAATAGAAAATAGTGTGCCCCTCACCCTTTTTAAAAAAAATACACAGTTATAGCAATTTCATTTTAGAATAAAAGAAAAAGGAAAATGCACATCATGACAGTACTTCCTGTTAAGAATACAAATTTAAAATTAGTTCATAGAATTTCATACCGTTATTACGGAGCCTGGCTCTATGAAAGTTTCTCTCCTGAATTTGTAAGTATTTTCTTCCTCTTCTTCATTTATCTGGATAACCCGCCATCCACTAATGTTGATAAGCTGTAAACAACACAGAAATGAAAAACATATAATCAAATCTTGCAAAACAATTAAAATCATTTATAGATATAATTGATATTAAGAATGGAAAATTTGAAACTAGGGATGCACCGAATATTCGTTATCTATTCAGTATTCGACCATGTTACCAAATATTCGGTTCGATAGGATATCAAACTATTCGGTAAGCCGAATATCGAAATATTCGGCCGAGCCAAATATACTTAAAAAAACTTTAACATATTTTTAAAAACCATATGCAACTTATCAGTTTAAAAGTCACCTTATAAAGATATTCAGAATAATTAGAAACAGAATCATATTTAAATAAAAGAGAATGTTTTTACATTATTTATTTGCTGTTTGTTAAGTATTATTTAAGAAAATTAACCCATCACAAGGATTTTCATAGAAATTAATTATGTACAAATGCAAGTTCCTGAACATTGTCTAGTAAGTAACCTGTTTCTTTCTAAGATTTTCAGAACAACGTTTACAATTTCTGAAAAGGATTGCCCACTCCAGACACCGATGTAGGATGCATTTAGAAACTTCCTTGCTTAATCAAAGAGAGTAGAACAGTTATTCTTGCTAAGTTGTCCCCATATAAAATTTGAATAGGTTGTATTATTTGTTTACTTTTACTTTAATCTCTTCCTGACAAACAAATAATATATGATAAAAAATTTAAAATATTGTTTCCCCAAGAAGCTATCGACGTTTTAAAATCGCTGGATACAATTTTCAATCCATTAAATTATTCCTCTACTAAAGATGGTTTGTGTAACGATGGTCAAGAAGAACTCTAATTTTTAACAGGTTATGGGTGTATGGAAAAAGATATAATTCATGGTGATACCTGGAACAGAATTCATACTCTACTTGAACAAAAAAATTTCCTGACTTTTCCAGGTTTTCTAGACCATATTTCATGCAATTCAGGACATTTTTAGAAATACGAATTACAATTCTAGATTTCAATGATTGAACTTATATAGCAAAAGAGAATGCACTGATACATCAATAAGAATAAAATATAAACTAAAAATCTATAACATTTTATATTTAAAGTATACAAAATGGTAAATTGAAAATAAAAAAAAAACAAATACAATTCAGATAGATTCAAAGTAACTTTTTACTCATATAACTGAACCTACACATATTAAACATTCAAATTTTTTTAAACAGTTCTGCTATCATATCATTTATTTGTGTTGTTTCAGAAGCAGCTTCTCGTATAAGTTTAATTTTTTTTTGTTTTTCAACATTTTAATTTCAGCTACAACTTTTCTTTTTGCTTGTTTCTTAATTTTCTTTCTATTCTTTTTATTTAAATATTATATATATCTCTTCATAATAGTTGACAAACTTATATTAGCTAAAATGCCTTTGTTAAAAATGTGAATTTTATGAAAATTCTACCTGAATATGAAAAATCCAAACTTTTTTGCAGATGAACCTCAGAACTCAGAAGAATCTGACAAATGATAGCACATAAAAAAATCACCGACCTTTCCAGGTTTTAGAAATAAAAAAAAATTGTAATTTTCCCAGACTTTTTGAACACTTGTCATTTTCCTGGTCAATTCCTTGTTTCCAAGTTTTCCAGTTGTGCAGGAACCCTGGAAACCCATTTGTTAACATTTATTTATTAACATTGCCACATTGAGGAATAAAGTTTCTTTCCAATAAATTATTTACAACTTTTTACTATTAATAATAATTTGTCTTTCTTAAAAAAAGGGAAAAAAAAAAAAAAAGACCTTCATTAGTCTCTTATACAAGGTGTTTCAGATAATATTTACACACTTTAAAAGGTGGTATAGAACTTAGCATGCTAAACTAACAATTTCTGAATAGATAGATAATTTTAATATGATTAAAATATCTGCTATTATTAAATTGACCTAAAATTTGAGCTTAGATTGAAGTAAAGCACCCTGTATTCGTAACTGAAAAAACAATTTCCAATCATGTTTTACCATCCAAAAAATGTTGAAGCATGCTCTATCTGTTTATGAGTAAGATGTTTTTTCATGTTACTTCATGGTTCATACTCTATTTGAATAACAAAATTCAATGACTTTTCTAGGTTTTCCAGACCATATTTCCTACAATTCCCTGACCATAATTCACGACATTTTTATAAATACGAATTAAAATTAATACACTGATAATATTGATAAAATTAAAATGTAATTTTACCTCTGAAAATGAAAATTACCTATAACATTAAAACTAAAAAACTATATCATTTGAAAATGATATAGAATCATATCGAAAAGATAACAAAGATTCAAATTTTTTTAGACAGTTTTACTTTAACCTCTTCAGCTCCAAAGCTAAAATAATAATACAAATGCTTATCCATTGGTTTTTACCAAACAAAATGACATCGTAAATGATGAAAAAATATTTCTTTTCTGAAATTGATCCTTTAGGTGCTTAGTAATTTAGGTTCAAAAATATGAATCTAAAACTACAAACTCCTTAAAAACATCAATTTAATAACCATTAACCTAAATTGATGCAATCAAAAATTTAAGAGTTTTAAACAAGTAAATAATCTACAAATCCTCAAAAAATTTCATTGAAAAAGATAGTTAAATACTTATGAAAATTTTTCACTTTCTTGGTCATACTGTCTTATGGGCATTTTTAGGCATTTTGCAAATTTGGATGAAAATAACATTTATTTTATGTGGGAATCAGCTTAGATGCTGCCATTTATTCATTTGCTTTGAACCCAAAAGACATTCAGCTATTAAGAAATGATGCGAAAAGGTAAAAAAAATCGGATATTTTAGTTTTTATAAGGAAAAGGAAAAAGGTCTCGTTTTCGCGACCCAGGGACTGAAGAGGATTATATAATTTACAAGTATTTGTGTTGTTTCAAAAGTTAGTTTGCCGTATAAGTTTCATGTTTTTGTCTTTTAAATTTTTTATTTCAGCTGCAGCTTTTTTTTCTGTTTATTTTTTGCTTGCTTTATAATTACCTTTTTTTTTAAATTTAAATATTCATGCTATCTTGACAAATTCGTATAACTAAAATATCTATGTTAAAAAATGTGAATTTAGCGAAAATTCTACTTGCAAGTGAAAAATATAATTTTATAATTAAATTTGTATCATTTTAAAAAGCAAAAGAAATGTCTCTTGGTAATTTCAATATCTATTTAACTACTTTTGGGGGGAGGATATCATAAGACTTAAAAAATAAAATTACTCACATTTAAACCCTTAGTCTTAAGTTTTAACAATAACAAGAATAGTCATTTAATGCAACTACTTACATTATTTCCAAAATTTTGAATTTTTACAAAAGTACCGCCTGGATGCACATCTATTATCTTGATATAATCGCTTCCTACAGCAAACTTATTTTTTTCATCATTCACCGATGAGGACATCCAACTAAAAAAATTAAATTTTAGACAATTTACATAACATAAATAAATGATAAAGCTTACAGTAATGGGATTCTCAAATAGAAAATAAAAATGTTTTTCAGGAGGGTGCTGCACTCTGTCTGCTCTTTAGTTATTTAAAAATATTAAATGTGACAAAGGTATCTTTATAAATTTCTTCTTTTCATTTAACTGAAGTAACCTTGTAATATATCTGAAAATGTAATTAATACTACTCACAAGTAAATATTTGAAACTTAAAAGATGCAGCACCCAGCCTTTAAAATTCCTTTCAGAGTAAAAAAAATAAACTAAAAGTCTTTTTACCTTGTTTCACCAACTTCAAGTAAGTATCTATACATCTCTATTTCCGGCTGGATACATACATCAGGATACAGAGATTTATATGTCTCTAAAGTTTTTTTAAGATGATTTATCTCATCCTCTTTACTCTGCAGTATTAGTTCATTTGATTTTTTTTCATTTTCCCATAACTGAAGCTATAAAATGAATTATAAAATTATAAATTAAATGATCAAAAACCAAGGTTGTTGTTTATTTGATTAAAAAAAGATATGAAAATAGATTAAATCTTTTTTTAAAATTTAATTCAGATTTTTTCTACTGTGAGATTTTTTAACACGACTGATAATCACTAACACATTAGTCTTTAATATACAATATCTTCAAAGAAAATTAAATTATGAAACTTTTAGTCACATAAATGATTATTTAAAAAATATCAGCAAACTAAAAATAAAGAATCATTACTAGTAAAATATTTCAGAAAATTTTATTAAAGAAATGATAAAAAAAACCCTAATTTCTTGAATAAATACAGTGGAGCACCGCTTATACGTTTCTCGTTTATACGTTTTTATCATTTATACATTTTTTTTAATGGTGCCGGCAAAATCGAATGGATATTAATGTTAAATAATTTCATTTATACGTTTTTCCTTAAATCGCAGATTTCATTTAAACATTTTTTTTCAACAATTCAAGAAGACAGAAAATGCACATTTAAACCTCAGATTCCCAAGCCCCGATTGTCCAGTCTTACAAAAGACACATGACCTTAAGCAACACCTGTTCAGTTGAACAAAAGCCTTTCCCTAAGGAATATGAACATCTCACTTTCTATAGATAAGGGTTGTTGTTGTGCTCTTCCCAGGCCCATCAGGGCAAGTTCTTTTCCCGGCAGCTTCAGTGTCTGGATTTGTATCGTTCACTAGCTGTTCACAATGACTTTGCATAATAGAAAGTCTCTGTCGTTAAAGGAAAAAATGTGCATTTTTAAAAAAGTGGATGAAAACCAACATTTAAAAGAGTGGATCTTGCCAAAGAATTAGGTTTACCAGTTTCAACTTTAAATGCGCTAATTTATAAGCTTAAAGATCATCGAGGAAAGCCATTATCAAAGTGGTTGTAGTGGTTAAAAAAAACTGAGTCCAAAGCGGAAAATTTGCTGATGTTGAAAAAGTGATTTTACAGTGGTTTAATCAGTGCCGTAGTGTAAAAATTCCCATCAGTGGTCCTTTGCTTATGGAGAAAAAAGAGAAATTTCGAAGAAGTTGAATGTGGAATGCAATGCATCATTTTCTGCAGGATGACTTCACAAGTTTAAATTAAGACATGGCATAACAGGCAAAACTGTAAGCGGAGAGTCTAGAGATGTTGATTGTGAAACAGTGGATGATTGGATTCAAAACCAATTGCCAGATCTGATAAAAGGATATGAACAAAAAGACATTTTCAATGCAGATGAAACCGTTTTTTTTTTATAATCTTCTGCCTAAAAACTCTTGCAATCAAATCGGATACGTATTATGGTGGAAAAAAGAGCCAAGTCCAAGAGCGATTAACAGTGTTATTGTGTGCCAATGCCGATAGATCAGAAAAATTGTCTCCTTTGATTATTGGCAAATCAAAAATGTGAAAGCATTACCAACAATGTATACCTAGCCAATAAAAAATCATGGATGACAATGTCCTTCTTTACCGATTGGTTAAAAGAATTAGATGATAAAATGCAAAATCAGAAGCAGCAAATCATTTTATTCATTGATTAGTGTCCAGCTCATTCACCTGATACAGACTTTCTAAAAAATATATAACTGTCAAATTTTTCCCTGCAAATTGTACCCACTGAAATTAGGAGTCATAAAATCCCTAAAACAACATTATCAAAAACATTTGGTGATAACAACTATCATCAGTTTAGACCACGGTGACTTCGAAAATGTGAACATTAACATCATACAAGCTATGAATTTCATAATGATGACATGGCAAAATGTCTTACAAAACGATAAAAAACTGATTCGGCCTTAGCAGATTTTTAACTCCACTGGATGTCAATCCTATTGAAAACACTGACCCTGATTATTTTGCTCCACCAGAAAACTGGTCAAATTTACGTGATGTTACTACATTTGAAGATTTTGTGCAATGTTATTTGGAGCATGTTCTCTTCTAACAATCAATGCAATCGCAAATGAGGAAACTAGCAGTGAAGAAGAGGATAACTGCACTGAAAAGCAACTGCCAAGTTTTCAACAAGCTTTGGCGTGTTTTAACACCATGCAAGAATACCTCATTAGCAATGATTTGAATGATAATGTTAAGATGGCACTTTTAACTGTCAACAATGAACTTTTTTCTGTGCATTCCAAAAATTCCGTACAACAATTTCCAAAATTCCGTATAACAAAATATTTTGTACATGGTGAATGAATATATATAGTAGTAAGTTGTAAATTATATCTGGAATAGGAAGTTTAGTATTACATACTTCTTGTATTTCATGTATATTAATTTATCACTGATTTTTTTATTGTTGTTAATTATGGAAATGCTCGTACTTTTGTGAATTTCGTTTATACGTTTTTTCATTTATACATTTTTTTTCTTGGTCCCTTGAAAAACGTATAAACAGTGCTTCACCGTATATTACAACATAGGAATATTGAATAAAAGGATTGAATAATAAATTTTATTTTCAATAATTGTTCCTTTGGAACACTATTTTTAATTTTGTAAAAAAATTGAGATATGATAAAAAAAAAACACGCAGAATTCAGATCCACTTTATAATACAAACATATAACTAAAAATTATATAAATGCTCTAAAAAGTCATATATTTTATTAAAAAAAACTTTACTGAAGATGTATACTATCTCTGGATTAAATAAATTAGAGCACAAATTTAAATTGGAAATCTAAACAGTTATGATAAATAAAGATCTATTAAATGTTAATATAAAATTATATTGAATTAAAGTATTTCCTATTTATAAATCTATAGACACAGTATTATGTTAAGATCATTACGTTAAAATCAAATGAAACAATTTAAAGTAGAGAGTTATATAATTTAAATAGTTATTGATTAAAGAGTTATTTAGCAATTATTGAGAATAAGTAAAAAGTTTTGGCCAAACAATAAGCATAAAATAAAATAATTTAAATTTAATACTGGCCAAATATTATTTAAATGATATAGGTAGATGTGCCAATAATGAACACCCTTAAGGAATTTCTTTAAAAATTGTTTTTTAATTAAGTTATAATTATTATGTTCCATTTTTTTAAATATTATATTAATCTATCAACAATATTTAACTATTCTGACAGTCTCATTTTCCAAAAGGAAGAGGGTCTTTCTAAGGGAACCTAACCCGTATTTACACAAGGAAATCCAAGGTTCGAAGAAAACCACTTTTTTGGAATTAAAAAAATATATATATTAAGTTTACAATTATTTTATGTAAAATTGTTCTGCATGTAAAAGTGTACAGTAAAAATCATCTAAAAAAAAATCTGTAATACTTGAAAAATTCAAAATTCACTGTATGAATCCTGAATAAACGTTATTAAAAAGATAACAAAAATTAGAACAGGACTAAAAGATTGAAGCAGAAGCTTTTTTTTACTGATATCAAAATATCGCAAAGGAGAAAATTTATGATTCAATTTTGTCATAATTATATTTTTTTGTTAGCATTATTAACCTTTAAATAATAAATAATCTTCATGATTGTGATTATTCTTTTGCAATGAGAACAAATATTTGTTGATGATTTTTTTATTTTTATTTGGGGACAATAATAAAATTTATTTTATAAAGAAAAAATTAATTAAATGTTGGGGTAAAAAGATCAAAAAATATTTTTTAATCCCAAAAAGAATAGTAGGGACATTAAAAAAATACTGTTTACAAAATTTTGAAAAATTGTATTTTTTACAACTAAAATTTAATTTTTCTCATAAATATGGTCAAAAACTCCAGTGACTGATTCATCCCTATTTTGAAAACTCGAGATTATTAATAAGTGGCTTATTGTAATATACTGTGTTCGTTTTTATGAGGATAGCATGCATAATCGGAGAGAAATTAAGGTTTTTATAAAAACAATCTTAAATTTCATCAAGTTTTTTGCTTATAATTTGCATATTGCCCCATCAGTGGCTGAGAGGTTCTGCTCTTGAAGCTGGTAGACGGGAGGTGCTGGGTTCGAACCCAATCGCGTCCATTGGCCTAACCATTTCGGAGTTTTCTTCGAAACCTTGGATTTTCCATGCGTAAATACGGTTTAGGTTCCCTTAGAAAGACCCCCACGGAGGGCACTCCCCCTAGGGCCTATATCCCTTGAGTAGATAATCGGCTGTCAAAAATCAATTCAACTCAACTATAATTTGCATAGTTCTTAATATAAAAAAAAGTTATTTTCAGAAAATTTGACAAACAACATTGTACACAATACTCTGCAATCAGAATTTAAAAAAATAATAATTGGACAAAAAATGAGCAGGTTTATTAAAAAATGTAATGTAAATGTTTCACTGCACATGCACGAATGCAATGAAAATATAATGTGCATAATGTATTAGCTAAGTATATAGAGCAACTTTTGTGAAAGTCTCAAAATCATAGCTTGAAAATTCTGAAAATTATCATCAATAGAATAAGGTCGAAATCTGTTGTTCCTAAAAGGAAGCAAAAAGATAAGGGGTTGTATCCAAATATAATAGTGCGTGCAATATTGTGCACGCTATCTTGGCACTAATCAACAGGTATTTGATAAACAATTGATAAAAAATGCTTTAGAAGATCAAATTTTTATGAATTCCTAATTCAGTACATAAGAGGGTTAATCTAAATTTTGAATAAAATGTGATGTATAAAATATTTACCTTTTCATAATATTCAGTCTTTAAAGTTTCTTTCACTTTTGCCAATTCTGTTTTAAAATCATTTTCCATTTTTTCGAGGATGTTTTTACCTGTGATTCCTTCTTGTGAAGGTATGGACCAAACTGATATCTCCTGAAACAAAAGTAAAATAATAAAACAAAGTACAAGTAATTAAATAAAATTAAAATATTTATTCTAAAGTAAACACAAAATTAATAAGAAAAATTCAAGCTTGAAATGATAAAAAAAAAAAACTATTTTAACACATTTTGGAAAAAGTGCAATTTATGATTATATCCTAACAGCAATTTTATCTTATACTAGCAGAATTACCTGCTTCACCCGTGTCAATTATAAGCAGGGTTTGTCCAAGTGAGGCCCGGCAGACCCACTTGAAAAAAACCATTGTGGGTTTTTTCAAATTTTCTCGTGCTTTCACAACTGTATCAGTATTTAATCTAAGGTATGAAAATGCAAAGATAAATGCCAATTTAAAAATACTTCAAAAGAACCAGATTTAAAGGAATTTCTATGCTGAGATAAAATGACAAAAAGAAATTGGAAGAAAAGGAAGGAAGATTTTCATACCTGTAATTTAAAATGCATTCAAACGCTTCAAATCTCAATTCATGCCTAAAGATGGCACTTGAACACTACCCTGATTACTTACGAGGTGTTATAGCTTTTATGATTAATAATCCTATTTATTATCCTGCTTCAATGTTCAATGAAAGTGTTATATAGGAGTTTTCAACACAAAAATGGTGGCAGATTATGGCAAAAAAGAATGTAAGTTTCCTCCTGGATTTTGTTAGTTTTTCTTTTCTTTACGTTCAGCAGCAGTTACCTTTGCTTCAATTTAACAATACTTTTCTACATTTGGTCTGGTTTTGAGCCAATTATGTAATTATTTAGGAATTGATAAAGCAGCAAAGCTAGTAAAAGTGTATCACCAGTGGCGTAGCCAAGGGAGGGGTTCAGGGGGGTGACCCAAAGGTATGTCTTTCTTCGGGACTATGAACCTTTCCGTTTTAGGCAGATTTCCGTTAAAAATACTTTCCGTTTTCACAGTATCCCTTAAAACTGCTAAAACGTACTCACTTCCCAAACTTTTTTCTTTCACGTACCCCTTTCTTAGGTTTTTCATGTCGCAGTACCCACATTTCTCATAAGCACGCCCCCCTCCCCCCCACCTCCACTCAAGAAGATAACGTAAACATGCTTTATTTCACTAGTAATCTTCTTATCACAACCATATAATAAATCTATGCAAATTACATTGATATTCCTAACATTTTTGAGGCTTCTGCCATTACCAATATTATTTTCACATACCCCCAGCAGGCCCACCACGTACCCCCAGAGGTATGCTACCCCAGGTTGGAAACCGCTGCTATAACACCACCTCTGAAGAGCATAAATCTATTGCAGGAAAATCTGTGAAGATGACCTATCTCAAAGGAAAACAATTCAAGGTTTGACGAAAACAACACTATATATTTGTGCTTGCTAACGTTTGAAACCTATCTGAAATGAAACTTGTTCCAATTGTAAATCCTTCTTGGCAGGTTTTCTGAAAACACAGAATCCTCTCGTAAACAAAAACATTTTAATGCCTTGAGATGGAAGGATAACTATGCAAGTATAGCTGCTATTCCGTTTACACAAATTTACTGTAACTATATTAAACGTAAAACTTCTTTGTCTTGGACTTCGATGGGGTTCTGTTGTCGACACTTATGGGAAAGAACAAGTTTATACGAACGCAGTAACGGTACATTGGTTGAGTTTCGTGATCCTTATCTTTGTTCACTTTATAACGGACAATATTAACAATTACTTTGAATCTGCTGCCTGCAATTAATAAAAGTAACTTTATTTTTGAACTGGTAATTTGTTACCACTTTCAAAATACACTGGTGAGAAAAATTAAAGGAACAACCATAAAAAGGTGCTTCATGTTAATTCTATTAAGGGAACTTCCAGAAAGGTAACTCAATATCAACGTTATCATGTAGTCTAATGGGATTAGCATTCGCTACAGTAATATATGCAAATTTTTCAGCCTCAGCCCGTTCTTTCGGTTCACGTGTGAAAAGGAGCACACGTGGGTAATTTGAAGTCTAATTTTTGTATGTGTAATTAAGTAAAACTTTCGCTTCTAGTAGGTGGAATATGTCATCCAGAAAGCATTTGACCGATTTTGAGAAATTGCGTGCGATAGGGAGAATGGAAGCAAGACAGATACTCTTAGGGGTCTGTAAAGACTTAAAAATAGCCAAAAGTGTCATGTCAAGAATCTGGAAACGGTTTAAAGACACAGGTATAATGTCCACAGACAGCCAGGTCAAGGTAGAAAATGCACCACAATAGGCTCTCAGGACTGTAATTTGCCAACGATTGCTAAAAGAAATAGGCAATTGATGCAGTTCAGATTGCAGGGCGTTTGCTGCAGCAACAAGAACTCGACTATCCTGGTTTACTGTGAGTGACAGTCTGCATGCAAGGAAACCCATGATTTGTGCTGCACTAACTCCGGTAGCGAAATGTGCCCGCTTAAAGTGGTGCAGAGATAATCGTCATTAGAGTACCACGGACTGGAGCCAAGTTCTCTTTACCAATGAATCCCGATTTTCTTGAGAGAGTTACTACAGATGTGTTACCATATGGAGGGTGAAAATCACACGCAATAAGGCTGCAAACATCCGTGAAAGGCATCGATACAAAGGTCGTGGAATCATGGTATGAACGGACATCATTTTGAATGGCCACAGTGACTGACACATTTTTACCATTGCAACTGTGAATGCTGAAATATACAGAGATGAGGTTCTTGATCCTCCCATCAAGTTCTTTAAGGGTGCAATCGGAAGATTCGGAATTTTATGATTATTAATGGTCTAGAAGGGTGCTACCCCCCTTCCATGGAACTCCTAAGTGTCCTTTCTAGAGCTGCATAAATCCGACTCGTCCGAAGCTTACTGCTGAACTTGGAGAATGTTCTAAAACTGTTTCGAACCATCTAAAATAAATTGGCTGAGAAGTACAAAAACAGAAACCACCATGAACTATTTTTTACACATTCTAATACTTCCAAAAAAGTGCTAATCCATCACAAATAAACTTATTACAAAAATTTAACTTCCTTAAAGACGACCAGATATCAGAAGCAGCTATTAGATTGAATATGGTATCAAAAGTGAAGAGACATGAAACATGGAAACCCAAAAGAATTATGGCTGAATAAGACAACTGTATCAAAACTGATTTTTCCAGCATGAACTGTATTTGATGTGTGTGCTTCTTATATTACTAATTTCTGTAGCTGACAATGCAAGATCTTTTTCTTAAAGTTAAAACCTTCCCACATAGCATTTTTAGTTTGCAGAAAATTTGCAACAGTCTTGCTCTGAAAACCTGCAAAGTTGCAGTAAGCTCAGCATGACAAGACTGAAAGTTCATAACAAGACTGCAGCAAGATAATGCAAACGCCGAAGTCACCACACTTTGTAATTGCAGCTAACTTGCCGTGCAAGTTAAATTCATACTATATCAAATTTTTGCAAACTAACGGCAAACAAGTAATCAAAAATACTGCAAACTTACTGCAAAGTAGTAATCCTTCCATGTCACACTATAAGTTTAACCCATTCGAAGGGGTCCGTAGACCTGATCAAGTTTATTGATGCGAAAGTGCCGTCAGAAGGTGCATGCATCGGTTTTATCACCATAAACAAGTTTAGGTAATATTTGTACTTTTCATTTATTTAATAAGTATAGCATTTAGAAAAAGCAGTGCCTACCGAATAAAATTTCTGCAATTTCTGCATATGTGCTGATTGTCTATTCTCTCAACAGAGGGATTTTTGGCTTTCATCACTTTCGTGAATTAAAGACAATCTTGAATCAGTTTCACAACAAACTACTCATGCAAGTGGGTGATGGTATACCTTGCTGGAGATTTGCTGAGAATTTCTCAATTCAAATTTGTCACAGCAAGATAATATCAGAAAAAATCAAACTTGCTGCTAATGTTCATGCTATCTGGGTTATCTCAAAAACTCCCATGGAGAGCGCGGAGGATCGCATGAATGGCTCATGCGATTGACACTTACGTGAAATCATTATCCAATATCTATTACAGCACAAGTTTGTTGAAATTACAAAAGTAAAGTCTAACACGAGTAGCAGAGCTGCGTTAGCAAATGGAAACGCGAAAGCTGAAAGAATCCCTAAACCTCTTTAAAACAAATTATATTAATAAAGATTCAATTACTATTTAACTTTAAAAGAAAATTTAAACAGCTGAAATAGAAAAGCATTTGTGGTGGTTAAAGAAATAAACAAACTAGATTTAAAAGACAACTAACGTTTATTATTCGATTAAATATACTTTAAAAATAGAATGATAAAAACCATCACTTACACATAATTCTTATATATATTATTCTCATAAATGAAACTAACATTATACTCTTAAAAACAAAAACACTTCATGACACTATCAAATGATTATACCAGTGAACCAGAGTCCTTCATATTTAGCGATCAAAAACTCACGTGCACTACGCTGAATTGCTTAAACACATTCACTTGAAAAACGAAAAACCACTTTTCACAAACCATCTCGATATTCAGACAGTCGAAGATCAACCGATGCAATACGAATAAAGTACCTATAACTGTAAACAACATCTTCTGGAAACGTCATTACTAATACGGATCCCTCTTACACTTGTAAAGCCGATTCACATCTAAAACCACGTTGAAAAATAAACCGGCTTCTTTCTAGAGCGAAGAATCACACATGACACCATCGATGAGAGAAATCAAAAAGGCAGCCCGTGAAAAATGTTCTCTTGATTAAAAGTCAAACTCCAGGTTGACAATAAAAATAATCTCATTCAGCATTAAAAACTCCAAGGAGACTTAAGACTAAAAGGAAAAACATGCACCATCTTTTCAACTCGCCTAAAACTAAAAACATAAAGAGACACTTTACCACATAACAGCACGGACTGAAAACGCATATCTATCACGTTGAATGAGAGCATATTTATATCATCCAACCACACAGAAAAAGCAACTGCGACGCAGCCCGGAAGTTACATCCTCGATCTCTGAAACGCTAATGGAAGAAAGGACGAAACGTCATATGCAAAACAAACGACCGGATGACTAACGCCATCTCGTGTTCATTCGTAAAAACTCCTCAGTTGGATCAGAAGATTTCGGATGTATTGCGTCACGGACGAAAACGTGTGCTAAATGCCGGCTCTTACGATAGCAAAGTGAAACATAAATAAAGTATATGGAGTAACGAAAGAAACTCAAAGCCTGGAACTAAAGCTTGGAAATAACAATAGAATAAAGGTAAGTGGAACTAAATAAAGTGTATTTAAATAAAGATAATGAATTAATTATACTTGTAAATAAAAAGTAAAAGTGAACTGTTATGATAGGGATATGTACAGGGATGAGAAAGGGTCTGTTTACCTAACAAAGCCCCCCCTCTCAGAACCTGTACATCTAACAAGGGCATCAGCCCACAGAGACACTAGTAGCAACCCAAATGGATAGTCTAACACATCAAGTATCTCCTGAGCAAAAATTAAAGAAATACCCATATCTACAACTCACTTAATAAAAACAAAGTTCCATAATCTTAAAAACTCAAATAAGCCAAAAGAATCCTATTAAAAACGACAACTGGCGATGCTAAAAGCTGAAGAAACTCCGGAACACTAAAAATTACATCAATATTACAATAAAATAACAATTAAATATATCACAGTAATAACTAAATATAAACATAGTTACATTAAAAACATTTCTAAAAAAACATCTTCAGTCCATTATATAAGTAATCTCTCTCCTCTCCTCTCACATTTATATTACACATGCCAAGTCTTAAAAATTCAAAAACAAGATCTTCTACATGAAAGATTTAACATAACTGAAAAATGTACCCCAAAAATAAACTTTATATTATATCCTAAATATTTACTATCAGATTTTTAACAATTTTAAAAACTTATATTTATAAAAACAATTTTTATTGGTCTATACCTCCAGTTCCTCAACTTATCAACCAACAGTCAATTCAACCTGCTTAACTAGAATCAATTAAATAACTGCAATACAATTTCCTCAGACAAATTCCAGCCAGGCAAATCCAAACAGTTAATGTGTTAATTTCTATTCTGACACAATAACACATTCCACTTCTCACAATATTTCAAATCTATCAGGTATGACTCAGCTAGCTTCAAAAAAAATGATCCAGTGCAAGATATACAGCAATAACTGATTACCAAAAACGTAACTCCTAACACTATATATGGGTTACTTAACAATGGCAAGTATACTGTGTTCAACCAACCTAAATTATTCTCCATATAACAGCTTCTTTAAACATAAGTAGGTTTAAACCACAACTTATCTAAGAATCCAGATGGAAACATTTATCAAAAATGGTACTTCACATGCATTCAATCTTTCGAGATCAGGTACTAGGTATCATACCTACATCCAAAAAAAACAGTCGCCCACATACTCTCTAAAAAAAAAAACAGACGTAGATAAATGTGGTACCGGATATGAAATATCTTCAATTCAAAAACTAGACTCGTAATGATCAGAAACTAGGGGACTGACCACATCCCCTCATATCAGCCTCAATAGTAAAAGAGCACAGACCATACTACCGCCAACAATCCAAAGAAAAACCTAGTCACTACTGTAATCATCAGCATTACTCATTACCACAGCATGTAGACAATTAAAAAAAAACTACCTTGCTAATTAACTAACGAGCCATACCAAAAAAAACATAATGTATTTAAACAATTTATCATAATTTCTGCCCTATCTAGAATCAGGCAAAAATTGAAATCAGAATTTCCCTTAAAAACTTCGAAGATTATGATTAACACAGCCTGCCCGCCAGAATTGTCTAATCAACTTCCATTTTCTGAACTCACTTGATGACCTCCGGAAAAACTAGATATCCTATCACAGAAAGTACAACCTCAAAATTTTCCTCAGCTATTAAAGATCTTACAATATTACAATACTCATGATGATACTCATGCGGAGAAAGCAACCCGGGATAAAACAAATAATTTTACACTTTCCCACAATTCATACCATCAAAAAAAATTATAATTACCTAACACATCTAAAAAGACTTCAACACCCTCTTAAAACTTCAAGCTAGGCAACGTCGACACTACAACTTAAACATCAGAATTAAGTATACCATAATATTTCATATGACATTCCGTCATGCAGCCAAAAACTGGTCTCAAAAACATATAAACTCCTACCATTTTAGCTAGGGTTACAAGTGCACTAGATATCAACAATGCTCTTTTCTCTCAGCTCAATCCCAATTCTTTCTATAATCTTTAACAAAAAAAAATGAACTATATATTTGTATCACTGTCAAAAATGAAAATCAATCAAAATCATTAAGGGAAAATAAAGAAAACTAAATAACCGTAGTAATAAAAATAAGAGCACCGATCTAGACACCATACCACAGCCATGACTGCAATCCATAAACATCATTCCAATTCCTTCAAAAATAATTCAGTCAAAAGTATCTATAATAACCTTAAAAACCGACTTCTAAAGGCAAAATATATACAGTTTAATTATTCAATTATATGCAATATCAACGCCACCAGCCAAAGATCAACAAGAAGTCCACTTTAGCACTTTCCATCTCTTAACTATTTATCTAAGTTTTCCCAGGTTCCAGAATTCAAAATTTCCAAAAATCTATATTCCAATGCAGGTTTACACAGCTATTTACTTTAAAACCTATTAAATATTCGATCCTTCCAAACGATCTGGCTTCGATCCCCAAAAATTTCCATTTCCATTGCAAGACCTTCTCAAAAGTACACCAATTAACTCATGGTTAAACCGTATAATTTTATACTGTAAATTAAACAGGCAATTAAGCACAAATAAAAAAAACTTCTCTGTTTCTATTTTAAAAAAAAAAAAACTACACATTCAGTACACTTCCCCTTTTAAACAGTAGACACAGAGCTTTAACTTGCTCATTTAAAAATTACTGTAACAGGTGACAACCAATATTCTGATCAAAAGTTGACACCAAGGCAAGCCCAACTGAAACATGCAGTCAAAAATATATTAACAAACAAAAAAACCACTTTATTGGAGGAAAAATTAAATCTATATCTGAAAAATACTTAAAAATATATATATATAAATCAAATTTATTTTCACAAAAACAATTTTCAAAATAGAAAAATATACCATTTAATTCATACAATTAATACATATAAGTTAATGGTCACTTTGTACAAAGTAGAGATCCTAGGATTTTAACAGTCGTCTAAAACAATATGCATTTTATTCAGATATTCATTGAACTTACTGTGACCTTTTGTCAGGCAAAAAAAAAACTGAAACATTAAAAATTTAAGGCATGGAGAGGTTTGAGGTTTTAGCTAAATATACTTTACAAGACAATGAATCATTTTACAATTACACTGCATATTCAAATTATGAACAAGTTCAAAACTATATCTAAAAAATAACCTGGATATAACTATCCTATGGTTCTCAAAAAGTATCCTGAACTTTAATTACACTATATTCCATGATCCATAAAAGTCAAAAAAAATTTAAAACTTATATTCAAAGGTTAACTTACTCAAATCCCCCCACGATAATGGATTAACATAATTTCCTTTAAAAACTGCTATTAAGTAGACTTTAAATTATACAAAGAATTATTTCAAACTTTAAAGAAAAACCTAACACATTACAGTAGTCAAGATATTCAAATAACAGCTCAGCACTCCAGGATGGGCTCTTTAACAACCTTAAAAAGAAAAGAAATACCCCCCAATGCTAAGCATGACAAATAACACCTCAACCACCATAAATGTAATATTACATTATTGCCATAATAAAATAAACTCTAAAAAAAAATTTATGAAGAGTCAAACTATTAACTTCAATTTATTTAATCCCAAATTACTATGAAACTATTATAATCTACCACTCATGATGATTGGATACATGTGGGAGAATTTGCCAAAATACCACGGACCTCCAACCAATCAATTGCAGTAAAAATTTAACATTTAATAACTTTTATCAAAATTTACCATCACCGTAAGGGTTAAATGTTACTTTTAAACTTCTGATAAAATTACACAATTTAACACATCTAAACTACCGCTCCAGATAAACTACAGATCTTTAATTAAGCTCAACACAATAATTACTTTAATCCTTAAATACTATTTCAAAATCAATAATTTATTCAGAAAAACATCTTATTAACCTCTTTCAGCCCCATTAAATCAATTTAGCCCATTATATCAGTAAATCTCAAAAAAATATGGAAAGGAGCCCGATACATTTAAATACAAACAGATTTCTTTATAATCTTAAAAATATTTCTCAAAATCAAACTCTAAAAACCATTAAACCTGTATTTGTTTAAAAATCTACTTGATTAATATAATTCTCAAAACTGCAATAAACCAGTATCCTTACAATCAATTCATTATTTAGAAACTTTAACCAATCTTAAAGAAAAATTCAATTCAAAAATACTTTATACTCTATTAAAACTTTAAACATGATAATAATAAAAATGGCTATATGCATATCTAAAACAATATTTAATCTAAAACTTTTATGCATATCTTAAAAAAATTGTAACATGCATATCTAAAACACAATTTAATCTAAAACTTTTATGCAAATTGTAACATGCATATCCAACACACTTTTATCTAGAAAAAAAAAATGCATATCTAAAAAATAGTAGTCAAAATATCACAGATATATAACAATTTTAACAGACGAAGGAAAAAGGGCACACCTCCAGCTACACTCATCATCTTGATGACTTGGTTTTTAATATCATCTTATGCGATCTCAATTCAGAAAAATACCAATTTAACGATGCAAATCAACATTCATTAAGTCTCCATCAAATGTTCATGCAAGCTTAGTCAATCACCGGAATGTCCACAACAGTTCCAGAAGCCAACTTTCAAAAGATCAAATCTCAGCAAATAGTCCTTGAAGAACCAAAAATGAACCCAAAATTGGGCCCACACGAGATCCACTGCGCTCAAAAACTAAGTCACTTTAAATATTACTTTCAGATGACTTGTTAAAAACGAAACTTTCACTGAAGATTTCAGATCTCACCATAAAGCACATTCCAGGAACATCACTTTCATTTGTATAACACTTAAATTTCATAAAAGATTTCTTGATCATTTTCAACATCAAATTCCAAACTTTAAACTCTTTATTGAGCATTTTATCCTTCATTGATTGATTGAAATATCTCTGGTTCTTGTGTCATGAAGTCCCAAAAAAAATTTTATTTCTTAAAAATATCATATTCAAAATAAATTTTATAAAGTTAAAATCTTAAAAATCGTATTTATAATATTATGAAACAAAATTTAAAGTAGCATTACAATTATTATTGAAAATTACAACCTTTTAACAATATATTTACTTATAGCCCCCCCGTCAAAGACGGTGTATTAATCAAAATCAAAAAGGGGGAGTAACCACCACATCAGTTTAAAGCCAAACCAATTAAGGTTAAAGATGGCAAAGAAAAGTTTCAAACTCTACTTTTAACTCTTATTTAAATCTTTTAAATTATAACTATCATTGAACAATAAAGGAATTAAATTATATTAATCAATTTACGAATTTCTTTAATTTTTGAACTATGAAAACAAACTGACAGAGGTCAGGGAAACATAACCCCATAACCCTTGTTGAAATTACAAAAGTAAAGTCTAACACGAGTAGCAGAGCTGCGTTAGCAAATGGAAACGCGAAAGCTGAAAGAATCCCTAAACCTCTTTAAAACAAATTATATTAATAAAGATTCAATTACTATTTAACTTTAAAAGAAAATTTAAACAGCTGAAATAGAAAAGCATTTGTGGTGGTTAAAGAAATAAACAAACTAGATTTAAAAGACAACTAACGTTTATTATTCGATTAAATATACTTTAAAAATAGAATGATAAAAACCATCACTTACACATAATTCTTATATATATTATTCTCATAAATGAAACTAACATTATACTCTTAAAAACAAAAACACTTCATGACACTATCAAATGATTATACCAGTGAACCAGAGTCCTTCATATTTAGCGATCAAAAACT
This sequence comes from Maratus speciosus, assembly GCA_963932465.1. NCBI lineage: Eukaryota > Metazoa > Arthropoda > Arachnida > Araneae > Salticidae > Maratus > Maratus speciosus. Next base: position 666,634,474 of record OZ010786.1, on the reverse strand, counting down.
CACGTGCACTACGCTGAATTGCTTAAACACATTCACTTGAAAAACGAAAAACCACTTTTCACAAACCATCTCGATATTCAGACAGTCGAAGATCAACCGATGCAATACGAATAAAGTACCTATAACTGTAAACAACATCTTCTGGAAACGTCATTACTAATACGGATCCCTCTTACACTTGTAAAGCCGATTCACATCTAAAACCACGTTGAAAAATAAACCGGCTTCTTTCTAGAGCGAAGAATCACACATGACACCATCGATGAGAGAAATCAAAAAGGCAGCCCGTGAAAAATGTTCTCTTGATTAAAAGTCAAACTCCAGGTTGACAATAAAAATAACCTCATTCAGCATTAAAAACTCCAAGGAGACTTAAGACTAAAAGGAAAAACATGCACCATCTTTTCAACTCGCCTAAAACTAAAAACATAAAGAGACACTTTACCACATAACAGCACGGACTGAAAACGCATATCTATCACGTTGAATGAGAGCATATTTATATCATCCAACCACACAGAAAAAGCAACTGCGACGCAGCCCGGAAGTTACATCCTCGATCTCTGAAACGCTAATGGAAGAAAGGACGAAACGTCATATGCAAAACAAACGACCGGATGACTAACGCCATCTCGTGTTCATTCGTAAAAACTCCTCAGTTGGATCAGAAGATTTCGGATGTATTGCGTCACGGACGAAAACGTGTGCTAAATGCCGGCTCTTACGATAGCAAAGTGAAACATAAATAAAGTATATGGAGTAACGAAAGAAACTCAAAGCCTGGAACTAAAGCTTGGAAATAACAATAGAATAAAGGTAAGTGGAACTAAATAAAGTGTATTTAAATAAAGATAATGAATTAATTATACTTGTAAATAAAAAGTAAAAGTGAACTGTTATGATAGGGATATGTACAGGGATGAGAAAGGGTCTGTTTACCTAACAAAGTTCTTAATTCAATGGCAAGAAACTAAACATGGAAATTGCTGTTTTAAACTTAACCACTTGATCCTAACTTTATTGTAGGCATTATGTTATGTAATATGAAACATGATTTAACTCATTCGCTGCCAAAACTATAAAGTAAGTATAACCAGAAGCAGCGAATCATTTTATTCACTGATCAGTGTCCAGCTCATCCACCTGATACGGACTTTCTAAAAAAAATATAACTGTAAAATTTTTATATAACTGTAAAATTTTTCCCTGCAAATTGTACCAGCAAATTGCAGCCACTGAAATTAGGAGTCATAAAATCCCTAAAACAACATTATCAAAAACATCTGGTGATAACTATCGCCAGTTTAGACCACGGTGACTTCAAAAATGTGAACATTAACATCATACAAGCTATGAATTTCGTAATGATGACTTGGCAAAATGTCTTACAAAACGATAAAAAACTGATTCGGCCTTAGCAGATTTTTAACTCCACTGGATGTCAATCCTATTGAAAACACAGACCCTGATTACAGTCACCTCTCACTTATGCGCCTCTCAGTTATATGTGAATTTCGTAAGATCCCGGCACGAGGAATAGGGAAATAATGCTATAAATTTCTCACTTATAAGCGCTGCTTTGAATTGTCTCTCTCAGTTATATGCGGAAATGAAAGCGCAATTCACAATTTCTGAGTTAAGTCCAAGACTTTTTTTTTATGTATAAAGAATTTCCTGCACATGTCAGGGTCAAAATACCGTTTCGCAAAGCACCTGAGAGGGTGGAGAGGGTGTTACAATTTGACATTTCACCCCCCCCCCCCCCAGTTCTAATGGTTCCTTCTTTTCTTTTTCTTTTATTTTTTACAAGCCATGCGAATGTTCCCTTCCATCTTTGCTTTTACGGTACCATCTGGATTTTTTTTGTTTTTGAAATAATAAAGAACAAAAGGAAGTTAACAATTTCATTCAAAATGAAAGTTATATAAGCAGCAGAAAATGATCCTAAACTGTCAAAAATAAGTTTAGCTCAAAAATCCAATTTCCCAGAATCAAAGCTCAGAGGGATTTTAAAGAACAAGGACTCGATCAAAAAAAACGAACAGTGAATATTTTACACAAGCGAAGAAACGATCAGGAATTCAGAACACAAAAATTGAGACTTTAGAAACTTCTTTAATTCTGTGGTTCAGTGAACTGAGAGCTTCTACTTTGCCCATTATCGGTGAGTTATTCAAAGAAAAGGGACTCAATTTGCCATCAAAAATGACAATCGAAAATTTTTCGGCTTCTTGCGGATGGCTAGAAAAACATATCAAAAGATGTGGTTTAACACATCATTGTCTGAGTGGTGAAAGCGTAGTCGTATCAGATTCAACTGTTAATGAATGGAACGCAGACCTCCCAAATTTAATTCAAAACTTTGCTGTTAAGAAAATTTTTTACTGTGATGAAAAAGGTTTATTTTATTCTCTTTTGCCAAACAAAACGCTGGATTTGGGCGGGAGGGAGACATGTCATGGTGGCAAACACAGCAAAGAAAGAGAGACTGTGCTTTTATGCTTCAATGAGGACGGATCAAAGACATACCGACAATAGTGATTAGTAAATCCAAGAAATCACAGTGTTTAAAAAATGTGAAGAAATTGTTGTGTTCTTATGCAAGTAGCAAAGTCTGGATGACATCGTAAAATTTTTTGGACTTTTTGAAGGAATTTGATATGAAGATGGCTACGAAAAAAGAACAGTTTTGCTGTTTATGGATGAGTGTCCCGTCCATCCTTCAGATCTCTCATTCCTGACACATACACGAGTTATATTTTCTCCTGAAAATTGTACTAGTAGATTCCTGCCATTAAATCCCGGTATAATAAGGTCAGTTAAAGCGCAGTATAAAAAGATTTGGTGCAAAGAATGTTTATATGTATTAGTGAAATAGTTAAAGCGCAGTATAAAAAGATTTGGTGCAAAGAATGTTTATATGTATTAGTGAAATGACTAATCTCCTATGGATAAAAAAGAAGCAATAAAATAAATCTTAAAACTAAAGATCATAATAGAAATGAAGTTTTCATAAACACATTACATCATTAAGTAATAATTAAACACAATAAAAACAAAAGAAAAACAGTTCGTAAATATCCTTTTGATATTTTTTATATAAATATCCTTTTGATATTTTTTATATATCTAATATATAAAAATGAAAATTTGTCTGTCTGTAATTATATGCAAATCCACAATTTGGAAGCCAGAATTGAAAAATGTTACGTACATGTGTATTAAAACACAGTCGAGGCAACTAAAGTAATCCGGAATCAGAATAACTTATAGTTAATTTTTAATTCATAAAAAACCACAAATTTAACAGCAATTTCCAATCAAATTTAAACATTTTTCGTTTTAGCTGTTGCAAACAATTAAAAATCCACAATAAAATTCTTGCCACAAAAATTACTTTTCTATTGCAAGATTTCCATGTGAAAAAATGAAATAAATAGTTTGACAAATTTTAAGAAAGGGAATACTACATCATAACTTTTCTACTGCAAGATTTCCACATAGAAAATGAAAATAAAATAAATATTTTGACGAATTAAAAACAAAAGTGAATGTTATGTAATAATTTTTCTGTTTTGTGATTTCCATTTGAAAAATTATAATTATATAATTAATTTAACAAATTTAAAAAATGGAATATTATGTCATATTGGAAATATAAAGGATGTGGTGAATATATAACGTCATACACGTGTGAAAAATGTATCTAAGCACGATAAAAATTCAATTATGAAAATATTGGCATATTTTAACATTATTGCTCCAATGATGAATGGAAATTAGGGTGTAAAAAAATCATGATTTTTTTTATTTAAATCTGATTTTTATGTTTTTTTTTTTTTTTTTTTCCCCCCAGCGTTCAAATACAGAATAGCTACCAAGAGTTTTAGGTTTCCAAAACAATTAAACCATTAATTGCTAACATAATCTATATTTTTACACTTTAATTAATAAAGTTATAATTATTAGTCAGTAATTACAGAAATTATAAAAACTGCAAATTAGTAGTTTCATTAGGTAGTATACAATAATGTTATATACATTAATATTGTAATAATTATGTAAAACTTTATAAATAATAGCGATATTTAACATTTATTAAAATTATTAACTGCACTTTACATTAAATAGTTAACACTATTTCAAATTTATAGTTATTAAACAATTAACTCTCAAATTAGGAACATATTATGCATTTTTAAGACTTAATTATTAAAATGATAATAATGTAGTATTCATTTTAGAAAGGAAAAGGGGCAGGATGCTAGTTCCAAAAAAGGGTACTATTTCATGAGGAAATATATTGGTAATGTTTTTAGTAATGATATAAGGAAAAAAAAAAAAGAATAATTTTTAGTATAATGAATAAAGTGTCCTTAATTTTTAATAATTTTATAAATAGCAAATTGAAAAATACAATTAAATAACATTTTAATAATATCCTGTATTTTCTAAAGAAATAAAGTTCAATGTTTTTGCGAGATCTTGGCCACATGAATTTAGAAATACTGTTGAATGGGGAAGTTTTTTACAAAAAATCTCTGGCTACAACTACAGGTGAATTTCAACTATATTTTTTAAGGCACGGTGCATTTTGCCAATTTCAAAAGGGGCATGGTGTGGCACCATTAAAAAAAAAAAAGTCCTAGAAGAAATAGAATAAGTAATTCATTAGTTAGTAACTCAAATAACAAAACTAACAAATATTATTTGCAACTCGTTTTGCATTTGTAATTAGGAAAATTACTGTAAAACACCAAAATCTAAACTTACACATATGTATGTGTATGATAACCAAAAGAATTATGAAAATGATTTAAACTCATTCATATAGGATAAATCTAAGTTAGCCACTTATATCTGAAATCCTCAAAATATTTAAGTAACAGCATTATTACCTCTAGTGTGGATTATTAGCTTTCAATGGTTCAATTTCTTTTTTTTTCTATTTTTAAGAAAAATTTTGCTGCCTTTTCAATCACTAATCATTATTTTTTATTTAATATTATGCAAGTTACAAAGTTAAAAACATTTATTCAACCTATACTGAAGAAGTTCTTGCTGAGCTTAGCATTTTAATACCAATTATTTCTTTTTCTCTTATGCATTCATTTACAACTTAGCTTTGAAAAGATGTCATTATTTCATTCTTCTTTAACTTGAGATTACTATTACTTACTATTTATTCTTTTACTTGTAGAAATGTATTACACTTGCTATGTGTAATTTTATATAAAATAATGCATAAATTGATTACCTAAAGGAATTTATGACATTGCAAATTATATTAGATTTAAATATAATTTTAAAATTAAACTTTTTAATTTGGATAAAAACAATGCTTTTTATAAACTTAACTGTTTTTAATTTTTTCCAATACTCATGAATTAAGCTTAGAAACAATTATTTAAAACTCTTTGTTTATTCATAAGTCAAAATACCCGTAGAATGTTTATGTTAGATTTTAATACATTTTTTGACATTTTAAACATTTAGAAACTTTTTGATTTAAATCAATGATTTTTTTTTAAAAATCGGTTGATTAAAATCATGATTTTAATCGCTGATTTAAATCAACTGATTAAAATCGTTGACACCAAGAAAACTCTAAGACTGCAATGTTCTAAGCATCTCATTTTTTGCATGGCCAATTGTTATTATGATTGGAAAAATCGTTGACACCCTTAGGTTCATTTATAGCTGCATTACAATAAAGCACAGAAATGTACAAAGTAAAGAAATAAGCTATGTATGTTTATGTTATAAAGACCATACAAAACCAATCATAATAACAATTGGCCATGCAAAAAATGATATGCTTAGAACATTGCAGTCTTAGAGTTTTCTTGGAGTCAACTTATAGAATATACTTGTCACATCACAATTAAAGATGTCTTCATCCGTATATATATATATAATATATGCGGGGACCCATCATCGGGAGTGCTCTGACTCGGGAATGACTACGGGCGCTTTTGAGCATCGCAGCCCGCTCCGGACGGCCGGTACTGTGCGGGGGCGAACCGTGGCTGGTTCGTCGAACGACATGGTTTTCTGGTACTCATGGCCATTTCCTGGTGAGTAAATATGAGTCCAAGTAAAGGAGATTGAGTTCGTTTGGACCTGGTTTTTATTGAGCTTTATTCCAATTACATATGATCCTTCAAAGCCCAGGTCCAGATGACTTGAGAGTTGATGCGGCCCGATTTCCCCCAAGTGCGCTGCCAGGGGGCGGCAGTTATTTTAGCACTTCATTTTAGTAAAAAGCCACGGGTTTTTTCGTTGTCCCGTCTTAAATATGGAATTTTTCAGCTAGAGTGCAGCACTACAGAAATAAGAGGTGATCTAATTTAACAGGCTAAAAATTATCCAGGCATTATGACGTTTTATGGGTTCGGCATCTGGGTTCTTTAGCCTCACCACAAAAACGGAGAATTGCATTTACCTCAGCATTTTCATTCTTAAAGATAGATCAATTTTGAAGCCTGAAAGTAATAATTGTTACGTAGGAAAACCAAGTTAACAGGGGCAAATCCGACTTCGACTACAGCATTTCAAAAGTTAAATAAAATTTAAGAGTTTTAAATTTTAAACTTTAAAAAGGTTTAAGTTTTAAAAAAGGTTTAATCTTTATCATTTCATATCCCCCCCCCCCCCCCCACTAAAACAAAGAACCACAGGGCTCGCCTGAAAGACCTGTGGGTCTTTACCCATTTATCTAAGTTAACACAATTTTAAAATTAAAGGAGAGTTGTTTTTTTTTTTTTCTTATCAATTTTTTGCCTCTCAGGCCAACTGTACCCATTTACAGCAATTATATTACACAGGTGATTTTCGGTAGACCTGGAAATTGACAGATACATAACATCAAAACAAATACTAAAATAATAAAGAAGTTACTAAATACTACATATGCTGCTTTCTTGATGCAAATACTAACTGCTAAATAACACGTATTGGACAATCTCAAGACATAATATTAATAGAAATAAAGATGGCTTACACTATGAAAAAAAATGTTCGCAGAAAATAAAATGAAATGTCCGGTGGTTGTTTACTAAAGTCCATCTCACAACTACTCTTTAAGTTCTTGCTCATATTGTAGCAACATATTTAACTTATAATTATTAAAATATATAACATATAAAAATTCAAGATATAAAACACAAACTGCATAATGGGCCAAAATTTCAAAAGCAAAATATTTAAAAATACACATTATTCATACACTAAATCTTCAAAAAATGTTAATAAAAATATGAATTTTAATAAATGCAGCATTTTCAAAAATTGTTATTGAGATAAAATCAATGTAAAATACTATATAATAATAACAACTAACACAGAAATTTTCGTATTATTTGGCAGGGCTTAGCTGCTTATGTGGTGCAGCCTTAGGGTTATACTCATGATAAAACAAAACTATATTGTATAAAAATGAAAACTACAGTAAAGGTGCTGAATCTGCGTGGTGTGATGTTTCTCAAAATGAACTGGGAAAAAATACAGATATACCAGGACAAGCGAGCAGGTAAATTGCTGTGTGCAGGCTGAAGATGGACTTCTTCAGTGGCGTCAACAACCCACGGTGGCTCTCTATCTGGCTAGTTCTATCTGCATCTTTGCCTGTTTTGACCCAGTTTACTGAAAAAACTGTTCCAAGCCAAAGGGATTTTACTATCTGAGACATGAAACAAGGCAACAACTCCGTTTTTTTTTTTCTTTTTTTTCTCTATAGCTAGCTTTTTATTTTATATGTCCGGACCTCGAAAAATTCGTCATTGGTTCAAGCATCACAAAAAAAGAGAATTGCTACCGGTTTATCTATCCCTATGTTGGCATGAATCTGACTGAGCATGTCTTTCTGTATGCTTACCTGGACTGTTATGCATGACACTTTATTACGCTAAAAACTTCATTATACATTCTGACTTGGTTCATGAAAATATTCCAATATTCCAAAAATGCACTATAACTGGTAAAAATCTACGGTATGTGTAAATGGTTGGACCTTTTCCTTGTACTTTCAAAATATTAAAGTATACTTCCTCATAATAACAGTGTAATAATATAATGAATAATAATAGTAGTGATAATTAAACACACATACAAAAACAGTAATATTATAACTCTAGCAAAATTGTTGAGTCGCTGACAAAAACAATTCTCAAGAGATTCCTTAAAGCTTAAAAAGAGGAACAAACACTAAAATATAATTTTTTGCATGATTCCTGATTTTCCAGGAGGTTCCTACTTACCTGGATTATTATATTTAAAATATAAAATATTTTTACATATTTACAATGTGGGCTTTTCATTTCAATTTGTGGTATGGGGAAGAAACGGCGCGCGACCCTCTCATATTCAACTGAACCTGACTCTTTTTGGTTAAAACACAGAAATATTTAGACAAGAGAACAGGCAACCTATCTTTGGCAGACTGAAAACTGCATTTTTTCAGTGGCTCTGATAAATTCTAGCTGATACTTTGTCAAATAGTCCTGTATAGGATCGTTTTCTGGACCATAAACCTTCTTGTACACAGCGTACTTTGACCTATCAGGGTACTCATTTGATAATAGACAATATCAGGACTATATAAAAAATATGAATATGCTTTAGAAAAATCCTAAATATAGTCTAAAACATCAAAAACATTTTAATTTTAGTTACTTAAATCGTAATTCTATACCTAACATAATAAACACAATATATAAAATTCTTAATAATTAACTATATAACATATAACAAAAATACACATTTGTAAAAAAATAAATAAAAAAGAATATTGTAAATAATAACTTTCATGCAACCCAAAATTCAAACTAGTTTTAAAACTGTGGATTATGTTCAAAAACTGAATTAACCAAACAAAAATACATTTTTTTTTTTATGTAATTTTTCAAAGACAAACATCGGTCTCCAAAAAATGAAATAAAAAGAAGCTTCATACCTGTAAGTTAGCTTATCCAAACAAAAACATGTAAATAAATTTAAAAACAAAATACCACTTTATCACCTCAATAACAAAACAATTTATCACCACTTTAGACGAAAAATAAAAAGGAGTTCATCTGTCCAGCGTTTTCAACGTGAATCATTTTTACTATCCTTCTTTTTCTTGGCCTTGAAAACACAGCTGTTCGTGTTTGACCCACATCTGTGGATCGGCAAATGAATGTTTCTTTTTCAAGTTAAGTAGAGAAAGGGCTTGTTGGTTCTCGATCTCACGTAAAATTGCGCTTTTTGAAATTGTCTTAACAGTTTAGTTGGTTACAGTGGCCAGAAAAAAGGTTTCTTTTCCAAAGGGCATGTAAAATTTCTCCATGAGTCAAAGCTTTAGCAGTTTGAAACCACAGACAGTTCATGCGTCCATGTAAGTTGATGTACTGTTATTGTGGGACTCGTCGCGTCCCGCTCGATTTTCTGGGCATTTAGTACGGCGCTAAGTTCAAAGGCGTGGGCTTCCAAGCAAATGACGATACTCGACGTAGTTACTGATTTAAAAAGTCTTTCGCTGGGCTTTTCTCCGTAATATCCAAACTCTTTTTTTTTTGGGGGGGGGGGGGGGGAAGGGGGGAGGGGGCCTTGTGAAAATGTTCGTGGCGATCGCAGATCTCAGGATTCTTCCTTTTTGTTTTAATAGTTTATTCACAGGGTTTTCAAGCACGATGGAAAGTTTTCAGAGATATTTCACTTAGGCTTGGGATTCCCCTGGCAGGACTGTGCTACCGCCTTCCTGTGATATATGTGGGGACCCGTCATCGGGGGTGCTCTAACTCGGGGATGACTATGGGCGCTTTCGAGCATCGCGGCCCGCTCCGGACGGCCGGTATTGTGCAGGGGCGAACCGTGGCTGGTTCGTCGAACGGCATGGTTTTCTGGTAGTCGTGGCCATTTCCTGGTGAGTAAATATGAGTCCAAGTAAAGGAGATTGAGTTCATTTGGACCTGGTTTTTATTGAGCTTTATTCCAATTACATATGATCCTTCAAAGACCAGGTCCAGATGACTTGAGAGTTGACGCAGCCCGATTCCTCCCAAGTGCGCTGCTGGGGAGTGGCAGTTATTTTAGCACTTCATTTTAGTAAAAAGCCACGAGTTTTTTCGTTGTCCCGTCTTAAATATGGAATTTTTCCGCTAGAGTGCGGCACTACAGAAATAGGAGATGATCAAATTTAATAGGCTAAAAATTATCCAGGCATTATGACGTTTTATGGGTTCGGCATCTGGGTTCTTTAGCCTCACCACAAAAACGGAGAATTGCGTTTACCTCAGCATTTTCATTCTTAAAGATAGATCAATTTTGAAGCCTGAAAGTAATAATTGTTACGTAGGAAAACCAAGTTAACAGGGGCAAATCAGACTTAGACTATGGCATTTCAAAAGTTAAATAAAATTTGAGAGTTTTAAATTTAGCACATTTACTTTTAAACTTTAAATTTTAAAAAGGTTTAAGTTTTAAAAAAGGTTTAATCTTTATCATTTCATGTACATATATATATATATATATATATTTTTTTTTTTCAAGCTATACTTCATTAATCGATTGTTCAAAAACTTTCATTGACACTTTAGCAGCTTTTCCCATTATTTTAGCGCAAATGAAAATTGTCAAGACCTTGACTCAAACTTGAATACTTTGGCTTGCGATACCAATGCTTTACCTATTGGGCTATACAGATAATTGGTTGACATAATTGATTTGCCTAGTTGACCTGGCTGACAACACAGACAAGTCCAACAAATAAGAGTGAATTACGGCAAGTCAAGGTATCCAGGTTCAAGTCCTAGCCTGGACATTTTTCACATGTTGGATTAAACCTCTACTGTGGTTCTCAAATGCTCAAAGATTAATATAAAAGATACCTCAACAGAATTTTTACTAAAAGAAAATGCTTCAAATTCCCAGAAGTTTACACATCTACTCAGCCCAAATATCTAAAAAACAAACATTTACGGATAATTTAGATAATTTTTAGTTTTATAAAACAATTAAATTTAAAAGTGTTTTACATACTTGAGTTTTTTTCAGCAGATCAAATTTTCAAATTTAACTGTATTAAATCTGTTATTTAAAATCAAGACGACTTTGACAAAATATTCCATATCTAAACTATTAAAATGCTTAAATAAACTATTATATCTAAATCAAGATTACATAAAAAACTCACATAAAAAAGTATATAATTAAAAATGTAAATATATGCATTCAAACATAAACTGAAAGAAACGAAAAAATAAAAAAAGTTTAAAGACTACTTACCAAAAAATTAGAAGAGATCAAAGTTGTTTTTACTTCATTCCCAACGTACCAATTATTTTTCTTCATCACTATGTCAGTAGGTACTCTAGGCACTTTTCCCGATTCGTTGCTCCAGATCTATTGAAGAAAAAAAAAAAATAACTAAAAAACAGGAATTCTGCTTTTTCAGAATTGAGTGTCGCCCCTGATAAAAAAAATATATATATGTATCTATAAATAGTACAAAACATATTTCAATTTTAAGACTTACGCTTTTATTTTATGTAAAATGACATCATTCACATCCGCTTAAGAATTCCACTTTTAAACATCTACAGTAAAGTAGGCATAGGACGTCACAATCACAAAATAATATACAAATGCAACAAAAAGATGCCGTCATTCACGAAACTCGACCAAAAAAAAAAGGGCTGTCTAATGATTCATAGGCCTTCATTTGTTTGTAACATTATTATAGATATTTAAAATTAAATATCGTTTATAATAGCTCCCTGTTTTAACAGAAATCATTCATTTATATATTTTCAAAATAGCACGTATTTTAATTACATTATCTTTCGGTTGTTATGAAAAAAATGGCAACAAAAATATATAATTAATATTTTACAACTATTTTTCCTTTACTTTTTACAAAAATGGAGTACTTCTGTTGCCAATATTAGGCAAATGGCTCCAAAAAGTACAAAAAAATTAATATTTCAAAAATAAATGGAGATGCGGTTTTCAAACAAATTGCATTTAAAAGTACTTTTTTTTTTTTTCAATACGACGGAAAAAAAAATTGAAAATGTGTGATGCTTAGAAGTTAAAAAAATTGCTATAGAGTATTATTTTCCAGGTCTGTACAAATCGAGATTTCCGGCCGGAAAATAGCCGGTGCTGGAGAGGACGATCTGCATTTAGTCTTTACAGATGCAAGATCAGGAGCAGAGTGATCTCGTAACAAATCTGAGAGAATTGAGTTATTGACAAGCAGTAATGTACAAAAACATCAAACCAGCAAATATCTGACAAGAATTAAGCTGAAATGAGGCATGCGTTAATTTGCATTAATAGATTGTCAATGAGGAGAGCGAAAGGTCAATATATGAATTTTAACGTCAAGCAGATAATCAGCAAAATATGGACCAGGGTCAATCCATTTTAAGTGGTCCAGCACTCGTTGCACGACCATTTTTAAAAAATCTGAAATTTTTTGTACAACAACCCTAACATGATAGAAGTTCAAAATGACTTATTTTAATTTTATTGATTTTTATTTGTGCATGGCGGCCATCTTTGTTTCATCGTCTGCAGCAATTTTGTCACATGAAGGGTTTGCACAATTGTAAAGAATTCATCATTTATTTCTCCAATTCAAATGCGGATTAAAGCAATTTGTACAGAATACATTGGGCTAAAAATTTGATAATAGAGTAGTTTCTGAAACTAAATGCTTATTGATGAAATTTAAGCATAAAGTTTCAGTTTTTTTCCAAAGTTTGTCTGGGACTTGCATTCTCTGCATCTGGGACTTGCATTCTCTTCGGTAAAAACAATCCCAAATTTTTCGAAAATGCCAAAAATCACACTTTTGAAGCTTTGATATCTCTGGTAAGGCATGAGATAAAAATCTGAAGTTCTGGTTTCTGAGAGTATTGTATGGTAGTGTTATGCACAAGAAATTTCAGGATGGAGATTTGACTACAAGCTGAGATATGGCAAGGGTAACATGTCAAAACAATACTGCCAAACTACTGTTTTGTTGTAGTCACAGGTAAGTCTCAGAGTGTCATTTAATTTTTTTTTTTTTAATTATCTTTAAATAATAATAACAGAAAATAAAGCCTTTTGCAAAGCTTAACAATTAATTTAAAAAATAATTATGGCTAAGGCCTACATTTTGTATGGTTTCAGTAATTTTTGTTGTAATTTTAGTAACTAAAAGAAACTTCAGCACCTTTACATAAAGAAAAAAAATATTTTTATACAAGACCTGAGACTAAAACAGAATAGGGAAAGAGAAAAGCTGTTAATGTTGACATACTTGTTGAGACATGATCAAACGTGTCAAAATACATTCCTGCTTGAAGGTTTAAAAACCACAATTTTAATGCTGCTTGCCAGTCCCTGAAACTTGTTCCTACCATAAGTATGTTCCTGTAAATGAAACATTATACGATGTTACCATGCATCAGCCTCAAGTAATTTTCAGAAAGTAAAGATATCCAAAGCCCTTTCAAAATTTATACTGCAGAAAAATGACATTTTTGCATAAGAAGTAAGCTAGGAATTATTAACAGGGGTAGAAGTGACCAATCCATAAAATATAGGACATTTTTCGCAAAAAATATAGGACATATATAGGACATTAAATTTGCACCCTTTGGTGAAATTTGCGGTTTTTTGGCGATCTTTTGACGAAATTTGCCGTTTTTTCGCGTTCTTTTGACGAAATTTGCCGCTTTTTTGCGATCTTTTGACGAAATTTGCCGTTTTTTTCGATCTTTTGACAAAATTTGACCCTTTATTTGCGATCTTTTGGGGGAAATTGACCCGTTTTTCGCGATCTTTTGAGGAAATTTGCCATTTTTTGCGATCTTTTGATGAAATTTGCCGTTTTTTTCGATCTTTTGACAAAATTTGACCCTTTATTTGCGATCTTTTGGGGGAAATTGACCCGTTTTTCGCGATCTTTTGACGAAATTTGCCATTTTTTGCGATCTTTTGACGAAATTTGCCGTTTTTTGAGATCTTTTGACGAAATTTGCCGTTTTTTGAGATCTTTTGACGAAATTGGCCTGTTTTTTTCGCGATCTTTTAACGAAATTTGACGTTTTTTCGCGATTTTTTTTGGGTAAATTGACCTTTTTATCGCGATCTTTTGGGTAAATTGACCCTTTTTTCGCGATATTTTGGGGAAATTCACCCTTTTTCGCGATCTTTTGGGGGAAATCGACCCTTTTTTTCGCGATCTTTTGGGGGAAATCGACCCTTTTTTTCGCGATCTTTTGGGGGAAATCGACCCTTTTTTCGCGATCTTTTAGGGGAAATATGTCATTTTTTCGCGATCTTTTGACAAAATTTGCCTTTTTTCGCGATTTTTTGACGACATTTGTCGTTTTTTCGCGATTTTTTTACGAAATTTGCCGTTTTTTTCGCAATCTTGAACATTTGAAATTCGCGATATAGTTTATGTCCGAATTTTCGGTACCAAATATATGAGAAAGTAGAGAAATATAGGACAATATAGGACATTTTTGAAGGTTATTTTATAAATATAGGAAATATAGGACAACTGCGACCCTGATGAAGTGAGACTTGCACATAGTGATTTCAAAATTTATTTCTATGAGCTAGCAGGGCCAAGAACTTCAATCAAGTTATCAAGAAATGACAAGATTTGTTTCCTACAAATAAAATTTTGAGACAGATCAAAATTGTCGTTTTTAAACCAACAAGCAAGAATGTGCTTTGACACGTTTGATCATGTCTCAACAAGTATGACAACATTAACAGCTTTTCCCTTTCCCTATTCTGATTTTGTCTCAGGTCTCTGTATAAAAATATTTCTTTTTCTTTATGTAAAAGTGCTGAGGTTTCTTTTAGTTACTAAAATTACTTACAACAAAAATTAATGAAACCATACAAAATGTATGGCCTTAGGCATAATTATTTGCTAAGCTTTGCAAAAGGCTTTACTTTTTGTTACTATTATTTAAAGATAATTAAAAAAAAAAAAATTAACACTCTGAGATAAATACTTAGTTGTGACTACAACAAAACAATAGTTTGGCAGTATTGTTTTGACATGTTGCCCTTGCCATATCTCAGCTTGTAGTCAAATCTCCATCCTGAAATTTCTTGTGCATAACACTACAATACTCTCAGAAACCAGAACTTCAGATTTTTATCTCGTGCCCCACCAGTTATCAAAGCCTCAAAAGTGCAATTTTTGACATTTTTGAAAAATTTGGAGTTTTTTTTAGCGAAGAGAAAGAAAATCTCAGATCTGGAACTTGGCGTGTGAGTACAAGTACTATCGGCCTATTTGTAAAAAAAAAAAAATTATGTCATGTTGACAGTTTTCCTTGCTAGAAAAATTTCCTCTTGTAAATGGACAAATTATGGAAAAAAAACAAACTTTATGCTTAAATTTCCCCAATAAGCATTTAATTTCGGAAACTACTCTAGTACCAAATTTTTAGCCCAATGTATTCTGTACAAATTGCTTTATTTGAATTGGAGAAATAAACGATAAATTATTTACAATTTCGTAAACCCTTCATGTGAGAAAATTGCTGCAGACGATGAAACAAAAATGGCCACTATGCACAAACAAAAATTAATAAAATTAAAATAGTCATTTTGAACTTCCATCGTGTTAAAGTTGTTGTACAAAAAATTTCAGATTTTTTAAAAAATGGTCAAGCAACAAATAAATGATTTTCTGGACTACTTGAAATAGATTGACCCACTGCGAAAAACCACAAGACCGCATTTTACATGGGGGGAGGGGGGGGGGTGGTAAACCATGAGAAAAAGGAAAAAGCACAGCATGACAGTACTTCCTGTTAAGAATATAAATTTAAAATTAGTTCATAGAAATTCATACCGTAATGGTTGAAGCTGGTTGAATAATAGTTCCTTTTTTAAATTTGAATATCATCTCTTCTTCATACTCGTTAATTTGGATGAGTCTCAATCCACTAATATTTGTCGCCTGTAAACAACACAGAAATGAAAAACATATAACCAAATCTTGCAAAACAGTTAAAATCATTTATAGATAAGAATGGAAAAATTAAAACTAGGGATATACCGAATGTTCGGTATCTATTCGACCATGTCATCGAATATTCGGTTTGGCATCAACTTATAAGTTTAAGAGTCAACTTATAAAGATATTCAGAATAATTAGAAACAATCATATTTAAATAAAAGAGAATGTTTTTACATTATTTGCTGTTTGTTAAGTACTATTTAAGAAAATTAACCAATCACAAGGATTTTCATAGGAATTAATTATGTACAAATGCAAGTTTCTGAACATTGTCTAGTAAGTAACCGGTTTCTTTCTAAAATTTTCAGAACAACATTTACAATCTCTGAAAATGATTGCCCACTCCAAACACTGATGTAGGATGCATTTAGAAACTTCCTTGCTTAATCAAAGAGAGTAGAAAAGTTATTCTTATTCTTGCTAAGTTGTCACCATATAAAATTTGAATAGATTGTATTATTTATTTACTTTTACTTTAATCTCTTCCTGACAAACAAATAATATATGATAAAAAATTTAAAATATTGTTTCCCCAAGAAGCTATCGACGTTTTAAAATCGCTGGATACAATTTTCAATCCATTAAATTATTCCTCTACTAAAGATGGTTTGTGTAACGATGGTCAAGAAGAACTCTAATTTTTAACAGGTTATGGGTGTATGGAAAAAGATATAATTCATGGTGATACCTGGAACAGAATTCATACTCTACTTGAACAAAAAAATTTCCTGACTTTTCCAGGTTTTCTAGACCATATTTCATGCAATTCAGGACATTTTTAGAAATACGAATTACAATTCTAGATTTCAATGATTGAACTTATATAGCAAAAGAGAATGCACTGATACATCAATAAGAATAAAATATAAACTAAAAATCTATAACATTTTATATTTAAAATATACAAAATGGTAAATTGAAAATAAAAAAAACAAATACAATTCAGATAGATTCAAAGTAACTTTTTACTCATATAACTGAACCTACACATATTAAACATTCAAATTTTTTTAAACAGTTCTGCTATCATATCATTTATTTGTGTTGTTTCAGAAGCAGCTTCTCGTATAAGTTTAATTTTTTTTTGTTTTTCAACATTTTAATTTCAGCTACAACTTTTCTTTTTGCTTGTTTCTTAATTTTCTTTCTATTCTTTTTATTTAAATATTATATATATCTCTTCATAATAGCTGACAAACTTATATTAGCTAAAATGCCTTTGCTAAAAATGTGAATTTTGTGAAAATTCTCCCTGAATATGAAAAATCCAAACTTTTTTATTGATGAACCCCTCAGAACTCGGGAGAATCTGACACATGATAGCACATAAAAAAAAAATCTCTGCCTCAGGTTTAAAAAAAAAAAAAAAAAAAAAAAATGTAATTTTCCCTGACTTTTTGAACACTTGTCATTTTCCTTGTCAATTCCCTGTTTCCAAGTTTTCCAGTCACGTAGGAACTCTGGAAAATCATTTGTTAACATTTATTTATTAATATTGGTACATTGAGGAATAGAGTTTCTTTCAAATAGATTGTTTAAAACTTTTTACTATTAATAATTTGTCTCTGTTAAAAAAAAAAAAAAAAGACCTTCATTAGTCTCTTATACAGGCTGTTTCAGATAATATTTAGACACTTTAAAAGGTGGTGTAGAACTTAGCACGCTAAACTAACAATTTCTGAGACAATTTTAATAGGATTAAAAAATCTGCTAGTATTAAATTGACCTAAAATTTGAGCTTGGATTGAAGTAAAGCACCCTGTATTCTTGACTGAAAAAACAGTTTCCAATCATTTTTTTATTATCCAAGAAATGTTGAAACATGCTCTATCTAATGCTGATATACCCTATATATGTTTATGGGTAAGATGATGTTTTCTCATGTTACTTGTAATTAATTTCAAATTATGTTAAAACATTCCAATTAAACATTAGTTTATGTATCGGACTCAAATATATACTACTAGGGGGCTCGCCTGCCACTATTTATGTCAACTCTAGCCAGAATGAGTGCGATCATAAATCATTACAACATATTAAATTTACAAATATTTTTAATGTGTAAAAAAGTAATGGAAAACTTTGTTGAAAACGTAAATAAAAATGCACCTTAGAAACAGAATTAATTTAAAACCTTAGTGAAAACACAATAAAAAATAATTTTAGTTGGGCCGCTATGCGATCCAAGCAAGCAACAAATGAAATTTACAAATATTTTAATTCATAAAAAAGTAATTGAAAATTTTGTTGCAAATATAAATAAAAATGCATTAATCAAAAGTTTTGCATTGATTGATCACCATTGAGAAAGCTAAGCGAACAGGAAATTGACGGCGTTTAAATTTAAATGGAATGTCAGATGGGGCCTTTCTCCTTTCATTTTGCCTATAGTATTGAAAGTCACAGCTTAAATTAATTTAAAACTATAATAAGACACTACGTATCACGCTATCGAAATGTAAATAAAATGTTTTCGCCAGTGTCTAAATACAACCTTGGATCAAAAATCTGATTCGCTGAATTCGTCACCATAAAACGGGCTAATAGTAATTGTCATTCATGTTTTGCTTAAACAGTTTGCGTTAAAAGAGAGATCCTATCTGGATTTTGATTTGCTGAGTGGGTTCGGACATGTGACCGTAACTTAACCACTTAGAATTGTCGCTTTGACTGTTGCCAAATAGCAAGCTACAAATACAGCCCTTTTTTAGCGCTACATAAGAGAAATATTATATACTATTCTTATTTGAATAATAATAGAGATACTTGTTTTCAACACTCAACTAAGCATTATTTTATAATTAAATATGTAACATTTTAAAAAGTAAAGAAAATGTCTCTTGATAAATTAAAAGTCTGATTTTGGCCTTTATTACTGGGCAAATAATACAGGATTTAATTATTCTTCTTTTAATTATTATTGGAGCATTTAATAATTACGACATTTTATTTACATGTATCAGTTTCATTTATACCTTTAAAATAAATATATTTTGAATATTTTTTTATGGGGACCTGCTCTTCTGAAAAAGGGGAACCAAGAGTCCAGCAGCATCACTGGATATAAAAAAGTACGTAATATGTAAAAACAATATGTATTCACAATCAATATCTATTAAATTACTTTCTGGGGGGAGGATATCATAAGACTTAGTAAAATTATTCATAGTTAAATCCTTAGTCTTAAGTTTTAACAATAACAAAAATAGTCATTTAATGCAAATACTTACATCGTTTCCAGTATTTTTAATTTTTATAAAAGCACCATTTGCGTCTACATCAACAATTTCTATAAAATCATAGCTAGTTGTATTTGATTTGTGTTTATCATCAAATCTCCCTGGTGCTTCCATGGGTGTATGCAAGCTAAAAAATTTAAATTTGAGACAATAATTTACATAATATAAATAAATGATAAAGCTTACAGTAATGAGATTCTCAAATAGAAAAAAATTTTGCTCTCTAGACATTTCAGGAGGGTGCTGCACTTTGTCTGCTCTTTAGTTAGAACAGGCTTGCTTAGGATGCTTTCAGTTTCGAAACCGTTTCTGAA
Source organism: Maratus speciosus (assembly GCA_963932465.1). NCBI lineage: Eukaryota > Metazoa > Arthropoda > Arachnida > Araneae > Salticidae > Maratus > Maratus speciosus. The sequence goes on along the minus strand of OZ010786.1, from coordinate 666,614,894 downwards.
AGTGAAAGTCTACTTTTACTTTTTTTTTTAATTTTTAATGAAGAATCGAAAAAGTAAGAAATGGTCTTTTGTACAGATCAATCTCAGCTATCCAATGAAAATAAAACATTTAAAAATATTGAAATGTAACTGAGATATCTTTATAAATTTCTTCCATAGGATTAACATTTATACTTATATGTGAACAGGTCTTTTCATTTGACCGAAGTAGCCTCTTAATATGTTTGCAAATGTATTACTCACAAGTAGGGCTGGATTATTTATCAATATATCATCAAATATTGATATTTTTTAATCATCGCAACAACAATATCCGAGTTTTGACTTGATTATAAGAATATATCCCAATACCTAGGCTTTTACTCGAACCCATACATCCCAAGAACATTTTTTTTTTACCGACCGCAACTTCAACCACAAAAAAAAAAAGCGCTGAATATTCAGAACCATTAAAGAAATATCCCTACTTTCAATTGTTTCGTTAGTGCCATCTATTTTTCGCTTCTTTCAAAACACAGTATCTCCCTACAGTGATTATCTGTCTTTCATTAATACTAACTATTCCAATATACCCCAATACATTTTCTACATTCTTCTGTTTCAAGCGCAAATTTCATTATTCATTCATTAGTAAATAATAAATGTTGATATCACCTTTGTTTTAATTTTGTTGCTGCTATTGGTCTAGACATATCAATACATATCTAGATATGTCATGGCATATGGCATTGATATGTTTCAATAACAAACATGAACAAATAAAATATGTGTTGACTATTCTGGACTGCATAGAATCACTTATTATACCTTAGCAGCTGAAAAGCTCGGCTGTAGAACAACCAATCAGAATATGTTACATTAGCCAATGTAAACCAGGGTTCGTTGATTTGAATCAATTTTTTTTTCCCCCAAACTTAGCTCAAGAAGTTTTGTAATAACAATTATGTTTTGTCAAAAATATATTGTAAATTTAACGAGGGAGGGAGACTGGTAACTCAAAATCCATGTTTTTTGAGTTTAGTTTTATTTAAATCAAATATCACATTTTAAAATAAAAATCTGTTTAAAAATAGAGAATATCAGCTAAATGTTAAAAGAGTAATGCATACATTAATCTTAATGAATATATTTACCTATTAAAAACTATCTAAATTTATATCATTTTTTAAATACAGAAACATGGAGATTGCTGTGAGGATATAAAACATTAGAATAATTAAATATTATTCATTCGAAATTATTTATATTGATATTTATAAAGACATCTCATTATGTCCTCATGCATATACGTTGTTCAACAAATTGTTCAATTTCAATGTAGTTTATACATGGAAAGATTTGGAACATAAAAATAATGATTTCACAGTTAATAGCAGTCTGAAATATATTTTTATATATTTTTTAAAACATAATTTCAACTTTAATTACTTAAATGTAAGGTAATAAATAACTAAAGTTTTTAAAGTCTTTAATACCAAAAAATTATTTCCAATTTTATTATTTAAAAAAAAAAAAAAAAAAAAAAAATCACAAATGCTGCTTCAAAATAAAATCCCATTTGCATGTAATAATTATGGGTATGTAAATTCAGATTGCTTTTTCTTATAGTGTTTTAACTGTCCATTTTTCTTTAATTTTTTTCTACACAATAGAAGAATTGTACCATATCAACAGCTGTTAATATTTGGAAACAAATAAAAATTAAATTTAAATAATCAAAAAACCCGATTGCACAAAAAGCAAACTAATTAATCATTTCTCATCAATGTGAAACTATTTTTTATATTACATACCTTTTTTTTTATTATTATTTACTTGTATTGATGACTTTTAAGTTATGTTTAATTGTTAGTTCCTATCTATAAACACTGTTTTGACGAGGCCTATATATGTCTATGAAGGTTAAAGTTGCAGTAAAGCTAGAGATTCTACCTACACAACTTCCAGGTTATGTAATATTTAAACGGAGCTTCTGACTATAAAATAGTCAATGAAACACCGTCTTCATTTTGAAAGACCTATCTAATCATATGCCACTCAATAGGGTGTGTAAAAATTTCTTTTTCGTCTCTACTGCCATTTTGTATTTTATGGCCACCATTTTGAATTTATAAAAACAAAACCTAGCCTATAACCATCGGACAGTTAAGATGAATCGATAGAGACCTCATTCATAAAAATCCATCTAGCCGTTGGGATGTTTCGAGGGTATAAAGAAATCCACATACCCAGATATGCATGAAACACATAACCCTTCTTGGCAGTCAGGTAAAAATTGCAAGAAGATCTTACAGAAGAAAATCTCGATAAAATAAGCTTGAAGAGTTTAACACATTATAAGCAAGCATTGGGACCACCACATTTTTTAACATACCTGTTAGATCCACGGAAATGCTGGAATTAAATTGAGTGCTGCTGAAAAATCAGAATATCTACTTTTTGTGAAAGAAATATTTGCAATCAGTGATGCCTACTTTGAAATTTCAAGCTAAATCAGAACCTTTTCATCAATTTCTTTTTGACTGTTATTGTGAATAAAGTAAATCCTATAGATTGGTGGAAATCACAAATTACTGAGAATGATGGTTTTGAAAAAAATATTTTAGGAATGATTTCACAATTATTTACTGCACAAGCTTCTTCAGCATCTGTTGAGAGAATTTTCTCAACATTTGGTTTGGTTCACTCTAAACTTCGTAATCGTTTAGGAACTGATAAAGCGGGAAAGTTGGTGTTTCTTTTTAAACACTTTAATAACAAACAATTTTTTAAAAACCCATTGAAATTTATTTTATAATGCAAAATCATAATCATCTTTATGTATATTCATTATGCATTCATTGTGTATATGCTCCAAATTCATTAAATGTATTTAAGTATTGTGCGACAGTGAAATACTTATTTCCAGTGTCACTTCTCAGTGTTAATTTAACATAGAAAAGCCTATGGAGATCATAACTTTTTCCTTTTTTCCTCCCACCTTTTGTCCCTGATGCCACTCATTTTTTTATTCTTTACTAATAATAATGATATTATGAATTTAAAGTGCAAAAACATTTGCCTGACGCCAGGGTCAAAACTAATGTAAAATGCCTTTGCATATGGGTGAATTATAACCTAGAGAGAAACATGGGCCATTTTTTTTTTTTTTTTTTTTACATTATTCAAATATTTTTCTTGATAATTCAAAATTTCGCTTTTTTCTTTGAGAATCAACGGACATTTTTCATAGAAAATATAACATTTTTTCTTCATTGTTGCAAAAATTTCAAAAGCCGTAATAATTTAATTCATTTTAGTTGAAAAATTTTCACGTGAAATATTAAATTGAACTAGTTTTTTTTTTTTTCCCTTCAAGAATTAAAAAGGTGAATATGGCGTCATAGTGGCAATAAAAAGGATATTTTCAAAATAAGTTTTTGCTTTAGTCAAGTTTATGTTTTAGTAAAAAACTTCAAATGGATAGTTATTTTTATGCAGGTAGCAACCTTAGTGAAGAACTACGTAACTTAAATTTAAAAATGTATTTTTTTTCTGAGATGAGAACTATTTATACCCCAAGTTAAACTTAGGTAATAATTTTCTGATGTGTTAACATCACTCCTTGGGAGAGAATAAGGTAACAAAAATTTAAGTAAAACTATTACTTTTTACTGTATGACAAATATAATATTGTTAAATATTAGCAGTAAGGATTGAACACAATTTATTTTTGCATTCATTGCGTTCCTAGAGTGAGGAATAGGGTATCTAAATTTAAGTTAAGTTAATTTTTACTTTCTTCTTTCTATCTTCAATAGAAAGTATTGTAATCGAAATTTTTTTCAACATCCGTTTTTCAAGGGATTTGCATGTTTTTGAGGTCAGAGATCCCAAAAAACATGTTTATACAAAATGTCTGTTCATGTGTCCGTATATCGCCGTTCTATTATAGAAAAGTGTATGAAGTTATGTATAGAATTGAATCAAATTTTTTGTGTATGTTTTTAGCTGTGGCAAACAGGTCCTTCTTCAATTTAGAAATATTCAGCCAGAAGAAGGTGCTGTAATAGCGATTTTTGTACCATTTTCAATATCGTTCCATCGAAAAGTGCATGAAGTTATGCATAGAATTGAAACAATTTTTTTGTGTATTGAAGGCTTAAAATTGTAAATAGTTAAGATTTAAATATGCAGCAGGGATAAAATTAAGTTTAAACAGTGGATGCATTACTGTAAGTCCCAAAACCTAGAGGTTAAAAAAGGTGTAAAATAGAAAAACCAGAAAAGCAAATAACTAACGAAATAAAAGTAAGGTGGTGAAATAAATACAAGTAAAGTTAAAAATCGAATTAACATTTATTTAAATGAGATAACACAAGAAATAAACTTTAACATATGATAAAACACAATACTTAAATATACTATATTTCACTATTGCACAATGTATTCATTAACTTTAAATCCACAAACAAATAAGAAATAAAAGAGAACTGACTTCATGGCTATTGTGAAATGCATTAATAATTCCTGTGATTTGCTATGATCCAGAGTAAAGCTTTAACTCAAAACAAGTTCTTAATAAAATGCAGAAGCTTGAATACGATAAAACAAACTGCTGTAAAAACACTTCTTATCGGAGACATCATTAGCCAGACGAAAATGTAAACACGTTTATCTCACTTTATAACAAGGAGACTCCAAAATAAAAGGCTTCTTGTAATAGCCATGTCTGTGCCATTTCCATTATTGTACCATTACTTAGTGCATGAAGTTATGCATAGAACTGAGCCAAATTTTTTGTGTATGTATTTGGTTGTGGCAAGCAGTTTCTCCTTGAATTTGAAAATATTTTGCTGGAAGGGGTTGCTTTAATAGCGATTTCTTGAGTCATTTTCTTTATTTTACCATTGAAAAGTGTATGAAGTTATGAATAGAATTGAACCAATTTTTTTGTGTATGTATCTCGCAATGGCTAACAGGTCCTCCTTGTACTGGATATATTATGCCTGAAAGGGGCGCTGTGATAGTAATTTTTGTATAATTTTTTCAGTTTTTCATAGTTCTGTTGTCCATCGGCAGCTTGTGCTGCGATGGGAACTCATGTCCTGCTAAGCCGACTATTCGCAAAAAGCTGATATAAAACAGAATAGCGAAAAACTATTGATTTTAATATATATCGTGATCAAGATGAACTGCATCACACATTGTGATGCAATACTGCATACATCAAAGCCTGATGATGACACCCTCTATTAATTTTGAAAATGAGTTCGTTTGAATGCAGTAGTTATCAAAAAACTTGACATATTAAACAAAAACATAATTTGAAGAACAAATTTTAAAAAAATATATATATTATTTCCTACATTGTTAAAGCCCGGATAAGATATTTCATTCAATTAGTTCTTTTAAAGATCAATTTTTGTAACAAATTAGTTAAGCCAATTGAAGATTAAAAAATAAAAAAATTCATACAATATGATACTTAAAACACCCTAGAAAATTAGATTCTGTTCAAATGAAATCAAAATAAATCTTAGACTTTTTTAAAAGTTTTGTATTTTGCATGCATCTTATCTTTTTATGTACAATTGTCATAAATATAATACAAAATCTGCATACAAATATTTTCAATTAAAAATGGAAGAAGACTGAGATTTATTTCGATTTCATTTGAACAGAATCTAATTTTTTAGGGTATTTTAAGTATCATATTGTATAAATTTTATTTTTATTTTTTAATCTTCAAATGGCTTAACAAATTAGTTGTAGAACTAATTGAATGAAATATCTTAATATCTGTCCCTACTCGGGGTTTAACAATGTAGGAAATAATTTTTTTTTTTTATTTGTTCTTCAAATTATGTTTTTGTTTAATTTTATATGCATTCCAGAGTATTATATATAATCCAGTATGGTATAGATATTTTGTTTAAAAGAATACAGTACAGTATAGGATCTATTATCCAGCGTCCCGATATCCGGAACGCTAAACGATCTGAAACCGAAACTTAGTAAAAGCTTTCATTTAATAAAAATTTCCAGTTTTTTTTTTCATATTTTGTTGAAGAGTTAACATGCTTTATAAATCGATATTTTGAATATTTTAAACTTTTTCTTATACACCTCAAGGTATCTAATAACCCATTAATCCCCCCCCCCCCCAATGGGGCAAAAAATCGTAAAGTAATCGGAGAGGCCGCTTACAGGGATTAAAATTGGCTATTGAAATCTACCGCCTGTTGAAATCTGAAAATGTTTATAAGAATAGTCCAAAACCTGCCCTGATATTCAGATTTTTCTTTTTTTGTTAACCGAGATAATTAAAAAACAGAACTTAAAAAGTGCAAACTTAAAAGTGCGACCCCACTTATGATGCTCCCGTGAAAGATAAGAATTGAATATACGCAATCATCGGGCATAAGTTCTTTTTTCGATCATTTTTATGACTTTGCATCGGCGTAACCTTTAGAAATATGGGAAAACTAACTACATATTCTTAAATTTCGTATTTTTCTGTTTCAAACGCTAAAATCCATTATAAAAAATTTTAATTTTAACCTTTTGAAAAAAAAAAAAATATTTTCGAAACATCACTTAGAATTTGAAAGCATTTTCTGTGATCAAAAATCTGTTGCTCCGACCTTTGACATCATCTAAGGCACACCCACAATTCGGCCAATTAGGAGAATGGGAGAAACGTTCGTTTTACCGTGGTATGCTGCGTCCATGGAACAGTAGAAAAGCAGAGATTTGGAATTGGATAAAAGACAGAAAGGTGATATGGCGCTTCGCACAATTTTTTTTTTTTTAGAAAGGGGGTGTGCTTTTGTGGGATTTTTTTTTAAATATCAAATTTGTTTACAAAATAGGGGAGGATGGGTTAATGGAATATTACAGTAATTATGTATTTCTTTATCTTCGCGAATTTGCGGAAATCTGCATTTTAAGTGTTGATAATTTTGCCTCTTGTATTTTTCTGTTTGCTCCATGCGATAAATTCGTAAACAAAACAAAACAAAAATAAAAAGTTAACTTTCAATATATTCCCCTCCCTCCCCAATTATTGCCAGAAGATGCAGTTCAAGTTTGTTTCAATATACACAATAATGCTCCATTTAGTCATCAGATGACATACAGCGAAATTTGTGAAATGATGACTAAAGATGCATCTGATGATAGTAGTAATGATGATGACAAGAGTGAGGAGGTAGAAAAAATATCTAATGAACAAATGATATTTTACACTCAACATTAATTCAAGGCATGGAACAAAGAAGTTATTTCCGTGAACAACAAATAATGTCCTTATATAAAATTCAAGACCAGCTTGTAAAAGAGAAACGTTACAAGCAGGTAACTTTAAAAGAATTTTTTCAAAAAGCTAATTCCCAAGCATCTGCATATGAACCTCAAAACTAAATTTTATTTTTGATCTTGTTCATTTGTAAGTTTTATTATAATTTAAAATTATTACTTAACTTTTTTTTTTTTTTTTTTTTGTAAATAAAAATTAAACTTTTCCATAATTGTGTTTTATTGAATTAATTCAACAAATGTGTAATACAGTATTTTTAATATTATTTATGCTAACCTGTATTTCATATTTATGTACATTAGAAAATATTTGTGGTAGTGTTCCGAATTACGGAAAAACCTTTTATTTGGAATGCCCCAGGTCCCAAGGATTCCGGATAACGGATCCTATACTGTACAGTCAAACCTCGTTAACACGAACACACTTAACGCGAATTACCTTTAGCACAAACTGTTTCCGATTTTCCCGTCCCCTCCTGTTCTATGTAATGTATTTAAGTTCGGATAACACGAACAAAAAAAGTTTCCCCTTGAGTGTTCGCGTTAACGAGGTTCGACTGTATATGTATAAGTATCCAGTTCCAGAATCAAATGTTTAAAATTTTATTCACAATTGTTTTGTTTTCTTTCTGGATAAAATTCTTACATTATCTTTTGTATTTTAAGGTTTTTAATAAATAAATGTCATTTTAAAGAACTTTTAGCTTATAGTAATGATGCATATATGATTTTTATTTTATCAAATGGATAAGTTAAGGTAATATACAGGATATTTGACATAATATAGGATATTTGTTAAATTGCAGTTAGTGTAAGTGCCCATAAAACACAAGACAATTGGTTTTAAATTAATCAAGTGAATGTTTTTTTTACAAATTAATTTAAATAAGCTTTTTTCACTATTAATTTTAGTGATTTATAAAGGTTAATTTACTTTAAAATGTGTAGTTTTAAAATTATATCGTAAATTTATTAAAATCTGATTTAAATTTTAAAAAAAATCAGTTTTCTTTTTTTTTTGATTAAAAAAAAAAAAAAAAATCACAAACCCTGACGTAAACCAAAGCGTATGTTTCATTGTACAGTTAAGGGGACAGTTTACCTTTTCAACAACTTTGTTTATTTTTTTAAATATTGTTCAAATGGTGAACTCACTGCATTTCAATGTTCAAATAACAGTGAATTTTGAAAAAAAAAAAAAGCTGCATATTTAATTGAAAATTTAACAAAGTTTAAAAAATGCATTTTTTAAAAATGTTACTACTTTTTTAAATATTGATATTTTTGCCCAATTTTTTATTTTAAGATTTTCAAATGTGTATTACATAAGACTCCGCATGGATTTTCAGATACATCTAATATTACATTTAATATAATTTTTTTTACTGATATACGTGTATATGTAAGTAGTGAAAAACGATGAAATCTAACACATCTTCATACACTTTTATTCATACACCATTTAAGAAAAGTAACAAATAACTGTAGGCTAATTCCTTGCATAGCTTTATCACATATATAATAAAAAATATACACCAAAAACAATTAAATCTCTGACTCAAATGCAAAAAATGCCTTAGCATTTTTAAAACTGAAATGTGACAAAAATATGAAGATGGAGAAAAAGCCATTTAAGTTTTAATTTGAATGAGTAATTGCGCTGGGTGTATTAACAAAATTTACAATATCTCGCAATATTATTGCCATATGGGTAAAAATGAGATGTCAAAATATTCACAATTTTTCATTTAATGTTTAAAAAAGAAAATCGACTTTTTGACCAATTTTGAGGTAAACTGTCCCCTTAAATACTGATAATCCCAGAAGCAGAATTTTCTGTGTATCTGCAGCATACTAAAATTTATCTGCAACCCAATACAGTACTAGACTAAGCCTACTAAAACAACAATACCCCATAAGAAAAATTTGCCTTTATAAAGAAAATATAATAAAATTATAAAACAAATAACAAATCTAGACACTTGAAGTAAATTTCAGCTTTTTTTTTTAAAGCCCAACCTTTCTTTTTAAGCTGGTGAATTAATCTGCAAGGTTTAAAATAATTTGCAGTACCCGCTGCCGTGCTGGACAGTTTCTGCTACTGGGCTGATAATCTCTACAGCATTTCTTTTTTCGTTTTAAGCATTGCACATTTTCAATTTTTACACCTTTGTATGGGGGGGAGAGGATTTACTTTTAAGTGCAATTTGTTTGAAAACCATCAATTTATCTTCGAGACATTATAATTTTTAATATAATTTCTGTAATGGTGGGAACTGAAGTACTGCATTTTTGTAGAAAGTAAAGGAAAAATAGTTGGAAAATAGTAGATTACTATATCTATTTGTGGCTATTTTCTCAAACCAACTGAAAAAACATTGTAATTAAAATATGTGCTGTTTAAAGAATGAAAATAAATTATTTCTGACAAAATATTGAGCTGTTATAAATTATGTTTAATTTTAAGTATCCATATTAATGTTACAAACAAATGAAGGTATATGAATCATTAGATAGCCGATTTTTTCTGCCGAGTTTACAACATCGCGTTTTTCTGGATTTGAACGCAACTTAAACGCCATTGGCTGCAAACTATGACGTCACAAGTCAGCCGTTCACGGCGAAAGATGAGATACCGAAATCACTGTTACTGACAGTTACTCAGTAACGGCACTTGCCTCAAAAGCTAATACGCATGAATGAAAATGCCGGTCGTTTCGGATGTAAACAAGAACAAGAGAGGGTGAAAAATAAACGTGCATCAATAGGAAGTAAATACTTTAAAGCTTTATCATTCAAGTTAAACTTTACTGAATGTTTAAATAAACAATTGATGCATAACAATCGGCCTCCTTTTTCACCATCTCTTGAGCTTTACAAAAATATGGAAAAGGTCATATAGGTACAAAAAATTACAAATACATGAAAAATTCAAAAAGTTCAAAAATGTAAAACTTCAAAAAGTTCAACAACAAAAAGGTTACACTTTAAATTCAAAAACAACAATCTGATCAATGTCAGGTCATATAAGACTTTATTGGCAAGGCATTGACCAGAGTGAAGAACATTGTAGTGAAAAACTATAACCCCCCCAATAAAACTTTAAATATCAAAAATACTTTTACAAAATTTCAATAACTGCTCTTTAATCTGTGGCTTTGTGAAGCTGTCTGCAAGATTAAATTTACTAGCAATATATCTAAGTTTAAATACTTTATCAAAAACTAGATTTCTAAGAAAAAGATACTTTATATGAATATGTTTGGTTTTCTGATTTTCAAAAGGAGAATTAGAAAAGGCTATTGCAGCTTGGTTATCACAGAACAGAGTACAATCCCTCAAGTTCAAGTTAAGCACCTCATTTTGCAAAACATTTTTGACCCAAATTAATTCTTTTGCAGCTTCAGTTAAACTGACATATTCGGCTTCCATGGTAGAAAGACTTATACATTTTTGTTTAAAAGTCTTCCATGATAGGGGCGTTTCATCCAGAAACAAAATATACCCACCCATAGAAACACGATCGTCTCTGTTTGCTGCAAAATCTGAATCTGAATAACATGAAAGATTTAATTGACTGACTCTGGATAACTCAAGTTTATATTCTTTAGTATATTTTAAATAACCTAACAATTTTAGTAAACTATTCCAGTGAGTAATTCCAGGATTTGATTGAAATTGGGATAATAAATTAACTGCATACATTATATCAGGTCTAGTTCTCCCAGCTATAAAAGACAAACATCCTATAAGATTTCTGTATGGAAACCTAGACATAATTTCTATTTCTTCCTTAGTGGAAGGTGAATCTTGCTTTGACAAAACCAAGCCCTTGGGAATAGGTACAGAGCTTACAGGAAATTTAAATTCTGCAAACATTTCACAAACTTTCTCAATATACGAGGTTTGGTGAATGTACAGGTGATTTCCTATCTCTTCAAACTCTATGCCCAATAGCTTTCTGGTTGTCCCAATAATTTTTAAATTAAAATGTTTTTGCAGCAAATTTAACCCATAATCCAAATCATCTTGAGTTTTACCAAAAAGAACCATATCGTCAACATAAAGTAAAAAAATCAATCTGGACTGAAACATGTATACACAATTACACCAATCGAGTTTATGAAAATCTAATTTGGATAAAACATCATCCACTTCAAAGAACCACTGTCTGCCAGATTGATGATCACTATAAATGGCCTTATTCAACTTACAAACTTTCTTTCTTTAATAAAACCCTCAGGTTGGTGCATGTATACAATCTCATCCAGATTAGCATAAAGATGAGCGTTGTTGACATCTACCTGGACATTAACCCATTTTAACAGACATGAAAATATGGCAAAGAATAATCTAACTAGTGAAAAACTTATGACTGGACTGAAAACTTCCTCATAATTTTCTCCTTTAACTTGGTTGAAACCTTTTGCTACCAATCTAGCCTTATACCTAACTATTTCATTTTTCTCGTTCCTTTTTAAGGTATACACCCAACAGTTACCAAGAATCTTAGCATCTTTTGGTGGTATCACAAGATCCCATACATTACGCTCATGCATAACATTTAACTCTTGGTTCATTGCGTCCCTCCAATTTGATGCTTCAGGTGTTTTAATGGCTTGATTGTAGGTTTGAGGAATTTTAATTTCAGTTAAGTTGGCCTCACCTATATTTAAAAGATTAGTTACTTTACCAGATTCTTTATTTTTACTGCTAAAATCAAACAAGTTTTTATCACATTCTATTTTATTTGTTTTACAATAATCTATTAATTCATTAAAAGATCTAATTCCAGTATTTGTTCCTTCTATGCCATAATAAATGTCTGTTTTATCCCTTCCTGTTTTACGTGTTACTGCCTTACGGGTCCATGGAATAGATCTACAAGGTTTTAAACTAAACCGCTCTGAACTCTGGTCTTGATCTGACACACTAACTCTTTCAATGTCATTCCCCAATTGAGGTGTATTCTCAGGTTCATCAAAAATATCTCCATCTTCTGGAAAGTCAAAAAGTGAAAAATTAAATTTTTGTTCTTTTAGTTTTGAAACGATATCTACCCCCCTTTTAGTTTCATCAAACTTAACGTTAATAGTTTCAACAACTTTATTTTCCTCTATTAACCAAATTCGGTAGCCTTTTGTTGTATGAGCATACCCACACATGATCCCTAGTTTAGCTCGCATATCAAGCTTCCTTCTGACCTGCCTGGGCACTCCAACATATGCTACACAACCAAACTTTTTAAAGTGAGAAACCGAGGGTTTTCTGCCTGAATACATCTCAAAAGGGGTCTGTTTATTTTGTTTGTGACAAACCCTATTCCAGGTATATGAAAAGCAATGTAAGGCTTCAGCCCAAAATTTTTGACACAAGCCACTAGCATTGAGGAGAGTTTTTATACCATCAAGAGCAGTTAAATTGAAACGCTCCGCAATGCCATTCATTTCTGGGCTATACGGATTCGTTTTCTCGTGACCAATTCCCTGCTTTTCTAAAAAATTCTCAAAATCTTTGTTACAAAACTCCATGCCACCATCAGTTCTGATAGAAATTATTTTCTTATTTAAGTACCTTTCGGCCCTACTCTGGAATTTCAAAAACGTCTGAAATACATCAGACTTATTCCTGATGGTGTACACAGTAACAAAACGAGAAAAATCATCAATGATGGTAAAAAAATATCTACTCCCCCCATGCGATGTCACCTGTAAAGGCCCTCACAAATCCATGTGTAAGAGCTCCAGAGCAGTTTTAGACCTTACTTTATTTATTGCCCTAAATGATGTTCTTTTAGATTTTGCAAGTTTACAGGAGATGCAATCCTCGGCCAACTTTGACAGCTTTGGAAGTCCTTTAACACTTTCATTTTTACATGTGTTAATTAAATATTCATTATTTACATGGCAAAATCTTTCGTGCCATAATTCATTCAAATTAACTTTTACAGAATGATTTGCTGAAATGTTAACCGAGTTGCTTTCTCCCTTACATATAGAATTATAATGAGAAGGTTTTAAAAAATACAAATCATTTTTCCTAACTGCATAAAATAACCAATTCCATTCTTTGTCATATACTACAAGTTTACTTTTACTACCTACAAAATTTGCTCCTAACTTTTCAAGTTTACTGCCAGACAAGAGATTCCTTCGTAAATTTGGATTATATAAAACATTTTTTAAAATAATCTGATTAAAACTGCCATCTTTACATTTTACAAAAAAATTTACAGTACCCTTTCCCTGAACAGGACTTTCTTTTTCTCCAACAGCAAGTGACATCTGCATATTTGAAACAGGTTCAAAATCCAAAAACAAATTTTTGTTATTGCAAAAATGAGCCGTAGCAGCTGTGTCAAAGACCCAGCTACCACTTTGGCCAAAGTCAGATGAATTAGCTTCATATGGAGAAATTTCAATTAAACTAGCCTCTTGTTCAGAGAAAGTACATTTTACATTATTACATTTTACTTTATCACAATTTACTTTACTACATTTTATATTACTACATTTTAATTCAATATTACTAGTTTCTGAAAATTTATTTTTAAATTGAGAATTTCTAGAATGAGAGCCTTTAGGTTGATAATTTTTAGATTGACCTTTAAGTTTACAATTAGCAATTAAGTGACCATAAGATTTACAACAATAACAAGGACCTATTAATTTACTTTGCTTAACATTCTTATTTTTAGAAAATTTACTTTGATTTACATAATTGTCAGATTTATAAGAAGATTTACCTGTTTTACATTCAGCTATTTCACCAGAAAAAGCAACATTATCTGCAAGGTCTCTCTTTGCTAATTTCAGGCGGTTCTCCTCTAGCAGCAATTCAGATTCAATCTTGTCTGGAACAAATTCGGTATCTGGCCAACGATAAATCGCTTGTACTGTTGATTGGAACTCCTCTGGTAAACTCCCGATCATCTGATAACCCAAATACAGAGGCTGTAAAGTATGTCCAACTTCCCGAAGGCGTTCGGCAGCTTGCTTCACTCGACAGAGGAAAAGGCCAAGATTCTCACTGGAATTATATCGGACACTAAAAAATTCATCCAGCAGATGTATCACTCGGGCTCTTGTAGTTGGTTCAAAATGATCTTTTAAAATTTTCCAGGCAGCAGCTCCACTAGTTGTACCAGCGATTAAAGGCTTAAACTCAAGCGATAAGGTCTGATAGATTATTGTATACGACCTAGCTTTTCTTAAATTCATCTCGCTTCTTTCCCTCCAAGTCAACTGGTCTGTTACAGGAACTGTTTTATCCTCTTTCCCTGCTTTCGGTTCCGACGATTCCCCCGTTTCTTTCACCTCATTCTCTGGATCAGGATTCTCAATGTAGTTCCATGCTCCAAAATGCATTAACAGGACTTTCACTTCTATCTTCCATGTTTCCCAATTCGTGGAGGTCAAAAGAGCAATGTTAGATAATTCCATCTTTAACACGGCCTCCGTCGAAGCAATTGTAAACACACTTCAACAATGTTGGTAAGGTTCACGAAAAAAACATCCGAAGAATTGACGAAAATATTACGAAAGTCCATGGGAGACGTCGAGAAAAAAATCACGACTAACGTCGCCGAAAAACGTCATTCAGAAACATCTGCTGAACTCCAGCAAAGAGGTACATCTTTTAAGAAACAGGAAAAGTTCATCAGCGCTTAGCAGAAAAAAACATTATCTTCACTTCCACAGGGCCACTGGGTCCATAACCTGTTGACCAATTAAAACATTGGCCAAACAGAGTTGCTGTGGTTAATGTGGAAGACTTAAGACACCAGCTCTAAAACAAATTCATTTTATTTGAAGCAAGATGATATGATTATATACAGTATAACAGCTTTACTTCGCCGTCAAATCATAATATAAAAATAAACTAATATCTAATGATTCTACATTATGACAAATTATACAAACGTACAATAATTCACGAAGCTACTAATCCAAAATCAATCCAGACCTTTATACACCCGGTAACAGCAATTGTTTTGCATAAAAATTGTTGCCAATCGATAGATACAAACTTACTCAGAATACATCCGAAACTCCGATCATACAAACGCAACTTAAACGCCATTGGCTGCAAACTATGACGTCACAAGTCAGCCGTTCACGGCGAAAGATGAGATACCGAAATCACTGTTACTGACAGTTACTCAGTAACGGCACTTGCCTCAAAAGCTAATACGCATGAATGAAAATGCCGGTCGTTTCGGATGTAAACAAGAACAAGAGAGGGTGAAAAATAAACGTGCATCAATAGGAAGTAAATACTTTAAAGCTTTATCATTCAAGTTAAACTTTACTGAATGTTTAAATAAACAATTGATGCATAACAAATATAATGGTATTCCGCTGTTGTTGTTGTTGCTTATGGGCGACCACTGCTAAATGCTCTTATAACTGCTTCCATCGTCTGAAATGCACTCCAGGCTCGTGAAACGATGCTGTGAGCAATCCAGAGCTCTCCTTCCACACTTGTCATACTTCAACCTTCTTCCAACCTCCCAATGATGACCTCGTGTAAGGTCATTATTAGAATGCTTAATAACATATAATTTTTTATTTCATTTTGTAGTTCTCTCTTTTAAAAAGAAAGTAACCTTTTTACAATTAAAATAATTGTCTTTTTAACTGCTATAGATTATTAGTTAGATTTTAAGGTATTAACGATGTGGTAAGGTAAAATAAATTTTCACACTTAATCGAATAGCGAATGTTGGAACCACACATATTCGATTAAGTGGGCCGTATAAAGGAACTGCAAACTTGATGAGGCAGTATTCTAACCATAAAATTCGAAAATTACTTCTAAGCAGTGTTGAATTCAGACATTTTTCTCCAGGGGGGGATTTTTGTGGCTCAGGGAAGGGAGGGGGGGGGTCAAATTCAACACTGCTTCTAAGATAATATGACAAGAAATATTTACAGGGATTAAATTATTTCAATAAATGTACAAAACAAAGAAAAAAGTGCAAACAGTTAAAGGAAAACTTTTTAAAAAGATTATTACCATAAGTTTATTTTTTAATAACCTTATAATAATTATTTTTTAAAGGAGTTTTCTAAAAAAATTTAATTATCTAATTATTTTATTCATATTTTTATTTCTCATTCTCTCGGATCTTCATGAGGAGGAGCCAGGAGTAATTCTAAGTAGAAAAATAAATTCTGAAAAGTCACAGAGCAGAAGACGGGAAGGAGGTGAAGGATATATTCCAGGCATCATGCGTTCTTTCTGCAGCCGTTTGACGAAATTTGTGGTTTTCAGCGATCTTTTAATGAAATTCATGTTTTTTTGAGGTTTTTTGAAGAAATTAAACAGTTGGGGGTTTTTTTCGCGATCTTTTGACGAAATTTTCATTTTTTTTCTTTTTTGTGATCTTTCGACGAAATTTGTAGTTTTTTTTTTAAACGACCTTTTAATGAAATTTGCATTTTTCACCATCTTTTGACGAAATATGAGTTTTTCTTCAACCTTTTGAGAAAATTAGTGTTTTTTCGCGATCTTTTAGACGAAATTTACATTTTACCGTGATCCTTTGACGAAATTACCATTTTTCCCACGATTCTTTGACAAAAATTTGCAATTTTTTTTTCGTGATCCTTGCACAAAATTAGTGTTTTTCCGTGATCTTTACATGAAATTTGTGATTTTTCAGTGATCCTTGGACAAAATTCATGTTTTTCAGCGATCTTTTGGCAAAATTTGTGTATTTTCTCACGATTCTTTGACAAAATTGTTTCTTTTTTCTGCAAAATTTTTCCTTGATACTTTTATGTCCGAATTTTTGGAATGGATGACCGATTTTTAAAATTTTTCCGGATTGGAAATACGGCCGTACGCGAACTGAACTCATGCTAAAAAGGGAAATTCAATTACTTTCCAAAACATGATTAGAACAACAAGAGTCCCAAAAAAATCTTTCGCCAGCTTTTTCGCCATAATAATCTTTTTCTTGCCAATTTCACGATGTATTCGCATTTGGCGAGTAGGCAAATGGTTAGCGCGGCCCCTGGGATAGTAATTAAGGGTAAGGGAGGAAAAAGACCGAATTCAGAACTTAGCAGAAAGCTGGAAATTGTTTTAATCCATTTAGTTTAGGTCTAGAATGAATATACTAAGTCCCCCTCCTTGTAGTTGGTGAGTGTTAGAAAATATGTACAGAAACAGGTTATTTTTAATCAGCATAACAATCTTTATAAAAAACTAAGTGTCAAAAACATTACATTAAAATTCTGAATAAAATAAATACCCACACTTAATACAGTCAAGGATCCATATAATCCGCAATTTTCTATAATTCGCATTGTTTAATGAATGTAAACAATTAAACAAGTTTACAAATTCTTGATCCAAAAATGTTTTTTTAAAAGAAATATCGGAAAAAATTATATCTAAAAGTGAATACAATCTATTTTTAAATACAAGAATTTGAAAAATGCATTTTTTGAGATAGCATATTAAACTAATTATTATATTTCATCTTTTTCTTTTCATGTTATACTGAATATGAAATTAAAATAGTGTCCAGAAATAAGAAAATGACATTTAATCCATAATACTCCATAATCTGCACAACCTTTGGTCCCAACTTGTGTGGATTAAAGAACTTTGCCTGTATTTTTCTTGAACATTAAGCTCACAATACTACTATAAAGTCAAAGTTTATCTAAATCACTAATCAAGAGCATATAAGAATATATAAATACCTTCGATTGAAGGTTATCTTTGAAATATTTTTCTTCTTTAAGTGTCTGGATTTCATTGATGAGGGAGACTTTAGCAGCAGTTTCCTCGGCTAATTTCTTCTTTGTTTTTTCTAAATTAGATCCAGCATCTTCTAGTTCAATTGCAAGTGCCTATGGTGAAAAGTAATAGCTATAACACAACTTACTGTAAATAGGTATGAAAGCAGGGAATAAGAGAAAAGGTGGAAATTTTTTTCCATCTATACCAAAAATGGCAAACCTTTTTGAGTATAGAAGCCAAAAACTTAAAAATTATTATGTACCAACATTCTAAAGTACCAGAAACATTTAAACCAATAATATAGTCATATCGCATTGAATTCCATATTAGTAACATTCAGAGGCAAAATGTCTGATTACACTGGTCGGCACCAAAATATAGTTATGCAGTAATATATCATGATTTCGTCATAGTATAAGGACTTTTTTGCGTATAAAACTTATGCATATTATTAAGTAAACAC
Source organism: Maratus speciosus (assembly GCA_963932465.1). Classification (NCBI taxonomy): domain Eukaryota; kingdom Metazoa; phylum Arthropoda; class Arachnida; order Araneae; family Salticidae; genus Maratus; species Maratus speciosus. The sequence continues at coordinate 666,596,374 of OZ010786.1, read as the reverse complement.
AAGCAAAGCGAAAAAATTAAAATTGGAAACTAATTTTGTTTGCATAAAAGCTATAAACGAATTAACTGGCTATAAGTTATTAAATATATTACTGACATTAATAACTTTATAATAGTTAATGGATTCTTACTAGATAATTACTTATTATAGTTATTCCCTGGAAAAATAATAGTTGATTGTTATAGATTTCACTCGGCTAAATAAAAGTGCGGTAATGAAATTACTGTATCATGTACCATTCTTTTGGTAGGAGGGTTTGCTTATACTTACTAAAACATAAGTGGAAAAAGATAAAACATGGATAATACATAAATTACCTGTAAATAAATGTATAACTATGATTACGCGAGTTACAGCGATATAAGAAATGAAAATATATTAGTGGATAGCAAATAGTAAATACGGATATGAAAGAGGGGGGGGGGGGGAGATAAAAAGAAAAAGGCACAATACAAGTATCAACAAACTAGATTGTCATGCTATATTTTATCAATTTGATATCTAAGACAGTGAAAACACCTTTTTGATTATTTCAATTTTGTCTAGCACTGCAAATTAATATAACAATCCAAGACAGTTTAATTATTGAAATTTATAAGACCTCAATTCATTTAATAGTAATAGATTATTTTAAAGTAAATTACGGATTTGTTATTATAAAACTGTTTCTCGGAAAAATGGTATGTGCTGGAGCAATTTGGATAACATATTTAGAATTATGAATATTAGCAGACCTGCCAACCTTTAAATTTTGTGTGCTACGATTTCTCATTTTCAAATTAATCTGGAGGTTGGTTGGTTGGTTTTTCATGTTTCACAGCCATCTTTTGACATTCGTAAAAGGAATAAGGTTTCAGTCTTTCAACTCGATATAGTAAATTTTTTCCTCAAAATTTTTTTGACAAAATTCACGTTTTTACAACAATCCTTTAACGAAATTTATTTTCTTCTGCGACCAATTGACGAAATTGATTTTTTTTTACATGGTCATTTGTCGAAATTTGGGTTAGTTTATTGCAAATCGTGCGATTTTGCACACTATTTCAAACCTTGCCCCTCAAGGAACCCCCTCCAGAAATTCTTAAAATGGCACCCTTGTTTCTATGGAAAGGGATTCCTGTATAAATATTTACAAAAACACAATTAGAGTGTTTTATGTTAAGAAGTCTTTTTTGCAGCCCAGAATTTTTTTTTTTTTTTTCTTATGAGCAATTTTTAATGTCCGAATTTTCGGACGCAAATGGCCAATTTTTTAAAACTTTCAGAAATGAATACTTGGAAGTTTCGGAACAGAATCACTCCTGAAAAACATGTAGCGCGGGATAAAAATCGCAACTAGAAACAAAAAATGCTTTTGTGTTTTTGCAAAAAATCTTAGTTTAAGACCGATTTTCATAGCATCGTAGTTCATAGGTCCAAATCGTAGCAACTACGATTTTTTCGTAGCAGTAGGCAGGTCTATATTAGATCTGCACACATTGCAGATTTAGTTTGCAGGACGGAAAATACCAGCGTTATTAAACTTTTTCCAGACTGCCACCACCCCCTATATACTTCCAATATTTTATTTGTATTTTTTCATTAATTTAGAGAATGTCCAAAATCGCTTTAAAAAAGGGTGGAATTCCTCCTTTAGGAAGAACTCTTACATGCCTGTGTAAATAAGCTAGTTGCTATCTACATATTTAAAATGCTAAGCGTTTTCTTTCGACAGTCTGTGAAAAGAAACTATTGTGTCAAATTACACCAATCTTTTTTTCAAATGAAAGATATTTTGTCATAGACTTGTTATCGTACATTCGTTTGTTCAACTATTTTATTAATTAGTTGTAATTTTAAATGAAAATTCTACAGTTGCGCATGTGCAGTATATAAGTAAAAGCCTGCCTTTGGAGTGACGCGCTGCAGATGTGCAAAGATGCTTGCTTAGTTGAACTATCACATCACAAGTCGAAGTTGTTTCAAGTTTGTTGGCTATTTGATCTCACTGTAAACAAGCTTTTCTTTTTTCACAAAGTTAATATTATTTGGCTCTTTCAGCATTATTGACAATTCAGAAATTTATTGTGTTGATATTAAGAGTTAAAGTTAATACAGTTTATTTCGGGGGGTATCGTATTGTTTTGATCATATTACACATTGAAGATAAACACAGTGATTTGAGGCTAAAAGTTATGGCTGGTGATCCATCTTATGAATTGACAGTAGTTATAACAAAGATTGGGAAACTAGCATGTTAAGAAGTTGCTGTTACTTTGAAAAAAATAAGGTATCATAAATATTAAAATGAAAACTATTTCTGTAAGATCAGAACTCAAATTTGAGACAATTGCGTATGCATCACCTGTTTTTCAAACCTCTTCAATTTAGAAGGAAGAAAAACAAGTTCCTGCTAGTGTAGAAAGTCCTGCTTTAGCAGCAGTTTAAAGCTCTGAATTTTTGTAGAGGACGCAGATAGGTTCGAGCCAAAGCTTGGAAAAATGTGTCATTTTTGTAAATAATTCATTTCAATAATGGCATATTTTATTAGAAAGAGAAGTTATAGGATTTTTATTTTATTATTATTACTTGAATGCTTTATAATTAAATAAAATTTAACACTCAATAATATTTTCATGTAATTATCAATTAAATAAATTGAGCTGATTTACAATTTTCATTATGTTTTCTGACTTACATATTATCAAAAGTATACAGTGGTGGCCAAAATTATGGACACTTTTAGATAGCTTAAGTAAAACAATACACAAAAAGCTACCTATTGCAGCCGTCCGAAGGAAAACAGTTCGGTAAAGTTTGCTATATTTTTGCCAATCACGACCCTCAAAACCACCCTCCGTTGAAATGCTGACTTATATATATATGTATATTATATACTATATATATATAAATTAACCATTATATAATATTACAATTCATCACCTTTTCCTTCTTTCCCTTATATATATCTGAATTCTGTCATGCTATAACTCTCGAATTTTTGAACCGATTTGAATGAAATTTTTCATATACATAGTACATACTAATGTCATTGGCCAGTTTCATCTGCCATCTTGTTTCAAAATGGCAGCCATTTGAATTTTTGTGGACACTTTTAGAAATTTTTAGGTTTCCTAACTTTCTCTTTAAATGACCTATGTGTAACCTAATGACATAACTTGCACTGTGTGACTCTTTAAAATATCTTTTAATGTTTCTAACATTCTGTTTAAAATGATACATAAGAATTTGCATTTTGTGAAACGTAACATTTTCTATAAATATACAATGTTAGAAAACAAAAAAATTTCAATTTTTTCACTTTTAATGGTCGTGTAGTTTAAAAAAATAAAAATAAGTATTGTTATTTTTTCAACTTCATCCGTCATCTTTGAAACAAGATGGCGGATGAAGCTGGTCAACGAACTCTGTCGAGACATTAGTATGCACTATGCACATAAAAAATCGGTTTAAAAGTTCAAGAGTTACAACATGAGAAAATTCAGATATAAATATATATAAGTCAGCATTTCAACGGACGGTGGTTTTGGTATCTAGGGGGTAATGATCGGCGAAAATATAGCAAAATTTCCCAAAGTATTTTCCTTTGGACGGCTGCAATATGTAGCTTTTTACTTTTTATAATGAAAGCTACCTAAAAATGTCCACAATTTTGCCCACCGCTGTATATGTGTGTATGTGAGAAAGAAAAGTTTGTCATTCATTTGCATAAAAAATAAAGTGGAAAGAAAGAAAAATATTCATGCAAGAGCTATAAAAAAATTACCTTGATATCCAGGTTTAATATTTAAAAAATGTATAAAAATGCAAAATAAAATTCAAGTAATAAAAAATATATATTATAAATCATTAACTGCTAGTTTCAAATTTAGGTTTTTAGAGAATGAGACAGATAAAAATAAAATTCGTGGAAGCTTTTAATCGTTGTGTAGTTTAAAAAAATAAATAAAAATAAGTATTGTTATTTTTTTCAAGGGGGAAAAAAATGAGGCCGTAGTAAGTAAAAATAAATTCTCTACCCGGTATTTTTAGGTAAATTTCTGATAAAAAGCAAGCATAATTGGTTGTAAATTATAAACTTAAAATTCTTTCACTTCATTGAATACGTTAGACTGACAGCACTATCTATCACCTTAAAGAAATAAGAATCACTTATGCAATATAGAAATTTGTCATTCAATAATTAACTTAAAAGCAACTAATTAAAAATTCAATAATTTTTCTAATGAAATATTTAAGTTATTTACTGTAAAATCTTGACGGGCACTATCTAGTTTACATAATTGTTCTATTGGCAGGGGCATAGCTAGCTACAGATATTTTTTTAGGGGAGGGCATTAAAAAATTTCCCAACTTATAATTCAAAAATTTCTCAACTTGAAACAAATTTTTCTATTTTTCAACTGAAATGATATGTGCACTATGTGTTTAATGATACTTATACTTAAAAAAAAAAAAATAAATAAAAAAAAAATACTGAAACTAAAAATTTAAAAATTATAATTATTGGTTTATTTAATGAAAGTTTTTGTCTTCTATTGTGTAGGAGTCATCATACTTCATATGAAAATATCCTCATGATATTTTGGGATTTTTCAGAAAGGAACAAAGTTTTGGAAGAAATAGATTACAGAAGTTGTTGATGGACAACAGTAGGGAAAAATTCAGGTCTGGTAGATGTATGATATTTTCGTACCACAAAGAAACACACACAATGACAAATTCAGTCCGGCTGCTTTTTGTATTTCTTTTGTACAGTATAACTTCTTTAATCCGGAATCATCGCAATTACAGCAATTCCGGATTATAGAAAATTCCAGATTACAGAAATTTTGAAACTATAATACATTTAGATAAATATTAATACTAATATCTTTCATTAATATATTAATGAAAGATATTAGTATTAATATTATACAAAATAATCAATACAAAAATGCAAAGAACTTGGTAAATTAAAATAATTGAAAAACTTTGGTAAAAATCAGTTCAAAATCCTCTAAATGTATATATTTTTGAAATAATTATATATATATATATATATATATTATGCAGTGTCGCCATCTGTTGTAAATTGAAAAAACCAATAACCATACGATATTTTTTACAAAAATTACAATCTATGATTTATAAATACTCAATAAATAATACAAAACACAAGAATAACAGACATATCATGAAAATTATTGAAAAAAAAAAAATTAAAACCAAAAAAAATTTATCGTAAAAATTTAAATAATGCTTACAATTAATTTAAAAAATAACTTTATAAACACATTAACATAATTAAAATAGTGATATATAAGGCTAATGTTATAAAAAATTAAATATATAAAACCTATAAATATTGAAGTAAGTCACAAATTAAATACTTAGAAGAAATATTAATAAAATCAGTTTTTGTGATGTTTTGGCCGAATCTTCTTATCTTTGGAAAAAGAAAAATTCTAAAGTTACCATTAATTCTAATTTTTTACAAATTAATATTAAAAAAAGACACCTATATTAATTACATATTAATTTAGAAAAATCTTACGATTTTAAATCTGAAAAAAATTAGTAAATTAGGCAGTCTTTTCATTTTTCTTAATAATTTTCAGAAATTTATTCACATATGTACTATGGTGCCATCTACTATATTTAATTGAAAATAAAAACGAATAAACGTACCGAAATGTCCGGATTACAGAAGTTTCCAGATTAAAGACATTACAGTGAAACCTCCTACAACGGTCACTCCAAACAACGGTAACCTCCGAATACCGGTCATGTTTTAGTGTTACCGAATCTCTTTCACAGAAGTAATATTATACTAAACCTCTGAACAACAAATTCCGAATGACGGTCACCCCACAACATTGTTTTTTCAAATATTCCTTATTCTCACATTTTTATATACTAGTTGTCAGTTTTGTTTTGTTGTTGTTTGTTTTTTTGTTAATTTTCACTGCAAATCTGTAGAATTAAAATTGAAATTTAATGACAGATTTCTCCAAATCTGGAATCCGAAAATACTGAAATAATCGTAGATGATGCTGAGTTAAATGATATTTTAAATAGCATCGGAATGACCATTAAATACAGCGAGTATGTGAATGTAGATAATGATATGGCCGTTACTACTTTTAATACAATAGAAGAATAGAAAGCAAGGTCAATGAGAATAAGAGTGATAACGAAAATGAATCGGAAAATAAAAGGGAATTATCACAAAATGGTAGCTTAAAATCATATTCTGATGTTCTTTTTAGCTTCAGAGAAATTAAATTTTTTGCACTCACTCAAAATGATAATGATAATGATAATTACAACAAATCTATGGAAATGATTATGCATTTAGAGAAAAAAATGTGCTTAAAGAAAAAAAAAAACTAATAAGTTATTTCATTAGTACAAAATAATAGTATGTATTTCTTAACTGTAAAAATAAAATAATTTTTGACAATTATTTTGATTTTAATGCAATGTAATTTTGACCTTTTAAAATGTGGAACCTCTGAATAACGGCAACCTCTGAAGTGCGGTCACTTTATCGTGCTCCCAGTGGTGGCTGCTATTCAGAGGTTTTAGTGTGTACTGTATTGCTTTTGATAATTTACCTAGTTTACAGCAAAACAATAATTTTTTTTTACTATTATTTTAAAAAAAAGAAAAAGTGTTTAAAAAATCTAGAATTTCCTAATTCTAAGTACAAAGTTCACATATATTGGAGGGGAAGGCTCCCCAACCCTTAACCCTCCCCCCCCCCCCCCTCCCATCACAACGCCTTTGTCTATTAGAATGTAGCAAAGTGCAGTAACTTGAGTCTAAAAACAAAGTTAAGCTGCTCCAAAATGTTTTCCCTCGTTGTACGCATATATTCTGACAAGTGTACTAAATTTCAAAAATTAGTTTAGTGAATCAATAGACAGTACGAAAGAGGTATTGTTTTATTATCACAAAAGAAATTAAAGATGCATTGGAACAATTTCAGGATCGGAAACCAAAATCAACCTAACTGGCGCTAATATAACTTTTACATGTTAGCACAACTTAAAATAGAACAGAACTCTGTCGGCGCTGTAACAGAATACTCTCGAACTCACTGCATTTCTTATTCGGCAGAGCTTATGCAATCTGATCACGTGATTGCCGGAAGAGTAATTTTGAAACGGGCGGCGCGCATTACAACACTCACTGCTGCCACAGGTTTTGAATTTGTGACCAGGTCTTTCTTTGTTAATATTAAGAAAAATATTCCATACAAAAATATGAAAATCGGTAATATTATAGAGGAATGTTTGATAAATGCGCTGATGCAAACAGTTTTCAAATCTTAAGAATTATTTTAAGAGATATTTAATGTTAAAATCTGTCAAAATCATTCCATTTAAAAAGTAGGAGCAAAAACTATACATAGGAATTTAATCATTTTTAGATCATTTTATACATTAGAAGCTCCTGATGTGCAGACTGCATTTATTTTTTTTATTTGACTCCTTTTTTGAGGTTTTATTTCTATTTTAAATTCAAATTTTCAGCATTTGGAGAGACATTTTTTACAACTTTTAGAAAAAGATATTTTAAATTGTTGCCAAATTTAAAAACAGTGCAAAAAATAATATTTCCTTCAAATTAAAAATTTATTTACACGTGACTATCATAAACAGAAAAAACTTTCAAATGAAAATTAAATGATTACGTATTAAAAGCAAGAAAATGTTGATATACATCATAAAAACTATATTTACACATGAATTTTAAAAGAGAAAGAAAATTGTAAAATAATAAATTCATTAATATGCATTAAAAGATTTCATTGATTATTGAACAGCATTTAATGCATCTCCATTCCAAAACGGGGGTTACCATAGGGGGGGGGACTCTGTTCTGTTACCAAATGCTGCCAAGTTTGTCGCCAACTTGGTGACCAAAATTAGTCACCAAAAGTGACACCAACTTGGCGATATCTCTAATATTTCTCCAAATTTCCACAGACTTCCATTGTAAACCAATAGGATTTACTTGCTTACAGAAAATCAACAAATTGAGATATTTTGAACCAATGAGATGTTATTGAAGTGCCTACAAGAGTTACATTGCTCTTGTGTTGAGAATTCTAAGACAGCGCAAATAATATTTCCTTTCTAACAATAAAAGTATTTTCACGTGAATATTAAAATTAAAACTTTGGTGAAAACTACGTCAGATTTAAAATGATACATTTAAAATGTCTAGCCACTGTTTTTTTAAATTATAATTCATTCTTCTGAAAAATTTTTTAAGCCGATCAAATTAGCGTGCTTTTAAAGTTTGCGGTGTCTGAACGGGGCTTGGCGAGCTTAGCTCGTAGGGGGCAGTGCAATAATAATAAAAAAAAGTACAGTCAAGGATCCGCACACCCATTATCCGCAATTTTCTATAACTCGCATTGCTTAATGAATGTAAACAATTAAACAAAATTTATAAATTCTTGATTCAAAAATGATTTTTTAAAAGTAATATCTGAAAATTTTAAATATAAAACTGAATATAATCAATTTTTTAATACAAGAATTTGAAAAATGCATTTTTTGAGATAGCATATTAAGTTAATTATTATATTTCACATTTTCCTTTTCATGTTACACTGAATATGGAATTAAAATAGTATCCAGAAAAATTAATTATTATATTTCATATTTTCTTTCCTTTTCATGTAATACTGAATATGGAATAAAAATAGTGTCCAGAAATAAGAAAATGACATATAATCCATAATACTCCGTAATCCGCAATATTCCATAATCTGCGCAACTCTTGGTCCCAACTTGTGCGGATTAAAGAACTTTGCGTGTACAATATTTAAAAGTTGTTCTAGATGTAATATATCATTTTTTAACAACCTATTACATGAAAATAACTATTAATCACTAGTGCATAAATTTTATGAAATTTACATTCAGACTTATCAAAAGTTTAGTATCAAATAAAAATAATGCTTTCTTAAAAGGATTTTCATATTTTTATCCGACAATAATCCAATCTGATGGGTACATAACGAAGTGTGTTTAATAAACAAATGAATGAGTTTGTAAAAATTACTATTTATATGACAAAGAATCAAACAATGTTTTTCTATCTCCTATAAATTACTTCTTCAAAACAATCTTATTAATTCTGGTGTCGTTGAAAATCAGCTTAAAAAAAATTTGAGCTTAAATTAAAAATTTGACACAGTTATCTGAAATGTCCGATGCTTTTATTAGAAAAGAGGAAACACTTCTCAATTGCTTTCTATCAGAATAACAATATATATTCTAATTATATCTACTTATGAATAAAAGTGACTTCATGAATGTGAAGAACAGAGCCTTGGGTATGAACAGAGTTCCCAATGAAAAATGGATGGAATCACAAATGTTATTTTCATTTTAAGAGCAATTATGACTCGCACACAATAGAAGGCTAAAAATACGCAAATCTTAAGCTAATGCTGGTTGACTAAAAACACCACCAACAAAAAATATATCCATTTTGCATTAGGTCTCCAAAAAGGCAAATAATAAATAAATGTTCTAATTAAAATATATCTTAATCGTGATGCATTCCGATGGGTGATCAACATTTTGCTGCTGTGATAACCAGAAATAAATCTGAAAATATCTCAAATTTTCTTTTAAAATGGTATTGTAACTACTATGTGTATGTACCACAAATAATAATAAAAACACGATTTCTGTTTCCCTTCATTCTGATCAAAATAGCATTAAAATGACTTGAAATAAAATAAGTAATTTTTAAGGGGAAAAAAATATTTTTATCTTTTCTATACAAGAATAAAAAATCTCTATTTCATAAAGAATGAGTCCAAATCCAACTGCTATAAAAATTGAGCCTGAGACCATCTCATCTCTAGCACTCACTCTGTTAGATTTTTTCATTGCTTCTATGAATGATATCTCTTGGATTTTAACCAAATACTTTGTAGATTATTAGTCTTTTAGATTTCAGTTCCTTGCCCCTTCCTCCCTTCTAAAGCAATCCCTGAATGCACCTGTAACTAAAACTGTGCTTTTTGAAAAGAACTTGAGTAAAGAAAGATAAATATCAAAAGGCAAAAAACTTTTGGTGGTGATTTTGTAGCCAATTCGAAAATATGATCTTTCTTTTCAACAAATGCAAACTTGATGACACTTCTGGATTACAATTTTGTGGTGAGCGTTTTTCATTCAGAAAATCCACGCCATAATATTTGGTTAATAATCTTCCCTTTATTTAAAGACAGACTTTCAATGGTTAAATAACTATCAGGAAATTTTAGTACATATTTTAAATAAAAAACTGTTTAATTAAAAAAAAAATCTATCATTCAATAAAACAATATTTACTATTCAGAAATTATGATAGTTTTTTTGACAGGATTGCCATGGTTTAAACCAACTAGTTATTTTCTCAAAAAAGTTTTTTTAGAACAAATCTATTTTCCTTTTATTTGTAATTTGTTTTGAATTATTGGATAAAATCCATTTAAAAAATGCAGATTATTTACAGCAATTAATTATGATTTTGGTCAAGGTGTAAACGAAAATTTTCTCGATTCTTAGATTATCTTTATAGAATTAAAAAAAGAAACTAAAGGTATGAAATTTAATAAGATGGCATTAAAAAAAATGGGAGCTAGTTATAGCATTTCAATACAGTAGACTCCCTCAAATCTGCACAGCTTGGGACCAAAGGCTGTGCGGATTTTAGAATTTTACGGATTTCTGGTCATTGCTTTCGTTACATTTTTTAAACAGTAATTCAAATGTAGCAATCACGATTATAATGAATACTTACAATATAGTAAAATTTTAAAAAAGCTAAATAAAATAATAAACTAAAAATAAAATAGTAAAAATTTAGAACATTTTAAAAATTATTAAAAGTAATAGTCAAATAAATACATGATACTAAAGATGCTAGAAACTTTAAATAAGGCATGGTAGTTACTTATAAAATATAAATGGCCTCGTAAGAACAGCCAAAAGTAAATTCAAAATTTAAAAGTTGGGAAGCAAAGAGAATTCTAAAAAAATCCTAAAATATGATTTCTATATAATCTCAGGAAATAATAAAGGAATTATAAAAGCAATGGTTGCAAATCAATGGTGACAATTGCTAATCCTACACAGGCTATATTTTATGCCGGTGCCACTGCCACTACCACCTGGGGTTGGCAGGAACAAACGTTCTAAAAAAACCTTTAAAAACTTGCTAAATTAAGTTTCTATGGAATATTAGAAAATACCAAACTGATTTCAAAATTAATATTGCCAAATTAAGGGTGACAGTCCCTGTTTCACATATGCTGTCAACACATGCAATTTTTATTCTACATGTAGAGGCGAAACAATACCCAGACCAGATGCTGGGAAAACTCAAAATCCAGTCCGAATGAGAATTTGGTGAACTCAGCGGAAACGAAAGGCTGAGCGCTGGAATTTAGAGAGATGCGCTTCTGCGTTGGAGAAGAGAGGTGCTCTCTTCTGGCCTAGCTTTCGATAGCGCGTTGCCCGCTGTTATTATTTTATTTAATGGGATCTGTGAGCAAACCTGTCATACAATCTTTATCTATTAATGTCTAAATGTCATGTCCTAGTATATATTATAGCCAAGATGAATATTTGTATTTTTGTAATAATCCAGAAGTTTAATTACCGTATATACTCACGTATAAGTCGAGGAATTTCTGACAATTTTTAGCAAGCAAATTTGGGAGGGTCGACTTATACGCAAGTCAATTAAAAAATAAAACTTCGAATACGGAAGAATTCTGACTTTTTATGTGTATGAATAATAAAATATTACAGAAAACATACAAATAATAATAATTTATCATTAAAAATATTTTCAATGATTTATTTTATTTACTTACTACTTTTTCACATAGGTAAATGAAATATTTGGTTTGATTTTGTGCAAAATTGAAGTAAAAAGTTAGGGGGTCGACTTATACACGGGTTTTTGATTTTTTGCAGAATTTGCATTCGAAAGTTAGGGGGTCGGCTTATACGCGAGTCGACCTATACGCGAGTATATATGGTAAATATTTACGAGTTTAACAGCATTAGTTCCTGTTGCCATTTTTGACTGGAATTCCTCCCACATACATGCATACAAACATGACCTAAATTCGCCATGCCATGTGTCATGTTGACTGATGACAGATTGTTAAAAGTAGAAATTATTTATATCCAATAATTTGAAACACTTACACAAACAATTACAAAAAAAAAAAAAAAAAAAAATATTATAGATTTCTCCTGAAAAGAAAAAAAAGTTGGTTTAAATCATGGTTAAAACCAATAGGTTTAAATCATGCCAATCCTGATTTGTATATAATAAGTAAATACATTATAAAGGGTCATAATTTTATCCAGTAGAACTCATGAAAGTCCATAAACTTTAGATGTGAAAAACAAAAGATTTATATACCTTACATTTTTCCTGTAATTTTCCTATATCATATTTACTTTTTGATGAAGTTTTTCTTGAAGAACAATAATTTTACTTTCAATTAACTCCTTATCAGTTTCTGCTGATCTATATCTAAAAGAAAATTTTAAGAACATGCTTTTAACAACATCAATATAAACACTGTTATCTAGACCTAACAAATAAATAATTGTACAGTCGTGGTAAAAAAAAAAAAAAAAAAAAGTAAACATCCCATACTAACTCTGCAAAAAATATCATAAAAGAAAGTTACTTGTACCACACGATTGGTGATAAAGTCTACTTTTAAATGATGTATATAAAATTTTCTTAGGGGCCATGTACATATTAAAATAAACCATAACTTTGTTTTTCAATAGCAGTACACAATTCTGACAGCATAAATGAACTCTACATCCTTCCATTAACCTAAAAACAAATTTCTATGCAATTCGTGCGATAAGTTCCCGAGAAATTAATTATTTTAAAATGAGCTTATTTTAGGGGCTGCATCCAAATTGAAGTTCGGTACTCGATTGTTGACTGCAAGAACCCCCTTTTTGATCAAGGCATCTTAAGCACCAATCAAGTAGTCATTGAAGACTGCAAGATGACAGGGTAGCAGAGTTCGTAAATATCATGATATTTTCGAAAATATCAAAAATATCCGATATTTTGATATATATCCGATTTTTTCAAAATAGTCAACTTTGCTGATAATAAATATTTTCAAGCATAATATTACATTAGAAACTAAAACACATTGCACTTAACATGAAAACTTAAAACAATATACTAAACACCCCTTTTTTTTTTTTAACTTAACAAAATTGAAGATGAACTAACTGAAAACTGAAACAATTTGATTTATGCACTTACATTTAAAAAAAAAAAGAAAGCTATAGGATTCAGTATCAATTATCAAGAAAATCAGAAATTTAGAACAAAATTGAAGATCAACTATTTGAAAACCGAAACAATTTGATTTATGCACTTACATAAAAAAAAAAAAAAAAAAAAAAAAAAATGCTGTGGGATTCAGTATCAACTATCAAGAAATCAAATTCATAAAACAAAATTTTAAATACATAATATTGTTTTAACTGAAAATTTTTAACATTTTTTTATTCCCTAACATGCTTGTACAGTTTAAACAAAACTAAATACCAGAACATATTCTTTTCTAATGCAGCTGTATATATACAGTCAACTCTGTGAAATCCGCCGATGTATAATCTGCAAATGTCTATTATTCGCACTACGCTTTGGAATGTAAACAATGAAAATTGTCATTAACAGTTAAACTCATAAGGTTAAATTTAGTAAATACTTTTTTTTCGGTAATCAATTTTCCAATGAATAAATATTTAAATATAAATTGGATATAAATACTTAAATTTTCTTGAGTAACAAAATTTTATGTCTGTGCAAGAAATAAAAAGTGTTCATAGACTACCAAAAAAAAAAAAAAATATATATATATATATATTACAAAATTTAAATTTTTATGCCAAGTTTAAAGTATTTTATGTAAATTTTCCTTTTTCAGTAATATTCCGTATATTATACCGGCTTATTAAATTAAAACCCAAGTCTATTAATCTCTAAGATCTTAATTCATATTTATTCCAAATTGCGTAAATCTAAAAATGGCTCGATTATTTATATTTCTTTAATAAAACTTTTATTATTTAAATTCCTATTAAATTCCGCTATTAAATCCCGGTATATCATATTCCCCTTAAATCTTTATTTAACTGCTAAAATATTATTCTGTCTTAAAGAAAAAACCTACTTATTTCAATTTATTCTTTTATTTAAAATATCCAGGTGTGATTAAAATATTTCAAAGATTAAAACTTCGCAGACATAAATTCATTTCTTTTATCGTCTGAAGAGGGAAAAAGGGGTTATTTTTGCATAATCTCGACTACAGATTTTAACATTTGTTTATGCTTTAGATAGCTGGTGCGAGGATATAAGAATTTTCTAGAACAATCTTGTCAGCAGAGTATAAATACGGATGGCGGGAACCAGAGAGGGCATAAAGGATATAGCATATAGTAGAGGAGCTGTGAGTTTAGAAGCTTTTTAGTTTTTAACATGTAGAGGTGAACGTGGTGGATTGCAGTCGTAGCAAACGGGATATTCAATGTGATTGCTCGATGGAGGTAGTAAAACGTTGGATGAATACTGTTTATTATGTGAGTAGAATGAGGAAGCAACGGTATCGTAATGGGTGATAGATGTTAGATATTAACGGATTAAAGACTAGAACGCAGTCAAGAGATTGAGTGTTTTTAAACTAATTGTGACAGGAAGAATAGACTTTATTCTTTTTACCATGGAAGGAGAGAGCATCTTCCCTAGATTTAATCGAGAGTGTGGAAATAAAGTGAATAATGTTCCAAGCGACTGCCTTATGTTAATTCTTCATTTTTCTTTAGTATTTTAAAACCAATCGGCTGCTACCTGTGTTGTGTAGGAATGGAAACCCTCATTTTTTTTTCGACAATACAAACTACTTGCCGTCAAAATGTCACATATATATATATATGAGACAACAAACCAAAACTGATACTACCATTGTTGTGCCAATGTTTAAAATTTGTCTTGTATATGATTTAAATTTTCTTTAATCTTAGTTATTAAATATAATCAGCCAGTGTTGCATTATGTTTTTCTTCTCCATTGTAATTTTTGCGCAGTTGTTCTTAATTTATAGCCAGACTTTAAAAAAATAAACTGTAAACAAAGGGATGATCTATAATCCGCAAAAATGTATAATGCACAAAACTCTTGGTCCTTAAGTGTGCAGATTTCACAGAGTTGACTGTATATATGTATGTATGTATGTATGTATATATATATATATATATATATATATATATATATATATATATATATATATATATATATATATATATAACTGAGTATTTAAATTAGACAGTTTATTATTCAGTGTCTGTTCCAGGGTTGGGTTTTTGAAGTCAAAAACTGGTTTTTGACATGACAAGCGTCAAAAACTGGTTTAAACCGTCAAAAACTGCCAAATACATGTAACACGCTAAAACATTTTAACAATAGATAAACATTAAATAAGCCAATGATTTATGCGATCTTTTATTGAAATTTAATAATTTAAAAAATATATTATTTGCAATAAAATAATTTTTGATTTTTCAATCAGAATAAAATAATTTTGTACGATTAAATAATCTGGATCAATTTTACCCCGCAGCATGCTGCAGCACACCACGTGTTTAGCACATTTATTTACACCCAAAAGATTTTTGAGTTTAGAGTGTATGAAGCGTTAGAAAATAGTCTGTCTATTAATTGATGCTGAGCTAGTAGGACTTGATAGCAAAAGCATTGCTAGATGAGCAAGTTTTGAAGCAGGCTCAAAGAGCTGTTGCATTTACCCAGACAGCCACAGTCGTCCTTCGGACGCTCTACAATGATCCTAAAAATCCTGTAGTCGTCATATCCTATAAAATTATCCTGTGAATGTCCACAGAATACTAAAGAACGGACCAATTGAAACCGTCCAGCTGCAACCGTCCTGAAAACGACCGGAGGATATTCCAAGACGGATCTCGAGAATGCAACCGTGAAACCAGCCAACCTACTTACCAGAAATGGCGTTTATTTTGATTCCTCCGTCGATGTTTAGATGAGATTTGTCGCTGGTCATGGCAAATTCAAATATGAAGAAAGTGAATGTGGATGTAAGGTAAGAATTTTCTTTCATTTTGTAATGCATTTCTTTATAACTATTCTGTCTATATATTTATATTATGTTCGAAAAACTTTTACTTTATTAAGATGAAATTTAAAAAAGAAATTAGGCCTAGTCATCACACGATTAAAACGTGGAATAGAAGGAAAAAGATGTCAGCAATTCTTGTCAGTTGAATTAGGACTACAATATATGTTAAAGTTAAAACAAACAGAATTAAATGAATTGTATTCTTAATTCCAAAATAAACAGTAAGCGTATAAGATTTTTTATAGACACATCAATTTAAGCTGACATTTTAAATTCATTCTTTAACCACTTAAAAATAAATTTGAAAACTAGCCGCATTTTTCGACACCCCTTTTTCGCTATTTGTTCACGTTAATTTAATATTTATCAATGTTTATTTAGGTTCTAAACAGGGTAGGTAACTTGAACTTCTTATTACGATATTTTTTTTTTAATTTTATGCAGGTGTTTTTGCATATCAAAACATTAAATACATTTAAGGCTTTTCTATAAGGATTTCTATAATTCTGCCAGGCTGTTTTTAAAAGAAATGTGAACACTATTTTATATGGTTTTCTTTGTAGAAAATATGTTTTGGTAGTTATCTTGTAGATACACCAATATTTCTTTTTGGTGCAAAAATCATAATGTTTTGTCTGGTATGACAACACGGCAAAACAGATAGTGTGTTTTTTATTAAATTAAACTTTGTGTCTGTTTTATAAAACAATTTGTATTTTAAAAAAATGTGTAATATTTTATTTATTATAGAGTAAATGTGTGTGCCTTATAATAAAAAAAATGTGTTTTTTTTTTTGCAATAACGTAAATGTGTGTTTTATATAGGGTAGATGTGCCAGTAATGGACACCCTTCCAGTAATGGACACCTCTTGATGTTTTTGGTTCATAAAAAAATAACTAATAAATATTTAGCTTTAATTATTTTTTTTTATAATTCCCCCTTGTATGTTTTATAAAACTATGTTATTGTTGACACTTTTAATCAAACCAATCAGGAAGCAGAAAATAATGTTTCAAAGTTTTGCTGTTTTTCTGTGAAAATCTTAATGAAGAGGTTAAGAGCTGGCTTCGTTTAATTAATTTATATATTATTTATTTTCTTGCAAAATTTGAATGTTTTTGTTTGAGTAGCAATAGAAAACTTTGAATTTTATATACTAATGGCTATTTATAAAATTTCATTTCTTTTTAAGGTTTTAAGAGGGGGTGTCCATTACTGGGATGGTTAATTAGTCATTTTCCAGTAATGGACACCCCATGTAGACATTGCTAAAAATGCAATTTTAGTAATGTTTATAGTGCATAAAATACTTTGGCTTAACTGCAAACCTAAATAATCAAATTTAATTTTTAAATTATACTTACCAAAATGTAATAACACCAAAACTTTTATAAATAGCTGCTTTTAAGTTATTTTATGTGATTAATAAAATTTCAATATTTTATTATTATTTTTTTTTTTATGTAGTACATATATATACCTCACATATTTTATAATCTGGCAATCAAACCAGCCAGAAAGCAGAAAATACTGTTTAAGAGCACAGTCAAAGAGGGGTTCATAGGGCTTAATCCCTCTCCGTTTAAATAAAAACAATTAAGTTACAGAAGCTATTAAAAATCCATTTTCTGTCTTAAATGTTTCCTAATAAATAAATAAATAAATGTAATACTATTAATGAAAGTTATAGGTAATATTCATGAAACTAGTAAATCTGCAGATCAGTGGCCCCAAACATCAGTTCTACAGTTTTATTTTGAAATTATTTTATTTAGTATATTTAAAATATTCAACTCACAATATCATTTCTTTCATATTTGTAATATTGATTATTATAAATGATAGGATCAAGTAATCTCTGGAAGATTGTTAAAATTAGTGACACAAAACTAAACATTAATATTCCAAAACTTTTTTTTTTTTTTTTACCTTTTAAATCCACCACTGTTTCAATAATTTGATAGCTGTAATTGTCTGATATTTAGTATTTTAAACTATTCATCTAAAATAATTAAAACCTCGATCTTTTGATAATTACAATAATTGATGCTAACAGTAAATGATTATCACAAATATTTTATTAATTACTGGTATCCTAATTGTTAAATTTATTTAAAAATAACTATTTTGTTTCATTAGTAGGTATTCATTAAATTCTGGTTCTAAATACAGTCATAAAAACAATTATATTTATTACTTTTTATGGGGTGTCCATTACTGGAACAGAGGGTGTCCACTACTGGGCCAGAGGGTGTCCATTACTGGGCTTTTGGGTGTTTTGATATATTTCTGTTATTTAAAATTAAATTTCTATTCATATGGGGAAATAAGGCTATAAGAATGGTTAAATATTGTTGATAGATTAATATAATATTGAAAAAACTGGAATATAATAATTATAACTACAGTGAAACTCGTTTAAGATACGAATCAAGGGACCGAGAGCATTTCGTATCTTAAGCGGGATCGTATCTTATCCGTATTTCATAGATTCTCGAGTAATAATAATGCATACAAAGCCAGTGCACATTGTTATTAACGTATTTTAGTCATTTATAACTCTCATTCTATCTATTTCTAACAATTTTTAGATGTTCTAGAAAATTTGAGTTTAAGGTTTTGAAATAAAGAATAACTTTATTTTTCTCCAAAATTTTATTGAGTCACCGTTCGTTCAATAACAAAATTAAAATGCCTTTATGCAGCACTCTCTGCCAAATTAAGAAAAGACAATAAAATGAAATTTTTGTTAATCTTTATAAAACAGAAACTAAAATACACTACATACTTAAAGAGGAAAAAAAAAAAAAATTCATAATTATTTTTAAAAAGACAAATTAAATGTATGGCAAGGAACAATAATTATTTGATACATTATCAAAATTAAAGTGCGTGAAGTAATTTTAGTTTGTTAAAAAAAGTCGTTTACCTTGGTTTGGTGCAACGTAGGGCGAGATTTCTGCCTTGTTGATTTGGCAGAAAAAAAAAAACTTCGACGGGGAGACCTGCATCCATCGAAGAGGCGTACAGTTGAAGTATGCAGAACGAGCTCATTACAAATGCTAATGATCGTATGGCTGGTACATCCGTTTCTTCATTCGCGTCATCCTCGTCTTCTGCTTCTTCTGAAGGCCTAGGTTCATCGAAAATTTTGACGTCCGCCATTATATCCGCGATAGAACGGACTTCACTTGTTACAACCTGATCGTCAATTTTGACAAATGAGGCAGATCACACACTGAACAGACAAGCTACAAAATAGCTTAAGTCAAGACATTTCACCCTGTTAACAAAGAAGAAACCGGTTTGAACGCTGCAATTTGTCACCTGTCTCAGGCTTTTGTCTGCGTGTCTGTTCAGTGTGTGATCTGCCTTAGTCCTAATCTTTGCATTGTTATTGATGCTGCTCCTCTTCTGCGATGCCACCGTTTTGCAAAGTGCCGTCGAAGTCAAAGGCTTTACAGAAGCAGTTCTCAATGGTGGTTGATCTTACATCTACCCAAGACGCACTCAGGAAATGCATGGCGTCCAAAAGGTCAATAGGCTTACAGGTTAGGCAGGACAGATCCTTTTCGCGATGATCTATTTGGTGTAGATGACGTCGCGAACTTTGTATTTCCTTTTGAAAACATGAATTATGCCCTGATCCATGGATTGAACCACGCTAGTCGCATTTGTTGGTAAAAAGACTAGTTCGATGTTTTATAAGCCGGGGAAATCCTTAGGATGGGCGTGACAGTTGTCGGCGAGATATAATACTTTCCTGAACTCCTTTTTCATTCGTTCATCGAACTTGAGGTTTCACTTAACGAATATATTACTTGACATCCATGGTTTGCCTTGACTTTCATAATCCCAGGGCAGATTTCTAGCATTTTTAAAGCCGTGAGGATTCTGCGGCTTGCCGATGACGAGAGGTTTTAATTTATCCGTACCGCTCATATTTGATCTAACGGGAACAGTGATACGTTCTTTGCTCAGTTTGCCTCCAGAACATTTCTCACCCTTAAACGCCATTGTTTTATCAGGCATTAATTTTTAAAAAAAGGTCTATCTTTCGACATTGTAAATATCGCCTCTTGGGTTCTTTTTCAATAGCGGCGCAAGCATCTTATTTTCCTAACAATTGACATCATCTATATTCACAGCTGTGGACTCTCCCCATACCTTCCTGTAAACTATACCCTAACTTTGTCTGAAGATGTCTAGCCAACCGTTACTAGGCGTGAAATCCACTCCAAAACTTGTAGCAATTTCGCAGGCCTTTTCCATAATCAACGATCCGTTACTTGTGATGTTCGTCGATCGGGTTTGGGTGAACCACTCAAATAAAATCTTCTCCAATTCTTCAAATTTGGTCACCCTAATTTTCTTTCTGCAAGAGATTCAAGCTGATGCCCTGTTTTTCAGTTTCTGTCTATTTTTTAATAGAGCTAGAAGTGTTGACTCGTGTATTCCCACAGATTTGGCAAAGACGAATGCTTATCACATTCTCGGCCTCGTATTTCCTTAAGACATCCAATTTTTCAGTCAAAGAAAGTGCTTTTCTCTTTACTTTAAGTTGCTCATCTATTATTTGCTCCTATTACTATTCTGCGGATAAACAAAAGACTAGATTTACGTAATGTCCTTTCGATAGCGTTACTGGCACTGAGGTTTCGAAGGTACGGTATGGAGTTGCGCGTGTCACACGATTGTAACGTAAAAGAGAACTTCCCCGAACCTTCCGTAGGGACTCCGAACTACCGCTACTGCGTTCATACGAATGAAAAACAGAAGGGGGGGGGGATGACGGCAAGAGAAACTCGAGCGCAATTCAATTGCACGTATTCTGTCCTAAAAACACGTGATAAACGGATTACATGAGCATCATTTCGTATATTAAGCGGGATTTTTGACATCAAGGGACAGATTTTCTTCGTATATTAAGCGGGATCGTATCTTATGCGTACGTATATTAAGCGGGTAATTTTACACAGGTTTAATAGGCATTTTTCAAGGGACCGAAGATAATTCGTATCTTAAGCGGGATCGTATCTTAAGCGGGCGTATCTTAAACGAGTTTCACTGTATTAATAAAAAAATATTTTTTAAAGAAATTCCTTAAGGGTGTCCATTACTGGCACATCTACCCTATATATAAAAAAAAAAAAATGTGTGTGTTTTATATTAAAGTGCATGTGTGTGTGTTTTCATTATAAAATAAACTGATTCAAAATATAATAAAACTAACATGTAGTTTTTGCACAGTATGCCCAACAAGTATTTCAGACCAGGGTTTTCTTGCCAAAATGGCTCAAAAAAAAAAAAAAAAAAGCACCAACCTTGGTGTGGCTGCAGCATCTGTTCAATTTTGTTTTAGTATTTTTGATGTAGCAAGGCTGTTTAAAAGATTCAGATAATAAATCAGTTTGAAAATGTTTACAATGATGTAGCAGGTCACTTTAAAAATTTAAGATGATTTGGATTATCAATTTTCTATTAATTACATGTTGTAAACAATATATTTTTGCTTTATTTTGTTCGATACATAAAAATATTCAATCCTGTGTTTTTATGTACAGGTCAGTAAAAAAATAAAGCACTCCATTGTTGCTCAACACTTTGTGTTGTTACATTTCAATTAAATTTAAAAAAATAAATATTTTTCTTTAATGTAATTATGAAATTTTAGATGAACTTCATGTTGACTCTAGAGAAAAAAAAAAGGGGGGGCGTTCTCGGATTGGAATTTAAAAAAAAATGGCACTTGTGTCGCAAAAAATATTTTTGAATTTGTTTCGTTTGTTTAGACTCCTTTTTATCAGTGGAATTTTGCTATATTTTCCTGCAGTTGAGTGAATTTTGCTAATTTTCTCCTTATTGATTGATGAGTTTCAGGATTTATTCCGTGCAATCAGTTGATGAATTTTGCATTTTTTTCTGCAACTGGCTGAAAATTTTCATGATTTTCTCTCACGATTGACTGTTGAATTTCATGTTTTTTCCTGTGATTGATTAACAAATTTTGCTGTATTTCAAAGCAACTTCCTGAACATTTTTTTTTTTTTTTTTCCAGCGATTGATTTACGAATTTGTTTCTTTTGAAAACTGAAAGGCAATTTTTTTATCCAACCGATTGATGAATTTTATGATATTTTATCTCTACCAATTAGTGAAATTTGCCTTTTTTTGTCCTTTGCTACCGATTTGCAAAACTTTTGGGGCTTTTTTTTTTTTTTTTTTTTTTTTTCCATATAATCGGTACTTGAATTTCACAATTTCCCCATGGCAGATCGATGAAGCAATTGATGAACTCCAGATTTTTCCTCATGATTTACTGGCAAAACTTGCAAAGTTTTTTTTCCATGTGATTGAATGGCGAAATAAGCGATTACATTATTTTCTCATGACAGACTGAAGAATTTTGCAATTTTTTTTTCTCTAACTAAATTAATCTGTCAAATTTCTTTTTTTCCCCCTCCTACATGACCGATTGACAAATTTTGCAACACTTCCCCACAAACAAATGCTGAAATTTATATAATATTTCCTGTAAATAATGGACATATTTCATGAGTTATCCCCCCCCCCCTTCCCCTCACAGCTAAGAAAAGAAATGAGTCGAAAGGGTGCATCATAAATGTCAGCAAGGGACACAAGGTGTATAAAATAATTAAAAGGGCTGCCAGATGCATACACTGTGTAAAAAAAGGCTGTTCTGACGCCACATAAACGAGTTAAAAAGAGCTGCCAGGCGTTGCGCCCTGCAAAATTGGCCTAGGGTCCACACTAGAATTGCATTTATAACTTTTTAAAATATCTTTATTTAAAACTGTACCGTAAAATCCTGTTATTTCCCCTCCCCCTAAGAAAGACATGACGAAAAATTGTAAAATAATCTTGGGGGGGGGGGGGTTGCTTGCACAAGATTTTTTCACGACATTTGTGGGGGATTTTGGGGACATTTGGTGAACCTTGCAGGAGTTTTTTTCGCATTGCTCTGACCAAAATCACGTTTCTTCCGTAATACTTTGACGAAATTCTTTTTTTTTTCATAACCCTTTGATGAAATGTGCAGGGTTTTTATTTCAATCCTTTGTTGAAATGTATCTATTTTCGCGATCCTTTGATGAAATGTGTGTTTTTCACTGGATTCTTTGACTGAATTTCTTTTTTCTGCAATCTTTTGACGAAATTTGCATTTTTCCAAGATCTTTTGATGAAATTCATGTTTTTTCTGCGGTCGTTTGACGAATTTGGCTTTTTTCGCGATCTTTAGACAAAATGTGCAGTCTCTGCTATCATTTGGTGTAATTCATGTTTTTTTTTGCAGTCCTAAGACAAAATTAGCAATTTTTTCTGTGAACGATTGATGAAATTTATTTTTTCTGTGACCGTTTGTCGAAATTCACATTTTATTATGTCCGAATTGTTGGACTATGGACTGATGCCTGATTTTTTTTATTTTCTCAACCGAATGCTTAATTTTTCAGAAAATTTGGAACAGAATAATCCCTGTGTTGGGAATGTCATGTTTAGAATTCACGCCCCTTTCTGATGTGGCGAAAAAATAAAATACTTGGTATTGATTCTGACATTGACATGCAGGGTGGAACTTTTTTGGAAGTAGGTGATGCTTTCTTGGGATTTTTTTTTTTTTGGTACTTCTTAGTTATCCCGTCGACCAATTTCGCCAAATTATATACATTGACATAATTTGTATTTTAAATAACGAAAGAACAAATAAATTAGTAAAACATTAATAAATAAACAAATAAAATGTCAAATTAATGGTTTTATTGGCCATTATTGACATTTAATCTTACAATTAATTAATGAATGGCAACCATTATTGGCATTTAATCTTACAATTTGGCGACAGTAATTTGGTCGACGGGATAACTAAGAAGTATCTTTTTTTTTTTAACAAAAGGTGGAGGGAGAGGGCGTTATCGAGAAAAGTGGATAAACGGGATATTATGGTGTACCAAAAAACCATGATAAGTACCTGTAGTTTTAGCTATAATATTTTACACATAATTTTAAATGTATACAGTAGTCTCAAAAACCATCTCTGTATAAAACTTTGTTTTTTAAATTGTACTTTGACACCATAATTATTATTAAAGTTATTCTTTTATTTTAGATACCTTGGAAATAATTAGTGAAAAATCTATATACAAATCGAGCTGCATGTTGTCAAAAAAAAATCATCAAAAATTCTCCCCAACAGTGGTAAGTTTAACTGAATTTTTTTTTTTTTTTTTTTTTTTTTTTTGTTTCTTCTAAAAAATATAAGATCATGTGAGCATGTATTTATTATAATATTTAAATTATTATATTTTATTATTATTTAATACAGTATAATATTTTTCTTTGAATAGTAATAGTTTTGGTTTCAAACATAATTATGAATTGTGTCAGTTTGGGATATTTTGATATTTAAAAAATGAAAGTTTGCTTTGTTATGAAAACTGTTCTTTTTTTTTTTTTTTTCCCGATAATTTTAAAAATGTTTCTGTTGTCAGAAATTCAACCTAAGTTTAGAGAATAGACTTAATTTTAAAATGTAGTCCGTCCCGCTTAATTGCATACAGTTGGTTCCACTGAATTGTATGCATTTAAGCGAGGGCATTAATTAATGTTATCAGCAAACGCTATCATTTGATTATATGCCACAGATATGATAAATATTAATGGAGAATAATTATTTACCTAATAAATTAAAAACTACTGTATTAATAACTTTAATAAATAAATTATTATTACTCTATATATAAAAGTATATGTAATAAAGTATAAGGTATTATAACACTATTTATGGTACATGGTTTAATTTTTCATTATAATTTATGTGAAAATTAAAATGAAAGTTAAATAGAAAATTTTTGTTTTTAAATCATACCTTTGAAAATAAAAGTTTCTGTATAAATTCTTTTTTATTTTTCAATTATTTGTCAATTTATTTCTCTTTTTTTCTTTTGCCTACACAAAAAATCCTTTAGGAATTTTTTTTTTTTTTCATATCTTGACATTGCATTTCTCCACTTCCAGCGCTAAATATTGATCTTTTATTGGTCTACTTTCCCCCGATTCCAGAATTTTTCAAAAAATACCCCCCAGCATCTTGAGTCACTATATGTACGACAAGCTTTAAAAGAAAAACACAATTGACCAAATTCAACTCTCATAAGTTGCCAGAATTAAGATAAGTCATCTTACACAACTATTTCTGCTCTTTGATTGTAAATATAACAAACCATTGTTACAAAAAAAAAAAAAGTCCTTCCTTTTTTTTCCATTCACCACTATAACATGAATTCATAAAATCCGGATTTCTACTAGTAGATTGGCGATATTTATGCAATTAACCGGGGATTGTTATGCGATAAAACGAGTGCATTTAAAATTAGCCTTATGGGGAATGTCTCTGTTCCACGGCATTCTATGCATATAAGCGAGGTATGCAATTATCCATTACCCGATTAAGTGGGGCCGACTGTATTTTATAATTTAAACATTATGAAATGTTTTTTTTTTCCTGGTATTTTTCACATGAATTTGAGTACTGCAGTATTATTTATGGATATCCCAAATTAACTTATGTATAGAAAATTACAATATCATACCAGCCAAAAAGCAATGACTATTAAAATGCTTATGTCAAAGATTTTTTTTTCAGTCGTGTGACTATTGAAATTTTCTATTATACATTTTACCTGCCAAATACATTTAATTCAACTTGTATTCTTTTTCAGCTCGAATAAATCTTTATTTTATGTTGGAAATTTTTTATGTTATGACCAGGGGTGTAAAAGTGTAGGTGCCCAACGTGTCTCTCACCTATAAATTTTATTAGTTTTCTTCGTTTAAATTTTATTAGCATTCTTACAAAAAATTTAGATGAAAAATAATGAATAAAATTTATTGATGAGAGACTGCCCGCTGGTGCTTAGATTTTTACACCCCTGGTTATGGCTATGAGCTTTATTTCGAATGTAAACATTCTGAAACATATTTTGATTTTTAATATTTAAACTCTAGGTGCGTTTCTATTATATCAACACCATTGTACCAAGCATGATAGTTGGTGCCAAATAGAAAAAAAAAACTGTTGGTATAAAAGTGATCATTTAAAAAATATACTGTTTCATACTTTCACACTATTTTACTATATCAACACAAATATATACTTACAATAAAAGAACAAATGAATATTATACAATAAAGTAAAACTAGGTTTTTAATTCAGTCATGAAGTTATAAGTGTCTCTTAGCATTTTTTGTAGCAAACATTTGATTTATATATATATATAAAGACGTCACACGATATCAATGACATATATTGCTTTTGTTATAGCATTTTGCGACGATCTATATTCTCTTAATAGACTGGGTATGATATTCAGCACCAACAAAATTGTATCTAATTAGACTGTGAAATGTTCATAGTCTGTATCTCCAGGGGTCAATGCAGGTTTTTTTTTTTTTTTTTTATGAGGCCTATTTTATGAAAAGTAAAAGTTGCTTTCGTGAAATTTAATTTTTTTTTGTGAAAAATAACATTTTTTAATGAAAAATGAAATCTAGTTACATAAATTTGAACCAATAATGTAATAATAATAGCTTATTTAAGTCCTTATGCTAAAGTTTTTCTTTCTGGCAAACTTTTTTTGTTTGTAAATTATAACCCAAGAAAATGGCATGGTTTGCAATAAAAATCTGTTGCATGGATAGGATTGTGATATCAGCATACATTTTGGCAAGGTGTTTGTAGGGATCTGTCCAGACTTTTCTGACAGGGTCCTGTTTTTGTAAAACTGAAGTTTTTCTTATTTTTGTGAAAATTCTACTCATAATTTTGTGAATTTTAAATTATCGATGTCTTCATGTTCTATCCTTCTTGTATAAAAAGCTAAGTAATAAGCTCTTTGGTGAGTTCAACTGCTTACTTACAGGCCTGATTTTATTTTTAAATGACTAAATTTGTGGAAAAGTTCAATTTGAAAGCGAAAACATCCTATGAAATCTCTATTTAAGAGACAAATAATTTTGTGAAGGGTCCGGTTTTAAGATAAATAATTTTGTGAAGGGTCCTTTAAAGGGCCTAAAATTTTCCTAAACATATCCCTGGTTTGTATAACAGAAAAGTATAAACTCATTTAGTATTATTTAAGATATTTGTTATAGTTTTTTATAAAGTTTATGAAAAAATATAATAGAATAACACCCCACCTGTCTTTTGGTTTATATAATAGCACCTCTCTGGCCCCTCTTTCAAAAAATTAGCACCCATCTTGCTGCTCATCCAAAAAATTTGCACGCTTCTTGTCTCTCAGTTGACAAAATCTTCCCTTTCTCTTTTTGGCATTAAAACAATTGTTTGCATAATAAAAACTGAAGTGCCCTAAGCAATCCGTAAAATTCCGTAAAGATTTTAATTCATTATATGTTCGTGATCAGTATATTGGTACATTATAGTAGACACAATTCATTAATGATTCATTAAATTAAAAATAGATGATCCTGCTTTATTTTGTATAATGTCAGTGTAATGTATTGATGCTCAATTTATTAATTTTATTTTTAATAAACGGAGAAAAGTGATGAATTGTAATTATATAATGGTTATATATATTATATATGCACATCGAGAATTTTTTTCCCAATGAAAGTAGTTATTTTTAGTTTCATTCATTCCCCATTTTTAGTTTCAAAGTTATTGCACCATCCCTTACCCAACATGCCAAAACAAATTTCTGACTAAGGGCTTCTTCCATTTTAGAAATTGTTTTAGGTCTGTTTTGTTTAATTTTCTGAACTGTGTGTAGGGGGAAGTTACTGCGCTGCTGGTTGGATTAGCAGTTACCTTCTCTTTTCTTGCAGTGTGTGACATGCCTTATGTGGCTTCTCCTTGTGTCTGGCTGGGGTCGAGAGCTGCGATCTTTCATGGCTTTGATCTCGGCTTGTGGTCTAGAGGAGCGATTGGGCTGCCCGTTCTACTCTTGTAGGCCTCTAAAAAGGATATCTTGAACTTTCGTTCGGTACCTACCTGAAAGGTGTTTTGTTACATTCCCCTCGAGGCATAATGCCTAGTGACAGTCTAGGATGCATGTAGCTTTCGGCTTTATGGAGTGATGATTCTGCCCTGTTTGATGTGCAGAGTTCTAAGTGAGGTAGCTCTTGTGCTTGACACTTATAGTACTTGAGGGGCACCCTCGAGGTATAATGTTAGCAATTCATGGTGAGAAGTTTCTGAACATGGAGTACTTGCTGGTTTGATGGTATCTGTTGTTCACCAGTGGGAGGCCCACTGGCTTTAGCCTACTTGGCAGCGTCTTATTTATTTTGCGACATACAGGGTCCGACTGGGCCAGGCAAAAGGGCGCAGACCTTGGATTTTCAGAGGACGCAAAAATTTTAAAGAACACAAGTCAATTTTACTGGATTGTGTTGTATCTGGTTTAACACATTCGCACATTACCAAGTATGAAAATGGCTTATTATATCTTTTTTTCTAAAACAAATAATGTAATATCTAAAAATTCCAACAAGGTGAACATAGATTTGCCTGTAATAGGTGACTGATATCATATAACATATAGTTTTTTTTATTCAAAAAATCTATCATATTTTTAAATATTGTCTTTATTTAATGATAGATTTTGTCGTGATTAGATTAAACAATCTTTTTAAATACATACAAGTTTTTCTAATAGTTATTTTACCATGAAAAGTATGTAATTAAATAAAGAGAAGATTAGTATTAACCGAAAGTTGTGGTTAAATTCTGTGAATGGAAAAACGCTGGCCGCAAGATTTCACAGCCTGCAGGATTGTAATCTAGAAGTGTCATCAAATTTTTATTCCTCGAAAAGAAAGATAATATTTTTTGATCAGCAATAAAAAACCCACAAAAAGTCTTTTTGCTTTCTGATACATCTTTCTTTCTTTTCTCAAGTTGTTTTCAAAAAGCACGGTTTCAAATATAGGTGCATTCAGGGTCGGCTTTAAAGGGGATGGAGAAACAAAGTAGTAAAAGCAGAAGGAATGAAAATATGCAAAATATTTCTTTAAAATTAAATTCTATAATATATCATTCAAAGAACTGATGTAAAAAAAATCTAGCCCACGACGCCATGGCTATTAAAGCTTTCTCTGGATGCATGTTTTCACTCTCAATCGCAGGCCGACTTTGATTTTCGATCCTATCTTTAATTTCTTTGTTATAATAAAAAATAATGCTGTTTGTCTATGAAATGATTGTTACTCCCTAAACGAATTCTCGAAATTTAGTACATTAGTCAAAATGTACAATGAGGTAAAAATATTGGTGCGGCTTAGGGCGCGAATTTTTTCCTTGACAAGGGCGCATCAGGCCGGCGGGCCAGTCCGAGCCTGGCAACATAGCCACCCTTGTGCAGATGTTTCCTTGACTCTCGGACTCGTCAAAATATTCCATGTGTAATAAATTATCAGGCTGCAGCAGAGACTATGTTGTGTTGTGGCCTTCTGTCTTCCTCGCTTAGCTGTTTCGAATGGCAGGTTGATGTCGTGGTGATTGGGCGTCAGTTGATGCCTTTTGGGACAGGTTGCTACGTGATCCCCTAGAAAGGAGGACTGTATGTATCCGCTTGGCTCTGGTTCAGGGAACTTTGGTTTTTACATTCCTTAATCGGGAAGGTCTGTGTGTGTGTGTGTGGGGGGGGGGGGGGTGCGGACAGGCAAACTAAACTTTACCCTGGGCACAGTTTTCTCTTTGCATGGTCCTGTTGCTTGTAATTACCATAATTTTTAATTATTAAAAATGGTATTCTCATCAGTTATAAATATTAACTCTCTTTTGATACAAAATGAGACAGGTGCTTCATGTTGATGTGTGACATAAAATAAGATGTGCAATTATGCTGCTTTGTACTTTTTAATAGTTTTTTCAAGCATTTCCTAGGGCTTAAAATAATAAAATTCCTAAAAATAACTGTAAATTTTACAAAAAGATCTTTTGAAGAAACAAACAATAAGAAATTATTGTATATCTTGTGTATATATATATTGATTTATTCCTTTTGAATGAATGTGATGCACCAATAAAGTTTAGTAGAAATGTATATTTTGTCTTTTCTTCATTATAGATGTGTGCAGCGTAAAAATTATTTTGTGACAAGTGCAGGCAGGAGAAACTGGAAAGTTGGATTGTTGTTAAAAAAAAAGTTTTGAAACTATATTTTGTAATGTGGAAGGTTGTAAAAAATATTTGTTTTGTATTTTACTGTGAAAGTTTTAAATAAATATTTTTTGTATTTTGCTGTGAAAATTGTAAATAAATACTTGTTTTGCTTTTAATGTGACTGTTTTATTGTGTAATTTGTAACTTTAAGCTTTTTAATATAGGAATTATTTTAATAATTAATAAACAAAATAATTCAACAGCGATTATCATTTTTTCGTACTATCATTCTTAACACTGCAGAATATATTTTATAAGTATTTCTTTTTGTCTTTTATTTTTTTTTCCTTTACTGGTCTTAAATTAAGTTAGGAGTAAACTTTGACTTTTTATTTTGAATAACATTTTCAGGTATTCATTTTTGATAATTTTTACGTAAAGATTAAACTTTTCTTTGTCAAATAATTTAAGTTTATTGTTTTATATTCAGCATTTAGTGTAATATGTGCAATCATTTAAAATGCAATTAAAATATAGAAGTTCTTATTCATTAAAATAAGAACAAAGGATGAAAAGAGTATCTTAACTTTTCTGCAGTTTGTGTTTATTCTTCAAGTTCATAAAAGGCATTTACTGAGCTATTACCAATTGTATAAAGTTAAATGTATCCATGGCACTATTTTGTTAAAGTAAGGTAATGTAATTAAAGGTAAGTAAAACATTTAATTTAAAGTTGTATTTTACAGCCAAATTATCACAACAGTAAAATGTGCTTTGGTCACTAAATATAAAATGGCATACTTTTTGTACTTTATTTATTTGACTTCAAAAATATTAAGATGTCTTATGCAGTAGCTTTTTTCTATTAAAAAAAAAAAAATGTAAAACAATCATCGGAGCAACAAAATTATACTTTTTAATTTCATGTGGCACTTCATCACAGGACAATCAAATGCATAACATTTGTTACAGATAGTGGGTGTTCCTAAAGTGCATAGTGGATCAGGTAGTCCCATGCTTTTTTTAGTAAGTAAATCCCTTAATTGCAAAATGAATAAAATTGTCATTGAAAAAATGGTTCTTATGGCAAAAATAGTAAATTAGAAAAATGTTCAACTCCAGATATTAAAAAATATCTGCAAGACAACATCTTAAATAGTGATGAAGCTATGATGGAAAATTTTTAAATTGCACCATTTTGGATAATATTTGTTTAAATTAAGAATAAAGTATGTAAAACTATTATTGTATGCAAGTAAGGAATTTTACCAAATTTCTTAAATATTCTTGAATCTTATCAAAAATATGTAAGATATATTACTATCTTCAATTTGCATTTTTGAAATTCCTATATTGTCACTGAAACCATTTTTTACTTAATAAATTGTATAAACTAAGATATCTTGAAGATTGATTTTTTTTTTTTTAAAGAAAGGTTTACTGAATAATCTTTTTACAGGCTATATAATTTATTAAATAATTGTTATAATTGATTATAATAATTAAAAGTGACAAGACATCAATGAATTGCCATAAATTTCAAAAATGCAAATTGTAGGCAGTAACATTCATTAAGCCATCCAGAGGTTATCGAGCCATCATAAAAAAGTCATCCACAGGATGTTGACAGGTGTGACATTTCGATAGCCAGGGGATGTCCTATTACTGTCTGCAAGACGACTGCATCCATCCACGGGATATCAGCTTATCCTGAATATGACATTATTTGGATGATTTTAGGATGTCATTAGGACCATCCAGAGGATATCATACAAGTGTCCTATAATCGTCCAAAAGGTGTCATGAAATGACATCCGTAGGATGTTGACAGGTGGGACATTTCGAAACCCAGGGGATGTCCTAAAACGGTCGGCAGGACCAATTCATCGGTCCGCAGGATATCAGCTTGTCCTGAATATGACATCTTTCGGATGTTCTTAGGATGTGTTTGTGTTGTCTGGGTTAGTGATACCTTTCCATCAAACAATGGAGTCCTCCCTATAGCACTGAAATAGGAAGACTGGAAAGGGTATTCTTTAGCTTCATACACAATCAGTATGGGTAAGCATCCATAAACTCTCTCCATAGCTCAAGCTGAATCAACAGATACAGCAGTCAACCCTTGCCCCTGATGGTTGGGATGCAAAGTATAAGCCAAACAATGGTATGGTTTCATGATTTGATCCCTTCTATTATGCACTTTTTCAATATGGGCTTACAGGAATTTTCTTTTAGATGACCGAGCCAATTTTGTTCAGTTTTAAAATCAAAAACATTTTTATATATTAAAAGAAAGCATGTTTTAAAAAGATTGTGACTTTAAGCTTTTTTTTTTTTTTAATTCTCTTATTTTGTAAATGCTTAAAATTAATAATCCAATTTCAATTTTGAATGGAATGGTTACTGCCTAGACTAGAACATTGATGCACATTATCTTGTTATATATACAAAAAAGCTAGCTAATGCTTTAAGCTCTCAAAAGTAAGCGAAATTAAAACGATTTTAAGTAAGAGAAATATGTACAGCTCAGGTGAGCTTAATGTTTACTTTTTAGAAAAACACAATTTTACAAAAAAAAAAAAAAAAAATAAAAATAAAAATAAAAATTTTACCCTGTTAAAAAGTTGTACTTAACAATAATACTTTACTATGTACTAATTACTGATATACAGTAAGAGTGAATTTAAAATATTACATGTAATGTTGTCATGTGTGACATTTAATTTGAATTTTTTACAGATCAATTTAGTATTTGAGGTTTTTGACATGACGGTTTAAACTATGGTTTAAACTAGGGATTGACCGAAGCAGCAATTTTGCTGAATACCGAAGCTTCGGCTGAAGTGTAAACCGAATATTCGGTATTCGGCAACCGAATACTTGAAATCTTTTAATACGCATTTTTGCATTATTAGCTTTTTTAATAAACTTTAATTGAAATTAAATTCTCAATAATTTAATTCAGTTACATTTTTATTCTTAAATCTAATTAACAAAAAAATTTAATGACTTCTTTCCATTCACAAATTCATTAACCCATCACTTATTTTTTATTATTTTATCACTAGTCAATACCCACAAATAACCTATGAAAATATTAAATTATGCAGGCTATTATTAAGGATAATCAGAAAAACAAAAGTTCATTCAAATAAAAAGAAACAATGTTGTCATTAAGCTGATTTACTGATTGTCTAATTATAAACATATTGAATAGGAATGTTCTGAAAATACAAAAGGTATCATATCAATTTGTACATTTAACTATTTTCTGTCAAATTATTGATAGATATTTATATTTTGATTAATATTTTAACACTGTGATGAAGATAACAAATTTGAGCAATTTTGATATAACAGTTATAAAAGCTATAGGATAGGCATAGGGGTATACTTATTTGATGTGTGTATTTTCTTTAATAACCTTAGATATACAGATATGAACTCTGATATACTTATTTGATGTGTATATTAAAGAAAATATACATTAAATTAATTTAAATTAAAAAAAAACTAATGTAGAAGTAATTAAAATTAAATGATAAGGGAAAGATGTGCATCTTCCTTACTTTATTTTTCTCTATTGTAGACAGTTTAGATTTCACCCCTATGTAAACTATTTTAGGAAGGATTTTTTTTGTATTAAAAATGGCTTTTGACTTGTTTTTTGTAGTGCAGCTGAACTCTGAACTCATGCACATAATATTGAAACTCATTGTTTAGCCTATTCTACTGCTAAGTAAAAGAGAATTCTTCCAATTCTAAAAAAATGCTTATCTGCAATTATTCGGCCGAATACTTTTAAGTATTCGGCCGAAGCCGAATATTCGGTTTACATGCCGAACCACCGAATACCGAATCAACTATTCGGTATTCGGTCAATCCCTAGTTTAAACCAGACATAAACTGACACATGTCAAAAACCTGCCAACCCTGTAATTATTACTAATACTATATACTAATTATACAATTACAGTAATAGTGAATTTTAAATATTACATCTAATGTGTGACATTTAATGTGAAATTTTACAGATCACTGTAAGTATTAGGTTTTTGACATGACGGTTTAAACCGCAGTTTAAACTGTCAAAAACTGACATGTGTCAAAAACCTGCCAACCCTGGTCTGTTCTGACTTAATTATGTCCCTCATAATCCACAGTTAAAAGTAAAAAATTCAAACATAAAGCTTGGAAAAGATATTTGTTTTCTTCTTCAGCTAAAAAAGTCACTATCAGAGACAAAAATTCATTATTTACTGAACAACACAGTCAACAACAGTTAGAAATTTCATTTGCATTTGTTTTGACTGAAAATATCAAAAATATCTTGCACAGTGATATTTTGAAAATAAATATCAAATATAGAAAAATATTGAAAATAGCACACATCTTGATATTTTGAAAATAAATATCAAAATAATATGAAAATATCAAAAATCTTGATATTTTCAAAATAAATATCGGATATATATCATGATATATATCGATTGATATATATCAACGAACCCTGCAGGGTAGCATAAGAAATTTCAAAATATCTAGTCACTTCTATCATAGACGACGCCCTTAAGCCATCATTTTGCCATTTTTTAAGCATCATTGGAAAACTACTTGGAAGAAAAATGTGAAATTTTGGATTTCCATATAGCAGGACTTAGTAAATCTAAATCCATCCAAAAAATTGTAGGTTGCAATTCATAATCGAATATTAATTTCATAATTCATATCATAAAATTATAAAAATTGCAAATTCAACGTATTTATGTTTGGGTATTTTAGTATTATTGCTACACAAAAAATTAGCATATTAGGAGTATAATTTCAGGAGATATTAATAATGAAAATGTAATTTAACATTAGAAGCACTGAATTTTGAATATTTATAATTCAAAAACTTATCCTTCAAATAACTTGAAATTTGGTGTTTGGGCATAGTTTCAACCGAAGATTTGAAATATCTTGTTAAAATTGGATATTGCCATTGAAAAAAAAATGAAGTTTGGGTTTGTTTTAATATGTAGATCGCCCCCTAAGCAAATTTTATATACATCATTTAAAAGCAGACTTTATTTCCAATCATTTGGTACCAGTAACTTTCTTGTACAAAAACATGTTGAGGAATTAGTAGGGAGTATTTAAATTTTTTTTTCCACGACTGTACTTCAAATATTAATACAAAAAATATACATATAATATATAATATTACATTATATTATATTAAATAATTAATATTACATTACATTAAATAATTAATATTTGAATATAAAGTATAAAAAGTTAAACTTTAGCAGAAGGACTTAAAGAGATTATTATTAATAAAAGCTTGGTTTGAATTTCAGTAACTGGATTTCATATTTCATTACAAATGTTACTTTTCACAAAATGCCCCCCCTCCCCCCCCCCCAAAAAAAACTGCATCGACCCCTTCAATTAACACAACGATTCAATATATATATTTCAAACACAACTTAAACTTAAAATAAAAACAGAAACTTTCACTACCTCTAGGAAACAATTTGAACTGCTAGTTATCTTACAAAAACCAAATTTAACAAGCGAAAAAAAGTTTCTTTTTTCTTTCAAACACACAGTCTTTAGTCTTTATGTTAAAGAAAAATTCCTGTGCTTGCTTGATTCATTGTAGATACCTCACCATATTAACATATGGCTACATTTACCAAATACATTTTGATGATGCATAGAAAAATGTTTGTGTACATACAATATTTTTTCATGTAGGCATTTGCAATTTAGACATGATATTTGGTATCAAGATACTATACAGCAGAATGCAACACATCATATATTCACAAACTATACTTGAATATATTTAAACTTCAGTTTTCAAAAAAAAAAAAAAAAAAAAGTTTCAGTGAACTCACTCAAAAATTATATTTGGCCAAAAGCAAAAACACATGTGCACAAAATATAAAGTTACTACTTGTGCAACACCTGTAACCTAATTTTTCAAAAGAAATTTGCATAATAAGACAAAAACTATGCATTACATATTACAACTCAATTTCCAACAACACGGACAGGACAAGCGTGACATTTCTAGATATAAAATAAGGGACTTACAGAAATAAAAAAAGATGCCCACAACAGGCCTTCCTGTGATCAGAACACTCACGAAGGCCACTATCCCCTGCAGGCCACTCTGGCAATTACATTTTCACCTCTGTTAGATGCTTCCTGAGGCTGCTCAGACCCCGGAGGATGAACCAACATGAGGTCTGACCACATTAAAGCAGGAATTAAGTTGTCCATGCTGTCGGAAATGAGAGTAATCTTTAAAACACAGCATCATAATGTGAAGGATCCTTCTGAAATAAAATTAAACCAAAGTACAGTCAGACATCGTTATCACGGCACTGGTTTTCACATCACTCTGCTTATTACGTCAGTTTTCCAAAGTCCTGATTTTCTGTATATGATTTTAATATAAATAAACTCCAGATTTTACATTGTTGAATAAGTTTCAAGCCTGGATATCTCGACGGTTTAGGAAAGTTGTCCATTTTTCATAATCCATCTTATAAGCACGGAAATTAAGAGGTAAGAAATGGCTTAGCCAAATTTTTCACAAAAGTGTCTTAAAATACCCATTGAGATAAATGAGAAATTTTACATCAATCCTTTATCCGAATAAATAAACCCCAGTCTATGCGTGGTCTTTTTGTTCTGGTCAGGCGGCGCTTCTTGTGGTTACACAGCACTTTTCATCCGACTAAAACCGAAGCATTGCATTGCATTGAAACAATCAGAAATTATCTAACATTCATTTCTGAAACAATGAATATTGATTATAATTCATCGTATAATATTGAAAAAATAACTAAGGAGCAGGTCTAGGGATAAGCAAACCTTAATTCATCAAGAGTTCATGTAACAATAAAACAACTGATCATAAATCTGATTTTTATTCTTTTGAATTTTGTTTTTTTTGTTTAATAATAATGTTTTATTGTTCAAAACTGCACGAACGGTTATGAATTTAAACTTGTCTTAAATTAATTAAAAATACTGTTTTTTTATAAACATTTTTCTCTAACTAGAGGTTACCGCGACACTCTGCTTATGACGACACTTTTTTCTGGTCGTTAGAGTGTCGGATAATGAGGTTCAATTGTATAAACATGATGCAATTACTGTACGGGTAAAACACACCTAATACTTGTTAAAAATAGTAGAGTCCTAACAGATGGTATTTAAATATTGCACAGTGAGAGGTTGGCTGAAAAATATAGCTTGTAACACAGAGTACAGTATGGAAAAACTTCGATAAATATGAATGAGCAGCATGAGAATAAAAAACTGTTGAAAAAATATAACAGTCATAAGTTCTGATGAAATTGAGCTTTTATTTGAATATTAGAATCACAAACTTGAGATGAACTTGAATACAAATGCAGATACTAATAGCAGTCTTTTAAAAACTAATAATGGTTAAAATGATTTAAAAATAACATAATTGAAAATGACTAGAAGTTAACATTTACCAAGAGATACTTTGTGTAAAACTGTTTTTCGACGTAATGAATCATTTATGCATTACCAGCAAACTAAAACTTTATAATTTGAGAAAAAGAAAATAACTTATCTAAATAGCGTAGAAACCATATCCCTGGCAATGCTTGATCATTACAGACTTCTTGAAACATTGAGCAAGCTTAACCAGACATGCCTCTGTGCTTGAATGAAATCCTACCGTGGTATAAATACTATTTGATCAAAGACACGTGCCAGGGAAACGCCTATTCGCTGGAATGTTCCCGGAAGTAACGTGAACACAAAACTTTATGAATAATCAACTTATATCAATGAATCAGCTGATTCATGATATGTCGCCATCTGGTGCCGATAAGGCAAACCGACTAATTCAATTATGATGTAATCGATACGTGTTCAACTGTTACGCCCACGAACTAACTGAAGCGTAAATGAACTTTTAAAACAATTTAAACTTTAAAGAAAACTTATTGTAAAGTAAAACTTGAATGATAAACTATTTAAAGGGTAAGTTAACTATTATCTTTAATAATGAAAGTATTTCTAATAAAAGTTGTTTAGATTTCATGCAATAGTAAATGTAAAGCAAAATGATCTTTCAACTAAAGATATAATGTAACTCAATTATGAAAATGAATGAATATGAATAAAAGAATGAATGTATTAAGTGTATGAATATATGAGTGGGGTTTTTGAGCAATGAGACCAAATATCTGGCGATAATTTCTATCAATTACAACAGAAAACAAGTATATAAGCATAAGATTCAAACATTAGCAAATACATTGAAATGTGCAAGTTTCCATATTCAAAAAGTTAAACTGCAAATGTTTAACTAACAAAAATTTAAACAAGCATCTTAATGCTTGATAAATAAGTTCAAAGGAAGGATTTTATTTTTATTTTTATTAACTTTATTAAGACTTAAAATTGAAAATAGCCTCAATGAACCTATGTAAATCAGCTTTTGTAAGTGGTTTTGTAAAGACATTTGAAAAATTGGATTTACTAATAATGTGTTTAACTAGAAACATCTCTTGGTTTAATAAGTCACGTACAAAGAAAAGTTTAACGTCAATATGCTTAGTTCGGCAATTTTTTATGGGGAATTTAATAAAATCTATAGCTGCCATGTTGTCAACTAATAATGTTGGTTTAGTTTGCGAAACTAAAAATATGCTTATTGTAACATTTGGCGATAACATTTATTATTGTAACATTTGGACTGAACCAAAGAAGATCTTTGGTTGCTTCTGTTAAAGCCACAAACTTTGATTCCATCGTAGACAAACATATTGACTTTTGTTTAAATGCTCTCCATATAATGGGAGCTTTGTCCAGCATAAGTAATTAACCACCCATAGATGTTCCGTCATCGCGATTGGCTGCAAAATCTGCATCTGTATATCTGATAAGGTTAATTTAATTTGTAATATTTTGTATAGTTACATAGACGACAACATTGTAAAGACAGTATCAGGAGTAAACCAGTTAAATTTCACGAGTTTTGGACACTTTTCAGGAGTAAAATGTTCACGTTTCAGGAGTCATTTCAGGAGTTACACATAATTTTTCACGAGCCATATTTTTTACAAATATTCTCAGAGTCCTCTTGCAGCTTTTGAATTTATCAACAAAAACATAATTTAAATAAAGTTACTTAATTTACTTTTACTTTTAATGTATTAATAATTTTTTATAATACATTTATAGAAATGGAATATTTTTTTTATCCCTACAAGCAAAAAATCAGTGAGTGATATAACTGTGTGAAATTACATGACTATTTTCCCCCTAGTAAATATAAAGTGACTTTTTTCCGGGACCAATTAAGAAAATTCGCGATTTTTCGCCGAGATTGACTGGCGAAAATCACGATGTTTTACCGCGACTGGCAGACGAGAATCGCGATGTTTTACCGCGACTGGCAGACGAGAATCGCGATGTTTTGTCGCGTCTGACGGACGAGAATCGCGATGATTTGTCGCGTCTGACGGACGACAATCGCGATGTTTTGCCGCGACAGAAGGACGACAATCGCGATGTTTTGTCGCGTCTGACGGACGACAATCGCGATGTTTTGCCGCGACAGAAGGACGACAATCGCGATGTTTTGCCGCGACAGAAGGACGACAATCGCGATGTTTTGTCGCGTCTGACGGACGAGAATCGCGATGTTTTGTCGCGTCCGACGGACGACAATCGCGATGTTTTGCCGCGACTGGCGGACGAGAATCGCGATGTTTTGTCGCGTCCGACGGACGACAATCACGATGTTTTGCCGCGACCGACAATCGCGATGTTTTGCCGCGACCGACGGACGACAATCGCGATGTTTTGCCGCGACCGACAATCGCGATGTTTTGCCGCGACTCACGGACGACAATCGCGATGTTTTGCCGCGACTCACGGACGACAATCGCGATGTTTTGCTGCGACTCACGGACGACAATCGCGATGTTTTGCCGCGACTGGCAGACGAGAATCGCGATGTTTTGTCGCGTCTGATTGACCAGAGGTAATTCTGAGTAAAAAAAAATTCTGAAATTCACAGCAAATTTTTCTGAAAGGTTACAGCAGAGGGGTGAGGGGAGGATATACCCCCGACAATAACTATGTGTTTTTTCTGCGCCCCTTTGACAAAATTAGTGTTCTTTCGCGATCCTTTGACGAGATTTGTGTTATTCGTTATATTTTTGACGAAATTTGCGGGTTTTTTTGCGATCTTTTGATGAAATTAGCGGATTTTTTTTACGAACGATTGACGAAATTGATTGTCGAAATTCGCGATATTTTTTATGTCCGAGTTTTCGAATTGATGACCTATTTTTTTAATTTTCGGAACCGAATGCCTTATATTTTCAAAACAGTGATTTTTTGCCACGACTGACTGACGAAAACAGCGATTTTTAGCCGTGACTAACTGACGAAATTCGTAATTTTTTGCCGCGATCGATCGAAGAAATTCATGATTTTTTTGCCTCAAATTTCCGTATTTTCTGCCTTATTACCATACTTCTGTATTTTATCCTATATTTCCGGAGAAACTCCGGAATTTCCGGAGATATTGGCATCTATGTAGTTAACATACCTTAGAAGTTTTAAGAGGCTGATTCAGTGAGCAATCCCCGGATTATTCTGGAACTGGCTGAATATGTTAACCGCATAGGCAATATATCAGGTCATGATCTACTTTTGAAAAAGGATAAGCACCCAAAACACACTTTTATATGGGTAGTTAAGCATTTTTATAAATTTTTACTTAAATTGGCGAGCATTGAGGCTTGATGTTTGCTTAAATCAAAACCTGCTAAATCAATTTAACACCAGTTTGCCATGTTTTTCTTTAACCCCTTAACAGTCGCTTAATATTTGGAAAAACCATGAAAAAAGTACCTATTTTTATTACAGAAATTGAATAATTATAAGGTTTCTATATAAAATATGCAATTAGTTTTTTTTTTAAGGCAAAAAAAAAAAAGATGTTATAGAACAAATTCAAATTTGTGGAAAAGCCATCATGCGAGATTTCTGTGTTTTAATGTTTGCTTTATATCATACAAATTAATGCGAATAAGACCTTTATTTTTCACATCTTAGATCTTTATTTATCATTATGAAACATATTTACAAATAATATAATGTACATTAAATTTTGTTTATTAATTTTTTTTTAGTGCGATATATTTCAAAATATGCAATACAAAGTCCAACATCACAATCAGCACCAGAACCAAACCCAAACACTAATATTTAAAGACTTCACACCAAAATGCCAGTTAAATTTTTCTGGTTTCAGAAGATTTTTTCAGCAATAAATCTCCAGCCCGGAAATAGGACGGGTACGAGAAATAACGAATGACACCTCAGCCCGTGATATTGACAAGAGCGAGAATTAAGGGGTTAATCTCCTGTTTCTTAAATCAGAAAGCATTGAGGCTTGCGATGTTTGCTTAAATCTGATCCTGCTAAATCAATTTAACACCAGCTTGCCATACAAGTGGTAGATACATCAAAGTAGATAAATTGGTTTTCCAATGTTAGCTCTGAATCTGTATTTTGTTTTAAATCGATTTAAAGCCTATGGCTAAATTGTGATTTCCGATGTTAGATTAAATTGATTTAAGACCATGTTTAAATCAGATTTCCAATGTAAGGTTTAAATAGATTTAAGGCCTAGGCCTATATATAACTAAATAAAAGTTATATTACATAACATAAATTCAGGGGTGATTGTGGGTTCAAGAAAAGATGAGAAAATTTCACATAGGAACTAAGATAATTGATTAATAGAAAATTCTGTCTTAAACACTATAATTCTACATACTTTGTATATAAATCCTTGTACTTTTTTTGCAGTAAAATGCATTTATCATTTAGGACTTTGCATTCACGTTGAGCTAGCACTTGGTCTTCTGCTGTGTCGTTAAGCCTGGTTCTCAACAGAGTTAACTCTTCGGTGTATAAATCTTTGATATTCTGTACTTCTAGAGCATACTTTTGATTTAGCTCACTGAAAGCTTTCTCTGGAAGTATGCCCTGTAAAAAAAATCAGAAATGTTACAGTCTGTAGCGGAAACTTTTCCATACAGTATTGTTGCAAAACGTGGGAAGTTTACATAAGAAAAGCACAATTGAGATGAAAAAAAATCTAACATTTTTTTTAATTAATTTATATCTTCATTTAGGGCAAAGCCTTTTTTATACCTAAAATGTACCAAGATATACAGTGAAGCCTCTGAATAATGGCTACCCATGGGACCAGTGAAAAAAAAGTGACTGCTCTTAAGAGGTGAATGTTATTCAGAGGTTTCATTTTCAAAAAAATCAAAATTACATAAATATACACAGTCATTTTAATAAATCCTCATTGTTTTAATATACAGGAAAAAAAAAAACAAACAGTGATTTGAAGTGGTTTTTTTTTCCCCTGTAAATATCTTTCTCCAAAGAAATAACTATGAATTGCTTTGCTATACAACTCATCATCATTATGATTTAATGTGAAATTTTGGATTTCATGAAGGTTCGTTCATCAAACCTTCAGTATGAGTTAATACTGGAAATTTTGGGCGATTCCATAATCAATTTCCTTTTCTTCTCTCCTATCCTAACACCCACCATTTGCTAGTTGCGGAATCAAATGTGGCAGTAACTGCCAAATCTTTGTCCAGACATACAAACTCACTGGCATTTATGTTAGTTAAGAATATTGTCGTCATGTCGTCACATGTCGTTAAGAATATTATCTAAATTTTCCCCATAATTATTAATGTCTTTATATTCTGTATGTTGACATATCAAGTAAATTTTGTTTGATCTGCTTCTCATTTCGTTTGCAAATAAATATGAAATTGTACCAGGAACTGTAAATTTGTTTTTCTCGTGACTTTTGAGTGAACGTTGTTCAGAATTTATTATTTAGAGGTTCATACTAATGTTAATGCTATTGAACGTGTTTGGTTCCATCAACATGTGCCCGGTATTCGGAGGTTTTCGTTGTTTAGAGGTGGCCTTTCAAGTAGGTTTCACTGTACTTACGCTCCACGTAAGGGACAGAAAAATAACAATTCTATCAAAATTGCACATTAAATCTGTAATATTAAAGCAAAGTTGCAATTAAAGTGGCTCTCAAATTCCCTGTTCAACAGCGTTAAACTTTCTGACACATTTCTGGTTCATTTTTAAATGTAAAGCAAAAGCCATAAAATTGGCAAGCCTGAGTTATTGAAGCGATTTGGGATTGAATGGCATTTTCCATTTTTTTGATAAATTACTTATCTGCAGCGTTTGAAATCCTTGGTAATCAGCTGGTCCAAGATCAAGACCACCAAAAAATCAATTAGACTACTAATTTGAAAAATTTAGTGGTCAACAGCAGGGTTGGGTTTTTGACATGACAAGCATCAAAAAGTGGTTTAAACTGTCATTAACTGGTTTAAACCATCGTAAACTGGTTTAAACCGTGAAAAACATATAATACACTTTAAAACATTTTAACAACAATAGGGAAACATTAAACAGGTCAATGATTTAAGTAATCTTTAAGTAATCTAAAAATGTAGTTCATGTAAGCATTTTCAAAACTTATGTTTACTTTTTAAAAAGCATAATTTTACTAAAAAATTTTAAATAAAAATTTTTACTAGGTTAAAAAATTGTACTTAACAATAATACTTTACTAGATACTAATTATTACTAATGTATACTAATTATACAATTACAATAATAGTGAATTTTAAATATTACATCTAATGTTGTATATGTGTGACATTTAATGTGAAATTTTACAGATCACTGTAGTATTTGAGGTTTTTGATAGGGATGCACTGAATAGTGATTTATGCCGAATACCGAATATTCGGCCTACAGATGAATCGAATACCAAATATTCGGCTAACTGAATAGTAACTGCTAGGCCGAATACTGAATATTCGGCCTACAGGTGAACAGAATACCGAATATTCGGCTAACCGAATAGTAACTGCTAGGCCGAATATCAAATATTCGGCTAACCGAATAGTAACTGCTAGGCTGAATATCAAATATTCAGCTGAATACCGAATATTCGGCTTGTCGAATAATTTTATATTTCAAAGTTTAAAGACATTAAAATGTTAAATTTTAAAAGAGTTTTACATAATATTTAAAACAAACTTTCATTTTGATAATCAAGAGCTTTTTTCATGTAAACTTTAAGCTGAAAAAAATCTGCTTTGAGTTATTTAAGAAGAGGATATTTATAAAACATTTTTAATTAATAAAATTTTAAGTTTCATGGCTTCTTCTGTGAAATAAAACAAATGAATAAAATTTTCTTGAATTCTAAAACAAACATTTTAAAATCAAAGAGAAATTGTGAAAAAAATTGGAAGAAAAATTGTACACAATCATATATTATTGGTTTGTCAGGAAGAGACTAAAGTAAAATTAAATAAGTAATATCTGTTTGTCAGGAAGAGACTAAAGTAAAAGTAAATAAATACAATCTATTCAAATTTTATATGGTGGTAACTCAGCAAGAATAACTGTTCTACTCTTTTTTATTAAGCAAGGAAGTTTTTAAATACATCCTAGATCGGTG
The DNA here is from genome assembly GCA_963932465.1 of Maratus speciosus. NCBI lineage: Eukaryota > Metazoa > Arthropoda > Arachnida > Araneae > Salticidae > Maratus > Maratus speciosus. The sequence continues at coordinate 666,551,414 of OZ010786.1, read as the reverse complement.
TCTGGAGTGGGAGATCATTTTCAGAGATTGTAAATGTTGTTCTTAAAATCTTAGCAAGAAACAGATTATTTACTGTAAAATGTTCAGGAACTTGTATTTGTACATAATTAATTCCTATGAAAATCCTCGTGATTGGTTAATTTTTTTAAATAATACTTAACAAACAACAAATAAATGTAAAAACATTCTCTTTTATTTAAATATACGATTCTGTTTCTAATTATTCTGAATATCTTTATAAGTTGACTGTTAAACTTATAAGTGGTATAAGGTTTTTAAAAATGTTTTAAAAGTTTTTTTTAAGTATTCGGTTGGCCGAATATTTCTATATTCGGCCAAGCCAAATATTCAGTATACCGAATAGTTTGATATTCGGCCAAACCGAATATTCAGTATACCGAATAGTTTGATATTCGCCCAAACCGAATATTCGGTAACATGGCCGAATACCGAATAGATACCGAATAATCGGTGCATTCCTAACTTTTGATGAGAGGTTTTTGACATGACGGTTTAAACCGTCAAAAACCTGCCAACCCTGGCTCAGCAGAACCAGTAACTTTTCCCCCCTCCCTGAAAGGCTAGCACAAATTTCCCTGGCACTGAGAAAAATGCAACCGAATGCAAATCACACAATTTTATTTAATTTTTTAAAAATAAAAATCCATTAAACCTTATGGTCAGTTGAAATAATCGTAAATAAAATATCTAATTAATCATTTTATAGTTTTTATTTAGGAACTGTTTATTTAATTTTTAGTAAATTATAATTTATATACTATTATATGCTGAAAATTTTGGATAACTGCAAAGAAGGTTTGGGTTATATCCCAAGGGGGGAATCACTCAAAGGGTTAAAGGGACTTAATAGAATTTTATGTAGCGGATCAGTGGCTTTTTTTAATCATTTCTAATGCTTAGTTATAAACTACTTTTGTCAAGTGATGGCCGGTTTATCTCATTTCCTGCATTGTCATGTCTGGCAATTTGATTTCAAAATGCCAACTTTGACAGTATTTTCTAAAAGATCTTCTGCATTTATCAAAAAACGAAGACCCATTCGATTACATAGTTTCTGAATAAGAACCGAAGGTGAAGTGTTTCTGATATCTGCTCGATTATCCAGAGGACCAGAGGTAATTCTGAGTATAATTTTTTTTATTTTTTAAATTTACAGCAAAATTTCTGGAAGATTACAGGAGAGAGGGAAAGGAAGAAAATTCACTCCCTGCACTAACTATGAGTTTTTTCCTAAGGTCCTTTGATGAAATTTGCATTTTTTGCAAAGTTTTGACAAGATTTGTTTTTTTTTTTTTTACGATCTTTTGACGAACTTTGCAGGTCTTTTTTTTTTTGTGATCCTTTGACGAAATGCAATTTTCTGCAAATGATTGACGAAATTGTTTTTGACGATCACTTGCTGAAATTTTTTATTGATGACAGATTTTTTAAATTTTTATCCAGAATACAACCAACCCTGCGATTATCTCCCATGTGATACAAACATACTTCCAATTGTGAAAAGTTTGGCATTTTTATTAGGGATTGACCGAAGCAGGAGTTTCGCAGAATGCCAAACCTTTGGGCAAAGTGTATATTGAATATTCGGCGACCGAATATTTAATTGTTTTTAATAAACATTTTTGCATATTTTAACTTTTTTAACAATTAAAATTTAATTCTTAATAATTTAATTCAGTTACATTTTCATTCTTAAATTTAACTACACAAAAATTTAATAACTTCTTTCCTATCAAAAATTCATTAATCCATCACTTACTTTTTTAGGTACTTTTTGGTTAGCGGGGTGCCAGTGTTATATATCCATACATATATGTATGTATACATACATGTACATACTCACTGGCGCCTGGCTAACTGAAAAGTACCTTTTTTTTTTATTTTATCACTAGTCAATAGACCCAAAATAACATATGAAATTATTAAAATATACAGGCTATTATTAAGGATAAGGATTGTCAGAAAAACAAAAGTTTATTCAAATAAAAAGAAACTTATCATTAAGCTGATTTACTGATTGTCTATGTCTAATTATAAACATATTGAATAGAGATGTTCCCAAATACAAAAGATACTGTATTAAATTGTACAACTATTTTCTGTCAAACTATTGCTACTTATATTTTGATTATTGATTTACCTTTGTCATGATGAAGATAAAATATTTGAGCAATTTTAATTTAATGGGTATAAAAGCTATAGGGTAGGCATAGAGGTATACTTATTTGATGTGTATATTTAAAGAAAATACACATTAAATAATCTTAAACTAAAAAAAAATTGCAAAAAAAAAATTGTTGAAATAATTACAATTAAATGATAAATGAAAGATGCCCTATCTTCCTTATTTTTTTTTTATCCTTTACCATAGACAGTAGTTTTGATTTTTCCCTGTATAGATAGACTATTTAAACAAGGAACACAAATTTTTTGTAATTAAAAATGACTTTTGATAGGGGTGCACCGAGTATACTTAGGCTGAATAGCCGAGTACCGGGCCATTTACTACTCGACTGAATACCAAGTAATTATGCATAAGAAAGAACTACTGATACGCACATGAAGTGAGCTTAAGAGTAGGGATGCAACGGATATCCGGCTGATTTTTCAATATCCGAAATACCGTCGGATATCCGAATCACAATCACCGGATATCCGACTTCTCTGCCGGATATCCGGCAGAGTGCAGCAAAGCGAATATATAAGGATAACAGAAATCGTTTGACCCCAAACAATGCCGAACAATTTTGTTTATAATGTAAAATATGAAAGTAAGTTCACTATTCATGAGTAAAAGGTAATTCTCAAAAGTTTAAAGAATTGCCAGCTTTCCTAACATTGATATTTGAACTCTTTATAATAAATTTAAGAATTTACGTTTACTTCGTTTAGAAAATTGTACCTTTACTTTCAGAGTGTAAAACAAAATTTGAAGTTGTTTATTAAAGTATGACTTTAATTTTCTTTCTTTCTTTTAAGTTTAACAATTAAACAGACAATTAAACGATTTTTAGAAGAAAGTATTGTAATAGAATTTTTTTCGATTTCTGGTTTTCGACGGAGTTAGATGTTTTAGGGGTCAAATATCCCAAAACATGTTTATACAAAATGTCTGTCTGTCCGTATGTCGCCATCGTACCATCGAAAAGTGAATGAAGTTATGCATAGAATTTAACCATTTTTTTGTGAATGTTTTTGGCTATAGCCAGGCGGCCCTCCTTCAATATGGAAACATTCCACTGGAAGGGGGGGGGGGGCACGGTAATCGCGATTTTTGTGCCCTTTTCATTATTGTACCATCGAAAAATGGATGAAGTTATCCATATAATTGAACAAAATTTTTTGTATTTGTTTTTGGCTATGTCCAGCAGGTTCTCCTTAAATAAGAAATATTCCGCCAGGATGGGGATATTTCCAATAATAGCGATTTTTGCCATCGTAATGAAGTTATGCATAGAATTGAACCAATTTTTTTGCGAATGTTTTTGGCTATAGCCAGGCGGCCCTCCTTCAATATGGAAACATTCCACTGGAAAGGGGGGGGGGGGGGGCGCTGTAATAGAGATTTTTGTGCCACTTTCATTCTTGTACCATCGAAAAATGTATGAAGTTATGTATAGAATTGAACCAATTTTTCGGGGGTATGGTTTTGGCTATGGCCAGCAGGCCCTTCTTCAATTTGAAAATATTCTGCTGGAAGGGGGCGCTATAATACGGATTTTTGTGTTATTTTCATTATTTTACCATTGAAAAGTGTATGAAGTTAAGCATAGAATTGAACCAATTTTGTGGTGTATATTTTTGACTATGGCCAGCAGTTTCTCCTTGAATTTGGAAATATTCCGCCAGAAGGTGGCATTGTAACAGAGATTTTGGTAACATTTTCTCGATTTTTCGCATTTTTTTTTTTTTTTTTTTTTTTTGTATTGTATATTGGCGGCTCATGAAGCGAAGGGAACTTGGCATCCTGCTAAGCTGGCTATTCACAAACAGCTGATGTACAACAGAATAACAAAAAAAAATTTTATTTTAATAAATGTGATCGAGATTAGCTTATTCTGATTAATTGACTGAAGCAGAAATTTTAGACCAAAATCAAAGTTGGTATAATATTGAACTAATAATATTGAAGTATTAATATTTGGAACTACTTTTTGAAATATTAAAATGTATGAGATAGAAGAAAGTTTTGTGATTGGCAAATCCAACTAGTTGTTTTTGTAACTTCATTATAAATATTTAAAATTAAAAGTAATTTTCTTTTTACTTTTAAATATAAAAATAATTTAACTTAAAATAAAACTAAACGTGACTTAGAGCAAAAACAATATTAAATAATTAAAACAGAAAAGGGGCATCAACTAAACCTATGTTTGGAAAAAATAACTCTTTAATCATGGGTATATTAGTAGATATTTTATGTTTAAATTATAAAAAGAAAGTATGTAGTATTTCTTTGTGAAAATACTCTACAATTATACACATATTAATTGGTTAAAATTTGTTGTACAAATTATCAGCATTTCATTGTACAAATTAATTATTAGTAATTATCGATATAGGCAATCCTATATTCAAATCCAGTCGCAATTATCAGCATTTCATTGTACAAATAAACAGAATACTTTAATGTTTAAATTACATTTTTATGCAATATTATTAATATACATTACAGGTCTTGAATGGCAGATACAGGGCTTGAATTTCGAAGCGGGATGGCAGGATTTGTGCCCTATTTATTATGCCCTATTGTGAGTGGGCGGCTCCTGTTTCCAAAAAATCATTTTCTGAAAATGTTTCTTTGTAAAACGACGAGCAAGTCTCAGCACCGACTGACAAATTTCGTGATATTTTCTACTATCGATGGGCAGATTTCAGTTTCTCCTTATGACAGATTGACAAAATTCATGGTTGTTTTTCTGCATCTGACTAAAAAATTTTGCGCTTTTTCTCAACGACCGACTGACGAATTTCACAATTTTTTCTAGAGACCGATCGATGAATTTCATGATTTTTTTTTTCCTCGAGATCAATTGATAAATATAGCAATTTTATTCTGTGACCGATTGGCAAATTTCCCTGTTTGTTCTTGCGACTATACTGGTGAAAGTAACGATTGTTTTTCTGCATCCGATTAAAAATTTTTGCGTTTGTTCTCTGTGACCGGCTGAAAAGTTTCACGATATTTGCTCATGACAGATCGATTGACGAATTTTGTGATATTTTCCCGCTGCCGATTTCCCCTGCACTTCAGTTTTCTTCTTGCGACCGGTTGACAAATTTTTTTATTCATTTTCACCATGATTGACGAAATCAGCGATATTTTTTTTTAATGACCGATTTATGTATTTTGCAATGTTTTTTCCCTATGCCCAAAATAGCAAATAACTAAAAGGGCAGTAATGGCCACCAGAGACCAATCCCTACCAAATTGGCCAATAGTCAGCACTCTACAAAATGAGATTAAACTTGTGGTGCACATAAAGAAAAAAAAAAATTGGTTGAACTTAAAAAAAAAAAAACATGTTTAGAAATAACAAACTAGTTGATTCTTGCAATTCACAGATTAGGACATGACTTTTTGAAATCAACCTTTTATCGTGTAATAGAAAAAATCAATGACTATTTCCTTTTCAAACTTTGAATATGGATTTAAAATTCCAATGCATAGAACATAAGTTCAATTAACAAAAATACCAGGGACTACAGTTTTGACTATAATTCCATTAAGGATATAATAAAACAAGTTTGTTCAGAAGTGACATACAATCACCGTAGGATATTGACAATAGAATCACAGATATGCATTATTCATGCATTTTTAACTTACTGTTAAAAATTAATGCACATCAGATTTTGCAAAGTTTTCTAAAATTTTTTAACAGAGCATAACCATGCGTTTCCGATAATTTCTAAAGTTACAAAAGTTGGTCTGTGCTGTTTGTCAAAAGTGTAACTTGTGAAAGAGGCTAAATCCCGCAAAATGGAATAAAAACTAAATTAAGAAATTCATTTAGGAACCCAATTGTTAATTGCCCATAACATTAGGTGAAAGTTGAAAGATAGACATGGTATATATATAAAACTTAATTCTGTTCCTTTGTTTTAATAAAAATAAACATTTTGGATAATTATCTTGAGTTGTTAATTTAAATTATTTTAATGGTATTTTGTCATGTCTGTATAAATGTAATTCTTTAAGTGGCACATAAAAAATAACGGGGTTTAAAGATTTTCCCTTTCTAACAGTTCAACTCCCCTGCATTTTAAAATGTTGGGTGGGAAACTCCCCTCCAGGGGAAAACTTGAATTTCAAGCCCTGATATTCAAAGAGATATAGTTTTTGTAAATTATATTTCAATACATTTAAAATGTTTTAATGATGTGTGAATGATGCTTGTAATTTATTGTTCTGAGATGGCGTTATATAAGGAAATAATTCACCATATAACTAAAAACATATCTAGTGCCGGATATCCGATCAGATATCCGAATCCGGCAGGCAAAGGAGCTTCGGATATCCGGTATCCGGCAAAATCAATATCCGGTGCATCCCTACTTAAGAGTAACGTATCTGTGTGTGTGTATATACATATAAACATACTTCTTGAGCATATAATCATATACTTTTTAATTGACTTAAAAAAAATTCAAATTAACTAATTAAATTACGCACTTTTGAAACAATTTCTGAAAATTAAAAGAAATTAAAACAGTAAAAGTAACTTTATTTTAAAAAATATGAAAAAAATACATAAAAAGTACAATTAACCAATATGAAATTAAAACTGATTCTTCAATTTATATAACTCATTCTGATATCTGAAATCTGTCAATCAAAATTGGTTATTGGTTGCTGTAACAATTCATTGAATAGTGCAAAATGCTGATGTTAAAAGCATAGCTTGCACCCAGGGTTCGTAAATATCATGATATTTTCGAAAATATCAAAAATATCCGATATTTTGATATATATCCGATATTTTCAAAGCAGCCAACTTACCGCTGATAATAAATGTGTTCAAGCATAATATAGATTAGAAACTAAAATATATTGCATTTAACATGAATACTTAAAGAATATTCTAGAAATGCATTTTTTTTTTTTTTTTTTTTTTTCCCACTTAGAACAAAATTAAAAATGAACTAATTGAAAACAGTAACAATTTGCTTTATAAAGAAAAAAAAAAACTAACTATAGGACTCAGTATCAAGATCAAGTATAAAAAAAATCAGAAATTTTAAATGCAAAAAGTTCTTTTAATTGAAAAATTTTAACATAAATGTAAGTATAAAATATCTTATTTCGTATTTTCTAACATGTTGTATAGTTTAAACTAAACTGGACCAAAACATGAGAAAAGATTCCTTTCTAATGAAACGGTATATAACTGATTATTTAAGTTAGTCAGTTCATCTTTTAATGGTTGTTCTGAATTAATTATGTCCCACATAATTATTAGTTCAACATTTTAAACATAAAAGCTTCAAATCTAAAGCTTCAAAAATATATTTATTTTCTTTTTTGGCTAAAAAAGTCACATCCAGAAGAGACAAAAGTTCTTTATCTACAGATTCATAGTCAATAACAGTTGAAAATTTATTTTATTTACACTGAAATATTACGAATTACGACTGAAAATATCAAATGCAGAAAATATTAAACATCTTGATATATTGAAAATAAATGTCAAGTAATATGAAAATATCAAAAATCTTGATATTTTGAAAATAAATATTGGATATATATTCATTGATATATATTAACGAACTCTGGCTATATATAAAGAACTATCAAAATTACATTTTATCTTTCAATGGCTGTTCTGAATTAACTGTCTAACATAATTATTAGCTCTACATTTAAAAATAAAAGTTTCAAGCATAAAGCTCGGAAAAGATTTGTTTCTTCTTTTCCTAAAAAAGTTACTGCCAAAGGCAAAAGTAAATTATCTATAGAATGATACAGCCAATAACATGTGGAAATTTCATTTACACTTGCTTTGAATGTGGAAAATATCAAAATTATCTCACTTGGTGATATTTTGAAAATAAATATCAAATATACAAAATATCAAACATCTTGATACTTTGAAAATAAATATCAAGAATTTGAAAATATCGAAAATATCAAAAATCTTGATATTTTAAAAATAAATATCGGATATATATCAAGATATATATCATGATATATATCCATTGATATATATCAACGAACCCTGCTTGCACCATTCACAATGTGCAGCTTATAATAAAATGGGCTTTATCGTCCCAATATGCTATTTCTGACATATTAGCTATAGCTAAAAATATATTCTGGAACATTTTAATCATTCCGTAGCTGCATGCTCAAAATTTGAAAAGGTTCAGTTGCATTTGTCTATGAATACAAAAGAAAATTATCATACAGCAATGCTGTGGACACGTAATATCGCGAAAAATCGGAGACAGAACGCAAAAAAATAGCTCTGCATAATTTCATTAAAAAAAAAAAAAAGGCGATTTGTCAAAGGATCGCGAAAAAAGTGCGCATTTCATCAAAATATTGCAGAAAAAACACTATTTTCGTAAAAGGGCTGCAACAAAATAGCATATTTCGTCAAAAAAATAGAGGTAAAAAGCCGAAAAAAGTGCAAATTTCATCAAAATATCGCGAAAAAAAAAACACGATTTTCGTAAAAAGGATGCAACAAAATAGCGTATTTCGTCAAAGGATCACGAAGAAAGTGCAAATTTCTTCAAAATATCGCGGAAAAAATGAGATTTTCGTAAAAGGATCGCGACAAAATAGCATATTTCGTCAAAAGATTGCAGAAAAAAAGCTGATTTTTGTCAAAAATTAGAAAAAAAAAAAACCCTAAAAATTTCATCAATATCACAAAAAAATGCGATTTTCTTAAAAAAAAAAAAAAAAAAAAAAAAAAGGGGGGGGTGGCGGGGTTGCGACACAATAGTGTATTTCGTCAAAGAACCTGAAAAATAGCGAAGTTAGTCAAAAATTCGCTGAAAAAAAAAAGCCGATTTTTGTCAAAGAATCGCGAAAAAAGCACAAATTTTATCAAAATATCGCGGAAAAAAAAAAGATTTTCATAAAAGGGCCACAACAAAATAGTGTATTTCGAAACAAAATTGCAAAAACATAGCGAATTTCGTCAAAAAATTACAGAATAAAGATTAATTTCGTAAAAGGATCTCTAAAAAAGATCACATCTGGTCAAAATATCGTGGAAAAAAACACGATTTTCGTAACAGGTTCGCGAAAAAATAGCTAATTTCGTCAAAGGATCGCAGAAAGACACGAGTTTTTAAAAAGTATCACGGAAAAAACACTAATTCAATCAAAACAACCAAAGCACCAAAAAAGTTGCGCAAACCAAACTTATAGGTAGATGGCCTGGTATATCGGGCCGGCCAAAAAATATCCTAATACATCGGCCTTCTTAAACAAAAACATTTAAATTATAAGCAAAGTATGCAGAATAGGCTGAAAAAGAAATAACTGTGGCAGAATGGCAAAGTGTTAAATAAACAACACTAAAACGTAGTTAAGTTGAAAACAACTAAATGTTTATTTTCATAAACATAATCAAATAAAGAAATTAACTTAAAATAAAAATAAACTTAAAAGATATTAAAAGAAAAACAAACATTTAATTTAAGTTGCGTACGGCAGTACAGTCCTCCCCACTTACTCGTGTCACGGATAATCGAATACCCTGCTTATTCAAATAGAATCCTCCAGAACCGAATTTATTCATATTGGTTCTATGCTATTTTTCCCTGCTTAAACCAAATACCTTTTACGAACGTCCCCGCTTAATCGAATAACAACTGTGTGACCGATGTCTGAAAATGGGTGCAGAAAGCACATTTCAACTGAAATTTCCTTTCACCTTTTATCATTTTTAGTTCCTTTACACTGAAAACAAATTTTCAGTTCTTCCTAGAATCGGCCGGCAGGCGTATAATGGACAGGTAAAATGATTTCCCCACCTTGATCCACTCACATCACTTCTTGCTGTTAACCAGGAAACACGCCATCACTTCGAGATGGTAATTGTGATATTTTGCACTCATTCGAAAAATAACTATATTTACTCCTTTAAGATTCCACTTAAACAAACCACTTTAAACAATTTTTTTAAGGCAGTATAAGTAACAAATTATTAGAAGTATCAAAGTTTTGACCCAATTCAAAAGAGCAGCATTGTGATTGTGATGTAAACCATATAAATGTATGCACTGACATTAAATTAATACATATTTACTTTATATTAGCATTTGTATTTATTTTAGTTTAAGTTATTCTATTAACGATTTATTATGCTGTTAATGAAATATCACCACCGTGGGTAATTCGCAATATACTCTCCTTCGATAACTGCGCCAATGTGGCAATCGGGCTGCTCCTCGGATGTAACAAAATATGGCAACCCTAAGATTTCTCCGGAGAGAGTTGATGGTTAAACGCCTTGTTTTCTAAGCTGCTTTCTAATTGGACCGAATTGGAAGCTTATTTTTTTTGTAAAAGGCTTTCTTATTGGACAAAGAGGAGAATCAAGGAACATTTTGAATTTGTTTGGAAAAACGTTGATATTGCTGCAGTGGATTTTCCGTTGAAGAGTTGTCACTCTGTGTCGCAGTCGCGTGTTTTTATTATTTGTTTTCTCAATCTTGTATATTTTGAAACAAGTACTTATCTGGATAAATGCTTGATAGGTGAGAATAAATATTCGATCAGTTATTTTTCTTTTATTTTTACCTGTATTTTTGAGCATTGATTGAATTATGTACGAAAGAAAGGTTGATTGTTCCAAGCTATGAATGACTAAAAGTGACAGATTGAGTGATGCTTTTGAATGACATCCTAGAGCACAAGGTAAAATTATGAATAAAAAAACGGGGGGTTCAGGGGGGCGGTAGCCCCCCTGATTAAAAAAAAAGGGCCCCTCTGATAAAAAAAAAACATTGTTTTGCTCCCATTACTGTTAACAAACGCTCTTTTTTAATAATTTGGGTAAGTGAAAGTTTTGTTTTCAGGTATATTTTATAAAATATATTTTTTAAAATATGAAATGTATTTTTTTTTAAATGTATTTCGAAAAAATTTGAAATTTTATGTATTATTTTTACTCAAAAATACAGGTTAAAATAAGAGAAAAATGACTGATCGAATATCTATTTTCACATTTTAAGCATTTGTCTAGATAGGTACTTGTTTCAAAACATACGAGATATGAGAAGAGAAAACAAATAATAATTTTGCGTACTCTCTCCCGGATGTTGCAGCGCTCCGGGAGTTAGTACGCGAAAATGCGCCAATTTGGCGATTTTTGAAAATTGCGCCAAGAAGGAGAGTAAACTGCGATCGCACCACAAATAGAACCCAATAAGTGCCTAATGTTCTGAAAACTAGTCAGCTAAGCAAAAATCTTAATACATGTAAGCACACACTACAGTTTCACACATTTATTTTTTTTTGCAAGTCATATTTTATCAAAAAATAAACAAATGATATTGTAAATGATAAAAGAAAGTTTGCTTAAAGTGCAAGAATGCATATTATTTGTTAGCATCAATTCACAGGCTAAATATTGGATAAATTGATCCAATGTGGCCAAAACTGGAGCATCTACCCTACTAACACATAAGCAGGGGCGTCGCCATGGGGGGGAGCCTCCCCCCCCCAATATTTGTGAAGTTGGGAAATTTGAGCTTAGAGTTGGGAAATTCTGGATTTTTGAGACATTATGAAATTTTTATTGTTTTGGTGATTATGTTTCTGACTGAGTATTGTAACAGTAAGCAAGTTAAATTATCAAAAGAAATACAAAAAGAAATCAGCCACACTCAATCTATCATTGTATTTTTCAGTTCTACAAAAATATTATACATCTACCAGACCTAAATTTCTCTACTCCTATCTACCAATAGCTGACCATCCAGTTCCGTTATTTCCTTCAAAACTTTGTTCCTTTCTCAAAATTTTCACCCTCCCAAAAGAGAATCCAGCTATTTTAATCCAAAGGGATTGCAGCTTCTTTTGAAAATTGGAGATCACTTGTAGCACAACAGAAAGGAATGTAGTCACCTACTTGAAACACAGCTAGGCAAGAAGATTTGATGAGTTTTCACAAATTGCACTAATTTTGCGATTTTTGTACAATATTTTACTCATTCTCGTGATTTTTTTTGCTCCGAAAATTAGTTAACCCTTTACTGTCATGACAAAAGCATTATATGAGCAAATGTGAATATAAGAAGTCGTTAGTTTAGATACATTTGCCACATTTTACCTTTATTTGTGTGCGGAAATATATATATATGTCCTGTTCATTTATATTTATAGGTGTTTAGTAAATTTTAAACCAAAAGTCCTTTGTTGTGTGTTTAAAGCTGTTCTAAAAAATGACTATAAATCTTAGCACGAAAGAACCCTTCATAATAGGAAAAGAATTTTCATGCAGATTTTGGAGCATCTAAAAATTCATTCGAGGATGAAAAAGGTAAAAAAGTGGATGATTTGAATTTGGAACAGAAATATGACCATGAAAGCAGTCCATCAACTGAAGAAAAAAATCGACATACAGGTTGACATAAACACTGATAGGTTGCACTTGAATAAAATTTTGAAGAAATAAAGATTTCCTTATAGACAAGTTCATAAACAATTATGAATATTAGGATGTGATTGAATAAGCTGACTTCTGAAAGCACCATGGGAAAACGGTTTCATCAAATGGAATAGATAAAAATAATAGCATAGCAATGGACATTGATAGACATAAGTTTTACAGGGAAGAGTTATAAGAAATACAAAAAAATTTCGGCAATTTAGTAATGGGCTTATGACAATGTTACCTATATCAGGAGAATATTGCACCAATACCTTCCATATTTAAATTGCAATTGTGCAAGGCAAATTTGAGTATCACTAACTGAGAAAAGTTAATAATGTTTCCACCTGGATATGAGAAAAAGGATGTACATGACTTGCAGAGTCAAATAGAAATAAACCAAATCCCAACTTACTTAACAAACCTTTTCTCATGCCATGAAATCCAAAGACTATTTGGGTCATACTGTCAAACTATATACTCGTACCTTAACATTCACAGCAGCTTATCTTTATAGCGTTGCATCTAATGAAAGAATCTTTAGTCAAATAGAAATTTAATAAATATATATTGCAAGCTACAATGAGGCCTGACAGACTTGACAGCCTAATGCTTTTAAAATGTGAAAGTGAAATAGTGTATTTTATTAAACTGGACGACAGGGACCCGGAGCTGGAGCTGGAGCCCGGAGCCGGAGCGCTCCGGAGCTGTGTTTTCCCTGGAGCTGGAGCCGGAGCTCTAAATTTTCCCCAGCTCCAGAGCTCCTTTAGTTTTTAATATTCTTTTAAATCTTTTTTTTTTTTCAGTCTTTTAAATTTCTAGGCTTAAAATATTTTAATTACAGTAGAAGATCTTTATAACGCGATTCTATATAATGCAATTCTCCATATAACGCACAACTTCTCAGATGTAAACAATGAATTTTGCAGGTAAGAAACACCTGAAATCCCACATCGTAAAAATTGCTACCCTCTAGAAAACTACATTTGATACATTAATTCAACTTTATCTCCTTAATTCAAAACTTTTTAATTAAAAAAAAAATTGCTATTATTACAATAAATATTATATTTTTGGAAATGAGTAATATAATGAATGATTGGGTCCAGGTATAGTTGGACCATGTTTATAAAATAAACAATATAAAATGATCATATAATGCAAAAATTTATAATTTGGATAATTCCTGGTGACAAGAAGTGCAGTATAAAGATACTCTAATGTATTTTGGTATGTTTCAGATTTATATGGTCGTGTTTATAAGGTAAATTTAATGATGTGTGAAATGTGATCCATATAATGCAAAATTCTATATAACACACAACCTTGCGTTTTTAGGTTTGCGTTATAAAGATCTTCTACTCTACATCATTATTCAGTATTTTAATTACATCATTTTTTAGGTTATTATTATTATTACTAGTACCTAGGAAACCTTCTCGAAACATGGTAACACTACTTCTACTTTAACTAAGTGACAACACTATTCGAAAACAAATATGGCCGCCTGTTGTTTGCATGTGCAGTTGTACAATTTTGGCTGTTTGAAAAGTGTAGAAGAAATTTAAGATTTTTGTGTTTAAAATTCCACCAAACTTTCTATTTTAAAAGCAAAAGATAAAAGATGTCATACTTTCTGAACAATGAGCATTTCTGAGCATTTGAAGTTTGATGAGAAGAAAAATGCATTTTGTCAGATCTTTAATGAAGGTAGAAAGTATTTGTGATCAAAAAATTAAACGTGTAAATTAAAATCTGCAACTCAAAAGCGCGAAGTCGGAGCCGAGTTGGAGCTGGAGCCACAGTATTTTCTCTAGGAGCGGAGCTGGAGCATCAAAAATTGTTCGGCTCCGGGTCACTGCTGGACGATGTTAGGTTAGCTTCATCAGAGTTAGCTTCTTTGAAGACCAAAAGAATTGATGTTAAATGAAAATTATTTGGATGTGCCAATCCCAAAACCATTTTCTATCCCATACATGTTAATACTTCAAAATTTGCAATCACAATGTTAAAATTAAATAACAATTCTATGCCCATAATAATGAATTCTAAAGGTTTAATTGTGTGCATTTAATTTATAATTCGTTTAATTGTGTGCCTTTAAAAGGGAGATAGAAGCATCGCATTTTTCAAACAAATCATTGAATTTCGACACCAATGCTCTTAAATGTCTGCAACCAAAATTCCAAACCCAAAGAGCTCAAAAGCGATACCTTTAGACAGTATACACCCAAGCCCAATAAGGAAGTGTAACCGAATATGAAGTTTGACTAAATTTCCGTGCATTAGTTTTTCAGATATAGCTAACGCGAAAATCGTGAAAAATGCAGCACAGCAGTGCCACAGATATATACAAAAACCTAATAAGCACTAAATTATGTCAAGGTTTAATAGAATATGAAATTTGATGAAATTCTGTGCAACAGTTTTTGAGATATAACTATTGCTAAAATCATGTAAATCGTGAAAAATACAGCATAGCAGCGCCACCTTTTGAGTAATCTACACCAAAAACTAATCAGCATTAATTTTTATCAAGGTATAACTGAATCTAAAGTTTTATAAAATTCCACGAATTAGTTCTTGAGATAGAGCACCCACAAAATTTGTGTCACATTCACATAGACAGACATTTTCTAAAATCAGTCAAATCATGTTCAGGACCTTCTAAAACGTATCAAACCGTCGAAAACCAGTTGTAGATTTTTTTAACGAATTCAATACTTTCGTCTTGTAAAGACAGAAGAAAGTATAACAAGTGTTTGTTTTTTTATTAAACAAACCAATAATTAGAATTTTTATATTTCTAGTTTCAAAATTTTTCTTTAGAAAGGAATTTTTTATGCATAAGCTTCATTATCATTATTACACACTTTGTGCATATCACTTTAGTTGAATGTTAGAGGAATTTGTTTCAAGTTGGGAAATTTTCGAACTCTCCCCCCCGAAAAAATATCTGTAGCTACGCCCCTGCACATAAGAAAAGAATATATAATACATTTACACTTGCTGAGAAGGGAAATTGTCTATAACAGAAATTTTCTAAAAAAAATAATAATACCTGATTTATCACAAACGCTAATCTTTGATTTAAGTTTTGAATGACTTCTTGTTCTTTAGTGATGTTTTCTTCCATCTTCGGATTAGTCCTATGAATATGGAAATTGTAATATTCGAATGATCCAATAGAAGAAACACAGCGGGCATAGAAAAGAGAGTTACAGAAGACTTGCAGAATTCCTTCGAGAACCCAAGGAAGGAACGAAAAGATGGAACATGCAGCACCGAACTACTATCCCAACACAAATTACGCTGTGAGCGGTACTTTTGACAAGAAAATAAAATGGCAGTTAAGTTCGAATGCAAAATACATTTGAAGATGGCGGCTACAGTCACCTAGGCAACGAGTGTGTTCAAGTTGCACGCGCGCGAACCAGGAGACAGGATCATGGAGTGGGTTAATATCATGGATGGAATAACACGTAGACTGTTCAGGAACAGATCATGGATTTGATTAATTATTGGGAATTAAAACGGCCTATAGAGGCGTTGCTCGCAGCCTTCGGTACAGGAAAATTGTCCCTTTAATTTCCCTTTAACTAATGTTAAAGTGGTATTGAAATAATTCTTTATTGTAAATGCATTTGAAAAATTTTGATATTCAAATACCGACAATTTTTACTTTGTCTTATATGACAAAATACAAATATCACATGAAATCTGAAATTGTGCAAAAGAATAATCATTCTGAAGAAATTAAATATACATGTAATGCAATGTGCTTGCACGGCAGTATCCTGAAGCGAGAAGTTATATGTTTTCTCCACCAGATGGCGTATTCGAGCGCTTGAATCACCAATGGCGCTAATTAAAAAGATATTTTGTTGCAAAAGGAACGTGTGCTAGATGGCTGAATGGATAAGGTAGTGAACTCGAGACTAGGGATTCTGGGTTCGAATCCTCCCAGTCCCACATTGTATCATAACTTTTTTTTTGTTTTGTTTATTGGTTGTTTTAGGCCTGGATACAAATGAAACGGTTATGACCGTCACAGTCGTAGGTCATAAATCTGATATTTGTGACCGACACATTGTCTTGACCACTGGGCTAGATCATTCATACGCTTTAAGATACCAAAATACCATGTGCCGGCTTTACACTGTATTTTACTCTTGTACTTTTCCTTTCAGGGAAAGAAGTTCCGTTCAATTTCATTGGCTATCGGTGAAGCGATAGCCAATGAAATTGCAGGATTTCACACTAATCCTAAAAATCTTATGGAAAGTCAAATTTCGCTATTGCTAGGGCTAGAAACTTGAAGTTTAGCATGATGGTTACTTTTTAGATGTAAATGCTCCAAAAATAATCTAGGGGACGCTGCTCAAGGTTCTTCTATCATAAGGTTGTTCCATTTGAAGGATAGCCAATCAGAGTAGAGCAGGACTGAAACGTCACGTGGCGGACAAGATAGAGATCGACCAGCCGTCATAACCTCATAACCTGGATTCGCTGGATCCACAGACTTCTAATATAAGTAGACTCCCAATCCCATTGTTCTCTTGGGAAGGTTTTGTCTCCAACATGTTTTGCTTTCATCGCCAAAAGGGTGCCGTATTTTGGCGGTAGTCCCTTTATTGGCAAAGCAAAAGTGCGGTCAACTCATGACAGACGATGTTTCGGCGGGAATCTGGAGAGAGATTCCGAGAAGAAAAACCGGTTTGGCGCGCTAAATCTGCCTTCCATCACGTGATGGAGGGCAGGGATGTAGGAGACAAGAAAAGGTTGCCGATTGGGAGTCTACTTATATTAGAAGTCTGTGGCTGGATCAAGGTAGATTTTGCGCTGTTAGCGAAATGGGATTGACCAATTAGTCATCTCCATCTTTCTCTTATCTCCT
The DNA here is from genome assembly GCA_963932465.1 of Maratus speciosus. Lineage (NCBI taxonomy): Eukaryota > Metazoa > Arthropoda > Arachnida > Araneae > Salticidae > Maratus > Maratus speciosus. The sequence goes on along the minus strand of OZ010786.1, from coordinate 666,533,879 downwards.
TGATGCCGTCTTCTTAAATGCAGCAAGTGTCTCAGCCAACCAACCCGTACCAATAATAAAAAAGCGTGGGCAAGGAAACACATTTGTTATTGTTTTTGTATCGGTTGCTATTATTTTGCAGATTAATTTCCTAAAAATTTTCTTCTTGCATCTCAACATTAGTATTATTTAAGTTTTCATCATACAAGTGTATGATATAACCAATAGCTGATTCTGTCTCTTTTTTAAAGTATAGCTGAATATGATTTTATAGCATTGGTACTTGTAAAGATCCCTTCCGAACTACATATATTTCATCAGCGATATTAATCATTTTAACAAATATCCTTGTTTAACTGATGAAGACGCTTTGCTGAGTAATATATTGTCCAGAAGAAAATAATTATGCGTTTACAAAGCTTATATTGGTGAAATTAAGCTTGAGAATTACAGATTTTGAGATTTTTTTTTTTCTTAATTTTACAAAGAAATGGAACAAGAACTTGATGATGATGAATGCTTAAAACTACCTGGCCATGAATATCAAGAATATCATCATTTAAATACAAATAATTGTAATAATAATAATCAGAGTGCATTGTTAAGTGAATCTTTAAATATCCACTGTTTACATGAACAGTTTGTGTCTTGTGAATGTAATAAAACATTTTCGAAAAAGAAAGATTTTGATCTTCATCTTCAATATCACACAGGGGAGAGACCTCATGCATATCATTTGTGTGAAAAATCATTTTTAAATAAAAGGGCATTGATGTCACATTATAAAACCCACATAAAAGAGAAGACATTTTCTTGCACTTTATGTGAAAAATCCTTTTCAAGCAAATCAAATTTAAATAGTCATGAACATGTTCATAGTAGGGATAAAGCTCACACATGTGATTTGTGTCAAAAAACATTTGAATCGGAAGATGGTTTGAAAATACATGTTCTGGAACACAATGGTAAGAAGCCATTTGAATGTTTAGAATGTGGGAAATTTTTTCACCACAAAAACGTTTTTAATTATCATATGAAAATTCATTCTGGTAAAGAAGCTTTTAAATGCAACGTATGTGGAAGATCATTTGCTCTGGAGACACTACTACAAACTCACCTCACAACCCATTCTGGTGAAAAGTCACACGTGTGTGATGTTTGTCAAATATCATTTGAATGTGACTCGCTTTTACAAGATCATCTTAGAACGCATAGTAGTCAGAAGCCATATGCATGTGACAAATGTCAGAAAATATTTGAGACAAAATTTGAAATGATAGTACATCGAAATACTGCAGTAAGGCATTATAATGTATATAACTTTTGCAAAACATTTTTGATAAAGTCAAAATTCTTTAGACGTCGAAGAAACCATTCGAGAAAATTTTCATGCAACTTTTGTGGAAATTCATTTCGGTCTAGACTTCATTTAAAAAATCATCTACAAATCCATACTATCTCTAAAAAAACCCATGTGTGTGAACTGTGTCAGAAAACATTTCTAACGAAGTTTAGATTGGCTTTACATATTCGAACCCATAACAAAGCACATGTGTTTTTGAAAAATCCACAGTTGGAAGATAATCTTGAAACCCATAATGAAATAGAGCCATATGTGTGCGACAAGTGTCCAAAAGCATTTTCTAAAGAAGTAAGTTTGACTGACCATCTAAGAACACATTCTTCAGAAAATTCATACATGTGTAATACTTGTGGGAAATCATTTGAAAATGATACATGTTTACAAAGTCATTTCCAAATCCATGTTGAAAAACAATACGTTTGTGACAAGTGTCCGAAATCGTATAAAAGTGAATATACTTTGAAATATCATCAAAGAATACATTCTTCAGACAATCCATATATATGTAACTTTTGTGGAAAATCATTTATGAAAAGAACAAATTTGGTAAATCATATTCTTATCCACACCGGTGAGAAACCACATGTGTGCAATGGGTGTCAGAAAGCATTTCGTGAAAAGTCAACTTTGATTAGACATCAAAGATCATATTGTGCAATAAATACAGAAAAAGTCTTTACTTGCAACATTTGCAGAAAATTATTTGGATTTGAACATGATTTACAAAAGCACATGCAAATCCATAGCAGTGAGAAACCTTATGTATGTGACCGGTGTCCCAAAGAATTTAGGATAAAATCACTTCTAAAAAGACATCTTCAAATCCATGGTGAAAAACAACACTTGTGTGATAAGTGTCCGAAATCGTTTTACTACAAAACCAGTTTGACAGCTCATCAAAGAATGCATTCTGCAGAAAACCCATTTATATGTAATATTTGTGGAAAGTCATTTTCGATAAATGCAATTTTTCTACAGCATATTCGAATCCACACTGGTGAGAAACCATATGAGTGTAGTAAGTGTAAGAAAGCATTTCATTGCAAGTCAGTTTTAAATGTACATCTAAAAACATGTGGCATATCAAAAACTGAAACATTGTATCAATGTGACATTTGTGATAAGTATTTTAAAAATAATGCCGGTTTACAAAATCATCTTAAAACCCATGATAGAAAATCACCTCAGTGTGAAATTTGCCAGAAAGTGTTTTTAAAAATGTACCTTTTGACTCGACATCTAAAAACACATTTTGCTCATAGATGTGAGTTTTGTAATAGATCATTTCAAAATCATGAACATTTACTGGAACATGCTCAGACCCATAAATTTCCACAAGAACCTGTTAAAGAGAAGTCAGTAAGAAAGTATGCATGTGATATGTGTGAGAAAGTATTTCATAGGAAGTCAATTTTAAATGTACATCTAAAAACATGTGGCATATCAAAAACTGAAGCATTGTATCAATGTGACATTTGTGATAAGTATTTTAAAAATAATGCCGGTTTACAAAATCATCTTAAAACCCATGATAGAAAATCACCTCAGTGTGAAATTTGCCAGAAAGTGTTTTTAAAAATGTACCTTTTGACTCGACATCTAAAAACACATTTTGCTCATAGATGTGAGTTTTGTAATAGATCATTTCAAAATCATGAACATTTACTGGAACATGCTCAGACCCATAAATTTCCACAAGAACCTGTTAAAGAGAAGTCAGTAAGAAAGTATGCATGTGATATGTGTGAGAAAGTATTTCATAGGAAGTCAATTTTAAATGTACATCTAAAAACATGTGGCATATCAAAAACTGAAGCATTGTACCAATGTGACATTTGTGATAAGTATTTTAGAAATAATGCAGGTTTACAAAATCACCTTAAAACCCATGATAGAAAATCACCTCAGTGTGACATTTGTCAGAAAGTGTTTTTAAAAACGTACTATTTGACTCGACATCTAAAAACACATTTTGCTCATAGATGTGAGTTTTGTAATAGATCATTTCAAAATCATGAACATCTACTGGAACATGCTCAGACCCATAAATTTCCACAAGAACCTGTTAAAGAGAGACCAGCAGGAAAGTATTCATGTGATATGTGTGATAAATCATACGGAACAGAATCACGTTTGGATAGGCATGTGCGTATCATTCATCATGGCGAGAAACCTCATGCATGTGATCTATGTCAGATCTCATTTGCAGAAAAACACCACTTGACAGTTCATACTCGATACAAGCATACTGGTGAAAGGCCATTTGCATGTAATGAATGTCCAAAAACATTCATCACCAGATCAGAACTCAATCAGCATTTAAGAAGCCACTCTGATATACCTAGACCATTCAAGTGTGATATATGTCACAAAACATTTACTAACAGACAAGTCTGGAAAATACATGTGTCACGTCATACGAACCCAGGTGCTGTAAAATCATCACCAAGCGTGTGTGATATCTGTCATAAAGTGTTTTCTGAACGAAGTGCTTTACTAAGGCATTTGAAAAGTGGAATTCATAGTCCTGAAAAGCCATATAAGTGTACTCTATGTGAAAAATCTTTTTCTAAAAAAACTACTTTAGATTTCCATCTTCAAGTACACAGTGGTAAATATAAATATGTGTGCGATATATATGAAAAACTTTTTTCAAAAGAAAATAGTTTACGTTTGCACTCAAGATTTCATACTGGTGAGAACCTATATGTATGCAATTTATGTCAAAAAAAATTTACAGCAAAGTTTCTATTGGAGAAACACCTCCGTAAACATGCTGAAGATATGGTGTGTAATATCTGTCAAATATCGTTTTCCAATGAAAGTAATTTAAAGGCACACATGGAAATTCATAACAGAGAGAGACCACATAAGTGTAATGTATGTGAAAAGTCATTTTTAAAGAAATTCCAGTTGAATAACCACACGCAAAATGTACACAGTGGTAAAGAACCACATGTGTGTGATGTATGTCAAAGAAAATTTAAATGGAAGTATAACTTGCGGACACATCTCCGCCGTAAACATGGGGAAGATAGTAGTGAGAAATCACATAAGTGTACTGTATGTGAAAAATCTTTTGTAAAGAAAGAGTCTTTGACTTGCCATCTTCGAATACACAATAGTGAAAAACCACAAACCTATCCTGAATGTCAAGAACAAGCTGAAGCTAACAAACATCTCTGTACACATAGTAAGGAAAATATTAATGATAAACTTAAAGATGTACCTGTATGCAAATACGTGTGTGACATCTGTCAGAAAGGTTTTACGTGGAAACTCAGTTTGACTTATCACATGCGAATGCATACTGGCGAAAACCTACATGTGTGCAACTTATGCAAAAAAAAATTTACGAACAAGCATATGTTGGAGAAACATCTTCGTCGACACGCTGAAGGTACGGTATATGTGTGTAACATCTGTCAGAAATCGTTTAAGAATGAAAATCATTTAAATGTGCACATAAAGAATCATAACAGAGAGAGACCACATAAGTGTAGTGTATGTGGAAAGTCATATATTTTAAAAAAAAATTTGATTGACCACATGAAAATGCACACTGGTGAAAAACTACATGTGTGTGATCTATGTCAGAAAGCATTTTTATGGAAGTCTGACTTGTACAAACATCTCCTTAAACATGCTGAAGATTGTGGCGAGAAATTACATAAGTGTAGTGTATGTGAAAAAAAATTTTTCAATGAAGAACATTTAACAGATCATTTCCGTAAACATACTGGAGATAAAATTGAATGTCTTGAATGTAAAAAAACATTTACACAGCAGGATATATTTAAACAACACCTTCGTCAGCATGCTGAAGGTGCAGTATATGCGTGTAATATCTGTCAGAGAACATTTTCTAGCGAAAAAAGTTTAAATGCCCACCTAAAAAATCATAACAGAGAGAGACCACATAAGTGTAGTTTATGTGGAATATCATTTTTTACGAAAAAACTTTTGACTGCCCACATGATGCGAAGGCACACTGGTGAAAAACCACATGTGTGTGATATATGTCAAAAAGCATTTTTATGGAAGTATACGTTGCAGAAACATCTCCTTAAACATGCTGATGATTGTGGCGAGAAATTACATAAATGTAGTGCATGTGAAAAAAAATTTTTGATTGAGGGACATTTAACAGAGCATTTTTTTAAACATCATGGAAAAAATTTTGAATGTCCTGAATGTAAAGAAGCATTTTCATTTAAAGGTGATTTGAAAATACATATGAAGAACCATTCAAACTATAGACGTGTGGTAAAATTACAATCTGGTGAGAGGCTATATAAATGTCATGTGTGTGAAAAATCATTTTTAAAGTACAACCAATACAAATACCACTGGCAAATTCACCCTCCTGGTGAAGAACGTCATGTGTGTAACATATGTCAAAAGATATTTGTGAAGAATAAAAATTATGAAGAACATCTCCGTCAACATGCCGAAGGTAAACTATATGTCTGTGGTATTTGTCCAACATCATTTTCTAAAAAAGATAGATTTGACGAACACATGGGAATTCATAACAAAGAGAGGCTATATAAGTGCAGTGCATGTGAAAAATCATTTTTGAGAAAAACTCATTTACATGACCACTTTCGTAGCCATACTGGAGAAAAATACAAATGTCCTGAATGTCACAAAACATTTACACGTACAACAGGTTTGAAGAAACATATTAAGATCCATTCAGAAAAGAATCCTCAAGAGTGCAGTGTACCTCACAAGCAATCTTCTTCGGAGGCCAAGTTTAATCTCCATCTTAATAATCATAGTAAAGAGAATACTGAGAATTCTGCTGCTGTAATGCAAATAACAACCAGTGCTAGCCAACACAGATCTAACAAGACATCTATGCATGGCCATACTAATCATGATCTACCTTATCATTGCACTGTATGTCTCAAATCCTTTTTATCAGAAAGTGAATTCCGTCTTCATCTTGATTGCCATTATAAAGAGAACACTAGAAATTCTGCATTAGCACAAGTATCATCAAGTACCAATCAACACACATTTGACATGACATCTCTGTATGGCAATGCTAATCATGATCTACCTTACCATTGCAGTGTATGCCCCAAATCCTTTTCGTTGGAAAGTGAATTCCGTCTTCATCTTGATTACCATAATAAAGAGAACACCAGAAATTCAGCATTAGCACAAGTATCATCAAGTGCCAACCAACACACATTCGAAAAGACATCTCTGTATGGTCATACTAATCATGATCTACCGTACCATTGCAGTTTATGTCCCAATTCTTTTTTGTTGGAAAGTGAATTGCGTCTTCATCTTGATTACCATAATAAAGAGAGCACTAGAAATTCTGCTGAAAATTGTGGTAAGAAATTACATAAATGTAATTCATGTGAAGAAACATTTTTGATTGAAGGACATTTAACAGAGCATTTTTGTAAAAATATTGGAGAAAAAAAATCTTTGGAAAGCATACAAAGAATCATTCAAAAAATAACAAAAAGCCTGTGGTAAAATTTCAAACTGACGAGAAACTATATAAATGTGCTGTCTGTGAAAAATCATTTTTAAACTATAAGCAATACAAAAATCACTGTCGAATTCACCCCCCTGGTGAATATGTGTGCAACATATGTCAAAAGATATTTGTGAGGAATAAAAATTACAAAGAACATCTCCGTCAACATTCCGAAGGTAAACTATATGTCTGTGATATTTGTCCAACATCATTTTCTAAAAAAGATACATTTGATGGACACATGAGAATTCATAACAGAGAGAGATCCCATAAGTGCAGTGCATGCGAAAAAACATTTTTGAGAAAAACTCATTTACATGACCACTTTCGTAGCCATACTGGAGAAAAATACAAATGTCCTGAATGTCACAAAACATTTACACGTACAACAGGTTTGAAAAAACATATTAAGATCCATTCAAAAAAAGAAAACTTAGGGGATGTACACATATAATGTTATCACTTTAGGGAGGAGGGACGGTCTAGCACTTGATATCTTAAGATATCTCTAGGAGGAAGGGGGATTTGTCTTTTGATGTCATTATCATTTTTTATCCAACCAAAATTTTCATTTTTTGCTAACTTTTTACATCAAAATAGTCTATGAACTGTTTTCTTAGTCTGTTATCGATTTTTATGAAAGTACTTAAATGTGTTATTAACACGTTGAAGGCCAAGTCTATTTTGTCTGTCTTTCGTTTAGGCCACGAAATAAGACTCCCGTTACAGAATCTATAAGTGTCGGTCACTGATGACTGACATGACCTAAATGGAAATATCAGTGTCAGTCACCGGTGACTGACGTGGCATTCCTCATGTTAAAATGTTATTGTTGAATGCATTCAGTGGTGTAGTCCTGGAAAAAAGAGTGGGGGGGACGCTCATAGTTCCGAGTCTGTATCATCCATAGGGCAAATGTGATTTTGAATCTTGCTTTTCATTTTCAACCGCAAAGAAAAGTAACTAAAAAATTAAATTTAAAAATTTAAATTTAATTTTATGCTATTAAAGTTTATTTATTTTTATTTATTTATTAATTGTTGTTGTTGTTGGGCGTTAAACAGCTTACTATAGCCTTTTTCATGTCTGAAAAATTTTGGAATAGAATTCGTAATTCAGTAACACTAATTGATGCAACAAAATTTTTGTTAGAATTTTGTTTTAGAAATTAGTTTTGCACTATTTATTTTGGAAAAAGTTATGTTGAAAATTATGGCATTTTTACTTTATAGTCACATATAGTGTAAGTAAAGTATTGCAATCATGCCAAGGAAAAAGAAAAAGACAAACTTTAGTATATCTTTACTTTTTTAAATCCTGTGAATCTGCTTTGCCTATTTTTACAACAATGCTATGTATGTGCAGTGCATATACAGAATAGCAATATTTCCTATTATTTAGGCTTCCTATCTCTTTGAACATTTATGCTATACTCATTCATACTTTTCTAGTATATATACAGTTATGCCAAACCCTATGTTGTGTAGTTTTTTACAAAGTCTTATTTTTCTTTTAGTAAAGATTTTTTTTTAATAATACATTTAATAATTCACATATTTATTGTACAGAACCGTCTGAGTGCGAGTAATACTATCACTTGACAGTTTATTTGATAAATAAATTACTTATCAAATTATACGCAATTGTGGTCATATGACGACCTGTTTCTTTCCCTTTCTCGTGGTCAGAAATTCGGTTCAAAACGCGAACTTTGACTGCATTTTTTGAAGTATTTTCTGCCTTTATAAAAAAAACAGAAAACGCATTTTGATTACAAAGTTTTTGATTAAGAATATCTACCAATTCATGCGGTTCCAAACAAAAATGAATTTAAAAATGTCTCAAAAAATAGCCCTTTTGAATTTTTAAACAGCCTTAAAAATAAGGTAGGAAGTATGCAGGAAGATAGGCAGGACGACTATGTAACAAATTCGAAAAGATATGCAATATTACAATAAATAGGTAACGAACGGTAATTAGCATATGCAGTTGATCTTAAATAAAAGATATCGATGCCCTCAATATTATTAGTGACAAAATGCTTCAAAATATTTACGAATGAGTTTTTCAGGGATGTCACTCAGAAAATAACAAAAAAAAAAAAAAAAAAAAAGAAAGAAAGAAAGGAAAATTCGTATGAAAATAAATTTTATGACATTTTTAACGACAATTATGCATAAATTTTGTGAACTTTGTGTGTTGAATATATAAAATAAATACATTGACAAATTTCTTATGTTAAAAAGTTTTATAGTATTTTTTGTAATAAATATATTGCATTTTCATATTTGAGTTAAAGGAAAAGACTACCTGTCACCATCAGGGGCATAATCCTGGGGGGGTGCAACCCGCCCCCCCTATGAAAAAATCAGTCAGAAAATTTCCCGTTCGATCGGAAAAAGTACGTTTAGTCGGAAAAAATGGTATTAACCTATAAAAGCCTATAAATTTGAAAAATGAAAAAATCAGTCGGAAAAATTCCTGTTTGATCGGAAAAAAGTAAGTTTAGTCGAAAAAAAAATGGCATTAACGTATAAAAACTTATGGATTGGAGAAATGTTTTTATAGTTTTTAACTAGTAAATAAGAAAAACAAATTAGAGTGAAGAAAACCTATAAAATTTTATTCTTAGTCGGAATTTTTTCCCTTGTAGTTTTTAATTAGAAAATTAGAAAAAACAATTTAGAACGAAGAAAACCTATACAAATTATATACTTACAGTCGGAAATATTACGGATTTTATTTTTGTGATTAAAACTATTCAGAAAAACTTTGACTTGTCAAATATTGTGAACTCGAAAACCTCGATATGAAGAAACAAAAAATTTATATACATATTTCAGCAATGTTAATATCATTTGTAACCTTGATATTTTGATCGAAAATTTTGATATTCCGAACTTTTTTCTGTTCCCTTTGACTTCGAGATATCGAGATCCAGCTGTATTTATTTATAGTCGGAAAGTTTTTAGTTTAGTCTGGAAATTTTAAGACATACTGATTGAAGTGAAGAAACTTCTATTGTTTTTTTTTTTTTTTAAATCTAACTTTAAATTTAGTTAGAAACGTGTATCACAGAATCAGGCCTCCCACTGTTCCGTTTTTTGAAAACCAATAATTTTTTAGAAAGAAATTCGTGAAGGGTTTCTGCAACAATTGCAAGAAAAACGTGATTCCCGGTAGGTTGCTGCGAAATTTATAAAGAAGATTTTTCTTTAAATAAAAGTGGTGTTCAAAAAACGGACTGAGAGGGAGCCCTGCGGAATTTAGGTGATATCCGATGAAAATTCAAAACTGAATTGCAAATATTTAGTACTTTATTCTATTAAAATCTGGGTATTTTCCACTCTACATGAATTTTACCTTTAATCGAAAATAATTATGGTTTTATTTTTTTTACTGATTTTGTGTTTTCTTTTTATTTTATTAAAAAAAAGATGTTAATTTATTTTTACTTTTTTGCATAATTTTAGATTGATTTAAAAATGTGTTTCAAGAAATTTATATGATACCAGATGAAATTGAAAACACCCAAATACTTTGAATTTTTATCTCGAAATAATCTGGATATTTTGCAATCTATACGAGTTAACTTCTATCAGAAATAATACTTTCGTTTTCTTTTTCCTTTCTCAATTGTATTCGATTTTTTTTTTATATTATTATTATTACTGAATTTTGTTTGGTTGGAAAAAACAGGGGTGACAACAATTTTTTACCCTGCTTTAAAGTATGTCGTTAGAAAGAATTAAGAAATCCCGTATTTTTGGCACATTTTTGTCTTTAAAATATTCCCCAAACAAACACATTTCAATTTTACTCAGAAAGAAACAATTTTAACCGATTACTTACGAAATTATTAAATTTTATAGATGAAATTCACAAGATAATTATGACTTCGTGTATCATATTGAGATAGTCAAATAATTTTAAAGCACTGATGTCGATTCTTTTCAAATTATTAATAAATTTATCTAGTCTCTGAGAAAGTCTATGATTAATATGCATATTAGAATCAAAAACTGCTTTGTTACATAGCGATATATCTTGTTACTAAACGTACAAAATTTGATTAACTTTTATATAAGTACTAAGAAATGGATATAAGTTTTGTTCATTCGAAAATTTTCGATCTTTTAAATTTTGACATTTTTTATGTTGAAGACGTACATTGTACACTGGTAACAGGATTCCTTATGCTTAATTCCGAATTTGAATTTCTATCCGGAGTGGATTCTATGTGAATAAATATGCCATGCACAGAAAAAATAAAATGCAGTAAGCCCTTTACTGGTAAAAAATGGGCATCGAATCCCCAGCTCTTCAATCATCCAGTTTCATCAAATTTTGTACATTTAGAAACAAGATATATTGCTATCAAACAAAGCAGTTTGGAGTTCCAAACCGCAATTTTCTACACATATTAATCATAGTACGTCACCACTAATTTTTAGAGACATACATTAATAATTCAAAAGGAATCAACATCAGCGCTTTAAAACCTATTTGACTATCTCAATACGCTCAGTCATTATTATCTTGAGACTTTCATCTATCATCTATAAAGTTTAATAATTTCGTAAGATATTTACGATATCCTTTCTTCATTTTTATCATATATGCTAAACTTTTGGACATGAGTGTATATATATATATATATATATATATATATTAATTAGTCGGCATTTTGTTGGCAATAGTACTCGGAATTTTTTCTTCTTGGAGTCGGAAATTTATGAGTCTACATCTCCCTACGCGACCAGTGTGGTTTACGCCCCTGGTCACCATGTGCAGTTTTTTTTACTGAACTAGGGGGATCTGCCTGCTACGAGATACGCTCGCCAACCCCCACTCAGGCACCGCAAACTCTAAAAGCGCACTAATTTGATCAGCTTTTATAAAAATTTCGGAAGAATGAATTACAGAAGATCCTCTTTTATCTGAAACTCTTTTAACCGAAATCCATTTTTAAAGCTTTTTACTTTAAGTATCACATTTCTTGTGTGCAAAATCCATTTTCAAAGTTTTTTTTTCTTTTTCTTTTTTAACTATCATGTTCCTTGCGTGCAAGCGATCCATTCCGGACTACTAGTACATCTAACTATTTTCGATCCCCCTTTTTAGAGTTCCTTTGAGATTAACTTGCGTTCCCGTAAGCTGTATAGTGGAACGAAGAAAATGAACAAATTAGCAATTCTGAAGCTCTTAAATGTTTTGCAAAAAGTTTGACATGGCTGGAGTAGCAGAAAGACTGTGATACTCATGAACTAATAATATTAAAAAATTCCGTGATAGAGCTTCAAAGCAAAGGCAATCGAAACTGCGACAAACAAAACATTGTTTCAAACCCTTGAATTTCAAAATTAAAATTCAGGTAATTTATTCTTGTTTCTATTTTGTTATTGGGGTCGTTCAAGTATTATGTAAGTGGGGGAGGGGGGATCCAGTGTCTACTTATTTTTTCTGACAAGGGGGAGAGGGGGGTCACAAAAATTCTTACGTAAGCATTAGACAACGAAGCAGCTATAGTTTAACAAGAAAAGGAAAAGAGCATGATTTAGATGAGCGTACTGCGGATGTTGAACGACTTGAGAAAAAAAGATATGGAGTAAACAAGGACTGGAAACGAGGATCATTCCAGTTCCAGCCCACCACAACATTAAAAACTTAAAAATAGACAATGCAGAAACATGGATTCAAAGATCTTGGACACCAGACTAGAAATGTGAACGCCAAACACCTATGATTCCTATGATTCTTTGTAAAATTTTTAGTTATGTGCCTAAATAAGTTAGGGCCTGTTGTACTTCTTAGTTTTTTGTTCAGTGCGACAAATAATAATGTATTAAGAACTATTTTGTATTCTATGAATTGTTTAATGCCATAAGTAACAATATATTAAACCGATTTTTTTTTCCTTCAATACCACAACCCCTATGTGTCTGTTTATGTAAATTTGCTGGATTAATGATGCAAGTTATCGCTAACTGTCATTTTTTATGGCAAATAGTGTTGATGTTAGAATGTCATAAAATCTTTGTAAGCAAAGGGGGGGGGGGGGGGGGGTCTAGTACTCGCTTATTTTTCCTTACAAGGGGGAGGGAGGGGTAGAAAATGACTAAAAATATGCTTACGTAATACTTGAACGGCCCAATTGCTTTATTTTTACTAAGCACTTGTTACCATAAGAAATAGCGCATATATTTCTCCTTAATATTAAAATTGAAGCATTTTCGATTATCCGAAAATATCGATTTTCCAAAAGAGGGTCAGTCCCAATTACTTCGGATTAATCGAGGTTCTACTGTATAATTAAAATAACAGTGGCGATCTCCCTGCTAACAAGTTGTTTTCATCTTTGATTACATCGGATCTGTGAAACATGTAACAATAAGCTAATAACTATAAAATGAATTAAATAAACAGTCTTTGTCTCTTGCCTCTCAGTATTTTTTGAAGTTTTTTTAAAAAAGACATTTTAAAGGTATCGTTTTAAATCTGACGTAATTTTCACCAAAGTTTTCTTTCTCGTTTTAATAATTACGTGAAAATACTTTTGTTGTTAGAAAGGAAATATTATTTGTGCTATCTTAGAATTCTCAACATTTGTTTAAAAATATTATCTCAAAATATCAAATAAATGTCTCGCGTAAATATATTTTTAAATTGAAACTGTTTGGCAATATTATGAAGTGGCAATTTTTAATATGATGTAATTTCCTCCATGTAAACTTTTAGCGCACATTAATGGATTTATTATCTTACAATTTTCTTTCTCTTTTAAAATTCTCGTGTAAATATAGTTTTTATGACGTAATTATAAATATCTTCCTGCTTTTAATACGTAATCATTTAATTCTCATTTGAAAGTTTTATCCTGTTTATAATAGTCACGTGTAAAATTTTTAATTTGAAAGAAATATTATTCATTGCACTGTTTTTATATTTGGCAACAATTTAAAATAATACCCTTTTCTAAAAGTTGTAAAAAATGCCTCTCAAAATGCTGAAAAATTGAATTTAAAATAGAAATAAAACCTCAAAAAATGAGTCAAATGAAAAAAATAAATGCAGTCTGCACACCGGGCACTTTTAATGTATATAAAATGATCTAAAAATGATTAAATTCCCTTGTATAGTTTTTGCTCCTATAAAACTTTTTTAATGAACGATTTTGACAAACTTTAACATTAAATATCGCTTAAAATAATTCTTCGATTTGAAAACTGTCTGCATCAGCGTGTTTATCCAACATTTCTCTATAACACTACCGATTTTCATATTTTTGTATGCAATATTTTTCTTAATATTAACTAAGAAAGACCTCTGGTCACAAAAAATTCATACCAGGCGACGGCATTAGTTACTTTTTTTTAGAATAGAGAGATTAACATTTTTTCATTCAAATGTAGACTTTTTTTATGTATTCTTACCAGAAGCAAATATTGTGAATTCAGGGGTGATTGTGAATTCATGAAAAAATGCCTGAAATTTTAGTGAGAGAAAGTTTTCGTATGGAGAGAGAATATATAATTTTTTGCAGGGAGACCCAATTCTCTCATTATGAAAAATATTAATTTTAATGCTGATTAGCGGTTATATAAAATTGAAATTTTAGTCTTATTTTATGAAATTATCTATCAGAAAAACCGGAATTTCGGTATAAAAAATGAATGAATACAGATACATTATCTGAACACAATCCCACTGGAATATTAAAGAGCCAACTATAATTTTTATATGTGCAGGAAACAGTAACTTGGTTCAAATTTACGATTTTTCCCATGACTGAGTATGAAAATTGCTATTTTTTTATGCGACCTCTTGATGAAATTCCTGATATTTTCCGCGATCGATTGACTAGTTTCTGTACTTATTTAACGAAATTTGTTATTTTTATGCGACCTCTGGACAAAATTAGTGATTTCTTTTCCTCGATCATTTGAAGAAATCCGCAATTAATTTCTGGAATTGTTTGACAAAATCCGTAATTTAATTCCGCGACCGACTGACGAAATTTACGTTTTTTTTCAACGACCATGATTGACGGAATTCGCGATTTCTTTCTCAAGCGATTGATGAAATTTACGATTTTTGTTGCAATTCAAACAAACTTACGAAAGTTAAAATGCGAATAGGCGAACCAGCTAGAAAACAATTTTCAATTTTGTCGAAAAATATTAAAAAACAATATACCTTATTTCTTAAAATGTTAATTTATTGATGTACTCATTAAAAAAATATATATATATTAATAAGTTTGGAAAGTCTGCGTCCACCTGCGATTCTAGCGTCCCCCTTGAAAATATAAAGTAAGGGGACGCTCAAGATAAAATAAAAATGTGAGGGGACGCCATCCCCCTGTGTCCCCCCTCGACTACACCACTGAATGCATTGTATAACAAAAAGCTATATACTTTTAAATAGTAAGTATTTCCTTAAAGTATTACAGTAGACTCCCTCAAATCCACAAACTTAAAATCCACACATCATCGCAGATGTAAACAATGAAACTTTCAGTTCAAATGTTGGGAGAAAATTATAGAATTTTTTAGTTTTATATCATTCCATGTGTATTTTAATATATAATTCTTGGTAATATGACTGAACTCATGACTTTCCATGAAGGAAGTATAAATTTATTTGTGAAAAAAACCAAGATATTGCTGATATCACTAATAATCACAATCTTTTTACCCAATTTAATTATGTATTAATCAAGCTTTTTTTGTTATTAAGACTGGCTAAACGTGAAATAAAACTTCCTTACTTTTACGATTTTGATATGAATAGGGTACTTTTATCAGAAAAGTTTCATTGAATAATTCATGGAAAATGTATCTCATTTTTATGAATACAGTGAAATATGTTTAACACAAAACTGAAGGGACCGAAAAAATTTTTCGTGTTAAAAGAATTCTTAAAAAAAACAAAACTCACAAATATTTTCGACATCGTCAAATTTTATGTCGATTTCCTGTTAAATTACTAGTAAGTTGCATCCATTAAGATAAAAAACAATTTTTTATTCTTTTTTTTTTTGTGTGTGGGGGGGGGGGGGGGAGGAAATCAGGTATCTTTTTTTTTAACTGTCTTTTTCAGCATTCTGAGATCTAGCTTGTTTGAACCAAAAAAGTAAAGCTGTCTCTAAACCTTCGTGCTTAGCAGTTTTCATGTGTTTTCTCTCTGGCTTAAACATACTGCACTCAAACATTAACGTAATGGGATCCCAGTTTTTTATTATTGTTGATAAAGTTGAATTGGCAATGCCAAACTCTTTGCAGGTTTCTGTTTTCATCCTGCTTTTTCATCAGCTGCATTAAGCAGCTTCATCTTTATTTGAAGCGAAATAATAGTTTGTTTTCGCATCGATTTCACAGCCATTGTGCTCATAAAACATGAGCAAATTTACAAAAAACACGAAATTCACTGATTTTCACCCAACATTCAGTATTTTTAACACAAAATTCAACACTTTCAACTCAAACTAACTAGATCGAAAGCGATTTTTTTTTCATGTTAAACGATTTTTGTTTCGTGTTAAAAGAAACAAAATGCATTGAATTGCATATTATACTGCCCGGACCGCTATATCATTTCGTGTTAACCTATTTTTCATGTTAAGCGTTTTCGTGTTAAATGTATTTCACTGCATTTAATTATACATTATTATTTGCTTGACCTTTCTTTTAATATTTTAAGCATTTTTTAAATTATCTTACTTTTTGTCATTTTAGTTTATTACTTTACTTAATTATTTTAATATTTTACTGTAACACAACCATTTATTATAATTTTGATTGCATTATTACATTCAAATTACTGTTTAAAAATGTAAGCAAAGCAATGACCAGAAATCCGCAAAATTCTAAAATCCACACAACTTCTGGTCCCAAGCTGTGCGGATTTGAGGGAGTCTACTGTATTTGTTATAATAAAGTTATTTTATGTATAATAACAATATTTTATTGACTTCTCTTCATTTAAATCAGTAAAATATGTGAATAATAAATTATATCATTGCAAACGTATTAAAAGAAAAAAGTCAAAATAAAAGGAATTTCAGACATTGATAACGATATCATTAGGGTGTGTGTCAAGGAATGATAACGTATAATATCATAATGGAGGGAGGGGGTCGAAAATTGCTGAAAAGTTGATAACGTTATACATGCATAGCCCTAATGTGTGCAGTATATGTCACAAACATTTTTTTTTTTTCAGAAACTGAGTTTAATTTAGCTATCTTAATTGTCATGATAAAGATAATACTGAGAATTCTTCTGCAGTAATACAAGTGACATCCAATGCCAACCAATAGACATCTAACACTATATCTTTGCCTGACCATACTAATCATGGTAAACCTTACAATTGCAGCATGCATGTTCACAATACCTACTTGGTTCAGATTCGACACTGGTATTTCTCAGTATATTTTTCTCGTATGAAATGTTGAATATTTTAAAACACTTAGTTTTGTTATTATCATAATGCAGTAATAAAAAATCCTAATCCTAATCCTAATAATATTATAAAACCGAAAGTGTGAATATGTTTGATTAAAATCAGAATCAAAACGAATAATTAATTGTTTTTGTATTCATTATCAATTATTTTTTTTTTCCCAATACATACATTTTCATTTATGTTAATAAAATTTGCTTAGTTTATTTGTTTGTAATACATAAAATAAAAGTTATAACAATAAAACCAACTTTCAATTGAATGTAGCTGAAGAATGTTTTTTTGAGTTTGTAATATTGCAGCAATTCAAAGAAAAAAAATTATGAAAACTGATTTGGCATAAAAGAAATAACAGGCACACTAATGTTAAACTTTGTAAAAATGCACCTGATGCGAAAATTCATGAGTGATTGCATTTCTGCACTTTTTATAACCACTATTTCTTTCTAATAGTAATATTCGCCTTATAAATTACGAGATTAAAATATACGACGATTACTATTGGAAATAGCGATATAAAAAATCCGAAAACACAGTTACCCTGAAAACCAGTGTTATGTTGGTTATATTGTGCTAATATCTGCATTCGTCGCTAACAGTGTTGACAATTTAGCAGAATTCTGAATTCAAAATTTCTATCAGTCTTTTTAAAAAGTTTTTTTCACTTTATTTAATTGACGAATTCAGACTTTTCACTTTATTCATTCTACGAAAATTATTCGAATTCTTTTTCTATACGTAGTCCAGGGGAAATGTACATTTTACCTTGCAAAAGATCGGATAGAAGATTTTTTTCTGACTTGTTTATAATGATGCCAACATGGAAAAACCAAGTTTTCTAACACCATTTCTACAGGCTAAATTTTCTGTGGCCAAAAAACAACAAAATTTTGGAACTTTTTTTGATTTTTTTTATATATCTCGAGATCCGTTGCCGTAGCATATTATTTGTTAAATACAATATTAAAGAGGATAAAGTTCTCTACAACTTTCATATTTACAACTTTATTATACACTCAATAGCAAGCATAGTCTGCCATTTCAAATATAAGACAATTTTTTTTAATTTTGTTAAAAACCGTGAAAAACATAGTTTTACCCCAATTATTCAATTTGTACCCCGTGGATTTATTCGCGTGTGTACTTCTAAAAATTGATAGAAGTAAATTATCAATTATTTGCACACTCACGTCTTTATTTTCATCTGTACAGAATTTTATATTCAATAAATTTATATAATTTTAAAAGTAGGGCAGAGTATAGATGAATGAGACAATTCTAATATTTAAGACAGTAATTTTAAGTGTACACAGTGCTAACTTCAGAGCATTGTTTAAAAGAATACTTCAATATTTAGTAACTTATTTGCACGATAGTTTCAATTAAGAAAGAATACTTATTTAATTTTAATAATTTTATAATTTTTATGATGCATACATATTTTTCCAGGCATCAATGAAACAGTTATGAAAATTTGAGAAAAACATATTCTATTCTACACCACAATGGCATATTTTATTTACCAATTTTTGATAACATATGATTTAATATTTTACTGTTTTAAAAATAGAAAATATTTTAGATAGATTTTGCAAGATTATTTCCTTTTTTTGGTATGTTTCCCCTGGATTACTATTTTGAATACAAAAATACGTTTAATTTTAAGCAATGATCGCTCTCACTGATACTTGAACTATAATGCCAATATTGAAAAATATTGCATTTACATTGGAAATATTTGTTATGAAATATCAAAATTTTAAATTGAAACTATTTCAAACAAAATGTCAATATTGCGAAAGTATTTACTTTATGCTAGTAATATTAATAGTGTAATTACAAAATATTTTTTGTCAATTTACATACTTGTGCATTATTGAAAAAAATATTTTGCAATTCCACTATTAATATTTCTATTATAAAGTAAATATTTTTTTTATTTGCTTGTAACTTTTATTTGATGTATTGCAAACAAATAAAATATGTAAATTTTATTAAGTTAAGTGAAATTTTAAGCATCAGGAAAAAAAATTAATATGATGCATAATGAATACAAAGGCATTAAATGTTTTAACACTAAACTGAGTCAAACATTTTCACACTTTCACATTTATAATATTATTAGAATTAAGATAGTATCATTATTACACTGAGATAATACCAAAATTAAGTGTTTCAAAATTTCATACCAGAAAAATATACTGAGAAATATCAGTGTCGAATCTGAACCGAGTAGGCATTGTGAACATGCTTGCAGCATATGTCCCAAATCCTTTTTGTTGGAAGGTGAATTCCATCTTCATCTCGATTACCATAATATTCTTGGAATTCTTATGCTGTCGCACAAACATCATCAAGTGCAGAATATCCAGATCAGCCTCCCGAAGGATTTGATGGATTCTATTCAAATGAATATGATAACTTTACAGGAGCCCGAGGATATTTAAAAATAATAATAATAATAAAGTTTTGAATCCTCGTTGTTACATTCCTTTGCTTGAAGCTTCTAAAAAGACTAAAAGATTTTTTCTTTAGCCTTGTGTGAAAAAAAAAAAAAATAATAATAAAAACACTTTTAATGAATTCTTCAAAATGACATTTGTTAGCATAGAATGGCTGTGACATTGTACTGTAAAATGTTGAAATTGGAATATTAATGCAAAATATTGTGCTAAAATGGTTGTAATCTAGAACTTTTACATAACTTATTTATATTTATACAAGAATACAGTGATATATATTTTTAAGTATTAAAGTGTTTTTACCTTTGTCAACTCCTTTGATTGAAGCTGCTGAAAAGGCTACAAGATTTTTTTTTTTTTTTTTTTTTTTTTTTATAGCTTTAGAAAATAAATGTAAGATACTGCAGGGGTCGATCCAGGCAAAATTTGGGGCCCTTTCACGAAAATCTAATTAATAAAATAGGCCCCTTCACAAAAATAAATTTAATAAAATGGGTCCCTTCACAAAATTCCTTTTAATAAAATAGGACCTTTCGTAAAATTCTTTTTCGCAAAAACTGTTCTCAAATGTGTAATTTGTAAATAAAACCAGGTCACGAAAAACAAAAACTTTAGCAAGGGGATTTAAAGAAGTTTTTGTTAATAAATTTTTGGTTTGAATTTGAGTACCTGAATTTTAACTTTCGTTACAAAACGTTATTTTTCACAAAAATATAATAAAATTCATGAAAATAACTTTTATTTTCCACAAAATGGGCCCCAAGAATAAAATCCTGCATCGACTCCTGTACTTTTAATGTTTTAACACTGGAAAAATCATACATTTGTTTAGTGTTCACTCTGGAGAGAAAATTGGCAGGTTTTAGTCACTAAAAAAACACACACCTGAAGTAGAAGTAAATCACTAATTCAAAAGAAATCAGCATTTTATTTTTGCAAGAGGTAATGTATCTTTATCTTTAGGTGGTGAAAGTATCATTTTCAAATAGTTTTATTAATTGTAAGTAAGAAAATCCAATTAAATTGCAACAGAATTAAGTAATCTCCTGTGTCTTGCTTTGCAATCAGGAAGTTCTATATTTTTCACAAACTTTTGAACACAGAAATGTGGAGATACGTTTAGTCCAAGAGCTGACAGCACAAAAACCTATGTTATGAAACACAAAAAAAACTTTATTTTATGGGAGAGTAGAAGTTGGGGAATCTTATGATCCATGTCTGCCGGAAGTGAAGTGGTGCATAAGCCAAAAATTAATACTACCAGTGGTTGACTCGTAGATTTATCATTGTGTTTGTGCTACAACTATCCTCCATGTTTTCATACCTTTGTTTGTAGGACAAGCACAACAATAAACGTATGAGTCAACGGCTGATAGTATTCATTTTTGGCTTATGCACCACTTCACTTCCGGCAGACATGGATCAATATATTCCCCTACTTCTACTCTCCCATAAAATAAAGGGTTTTTTTCTTGTGCTCAATAACATGGGTTCTTGTGCTGTCAGCTCTTGGACTATGTGTTACAATAAACATTTTTACTGGAGATGCACTGGATATTAGCTATGTCTCCTTAGTATTTGGTCATAGTACTGGATGTTTGGTTCGGTTGAATGTAAATATATTTGTTCAAACTGAGTATCTAAGGAAACACTTCGAAGACTTTGCAGAGCTTCAATTGTTAACTACCAAGATACAAATATTCAAAGTAATTAAATAGAAAAACAGATATTGTAAAGACTGATTTCAAGGCTAAAACTGACCTTTATTATACCTGAGAAAAACAAGGATTTTGGCACTCTTACCCTTCGCAAAGAGAATTTTACTAAGTTTCTAATAGCCGGCTTATTTTGAAATTTAAAATCTGTAATCATAAAATACATGAACTATGTAATTGGCTTAGTCAAACATTGATTCATTAAAACCTTAATGACGGAATCAAAATTAAGACTAGATTCCGTTATAGACAGGTTTCATTTTCACAGATTTTATGGTAGTTGTAGTAGTATACTATAATTGAGGCATTTAACGTTACAGTGATATGAATTAAGAGACTACATTAAATACACAAAGACATTCGCAACCTAATATGTATTTAAACTATTGCAGCATTCTTGACAAATATATCTCTTGCGTTTTATTACTTTTTTTTTTTTTTTCTATGGGATACCTGAAGCTGACATCAAATATTGTTCATTTGTACTTTTTCATGTTTGGTTAATTTTTTTTTTAAATATTCAGACACTTATTTTCAGGGCCGTGCGAAGGAAAAACTGGCAAAGTTTCAATTTGGCGCCCCCCCCCCCCCCTTTTCTTTGTGACAGGTGCCACAAAATTGATAAAGTGTATAAACAGAAATAAAGTCTATTGAATAATTATTTTGCATTTATTTTGTAACTTAAAAACGTCTAATTTTATAATAATTCAGAAATTCCAAGCAACTAAATAACATGAGAAAATTGCAGTTAGTTGTTAGAGAGATTGCGATGATTTGGACAGATTCAGTGATGGAACAGCTGCGCGCCAAATCGGTAATGCTGCTCATTTCTGCGCCAAAACGATTATTTTACAAGAAAATTGCGCCCAACTGCGCCAATTCGATAATACTTCTTGAGCCAAATCGGTCATTTTCCACCCGAATTTCGCCAAAAAAATTGAGAAAAACATTCGAATTTGGTCAAAAGATCGCGAAAAACACGCGATGTTTGTCAATTGCTGACGAAAAAAACCGTTAATTTTGTCAAAGGATCACTATAATTTCGTCAAAAAACGAACAAAATGCGGTCAAATGATCGCGAGAAACGTGATTTCGTTAAAAGATCGCGAATAAAACGCAAATTTCGTCAGAAGACCGCGAAAAACACGCAAATTTTCTCGAAAGGTTGCGAAAAACACGCGCATTAAGTCAAAAGATCGCAAAAAACACTCGAATTTCATCAAAGGATCGGAAGAAATGCGTGAATTTTGTCAAAGGACAATTAATTTCATCAAAACACGGTCAAAAGATTGCAAAAAAAACGCTAATTTATTTCAAATATAGAGAAAACACCCGCAAATTTCATATGAAGGTCTCAAATTTCGTCAAAAGATCGCGAATAACACGCGAATTTCCTCAAAGGATCGCGAAAAAAACGTGAATTTTGTCAAAGGAGCGCTAACTTCGTCAAAAAGCGAACAAAACGAGATCAAAAGTTCGTGAAAAAACGCGATTTCGTTAAAAAATCGCGAGTAAAACGCAAATTTCGTCAAAAGATCGCGAAAAACACGCGAATTTCGTCAAAAGATCAAGAAAATAAAATCATGAATTTTGCCAAAAGATATTTGTCAAAAAACGAACAAAACACGGTCAAAAGATTGTGAAAAAAATGCTATTTTCGTTAAAATATCGCGAAAAAACAGCAAATTTCATCAAAAGGTGGCAAAAAACACTCGAATTGCGTCAAAAGATGACGAAACACACGCGAATTTTGTCAAAGGACTGCTAATTCCGTCAGAAAACGAAAAAAAGGGGGTCAAAATATTGTGAAAAAACCTCAAATTTCATCAAAAGGTCGCAAAAAACCGCAAATTTTGTCAAAAGATCACGAAAAGCCGCAAATTTTGTAAAAAGATCGCGAAAAACCGCAAATTCCGTCAAAAGATTTCGAAAAAAAAAAAAAAAAACAAGCATTTTGTGAAAGAGTCGCGGAATAAATAGGAATTTCGTCAAAGAATCGCAGGAAAAACGCAAATTTCGTCAAAGAATACCAAAATGACATTTTGATGCTCCAAAATAGTTATTTTCTGCTCCAAAATAATTATGTTCTGCTCCAAAGTGGCTTTTTGCTGCTTTAAAATAGTTATCTTCTATTCCAAAATGAGCATTTTTACTGCTCCAAAATGGCTTTTTGCTGCTGCAAAATGAGGTCCATGCTGTTCCATCACTGCAGATTTTTCTCAACCTTTCTCTCACTTTTTCTAGGCATTTTGAGCTGTTGTTAGTATTTGGGTTGTTGAAAATGGAAAAATTGGCAAGGTAAAAATCGTTAACAACTAGGTTAGAAACAAGTGGTCTCTAGAGAGAGAAAAAAAATTCTCCAAAAATGATCGATACCAAGAAAAAAAAAATAAATAAATAAAAAAGAAAAGTAAAGAAAAAAGACGTTGTTAGTATAAATTTGGCGCCCCTCAATTTCCGCGCCCGGGGCGACCGCCCCCCCCCCCCCTTTCGCACGGTGCTGCTTATTTTTTTGGAAAACTGTTTGGAACAGTTATGAAATTAAAAGTATCCTCTTATTTAAAAAATGCATCCAAAATTGAAAAGTAAAAATGCAAAATGTTACATATCGACCTCAGGTATCATATTGAAATATATATATATATACAGAGATGTAAAACGGCCAAGAAGACGACCTCAAGTACGATGGAGTGATGAAATCAGAAAAGTAGCCATTGTAAATTGGATGACTAAAGCACTAGACAGAAAACGTTGGAAAAAATCTGGGGAAGATCTACATCCAGTAGTCGATTGAAAACGGTTGATGATGATGATATATTAAAATTCAAGCAAGAATTCTGAAAAGAATGCTCCCACAGATTTAACATTAACATGCAAAATTTCAATCACACTAGGCAACACTAAGACTTACAAAATTAAACTAGTTACATGAAGAAACTAGAGCACTAATATTAAACCTATGGGGGCATATTGTTAAAATTTCTCTCTTGCATTTTAATAGTTTTAAATGATTTTTCTTGCTTAGAATAGCTTGAGGTTGAATTCTAACCCGGTTAGTATTTACTTTTTCTATTTTGGTTGCATATTTTTTTAAAGTTACTTTTACTTTTGGTTAGTTTTACATTTGGAGTTTTCGGCTGCGAGACAATTTTATCCACATTTCATATATATATATAAATTTTTGTATCGAACAACAAACATTGCATTGATTTGTATGTATCGATTTTTATTTTATTTTTTTAAAATAAAAAATAATAAAAATATAAAGTAAAATAAAATATTTATTATTTTTTAAAAATTACAGCTTGATGTATTTTATGAAATATTTATAACAATCTTAATGCTAATTAATATAACAAGATTTTTACCAAATAAAAATTACAAGCAATGTAATTTTATTTATAAATATGTGTAATGTATATACATTTTAGGTGAACAGGAACTCGTTATGATCACTGTTAATCCATTTGGGACCGTGGATGCACCTTCAAAAATATGCATGCAGAATTTGTTTTTGATAGCAGTAATAAAGAAAAGTAATACTATTACCTGTTTTGCAAATAACATAATACCAATGCCTTCTATTATTAAATTTTAAAACTAATATCTAAAATTCCGTCGATACACTAAGATCTGTGTAAACATGCTTCTGTCTTGAAAAATTCAATGGTCTAGATCAGGGTCGGCGAACCTTTTCACGTGCGCGTACCAATAATTCACAAACAATATCTATCAACAATGTAAAGTGCCAAACGTATACAAAAACATTTTGAAAGCGTATGATGTTTATACGAAACACTGGTTATAAAATCAGTTGCTTTCATGCATTAATAATTAAAAAATATTAAAAATCAAACTGCGATTTATCTGTATATTGGAATAAGCCGTTAAATAAATTAATTTTTAATTCATAAATATGATTCATTTATACGGCATATACTGTAATAAAGGGGTAAAATACGAGTTTTTATTTCATTAATTTTTAACTTGGGTATTATTAATGCTACATCCCGGTTATAATTTTCCAAGTTAGTTAATGTACAAATAATGTATTGATGAGGTTTATGCTGTCGTGTGTTCAATGGAAGGAAAATGATATCTAGTTCCTATTTTGTTATTTTTACAAATATACACAGTTAAATGGAATCCTTTCGTCATTTTACTGCAGTGATTGTCAAAAGAAATTCATTTGAAAATTAGTTTTTTTTTATTCATATAGAAAAGAAAAATACATGTCGAAAACGCTGCATAGCATCACAGGAAAATAAATTTATTATGTGTTAATTCATGCAAAAAATAATTGCATTATTTATGGTAGTCTGTCCGTATGAAACAAAATTTTATTGGTTATAACAGAAATAAAAAATGAATTTTATCTGTATAACAATTACCATATTTAAAATTTTCCCGTGCCAGAGAGATTAGCTTACGTGCCAACTCTGGCACGCGTGCCATAGGTTCGCCAACCCTGGTCTAGAGCTAGGCTTTATTCTTTCCAGGAAGAAAATTTGCCCAAGACCATTTCGGTTTGCAAAGTGATACTGCTCTTTTGTTTAACAAAGTCTTTAGAAATTTAATTTGGTTTAACAAATACTAAAAGATATTTTTATGAATCTATTTTTTCCCTTTTAAAATTATGATTTTCTTTAACGATATTTTTCTTTCATTCTAAACCATATTATTATAATTATTTAAATGCGTGTTCACCTTATAGTCGGGAAAAGAAATTCACGGTTACATATATATTATCGCCGAGGAATATGACAGATACTGCTCAACTAGGAATACTGTGCCTACTTTTCGAATATGTACAAATGCAATTTTTGAAATGGAGGACGTTTACATATTAAAAATTATACCAAATTTCATTTTCCATGTGTTTACATCTACTTTACACATTATATTTCCTTGGATAATTTTCGAGATATGGAGTAATTTTACTTTTCAACGCTCTGAGGGAACCAACTCCTATATTCGTCGGCATCCACAGAAAAAAAAAATCCTCAACCGGAACCAGGGAAAAAATTATCAAATTTTCTTTTAATTAAAATCAGTTTACTTTATGTTTAGAATTTCTAGATATTTTTTTTCTGGTAACTAATTGAATATTTTTGATATTTTTACTTACAATATCTTAATTTTAATTATCGAAATTTATGGGAAAAATCCTAATACATTTTCTTTTATAACTGTATGAAAATTTAAGGAAAAGTACATAAACTATAACTTTTTCAGAGCTGCTTTGATCCAGGGAACTAAAATAGAATATCAAAAGTGGATGTTACATTTGAAAAATATAGTTGGAACTATATTTTTACTAGAGATGCACCGAATATTCGGTATTCGGCCATGTTACTGAATATTCAGTTTGGCCGAATATCAAACTATTCGGTATACCGAATATTCGGCTTGGCCAAATATCGCAATATTTGGCCGAACCGAATACTTAAAAAAACTTTTTAAACAAATTATTAAAAACCTTATACAACTTCTGCCTTTAACAGTCAACTTATAAAGATATTCCGAATAATTAGAAACAGAATCATATTTAAATAAAAGAGAATGTTTTTACCCGACTGCCAAGAAGGGTTATGTGTTTCACGCGTATCTGGGTATGTGGATTTCTTTATACCCTCGAAACATCCCAACGGCTGGATGGATTTTAATGAATGAGGTCTCTATCGATTCGTCTTAACCTTAATCATCCGACGGTTATAGGCTAGGTTTTGTTTTTACAAATTCAAAATGGCGGCCGTAAAATACAAACTGGCGGTAGAGACGAAAAAAAAAAATTTACGCACTCTATTGAGTGGCCTATCATTGGATAGGTCTTTCAAAATGAAGACTATGTTTCATTGGCTATTTTACAGTCAGAAGCTCCGTTTAAATATTACACAGCCTGGAAATTGTGTATGTAGGATCTCTAGCTTTACTGCAACTGTAACCATTATAGACATCTATAGGCCTCATCAAAACAGTGTTTATAGATAGGAACTAACAATTAAACACAAATTAAAAGTCATCCATACAAGTAAATAAAAAATAGGTAAGTAATATAAAAAATAGTTTTACATTGATGAAAAATAATTAATTAGTTCGCTGTTTACGCAGTCGGGTTTTTTTATTTTTACTTTCTTCTATCTTCAATAGAAGAAAGTATTGTAATCGAAATTTTTTTCGACTTCCGGTTTTCGACGGATTTACACGTTTTAGGGGTCAGAGATCCCAAAAACATGTTTATAGGAAATGCCTGTATGTCCGTCTGTCTGTCGCCATTGTACCATCAAAAAGTGTATGAAGTTAGGCATAGAATTGAACCATTTTTTTTTTTTTTTTAAGTATTTGGCTATAGCAAGCAGATCCTCCCTGAATTTGGAAAAAATTCGCCAGTAGGGGTCGCTGTAATAGCGATTTTTGTGCGATTTTGAATATTGTACCATCGAAAAGTGTATGAAGTTATGCATAGAATTGAACCAAAAAAATTTTTTAAGTTCTTGGCTATGGCAAGCAGGTCCTTCCTTAATTTGAAAAAAATTCGCCAGTAGGGGGCGTTGTAATAGCAATTTTTGTACTATTTTTAATATTGTACTATCGAAAAGCGTATGAAGTTATGCATAGAATTGAACCAAATTTTTTGTGCATGCTTCTGGCTGTGACAAGCAAGTCCTCCCTGAATTTGAAAAAAATCTGCCGGAAGGGGGCGCTGTAATAGCGATGTCTGTGCAGTTTTCATTATTGTACCATCGAAAACTGTATAAAATTATGCATAGAATTGAACCAAATTTATTGTGTATGTGTAAGGCTATGGTCGGTAGGTCTTCCCTGAACTTCAAAAAATTCCGCCAGAAGGGGGCGCTATAATTGCGATGTCTGCGCCATTTTCATTACTGTACCATCGAAAAGTGTATGAAGTTATGCATATAAATGAACCAATTTTTTTGTGTACGTTTCTGGCTGTGGTAAGCAAGTCCTCCCTGAATTTGAAAAAAATATGCCGGAAGGCGGTCGCTGTAATAGCGATGTTTATGCCATTTTCTTTATTGTACCATCGAAAAGTGTATAAAATTACGCATACAATTGAACCAAGTTTTTTGTGCATAATTTTGGATATGGCCAACAGGCCCTACTTGAAATTGGAAATATTGCGCGGTAAAGGGGCTCTGTGATAGCGATTTTTGTATACTTTTCTTGATTTTTCGTAGTTCTATTGTCCATCGGCGGCTCGTGCAGCTGCGGGAACTCGCTTCCTGCTAAGCCGGTTATTCCCAAACAGCTGATAACCACAGAATAAGGAAAAACTATTAATTTTTAAAAATATCATGATATAGATTAACTCATTTTTAGTCCATTTAATTGACTGAAGCAGAAATTTAAGAAAATCAAAGTTGGTATAGTATTGAACTAATAATATTGAAGTATTAACATGAGTAACTACTTTTTCAAATATTAAGATGTATAAGATAGAAGAAAGTTTGGGATTGGCACATCCAACTAGTTTAAATTTTATTTTTACTTGTTACATTATTTATTAGCTGTTTGTTAAGTATTATTTACTTAGCGAAATATGGACAAACCCATATTTCGCCAAAAACACAAATTTTGACAAAGGATCGCGAAAAAAGCGCGAATTTCCGCAAAGGGCCGCGGGAAAAAACACGAATTTCGCCAAAAAAAGCCGCGAAAAAAATCTAATTTCGGCAAAAGATCACGGGAAAATGCATATTTCGTCAAAAGACCGCATTATTCGTCAAATGATCGTAAAAAACGCGAATTTTGTCAAAGGGCCGTGGAAAAAACGCGAATTTCGGCAAAGGATAGCCATAAAAACCCATAGACTGTGAAAGAGCCGCGAAAGAAAGCAAATTTCGTGAAAGCATCGCAAAAACAACCGCGCATTTTGTCAAAGGGCCCCGAAATAAATGCTAATTTCGTCTACGGGCCGCTAAAAAAACGCAAATTTCGACAAAGGATTGCAAAAAAAAAAAAAAAAAAAACGCGAATTTCGTCAAAAAAGACGCGGAAAAATGCGTATTCCGGAAAAAGGCCGCGACATTCGTCAGAAGATCGCAAAAAACGCGAAATTCATCAAAGGGTCGCGGAAAAAACGCATTTCGACAAAGGATCGCGATAAAAACCCGTAGACCGTGAAAGGGCCGCGAAAGAAAGCAAATTTCGTCAAATCATCGCAAAAAACACCTCGAATTTCGTCAAAGGGCTCCGGAAAAAACGTGAATTTCGTCTGAATGAAAGTACTCTAATTTCCAGGAAGGATCACGAAAAAATGCGAATTTCGCCAAGAAAGGCCACCGAAAAAGCGCAAATTTTGACAAAAGATCGCAAAAAACACGAATTTCGTCAAAGGACAGCGGCAAAAAAATGAAAATTTCGTCAAACGACCCCATTACCCCCACTTCCACTTTTTTGGGGTATAATGTGGTGTCACTGTGCACTAATATGGAACTTAAGAGAAGAGAGCTGGTAGTCTGTGAAATGATAGGGGAAAAATACAAATTTATCTCAAACAGAAAGAAAAAAAGCATTATTATTTCATTTCATTTTCAATTATTTCGGAAGGAGGGGGCTGTAATCCCATCAGCTCCCCCCCCCCTCTTTCGGTATGCTGTGATGTCAATGTGGACTAACATAGGGTTAACAAGAATAGCTATTTCGCTGTATGACAGAAGAAAAAATTACTGATTTATCTAAAAAAGTAAGGATTGCAGAAATCAAAATTACAAATTTATCTCAAATAACAACAAAAAATTAGCATTATTTTCATTTCATTTTCGACTATTTAGGGAGGGGGCTGTAACCCCATTAGCCCCTTTCACCTCTTTGGGTATAATGTGATGTCACTGTGCACTAATCTGGAACTAAAGCGAAGGGAGCGACTAGTCTGTTGAATGATAGGGGGGAAAATACAAATTTATCTCAAAGAGAAAGAAAAAAAATCAGCACTTTTTCCATTGCATTTTCGACTATTTTGGGAGAGGGCTGTAGCCCCCTTCCACCTTTTGGGTTTAATGTGATGTCACTGTGCACTAATATGGAACTAAAGCGAAGGGAGCGACTAGTCTGTTGAATGATAGGGGGAAAAATACAAATTTATCTCAAACAGAAAGAAAAAAATCAGCACTTTTTTCGTTGCATTTTCGACTATTTTGGGAGAGGGCTGTAGCCCCCTTCCGCCTTTTGGGTTTAATGTGATGTCACTGTGCACTAACATGGAATAAAGCGAAGGGAGCGACTACTCTGTTGAATGCACATTTATCTCAATTTATCTGTTGTTGCACATTTATCTCAAACAGAAAGAAAAAAATCAGCACTATTTTTTTCATTTTCGACTATTTCGAGAAGAGGGGGCTGTAATTCTATTACCCCCCCCCCAATCTTTGGGTATGCTGCGATGTCAATGTGGACTATTATGGAGTTAACAATAATGGCTATTTCGCTGTATGACAGAAGAAAAAATTGCAGATTTATCTGAAAAAGTAAGGGAGAAACACCTTTTTTCGTTTAATTTTCGGCTATTTCGAGAGGAGGGGGGGGGACTGTAACCCCATCAGTCCCCCTTTTTCTACTTTGGTGTAAGTGTGGACTAATATGGGATTAATGAGAATGGCAAGTCTGCTTTATGATAGAAAAAGGGTAATTTTTTTCCAAAAAAGAAAGAAAAAAATCAACACTTTTTCCATATCACTTTCGAAAATTTCGGGGGGTTGGGTACGTCCATGCAGGATCATATATTATTTGTTTGTCAGGGAGAGACTAAAGTAAAAGTAAATAAATAATACAATCTATTCAAATTTTATATGGAGACAACTTAGCAAGAATAACTGTTCTACTCCCTTTGATTAAGCAAGGAAGTTTTTAAATGCATCCTAGATCGGTGTCTGGAGTGGGCAATCATTTTCAGAGATTGTAAACGTTCTTAAAATGGTAGCAGGAAACAGATTATTTACTGGACAATGTTCAGGAACTTGCATTTGTACATAATTAATTCCTAGGAAAATCCTCGTGATTGGTTAATTTTCTTAGACGAAATTCGCGTTTTTTTCCCGATCTCTAGACGAAATTTGGTTTTTTTCCCGGTCCTTAGACGAAATTCGTGTTTTTTCTGCAAGTCTTTGACAAAATACGTATTTTTTTCGCGACTCTTTGATGAAATTCGCATTTTTTCCCGCGGTCCTTTGACGAAATTCGCGTTTCCTTCACCATCTTTTGACGAAATTTGCGTTTTGTCTGCGTTCTTTTGACGAAATTAACTTTTTTTCAGCGATTATTATAGACGGACGAAATTCGCGTTTTTTTCAGCGGTCATTAGACGGACGAAATTCGCGTTTCCTTTGCGATCATTTGGCGAAATTCGCGTTTTCTCCGCGATCATTTTACGAAATTTGACTTTTTTGCGCGATCCTTTGCCGAAATTTGGGGTTTTTGCGGCCCTTTGAAAAAATTAGCGTTTTATCCACGGCCCCTTGACAAAAGTCGGGTTTTTCCGCGATCCTTTAACGAAATTGAAGATATTTTACTTCGAACGTTTGACGAAATTGAGTTTTTTCGGCGACCTTTTGTCAAAAATCGCGATATATTTTTTTAGTTCTTAAATTTTCGGAAAATTCGGAACAGAATCACTACTGCTCCCCCCCCCCCCCAACCCTTTTCTCCCCTCTGGCTAAAGCCTTATTGTCAAAAATGATTTCTGTTTACAATACATTTCAACGTGTTTCGTAAGATTTAGAACATTATGGAAATTTGAGTCATCCCCCCCTCCCCACCTGAAACAATTTTTTCACAATTTTTCTTTGATTTTAAAATGTTTTTTTTAGAATTTAAGAAAATTTTATTCATCTGTTTTCATTCTCAGAAGAAACCATGAAATTAAAAATTTTATTGATTAAAAGTTTTATAACTATCCTCTTCTTAAATAACTCAAAGCAGATTTTTTTTAGGTACGTTCGTAATTATAGACCGAATTATCTGTAAAGCTCAGACCGAGGGCGCTAGTGTAGCGAGCATCACTTATAGCATCACTTACATAAATACGTAGCACCTATAGTCGTCATTCAGTCCGCCTGTCTGTCCGCATATAACAGAGCAAAAACTACCTGATCGAATGGTCTGAAAATTTTAATATATAATTATTGTAAAATTTTGTCGGGTCATTTCACATTTTATGAAAATTGGATGCATAGTTTAATGACAGGGACAGTCAAAAGTTTTCCGTTACATTATGGCCAATTTGAATAAATTATTACAAGTGCATTTTAATGATGTTACAGCCTTCCGAATGGGCTGAAATTTTAAATATATAATTGTTGCAAAATTTTGTCGAGTCCTTTCAGATTTTATGAAAATCGGATGCATAGTTGAATGACAGGAACAGTCAAAAATTTTCTGTTATATTACGGCCAATGGGAATAAATTATTGCAAGTGTATTTTAATGATGTTATAGCATTTCGAAGAGAATGAAATTGATATGCACTTATGAAGTGCACTAAAATATAAATTCAGTACACTATGCGGTGCAAAAAATATTTATAAAACTAGTTATAGTACGAAAGCTCATTTGTTACGTTTAATGAGCAATTTCCAACTTGTTCAGTATAAAATTTACTTGTAAAAAGCTCTTGCTTTTTAAAATGTAAAAGTTTCTGTATTAAATAGTATGTAAAATTGTTTTAAAATTTAACATTTTAATGCCTTTAAACTTTGAAATATAAAAGTATTCGACAATATCCGGTATTCGGCCGAATAGTTACTATTTGGGAGGCCGAATATTCGGTATTCGGCCTAATACTACCCATTACATTCTTCCCTATGTTGAAATTTCTGAAGTTTTTTTGCAGATCTACGCCGATTGTGACCACTAGAACCCAAAAACATCTCCAGTTCAAAACTTTATACATCTATCTATCTATATATATATATATCATTTTTTTTATGGACAAGATAGCTTCCATAATTTTGCACGAATCTCTTCCAAACTGATACGCAAAATCAAGGGGCAGAAAATCTCGGTCAAGTTCGTTAATGGGCGAAATCGGACCCAAAAGGGGAAAAATAGGGAGGGATTTTGAGAAAACCGAACCCCTCCCCCCATAACTTCTTAATTATAATACTTATCAAATCAGTTTAAAGTTATTATTAGTTCTAGGAAAAGGGCCACAAATTTATATAGTACAGATTTTTGATAAAATTGAAAATGGGCTTAAAGGGCAAAGAAAAAATTGTTTTAGGGAGAAAGAAATTCATAACTTCGTCAATTCTCAAGATATCAAATCCACTTAAAGTTATTATAAATCTTCTCAATCTTATCTACCACTTTTATAGCGACACGTTTTTGATAGGATCAACTCTTACCGGCAAAAAAATAATGGGGGGGGGGGGGGTGTTGAAGAAGAAAAAAATTCATAATTTTGTCTATTCACAAGATATCAAATCCGCTTAAATTTATTATAAATCTTCTTAACATTAGCTGCAACTTTTATATTGACAAATTTTTGATAAGACCAACTGTTACACACACGCACACACACACACACAAAAAAAGGAGGGGGTTGGAGAAGAAAAAAATCATAATTTCATCAATTCACAAGACATCAAATCAGTTTAAATTTACTATAAATCTTCTTAATATTATCTACAACTTTTATATTGACAAATTTTTGATAAAACCAACTGTTACAGAAAAAAAAAACAGGGTTGAAGAAAAAATGATCCTATTAACAGGATTCTGATAAAACCAGCTCTTACAGGAAAATGAAATTAAAAACTCGTCAAAAACGGTCAGATAAAATAGTTAAACTTTGTTTTCTATAATCTTGATTTATTTTTTGTTGGTGAAATGAGTACTTAACCTCGATATCTACCTATACCTGTAAGTCGAGCCGGCAGGGATTTTTTTTAAATATGTAGCCAACCCCTATTAAAAGAAATTCATTCACATTCGGAAAGTTAACACAATTCCTGTCGAATAGTTACCTCTAGGGTCTCTCTGGGAGAATTTGATGATAAAAAAAGCATGTTGTGATGCCTTCTCTCTTTCTTTCCTACGATTAGCATTATTATTCCGTATTCCACGAATTGCAGACTTATAACCTGAAAAAAGGATGTAATTTAAAAAATATATATATAAATATTATGCAAGGAATGTTATTGAAATAGTTTCAATTTTAAAACAATGTTTCAGAAATATTTACATGTTTTATCTCTGATTTCATTGCATGTAATATGGCCTATTTCATCGATTTGATACATGAGCCGGGCCATATGAATTAGGTTTGTCTGTCTGCCTGTCCGTGCTCTAACGGGCATAAATAGAGTCCGATTGCCATGAAATTGATATATGTTATTGGACTTTACTTCGTCATGTTCGGTATTGAAAATAAAATGTGTAGCATTTACGGTTCATCTACAGTAGGGCTGCACAACCTTTTTGTAGAGAAAGGCCACTTACAAAATTGTCTGGGTTGTCGAGGGCCACATTAGTAACACAGAGATAATTCTATTTCGGGGAGGTGATCTGCACTGAAAAAAAACGGGTACACAAAATTGAGTAAAAAGTACTCAATTTTAAATACGTCACATACTCAAAATAGCTCCGATCCAAATGTACTCAAAATTAAGAAAAACGTACTCATTTTTGATTCCATGGGGGGGGGGGGGGGGGAGTTGTGTTCAAATATGAATCGTTATGTACTGTCCCCTGAACTTACAAATTAAAGTAAAAATGTACTGACATTTATTTGCCGTTCGCAATTAAAAACGGGAAACGATTAATTGATTATTTATTAAGAAAAATAGCAAAATTATTAGGAAGATACCCAAATCGAATATTTTTATGACAAGAGCATTATTTGCAAGCACTTTTAAATTATTTTAAAATACTGTGCATAATTTAATATTTGCATTAATAAACATCTTTTATGCCGCCATAAATGAAATAAACCATTACAGGGTACACAATTATCGTTTTGTTTGGGTTTGATAACATGTGATGGATCAACATTGAGAAAGCATAGGTTTATTTTAGATCAAAACATACTCAATTCGATATGAGTTACATCGATTTACTCATTTTTGAGTACTTCATTTTTTTCAGTGTGTGGCCGGTAAACAGGTAAAAAATATGTTTTCTGAGGGGAGGAGAGTTTTGCCGTTCTAGATCCCAGTCAACATATGCAATTCAGTTGGCAAGGATATATCAACAGTTTACGCCCTGATAGAAAGCTTTAAACATATTTATCTCAAAAACATCCCTAAACACCACAATCATTTAAAGAAATCTTCGAAAGCCCAAGGTTTTAATAATTTTTTTATTAAATTTGTTTGAATATTTTTCGAAATAAACATGGCATCAGACATAAGAGATATAACGGTCGTGTACTCTATATTTTAAAATATTCCATTAAATACATAAAATGTGCAACTTATGATCATTTCCTATGTTTTATTATGTAGTTGAACAATATATATTTTTTTTTATGTTAAAGCTTTTAAGTATTTAATGTAAGTGTGCGTGATGGATAAAGAGGGGGGGGGGGTGTGTATAAATTTGTACAAAAGGGCCTCGATACTTTTGCTCCACTAGTTTTAGAGCCCAAGTTACGCCTATGGAAACCGGTTCCTCGAATCCGATATATTTTGTACCGGACGGATGAGAAGATCCTAATTTTAAAAGAGAGGACAAGAATCCCCCTCCACCACCCATTTCTAGAAAGCGATAAGACGCCAAGTCAGGCGTCCGTTTAGGAAATTAAATGGATCCCTGCGATGTTGGCGTCAAAAAGACGGAAAAAGATGGACATCACGTGACTCGTTGCCACATATCAAGATCAAGCACAAAACTGAAATATATCTTCTCCATCTTTGAGCTTATTCAGCAACCACGACCAGGTCGATCGGGCGCGAAGGAGACTGGGGCATATAGACGGGTTGCACATGACGTCACATGTCTGAAATCGCTTTATATGGCGCCCAAATATAAGGTGAATATGGTGCTCTCCATTGCATAATTTTTTTTTTCCAAGGGAGTTCGTCGTTCCGAGCCGAAGCTCGCAATCTTATTGGTTGTTGGTTGCCCAGTGTCCAGCATGTTGTTCAACCAGTTTTGGCGACTTTGCACTTGTTTTGAGAAACTACATTACAAACAAAATAAAGCAAAAATGCGTTTTTTATAACATAATGGTAATCTGTTGAATGTTATTCAATGTATTTTGTATAATTATAAATAATGATTTAGAAATATGTCTCTTCAATACATTTTTAATTAATCTTTTGAACGCTATATTTTTATATCCAAGTATATGCTTAAATTAATTTTTGTTTATTAAATAAAGACGAATGAAAGATTTCTTTTTTCTTTTTCTTAAAAGAAAAAAAAAATCGCTCTTTGTAATAAAATTATTTATTTAATTTCTTTTTAATGAATGTACTTACTTAGGCAATATTGGGTTAATTTGGTTTTAGAAGGATGCTATTTAATGTATTTTGTATATTTATAAATACAAATTTAGTAATATTTGCCTTCAGTTTATTATTATTATTATTATTATTAATTTTCTTAAACGTTATATATTTTGTAACTAAGTATACTTAAATTTTGTTATTATTTATTAAATATTTTCTTCTAATACAAATGTATATTATACGAATTTGATATTATATTTGTAAATGCAGATTATTTATAACTAATTGCACAGAATATTTGTTTCTGCTTTTATATTATTATTATTATATTATTTAATATATCTTA
Source organism: Maratus speciosus (assembly GCA_963932465.1). Lineage (NCBI taxonomy): Eukaryota > Metazoa > Arthropoda > Arachnida > Araneae > Salticidae > Maratus > Maratus speciosus. The sequence goes on along the minus strand of OZ010786.1, from coordinate 666,496,629 downwards.
ATCAATATTAATTTATTAATAAAAATTATTACTATGTATTTATTATATTGATTTAATAAATATTATTATTAAATATTAATAATTATAAAATGTTCATGTATTTTTTTCATTTATATTATACAATTAGATTAGACTATTTTAAATAAATAATAATACATATTTAGACTATATGCTAATTATAACTAAATTTATATTATACAGTTAGCTTATTTTAAATAAATAATAAATCTTTAGACTGAATGCTGTTAATCCTAAATATTTGGGGTTTTCTTTACGTTGGTTTTTAAATTTGACGTATTCATTACAAAATATTTTTACACATAATCAACAAAATTTTTTTTTCGTTTTTCCACTTTGTATTAATAATGATTGTTCAAAGTATATAACTTCTTCCAGAAAAAAAAAAAAAAAAATATATATATATATATATTAACTGTGCCGCTTATTTTATAATGATTGTTTGTCAAATGAAAGACAGAACTCACCCCCCCCCCCCCGCACACACATTCATACACACATACATACCAAATTAATGCTACTGTGAAACTATAATTTATTTGCACCAGAAACTAACATTACACACTAAAGTGTAAAATTTCAACTAAAATGACATTTAAGTAGCAAAGCCAAAAATAAATAAAAAATAAAGACAAGTAATTTTTTTCCTTTTTTGTTTCCATGTAATGTATAATTTTGAACTATATTCCATAAAGGTATAAGAGCATACAGTTACAAATTCATGGGATTGTTAGGGAATCCAACCTCTTCTTCACCCCCCACCCCTCCCGGATTTTAAGGTTTTCTATGGATTAAAACTGCAAATTCTTCCTGGAACTGCAGCTTGAAAAATAAAATATATATATTAAAATAGCAATTAAAGCCTTTGTGCAGGAATATTGAAATGCAGTAAACCAACGTTTAAAATGCACAAATAATGTGTGAAAAAGCAGCAAACAGCTGTTTCGAATCTACAGCGAGATTCTTCTTCAGTGCAAGAGAGGGAAAAAAAAAAAGGAACAGCGTGCTAGAAAAAAGCAAGGCTGAGCAAAATGATAGACAGAGACGCGCTGCCTTATATACCCTATGCGGGTAGCGAAAGCGCCAGAAACAACCAATGAGAGAGAAGCAGTGGAAACGACTGGGTGGACAAGTAGCGACATCTACCGGAAAAGGAGAGAAAATGAAACCAAAAAAGAGGAAATTAAATTAATGCTTTCCAAATACTTGGAAAATCTGGAGTACTAGATAAGTCATTGACTAAAGAGTGAGAATTTTTAATGATGTGGTAAGCATCCCAAAAATCAAGATCAAGGTTAGAAGAACATTTTTGGATAATGGTGGCTGAGGAAAAATCGAACCTATGTTGAGAAGACCAAGAATGTTGAGCAATAGAAGAACGTTTGAGCTCCTGATTTTTAACATAACCTTCATGCTCTTTTAAACGAAATCTAAGAGCACGTTTAATCTGGCCAATATAAGAAAGGCCACATTGGCAAGATATTTGGTAAATACCCCAGTTATCTAGGCGATCAATGGGGTGTTTGAGATTTGAAAAAGTGATTTTATTAACAGGAGAAAAAATAACATTAAAATCAAACCTTCTTAAGATTTTAGCAACTTGCTGACTGATTTTAGGAAAAAATGGTAACACAACTGAAGTATTAGAGTTGGAATTAGAATGCTTTTCAGAATGGACGGATTTCGTCAATTTCTTATAAATAGAATCAATAATATTAGAGGAATAACCACGATCAACAGCAATAGCTTTGAGGTAATTAAGTTCAGCACTAAGTAACTGAGGAGTGGAACAAACATTGGTAGCCCGAAAAACAAAAGTATTGAAAGCAGCGAATTTCTGGTTAGGGGGATGAGAAGAAAGCCTGTGAGGTGGAAGACTGACAGCAAAAGGTTTGGTTTGGTTTGTGTTTATGACGGCCGATTATCAACACGTGGGATATAGGCCCAGGGGGCAGTGCCCTTCGTGGGGGTCTTTCTAAGGGAACCTAACCCGTATTTACGCATGGGAATCCACGGTTTCGAAGAAAACCACGAAAACTCCGAAACGGTTAGGCCGACGGGCGCGATTGGGTTCGAACCCAGCACCTCCCGTCTACCAGCTTCGAGAGCAGAACCTCTCAGCCACTTGTGGGGCGACAGCAAAAGGTTTACGAAAGACGGTAGTCTGAAAGCCATTACCACAACGAATAACAAGGACATCGAGAAAAGAAAGACAGTTATTGGTCTCAATTTCAGAGGTAAATTGAATGCAGGGATCAATGGAATTCATAATAGAGAGAATATGATTAATATCCGAATTTATTTCAACCAGGACATAAACATCATCAACATAACGAACATAGAACGGAAATTTTAAAATTTCAAAAAGTTTGACCTCAAAATAGTGCATATAAATATCGCATAAAATTGGACTAAGAGGATTACCAATAGCCAAACCATCAATCATGCGGAAGAAATTACCATTGAAAACAAAAGTATTTTGTGACAAGCAAGCGCGAGTGAGAAGGATAAGTTCCTCGATTTCAAAATAAGAGAAATTGAATTCACAAAGCCTGTTCTTGAGGCAATCCAAAGCCTCCTCAACCGGAACGTTTGTAAATAATGATTTGACATCAAAAGAAACCATCATGTGACCCTGCGGCTTAAAATTATGGAGTTTTTTAACAAAATCAAAGAATTCTTAACAGTGAAAAAGTTACTGCTCAAAAGTGGGGAAAAAACAACAACTAAATATTTGGCAAGCTTATAAGAAGCTGTACCGATACTAGAGACAATAGGTCTAAAAGGAATGTCAGGTTTATGGACCTTAGGTAAAGCATAAAACCTGGCACAATGCGCAATAGATGGAATAAGAGACTTCTTAAAGTTAGCACGAATAATGGAAGAAGACTTGTGGAAGGATTTTTGCGGATGTCCACATAAGGACCATCTTTAATTAATTTATGGGATTTTTCCAAATACAAAGATCTATCGAGAAGAACAATCTGACCACCTTTGTCAGCCTTAGTAATGATTAAGTTTGGATCAGAACGCAAATTTTTCAGACATTGTTTAACTGGAATTTTAAGATTACGCTTATAAACATTAGAATTAAAATCAACAGTATTGGCAATGAGATGCCTGATGGACTCTTTTTGAGAAGAAGATAGAGCGCTATGCTTAAAGGCCCTTTCAATAGGAGCAATTAGATTAGGTAAAGAAGGAATAGCAGAGACAGTGAAATTGTTATTCAATTTAAGAGCATCGAGCTGATTGTCACTTAAAGAAACACTAGAAAGATTGACAACAACATTTTGGTTAACAACAGGCAAATTGCTGGGGTTATTAACGACAGGACTTTTACAAAGTTCATTAAATTTCTTCTTGAAAACCGAACAATGAACAGAAGAAGCTGTGAGAACTCTACTCCATGATCTTCTGTCTATAGACTCAAAATCAGGTGTAGAATTAGCGAGGCTGATATGTAAGGAATATAACTCGCGCTCTGTATGAGCAATTTTATGGCGAGTCTCTTGAATCAAAGCTCTTAAAAGAGCTAATTTAGAACGAAATAAGACCTTGTCAATTCTGTTAGAAGAAGATAAATTACAACGTATAGAAATGAAATTAGGAATAACCTTCTTACGCCTACAGTCAAGTAGGAAATGTAAGTGTTCCAAAAACCTGTACTTTTTTAATCGTAAATTACAAAACCTATTGATTTGAGACATTGCGGAAAAAAAAAAGAGAGAAAAAGAAAGAAATCACAGAGGAATAAAGGCCCGTTAAAGCCGAATACATTAAAATAGCAATTAAAGCCTTTGTGCAGGAATATTGAAATGCAGTAAACCAACGTTTAAAATGCACAAATAATGTGTGAAAAAGCAGCAAACAGCTGTTTCGAATCTACAGCGAGATTCTTCTTCGGTGCAAGAGAGGAAAAAAAAGGAACAGCGTGCTAGAAAAAAGCAAGGCTGAGCTTATCCTTCTCACTCGCACTTGCTTGTCACAAAATACTTTTGTTTTCAATGGTAATTTCTTCCGCATGATTGATGGTTTGGCTATGGGTAATCCTCTTTGTCCAATTTTATGCGATATTTATATGTACTATTTTGAGGTCAAACTTTTTGAAATTTTAAAATTTCCGTTCTATGTTCGTTATGTTGATGATGTTTATGTCCTGGTTGAAATAAATTCGGATATTAATCATATTCTCTCTATTATGAATTCCATTGATCCCTGCATTCAATTTACCTCTGAAATTGAGACCAATAACTGTCTTTCTTTTCTCGATGTCCTTGTTATTCGTTGTGATAATGGCTTTCAGACTACCGTCTTTCGTAAACCTTTTGCTGTCAGTCTTCCACCTCACAGGCTTTCTTCTCATCCCCCTAACCAGAAATTCGCTGCTTTCAATACTTTTGTTTTTCGGGCTACCAATGTTTGTTCCACTCCTCAGTTACTTAGTGCTGAACTTAATTACCTCAAAGCTATTGCTGTTGATCGTGGTTATTCCTCTAATATTATTGATTCTATTTATAAGAAATTGACGAAATCCGTGCATTCTGAAAAGCATTCTAATTCCAACTCTAATACTTCAGTTGTGTTACCATTTTTTCCTAAAATCAGCCAGCAAGTTGCTAAAATCCTAAGAAGGTTTAATTTTAATGTTATTTTTTCTCCTGTTAATAAAATCACTTTTTCAAATCTCAAACACCCCATTGATCGCCTAGATAACTGGGGTATTTACCAAATCTCTTGCCAATGTGGCCTTTCTTATATTGGCCAGACTAAACGTGCTCTTAGATTTCGTTTAAAAGAGCATGAAGGTTATGTTAAAAATCAGGAGCTCAAACGTTCTTCTATTGCTCAACATTCTTGGTCTTCTCAACATAGGTTCGATTTTTCCTCAGCCACCATTGTCCAAAAATGTTCTTCTAACCTTGATCTTGATTTTTGGGATGCTTACCACATCATTAAAAATTCTCACTCTTTAGTCAATGACTTATCTAGTACTCCAGATTTTCCAAGTATTTGGAAAGCATTAATTTAATTTCCTCTTTTTTGGTTTCATTTTCTCTCCTTTTCCGGTAGATGTCGCTACTTGTCCACCCAGTCGTTTCCACTGCTTCTCTCTCATTGGTTGTTTCTGGCGCTTTCGCTACCCGCATAGGGTATATAAGGCAGCGCGTCTCTGTCTATCATTTTGCTCAGCCTTGCTTTTTTCTAGCACGCTGTTCCTTTTTTTTTTCCCCTCTCTTGCACTGAAGAAGAATCTCGCTGTAGATTCGAAACAGCTGTTTGCTGCTTTTTCACACATTATTTGTGCATTTTAAACGTTGGTTTACTGCATTTCAATAAAATATATATAGTTTCTTTTTTGTTTATCACAAATAGCATTTAAAAATATATATAAATAATATACTTATATTAATATTATTATATAATAATTAATAAATTATATAATAATATAAAAATGTTATTTATATTTTAAAAAATTATATATATATTTTAATATAAATAATATAATATAATTAATTAATAATAATAATAATTAATTTTATATTATAATATATCATATTAATGATTATATAATAATATTATATTATTTATATTAAAAAAATTATTACAATATTTTTTATATAAATAGTAATATTCTCCCTGGAACTACAGCTTGAAAAACCAAATGTATATATAGTGTTAGTCACAAATGACAATTTTTAAAGAATATAAATAATACAATTGTATTAATATTATTATATAATTATATTATATTATATAATAATTAATACTAATAATAGTTATATTAATATTATTGCATAATTATATTATATAATAATTAATTAATAATATTAATATAATTATATTATTTATATATTTTTAAAATGCTATTTGTGATTTAAAAAAAACTATATACATTTTGTTTTTCAAGCTGCAGTCCCAAGAAGAATTATATTAATGTTATTGTATAATTATATTATATAATAATTAACTAATTAATTAATAATAATATTGATTAATACTATATTATAATATACTATATTAATAATTATATAATAATATAGCATTGTTATTTATGTTTAAAAAATTATTACAATATTTTTAATATAAATAGTAATATTCTCCCTAGGACTGCAGCTTGAAAAACAAAATGCATATAGTTTTAATCACAAACGACAATTTTTAAAGAATATAAGTAATACAATAATATTAATATTATTATATAATTATGTTATATAATAATTAATAATAATAATAGTTATATTAATATTATTACATAATTATATTATATGGTAATTATTTTAATATTATTAATTATATTTAAAAAAATTATTACAATTTTAAAATATTAATATTCTCCTCTAACTGCAGCTTTAAAAACAAAATGCATATAGTTTTAATCACAAATGATAATTTTTTTAAATATAAATAATATTATTATATTAATATTATCACATAATTATATTATCTAATAATGGATTAATTAATAATATTATGTTAATAATTAAATATTAAAAAATATTTTTTATAACTTAATTAACCATTGAAAAATTTAAACAACTTCCCGCATGCTTGGATTCGAACTCAAGTACTTAGATTTATAGACAAACGTCATACCTCAACGCTAGTATGCATTCAAACCGATTCAGCTTAAAATAGAATTCATACAAAATCCCCAGAAGTACTCTTCGCCAAATGTTATTATCGCCAATATAGACTATGACACTGCCAAAGGCAATGTTATGTTTTTGTTGGTTGCTAAAATCTTACATAACTTTCAACATAATAAATTTAATACTTAATAATAAGACTTGTTACAGAAAACGTAAATAATAAAAAAGAGTAGCTGGATTGCAATTGCAGGTTACATGTTAAAAACAGGCGATACGAATGATCATGAGAGATCACAACATACAACCGCGAAGCCGGGAAATCTGTAACAACAACCACTAGCTGTTGCCACTAATGTTCACTAAAAGTTTTTCAAAATGTTGTTGCCACATGCACACAAATAAGTTTTTTTATAACTTTCACTGCCATCTGGTGGATGATAGAGTTCACCACAGTACTCCCCCCCAAGTGCACTGAGGTCAGAGATACCGTGTGTTAAAACGAACACGACGACCGGAACGAGTTGTCACAACAGTCTCTGGCATTGGGTCACTACAGGAGGTCGAGGCAGTTGTTTCTGGCGTTTGTTGTGGCACGGGCAGTTGCTTGGTAGGTTGTTGTGGCACGGGCAGTTGCTCGGTAGGTTTTGTCAGGAGGTCAGAGGCCTCCATGAAGGCGGGTTTTAGTCTGTCAATGCTGATAACAGCCTGTCTGCCATTCATGTCGATGATGAAAGTCTTTTCGCCTCTTTGCACTACACTAAATGGGCCATCGTAAGGAGTTTGGAGAGATTTCCTTACAGCATCATGCCTCACAAACACGTGAGTGCATGTTGTCAGTGATGGGTGAACAAAAACAGCTGTTTTGACATGTGCAGAAGTTGGAGTTGGTTTGAGGGAAGTCATGGTGTTCCGCAATGTTTGTAGGAAGTCATGAGGTTGAATATCGATTTTTGGATGGTCGATCAGTTCACCTGGGAGTCTAAGTGGTGCACCATAAACAAGCTCAGCACTTGTGCAGTTGAGGTCTGCTTTAAAGGAAGATCTAAGTCCAAGCAAGACGATGGGGAGTGATTCAGTCCATTTTGATTCATGGCATCGAAGTGCTTGCTTTAGGGAACGATGGAATCGCTCGACTAAACCGTTGCTCTGTGGGTGGTATGGTGTTGTGCGGGTCTTCTGGATGCCCAACATTTTGTTAAGGATGAGGAATAGATTGCTCTCAAACTGGCGGCCTTGGTCTGAAGTTATGAGAGTGGGGATTCCAAACCGTGAAATCCAATTTGCAACAAAGGCTTTTGCAATCGTTTCGGCACAAATGTCAGCAATAGGAATTGCTTCAGGCCAGCGTGTGAAGCGATCTATGCAGGTAAGCAGGTACTGAAAACCATCTGACGGTGCTAGAGGTCCCACGATGTCAATGTGCACATGGTCAAATCTGCAGTGAGGTAACTGGAAACTTTGAAGTGGGCTGGATGTGTGCCTAAACACTTTTGCCCGTTGACATTTTACACAACATCGAGTCCAATTGTTGATATCTTTAGACATAGATGGCCAGACAAATCGAGACTGGATGAGTTTTTTGGACGCCCTAGTACCTGGGTGCGATAAGTTATGCAGGGCTGCAAAAATGCTTTTGCGGTAATCTTTGGGTACATAGGGTCGAATGGAATCACAGCTACTGTCACAATAGATACTTAATGTTGGAGTCACTGAAACAGGTTTTAAACGAAGAGAAATTTTGTTATTATTTAGTAGCTCTTGCAGCTCGACATCATGTTGTTGAGCTTCTGCAATCGTAGTCAAATCAATTGGTTGAACATGGACAGAACTTATTCTTGATAAGGTATCTGCCACTACGTTGTCAGAACCAGGGATGTGTCGAATGTCTGTGCAAAACTGGGAAATAAAATCTAGTTGTCTGAGCTGACGTGGAGAAATTGCATCAGAATTTTTTGTAAATGCATTTGTTAAAGGCTTATGGTCAGTAAATATTATGAAATTTCTACCTTCCAGGTAATGCCGAAAGTGCCTGACAGATAAATAGATAGCGAGAAGCTCTCTATCATATGTGCTATATTTAATTTCTGTTGCACTCAGTTTACGGGAGAAAAATGCTAGTGGCTTTGTACCACTTTTAGTTATACAATTTAATGCTGCCCCAACAGCAATGTCGGAAGCATCAACCATTAAGTGGAGTTCATGGTCTGATGCCGGATATGCAAGGGTTGCTGCATTGGCTAAGTCAGATTTACATTGATTGAAAGCAAGAAGTGCCTCGTCTGTCCAAGGGACAGGACGTTTGTCATTTTTCTTGCAGTCATGAAGTAAATTGTTAAGGGGTGCTTGTTTTTTAGCGGCATTTGGTAGAAATCGTCGATTAAAGTTCAACATCGCAACAAAACGCTTTAATTGAGAAAGTGTCTCTGGTTTTGGGAAATCATTTATGATGGACACTTTTTCAGGAAGGGGTTGAACTCCTTCCGGTGTCACAAGACAGCCAAGGAATTTTACCGAGGATTGTCCTAGAACACATTTGGTGGGATTGATTTTTAGGCCATGTAACGCCAAACGGTTGCAGACTTGGTCAAGATGTGTAATATGCTCGGCTTCATTAGCAGAAGCAATTAAAATATCGTCATAATAAGGTATACAAAAATCCAAGTCAGATAATACCTCATTTATGTACCTCTGGAATGTTTGTCCAGCATTGCGTAGGCCAAAAGACATGTAAACAAACTCAAATAAACCAAATGGTGTTGTGATAGCAGTTTTTTGAATGTCAGGTGGGTTTACCGGTATTTGGTGATATGCTTTGGTCAAGTCTATGGTAGAAAAAATAGTTTTGCCAAATAAAAGTTGTGTGCAATCATGGATATGCGGTACGGGATACCTGTCGGGTACAGTAACAGAGTTGAGGCGGCGATAATCACCACAGGGACGCCATTCTCCATTTGGTTTTTCCACCATATGCAGCGGACTAGCCCATGGGCTTTTTGAGGGTCGAATTATTCCCTGAGACATAAGGTACTCAAATTCCTGCCGTGCTGCGCGTAACATATCAGGAGATAAACGTCTTGGCTTAGAAAATACAGGTGGACCTGTCGTTTCAATATGATGAAACGTTGTCAAATGTGAAGACGATTTGGATGGCGTAGCGTTTATTATTGTTGGATATTTTTTAAGAATTTTTTGAAAAGGAGAATCGCCAAAAGCAAAAGATATGTTAGAAATTTCAGCGCTTAAAGTAGCAGAAGTGGCAGCAGAAGAAATTTGAGTAGTAGCATCAATTAATTTATTGTTTTTGGCATCAACTAAGAGGTTAAAATGCTTTAAAAAATCAATTCCTATAATTGGTTGACGTACATCTGCAATAATAAATGGCCATGTGAAACTACGGCGTAAATTGAGGTCAAGCGTGAGACGTTTAGTGCCATATGTTTTTATCGTTGTACCATTTACAGCATAAAGTACCAAATCATTTGATATTGTAGGCTGAGAGACAGAATTCTTTGGAAGAACTGAAATATCTGCACCAGTATCGATCACAAAATTCATGTTTGTTTTAGTATCGGCCAGGAGAATACGTTGGAGGTGGCGATCACGATCCTGGCTTTCCGGCGATCGCCAATTTAGTTTTCCGTTGATCGGAAAGAACAAGGTGGGGAACATTTTCGAGCGTTCCTGCCAAAATTGGTGTGATAAAAACAATTGCCATCACTTGGCTCTTTATATTTTTGAAAACGATCACGTGATTTACTCCGTCTTCGAAAATGATTGTTTCGCGCTCTGTCATGCGTGGCATCGCGTTTGTTTACTAGATTTGTCAACTCGCTGACTTGTTTTGTTAGTTGCGCGATTTGGAGTTCCAAAGTGTTTGAGGATTCCGGCTTGAGAGAACTTGTAGCATTTATTGCTGGAGTGAAAGTAAATTCGTGAATTTTATCAGCAATTGTTGCTAACTGAGTAAGGTCTTCATTAAGGGCGGCAAGAATAGACTGAGTATTATGTGGGAGTCTCCCTAGCCATAAAGATTTCAGCAGTGGCTCGCCAACAGATGTGCCCGCCAAGGCGCGCATGCGCGTAAGCAATTGAGAAGGTCGTTGATCGCCAAGTTCAAGACCTTGAAGCAAAGTGCGGATTCTCGATGTTTCGCTTTCTGAATGAGAAGCAATTAATCGCTTTTTTAGCTCCGTGTATGGTTCATTCTGTGGCGGGCTGACTATTATGTCGCTGACAGAAGTCAAAACATCGGCATCGATTGACGCAATAACATGGTTAAATTTGGTTGTTTCCGATGTTATATTAGCCAAAGTAAAATTCGCTTCTAGCCTAAGAAACCATAAAGTTGGGTTAGATTTCCAAAAAGGTGGGGGTTTTACCGCTACATGAGCTATTTGGTTATTCACTCCGTCAGGTGGGTCCAGCATGATTAGGCAGTTTAAAAATTTATGCACAAAGAAAATAAGGATGAAAACATAAAAATTTACAAATTAAATATATATATACAAGTTGAAATTACAAATTGATTGAGTACGTTAAATAATTGATATTCAAAATTTCAAGACATGTTCAGAAAATATTTTGGGGTCGTAGAAACATGGGTGCAACAGAAATAAATATTAGCAGAATGTCAAAAATAACGCGCGAAAAAATATAGTTTACTAAAAAATACAAATAATTTGGAAAGAAAAGCTTACCGATACCACGTTAGAAATCACATCTTTTAATATGCTAGATACGGCGTGCTCAGCTCAGACACAAGCTCTGTCAGCTTATATCCTCTGAATTTTTACTGAAAATATTCATCGATTTCCATATCCAGGACAATAAAAATACATGCCTTAGGAAAACTACAAAGCTTTAGCTTGAATTAGATGGCGATGCAGGAAGATTACTCCGCTCGATCAAGCACTAAATCTGCGAGCATTATTGCTGCGCGTTCAACACGAGGTCACCAGTGTTATGTTTTTGTTGGTTGCTAAAATCTTACATAACTTTCAACATAATAAATTTAATACTTAATAATAAGACTTGTTACAGAAAACGTAAATAATAAAAAAGAGTAGCTGGATTGCAATTGCAGGTTACATGTTAAAAACAGGCGATACGAATGATCATGAGAGATCACAACATACAACCGCGAAGCCGGGAAATCTGTAACAACAACCACTAGCTGTTGCCACTAATGTTCACTAAAAGTTTTTCAAAATGTTGTTGCCACATGCACACAAATAAGTTTTTTTATAACTTTCACTGCCATCTGGTGGATGATAGAGTTCACCACAGCAAGAACCAATGAGGTTACGAGCTACAGTTCCGATCGACGAACTCCCTTGGAAAAAAAAATTATGCCTCTCCATTTGATTTTTTAGACTTATTTGCACTATATTAATAAAAATAAGGAAGCTCTAAATTAAAGAGAAAGATAACACGTGCTTTTAACGGCAAACGGGGAGTTCTGTGCTCCAGAAGCTACAGTATCAGTCGTTGCTAATAGCAACATGACGTCAATGCAAGGGGTCTATGTAGTGAAATTATATTGTTGTTGATTTCGCCCGCTCTGTGGATCGGGTGAACAGATTTCTACTGCTACCAGTCAGGAACATTGGAGTGTTGTTTACATTTTCACGAGGCTAACGAAAAAAACAGGCTACCACGGTGCATCCAACGTGTCATTTTTTAGAGACTGCTAGAGTGACGTGATGGTCTTTTCCCACACCTTCATTGGTGCATTCGAGCATCACGTGATTCCAGCGGTCTATAAAAAAAGATACGTGGAATGCACCACGGTAGCCTGTCTTTCTCGTTAGCCTCGACATTCTCACTCATGACGTATTTGTTGGAAACAAACGGTTGCCATATTTCATTTTAAATATAAATCTTTGAAAAGGTTATCACTGCATATAAAGTATTAAAACGCTTTTAGCTCTGAGAATAAGTATAATATAAAGCTATAAAAAAAAAAAAAAAAAGAAAAGAAAATACAATTTAGCGACCGTTTATTTGGAGTCGCTAAGACATCGCACTGAAAGGAAAGCGTCTATTGAAAAAGCATGCACATGTGACGTTACGCTCAGATGCTAGTGTTTTTTAGGGCTCCTATAATATTATAGGAGCCTTACATTTTTGGGTAGTTTGGTTATAGCGTCTAGAATATTGATGTGGAAATCGGCTATCCCAGTAGTACTTAAAAAAGTGCTAAAATATTGCATCCCTTAAATGCTTAAGGATCCTGTCCAGGGGCGCCATTTCAAAACTTTCTTGGGGGGGAGGGGGGGCAAAGTTTTCTTTGAGGACAGTGGCATAGCGAAGGGTGAGGTTCGGGGGGGGGGGGTATCCTCTTCCCTCTGAAAAAGAACCAATTCAAAATTCCCTTTTAAGCAGGTTTTCATCTTAGCAGGTAAACTTTTAAGATACTGACTAAGGTTTTCCGTTTAAGACAGTATTAAGTTAGAGACAGTTTCCATTTTACAAGTATATCTAAGGCTGTTAAAATATCCTTTCTATAGTAAACCTCTAAAGAGCATAGGTACATTTACTGTAAAACTTGTGAAAATGAAACCTGTCAAAAAAAGAGTTATTTCGGAAACGGAAAAAAAAATCGCGTTTCTTTGAAAAAAAACACCGTATAATTACACTTGCTAATACGCAGACCGGTCTAAAATGGAGTTTTTTCCCCCTGACCTTTCGGCTTCTTCTTTGCAGGTTTTGCTGCAGGGGTGGGGAACTGGGGAGCCATTTCAAGAGGCTCTTATAGGGGGGACAAAGTTTTCTTTGAGGGGAAGGGCTTGAAACAGCGTACGGGATTTTGCCCTCTTAACGTCTTTTAAAATCATGGGATTCTTCCAGGAACATTTTTTAATTTTCGTGGAAGACCGCGGTATTTTTTTTCTTTTCTTTTCTTTTCTTTTCTTTTCTTTTTTTTTTTTTTTTTTTTTTTTTTTCGCGGAATTAACTTGCAAATCGACCGCTTAAAAAAATCTTAAATTTTGCCAATTTTACTTAGGAAAAATAGTCAGTTTGGCAAGTTAGGCGCGGAAAAATATTACTTCCTAAAAGGACCGTGAAAGATATTGCAAAGATCGTGGAAACAAACAGCGATTATTGCCAATCGGTTGCGGGGGGGGGGGGGGGAGGCAGATTTCAACGTTCGGCACAAAAAGGAAAAAAAAATCAAATTTGCTTTTCAGTCATGCAAAAAAAATTGTGAATTTCGAATTATCTATTAAGGAAAAAAACGCGAATTTTGTCAAAGGTTACGGATAAAAATCACGAATTTAGTCAAAGAATAGCGCAAACAATTCAAAAATTTCGCCAAACGATCATGCAAAGCAATTACAAATTTCACCGAACTCGAGTTGCGGATCAAGTCAGGTTTATGCTATTTTTTTGCTAGGTGGAAGGTTAACTTTAAGCGTTTCTGGTTATGCTTTGTCTCTCTTTGGATGAACCGATTTTTCAAAAGGAAGATCTGAATATTTTTTAAATGAAAAAGCTATATATCGGAGTATTAATGGTTGCATATGTGTTCATTTTTGTATATAAGATATAAAATTGTAGACTACTTTAGCATAAATGTAATGAAACATAGATTCATTTTCTTTCACTTTGAGTTTCGGGATGAATATTTCGGGTTTAATTTGAAGTTTGTCAGGCTAGAGTTGTGTTTTGCGTTAACAACTTTTGTCAGGTTCGGATAGGGTAGAACCCGATCCGTGCAGAACTCTAGTATCAGGCTGAGGAGATCATTAAGAATATACTGCATATAATATGATTTAATAAAGCAAATAATTTGATAGCATTGTAATGACTGCAGCAAATATAATGTGACACTAATAATGCAAAATAAAAAATTCAAATACTTAAGAACTTGAATTAACACCCTTTAAAAAAAAAAAGAAAAATCCTCTCTAAATTTCGAACTAAAGGGGAAATTCACCTCGAAAATTCTAACCCTGAGGGGGACGAGTTCTCTTTGATCATTTTGTACACGGCTGGGAAGCAATTAATAGAATTTTTTCTCACATATCTTTTTAAAATTAGCCAAAATACTCATCAATGAGAAATGTCTCACCTTGAGAGTGTTGGAATAGTAAAGTCTTTAGAAGATATTTTTGATAATTATCAGTTTCTGTGCATAAAGTATTTATTTATTGCATATGTTTTTATTGTAATAAAATCTGACAAGTTACTTTAGCTTTTGAGGAATTTATGAGAAAAAAATGTTGAGCCTGACATGTGATGACAGATAGGGATGCATCGAATATTCGGTATCTATTCGGTATTCGGACATGGTATCGAATATTCGGTTAGGCAGAATATCAAACTATTCGGCTTTGCCGAATATCGAACTATTCGGCCAAACCGAATACTTAAAATTATCTTTTGAAAGATATTTTTAAAATCCTTACACAACTTCTACTTCTAACTGTCAATTTATAAAGATATTCAGAATAATTGGAAACAGAATCATATTTAAATCAAAGAGAATGTTGTTACATTATTTATTTGCTGTTTGATAAGTGTCACTTAAAAAAATTCACCACTAATCATGACCTGCATAGAAATAAATGATGCACAAATGGAAGTTTCTGAACAATGTCTTGTAAATAATCTGTCTTTTGCTTTTTCGCAAAAAGAGTTTCTAAAGAAAATGGGAAAAACTTTCAGATGTGATAATAGACATCAAGATAGACCATTTTTGCCCAAGAAACCAGTATCGCAATCCGCTTAATCAGTCAAAATCAAAAATACAGTGTATCTCATCTCACTTCAGGTCAAACTTTGATTTTCATTAGTTACTTTAACAATAATGAAGATATCGTAACTGTATTTTCAAAAGAGTTACTTTCATTTCTGTGACATATATCATGAGAAAAAGTGCCGAAAATTGAGTGTGTGTGTAAAGTTTACTTGTAAAAAGGTCTTGTTTATCAAAATGGAAGTATCTGCGTTAAGTATTATGAAAAATTGTTTTAAAATTTAATTTTTTAATATCTTTAAACTTTGAATTCGTCCAGTCGAATATTCGGTATTCGGTCTAACAGTCAGTATTCGTCTACCCGAATATTCGGTTTTCGGTTTACCTGCAGGCTGAATATTCGCTATTCAGTTTATCTGTAGGCCGAATATTCGGTATTCGGCCAAAATAACTATTTGGTGCATCCCTAATGACAGATAATTTTTTTGAAATATCAAATTCCTTGGGGGGGGGGGGGCGTGGCCCCTCCAGCCCCCTCAAATGGCACCCCTGATCCTGTCCCTGCCCGCGAAGACACTCACGAGCTAATGCTAATCCTATGGGGAGGCATTTTTCTAATATCTCGTTTGCATTTCAACATTTTTAAATAATTTTTTTCTTTGGATAGCCGAGGTCCGTCTCTAAAGCGCGCCTTTTTTACTTTTTCGATTTTGGTCACAGATATTTTTAATAAAGTTACTTTCACTTTCAAAACCGGTTCTGAAAATGAAAGTGTCATTCTAGAAAATATCTGCAACCAAAATCGAAAAAGGAAAAAAGGTGCGATGTAGAGACGGATCTCGGCTATCCAATGCAAAAAAAAAAAAAAAAAAAAAAAAAAAAAAATTTAAAAATGTCGAAATGCAAACGAGATATTAGGAAAATCGCTCCCCATAGGATTAGCATTAGCTCGTGAGTGTCTTCGCGGCCAGGGACAGGAGCCTTAAATGTCAAACGCTGTTGAAATCCAAAGAATCGATCTAACGACATCTGCAGGATATTTTCTAAAACTTCAAGACGATTTGGTTTGGACCTTAGAGGAGAAATTGAGTAGAGAACGAATCCCTTTGTTTTATCTGCCGAACCTGGAAGCATACATGTCTGAGATTTTAGCTCCAAAAGGGTGTCGTTTTATGGCGATGATACCTTTGTTGGCAAATTTCTGTTTCTGCTATCAAGCTCCGGATGCACGCAGATGGCACGCCGAATGGACTTTACCCAGGAATGGCAAAAGCCACGCCTCTGTAGATATATAACCTCCCAAAATGACTGTTTATTGGATGAAGGGGAAGCAGCATTAAAAAAGTCTGCACGCTTATTTGTGTTTTCCTTTTATTACCTACTTTGACGTCACATGGCTAAAGTCCATTCCAATTAGGGCTTCTATAATACAGGCTGAATCGTCAAGCATTTTGTTTCCCACTTTGACCAATGAGAGATTGTTGCCCAAGCGGGGTGACCAATCGTTTTCCTCCTACTGGCAATTAAATGGCGGCGTGAGTCAGCCCGTATTATAAGGAAAGGGCATGTTTACAAACAAACACTTCCGTCAACCAATCTACCACTACATTTTTATTATAGCGATCATTGCAGGAAATCAACTTGGCGACGTAGGCCAATCATATAATAGATCTGTCAAATCAATCTGTTAAAGACCAATCAAATTCCCGGAGTTCATGTGTATAGTAGGAGTCACAATGAATGAACAGGTTTTTCTTGCAAACCAACAGTAATTCGACCAACAGTGACGTCAGCTGCCCTTTACTTATAGGAGCCTTAAGGCGACTTACTCGTGGAGAAGAAACATTGTCGATTCCCATGTTATCCTATGGAAAAAATACCTATCCTTCTTGTTCATTCAAATTTCAAAATTTCCAAAAAAAAAATGTTTTGAGTATTTTAAAATTCGTGTTAAAGTTTCGAAAAATCCCAAAAAGTATAATGTGTAGTCTTTATTCGTTTTTAACTTGAGATTGGAGAAAGATATAAAAATTTGGAGCTTATGCAAGCAAAATTTGATTTGTTTTCTTTTACGTAATTAGGCAACTTTTAAAATTTATTCTAATCAAAGCACTGTAATTTTGAATTAAAAATTAGCTATAACTAAAATCTTCTACAGACCTGTCAAGTTGTCAACCCCACCTAATTGATTACTTGAGCTCTATGGATGTAAGAGGGTCACTATAGGGGGTCAAGGGTTGCCATAGAATGCGAAGACGCAAAATTCTCGAATAATATTGGAATAATAATATTGGGAGAAAGAAAAATATGAAAGAATAATATTGGGTTTCAGTCTTGGAACAGTGATTTTCAATAGACATATAGTAAGGGAATATACTCGTAGAAAGGAGTCGAAAAAAGCAGCGAAAATTTTTCTCTTTTGCTAAATAGTTCTCCTTCCTTCAAATCTTAGTATAGCTCAGATGGCCCGATACATTAAAAAGGCTATAACCAGCTGCATTGTAATTGCTTTAGCCTCGTCAAATTTTCTATGGATAAACATAATCATTTTGAGGGCGTGCACAGTCGGGTTTTGGTCGTCGCTCTCTCTAATTTTAGTATAAACTAAATATAAGCCCCGATACATTAAAACGATTTTAATGCAGGCTATAATTAACGTGACCCGCTAACATTTTATACTGGTATATATAAATGTTATAGAAGGTGAATTAGTTTTTTTAATTGAAGCCCTATAGATTTTAATGTAAAATAAATTTAAGTCACGGCGCATTCAAATGACTTTAACTCGGATAATTGATCTAACTTCGCCAATTATTGTACAGGCATGTTTGTAAACAATATAAAAAAAACTATTTTAAGTTATTCTTATTGAACCTCCCCCCCCCCCCCCCAAATTTTAGTACAACATAAATATAAGACTGCGACAGATTAAACAATTGTAGCTCGGCTCTGTAGTTGACGCAACCCGTCTATATTTTGTATGAATATAAATAAATATTAAAAGACAAGAGTTTGTCATTTTTTTATTGGAGCACCCCCCCCCCCTTACCCTCAAACAAATTCAGTATAAAAATATGCAAGTCCATAAACATTCAAACTACTATAACTTGGGCCCTAATTCATGCAGCCTTACTATTTTCTATACACATAAATAAACATACCTATAAAGAAGGATTTTTTTATCTAAGACCCTCTCAAATTTTAGTGTAATTGCAATACAAGGACCCGACACATTAAAATGGCTAGAACATATGATCTATTTAACACAAAAACCCCAATTTTATACGCATGTACATAATTATACAAAGGAACATTCTCGGTTTATCGAAGCCCAAGCCCCAAACATTTTTTAGCAGAAATTAAATCTAAGGTCCGGCACATTCAAACGGCACATTCAATTTGGTCCAAATTGATGTAGCCTCGCCAATGTTTGCGTGTGTAAACTTAATAAATTTAAAGAAGGGTTTTAAAAGGATTTTTCATTGAAGCACAGTCCCAAAATTTTTGCATAAATTAAGTATAAGGGCCCAACACATTAAAACTGCTATAATTTTGGACTCTAATTGACAAAGCATGATCAAATTTTATACGGAAATACATAATTATTATAAGGGGACTTTGTCGTTAAGCCACCCCAAATTTTAGCATAAAATAAATATAAGACCCGAAACATACAAACAACAATAACTTAGAGTGATGTAGCTTGTTTGTTCATTTACTGTACGGGTAAAAATAATTATTATGAGAAAGGATTTTGTTTAGTTTTTTTAAGTCCTCCAAATTTTAGTGTAATTAGAATATAAGGTCCCGACATATTAAAATAGTTATAACTTGACTTGCTTGGCTATAACTTGATTAGCGTAAACAGCCCAAATTTTATACGCGTATACTTGTATACATAATCATTATAAGAGGGAACTTTATTGTTTTCATCAAAGACCCCCCCTCAAAAATTTTAGTATATTTTTTTTACGTATAATTTTTTTGTAAGTCCTCTTTTGCATTTGCTCAAAGATATCATTTCGTTATTTAGACCTGTTGTAAAGAACTGAACTATATCAGATTCGCCATATAGAAAGAACTAATGCATTTCTAAAACAGAGTAAAATATGGTGAAGCCCACTAAGACGTGCGGTAAGATGAAATAAACTACTCAGTCACCATCGCTCTTGGACATTTGACAATCGGTGACAGTTTGCTAATGCAAAGGAGCAGCCGGTATTCTTTTGATCTTGAGCGTGGGAAGAGAACCCACATACTTTCTCACGAGAGCATATGATCGCAGGATCCGGGTGCAAAAAAGAGGAGGTCCTCAAGGTGCCCACTCAGGGGATAGCGGAAAAGGTCCCTGGGAGGTTCTTGAAAAGAACGGACAGTTAGTGGCTGAGAAACTCACTATTGTTTTTACAGGGAGATAATGGAGATATATATACGAGAGAGGATGAAGGAGAGATTAGATTTTGGCTGGAGTTGGAAGAGCGACTTTTGGAGTGGAAAAGGTTGAAGGCCGAAAGGGCCGGGATTTACGATTCCTAGTACCGGGTAATGATACCTGAATCAGAGGCGACAGGGCACCGGGGTGCCGTCGTGGAGAAGAGATCTTAATCTCTGAGACAAGACAAGCGTCTTCCGATCAAATAATGCATTGCCTGTGGACTTAATAGACTAGCTGCCACCTTCTCATAGACATTATTTTGATTGATGCATAAACTTTTTGTTCAACAAAATTTACATTCTTGTGTACATAGCGACTTATTATTACTCCAGAATATCTTTAATTTTGTTATAAAAATAAAAATCATGTTGTCATATTCTATGAGAATATAAGTTGTTAAGCCTTTGAAGTAACACCCTCGACCATCGCTACCGCCTTCTTAGGACACGGCACAACTGGTGGCAGTCAACGAAACGAACTTTTATGTGCAAAAAATAGTACAGATGAGATTGTTAGCAGTCTGTGATTAAAAACAAAAGAGAGCTGAGCATCGAGCAGCAGGACAACGTCATAGCCGCAACACTGCGAAGGAGTCAACAGTCCAGCGACCCAGGAGAGAGCAAAGGGACATCCAGGAGATCCACCTAAAGCCAAATGGAGAGAGCCGACAACCGACAGACTCCCTCGGAAAGGCCTGACCCTGACGCAAAAAGAGTGACTGATACTTCAACAGCAGCACACTGGCCAAAGCAACTGTGACGGGACCTCAACACAACAGAGCAGGTAGGCTTATTATTTTTTGAATGGCTCTCAAATTTTGTTTTAGTAGAATTTAAATGTTTTAAATTCGGGATCTAAAATTGTGAGATAGTAAAATTGTTGTAATTTGTAAAGTAAACATTAAGATAAGGGCATCAAGCCAAGTATAACAGAAGCAAATTCATAGGCATTTAAGATAGCTCAAGCTAGGGAGCAGATTAAAATCTGGTTTGTATTCGAAACGAATACAAAGGAAAATTTTGTTTCTAAGAAAGGAAGCGGAGAAAATTTTTAGGGGAGATTGCAGTAGCGAGCCGAAAAAAAAAGAGGCTCAGGGGAACAGTTTTTTA
This sequence comes from Maratus speciosus, assembly GCA_963932465.1. Classification (NCBI taxonomy): domain Eukaryota; kingdom Metazoa; phylum Arthropoda; class Arachnida; order Araneae; family Salticidae; genus Maratus; species Maratus speciosus. The sequence goes on along the minus strand of OZ010786.1, from coordinate 666,475,773 downwards.
AATTAGAGATGCAAGTAGTGTAATATTACATGTAAATTGTGAGGAAAATTAATTTATGTTAGTTAAACTACTGAATAAAGATATTTTCTAGAAATTTATGGTCAGAACACTGATTACACTGGTCATGGTTTGCAAAGAAGTGCTCAGATTTGAAAAATTTGAAAAGTTTATTCGAAATATATGTGTGCAATTTCTATAAGATTTTACTATATATTGTGTTTTATCCTGTGTGTATAGGGACTTTAAACAGAAAAATTTATCTTGCACATTGGTTATTTTTAACAAAAGAGGAAGGTATCCAAAAAATTTCACAGATATTTTAAACTTATACTTTATATCCTGTATTTGTATTTAAAATTTGTTTATATAAGCATAGTTTATAGTGTCAGTTGACAGGTTTTAAATTCTCCGAGGAAATTATTGGTATAAATTATTGAAATTGTGTTAAAAATAAGGCTTCATTATGACAAGGGTGACCGCATTAAAACATTGCAGAAAGATTGATTTACAGAATTTAGCAGCAGAATTGGGGGTAGCACTTGAGGATGGGGATACAATACAAATAATCATCCAAAAAATTGAGCAATCAGATAGCTACGACGAGGACTTTGCGCTAACGCAAGCCAGATATATTGTACAAGATAGAGAAGATAATATAGCTAGGGAAAAAGACCGCGAAAAGGCAGAAAAAGACCGCGAAAAGGCAGAAAGGGAACGCGAAAAGGAACAGTTAGAATTAGAAAGAGCTAAATTAGACAACGCAGACAGACAGAAAGAAAGAGAATTCAAACTAGAAGAATTAAGATTAACGCAAGGCACAGAGAGAAGCAGTTCCAGCGCGAGCAATCGTTCTGATAGAGGCCCAAAATTAAACATAAAATCTATTATGCATTCGTTCGATCCAGACAAATCAGACATAACTTTATTTTTAAATTTATTTGAGAGACAGGCAGAAAGATCGGGGATCGAGTCAGATGATCTAGTAACTCATCTTTTAGCTTTATTGCCCATAGAAATTGCAGAATTAATTTTACGAGAACCGTCTGGCAGCGTGGACAATTTTGCTCACGTGAAAAAATTCTCTTAGAACGATATAGGTTAACACCAGAAGCCTATCGTTTAAAATTAATGATGCATCAAAAAAATACAAACACCCCATGGAAAGACCTAATCTTCGAATTAAATAGTTTTCAAGAAGGGTGGTTAGTTGGTTTGGGCATCAAAACCTTAGAGGAGCTAAAAGACTTACTCATTACGGAACAAATTAAACGAAAAGTGCCGACCGAAACCAAAAATAATTTTATTGATTCGTGAGCAGAGTATAAAAAACCAGACAAACTCGCAAAAGATTTGGACGGGTATGAAGCAATAAAGGGTGCAACGGCCTGGAAAGGCTATGCCAGACCCCCCCGTGGAAAAAAGATTCGAGAAACCGAGATATGCGGAAAAAGACAGCGAAAAATGGTCCGATCGCCCAAATTACGAGGAAAGGGACCCGAGGTAAAATCCCGGTCATAAATCTAATTGGCGGGAGAAAAGCGTTGATAGGGAAAAACAAAAAGGCTTCGAAAAAACAAAGAAAGATACGTGCTTTGTTTGCGGTGGGGGGCACTGGAAGCGCAACTGCCCGGAGCTAAAAAAAAGGGAAACCCCGCATAAAACGATCCACCATATTAGCAGAGAGCCGGACTTAGAAGGTTTCGAATCATATTTAAGGAAGGGAAAAATAAATGGAGTAGAAATTACAATGTTACGTGATACGGGAAGCATGACGGATGTATGCCTTGGAAGCTTGGTTAAAAGTAGCCAATTCAATGGGAACGTGAGCTGGGTAAAATAGCTCTTGTTTAATGATCTTCGTTGCCTTCCCATAGCCGAAGTTACGCTCGAATTACCAGACAAAAGGTTAATTAAGACCAAAGCCATCGTCACGAACGAAGAATCAGACATTAATTATTATATCTTGGGTAATTTAACTCAAAATCTTATCGATTCAGGAAACGCATTGAAACCTCAAACATTACACGCAGTAACAACACGCGGTCAAGCTAAACAGCTGACCAAAAAAAGCGAAACCAATAACAGTCGAAATTTGGAGCCGTGCGTTCAAGGGGTCAGTCAATCACGGGAGATTAGTCCGGAGACTGCGACGCCAGACGACAAGTTAGAGGGGAACGAAGGGGAGGAGCCGATCTCCTTACCACCGCTCATCCAAGACGGGACCTTTTTATTGAGCAAAATAGAAAGGAAAGATTTCGAAACTGCGCAGAATAAAGACAAGTCGCTTGAGATAATCAGACAAAAAGCGCGTGAAAAGAAATCATTTTTTGAGTACAAAAACTCCATTGTTATTAGGAGGGTTAAAGATCACAGGGGTTCCGAGAGAGAACAAATCGTGGTTCCTACAAAATTCAGAAAGGCAATTTAGAGTGCCTGTCACGAGAGCAGTGCGGCGCATTTGGGAAAAAAACAAAAGATAAATTACTACGGTACTTCTTCTGGCCAAATGTTATCAAAGAAACACAGTTTTACGTAAAATCCTGTACGCCTTGTCAGTTAGTGGGAAAATCGGGCAAAACAAAAAAGGCTCCTTTGGCGAGGGTACCTGTAATCCCAGAGGTATTCTCAAAACTTTCAATCGACCTGGTAGGCCCTTTAACTAAATCAAAACGGGGAAATAAATATATGTTGACAGCGCTATGCGTTTTCTCGAAATATCCAGAGGCGATTCCGATAGAAGACATGTAATCGGAAACAGTGGTACAAGCACTTATGCAGATTTTTAGTATGATAGGTTATGCTAAAGAGGTACAGACAGGCTTAGGAAAATCGTTTACGTCAAACTTAACGACGGCTTTCTTAGAGAAATTTGGGGTCAGGTTGCGTCATTCCAGCGTTTGCAATCCGAAAGCAAGGGTCAGCTAGGTGGGGAGGCCTACCAAATGGCTTAAGCACTCACAAGCCCCACCCACAATCCGAAAGCAAATAACGTTGAGCGCCTGCACCGTACGATTAAGAGGTTATTAAAAGTAATGTGCCTGGAAAGCGGGACAGATTGGGAAGAAAACCTGCCGCACGCGTTATTGGCGATACGCAATGCAATCAGCGATTCCACTGGGTTCAGCCCAGCAGAGTTAGTTTTCGGCAAAAACCTCAGGACGCCTGAAACACTTTTATTCGAACAATGGACAGGGGAGAACAAGGAGCCAGAAGTAGTAACAGAATACGTTTTCGAGCTCATGAACAGACTGAAAAGATGCCAAGAATTAGCAGAGCAAAATCTGCTAGAAAATAGAGAAAAAAGGAAAACACGATATGATAAACAAACGATTGTACGCGATTTTCAACCCGGGGATCAAGTTCTAGTACTAGCGACGCAAAAACCGCATAAAATGGCAGCTAGCTGGATAGGTCTTGGGAAAATATAAGAAAAAATTTCAGAGACAAATTATGTAGTAGAGGTTCCGGGGAGGCGCGCGAAAGAGCAAGTTTTCCACGTAAACCTATTGAAACCGTACATATAACGGGTGGAAAAATAAATATTCTGGCGTACTTATGCGACGGGGAAGAGTATCAGCACGACTTGGAAATAGCTTTCCCACTTGATGAGCCCGATAACTACAATTTCGAGGAAATTGTAAAAGATAGCAATCTGACGGATAGGTGCAATAGTGAACAATTACGGGAATTAGTAATCCTACTGGGGGGGGGGGGGGTTCAGAGAGGTTTTCTCAAATAACCCGGGGGCGACAGACATGGAGGAGCACGATATCGAGGTAATTAGTGACAAACCAGTTAGAATCAGACCGTATAGAATGTCCCGCAGACAAGAAGAAATTTTAGAGAAAGAAATTAAAAGGATGCTCGAACTTAATATTATAAAGGAAGGGGAGTCAGACTATTATTCGCCCTTAATTCTAGTGGAATCAGCCGGTAAGGAGCCACGCCCATGTGTAGACTTCCGTCGGCTTAATGCAATTACTAAAATAGAGTATTACCCTTTGCTAATATCAAAGAGAGAGTGGAGCGTGTGGCGGCGGCAAAGTCATAACGGTATTGGATTTCACAAAAGGCTATTGGCAAATCCCAATGACCCCGCGGGCTCAAAAATACGCAGCATTCGTAACAAATAAAGCAACATATTTGCCTTTAAGATTACCCTTTGGTTTAGTCAACGCTTCGTACAGATTCTCCAAATTTATGGCAAAATTGTTAAAGGGACTAGAAGATTTCTGCCTGCCGTATCTGGACGACATGGCGATTTTTTCAGAAACATGGGAAGCTCATTTAGAACACTTTGGGAGGTGCTATCCAGAATTAAAGACGCAAATTTGACAGTAAAAATTTCAAAATGTAAATTTGCGCAAAGAACAGTTAAGTACCTAGGGCATATTGTGGGGGAAGGGCAAAGGAGGCCAGCGGAGGCAAAAATTAAAGCAATCACGGAATTGGCGCCCCCAAGTCGAAAACCGAAATCCGCAGATGTTTAGGTATGGCCAGGTATTACGCTAGATATATCCAAAATTACGCGACTATCGTAGAACCGCTCACAAGAGCATTAAAAGGAAAAAATAAAAGGGAAAAAATAACATGGGACGAAGAAATGGAAATGGCCTTTCAAACGCTGAAAGAGAAACTCACGGCGAAGCCCATTCTGTACGCACCAAATTATGAGGCAGAATTTATAATACAAACGGATGCTTCAAATTTCGGTGTAGGGGTCGTCCTCGCACAGAGAATAAATTCAGAAGAGCCTCCCATCATATACCTAAGCAGAAAATTCAGTGAAGCCGAAAAAAAAATTCAGTGCAACAGAGAGAGAGTGCGCGGCGATAATCTTTGCTATAAAAAAATTACGTCATTATATCGACGGGCAAAAATTCCTCATAGAAACAGATCACAGCCCTTTAACGTTTTTAAAGAACAATGCAGGAAATAATCCGAGGCTTTTAAGGTGGGCACTGACCTTGCAACCATACCAGTATGCCATTCAACATAGACCAGGAAAAGACATCACGCATGTAGATTTTTTGAGTAGGGCAGAGTAATCTTGGAAAAAAAATTGTATATAGTATGTTATCATTCCTTTTAATGTTTGACAATATAATACAATGTGAAGTGTTTGAAATAGAATAAAGTGTAAAATATTATACAGAGTGTATAATGAATGCTTTTTTGTGGAGGGGCAGGCAGGCAAATAAAGTTTTTTTTTCTTTTTTCTTTTTTTTTTGCATGTGAGCCATTCATATAAATTTTGAGTCACCTTTCTCTCTTCCAGAATATTTCGTCCTGCGGCCAAAATATTCTTTTAAAAGGAGGGGGGGTGGTTGTAAAGAACTGAGCTATATCAGATTCGCCATATAGAACGAACTAATGCATTTCTAAAACAGAGTAAAAATATGGTGAAGTCCACTAAGACGTGCGGTAAGATGAAATAAACTACTCAGTCACCATCGCTCTTGGACATTTGACAATCGGTGACAGTTTGCTAATGCAAAGGAGCAGCCGGTATTCTTTTGATCTTGAGCGTGGGAAGAGAACCCACATACTTTCTCACGAGAGCACATGATCGCAGGATCCGGGTGCAAAAAAGAGGAGGTCCTCAAGGTGTCCACTCAGGGGATAGCGGAAAAGGTCCCTGGGAGGTTCTTGAAAAGAACGGACAGTTAGTGGCTGAGAAACTCACTATTGTTTTTAGAGGGAGATAATGGAGATATATATACGAGAGGAGGATGAAGGAGAGATTAGATTTTGGCTGGAGTTGGAAGAGCGACTTTTGGAGTGGAAAAGGTTGAAGGCCGAAAGGGCTGGGATTTACGATTCCTAGTACCGGGGAATGATACCTGAATCAGCGGCGACAGGGCACCGGGCTGCCGTCGCGGAGAAGAGATCTTAATCTCTGAGACAAGCGTCTTTCGATCAAATAATGCATTGCCTGTGGACTTAATATACTAGCTGCCACCTTCTCATAGACACTATTTTGATTGATGCATAAACTTTTTGTTCAACAAAATTTACATTGTTGTGCACATAGCGACTTATTATTACTCCAGAATATCTTTAATTTTGTTATAAAAATAAAAATCATGTTGTCATATTCTATGAGAATATAAGTTGTTAAGCCTTTGAAGTAACACCCTCGACCATCGCTACCGCCTTCTTAGGATACGGCACACTGTTGATTACGAAAGATTATCCATAAACTATTGCACTTTGATGATAAAGTAAAATCTGACAATGAAATGACAAATATGTATATATTAAAAAATTCATTATTGATTAGTTAATTTAATAATTGTTGATCCAAATTTAATATGTTTGTATCATGTCTTGATACTCAATTTATAAATTTTATTTGATATTGATGATTGTAATATTCTATAATGATTATATATATATACTTAATTAGTTTCCCTTCTTTTTTTTTCTTCTTTTAAATATATATTTAAGGTTGCCATTATATGATTTTATGCACGCCTTACACATTTAAACATTTAATCTGTATCTTTTTCTAATAAATAATTTTTCTTTTTCCTTTTTCGGGGGACGGGAGTGGTACTTTTAAAAGCATAAATTGTTAGATTTGATTTCAAACTAGCATTAAATAACTTATTTAAAATGACGCTATAATATTACATCCCTTTGGTAAATGTTTTAGTAAATATTTTTATTGCTGTTAAGTTTTTTAAATTTGGTAATGTTTTAATAATATTTATTATTCAAAGGGAAAAAATTAAATACCAGACATTCGTGTTTAGTCTTCTTTTATAGTAATTAAATAAAAATTATTTTATATTAATTAAATAATTAAATAAACAATAAAAATTCCATTCTTTTATGATCAAAACGCATGGAGTTATGATGCTTTAAAGTTTAGGAAATTTGTAAGGTTTCAAGGCATTAGAAAGTAGTCTTGAGGAAAATCTCCGAAATTTCATAAACTTTGGAGTATCTTAACAGTATACGTTTCTGTCGTAGGATAATAGACTTTTTTCAGTTTTACTTGTCAGAACGTGGAAATAATGCCTCTAAATATAATTTATTGGACTTATAGGACTAAATATTAAATGTTTGAAATTTCATGTAAATGGTTAAAATAGTTTTTTTTATTCAGAATAAAGAAGTAAAATTATACCAGTCTTTCGAATATATCTATCAAAATATGAAATAAAATATAATCGCGACTCTACGTTTTTAAATTAAAGGATTAAAAAAAATAGGAATTAAAATTGTGGAGTCTTGTCAGTCACAAAAGAATTTTGTTATAAATTTATAAAAAAAATTCAGAAGAGGTACGACAGAGCTGCGGAGAATTATTTTTGATTGACAAATTAAAATATTTTAGTTAATGCTATTTAATATTTTAACATTAACAAAAATATTTCTTTTAGACATTAATAAGGGAGAAATAAACTGGGCAAATCATGAGATTTTGTTACACATGTCACTTTTCACAAGAAGACTCCGCACTTCTCGGATAAGCAATAATAACTCCCATTTCGTAGCCCCCCCCCCCCCCCGCCAACCACCAAAAATAAATAATAATAGGAACAAAAAAGTGTTATATTTTTCATAATCTGAATATAAATAATAACCACCAAATCAACTACGAAGGGATGATGTCCCCGCTTCCCCACTTCACGTGCGTTTATATTTCAGTCTCTCCTTCTACCTCGCCTTCTACAAAGAAACCCTCTCTTACTGCTCTCCCGCCCTTACTGCCCACCCCCCCTCCTCCAAAGATAAAGAGGGGGTAGAACGATTGAAACTTCAGAAAGGAATATCTCAATGGACTCTATTCACGTGACGTCAGACGCCAGAGCTGGCGGTATGATGATCTGTTATTCTAGTTACTGCACCGGCAAAATACCAGTATGCGCAGGCGCAAACACCGCTAGCAGACGACTTTAGCCTTGACCCAGGTTGAGTGCATACATTTTAACTGAAAATTTGCAAACTTAGGGAATTTTCTCGCATACAGAACAACATTTTGAATTTAGATTACAATATATTAAGTATATGCTGCTGCATCAAAGAATTCTTTTGCGGTATTTTTAACAAACAAGCATTAATAACTCACACTCCATAGACTGCTATGCTAAACACCGCCAGTAAATACCGCCAGCAGACGAATTTTAGCCTCCACCTCAGGTCGCGTGCATAAGGTCCATTGCATCAATATGGCCTTGGGTGAACTGACCGTGAGATAAGAGAAACGGTGTATAGAACAGATAGTATTTTCACAGGGGTGAACAAAAAAATCACAGCTTACTTAAAATTTTCAAGCAAAATTTTTATTTTCACTTTTCCAAAAAAGAAATTCATTGATTGATAAAATGGAATAGACAAGAATATAGAATCAAAAATGTAAAAATGTTTTTAGATTCAGAATTATAAAGCATTTATACAAAGATGTACGTGGTGTTGCATATGAAGAGATGTCATGTAAAATTGAATTTAAATAGCAATTTGTCGGTTTTTTGTCGAAAAAAATTTACCTACAATCATTTAAAGAGTCAGAGTTTAGAAACAAAAAAGTGCTTTAGAATTCATTAAAGAGTAGAACATCAGAACACCTATCATGAAGGGTTAGAAAAATATTTCTATATATGCAACCCAAATTCAAAATTTTTAAATTCTTATTACTACTATTTATACAATGTAAATTTAATTCAAGATATCATTATATAATATATATGCTTATATATATGCTATAAATATATATGCTTATGCATTATGCATACATTAAAGATGTTAAGCCAGTCACTTCTGGGTATCTCTTGGCTAACGCTTAAACTCCCTTAAATATAGATAATATTAAAAAAATTCCCCCAAATTTATATAGTTTTCATTTTTATGGTATACCAATGTCATTATATCATTAACTTTCTTTTTCTTTGCGAGAAAACTATTTCACTCATTCTGCAATAAAATGAAAAAAACTAGTTGGATGTGCCAATCCCAAAACTTTTTTCTGTCTCATACACTTTAATATTTCAAAATGTTGTTACAGATGTCAATATTTCATTTTTATTACTTCAATACTAATATCAACTTTGATTTTCATCTTAAATTTCTGCTTCAGCCAATTAAACGGAACAAAAACGAGTTCATCTCGATCATGATATTTATTAAAATCACGAATAGTCGGTGTATCAAAATCGGAAGTTCCCGTCGATTCACGAGCCACTGGTGTACAATAGAACTACGAAAAATTAAGAAGATTACACAAAAGTCGCTATTACAACGCCCCTTCCGGCGGAATTTTTCCATATTCAGGAAGGACCTTCTTGCCATGGCCAAAAACAAACACTAAAAATTTGGTTCAATTCTATGCATAACTTCATACATTTTTTGATGGTACAATGGCGACAGACAGACAGGCATTTTCTATAAATATGTTTTTTGGGATCTCTGATCCCTAAAACGTGTAAATCCGTCGAAAACCAGTCGTCGAAAAAATTTCGATTACAATGCTTTCTTCTATTAGAGGTAGAAGAAAGTAAAAATAAAGATTTTTTTGAGCATTAAAAGAATCTAATTGAAATTGAGCACATCAAAAATCTTTCTATACATATACTGTGCGACAAAAATGTTTTGTATTTCTGTTCATATTCATATATAGTGCAGAGTATTGATAGAAACTGCAGTAATACAACTGAATGTTGTAACACAGAAAAGTAGGACTGGAAAAAAAAAAAAAAAAAAAAAAAAAAAAATTAGTTTTGTGAAATTTATTACATTTTTTGAAAAACAAAATAAAAATTTTCAAAGAAAGATCAGAACCAGTTAATTAAATTCAAATCCCATTGCTAAATTTTTTTTTTTTCCGGTGAGCTCGTGTTGTTTTCGAAATTTCAAATCAAATCTAAATATGAACTAGTCGGATGTGCCAATCCTAAAACTTTCTTCTATCTCATACATTTTAATACTTCAAAATTCCTTATCAAAATGCCAGAATTAAATGGCATCTGTGCCCATAATGAGAATTCTAAAGATATGAAATTCCGTGCATTAGTTCTTGAGATATGGCTATAGATAAAATCGTGTAAACCCTGCAAAATACAACATAGCTGCGCCACCTATTGGTCGATTTACACCAAAACCTAATCGGCAATAACCTGTGCCAACGTCACACCTAACCTGAAGTTTGATGAAAATCCGTGCAATAGTTTTTGAGATAGAGCTATTGCAAAAATCGTGTACAATCCAGCACAGAAGTGCCACCTATTGGGTGATTAACAGTAACACCTAATCAGTAAAAACGTGCTTCAACGTCTAACTGAATCTGAAGTTAGATGAAAATTCGTGCATTAGTTCTTGAGATAGAGGCTATTGCGGAAATCGGGAAAAATGCAACATAGCAGCACCACCTGTTGGGCGATTTACACCAAAAACCAGCACCAGTTTATATCAAGGTCTAACTGAAACTAAAGTTTGGTGAAATTCCGTGCATTAGTTTTTGGGATAGAGCGCCCTCAAAATTTTTGTCACGTACAGACAGACATAGACTCACAGACAGACATTTTCTAAAAACCATCAAATTGTGCTCAGGACATTCTAAAACGTATAAATCCACGAAAACCGGAAGTTGAAAATTTTCACCAATCCAGTACTTTCTTCTTGTAAAGATAGAAGAAAGTAGAAATTAATAAGAATTGGCTTTTATGGTCTGGGATTTTGCGAAGAGCTCACAATCTTTTTTGTGAAATGAAACTTTATAAAAGAGCCGCTTTTTATTAAATGAAATTTTGTGAAGTTAAACCTCTTATATTAAATGAAAATTTGTGAAAGGAGCGCAATGAGGATCGACTCCTGCTGCTGCATATTTTAAGCATAGAAATAATCACGCAAAATACATCAGTTGTAGAACACTTTCTTTTTTTATCCCTATAATTTACTACTCACATTTTCAAACATACATTTCACCAGTTTTTATATAGAAAGCTGGTATTAAATACCAATATTTGTGGCGCAGTTAGGATCTGTGTTGATGTTTTGAATCATTATTACTCTTGAATAATTTCGTTATGTAAAATGTCCAGACATTTTTTTTATTTTCTAGTAACTACAAGGTGTAAAAATAAACGTGAAAATCATAACTAGGCAAAATAAATTAAATTCATGTGTTTCAGTTCATGTTTCGCAGGCAGTTTTTTTCCTTTACCGCCCCGTTGCTTCCAGTAATTCGATTCATATCGCCAAGTTTGACAGAATTAACGATCTTATCCTCCATTATTGAAAAATGAAAAAACTGTTCGATTGGTTTCTGAATAGGAGCAAACATTATTAATAATTCTGTAAAAATAGAATAACAAATAAAATGAAGCATATTATAATATTCTACTAATTTACAATTTAAAGAAATGCGACTTTTAAGTTACAGCTATACAACACTGAATACAGTACAACGGAATGTTCATTTAAATTTTGCTGGTTGAGAATGCATTTCGAAACCTAAAATGTGTAAAAAATATTAAAAGAAGAGTATTATTTTCAGTATCTACAGAGTATTACCTATTTTCAGCTTCAGTATAGTATTTTCAAAACAACCCTGAGAAGGTAAATTATAAATGTTAATGAATATATACGGATTTCTTGATAATTTTCTTCCAATTTTAGTAATTATTTTCCTATTGCTAGTTTGAATTCCTGATGCAATTTACACTTCGCATAGAATTTTCTGAAAAGGTATTTTTTTTTCAAACTTTATTAATAATTGTGTAAAAACAGTACAAAAAATAAAATTATTCATTATAATATTCTACTAATTTGCAATTTTAAGAATTGAGATTTTAAAATTACCTAAGTACAGTATACTGGGATTTTTACCTAAATTTTATTGATTGGCAACACATTTCGGAACGCGAAAATAAAATATAAAAAACAAATAATTTACACAATACACTTTTTATAATTGGTTAGATGATCCGTCTATTTATAATTCTTCAGAAACTCCATATTTGTTATCTCTGTTTTTTTTTTTTTTTTTTTTTTTTTTTTAAGCCTTTCTGCTTTTCCTTTTCCTATGCATTTAAAATGTTTACAGGATTCAGTATTTACTGAGAAGATATGGGGGATAATCTAAGCGATAAAGCGCCAAAAATGTCATATGTGTCGCGGTCAGTTAAATGTTTGATCATTCTGCTTCGCCTGGGGATATTCTTCAGAGTCATAAATTATCTCTTTCCACAAAGTGTTTCCCTTGTTGAGAGGCAGGGGGCGTTCGCTTCAGATTTGACTTGCAAGGTCTTGAATAAGGCCCCTTAATTCAAATGACAGTTTTTGGAGGGAAAATCCAGTTTGGCACGCAATCCTCCCACCATCACGTGATGATGGGAAGCATAATGTGTGCCTCAAGAAAAGGTTATCATTTCTGCGTCCAGTTATATTAGAAGTCTATGGTCTAGACGCTGTTGTAATCAGGGCTGCGGAGTCGGAGTCGTCCATTTTACAAGCAGGGCGGCCTTGTCGGAGTCGGATCTGTTAAGATTCCCGGAGTCGGAGTCGTTCATTTTTCACACCAACTCCGCAGCCCTGGTTGTAATATAATGTTTACATTGAAATTTAAAAAAAAAAATAACGTAAATTTCACTGCGATCGGCTCATTGGATTTTAGTATCATTGCACATTTAAGGGATACAATTTTTTAGCGCTGTTTGGATAGCAGATTTCCAGACTATTTATTCTAGGCGCTATTTGGATAGCAGATTTACACACTATTTATTCTAGGCGCTGTAGTTTGGTGGATGGGAATATCAGTTTTGAATGACGTCACACCCTGGAAATCCGAGGCTAACGAGAAAGACAGGCTACCGCGGCTGGTCCGATTCTTCTTTTTTTACAGACCGCTGGACTCACGTGATGCTCTTTTCGCACACCTTCATTGGTGGATTCGATCATCACGTGACTCCAGCGGTCTGTAAAAAAAGAAGAATCGGACCCACCGCGGTAGCCTGCCTTTTACGTTAGTCTCGCTGGAAATCAATTTGACAACCTCGCGAGCATTTTGTTTGCCCATCGGTCTTTCTCTAATTTGATTGACTGTGCGATAATAACTGCTAAAAAACCAGTGATTTTAGTTGATTAACTGAAAACTGAAGCACGTGGTTGAAACTGATTAATAAATAGGGTAACTGTTTTATTATTATTATTATTATTATTATTATTATTAATTAATAGACCGGGAACCGGAAGCACAGACAATCACCTCATCCAGTTCACGCATGAAATTCTAGGATTAGTTAAATCTTGATTCGCATATTAAAATACAATCGGTCTGCCAAGTCCTATCATGGTGGTAAACACCTGAAAATCTGATTTTAGCGGCTGACTTGTAGGTTTACCGTTGTGTTTTCCTGCATACAAAGGTATGAAAACATGGTGGACTGGGAGCAGGAAAACACAATGGTAAACACCTACGAGTCAACTGCTAAAATAGGGTTTTCAGGAGTTTTTCCCCCAAGGTAGGACTTGGCAGACCTTTTGCGTTTTAATATGCGAATCAACATTTAACTAATCCTAGAATTTCATCCGTGAATTCGATGAGATGATTGTCTATGCTACCGCCTCCCGGTTTATAATAAAATAATTAACTAAATATAAAATGCATTTTTTTCTCAAATACAATTATGTTTATTATTTCTAAGTCTCATATTACTCATCACTTTTATCGAAGAAGTAAATTAATTGCACGTAATGTTAAATAAATGTGACATTTTCCAGTGAAACAAGGCTTTACAAACTTGATAAAATCTGGTAGCGGGTAAAAAATTTCGATCTCGAGTAAAAAATATTATTTTTGAAAATCAATGACGGGTGAGTACGGTTTATTTTGATAGGCACAGCACAAACTGTACAATTTTACACCACTAGAAAAGCAAACTGAAATGAACATTTCCTATATGCGTTAGCTTGTGAAGGGAAACCATCTTCGTAACGCCGGATGATGTCAAACATGCTTGTGGTATGAACGTGCGACCAGAAAAAAAATTGTTATTTATGACATATTTATTTGTGGAAAGTGTTAGATAAAAGATGAGACTGAACGTGAAATAACAATAATCACATTCAATCACAAAATAAAGATAAGGTAAATCTCTTTACCTTTTGGTTCATGATCGTCCACGGTAGCACTGAACTTTCTTCTTTTACATATCCAATGAGAGCTACATAAATTTCTTTTGTAATTATCCTGTAAAAAGCTTGTAAAGGTGTATATTAAAAGGGGTGTATTTTTCTCATTCTTGTACCACAGAAATTTGTACCACCTTTTGGAATTAAATTAATTTATATATGAGTAAAGGGATACACACTGGAGCATTCAGTTTTGCTCCTTACTTTTACACACACTTTGAAGAAAATATAACTTACAAAAATATTATTGATATATGATTAAATAACATAAATAAAAATTTCTTGATTACTTATATTAATAAAACACTAAATAATATTTAAAGTCATAAATTATTAATATAGTTCTTTCATCTGTCACAATTGCAGTAATTTAATCTGAATGTTTATCGTTTTTGATTGACATATTTACACAAACAAGGAAATAATTTTGTGAAGTAATAATCAAGTCTTATTTATGACAGCTATAGTTTTTGAAAAACAGTTTATCTTGATGATGATGAGTTTATCTAATTCTGAAAGAGATTAGTTTTTCTAACATGCCCCCTTAATCTGTTCAGATTGATGAGGCAAACAAGTTCATTGAATTTCTGTGATTCACTAATTCAGTCTTGGGAATAGGTTTCGTGAGTGCATCAGCAATCATATATTTCGATGGACAGTACTTTAATTCAATTACCTCATCTTCTTTGAGCTGTTTTATAGCATTAAAACGAATGTCGATGTGTTTACTTCTTTTTGAAAACATCTCACTTTCTATCATTTTGATACAACTTTGATTGTTTTCATATAAACTGATAGGTTTTGTTTGTGCTAAATCTAAATCTTCCAGGAGTTTCAATAAATACGTAATTTCTTGCCCTGCACTTGCGGCTGAGACATATTCAGCTTCTGCTTATGAAAGGGCAATGCATGACTGTTTTTTTTTTTTTTTTTTTTGTAATCCATTGAATTGGATTATTACCTAAGGTAAAAAGATTGCCGCTGGTTGATTTTCTTGTACTAGTATCACCTGTCCACTTGGCATCCGCAAAAGCCTTTAAAATCGGTTCACTTTTATTGTCTATGTGCAAGTTTAGACGTTTTGTACAGTTTAAATGTCGTATTATTCTTTTAGCTGCAACCTTTTTACTAGTTCTTCTATTTTAGCCTTTTGATTTGATTCATAACCTTCTGCTGTTTTCTCTATTTTGATTCCTAAATAATAACTTAGTTCACGTAGATTTTTTAATTCATATTCTTGCTTAAGTTTTTCTATTATATCTCTAATTTCGTCATCTTGTCCTGCAATCAGGATGTCATCAACATAAACGATAATATACGTTTTGCTTTCTCCTTCATTTCGAATATATAAACATGTGTCTAAATTAGACTGTTTAAAATTTAAATCATTTAATGATTTTGTTATCTTTTTGTGCCATGCCCTGGCTGCTTGCTTCAAGCCGTAAATGGATTTATTTAATCGGCATACTTTGTTTTCCTGATTTGGAATAATATAGCCTTCTGGCTGAGTTATGTAAATTTCCTCATCTAAATTTCCATACAGGAAAGCTGTTTTAATATCAATGTGATTAATTTTTAATTTGTGGTAAGCTGCTGCTGCTATAAAACATCTAAGTGTCGTATATGAAACAACAGGGGCAAAAGTTTCTTCCTAGTCTACGGCATATTTTTGTTAATATCCCTTTGCCACTAATCTCGCTTTGTATTTCTGTATTCTTCCTTGATCATCATATTTAGTTTTAAAAATCCATCTGGATCCAATTATTTTTTTTTACCTTGTGGGGGATCAACTAGTGTCCATGTTTTGTTTTTATTAAGAGAATTTATCTCTTCTTGTGTCGCATTTAACCATTGTTGTTTTTGTTCTGGATTTTCAATATTCATTATGTCATGAAAATTTTCTGGTTCTTTTATAGGTTCGTGTGTTGTCATGCAAATGAATCGGTCTGGAGGGACTCCTTTATTTGATCTATCTGACCGTCTTGGTTCCGGTGTTAAATTTTTAGACTCACTTGATGTGTCTTCAGTGTTTGTGACTTCAGTTTCTACGAAGTTTTTATTCCGTGATTTGTCATTTTCATCAGATGGTTTTTCTCTCAAATTTAATTGTGTTTCTATCTTCTCGTGTGTATTTTTGTTTTCTAGAAACTTCACTGTTCTGGCAATTATTATTTCTTTACCACTTGTGTAAATACGGTACCTTTTGGAGTAATTTTAAAGTAGCCGACAAAAATACCTTCAATTGCCTTATCATCTAATTTTTGTCGTTTATTTTTGTTGACATAAGTAAAGGCTTTACAGCCAAACACTCTAAGGTAATGTAAATTTGGCGGTCGTTCATTCCAGAGCTCAAACGGGGACTTTTCATTAGCTTTTGTAGGCAATCGGTTTTGCAGGTTGTCAGGTTCTGAGAAATATCTGCTATTAGAACTGGGGTTCTATATTATTTTTGTCTTAATATATTATATATTGTATGGACTGTGTACTGGAATTTCAAAATAACAGTCTTTCCTTATTTAAAGCTGGATCTAAGCCGGTGAAAATGTATAGATGGTATGAAGTGGAAAAAAGATAGTTGGAGAGGGGTGTGCCCAACCTTTTGAGATGTCTGTGGAAGATGGGAGACAAAAGCATTCCAGAAACGAAGAAAAGGGTTTGGAATGGGAGCCAGGTAGAAAACCTCGGAGGGGTTACGTTGAGAGGGAGCAAGGGGTGGCTGGAAGGCAGTCTCTTCTGCTGAGGGAGTCAGTTTTGAGCGTAGCGCGCAAGATGGACGGGAGTTCCTTGGATAGCTCTGAGAGAGTGCGTAAGGTTGAGAGAGGCTCGGAGGGCTTAGGCTTAGAGCCCATGTGTTGGGAGATCGAGATTGATCTCCGGAAAGCTAATTTAACGTGTGTAGAGTGAGAGTGATTTAACGTAGTTTAACAGTACACAGCCAGCATTTACTGTATTCAATTTAATGTTGAACCGGATCATCTATATCCGAGTTTGTAAGTGTAAATAGTGTTTGGTTGTTGTGTAAATAGTGTGTAAATAAACTGTTAATTTAGTTAATTGAAAGCGTTGGTTTTCATTTAAACAATCTTCTCAGTGCGTGACCGATATCACGTAATCATATCGGTGGTGGCAGCATATAAATAATAAGGATTTTCTTCGAAGTTGTGCGGACTAAAAGGAAACTCCGACAAATTGATGGCAGCGACGGGATAGATCGTCTCAGACTAGTGACCAGCGAGCCGTGTTGCAGTGTGTTAGTGCCGGAACACCCAGTGGAATCCTTGCGTGGAAATGCCGGATCGTCGAGTGGAATTTTAGAGAGATAAAAACCAATCGTCGAGTGGAAATACAGAAAGTGTGTGCCCTATCATCGTTACAGCGAACCGAATTAAAGTGTTGTGTCCTATCATCGTTACAGCGAACCGAACTAAAGTGTTGTGTCCTATCGTCGTTACAGCGAACCGAACTAAAGTGTTTTACTCTATCGTTGTTACAGCGAACAGAATTAGTGTTTGTGCCCTATCATCGCTACAGTGCGTCAAATTATAGTGTATTACAGCCTGAGTGTTGAATATCATCAAAGTGACTTTAAAGTGTGAAATATTGAATTCCTCGTGAAACTACGGGTGAGCAGCGGAGTACCCCAGCAGATAAGGTATCAGGTAAGGTGTTTTGATCATTTCTGTCTGCTGACATTCTCGAACCAAATATATTTGTTGTTGTATAATTAATAGTAATTTAATTTAAGATAATTTATGTGCAATAAAGTAATTGTGTTCAGATAGGTAGGAGATATTAACAACCATATTTACTATTGTTTTAAGAAAAAGTCATAATAACTTATACTAATATTGATTTTCTATTTTTTTTTTTTTTTTTTTTACTAATAATGGTAGTGAACAAAATTGATGCATTGTGTTAATAATAGTTGGAAGGAATAATTGAATTTACTTAAATTTAAATTATTATTAAAGTAATATTTAAATGAAGCAAGACTGTTTTAAGTTTGAAGACTTGATAATAAACGAGTAATGGACATTTGCTTAGAATTTTAATTGGCTAGAAGTAAATTTCGAAAAAAAAAAAAAAAAAAAGGGCTCACAGTGAGGAAAAAAAAAGTGAAGGTTTTGATTGTATTTGTTTTAAGTGTGAGAACCAGTATTGAATTTGGAAATATTTTATTGAGGATAATTGTAGAAATTTATACCTGTATGTTATACAATTTTTCTTTATCTGGATGTTTCTATTGACATCAATACTTTTATTCAATTTGTAACATATCAGCATTATTATGTAAATTGTATGTTATTATCTAATTGTATAAAGTGGAATCTGTATTGCATAGTAATCAAATCGAAATTATTGTTTTACCTTTTGTGTTATTGGAAGTAAATTGTGTGATATAAATGGTTGAGGAAAATCAGGTTATACAGTAGGTTAAATTAGAAATATAATACATCGATTATCTGAAAGGTATTAATTAGTATAATAAGTGGAGGTAACTATACTAAGGTAGAAATTTAGGAAATATTAATTTGGTAGGTTTAAATATTATTGTAGAGTGGTAATAGTAATCGGTGAAGGTATGGCTTTCTTATTGAAACTAAAACGGGTGGATCTTCAGATGATAGCCGAAGAATTGGAGGTTGAATTCACGGAAGATGATACCAGATTTCAGCTTAAGAAAAAGATAATGGACAGCGGTGACTATGATGAGGGGGCTATTAAGGAAAAAACAGGAAAAATTAGAGCGCGAAAAGTTAGAAAAAGAAGAGAGGGCTGAAAAATTAAGGATGGAACATGAATTAGAAATGGAGAGGCTAAGGATACAAGGTTCGACAAATAACTCTAATGGGCCTAGGGAATCTAATAATGAAAGTAACATAGAAAAATTGATCAAAAGTGTTAAAACTCTGTCTATCAAAGTACCAGAAGGGACTGAAGGATGGAATTTATTTTTCAACAGTTTAGAAAGGGCATTCAAAACTAAAAATGTACCGGAAAACCAGCAGGCCGAAATTCTACTAAATATGTTAGGAGATAAGGCGGATAATTAGTTAATTTATACCACTAGGGAACAAATTGAGAGTTATGAGGAAATAAAGGAGTTAGTTCTAAAGGTGCGTTTTCACTGGTCGTTCTAACGACCTAAAAAATCCTAGTGACCCAAAACCTTAACCTAAGAGCGTTTTCACTGGTTATCTTTACGCCAAATCTTTACGCCAACCAATCAAAGGCAAGTTTTTACTGCGCAAGCGTCTACTTTACGGCTTTACTGTCTGCAGATCGAACAGATGTCAAAAAATGTAAACAAATAATTGTTTGTTGTTGTCAGTTTAATTAGTAGTAGCAAATATTTTGTATAAAAATTAATCGAAAGTTTCGACTGTTTTCCCCACTAAAGGGTCTTAAAAAATGCCCCACAAATCATTGTTTATTCAAACTTTAAATTGTGGCTATGGATTTATACTCCTAAATTAAATAAAAACACTAGGTCACCATGATTTATGTATATTTAAAAACATACTGAATAAATTATTTTTCACACAAGTACGTGTGAAAAACGTTACGTACGTTAGTGGAACATATGTAATAGAGATCGACTATAAATTTAATGTTGCTTTTTGAATTTCCTTTTAAAGAAATTGAGTAGAATTATATTTGTTAAATAAATCAACAAATTAAATAAAACATTAAGGCAATGTAAAAATTTGAATGTTCCGACCCGCTTATGAAGTGTTTCTCACTGTTTTTTGTGAATCGTTTTTCATATTTCACAAGAAAAGTTAACATTTAAGAATGTTTATTTTTATTTTATTATTTTTTTAAATATGGAATTTTTTTTATATTTTAGTTTTTTTTATAAAACTTTAAACGTTTAACATTTTATTATATTTTTTAAAAAATGGCACATTTAGAGAAATAGAAATTCCTAATAATGTTTATCTCTGTAACAAAAGAAAAAGAACAAAATTTAAGGGAAAAAAATATGTGTGAAAAAAATCTTTAAAACTTAAATAAAATCTAAAATAAAACCTTTTTTATATTAGAGTGAAAAAGAATATTTTAGAAATTAATGGTGGAAATTGGGACCCATGAGCACATACAACTGTACCAGTGGTGTAATCGTAAAAAAAGCAGAAGGCATACGCTCAAGGCAGAGAGTATACCCTACAGTGTATATACTATAGCTTTTTTGAGAAACAGACGGTATACGGTGTTTCCTAAAAAAATCCCGAAGTTATACGGCGTATACCACCATATACCCTCCATACATCCCTGAACCGTACGCCTGTGACACTGGCAGATTCTCTTATACATATCATCACTACAGTCAGTATAAAATTATCCAATTTAGTTAAATCTACTTTTTGTGACAACCCCCCCCCCCCCTCCCAAAAAAAAAAAAATTAACAGTAAAATGCAAAATAAATGTACTTAAAATTGTAAGTTTTACCTTATGATTTCACATCAGGGGTGAAAGTTTTTTTTTTTTTTTTTTGGGGGGGGGGGGGGGAGGACCCGTTTTTGTTACAGAATTGAGAAAAATAAATTTCTGTAAAGAAAAATCAAATTCAGTTGTTTAAATTCAAAAGTAAACATTTAATCATCCTTTTTTAAAATGTCTTCCTGCTATACTTTTCTTCTGAGCTTATTTTGTTTGTAAATTACACATTTTAAATCCCAACAATTTTTTCTTATTGTGTGAAGTCGCTTTTATGGAGAATAATTTTGTGAAGGTGCTTCTTTTATTAAGAAGAATAAAGGGGTATAAATGTTTGCCGGGGCAATCCCTGTTTTTGTGAATACATCACAAAAAAGGTACTTTTATCTTGGATATTTTTTTTTCTTCCAGCAATAATTCCTGTTAGTGTTCACTTGTATAAATTAGAAACGATGTACTGAGGTTGAAATAACAATTTTGGTTCATCGTATTATTTCTCCTTATTGTTTTATTCCCTTTTTTTAATGAAATAAGTGAAAGGCACTTATTTTAAATGTCTGTAACATATGTATTTTAAATGAAAATTTTGTATTTCAAATAAAATGAATGAGAGGTTTATATTAAAAAAAAAATGAATACAAATGATGACATTATTTAATGGTTTATCTCAGGATCGAAACTAGAGGGGGGGGGGGGGGCAGAGGAGGCATGTTCCCTGGTCGCCATAAGGAAAACGAAGGGGGTGTCAAATGAATTTTGGTTTTTGATTTCTTAAGAAGCTACACTAGTCACACGAAGAAACTCGCAAGCTAATGTTAAATATGGGAGCATTCTTTTCAAATTTCTCGCTTGCATTTTAATATTTTTAAATATTTTTTTTTTCTTAAGATAGCTGAGTTTGATCTTTAACATTGTTAGGTTGTACGTTTTCGATTTTGGTTCAAGTTTTTTTATGAGGCTACTTAAACTTTCAGAACTGGTTCAAAAAGTGAAAGTAATTTTATATATATATTTAAAAAAACTGCAAACAAAATTTAAAAAGTAAACATTTATCCTGTTAGAAACAGGGTTGGCAGGTTTTTGACACATGTCAGTTTTTGACAGTTTAAACTGTCATGTCAAAAACCCCTGTCAAAAACCTCGTCAAAAACCTCAAATACTTACAGTGATCTGTAAAATTTCATATTAAATGTCACACATTAGATGTAATATTTAAAATTCACTATTACTGTAATTGTATAATTAGTATATAGTATTAGTAATAATTACAGGTTTTTGACATGTGTCAGTTTATGTCGGTTTAAACCATAGTTTAAACCGTCATGTCAAAAACCTCAAATACTAAATTGATCAGTAAAAATTCAAATTAAATGTCACACATGACAACATTACATGTAATATTTTAAATTCACTCTTACTGTATATCAGTAATTAGTACATAGTAAAGTATTATTGTTAAGTACAACCTTTTTAACAGGGTAAAATTTTTATTTAATTTTTTTTTTTTTTTTTTGTAAAATTGTGTTTTTTTAAAAAGTAGACATTAAGCTCACCTGAGCTGTACATTTTTTCTCTTACTTAAAATCGTTTTAATTTCGCTTACTTTTGAGAGCTTAAAGCATTAGCTAGCTTTTTTTATGGGGAAAAAAAAACTTAGAAAAGTGTAGATTTTTTTGTATATATAACAAGATAATGTGCATCAATGTTATTCTAGTCTAGGCAATAACCATTCCATTCAAAATTGAAATTGGATTATTAATTTTAAACATTTACAAAATAAGAGAAGTAATTATAAAAAAAAGCTTAAAGTCAAAATCTTTTTAAAACATGCTTTCTTTCAATATATAAAAATGTTTTCGATTTTAAAACTGAACAAAATTGGCTCGGTCATCTAAAAGAAAATTCCTATAAGCCCATATTGAAAAAGTGCATAATTCATCCCAACCATCAGGGGCAAGGGTTGACTGCTGTATCAGTTGATTCAGCTCGCGCTTGAGCTACGGAGAGAGTTTATGGATGCTTACCCATACTGATTGTGTATGAAGGAAGCTAAAGAATCCTCTTTCCAGTCTTCTTATTTCAGTGCTATAGGGAGGACTCCATTGTTTGGTGGAAAGGTATCACTAAATGCAACAGCTTTTTGAGCCTGCTTCAAAACTTACTCATCTAGCAATGCTTTTGCTATCAAGTCCTACTAGCTCAGCATCAATTAAGAGACAGACTATTTTCTTACGCTTCATGCACTCTAAACTCCAAAAATCTTTTGGGTGTAAATAAATGTGATAAACGCGTGGTGTGCCGCAGCATGCTGCGGGGTAAAATTGATCCGGATTATTTAATTGTACAAAATTATTTTCTTCTGGTTGAAAAAAAAAAAAAAAATTATTGCAAATAATATATTTTTTAAATTATTAAATTTCAATAAAAGATCCCATAAATCATTGACTTATTTAATGTTTACGTATTGTTAAAATGTTTTAGCGTGTTACATGTATTTGGCAGTTTTCGACGGTTTAAACCAGTTTAAACCAGTTTATGACAGTTTAAACCAGTTTTTGACGCTTGTCATGTCAAAAACCAGTTTTTGACGTCAAAAACCCAACCCTGGTTAGAAACAACCTCAGCTGTCCCAAACGGAAAAAATCATTTAAAAACATTAAAGTGCAAGCGAGAAATTTGAAAAGAATGCTCCTATAAGAATTAGCTTGAGAATCTGCATAGTTTCTTCATGTGACTTCCTTTGGATTTCGTTTTCAAAGTTTTAATGAATCAATATTTGACAAAGTTGATTACATATTTTTTTATTACATATTTTAAATTTGAAATAAGTCAGCGATTAGAATTAAAATTCTCTTCGTAAATTTACTTTGCGGAGGCCGGGGGGGAGGGGGCAAAATCTATGTTTGTGCTGGGTGCAAAAAAGGCTAGTTTCAGCCCTGGTTTATTTCATGTGCCTGGCTGACATAAAGTACCTACCCAAAAATGTTGTGAATTTGATAAATTTCACTGGATCAAATGGCATAGCAATGATTTCACTAATAAATATATCTCCAACCGTAACATGCCAATGAAACGCATTATGTTGCCTCTCTGTAAGTTTAAATGTTAAATTATGATAAAAATGATAGAGTTACTACTAAATAAGTATAAAAGTAAAAATAGTTTTTTTTTTTTTTTAGCCACTTTTTTATAAACATTGAATGTTTATAAAAATCATCCCTAATTTCAGGACTATAATTCATGTTGGTTCAAAAAATTTCTGTTACAATACATTAATTTGGCATGACTCTAATTATGGAAAATTCACCACTTCGACTTGTTAGAAAGCATGAACTACTGAATTTATTAAAATGATTATTTTTTCTCCCGTTTTTTCAAGTATGACAACAGAAAAGGCGAAAAAACATTTTTTAAACTATGTATTGAGAATTTTTAAATTATTTTTTCGAAGTTTAATTATAATTTACTTAATATTAAATTATCATTTGATAAAAGCAGATTAAAAAAATTATTTCTTTATTATTGTAATTAAAAATTCTCTTTATTTTTTATTTATATTTATATTTCATTTGTTACCTAATATTTCGCTGCTACAGTTTCACAGCCAGTTGGCATGTTTTAATGACATGATTTGATGCAAACCCTGTTATTTTAACCATAGATAATATTTGGAGATTTATCACCTGTGACTCTAACAGAAAAATGCATTAAAATTCATTTATCACTTTATAATTAAAATTCATTTATCACTTTATAATTAAGTTCCTAAAGATACTAAAATTTATTGCCAAAAGAAGCACTCAGGTGTACATCATTTTTACAATTCTGGAGTATTAGGTAACACGAATCTACTCTTGGTTAGGGATGCACCGAATATCAAACTATCTGGTTAAGCTGAATATCAAAGTATTCAGCCGAACCGAATACTTAAAAAAACCTTTTGAAACACATTTTAAAAAACTTTTCACAATTTCTACCTTTAACTGTCAACTTATAAATATATTTAAAATAATTAGAAACAAGTTCATATTTAAATAAAATAAGATGTTTTTAGATTATTTGTTTGCTGTAACTTAAAAAAATAACCATGATGAGGATTAAAATGATGATTAATTTGGATTTTCATAGGAATTAATGATGTACAAATACAAGTTTCTAAATTTTGTTTAGTAAATAATATGTTTCTTGCTTTTTTACAAAAAAGAGTTTCTAACAAAATGGAAAAACTTTTGCGGTTGATGATAGGTACAAAGACAGACAATTTTTGTTCAGAAAACCATAATCCACTTTTTGAGTCATCATAAATACATTATATCTCATCTCACTCAATCTTGAATTTTCGTTTGTTACTTTAACAATAATGAAGACATCATAACTATAGAAACAGATGTCATAAATTCTCGGAGCCGCCATTTTGGAATTTTTCTTGGAGTGAAAACCCCCTTTTCCGCCAAGTAGTAAATGTCGCCAAACACCGGTTTATACACATGTTAGACTTAACGAAAATAAAATGTAAATAATAAACAAAACTCGTTAAAGTGGCATTCACTAAACATTGTATGAGCGCTATGCGCTCATTAACCGAAAAAAAAAAAAATCACTGGATTCCGCAAACTCCTGCCGCGACCACAAAAATGCACGAAACTCATTAAGTGCCAATCAGTAATCGCGCTCATTAACTGAAAAAAAAACATCACTGGATTCAGCAGTTCTTGCTGTGTAGCATTCTCAAAATTCAGCAGTTCTCGCTGTGTAGCAATCTCAAAATGTAAAAAACTCGAAAGGCAACAAAATATACATAAAATTATTAACATACCTTAACAGACGTCTGCTTTCTTGAAAGCTCAAGCATGAAATACTGTCATAGCATCACCATCATTTTCAAAAATAGGCTTATGAATACGCATTGACACACTATAAACAAACCTCCTTTTTTCGTCAAAATTTCCTCAAATTTATTAATTACTTCAGCAAGAGTGTTTAAACAGACTACAGAAACCATAGTCAATCAAATACATCCAATAAATTTAACAAAAATAAAAAGACAGAATAATACAACACAATATCAAAACACATCCACAAAATCCTAAGTGAAAATGAGCTTCTCAGGGGTTCCCAGAACACGACAAGCCAGAACTCACGCGGGGTTCCACATATCGATAAAGATTGCCAACATAAAATCACCAAGAAATCTCAAAACATCCAAGATAGCAGCCACCTGGGAATATAAGGCATCTAAGCCTAACTAACTATTAATTAGGTAAGAAATTTAAGTACGCTTATAGACAAAAACAGAAATAGTTATGCTACTGTATTATCTAAATATTTATTACAGAATGCTAATTATGAAAAAACACTTTTAAAATGCTTTAAATATTTATAAATATAAATTTATTATAACTATATAAATTATGGAATAAATTTATTGCATGGTATTTTAAAAAAGATATGATACTGCAAAACAGTTTTTTTGTTTACATTACATTTTCATCAAATTTTAGGATAAAGTTATAATATAGATTCCCAAAAGGCAAATCTCAACACCTTAGAAATTTTAAATCAAAATATCTTACACATAATTATATTAAAAAATAAATAAAAGCACTTTAAACATATTAATATTTAAAAAGGGAAAGGCAAAATATAATACAAATATAAATAAATATTTGATTCAAATGGTAAATGTTGATTTTTTATTAAAGTACTACTCAAAATCAAGTATGGGAAACTGAAAATAGCTGACTATATATATATTTATTAAAATAGTATATCACTTTTAACATTAAGAAAAACTTCATAAAAGAATTTTAGCCCTAAGCAATGATTTATAAAATTACACATGCTTCCACTTAGATTAGGGCCTAAATTCTATCAACTGTCAGAAGACTTTAATAAAGCTACGTTTAAATACAAAAACAGTTATATTAATTTTAAAAGTTGCAGAAATTTGTCTTACCTGCATATACTTAAAGTTGTTCTGGTGGACTTTAAAATCTTTCTACAAAACATTAAGTTTATTATACACATAAAGGTAGCAACCTCTAATTATAAAAATGTTTCTGTCATAACTTTAATTTTTGAAAGATTACCTTACCATTAATTTTTTAAACATTATTTGCAACGGATAGTTTGTTTATTTAGGTTAATACAATGTGACAATTTATTTAAGTATGCAATGTTGTTGACAGTTTGTTTATTTAGGTTTTTTTTTTTTTCTTTTGCACGTTGCATGCTTTATAAATCACTGTTTTCAATCTAATTTTTTTAATTTTCCTAACGAAAAATAAAGATTTCTCATTTAAATTTTTCTTTTTTTTTCTGCATTCATAATTATTAACAAAACAATAAGACTAAAAAGCAATCGAAGAATCAAAATTTAACAAGTTTCAGTTTCGGTCGATACTTAATTTTAAATCATACCAACCGTATCATGTAACTGCTCTGATGACAATAAATATAATTAAAAAGGAAAAAAGAAGACACTTTGTCGTCTTAAAACAACAAACTATCTTTATTATTATTATTATTATTTTACTTTCAAAAACACTTAGTCTCATATGAATATAAACAACAAACTATTTTTGCATCTTTTAAGAACACTTTTTTACTTTAAAAAAGAAAACACTAGAAACTTTTATTATCTAAAAACATATCTCCCCTTTCCCTTGCCCTTTTTTTTTTCATCTTTTAAAATAAAACCAAATAGTGCAATTGCCCTGGTAACAAACAAAATGAAGATATACGTAAGGCTGGCCCACACTTTTTTTTTTACTTAGCAGCAGACTTTATTTATGCCCCAGACTGAAACATATAAATGCTTATTTCACATTATATTTGCAATATGGGCATTTAAAAATATTTTCAGCTAAATAATTTTTGTACTTACTCATTGAGTAATATATTGTGTTCTCATAGTTTGTAGTGCAGCATGCTATTTTTGGAAAATGTAATTTAACGAGTAATGTAATTAAAAAAAGACTAGTTTGTAGGGAGCACAAATATTATTTTTGATGTTACTTAAATAAACTTACTTTACTGTCTCCTCTTTTGACATAGAAGTGGTACTCACAGATTTTGTAAAATCTTCTTTTCTGAAGTCCAAGGGCTTGGTCTGAAGTCCAGTTGCTTGCAGACGATCACTAATGGTAGTCACTTATTATACAATAAAACTACACACTTGTGATTTTCTGAAAGCATTCAAATTTGAAGATGTATCCCGGCACCAGCTGATCTGCCAGACGCTTACCTCCACTGGTATACTTTGTATTGATTGATATATACAATTTCTGGATGTAACATCAAAAATATTGATGCTTCTTACACACAAGTTTATTTTTATTACATTACTCGCAAAATTATATTTTCCAAAAAACAGTATATTACACAACAAACAATGACAAAACTAGGACCTACTATAGTTTCATTACTTCTAATATACTATTTTGACCACTGAATTTATATACATCATGAATTCGTGATTCGTCTAAAACTTTAATATACACTCAAACATATAGACTCAAAGAATCTCCCACAGAGAGCATTTTATTTTTTGATAATGAATTCCATTTTCAAAAATAGTAAGAATAATAAGTAATGATTTTTGAAAAAAATAAATAAATGAATAAATAGTTCTTTACTTTAATAGATAAATAGGTACATTTAAAACCGATGACCTATGCTGTAAGATAAATCTGTAGCCATACTTGTAAAAGAAATGCACCTAAATAACAATTTAAACAAAATTTTATAAATAAGCATTTCAAATGGAGAATCTCCTATTATTTTGATAGCAATACTTTTTTAATAAATGAAAATAATTGCTAACAAGACATGCAGATTTAACTTAAAATACATTGAATATGCATTTATAACTGCTTATCGAATTGGAATGGTAATGTGTACAAATTCTTCAAAATGGGCACATAGAAAAGCTACACATGGTCTGAATATCTCTCAATTGATTTAAATTTCATACAAAGTTATGAATCTTCATAAAAGTTTCAGCATTAATCTTAACAACAAAAAGAAAAATAGCACATCTGCAGGTGAAAAGCATTAAAATTAAAATAAAAAATAGATTACCAGTGTTTTCCTTACATGACAAAGTTCACAAGTAAATATCTGAAAAGGAGTAAAGAGCAAACTGTTTTGCAATCAGATGTTTCTTGCTTAAAAGAGAACAGGAAAATACAAAATACAACGGCTTGTTTATTTTATAGAAACTTTGTTTACATGCTCGCTTAAACATGCATAATCAAATACCTACTATTAGCAAAACTGGATTAAAGTTTGCCTGTAACTAATTTTCCATTTAAAAATCAATGGGCTACAGTAAACAATATCCTTCTTAACAATTACGATTATTTTAAGTGAGTAAATGGAAATTTAAATCTAAATTGATCGGAAATACCCTATCAAGTAACCAAGTATAATCAATGAAGCAAGTAATTCATCTTAAGAAACAAACATTCTTAAAAAATATTTTTAATCTTTGTATACTATTAACGTTCAATAAAAATAAAATAATTTTGAGAACTGGACATATCTTCATCCTTATATCCGCAACAAAATCCTTAAACAAACTATATAATTAGTATTCTAATATTAATAAAATGTAGAATGATTACCAAAAATAACAACAATTTAAAGAATCCATATGGATTACCCACAATTTATTAAATTAAAAGACAATAATAAAGGATGATATCTATCCAACATGTCAATAAAACTTACCGTTTTGCTTCAATCACAAAAAATAGATTCCTCTTTGACGTAAAACAAAATAAATAAATAAAACGATATAAAACATAAATATCACTTAGTAAATTGACAACACCGCCATTATTATCAAAAGCTCTATTTTAATTGGCTGCGCTTAGGTAAGCCGTGCTTAGGATTGATCACGAATCAAACCTACAAAATCGCGTTCTAACGACCTAAAATCTTGTGTTTAGGTAAAAAGTTAGGTAAGTTAGACCTTGGGTAGACCAGTGAAAACGCACCTTTAGGGAACATGAGCCGACACCGAAGGCGTGTTTGGAAAATTTTAAGAAGGCTAGGAGAAACCAGAATGAAACTCAAGTATTAATAGCAACAATAATAATTATTTAATAGCAACATGGGAAAATTATTGTAAGATTAGGGGTGCGGGCTCTTATGAAAAAGTCGATCAGTTAATAATTACAGATAAGTTATTAAACACGTTAGATGAAGAAACCGCATCATATATTGGGTTAACTCAGCAGAATAAATGGTTAGAAGCTTCTAAAATTGCTAAAGAATGTGACAATTATTTTGACGCTAAACACAAGTCTTATGCAGCTACGTATAAAAGTTTTAAGGGTAAAGATAGGTATGTAAACAGTGAAAAAGTGAAACCGAGGGAGGATAGTAAATTTAGTGGTAATTGGAGGCAAAACGAGAATAATGAGACTAATTCTTTTTCGGGTAGGAAAACTGATTTTAAGAAACCTAGTGATGATTCAGCTCCTAGATGCTTCAAATGTGGTTTAAGAGGTCATTACCAACGTTTTTGTAATAAAGTGGGTAATGAGGGAAATAATAATGCTAGTAAAGGGCGTGAACAGAAAGCGGGTGTAAATAAGATTGTCGTAAAAGGAAATAAAGAGTTATCTAAAGGAGCTATTGTGGCGAGGATATCGGCAAAGACCGAACATAGAACTAATGTTATTAGTGAGAAATTAAATAAACTCGAGAAAATTGAAGTTAGTGTAAATGGGCAAAAAGCAAAGGGATTGGTTGATTCTGGATGTCAAATTAGTGTTATTCATAAAGATTTGGTACCGGAAGAGAAATTAAAAGGAGCGGGTAGTATTTATTTACAAGGATTATTTGGTGAAGCTGTTAAATCACCGTTGGTTAAATTACCATTAGCTATTCCGCAATTCGGACAAAATAATATAATTCATCAGGAAGTACTTTGCGCGGTGACCGATAATATTAATGAGCAGGTAATTTTACATCCCGAGGTGATTAATGAGTTGTCAGGGGTCAATCGCGAGGAGCCATTGCTAGAGTCCCAAGAATTAGAAAGTTCGGAAATTAGTATCGATAACTTGAGTGAAAAGAAAGGTACGAGCAGCGATAATTGTAATGTTTACGCAATAGAAGCGAGATCGGACAATTTACAAAGTCAAAATGCAGAAAAAACGGAAGTGGAGGAAAATAATAAAGTTATCGTTAGCAATTCAGATATGTTTAAGAAATCCCAATTGGAATGCAAAAATTTAGAGAGAGTTTGGGAATTAGCTAAAATGGATAAAGGGGATTATTATATTGTAGATGGTTTATTGTATCATAAAGATAAGTTTGTAGAAGAAGCTATAGCTCAATTAGTAGTGCATAAAGTCAAAAGAGAAGGAATTTTAAAGTCAGCGCATGTGTCTAATGAGGGAGAACATCACGCGGCAATGAAAACCTTAGAGAGAACTAGGCAATCTTTTTATTGGGAAGGTATGGCTAAAGAAACTAAAAAGTTTTGTAGATCATGTCTAGAATGTCAATTATCTAGAAAAGTGAAAGTGCGTGATAGAGTCTTAGTTGAGATGGCGGATGGTAGCAAAAAGTATGTATATCAAGATAAAGGGGAATTTATTGTCAGGTGTAATATAGTGAATATTGTTTTTGAAGGTAATGAGGAATTTGGAGAAGTTGGGGGAATTCTTATTTTAAACCGGGAACAAGAGGTAGAACGGGATATAGAAATGTTCGAAATAAAAGGGTTATCTAATAGTCAAGTCAATGATATAAAGTCCATTTTGAGGGAGAATAAAGAGGTATTTATGGGTCCTGTGCGACCAGCGGAAGTAGGGTCCAAGGGTCTCAAACCAAGGGTCCATTTCTTTATGGATTATAGACGCTTTCAGTGTGACGTCAGTCATGACGTTTTCCTTGGAAACTAACTCCAAACAAACGGTTGCTACGTTGTATTTTCTATTCCATTTGTATATTACAGCTAAAATTTATAGCTATATCTCACAGCTGACGGTTTTAATACTTTATAAGCAGCGGTAACATTTTCTACGATTTATGTTAAATAAGAAATATAGCATAGCAACCATTTGTTTGGAGTCAGTTTCCAAGCAAAACGTCATGACTGACGTCACGACTGAAAGCGTCTATTAGCTGAAAACAAATGTTAAACTATTTATATTCTTTTAAGTGTACACGAAATTTTCTGCAATCGTCTGCATGCGGTAAGTACAATGAACATTATTCCTGCAATGTCACGAAAGGTAAAAGAGCAATTTTTATCGACGATTCAAGTAGAGATCCTACATTAGAGAGAGATTGGACATTGAAGAAATGTCCGCCATTTCCGTTACAAAGTAGATGGAACGCCGTACAACGCAATGCATTTTTATAAGCGTGTAACACTTTTTATTCTATTAAAATTATTAAAATTTCATTTTATATGCCTTCAAAGAATCTTTCGGAACATAAAGATAAGCAATTTTCTATTTTAATGAGTAAGAATTCTCAGAAAATGCATTTTTTTTTTTTTTTACTCAGTTGCTTTGCGCTACGCAGCAATGCGATTTTACTTAGTTATCGTATTTTTATTTATTTATAGAATTTGTTTTTCATTTCTTTTATTTGTTTCTTTTAACAGCAGTGCCTCTATTTAATTTTTTTTCTAAACTTTCATTTAATGTTTTGATAACAATACTCATTCTAATACTATATATTTATCAGACTTCCGTATTTAAAAAGAATATCAAAGAGAAGTAGCGGTACGTAGAAACTTATCATAAAATATTTTCAGTTCACATATTAAATTAACTTTGAATTACGTGCATACTTAAATAGGAATGGTATATGATATATTCAAATGTTAATGTTTCTGAAATTATCAATGCGAAGATGGTGAAAATTATAATAATTACTGTTGTTTTAAAATGCGTAATAAATTATAGATAGTTTTAAAAATTTGAATTCTATAGTTCACTTTCTATCTGATAATCGTTAAAAATTATTTTCTCAAATATTGCGAAATTAAAATAAAGTTCTTACATGCCCAATCTTCCTCTGCCCACTATTTTAATTAGTTTAAAAAATAGAGTAAAAAATGCATTTTCTGAGAATAATTACTCATTAAAATGGAAATGTGCTCATATTTATATTCTGAAAGACTCTTTGAAGGCATATAAGATGAAATTTTCATAATTTTAATGGAATAAAAAGTGTTATACGCTGATGAAAATGCATTGCGTTGTACGGCGTTCCATCTACTTTGTAACGAAAATGGCGGACATTTCGTCAGTGTCCAATCTCTCTCTAATGTAGGATCTCTAGATTCAAGCACTCGAATACACCATCTGGTGGAAGAAAGATATAACTTCTCCCTTCAGGAAAATCCCATGCAAGCACATTGCATTACATGTATTTTTAATTTGTTCAGAATGATTATTTTTTGCACAATTTCAGGTTTCATGTGATATTTGTGTTCTCTGTTATATGACAAATTAAAATGTATCCTAATTTGAATAATGCTTTCAAATGAATTTACAATAAATAATTATTTCAATGGCACTCAAGGCCAAAACTAAGGGGGGGGGGGGCTGGGCTGAGGGAGCATGCGCCCCGGGCGCCAGAATGAAAGGGCGGCAAATGAAAATTTTGTTTGTCGATTTTTCTCACGCTTATGTTTAACACGGTATTGTTAAATTTGTCCTGTCTGGGGTATGCCAAAGCATAGAAGGATCTAAGGATAATATGGCATAAGGATCCTGATAAAGCGGATTTTTTATTTTATTTATTTATTTTTTTTTTTTTTTCGATTCCGTTTTCAAGATTTCAATGAATCAATGTTTGACAAAGCAGTTTGAGTAGTTCAGTATTACATATTTTAAATTTTAAAATAAGTCGGCTAATAGAAAATTAGTAAAATTCTCTTTGTAAATATATTTTGCGGAGGGGGGGGGGGCGCTAAAATCCATGTTTGCCCCGGGGGCAGAAAGGGCTAGTTTCGACAATTTTGCCACTTTAGCATTAGTTAAAGGGACAATTTTCCTGTTCCGAAGGCTGCGATCATCGCCTCTATAGGCCGTTAAGTCTCAATAGCCTCGAACAGAAATGAAGAATAGGGTCCATGCTTGAAACTCTTAAAAATTTCACTCCAAAATATGCAAAACTTATTTATTTACGTTGAATTGAAAAAAGTGCTATTATGAGCAAAATTGGGTCCTGAAAAGTACTAAACCCCCTTAAAACAGCGATTAATTGATTCGGTATTATAAATTTTACTATAATTCAATGTGTTTAATCAAGTTTTTCCGACAGCGAGTAGTTTAAATTATTTTGTCACCAGACGGACTAGTCAAATACTCGAATTAGACCTTTTCACATGTGACGTCAGTCATACTTTTTCCTTGAAAACTGACTCCAAACAAACGGTTGCTACTTTGTGCTCTCATTTCTTTTGTATGTTGTAGTTATAATTTATAGCTATATCTCACAACTAATTGCTTAATACTCTATAGGCATTAGTAACATTTTCTACGATTAATATTAAACAAAAAACATAACAACCGTTTGTTTAGAGTCAGTTAACAAGCAAAACGTCATGACTGAGGTCACGACTTTATTTAAATCGGCATTTATTTAAATCATAGAAAATGTCACCCGTATTTACAATATTTCTCTGTGAAATATAGTTGTAATAAACAGGCGAAATATAGAAATTGTTATAAAAAATAAAATACTCCTATTGATTTGAACGGAAATATTCTCCAATATCAAGACATTACTAGTTAAGGTTTAAAGACTCCCATTTCTAATTAAAAATTAAACTTTATTCGATATCAAAAGTCCCACCCTGCCTTTAATACTTTGGATTTGTTGATAAAACAAAATTAATAATCACACATAAAAAATATTATTTCATTTTTTTTCTAGATCCTGAAAAAAAAAAAAAAATTTTCATAAAACACATACACAACATTTGAACATTAATAACACGATAGTTTTTCAATGGAATGAAATATAGCCAGGCATCCATCAACAAATTCTAAAGATATTTGATTTTTCATTATTAAATTACAAGTTTAATTCAAAATATTAACTATCTAAATTTCAAACTTTTTTTAATTATTTATTTCTGTTTCTTCTCTGTTTACATATTGTTAGTTAAAAGATATCACTAAATTTAAGCAATATATTAATAATTTACACTGGTACAGTAAAGAGGGAGGAGGGGGGATTTTAAAATTAAAACCACTCCCAGAGCATTTAAAAACTAATACGATATATACAGAACTCCTTCTGTTACGATAAATATATGATGTGTAAAAAATACTTAATGTATTTTCTAAACATTACCTTATATGCAAATATAAAATTAAACAAAAACATAATTTGAAGAACAAATTAAAAAAACAAAATTTATTTCCTACATTGTTTAAGCCCGAGAAGGGACAGATGTTAAGTTATTTCATTCAATTTGTTCTACATTTAATGTTAAATTTTTGCAACAAATTAGTTCAGCCAATTGAAGATTAAAAAATAAAAATAAAATTCATACAATATGATACTTAAAACAGTCCTAAAAAATTAGCTTCCGTTCAAATGAAATAGAAATAAATCTTAGACTTCTTCCATTTTTAATTGAAAATATTTGTATTGCAGATTTTGTATTATGTTTATGACAATTGTGCATAAAATGATAAGATGCATGCAAAATACAAAACTTAAAAAAGTAAGATTTATTTCGATTTCATTTGAACGGAAGCTAATTTTTTAGGACTGTTTTAAGTATCATATTGTATGAATTTTATTTTTATTTTTTAATCTTCAATTGGCTTAAATAATTTGTTACAAAAATTTAACATTAAATGTAGAACAAATTGAATGAAATAACTTAATATCTGTCCCTTCTCGGGCTTAAACAATGTAGGAAATAAATTTTGTTTTTTTAATTTGTTCTTCAAATTATGTTTTTGTTTAATATGTCAAGTTTTTTAATAACTACTGCACTCAGACGAACGTATTTCAAAATTGATAGAGAGTATCATCATCAGGCTTTGATGTATGCGGTATTGCATCACAATGTGGGATGCAGTTTACCAATGTGTAATTCAAAATGTTTCACCACTGTAGTAATGCAGGTTGCGGTAGTTTGGACACTTCTAATCTGAAAGTAAAAAATTTATAATCAAAACATAAAAAATTAACTTCACTTAAATTTAGATACCCTATTTCCCACTCAGGAACGCTATGATTGTAAATGTAAATTGTGTTGAATCCTTACTGCTAATATTTAACAATATTATAGCTGTGATACAGTAAAAAATAAAAAATAAAAGTTTTACTTAAATTTTTAAACCTCATTCTCTCTCAAAGGGTGATCTAAACACATCCGAAAATTATTACCTAAGTTTAACTTGGGGTATAAATAGTTCTCATCTCGGAAAAAAAATACATTTTAAAATTTAAGTTACGTAATTCCCCACTAAGTTCGCTACCTGCGTAAAAATAGCTATCCACTAGAAACTTTTTACTAAAATATAAACTTGACCAAAGCAAAAACTTATTCTGAAAATATCCTTTTTATTTCCACTATGACGCCATATTCACCTTTTTAATTTTTGGAAAAAAAAAAAAAAAAATTAGCTCAATTTAATATTTCACGTGAAAAACTTTCAACTAAAAAGAAATAAATTATAATTACGGCTTTTGAAATTTTTGTAACAATGCAGAAAAAATGTTACATTTTCTATGAAAAATGTCCGTTGATTTTCATTGAAAAAAACGAAAATTGGAATTATTAAGAAAAATATTTGAATAATCTAAAAAATAAATTAGCCCATGTTTCTCTCTGGTTATAATTCATCCATATGCAAAGGCATTTTACCATTCGTTTTGACTCTGACCTTAGGCAAACGTTTTTACACTTTAAATTTATAATATCATTAGAATTAGTAAAGAATAAAAAATGAGTGGCATCAGGTGCAAAAAGGTGGGAAGAAAAAATGAAAAAGTTATCATCTCCATAAGCTTTTCCATGTTAAATTAACATTGAGAAGTGACACTGGAAATAAATAAGTATTGCGCTGCCGCGCAATACCTAAATAAATGAACCTGTTCATTTTATAAGCAACAATGATTCGAAATCCCTCCCAGATGTGGATTGTGGCTGCTCATCGTGCATGTGAATAAATTATAAGATTAATCTCAATAAAAGTACGCATGTGCATGTATATTACCTAAATTTAAAAATTTTCAAGAAAAATACAGAATATTATATACTATTGACCATTTTATTAAACTTTAACTGATGTTACCGGTCCCTCAGACCGCGGATTTTTGCAAAGTTTAACTACAAACACTACTGTCGCTTACAGTAGCGTTTCGATAAAATAATATCTACCCGATAACATATTTACCGTCATAAAAATCAGCGCGTGAAAATGATTTCTTTACTTAGAAGGAAAACGAAAATCATTTTAGGTAAAAATCAACAGCATTTTATTTCCGCTTTTGTGCCGGGAAGTATTTCGACACATCTTCAACGCACGCTCATAATTTACAGACTGCCACAGAGAGAGGGAGCGGGGGGGAAACATATTTTCTTTTCATTTAATCATGTACATCTCAGCATTGTGCCGCTCTCTGTCTGTGAATATTAATAAACATTAGTCAAATTCACGACAATCTCCCACCTTGAGTTTTCATCAGATAAACTCAACAACGGGTACAACAAAATGCAAAATAAAAAAAAAAATGTTACCAATACTTACAGTACACAGCCAAAACATAGAATTTTTACATTACTTTTTCAAAACCGGTAAATAAACATCTTCTGCAAAATTCAAATAAAATTAAACATATTATTGCAGATTTAAACTAACACTATGAAACATATGAAATATATTAAAAATAAGTTCTACACTAAATAATAAAATGAGGAAAAATGTCTTTTCAGTTCAAGGATAATTAAAGTTTATAACGAATTGGAATAGTCACTCTTCTGCCACTTCTTGTTAGCACCACCGGATCATTAGATAGTTCTTTTGGGATCTCTAAATTATACAGTTTTTGCACAGGTCTTAAAAGTTCACCACTTTCAGTTTTTATCCGTGCTACTCTTGGATGACCATCTTTTCCAGCAATAAATTCTTGCACACGGGCTAAAGTCCAATATGCACGCTTTTTTTTTTTATCAGATTCTATGAGTACTACATCACCAATGGTTAGTTGCTTGATTGACTCATTCTTTTGTATAGAACTGTGTTGGCGTAACTGCATTAAGTACTCAATACGGAATCGTTTTCGAAGGTGTTCTCGAACGTGTTGCCTATACTTAACTCTTTTATTTAATTCTTGTGCGTCAATTGCATCAAAATCTACCACATCTGAAGATCTTATTTCCTGTAGGAACATTGATGGTGTTAACGGTGCTAGATCGTCCACATCTTCTGTAACATACGTGAATGGTCTAGCATTCACAACTTGTTCACAATCACAAAGAATTGTGATCAGTTCTTTATAAGATAATGAAGCTCTACCTAGGACTTTTCTCAAGATGCGTTTCACCATTTGTATCAATCGCTCCAACCAACCACCCCACCAAGCAGCGGAAGGCGGGTTGAATTTCCAGCGAATCTTTTGTGTTGCTGCTACGGTAGAGATTTTCTCCCAATCTATTTCTGAAAAGGCTGTCTGCACCGACGAAATTTCGGCCGTTGTCAGAATACACTGTGGTTGGTCTTCCTCTTCGGGCTATAAAATGCCTGAAAGACTGCAGAAAAGCATCAGTTGACAATGATGTCACGAATTCTAAGTGTATGGCCCTATACACCGCACAAGTGTACAGCACAATCCACGCTTTTTTCTTATTCTTTAGATATAACGGGCCGGCTGAATCAACTCCAGTTATTTGGAACATTGCAGCGTCTTGAACTCTATCGGCTGGTAATGCAATAGGAATTGACTGTCTTCTGAGCACTAAATCTTCTGCATCGCACACATTTCTGAACTACTGCTCGAATAGTTTTCCTGGCTTTCAGGATCCAGTAATCTTCTCGTAAATATGTCATCAAAAGAGCCACTCCAGCATGTAAAAGCTCTTGGTGTTTCCAGGAAATCAGTCGGTGGACTACAGGATGGTCAGAAGGCAAAAGAACTCGGTACTTAAAATTGATAGTATCTTCTCTATAAACAACTTGCGTTTTCACTCTTATGATACCATCTTCATCTAGAATTGGTCTTAAACTACGAATTTTCTGATTACTCTTCTCATCGAATCTGTCTCTCTGGATCAAAATCATCAATCTTCTTTCAGTTTGTTCTAGTTCAAAACACGTAAGTTCAGACACTTCTTTTGAATTCGGTTTTTTCGCATTGTTTATGAATCTTAGGATCCAAGCGACCAATCTTATAATTTTCTTGTATGATGAAAACCGTCGATAATACCAATCATCAGATTTTATGTTCTTGTTCATTGCTAAAATGATACTCTTCCGTTTTTCAGCATTAATAACTTCTTCATCTGGAGTTTCGACACTTTGAGGTCAAGTAAATTCTGGTTCAGCCAACCAGGCTGGTCCCTCCCACCATCTTAGCTGTAAGAATTGTTCCACGGAACAACCTCTAGAAGGGAGATCAGCCGGGTTGAATTTTCCTGAAATGTGTCGCCATTGGTCCTTTTGAGTTAAGGATCTGATTTCTTCTACACGATTTCAAACGAATGTTCCCCATCTTTCGTCTCGTTTCATCCAGCTTAAAGTGGTGGTTGAGTCAGTCCAATAAAATATCTTCAAATTTGGAATTCGTAAATCAGATACGACACGACTGCCCAACCTGGTCCCAATGCAACATGCTAAAAGCTCTAAACGTGGTACAGTTAGGTTCTTAAGGGGTGCTACTCTTGCGCGTGACTGTATAAAAGTCACCAGAATTTTATCTTTCGTCTTTATTCTCAGAAATATGCAAGTAGCATATGCATGTTTACTGCCGTCACAAAATATGTGAAGACTTACATCAGTACTTTCATAATTATCAAAATTCATCCAACGCTGTAATTTGATGTCAGAAATCAGTTTCATTCCCTGCACACACTTTAAAAATTGTTTAACTAAATTTGCTGGCATTAACTCATCCCACTTAATTTTTAACTTCCAGAATTCTTGTAGAATAAGTTTAGGGAGCAATGTCACAGGTGAGGTAAATCCAAGAGGATCAAAAACCTTCTGAGTCAATGAGAGTAGAGCTCGTTTTGTAGGAACAATTTGTTCTTCCTCAATAGGGCCAATTTTGCAAGATAGGGTATCGTTTCCCAGATCCCAGTTTAAACCTAATACTGGTGTCATCTTTACTGTTGAATTTTCAGAAATAATTGGAATGGGATAATTTAACAGCCATCCCCTTAGATTAAATTTTGCAGAGGACAGTAACATTTGGGACTCAATTCACCCATTCAAAAGTCTCTGGTGATATAGTACTTAAGTTCCGAACGGAACAAAATTTCGGTAGTTGTCAAGAATTTGATTAATGTTTATTAATATTCATAGACAGAGGGCGGCACAATGCTGAGATGTACATGATTAAATGAAAAGAAAATATGTCCACCCCCGCCCCCACTCTCTGTGGCAGTCTGTAAATTATGAGCGTGCGTTGAAGATGTGTCGAAATACTTCTCGGCACAAAAGCGGAAATAAAATGTTGTTGATTTTTACCTAAAATGATTTTCGTTTTCCTTCTAAGTAAAGAAATTATTTTCACGCGCTGATTTTTATGACGGTAAATATATTATCGGGTAGATATTATTTTATCGAGTCGCTATTGTAAGCGTCATTTTGGCGCCCGAACAACGGACGCGTGAAGTAATTAATTAGTTTTGATTCCAACCGGAACTTTTTAAAAACACGAATTATGGATGCGTTAAAAATAAAGAGAACTCCTCTTAGAAGTGCATTTACGAAGACTCATAATGCATTAAATGATGTTTTAAATAATTCAAGCCCTGATATAAACTTGTTTAATTCTTCAACTGTGTTGAAACTGTAAACACAATTGTCCACATACATAGATTCATCAAGTCTCTGCTGTAGATGCAAAGTTATCAGGCGCACTTTCTAAGTGATGTTTCAACGTAGCCGCTAGTAAAAACGGGCTGCAATTGATTCCAAAAATTACACGTTTATGTCTATAAATTATATCATTTTCCCATAGAAATCGTAGAAAGTCTCTATCCTTTTCTTTAATACCAATTTGTAGAAATGCTTTCTCTATATCAGATACTGCACCAATAGGAAATTTCCGAAAACGGTGCAAAATTGAAGGAATCATTTCAATCATATTTAATCCCTTATCCAAGCAATCATTTAGAGAGGAGGAGCCTTTAACATGAGCCGAAGCGTCAAAAACTGGTCTAACTTTAGTAGTTTCACTCGATTCTTTAAATACAGGCCTGTGTGGCAAATAATGTACTTTAGTTTGTTTATTATCAACCATCCTTTCAATTATACCCGCATTTATCCATGAATCAAATACTTCGCTATAAACCTCAGTTTTATTTAAATTTGATAACTTTTTCTTTGTTGTGGCAAGCCGTTTTTCGGCCAATTCTCTGTTACTAGGTAAGCGAGCATTGTCTAGCACCCAAGGCAATGCTACTTCGTACCTCCCTTCTGAATCTCTTCTTATGTTATTCTTAAAATGCTGCATAGTTTCTTCATGAATCTCAGATTTAGTCTTAGATTCTACTGGATCAGTTATACCGATAATATCCAGTTTCCCTAAATCAGCAACGGAACTATCGTTCCAAAGTGATGAAATAACCATAACAGAATCATTTGTTTCAGATTTAACACCTGGAATTTTTTCCATTAGAGTCCATCCCAAATGGGTTTTTACAGCAACTGGACCACTTTTCAAAATTTTAATATTTCCGGTGAGTAATTTTCCCGCCACATCAGAAACAATTAATAATTTAATTTCATTTTCGGTTTTACATACACTATTTTCTACATCAGAAATCTTAATACCACATTTATTCAATTCTGATAACCAAGGCTCATTTGGCACTTTTTTTTATTTTAGAACAAATAACAGGAACACCTAAAACATGCATATCACATTTATAACTATTATCCATACTACTCAAGTGAATTCTATATTTACTATGCTTTGTTTCATTTGTTTCAACTCCACTAAACAATTTGCGAATTAAATTAATTTCACCAATACTTTTATAATTCAAATACTTAATTACATCTTCTGATAAATACGAGCGTTCTGATCCAGTGTCGATAACTCCACGCACGATTTTCTCTTTACCACCGTGCTTTATACGTACATTCAAAGTTTGGAATAACACAGTTGGATCCGAACCTTGAGTAGTTAAATCAGTGTCACTACTCCCTGACTCATGTTTGCGACTTTCAAATGCCGCATTACATTCTTCATTAAAAACATTTTGACATAATATAAAATTATGTTTTTTTCCACAATTTGTACATTTAATTTTAGATTTACAGTTGCGTGAAATGTGATTTTTCTTCAAGCAAAGGAAACAAGCCCCCTTTTTCAAAATTAAACTACGTTTTTCATCAAAAGAAAGCGAATTAGCTTTAAAATATTTTTCTGATAAGTGACACTTGTCACAAAATATACACACTATGTCCTCACACTTTTTGACAAAATTTTTATCTTTAGACTTATCACTTATAAACAAATCATTAGCAGTTGGCACAGAATTGCTTTCATTGTTTAATTTATTAAATTTCTTAGTGTTATCAAAGCCAAGACTAGAACGCGCTAAAAGAACACGTTCTCCTGAAATTACTTCGTTTTTCAAAAAGTCAAGAATAGAATTTAATTCGCTCTTACCTTGAGCGGTCTTCTCACGCTGTCTTTCCCATACACGCAACACATCATGAGGCAAGCAGGATTCCACAAGGGGAAAAAGAATGCTGGCGTGCTCGTCTTCTGTAACGCCTAGAGATTCCAAAGACCTAAGTTTTGTCTCTAGGTTATCATATAAAGATGATAAATTAAATTCTCTTTTTGATGCTCTATTATTGGTCAACACTAGTTGTAATAAGTCTCTCACGTATATTTGGATTGGTGTGTCTTCTCTTCCAAATCGCTCTTTAAGATGTTGAATTACTTTCGGATA
The DNA here is from genome assembly GCA_963932465.1 of Maratus speciosus. Classification (NCBI taxonomy): domain Eukaryota; kingdom Metazoa; phylum Arthropoda; class Arachnida; order Araneae; family Salticidae; genus Maratus; species Maratus speciosus. The sequence goes on along the minus strand of OZ010786.1, from coordinate 666,433,057 downwards.
ATTGTCCGCGGAAACCGGGTAACTATTCACGATTTGTGAGGCTTTAGATTTCAGCGTTATCGCCTGTAGAAGATAAACGAACTTTGAATGGTCATCTAAAACGTTATCCTCATAGATTTTTCTAAAAGTGTTCCAAAAATTCAACCATAGTCTTGCATCGCCATCAAACGGCTGTAGGTTTATTTCAGGTATCGAAGAGGTCGGGACGTCGTTCTTTCACCATCTATAAAATTCTGTAAACGCTGTTCTTCGATAGGCTTAGTAAAAATTTGCTTCACCTTTTGCTTTATTGCAATTAATTTTTCCGTACACTCTTCACAAGTTTCAAATTCTTTTGAGTAATCTTTTTCAACAACATTGTTATTCAACATAAAATTTAATATTTCTTCATCCACCGCACGCAGTCTAACACTTTGTCTTCTAGTTGATTTAAAGCTTGCTCAATCAAATTTATATCAGGGCTTGAATTATTTAAAGCATCATTTAATGCATTATGAGTCTTCGTAAATGCACTTCTAAGAGGAGTTCCCTTTATTTTTAACGCATCTATAATTCGTGTTTTTAAAAAGTTCCGGTTTGAATCAAAACTAATTAATTACTTCACGCGTCCGTTGTTCGGGCGCCAAAATGACGCTTACAGTAGCGACTCGATAAAATAATATCGACCCGATAATATATTTACCGTCATAAAAATCAGCGCGTGAAAATAATTTCTTTACTTAGAAGGAAAACGAAAATCATTTTAGGTAAAAATCAACAACATTTTATTTCCGCTTTTGTGCCGAGAAGTACTTCGACGCATCTTCAACGCACGCTCATATTTTACAGACTGCCACAGAGAGAGGGGGCGGGGGGGGGGGGAATATTTTCTTTTCATTTAATCATGTACATCTCAGCATTGTGCCGCCCTCTGTCTATGAATATTAATAAACATTAATCAAATTCACGACAACTACCGAAATTTTGTTCCGTTTGGAACTTAAGTACTATCACCAGAGACTTTTCAATGGATGAATTTTAATTATAACAGTCCTGTGCAAAAAGTTTAGTACAAAAACACAATTCTATGAGTTAATCGTGCCTTTTATTCATCTTTCGTTGCAGCGGTCTCACAGACCGCTTCACACTAGTTACGTGGCAATTTCTGTGACATCAGTTAAAGGTTAAGTAAAAATTTCAATAACTACTCACTTGTCTTGTTTCGTATGTAATTTGGTAAAAAAAATTTTCGTGTTCTTGATATAAGCTAAGGAAACATTTTACCATACTAGGGGTCCAGCGGACATTTTGCTTTGGCCCAATCAATTGACAACTTTCATTCTTACATTCATGTGAACGAAGAGGTTCAATGTCAAGAAATAACGTTGAGCAGACATCGAAAAGAAAACCTAAATTATTATTATTGTTCATAATTACAGAAAACAAAACAATTTTTAATTCAAAAAGGTTAGTCAACAGAACTGCGGTTTTTTTGAATGAATTGATTCAAAAGAAATCCAATATTTTTATTTATTTATTTAAGCTATGAGGTATTCGCTACGGCTTTTGCCGGCATGACCTCAAATCATAGGCGTAACTTGGGCTCTAAGACTGGGGGGGGGGGGGGGGGGCAAAAATTTTAAGGCCATTTTTTAAAAAATATTTATACCCTCCTTCCCTATCACCACACACATACGCTTAAATTAAGACGTCTTTTTTTTTACCGCGCAAAAACACCCAGGTTTTTATTGATTTCGTAGATATTTTCATATATTTTAGTTTATAAAAATATTTATACTCGCCCGAACGTTTCGAAATTTTTGCAAGTGACGTAAATCTGGTCTATCCAAATGCTCTAAAAAGTTTCTGTTAAAATACGCACGTTTAGTTACTTTTAGCATAGAAAAAATATCGTCACCGTGAGGCGCGAAGTGACCTCCGTGCCGGTATATTTGAAAGGGTTAAAATTCTTATTTTTTAAAGTCGATTATAACATCGATTAGAAGAATGTTTCACCTTTAAGAACATATTTTTGGTTTGTCGGTACCTCTAAAATTGTGCCCTGAAGGGGCGAAACACTCAATTTTTTTATTTCCATCGAATTTTTCACATATTTTATCTTGTAAAAAATATTTTATACTCGTCCGAACGTTTCAAAAATTTTGTAGGTTATGTAAATCTGGTCTATAGAGATGCTCTAAACAGAAAAATAAAGTATGGTGTGTAAAGTAAAAAGTAAAGTGTGTTAAAGTATGAACGTTTTGTTACTTTTAGGGTTAAAAAAATATCGTCTCCATAAAACGCGAAGTGACCTGAGTTCGCCAGTGTATTTGAAAAGGTTGAAATTCATATTTTTTAAAACCATCGATTAGAAAGTTTTAGCTTTGAGAGCACATTTTTAATTTGTCGGTACCTCTAAAATTGCGTCCTCGAGGGGCGCTGCAGCAGGACAGAAAAACGCTTCAAGGAAAAAACGAGCCTTTTTGGAAAAAAAAATTCACAGGATTAACTGTGATATTTTGTTCAATTGATTGCGGCATTTGAGACATAAGAGTACGATCTTATAGAATATGTCATCCGTTTTTAACTTTACTAAGCAGTTTGACTGATGTAAGTTAATAAATAATCACAAAATACTCCTGAAATTTCTTCTTTTCGAACTTCATTTTCTCCCGATGCATAAATAAGGCTTCTGCGCATGCGCCATCACTTTTTCCCTTTCGCAAGGGCCGAGATGAGTTATTAATGAGAGTGATTTGCGAATTTTAATTAATAACTCAACTAATTATTAGAATTTTAAAATTCTGAATCTGAGGTGCATCAGAAGAGACTTTGAGTTACTTTCATAAAAATTGTCAGCTTCGTACTTACGCTACATTTTGCTAGCCATCGCATACACACAGATAGACACACACACAAAGCGAAACTTTTTTTTATTAGTATAGATTGTCCTCAAATTGGGCGAGCTTTTTTGACATTTCCCCTTAATAATTCATTTGATAATTATTTCTTCTTTTCCATACTGATACACATTTATTAAGAGGAAAAAAACAAAATTAGCATACAGGAGTAATTTGAAAGGGATTAATTGAAAAAATAATTCGTATGCGACATCTTAATCATCAGTTATATTTTAGAGCCGTATCTAGTAACATTAATAGTTCCTTTTTTTTTCAACTGGCGGTAAACTGTTATAGTCCACTAGTTTCCAGGGCAATTCCAGATAACTCATTTTTCCCACTCTTTTCGTTCTTGACTATCAAAGCTCTGAAACAACCTCAAATGTAGGGTGAAAAAAGTAATTAATTGGGGAGTTCAGAACCCGTTATCAGAGAAACATTCTGAAAGTCAACCGCCATTCTTAGCGAAAAACACTTTTGATACGATCCCACTCATTCTGGTTTAAGATGAATCCAGATAATTTAGCAATACAAAAATTTTAATTAAACAGTGATTTTAATGTTTATTTTAATTCGAATGCTTTTAATTTTTCACATTTTCAAAGTGGGCTCCCCTTAAAGACCTAAATAAAAATATTCAGTATTTTTATATAATGTTTTTACTTTCAAAATATTAAATACAAAATTTTATGTAATTTATAGTATTTTGATGGAAAAATGAAGAAAAAAATGTCAAATTTTCTGCTTCGATTTATCTAAAGCATATTTCCTTTTTTACCATATTCTTCAATTGCACTTAAGGCTGGTCTCAAATCCAAAGGGTCAACTTTATGACACAAGTTTCCATTTATTTTGGTTCAGAAAAGCATGGAATAGGCAGATGTTGTTATTCAGAAACTATGTAATCGAAATACGTTTTCCATTCTTTGGTAAACGTAAATGATTGCAGAAAATACCATCAATTGGAGTTTTGAACCGAATTTCCAGACGTAAGGAGAAAACCAACCAGAAAACCATAAAAAAACATCAATTATGCATTATTTTATCCTAAAGAAAACAAGTGGGTAAGTGTGATATGCAGAGGATTTCGTTTAATATCTCTTTCAAAACACTTTATCCTTAAATTAACAAATCAAAATTGTTAATAGAAAATTAACAATTCCTACATAAATGGCAGCACTATTATATTTAGGAATGCGTCCCCCTGAAAATTATCCACTCCCATATTTCAATTTTTTATATATTATACAAAGTTTAAAACAAAACGGATATTTCTATCAAGAATTATCGCGTTACGTATATACATACGTACATACAGAACATGCGGACACATTAGCTATCAAGCTTTGATAGTCTGGGACCTAACAAATAAACGGTAATAAAAGCTAAATGATAATGCATGTAATTAATAAATAGACGTAACCAAATGCGTAAAGTTTTTTATAAAAATCAGATTAGCCATTTTTTTCACGGAGCACTTGTTTGCTCCTCCCCCCCCCCCCAAAATAACATAAATCCACCGATTATCGCGAATTTCGACAAATGATCGCCGAAAAAAACCAATTTCGTCAATTGTTCGCCGGTCATAGGATCGCAAAAGAAACGCGAATTTCGACAGCGGATCGTGTAAAAACCCCCAATTTTGTCAAAGGATCGCGAAAAAGCGTGAATTTTGTCAAAGGACCGCGAAAAAACGCGAATTTTATCAAAGGATCGCGAAAAAAAGTGAAATTTCGTTAAAGAAGCGCGGAAAAAATACGAATTTCGGTAAATCGCGTATTTTGTCAAATGATCGCAGAAAAAACGCGAAATTTCGCCAAAAAATCGAGGAAAAAATGTTAATTTCGCGAAAGAATCGCTCAAAAAACGCTAATTGCGTCAACAGACCTCTGAAAAAATTCGAATTTCTATAAAGAATCGCGAAAAAAATACGCGAATTTCGTCAATTAGCAGCGAAAAAAACGCACTATTAGCACCGGGAGGAGATTCCTCTAAGCACGCATCCACGGGGGGGGGGGGGGGGGGTGTTCGATCGGAGCAAAGAAGGGAAGAACAAATTTACCAAGTTGGATTTTTAAGAAATCAACACACCATAAGCATTTTAGCGTTTAACTGACTAGGATTAGGATATATTCCTTTTTTGTTCATTCATCAAATACTCCTTGACTTGAAATTTACCAATGTGGGTGGCTGTAATAGTACATTTTTTACACATTAGTGACTTTCCTCAGAAAATATTAAGATGCTTGAATTTTTCAAAGGACTTTTCTTTTTCTTGTTTCTTTCTTTCTTTGGAAATCACTATGAATCCCATTCTTTTCTCAAACAATAAAGCACTCTTTAAAACCATCGTTATACAGAAATTAGAATTGCAGCTGCTATGAAAGAGCGAAAAGTTTCAACACTTTAAAGGGATCCGCATAACGTTGTCAATTTCTGTTGTAGAGATTCAACAAAAGGTACACGAAGTGGCATCGTCCTCCACCTCAATCTATAGTGCCAAAAATTATGGCGCCATATGCCTTTTGACAGGACATAATCCTATTTTCTTCACTAATTGCCGAAACGTCAGTGAGGTTTGCTATTGACACCTGGAAAGTGTTTGGTTTTTTGTTTACTTGTCTGTCTGTTCCGCGAAAACTTCCGTTAAAAGCGTTGGATTTATATCGTGGGGGGGGGGGGGGCGACCGCCCCGATAGAACCCCTCGTGGATTTGCGCCTATGGGAATCTTCTCCTGGTGCTAATTGTGCGTTTTTCCGCGGCCCTTTGACGAAATTCGCGTATTTTTTTCGCGATTCTTTGACGAAATTCGCATTTTTGCGCCATTCTTTCGCGAAAATAGCGTTTTTGCGATCTTTTGGCGAAATTCACGTTTCTTTGCGATCCTTTGCCGAAATTTGCGTTTTTTCTGCGATCCTTTAACGACGCGTTTTTTTCTGTGGTCCTTTGACGAAATTCGCGTTTTTTTCCGTGGTCCTTTGACGAAATGCCCTACTTTTGACGAAATTCACGTTTTTTCCGCGCTTCTTTGACGAAATTCGCGTTTTTGTGCGATCCTCTGACGAAATTCGCGTTTTTTGCGCGATTTTTTGACTTGCGAACGATTGGCGAAAAGTATTTTTTTCAAAGACCATTTGTCGAAATTCGCGATAATCGGTGGATTTATATTTTTCGATCCAAGGGGTAGGGGGGGCGATCACCCCCCCCCCCTTCCTTGGATCCGCGCCTGTGAAGAGGTATACACACCACTTAGACGACACATTTTGACTTTCAAGGATGTTAAGGCCCTTTCAGATTTCTGAAGGGGATCCTTTTTCAGAAATTATCCTCTTTCAGAAATCTGATATTAAAAAATGGATGTGATGATTATGTTTTTCAGCTTTCGATAATTGGTTCTTATCTATTTTATAGTGCTGAATCCAAAAATGATCTTCATTTTTTACCATACTATCACGTCAGGATTTTTCACAAAACGCAAATTTTTAAGAAGTCGAAATATTGCGAAACTCTGCTACTATAAAATAGACGTAACTTTTTCTCATAATAATTTATTCATTTTTTTGCTTATACTATGGATTTTTACAGTTAAAAATGTAAAATATTGTGTATTTAAAATCTGAGATTTTCGCTTTTTTTTTACTTTTTAACTTCGAAAATCGTGACATGATGGTTAAAAATGAAGGTCATTTTCGGATTCAGTGCTAAAAAATACATCAAAATCAATTATCAAAAGTTAAAAAACGCAATAATCGCAGGCTTGTGTTATTAACGTTGTTCACTATAACTAAAAGAACAAAAAATAAGATAAATAATTACCATAGTACAAGAGTAAAAAGAAAAAGAAAAAAATAAGACATTTAATAAATAAATTCTGTTATAAAGTTTTTAATTTTACGACCTAATAAGTAACAATAAACCACATTTTGAGGACCACTATCACGAGGAGAGGGCGGGATTATATAATAAGAGTGTTGGATAACCGAGTGTTTCGGTTAATCGGATGTCGGATAATCGAGAGTCTGCAATATTTTCAAATCGCATTAATTATTTTATATTCATTTAATAATTAACTGCAAGGAATGATTTGAGCAACAGAAGTTATGACTACGTTGATTATATGTCACTCGGTATCGCCCCCCCCAAAACGATTCTCTGGATCCGCCCCTGCCCCCCCCCCACACACACACAAATTCAGCTCACCTTAAATTAATAAAATTCTTATTATGTGTCGATTTCACGATATTTTTTGTCAGAATTTTCGTACTTATTTTTTATTTATTTATTTTTTTTTTTTTTAAAGGACATACTTTTTTTTCAAGTTTGCAAATTTATCTGCAAGGTCCAAAATAAATCTGCGACGCACGTCACGCACTTTCTGCTACCGGGTAAAAATGTAACTCTTTTTCTTTCCGTGTCACTTGGCCTGCCGTGCAAAAAATGCAATTCTGGTTTTAATTACCAAAAAATTAGTTTTCTTCACTTCTGATTGTCGAAATTAAAAAATAAAGACATATTCTGAAAGAGAATGAAATTTTACGTCGGATGGCATAAAAATCATAGCTCGAAAATCGATATTTAAATTTGGTCTTATATAAAAATTCTAAATTCTGAGTCTGTTTCTGACCGCAAGACAGCACCTGCTTTATATTTTCTGGTTATCGCCGAAAATTCAATTCATCAGACATCTGTCGCCTTCACAAAGGAAGGAAAATAAAAGATTTTTTTCTCGATTTTTAACGAATTTCAAAGTTTTTATGGTACGATCGAGATAATTTTTATAATTTCTGAAAGCTGATTTTTCCCCCCATCTTGTGGTACTAATTTCGAATTTCTGGGATGAGTAGAAAAGAAATAAAAGCGCCTTAAAGCAATCGCTAGTCCTTATCTGCCGTTAAAATGACACCTGGTTTTAATCGATGGAAGAGATAGTTTTTATAATTCGATAAAAAATTTATGCTTTTGTTGGATCATAAATGCCTTTCAGATCTTGTAATTGGGATTTTTTTTTAAATTAACAACGTCCATTAATTACTACTTTTTCAAATTTTTACGATTTGTCGTTTGATGTGAGGTGTTCAGCTATAAGTATGCAAAATTTCAAGTCTCCAATATATATAGTTACGGGCACTGTGACAGACGGACAGACAGACGAGTGAGACGAATTAGGGCTTCGTCAGATCAAGAAAACCCTAATGACAATAGTCAGAATCAAAAGATAGTAATCAAGAGATCTATCCCACATGTGCATTTAAATAGTTCTATGAAAATAAAAAAGGAAAAATGGTTCCGCTTTTCTGAAAAATAGAGCAGAGGAAATATTCTTACTTGAGCTTTGACTACTGCATCAGAAATTACATCTATGAACGTGAAGACGTTAATTCTGGTTATTTTGAATTATCCAATGCTTATGCCAGTTCATGCGCAAAATAGCATATAAATGGTTAAATTAAAAAAAAAATTGAAATAGAAAGCTGGACTTTGACTACAAAGCGATACAAAAACTGTAGGGGCAAAAGGTATTTGCCCTGTTCCTGAAAAACTAGGGGGTATGTGATCCCCACTTGCCTCACCAGATTACGCCCAAGGGTACAACCGGGTAGAACGTGACATGTGCAAGACTCTAGTCCAGTGATGTACGCGAGAGAACGGAATGTGTGTGCATCTGTATATCCAGACGCCATGAGAATTTCCTCAGCTCACCAGTAGTGGACTGACGCTTCGAGTATATTCAAGGAGCGCCAGTATAGTCGAGAGCCCTGAGGGCCAGGAAGTTCTTGTTTTGCGCTTATATTATCTTACGAAAAAGGACAATGGTCAGAGTCAAGACACAGTAATCGTGATATCTATTCCCACCTCTTTCCACACGTGCACCCCCCCCCCCCAAAAAAAAAACATCCCTGGAAATGAAGAGGAAAATAAGTTTTGTACTTTGTACAAAAAAGAAAAAATGGAGACGGAAAAAAATTCTCTTGAATTGTTTAGTGATGGGCGATTCTCGAGAAGTCGACAATCGAGAAAAATCGTCATCGTAAAAAATCACAATCGATACAGCCATCGATTAATTCATAGAATCTACAATCGAGATGTTTTACAATCGATTATAACGAGAAAAGCTAAAAACAGTTATTGGAAAACTTAGCTATTATTCTGGCCGACAATTTCATAGTAGTGATAGGGCTTAGTGATGGGCGATTCTCGAAAATTTACCAATCGAAAAAAAATCGTTATCGTAAAATACACAATCGATACAGTCATCGATTACTTTCGAGAATCTACAAAGGAGATGTTCTAGAATCGATTATTGAAATCATTGTTTTTACATATATATAAGGCAGATTTTATTAAATATAGGGTAACTGAAAACATATGGAATAATAAAACAACAAACCAAAGGGAAACTATAAAGGAGCCATAAGACTGGAAAAGTCTTGTAAGGGTGCCCCCTGGTTGAAAAAAGCTGAAAAAACGCGAGTAGCTATGAAGCGATAAGGGGAGTTTAAGTATCAAAAATTAGAATTTTTCGGCAATTAGTACCAAAATGGCCAAAGAAATAAGAATCAAAAGCACCCCCTAGTGGCAAAAATATGAACTAAAGGATGATAAAAGAGATCAAAATTTTTTATTGATTTTTCTACGTCATTTGAGATTAGATCTTTAATTTCCACATTTTTATAAAGTCTTCGACTGGAATACATTAAACGAACTCCCGCGGGGAGCAAAGTAGGAGGGAGGGGCAAGGAAAGTGCATAATATGAATAAGTGGTCACAGGACTTTCCAACGATATGGCACATGAGGGGTGTCGGCTAAATTTAGTAAAGTGCCACCGCTCGGGGGCAAAGTAAGGGGAGGGATGCGGGCGATATATAAAATGAAATAGTAGTCACAGAGCTTTCCAATGATATATCACATGAGGGGTGTCAGCAAAAGATAGAAAAGAGTCCCAACTCCCAGGATTCCAATTATCGTGCCCCCCCCCCCCCCCCCCGAAATATACCCTGCCCATCCTTCTCTTTGAAATTTTCAAATATTAAAAATTATTTATCGGAGGGCTCCGTAAAAAAAACCCGATCTAAAATGTTTAAAAACGCTACGATTTCAAAAAAGTTCGAAAAGTGCCTCTCTCGGGGCGCCAAACTAAGGAAGGAAGAAAAAAGGTTTATAATATGAAAGAGTAACTTTGCGATAACAACCGAAAACTTTCCGATGATAGATCAAATGACTGGTCCAAAAAAGTTCGAAATCTACCCCTCCCACGTGGGTTCCCTCTTTTATCCTAGAATATACCCGGAAATCACGCAGCCCGACTTTTAAAATTTTATATTCAATAAATAATATTTATCGGAGAGCTCCATTAAAAAACCTCATTTAATGATATTTATTGTAGAAATCTCTACAATTAAAAAAAAAAGTCACTTCCGCACCGCTCCCCCCCCCCCCTCGAACCCCTTCCGGAATTCAACTCTGGTAGGAGAAAGGTTCATAATATGAAAGAGTGATGAAAGGACTTTCCGATGATATGTCAAGGAGAGGTTTGGTAAAAGTTTGAAAATTACCCCCCCCCCCTTTGTGCACTCTCGCGCACCCCAGAATTCACTCGCCTTCCTCTTTGAACTTTTTATATTTAATAAATAGTATTTATCTGAGTCTCCAGGTATGGGGCAGCTTGGCAGAGCTAAAATAAGAGAAACATTGAAAATTCGTGGCAAAATGACACTAAATTTAACAGTAAAGTTTGAAACTAGGACTATACAGAACTGAATACATAAAACACTATGCTTCATAGCCCACATCCGTTAATAGCAATAAAATGATAAGTGCCAGTTAAACTGATGGCATTGAGCTCACAGGTTATTAACACTAACTGTATATTATACTCTTATTTCAAAGAATAATGTCCCTCAAAAAATAAATGAAGGGAAATATCCCCCGTTTGCCCCTTTTATACTTAACCAATGAACCTCCAAATCTAATCAGGGAAACTCCTTAACTATAATAAATCAGTATATCAAATTTGAAGCAAATCAGGTAATTCTGCATGAAAAAAAGGAACATATCGCTAAATTAAGGGTGGTCTAACCCCTTTAACCCTTTTATACTTAACTAATGAACCTCCAAATATAATCGGGAAAGCTCCTTATCAGAACAAACACAGAAAAAAAAAAAATTAAAGTAAATTGAATAATTCTCCATGAAAATCCATTTATCTAAATTAAGGGGACTTGCCCCCTTTTCGCCCTTGTATACTTAACCAATGAACCTCCAAATCTAATGAAGGAAGCGCCATATCGGAATAAATCGGTATATTAAATTTGAAGCAAATCCAATAATTCTGCATGAAAAACCCTTTTATCTAAATTAAGGGGAGACTAGCCCCTCCCCTTTATACTTAACCCATAAACCTCCAAATCTAATCAAGGCAGCTTCTTAACATAATAAACCGGTATCCCAAATTTGGAGCAAATCGAATAATTCTGCATGAAAAACCCATTTATCTAAATTAAGGAGGGTGTCTACCCCCCTTTCCCCCCTTTATACTTAACTAATGAACCTCCAAGTTTAATCAGGGAAGCTCCTTAACATAATAAACCGGTATACCAAATTTGGAACAAATCGAGTAATTCTGCATGAAAAACCCATTTATCTAAATTAAGTGGGGGACCAGCCCCCCCCCCCCCCTTCTACCCCTTTATCCTTAACCAATGAACTTCCAAGTTTAATCAGGGAAGCTCCTTAACATAATAAACCGGTATACCAAATTTGGAGCAAATCAAATAATTCTGCATGAAAAGCCCATTTATCTAAATTAAGGGGGGACCAGCCCCCCTTCTCCCCCTTTATACTTAACCCGTAAACCTCCAAATCTAATCAAGGCAACTTCTTAACGTAATAAACCGGTATACCAAATTTGGAACAAATCGAATAATTCTGCATGAGAAACCTATTTATCTAAATTAAGGGAGGGCGGACCAGCCCCCCTTCTCCCCCTTTATCCTTAACCAATGAACTTCCAAGTTTAATCAGGGAAGCTCCTTAACATAATAAACCGGTATACCAAATTATGAGCAAATCAAATAATTCTGCATGAAAAGCCCATTTATCTAAATTAAGGGGGGGGGGGTCTAGCCCCCTTCTCCCCCTTTATACTTAACCCGTAAACCTCCAAATCTAATCAAGGCAACTTCTTAACATAATGAACCGGTATACCAAATTTGGAGCAAATCGAATAATTCTGCATGAAAAACCCATTTATCTAATTTAAGGAGGGGGTCTATCCCCCTTTCCCTCCTTCATACTTAACTAATGAACCTCCAAGTTTAATCAGGGAAGCTCCTTAACATAAAAAACCGGTATACGAAATTTGGAGCAAATCAAAGAATTCTGCATGAAAAACCTATTTATCTAAATTAAGGAGGGGGGGACCAGCCCCCTTCTCTCCCTTTATCCTTAACCAATGAACCGTCAAAACTAAACAGCGGAACGCCTTATCAGAATGAACATAAAAAAAAATTGAAGCAAATCGTACATTTTAATCAAGAGTTATCGCGTTACGTACATACATACGTACATACGTACGTACGTACGTACAGTACATGCATACACACAGAACCGACGGGTACATTAGCTCTCAGGCTTAGATAGCCTGTGAGCTAAAAAGAGATTGGATAAGCAGATGGACTCCTTTGAGAAATTATGACTTAAACCAGAAATGCGGTAAGTTTGACTCTGAAAGCTTCATTTCCATCTCGCATTTCGGCAAATCTCATCTCGATGATTTTTCTAGCATTTCGACGCTTCCAGATGGCAAGCTGCTCGATGGTTGGTTTTCTCGCGGTTTTAAACCTTTCGGGATGGGAGTCTCTTGAGAGTTTCCTCTCGCCCTTTTCAACCTTTCCCGATGGGAAGCCTCTCGCTTGTTACTCTCGTCCTTTTCGAAATCTCCCAATGAAAAGCCTTTCGAAGATTTCTCTCGCGCTTTTCAACATTTCGCTATGAGAAGCTTTTCGAGGATTTCTCTCGTCCTCGGCAGAGAAGAAAAGTAAGAAAATTTATCGAGAGTACCAAGGGACGAGATAGAGAAAAAGGCATGACAATGAGCTGTGAAATGAAGCTTTAATTTTCAAAGTTTCTCTTATTTTAGCCCTACCAAGATGTCACATACCTGGAACCCTCCGATAAAAATTATTTATTAAATATAAAATTTTCAAAGAGGAAGGTGGGTCGGGCGATTTCGAGAGAGGAGGACGTGAGAGTGGACTCATGGGGTGCAGTTTTAAAAATTTTACCGAACCCTTCCTGTGGCATATAATCGAAAAGCCCTTTGACCACTCTTTCATACTATGAACCTTTCTTCGCTCAAAGGGGGTGGGGAACGGGCGAACAAATTTTTAAAACCGTAGCCGATTTCTATAATAAATTTATATATCACTTTAAATATGGGTTTTTTATGCAGTCTTCCGGTAAATATTATTTATTGAACATAAAAATTTTAAAGTGGCGGCTGTGTGAATTCCGGGGTGAAAGAGTGGGCCCACGGGGGGAGAGAGGGGGAGCAATTTTCAAACTTTTTTTGGACCAGTCATGTGATATGTCATCGGTAAGCTCTCGGATGACTCTTTCATATTATGATACTTTCTTCCTCCCCTCCCCAATTTGACCCCCACTGCGAGGGTAGTTTTTTCCGCTTTTATCATTTTAGATCGGATTTTTTTATGGAGCCCTCCGCTACATATTATTTATAATATATGAAATTTCAGGACACTTTTCCAAATTTAGCCAAGACCCCTCATGTGACATATCGTTAGAAAGGTTTGTGACTACTTATTAGTGCTATGCACTTCCGGTGGCCGCCCCCCTCCACTTTGCCCCCCCCGGAGGACACTTTTCCAAATTTAGTCAAGACCCCTCGTGTGAGATATCGTTGGAAAGGTCTGTGACTACTTATTGATGTTATGTACCTACGGTGTCCCCACCACCACTTCCCCCCCCCCCTCCCCCGGGGGCACTTTTCCAAATTTAGCCAACACCCCTCATGTGAGATATCGTTGGAAAGGTCTCGGACTACTTATTGATGTAATGCACCTCCGGTGACCACCCCCCCCCCCACTTTTCCCCCACGGGGTATTTTTCTAAATTTAGCCGAGACCCCTCATGTGACATATTGTTGGAAAGGCTTATGACCACTTACTCATGTTATCCACCTCCCGCACCCTCCCCCCCACGGGGAGGGCATTTTTATAAATTCAGATCCAGACTTCTCATGTGACATATGTTTGGAAAGGCCTAAAGACCTGTGACGACTTAATCATATTATGCAGCTGCTGTGCCCCTCCGCTCGCTTTGACCCCTCCCCCAAGAGATCTGGTCCGACGTTCATTCGTTTCGATATTATATTTTTTACAAGATTTTGTAGTGCGTGCACACCACACCCGCCTGCTATCATATATCAGTGCCGTATGTAGCGGGTAACCTGTTCGTGATTTCATATTACAAGATCACGTATAAATTAGGGCCCCCGATTAAAGGAGGGGCCCGCTAGCGGTCGAAGTCACCTAGTCTTTATTAACATCGACTCATTCCAGTTCACCCGGAGACGATTCTTGATAAATGTATGACGTATATAATACATAATATATGATTTATAAAAGAAATTTGCCAACTGTAGTCATCGAGAAAAAATTTATACAATCGAAAAATATCGAGATGTCTATACAATCGAGAAAATCGAGAAAAACATCTCGTTATCGCCCATCACTAGAACTGTTATTATAGCAGAAGGTTTTGTCAAGACATAAGAAAAATTACTTATGTCAACGTGAAAACATTAATTCTGGTTGTTTTGATTTTGCTGCATCCAATTCTCGTTCAAACCCAAGACAGTAATATAAATTATTAAACTAAAGGAGTAAAAAAAGCGAAAAAGGAAATACAGAAATTTGAAAACAAGACAAAAAACTGGAGGGGCAAAATACATGTTTTGCCCCTGCTCTTAAAAAACTGGGGGGGGCATATGCCCCCCCTTGCCCCCGCCAGATTACGCCCATGCCTCAAATGATCACAAAAATGACGTTATTTCCTTGGGACAACCACAAATTCAACCTTCCTCCACGAGGAAAAAAGGCAGACCAAGAAATCCAAACGGATGTTTATTTACACTGCATAAATCTCTAACGTAGCCATAACAAGAAAAGTACAGGTAAATATACAACTCAACAAAAAACCCAATCACGTGATCAAATGGGCCACAAAACTTTTATGGGCCAAGTGATCTCGGTCCGAGCTGAAAATCTGTTTTTTTTTTCAGCGTTGATCAGGCGATAAATATTTTGAAATTTTGTGTGATTGAAAAAAACATACATTCCTATTCCAAAAACCAATTTTTTTGGGAGGATAATGACGTACAGTCGTTAGTTTCATTTATTCTGAGCCATAGAAACAGGTAATTAATTTAAATAATTATTTAATTTCAAATTTCCGTGCTTTGAACATAGATCTAGTAAAATAATTTTTACTATATCTATGGCTTTGAAGGAGACCCACTCCATACAGAATATCTTCTTTCGCCCGGGCGCTCCGATTAGCGTCTGTGAACAAGCTCTTTCTCTTATCTCTGAGTGTGTTCAAGAAGCACGCGCGCAGCGCGCGTGCGAGCTCAGGAGGCAGGAACATGGAGTGGGTCTACATTATGGATGTAGTGTGTTCAGGTAGACACGTAGTATGTTCAGGAACAGAACATGGATTTGATTAATTAAGGTACTAATTATAAAGATGTTTTGTTGCAGAAGCAATGTGTGCTAAATGGCCGAATGGATAAGGCAGTGAACTCGAGACTAGGGATTGTGGGTTCGAATCCTTCCGAACCCACATTGTGTTACAATTTTTTTTTTGTTTTGTTTATTGGTTGTTTTATATTTTTCATAATAAATAAGATATTTTTGATGAAGATATATTTTTTATTTTTATTATACAGAGGCACGTGTATTTTTATTATAATAATAAAATACTTATTTAAATGTGAGAAAATGAGGTATTTCGAGATGAAAGTTTTACATCTGAACGCCTTTTAAATATTCAAAGTTTCGTTTCTAAGTATGTATATGTATAATGATATAAACATTAAGCAAATCCAAATGAAAAAATAATATATATCGCACGTAGGATAAATCCTTGATTTTTTTTTTTTTTTTGAGTACTTTACGAGTGAATTTTTATCGAGACTAGGCTGGAAATCATATTTTACTTTGAACATTATAAAAATAAAATGTAATAGTTGTACATTATTTTAACAAAAAATATCTGTACATATATTTTTAAAGAGATAAAATATATAGGTCTGCTGTCTAGTTTTGTAGTGAATAAAGTATGGTCAGAATGTTTATAAATTTTCTACTGAAAGTATAAATAAGTATTTTGCTTATACTAACAGAATTTTGAATGCCATTTATTTCTCATGTTTTATGATGTATTTTGGTCTGTTATCCACACGGTATTAAAATATGCAATCATAAAATAAGAAATATATATATTAAAACCTTCTCTGAAAAACTGTCTAACTAACAGTGCAAATTCCATTGAAATCCATCCAATATAGTAGATTGCAAACAAATCTCATATGTTGATATCACAATCTTGGTTTACTAACAGCATTTTATTTATCACGGAAGATATAAATCAACTGATAAAGCATTTTTAAATAAATAAAAAGAAAATTGTTAAAAAGTTAAAATTTTTAGATCACCAGTTGGATTCTTAAATTGTATCAATCAACCTACCAAACAAAGCACAACCAATAACACATAAGCAGAAAACGCACAAGCACGCGATCAAATCGCCCACACAATTTTTTTGAGCAGCTCGCGCGGAATTTGTGTGCGGTTGGTTAACTAATTTTAAATGCCAAATGGGCTAAAGTAGATGAAGAAGGTCACGTGATGTTTTTCCCGACTATTTAAATTTTATCTGAGTGAACATAGGCATGTATTCCTGTTACGAAAACCATGTTTTGGAAGAATAAAGAAATATAGTCGTTGGTTTTACCTTTTTTGAACCATAAAAATAATGAAATAATTGAATTATGTTAAAATTCCTTTCTTCGATAAGACCTACTCCATGGCATAAACTTCTGAGCGCGCGCGCGGCGCGAAGTGCACTTCTGAACACACTCTCTGTGATGCCGTCTTCTTACAAGTGTCTCAGCCAACCAGCCAAACTATAAACAAGTGTGATTCAGTTGTTTTGTGTTTTCCCTTAGTTTGCGTTTGCAGTGAATTTATCTACAAAATTTTCATCTTGCTATCCAACGTTGATACTATATTAGTTTTCATCATACAGTGATATGATATAACAAATGACTGACTCTATCTCACTTTTAAAGAGTAGCCAAATATGATTTTATTGTATTGTCACTTGTATCCTCCTATTATAACTACGTATATTTCAACAGGGATATTAATCGTTTAAACGAATATCCTTGCATAACTAATGAAAACGCTTTGCTGATTGACCGGAGGAAAATAGTTATACGTTTACAAAGCTTATAATGGGGAAATTAAGTTTGAAAGTTAAAGATTTTGAGATTTAAAAAATATATATATATTCCTTATTTCAAAAAAAAAAAAAAAAAAAAAAAAAATGGAACAAGAATTTGATGATAATGAATGCTTAAAACTAGCTAGCTATGAATGTCAAGAAGAATATCATCCATTAAATAGCAACAATTGTAATAATAATGATAATCAGGGGTCATTGTTAAATATCCACTCTTCAGATGAACAGTTTGTGTGTGGTGAATGTAATAAAACATTCTCGAAAAAGAAAGATTTCGATCTTCATCTTCAATATCACGCAGGGGAGAGACCTTATGCATGCCATTTGTGTGAAAAATCATTTTTAAATAAAAGTGCATTGATGTCACATTGTAAGACCCATGTAAAAGAGAAGTCATTTTCTTGCACTGTATGTGAAAAATCCTTTTCAAGCAGATCAAGTTTAAATAAACACGAACGTATTCATAGTAGAGATAAACCTCTCAAATGCGATTTGTGTCAAAAAACATTTGAATCTCAAGATGATTTGAAAATACATGTTCTGGAACACACTGGTAAGAAGCCATTTGAATGTTTAGAATGTGGGAAAATTTTTTACCACAAAAATGTTTTCAATTATCATACGAAAATTCATTCTGGTGAGAGAGCTTTTAAATGCAATGTTTGTGGAAGATCATTTGAACTGGAGACACTACTACAAACTCACCTCACAACCCATTCTGGTGATAAGTCACACGTGTGTGATGTTTGTCAAATATCATTTGAATGTGACTCACTTTTACAAGATCATCTTAGAATGCATAGTGGTCAGAAGCCATATGCATGCAACAAATGTCAGAAAACATTTGAGACAAAATTTGAAATGATAGTACATCGAAATACTGCAGAAGGGCATAATAATAATATATATAACTTTTGCAAAACATTTTTGATAAAATCAAGGTTCCCTGGACATCCAAAAAAACATTCAAGAAAATTTCCATGCAACATTTGTGGAAATTCATTTGGGTCTAGACTTCATTTAAAAAATCATTTACAAATCCATACTATCTCTAAAAAGACCCATGTGTGTGAACTGTGTCAGAAAACATTTCTAACGAAGTTTAGATTGGCTTTACATATTCGAACCCATACCAAAGCACATGTGTTTTCGAAAAATCCACAGTTGGAAGATAATCTTGAAACCCATAAGGAAATAGAGCCATATGTGTGCGACAAGTGTCCAAAAGCATTTTCTAAAGAAGTAAGTTTGACTGACCATCTAAGAACACATTCTTCAGAAAATTCATACATGTGTAATACTTGTGGGAAATCATTTGAAAATGATAAATGCTTACAAAATCATCTCCAAATCCATGGTGAAAAACGATATGTTTGTGACAAGTGTCCGAAATCGTATAAAAGTGAATATACTTTGAAATATCATCAAAGAATACATTCTTCAGACAATCCATATATATGTAACTTTTGCGGAAAATCATTTATGAAAAGAACAAATTTGGTAAATCATATTCTTATCCACACTGGTGAGAAACCACATGTGTGCAATAGGTGTCGTAAAGCATTTCGTGAAAAGTCAACTTTGATTAAACATCAACGATCATATTGTGCAATAAATACAGAAAAAGTCTTTACTTGCAGCATTTGCAAAAAATTATTTGGATTTGAACATGATTTACAAAAGCATATGCAAATCCATAGCAGTGAGAAACCTTATGTATGTGACAAGTGTCCCAAAGAATTTAGGATAAAATCACTTCTAGAAAGACATCTTCAAATCCATGGTGGAAAACAACACTTGTGTGATAAGTGTCCGAAATCGTTTTACTACAAAACCAGTTTGACAGCTCATCAAAGAATGCATTCTGCAGAAAACCCATTTGTATGTAATATTTGTGGAAAGTCATTTTCGATAAATGCAATTTTTCTAGAACATATTCGAATTCACACTGGTGAGAAACCATATGAGTGTAGTAAGTGTAAGAAAGCATTTCATAGGAAGTCGATTTTAAATGCACATCTAAAAACGTGTGGTATATCAAAAACTGAAGCATTGTACCAATGTGACATTTGTGATAAGTATTTTAGAAATAATGCAGGTTTACAAAATCACCTTAAAACCCATGATAGAAAATCACCTCAGTGTGACATTTGCCAGAAAGTGTTTTTAAAAACGTACCTTTTGACTCGACATCTAAAAACACATTTTGCTCATAGATGTGAGTTTTGTAATAGATCATTTCAAAATCATGAACATTTACTGGAACATGCTCAGACCCATAAATTTCCACAAGAACCTGTTAAAGAGAGACCAGCAGGAAAGTATTCATGTGGTATGTGTGATAAATCATACAGAACAAAATCACGTTTGGATAGGCATGTGCGTATCATTCATCGTGGGGAGAAACCTCATGCATGTGATCTATGTCAGATGTCATTTGCAGAAAAATACCACTTGACAGTTCATATTCGATACAAGCATACTGGTGAAAGGCCATTTGCATGCAATGAATGTCCAAAAACATTCGTTACCAGATCTGAACTCAATCAGCATTTAAGAAGCCACTCCGATATACCTAGACCATTCAAGTGTGATATATGTCACAAAACATTTACTAACAGACAAGTTTGGAAAATACATGTGTCACGTCATACGAACCCAGATGCTGTAAAATCATCACCAAGCGTGTGTGATATCTGTCATAAAACGTTTTCTGAACGAAGTGCTTTACTAAGGCATTTGAAAAGTGGAATCCATAGTGCTGAAAAGCCATATAAGTGTACTCTATGTGAAAAATCTTTTTCTAAAAAAACTACTTTAGATTTCCATCTTCAAGTGCACAGTGGTAAATATAAATATGTGTGCGATATTTGTGAGAAAGTTTTTTCAAAACAAAATAGTTTACGTTTGCACTCAAGATTTCATACTGGTGAGAACCTATACGTATGCAATCTATGTCAAAAAAAATTTGCAGTAAAGTTTCTATTGGAGAAACACCTCCGTAAACATGCTGAAGATATGGTGTGTAATATCTGTCAAAGATCGTTTTCCAACAAAAATAATTTAAAGGCACACATGGAAATTCATAACAGTGAGAGACCACATAAGTGTAATGTATGTGAAAAGTCATTTTTAAAGAAAATCCAATTGAATATCCACACAAAAAATGTACACAGTGGTAAAGAACCACATGTGTGTGATGTATGTCAAAGAAAATTTAAATGGAAGCATAACTTGCAGAGACATCTCTGTCATAAACATGGTGAAGACAGTAGTGAGAAATCACATAAGTGTACTGTATGTGAAAAATCTTTTGTAAAGAAAGAGTCTTTAACTTGCCATCTTCGAATACACAATACTGAAAAACCACAAACCTATCGTGAATGTCAAGAACAAACTGAAGATAACAAACATCTCTGTACACATAGTAATGAAAATATATATCCTGAATGTCAAGAACAAGCTGAAGCTAGCAAACATCTCTGTACACATAGTAATGAAAATATTAATGATAAACTTAAAGATGTACCTGTATGCAAATATGTGTGTGACATCTGTCAGAAAGCTTTTACATGGAAACTCAGTTTAACTTATCACATGCGAATGCATACTGGTGAAAAACTTCATGTGTGCAACTTATGCAAAAAAAAATTTACGAGCAAGCATATGTTCCAGAAACATCTTCGTCAACACGCTGAAGGTACGGTATATGTGTGTAACATCTGTCAGAAATCGTTTAAGAATGAAAATAATTTAAATGCTCACATAAAGAATCATAACAGAGAGAGACCACACAAGTGTAGTGTATGTGGAAAGTCATATTTTATTAAAAAAAATTTGATTGAGCACATGCAAATGCACACTGGTGAAAAACCACATGTGTGTGATCTATGTCAAAAAGCATTTTTATGGAAGTCTGACTTGTACAAACATCTCCTCAAACATGCTGAAGATTGTGGTGAGAAATTACATAAGTGTAGTGTATGTGAAAAAAAATTTCTGATTGAAGAACATTTAACAGATCATTTCCGTAAACATACTGGAGATAAAATTGAATGTCCTGAATGTAAAAAAACATTTACACGGATGGATATATTTAAACAACACCTTCGTCAGCATGCTGAAGGCACAGCACACGTGTGTAATATCTGTCAGAGAACGTTTTCTAGAGAAAAGAGTTTAAATGCCCACCAAAAAAATCATAACAGAGGAAGACCACATAAGTGTAGTGTATGTGGAATGTCATTTTTTACGAAAGACGTTTTGACTGTCCACATGAAGCGAAGGCACACTGGTGAAAAACCACATGTGTGTGACATATGTCAAAGAGCATTTTTATATAAGTATAATTTGCAGAAACATCTTCTTAAACATGCTGAAGATTGTGGCGAGAAATTACATAAATGTAGTGCATGTGAAAAGAAATTTTTGATTGAGGGACATTTAACAGAGCATTTCCATAAACATCATGGAAAAAATTTTGAATGTCCTGAATGTAAAGAAACATTTTCATTTAAAGTTGATTTGAAAATACATATGAAGAACCATTCAAACTATAGACGTAAACGTGTGGTAAAATTACAAACTGGCGAGAGGCTATATAAATGTCATGTATGTGAAAAATCATTTTTAACGTACAACCGATACAAATACCACTGGCAAATTCACCCTCCTGGTGAAGAACGTTTTGCGTGCAACATATGTCAGAAAACATTTTTCATAAAGGATGTTTACGAATTACACCTCCGTAAACATGCTGAAGGTAAACTATATGTGTGTACTATTTGTCCAACATCATTTTATAAAAAAGATAGATTTGACGAACACATGGGAATTCATAACAAAGAGAGACGATATAAGTGCAGTGCATGTGAGAAAACATTTTTAAGAAAAACTCATTTACATGTCCACTTTCGTAGCCATACTGGAGAAAAATACAAATGTCCTGAATGTCACAAAACATTTACACGTACAACAGGTTTGAAAAAACATATTAAGATCCATTCAGAAAAGAATCCTCAAGAGTGCAGTGTACCTCACAAGCAATTTTCTTCGGAGGCCAAGTTTAATCTTTATCTTAATAGTCATAGTAAAGGGAATACCGAGAATTTTGCTGCTGTAATGCAAATAACAACCATTGCCAGCCAACACACATCTAACAAGACATCTATGCATGGCGATACTAATCATGATCTACCTTACCATTGCACTGTATGTCCCAAATCCTTTTTGTTGGAAAGTGAATTCCGTCTTCATCTTGATTGCCATTATAAAGAGAACACTAGAAGTTCTGCATTAGCACAAGTATCATCAAGTGCCAATCAACACACATTTGACAAGACATCTCTGTTTGGCCATACAAATCATGATCTCCCTTACCATTGCAGTGTATGTCCCAAATCCTTTTCATTGGAAAGTGAATTCCGTCTTCATCTTGATTGCCATTATGAAGAGAACACCAGAAATTCTTCTGCATTAGCACAAGTATCAAATGCCAACCAACACACATTTGACAAGACATCTCTATATGGCCATACTAATCATGATCTACCTTACCATTGCAGTGTATGTCCTAAATCCTTTTTGTCAGAAAGTGAATTCTGTCTTCATCTTGATTGTCATAATAAAGAGGATGCCAGAAATCCTTCTGCATTAGCACAAGTATCAAATGCCAACCAACACACATTTGATAAGACATCTCTATATGGCCATACTAATCAGGATCTACCTTACCATTGCAGTGTATGTCCTAAATCCTTTTTGTCAGAAAGTGAATTCTGTCTTCATCTTGATTGTCATAATAAAGAGGATGCCAGAAATCCTTCTGCATTAGCACAAGTATCAAATGCCAACCAACACACATTTGATAAGACATCTCTATATGGCCATACTAATCAGGATCTACCTTACCATTGCACTGTATGTCCCAAATCCTTTTTGTTGGAAAATGAATTCCGTCTTCATCTTGATTGCCATAATAAAGAGAACGCCAGAAATCCTTCTGCATTAGTACAAGTATCATCAAATGCCAACCAACACACATTTGACAAGACACCTCTGTATGGCCATACTAATCATGATCTACCTTTACCATTGCAGTGTATGTTCCAAATCCTTTTTGTTGGAAAGTGAATTCTGTCTTCATCTTGATTACCATAATAAAGAGAATACCAGAAATTCTTCAGCATTAGTACAAGTATCATCAAATGCCAACCAACATGCATTTGAAAAGACATCTCTGTATGGCCATACTAATCATGATCTTCCTTACCTTTGCAGTGTATGTCTCAAATTCTTTTTGTTGGAAAGTGAATTCCGTCTTCATCTTGATTACCATAATAAAGAGAACACCAGAAATTCTGCATTAGCACAAGTATCATCAAGTACCAACCAACACGCATTCGAAAAGACATCTCTGTATGGTCATACTAATCATGATCTACCGTACCATTGCAGTTTATGTCCCAATTCCTTTTTGTTGGAAAGTGAATTGCGTCTTCATCTTAATAACCATAATAAAGAGAGTACTAGAAATTCTGCTGAAAATTGTGGTAAGAAATTACATAAATGTAATTCATGTGAAGAAACATTTTTGATTGAAGGACATTTAACAGAGCATTTTTGTAAAAATATTGGAGAAAAAAATTCTTTGGAAAAGCATGCAAAGAATCATTCAAAAAATAATCAAAAGCCTGTGGTAAAATTTCAAACTGGTGAGAAACTATATAAATGTGCTTTCTGTGAAAAATCATTTTTAAACTATAAGCAATACAAAAATCACAGTCGAATTCACCCCCCTGG